>OY728152.1:766169264-767537832 GCA_963277665.1 Viscum album | reverse complement strand
AGGCTACAAATAAGATTTTGTCAAGGCCTTGTGCCAAGACACTAGTTTGTCTCATGAGACCTACCGATGCATCAAGGAGCTATAGCGGGCTCCACCCGTCACTTATTAAGTCCAATGCATTCCCATATGAAAAGGTTTAAACATAACATAAACATTCGTATTAAAACTAGCATACGAAATGTCAATACTTTCACAATAAACTATGAATGGTATAAAAATAGCACATCCACAGTCAAACATATCACAAAACCTTCAATACAATATAGAAGTTTTGTATCATAATAAATCAACTTCAAATAATCTTAAAATCCATCAAAGGATGTTGACATAGATGAAATCAAAATTCTTTTTAAAGAAATATCTCCTTTTATTTTGAAATCATTTAAGATCCATATAAAATAAAACATTTTATTTGAAAATATTCTTATAAGCTTGTAAGGAAAGCTTTGAAGATTTTATAACGGCGTAAAATAACCGCACCCGCCGTATAAGTTAAAAAAAACATTCTTACCTCAATTCTGTCGAAAAGGTTAAAAAGGATCTTGTTTTGAAAACGACGGAAAGATTCCTTTATAAACCTCTTATAAAATGTCAAAAAAAGGTATAAATGACTTTAACCCATATTCTTGTAAATAGTAAAAATGTTTTGAAATACATTTTTAAGAAACATGGATGTGGATGATAAAGAGATCCCAGTAGATTATTACATATAAACAACCTCGGATAATGAAGAGATTGTGAAATAACCCTTACCTTGTACTTTTCCTTGGTTGTGGTAGGTTAACCTCCTGTATAATGGTGAAATAATTGTTATTAAATTATACAAGAATCATATACATTAATATGATATCATATATGATCTTTTAATATTGATTTGATAATAATATCTTAGTATTATCGTTGTTTCGGGTGTTAACTTACTTGTTTTCTTTCATATGTTTTGTTACGTAAGACATGTTTGTAAAGGATAGGTTGTATATTATTCATATCCAGAATGATATCAAGTCCTTAAACCTTATTTTTAAATCATAAAATGATAATTACGCTTTAATGGTTACGATGGAGAATGAATCTCATCGCGTTCGTGGAGACGGTAGTCCGTACGTACGCACGAGCGACAATATCATTCTTTTGATATTAAAATAATATATAAATGGATGGTATATCATATATACAGAATCATTAACATGTTATATTTATTATTTACACGAGTTACACATCATTATTATACCCATCCAAATAATATTATATTGAATAACAATTACACCACGACGTGGAGACGGTAAGCCGTACGTACGCACGTATGGTGACATGTTATTCAAAGGGTGGATAGAATACTGAATATGATTGTACCATATTTATAATAACATCACAGTATATGTGAGATACTGGAGTTATTATTTCAGAATGGTAAGAACAAAGGAAGAAGAAGTGGAAGAAGAAATGAACTTAGAAAAGGGTGGTGAGATCATTACCTCTTCTTCGGGTTCTTCCTTTTGATTTGATCAAAAGGGCTCCTTAGGTTGGCTTTCTGATCAAACTATGGCCTCTAGGTTGTATTGAGGGATGTTGGGAGAGTATTTGGGCAGAGTTTGGACGAACCAAAAGGCTTTAGAGGTGTGAAGAAATGAGAAGGAGGAGTGCCCTTTTATAAGAGGGGTGAGGGGCACCTTTGGAAAAGCTAGAAATATTAATTTATAATAAATTCATATTCGGTTTCTAAAGGCTCCAAAGTTGACTATTCAAAGTATGAGGTGGGGATAGGTCGAAAACAACTCATCCAATATAATTTAGACAGGTTTGGGTACTTATATTAACCTTATCTTTAAGTATTAACTCTAAGTTAATTAGTTTCACTTTTACAATGTCTCTTTGTATTTTTATATAATATGATTAATAAACTTACTATATACATCCAAGCGACCCCCAAGTGGTCCATTAATGATTAACCTATCATAATATAAGTCTCTTGGCCGAACCTTAGATTTTTAGGAATTTAATATCAATTAATAATATAATATTTGTTTTAAGAACTCTTTTATGTCAATTTTGACACTATTCAATAGTTGATTTTTGTGAAACTCATAACAGATTGATTACTTCGAAAAAAGTCCATTAAATCAATCCTAATATATCATATTAGCCTAGAAAATTAGTTTAATTCATTAAAAGTTTCATATTATATTTATTTGGGTATTTATAATATCAATTATTTTAATTTTTCACTATTATAGTAATTACTGCATCATCATTGTGTCATAACTAAAATAACTTATATATTGTCTAAAAATTATAAATAAAATATCATTATGTAGGAAATCTTTTTATCTTTCTAATTAATATTTATAATCGAAAATCCAACATGTATAACCCTATGTAAAAATTGTTCTTCTAAAAGATATATGCTTGTGTCATTTTTGTATTCATTTTAACTTAATTAAAATAAAGTGTCATTATCACTTACAAGTGGATCCATGGGGTCCCAAAATTGACACAAAGATGCCCATGGTCGACCATGTATCAACCAATATGGTTAAGACACGTTTTAGGGTAATTTTGTATTATTATAATATTATTTTTTTTAACCCTTATTTACCGGATTTACCCTTTAACCATGGTAAATAAAATATTTACCGCAGTAATTATTCAAAATGTCTAAAAATAAAAGTTACCTATTTACATAATTTGGACATCCTGATTCCAAATATGGAATCCATTTTCCTAAATTCAAAACACAGAAGTGGCAGAAATTAATTTAAAATTAATTCCCGCTGTCAAAACAAAAAGCGTGTTTTTAAGAGATAATAACTATCAAAAGATTGACACTTGTTTATGTTCGGTTTAATTGTAAAATTATGTCCAATGATAAACATTAAATTGAATGGTAAAAATATATTCTAAATATACTTTAAAACCACTCAAATTCATAATTTATCACTATTAATTATTTTGATTAAAAAAGCTGTTTTTAATTAAAATTTAGAAATTTTCACTATTCATCAAAATATGAAAGTTATCCGAAATGTACCAAAATTTCACCCTAGGCTAATTTTGATATTTCGAATCCAAAAATGAAGTCCATTTTGAAATATAGAATATATATGATTTCAAAAAGTAGGTATTACTATTCACAACGGCTAGTTTAATTAGTTGTGGTGTGTGTTAGAACTCGGTGTTGCGTACAACACACGCTATCACATTATTCAAAGGGAAACGTACCGTGGAAGCTTGGGGTGTTTCATTTTAAATTTTTGATGTCCCCATTTAGTCAAAAAGTTTAAAATATTGTATTTAAAGAGGTTTCACTATTAGAAGTTGATAAAAGTGAAATACTGAAAATGAATCTGTTCTTGCATTATGACTAAGAAACTCATAATAGGGATTCTAAAATTATAAGGATTATATAAAGTTCAAAATGTAGTTAATACTATTCATGACCTCTTTTAATGGTGTGATTTAACTCGGTGTTGCGTGTAGTGCAAGTTATTGAATTATTTTTAAGAAATAACACACTCTGAAATCCCGGGGTGTTACATTCTCCCCTCCTTCAATAAATTGCGTCCTCGCAATTTGAAATTGTTCATCGAAAATAAAAGGTTGAAAATAGAAAATATATTTGTGGGAAAACCCACATCGGAAATTGGGTTACTAAAATTTAGTCTTAATATGAGGAAAAGAGAAATGAAAGGGTCACCACCAAATTATGATCTCGATTAGGAGAACATTGGTGGCAATTAGAGACATATAATTGGAGGAAAAACGTAAATATTTATAGGTAGTGATTGAGGTCATCAATCACAAACAAGTTTAAAATTGAGGTCCTTAAACTCATCAATCTATGATTATTTGAAATACCATCGGTTCAACAAAACATAGGGTATTAGGATAATACATTTTTTTACGTTTCAAAATTTCTTAGTTGAAATCCCACATCGAAAAATGAATTAATGGGTACTCTATTTAAAAAAAAAGTGGAAAGTATGAAGATTACCGAAAATAACACATACTAGGGTTCCATGTAGGAAAATATGGATATGGAAGAGAAATCTAACCATCAATTATCTGATGGAGAGTGGTAGAGAACATGGCTATGAAAAGGCCAACAATCCCAAAGCCATAAATTAGTGATGATTTAAGGTACCATCTAGGGAAACATTTTTGTTATAAGTTCCTTTTATTAATGTTGAGGAATTTATTTATGAGATTGGATAAGATCATAAGGAGATATACTTACTTTATAATCAGAGTTTTATCCATTAATAAGTTTCTACCACAAACTCATCTTTCACTCTAAAAGATAATAGAATGTAATTTTTTATTTATTTATACTATTCGTACAGGGTTCCAAAATAAATGAATTTATAATTCATCTACCAGATCTTTAAAAAAACAAAATTATTTAATCCAGGACATCTCATGGGCCAGTGGTAGGTGATACACCCTTGTCGCCCTTCAGTTGCGGGTTCAAGTCTCGCAGCCTTGCCGGACGCGACGGGTTGCCGCCCAACCTCCGGGATTTCCTTTTATGGTAATCCAAAATAATCCAAACTAGAACTATCCAAAATACTTCTGTCCAAACTCACAGTCCAACATTTATAAGGAAGGTAAACATAATATAGATCCTTTTTACCCCGCAATAGCATATGAATACCTTCATCTTGTATTCTTTTAATAAACTGAAACATCTTGAATTACCATATTCCTTATTGATTACATTCATGCTCCCCTATTACATATAGAATTCTGGATATACTTCATTAATCCAAAAATGTTTTAAACCCCAACAATGATGGAATATACAAATCATTAATCAGCTTCAAGGTAGCCAATAATATCCAATATAATTTATCCAAATAAATCATGTATTATTCGAAAATCACCACCTCGGTATCTGAACCATATTATGGTTTATCTTTCTCTAAACCATATATTTTTCAAACATTTAACCTGCTACTGAGTCACTTTTCTTTGTTCCACACCATCTCAAGTCCTTAATGAAATAGTACTACAGTACAATCCTTATATACTCCATAATTATTATAACAAGTACATTGTTGATACAACACTCAATTGACATAATCAACATAAGAACTCTAATCATTCCTCTTCATCTATGGTAGTATCATAACTTGATTATTATCCAATAGCATCATTTGCGTCATAGTCTGATGACTGGGACATAGGTTCGCGTAGTGTCCAAACTCCTTGCAAATGAAGCATTGTACATTTGAAACCATTTTCTTACCCTTGCAGTCACGTACTTTGTGCCCTTTTCCTCCACACTTATAACAAACTCCCATTCCTTTCAGGCAAGTTCCAGGGTGTTTCTTTCCACAGTTACCACATATGAGAAAATTCTTCTTTTCCCTCTTCCCTTTATCCATCTTTCTCTCTTACATCCTTTTCTTCTCTTGCTTCCCTTTAAAGCCATAGGACTCAGTAAACTCTTTACTTATCTTATCAACACATGATATTATTTCTTCATATGATGATAATACATGGGATACTATTTCTCTTATAAATTCTAGCTTAAGACCATGAAAGATATGATCCTTCCTTCTCTTTGGATCATGTGCATTTCCGGAGTTCTCATTCCTTCTACTGGGCGCCATTTCTAAACAATGGCATAAACTAGATCAGTTTATGAATCAAAATACATAATCCCATACTTATAAAACACTTAACATAAATTGAACTATTTATGGATATAATCCATAATCAATTTTTTTTCTTTGAGGATGTATATACTCATAATCCCTTCAAAATGATTTGTAAAGAAAATGAGAGTTATCTTAAGCATATCCCCCGGGAGTGTCGTAACCAAGAGTGCAGCAAGGCCCGTTGTCGTGCACCAGTTCCCGTTCGAGTCTAGCTCAAAGCGGTGTTTTCGGGTTTTACCCCTAGGTACATCTGTGCCAGAGCCGCCTCTACCTGCTCGTATCCAGACAGGGATGTATTGCTCGAAAAACTCACAAAATCTCTACAATACCAAAATTCTAGGAAGTTCTTCTATACTAATCCTCAAAGTTCATCTTAGGTCTATGTGCTCTAATCAGAGTTTATCTAAATCTAGTTTCCAAGGATTTTACTAAACTTCCTCTGATACCAACTGTAACGCCCCGACCCTAGTTGCCTAGAGTCGGTGCATTATTACATAACATTGGCATGATCACAAGAAAGATCAAATCTCGAAAGACCGATTGGTTTAGTAGCCTTGGAAACACTAGATATATTCATAAGTTTTACATTACATCATAAAATGAAAAACTACTACAACAACATAATGTATCCATAATCCACACTACTATCCCCTCATAATATCCCTGCAGGTCATTCATAATTTACTTCTTCACATCCTGGGGAAAAATAAAACATAGAAAAGGGGTGAGCTCAAATGCCCAGTAAGGATAACAATATAGCGGAAACTTTCATAAATAAGAATAAACATCTAAGGCAATGCATTACTAAAACAAAAGCCTTTTAAAATTGAACTTCAACATGGTATGGCAAAAGTAAAATGAAATAATGCCATTTACTTATTCACATGGATATTCTACTAATCGAATAATCACATGCAAAAATCAATAACCACTTTCATAATGTTGGAATGCATAATGCCAGACTATCATAACCACATAGCCAAGGCCTCGTGCCAAGGCTACAAATAAGATTTTGTCAAGGCCTTGTGCCAAGACACTAGTTTGTCTCATGAGACCTACCGATGCATCGAGGAGCTATAGCGGGCTCCACCCGTCACTTATTAAGTCCAATGCATTCCCATATGAAAAGGTTTAAACATAACATAAACATTCGTATTAAAACTAGCATACGAAATGTCAATACTTTCACAATAAACTATGAATGGTATAAAAATAGCACATCCACAGTCAAACATATCACAAAACCTTCAATACAATATAGAAGTTTTGTATCATAATAAATCAACTTCAAATAATCTTAAAATCCATCAAAGGATGTTGACATAGATGAAATCAAAATTCTTTTTAAAGAAATATCTCCTTTTATTTTGAAATCATTTAAGATCCATATAAAATAAAACATTTTCTTTGAAAATATTCTTATAAGCTTGTAAGGAAAGCTTTGAAGATTTTATAATGGCGTAAAATAACCGCACCCGCCGTATAAGTTAAAAAAAACATTCTTACCTCAATTCTGTCGAAAAGGTTAAAAAGGACCTTGTTTTGAAAACGACGGAAAGATTCCTTTATAAATCTCTTATAAAAAGTCAAAAAAAGGTATAAATGACTTTAACCCATATTCTTGTAAATAGTAAAAATGTTTTGAAATACATTTTTAAGAAACATGGATGTGGATGATAAAGAGATCCCAGTAGATTATTACATATAAACAACCTCGGATAATGAAGAGATTGTGAAATAACCCTTACCTTGTACTTTTCCTTGGTTGTGGTAGGTTAACCTCCTGTATAATGGTGAAATAATTGTTATTAAATTATACAAGAATCATATACATTAATATGATATCATATATGATCTTTTAATATTGATTTGATAATAATATCTTAGTATTATCGTTGTTTCGGGTGTTAACTTACTTGTTTTCTTTCATATGTTTTGTTACGTAAGACATGTTTGTAAAGGATAGGTTGTATATTATTCATATCCAGAATGATATCAAGTCCTTAAACATTATTTTTAAATCATAAAATGATAATTACGCTTTAATGGTTACGATGGAGAATGAATCTCATCGCGTTCGTGGAGACGGTAGTCCGTACGTACGCACGAGCGACAATATCATTCTTTTGATATTAAAATAATATATAAATGGATGGTATATCATATATACAGAATCATTAACATGTTATATTTATTATTTACACGAGTTACACATCATTATTATACCCATCCAAATAATATTATATTGAATAACAATTACACCACGACGTGGAGACGGTAAGCCGTACGTACGCACGTATGGTGACATGTTATTCAAAGGGTGGATAGAATACTGAATATGATTGTACCATATTTATAATAACATCACAGTATATGTGAGATATTGGAGTTATTATTTCAGAATGGTAAGAACAAAGGAAGAAGAAGTGGAAGAAGAAATGAACTTAGAAAAGGGTGGTGAGATCATTACCTCTTCTTCGGGTTCTTCCTTTTGATTTGATCAAAAGGGCTCCTTAGGTTGGCTTTCTGATCAAACTAAGGCCTATAGGTTGTATTGAGGGATGTTGGGAGAGTATTTGGGCAGAGTTTGGCCGAACCAAAAGGCTTTAGAGGTGTGAATAAATGAGAAGGAGGAGTGCCCTTTTATAAGAGGGGTGAGGGGCACCTTTGGAAAAGCTAGAAATATTAATTTATAATAAATTCATATTCGGTTTCTAAAGGCTCCAAAGTTGACTATTCAAAGGATGAGGTGGGGATAGGTCGAAAACAACTCATCCAATAGAATTTAGACAGGTTTGGGTACTTATATTAACCTTATCTTTAAGTATTAACTCTAAGTTAATTAGTTTCACTTTTACAATGTCTCTTTGTATTTTTATATAATATGATTAATAAACTTACTATATACATCCAAGCGACCCCCAAGTGGTCCATTAATGATTAACCTATCATAATATATGTCTCTTGGCCTAACCTTAGATTTTTAGGAATTTAATATCAATTAATAATATAATATTTGTTTTAAGAACTCTTTTATGTCAATTTTGACACTATTCAATAGTTGATTTTTGTGAAACTCATAACAGATTGATTACTTCGAACAAAGTCCATTAAATCAATCCTAATATATCATATTATCCTAGAAAATTAGTTTAATTCATTAAAAGTTTCATATTATATTTATTTGGGTATTTATAATATCAATTATTTTAATTTGTCACTATTATAGTAATTACTGCATCATCATTGTGTCATAACTAAAATAACTTATTTATTGTCTAAAAATTATCAATAAAATATCATTATGTAGGAAATCTTTTTATCTTTCTAATTAATATTTATAATCGAAAATCCAACATGTATAACCCTATGTAAAAATTGTTCTTCTAAAAGATATATGCTTGTGTCATTTTTGTATTCATTTTAACTTAATTAAAATAAAGTGTCATTATCACTTACAAGTGGATCCATGGGGTCCCAAAATTGACACAAAGATGCCCATGGTCGACCATGTATCAACCAATAGGGTTAAGACACGTTTTAGGGTAATTTTGTATTATTATAATATTATTTTTTTTAACCCTTATTTACAGGATTTACCCTTTAACCATGGTAAATAAAATATTTACCGCAGTAATTATTCAAAATGTCTAAAAATAAAAGTTACCTATTTACATAATTTGGACATCCTGATTCCAAATATGGAATCCATTTTCATAAATTCAAAACACAGAATTGGCAGAAATTAATTTAAAATTAATTCCCGCTGTCAAAACAAAAAGCGTGTTTTTAAGAGATAATAACTATCAAAAGATTGACACTTGTTTATGTTCGGTTTAATTGTAAAATTATGTCCAATGATAAACATTAAATTGAATGGTAAAAATATATTCTAAATATACTTTAAAACCACTCAAATTCATAATTTATCACTATTAATTATTTTTATTAAAAAAGTTGTTTTTAATTAAAATTTAGAAATTTTCACTATTCATCAAAATATGAAAGTTATCCGAAATGTACCAAAATTTCACCCTAGGCTAATTTTGATATTCCGAATCCAAAAATGAAGTCCATTTTGAAATATAGAATATATATGATTTCAAAAAGTAGGTATTACTATTCACAACGGCTAGTTTAATTAGTTGTGGTGTGTGTTAGAACTCGGTGTTGCGTACAACACACGCTATCACATTATTCAAAGGGAAACGTACCGTGGAAGCTTGGGGTGTTTCATTTTAAATTTTTGATGTCCCCATTTAGTCAAAAAGTTTAAAATATTGTATTTAAAGAGGTTTCACTATTAGAAGTTGATAAAAGTGAAATACTTAAAATGAATCTGTTCTTGCATTATGACTAAGAAACTCATAATAGGGATTCTAAAATTATAAGGATTATATAAAGTTCAAAATGTAGTTAATACTATTCATGACCTCTTTTAATGGTGTGATTTAACTCGGTGTTGCGTGTAGTGCAAGTTATTGAATTATTTTTAAGAAATAACACACTCTGAAATCCTGGGGTGTTACAAGAAAAGGTTAATAATAATTCCAATTCCCTAATTAATTTTTATATCATATATATCATATAAATTCATTAACTTTTCCGTTACTATCATCCACTTTAAAATATAACAAAAAACACATCCCATCGTGTTGTGGAGGCTGTAGTCCACACATATGCATGAGTTGCATTTTTTTCAAAAAATAATTAAATTATAATGTAGGTTTAATGTAATAGTTTATAATGTATAAATAATTCAAACTTTTTATATATTTAAATGAAATTTCTCATTAAGTCTATCTTAGAATAGAGGGGATATAAAATGAAGTACATGGGTTTTCAATGTGATACACAACAATACACACCATTACCTTTTTTGTTTTTCAATTGATGGTACATTATATGGAAATTATTCATCAAATGAATATAAAAAAATCTAAATATATTAAATACAAATATTTTCAAATATCAGTATGGCTGAAAATGTTTAATTGAATTATAAGAAGAAGTAAAGTCAAATAGCTTTATTAAAGACAATATATCTTCTTCAGATATCTTATTTATGTTCACATCAATTAGAATAATAATATGGTTAAATAATAAAAATAAGGTATAAAGGATGGATAGGGTTATTTAATTAAGGTATTTATAAAGGTATTGGAAGAAATATAATGCCTTTTATGTGTTAATAGAAGATGATGTGTGGTTTCCTTTTTTGCTGGTGGAGAGGACACACATTGAGTTTGTTAAAATTTAATGTTATACTTATTTATAAACATTCCATGGGAAACCAAAATGGAAAATTATGTAAATTTTTTTAAGGTATAAATATTAACATAAAATTGGAATTGGATATATTTTTCATTCAATTTGACAATTATCTATTTTTGTTTATCACTCTATAAACACATTTTAACCTTAACTTTAGCGATTAATTTTTAATTTTTATAAAATATTAATTATGATTATTAAAAATATAAAAACCATTTTACAATATTAAATTTACATAATTGATATAAATTAATTTAATATTAAACAAGTAGATGGGATAAGAATGCTTTTTAGAAGAAAATTTTTCATTAATATAAAAATTGATTTTGAAATTCATTGAAATGAATTAAAATTTATTATTAGTAATATATAACTAAAAAATTAATTTTATAACCATATTAAAAAATTTAACTTGTAAACATATTAATCGAAAATAAATTTTTTAATAATTATTAGTAATTTGAAACATTAAATGATGAATTAATCTTTTTAGAGAAATCCAAAAAATAATATATGATAATTTATATACAATGATATTAAAAATGAAGTTAATGGTTTGAAATATATATTATAAAATTGGTAAAAAATAATTTTATTATTTATTCAATAAGTTCATGAAAATTAATTTTACGAGAGAAATATATTTTTTATTTATTAAGTGAATAAAAAAATTAAGTACTTATTTATCAATATATGTTATTTCTTTAAACAAATAATTATTAATTTAAAATTATTTGTTATACATAATAATACGACAGATTTTATGGTTATTTTTCAACCTAAAAATAGTGTATTTTTATTTTTGTTTATATAACCCATTCATACATTTATAACATAATAGGACTATGATATAGAGTTATTGATATTGGGTTAAACCATGAAGGATCTTATATTTTATGCATTGAAGTTAAATTCTTCATCCTCTTCCTACAAACATGCTCACATCCTTTTTTATAAGGATCTATAAATCATGAATGATATAATTATTATATAATATGTTTTATATTTATCCATATACCAAGACAATAAATTTATTTTTCTCCTATGTTCTACTCCTTATAAATTTATATAATATTCTCTTTTGTTACTATTGTTTGTAATGATTCTTATACCCTATTTCAACGTGTAGTAGGGAGTGTAAATTTAATGAAAATATTTTCACCTTTAGAAAAGTGATTAAAATTGGATTTCAAATCATCCCTGATTATTCTCTTATATTTGTCATAAATGTTTTGTTTATCATCGGGTACCTTCATGAAACATAAATATGTATCATAAACATCCTTCATCATTGTCATTGGGTCTTGAAATGCCTCTTCAGAACCAATTTAATATATTATTTCTATAACCAAATCATTTTTCTAGTAACTTTTTGAGATCTTCATTCCTTAACTATAAATACTTTTATGTTTTTCAATTTGTTATGATAGGTGTAGGTTATGAATAAAATAATTATCATAAAATATCAATTTTCATTGTATATATAGAATAATAATATTAAAATAACACTAGAATATAAGGAAATATATATCAAACTAAATCCAAATAAAAGATAAGATAATTGAAAATGAGTGAGGGGATAATTGACCAAGGAAACTCATCCATAGACCATTTCAACATTTTTTTCTCTATTTAAGTGGTCCAAAAAACCACACTAGTCATAGTGAATAATTAATTCATATAGGTGAAAAAATTAAT
The DNA here is from genome assembly GCA_963277665.1 of Viscum album. Lineage (NCBI taxonomy): Eukaryota > Viridiplantae > Streptophyta > Magnoliopsida > Santalales > Viscaceae > Viscum > Viscum album. Next base: position 767,525,200 of record OY728152.1, on the reverse strand, counting down.
AAAATTTATTTTTTTTGTATGCGAACTACTAAACATATACTCATAGTGTATTAAAGGAATTTTTTTGATCACATGAAGAATATATAATCCTAATTATGACCTCTAATTTTATTGTTAGTTCCTCACAATAGGGTTATTAAATTTTAAAATAAATGAATTTAACAAAACTATTCAATGTGTTAATAGAATTACTGTGAATAAAGATGATGTGGATAGAAGAGTCGATATATTGATATCTAGTAATGATTTATCATTATTTTTTGGAACTCAATCCAACTTGTGAAATTATCCAAATAAATAACTATGATAATATTTTTTGTAACTACTACTTGATTGATTGAAAAAAAATTAACATACACAATACAATTAATTTCATTAGTCCTGAAATAATAAAAAACATATGGTTAATGACAACTATCTCTAATGTTGAAGGATGTGTTATGTTGTATTTCATTCCCCACTCCCCAAATAACATTTATTTTCTTCCAAGGATTACTATTACCCATTATGGTTAACTAGGAAAAAGTATTTCAATTAATTTCATTTCAATTATAGTGAATAGGAAAATATTACAATTATTTGGAAAATTAATTTTATATGTATGTATCTTCCTTATAAACATGACACTCATATATTTAAATGGAATCATGGGGTTCATTTTTTTTGATCCAGGGATGACCTTTTTATCATATGATAGAGAATATAATTATAACAAAAAAGTAATTTTTTTTAAAAATAGTTACAAACCTACATGATTTGATATTCAATACCATTTTATGTTACCCATGATTAGAAAAACAAAAACAAAAACTAAATTGATATCTATGTGAGTATATTATTTGTGGAAATCAATATCACTCCTTAAATACATATAATGTTATCCCCCCTCATTCATGTCACGTATATAATTTATAGAAAATAACTTCTTCAATATATCTCAAAAAACAATTTATCCATGTCAGTGATTCCATTGGCCTTATCGAATATATCAATACATTGGGAATAATTTAACTTTGATTAAAGTGACATCACACATGGAAAAATGATTATGTCTCCCAATATCATTTCATTAAACACATCCATGTATATTGGGATAGCCTTGACATATATATACCAATAGATATTTGAATTAAAATGGGATCAATCATTATGAAAAACACAAAAAACATAATTATATGAATTCAATGTTATCTGTTGGATATAGGATGACACTTCTCTCAAGAAAAGAACAATATTTTAACAAAAACCAACCTCCATAGTGTAGGAAAACCATTACTCCATAACCCACCATATCATAAAAATTATCAACCCTTTATCTTGAACATACAGATCAAGTAATATCAATAAATCATAATGACATTAAACCATCCATGTTCGTCTTTTAGTTATGGCTCAACACTAGACAATAAAATAATATCCCCATGTATTTCTATGTTCCCCCTTCTATATTTCCATCTATTTTCTGTGGACAAATATATATTTTGTTAAAGCTACTATACACCACATAACGAAAATCTCTATAAATTTATGTCACTTTAGAGTGAGATGAATCCCTACACTGAAAATTCCTCAATATATATATTGAAATATTTTCATCCTCTTCAAAAAAGAAGATGGACAATAATGAAACCGGTTCATGCAAGTCTTGTAATATCGTTTATTTTAATCTTAATAATAATGAATTTTTTATGGAATAGAGTAATGGGATGTGAAATATTATCATTCTCCCACATCACTACATGATTTCATGTTATCATGTACTTCACTATGGTCATACAATGATGAATTAATCAATATGTATTGAATCTCCCTTGTATGGTACTCTAAAATATATTATGGAGAATGTCGTGGTACAATATTTATGTGTATAGTGATACGAAAAATCACATACACTTGAAAGAGATATCATTCACATTCCATGGTGTCCACAAATGTTAGAGCGGCATTATATATAATGGAAAAATATTTCAATGTGGATAAATGGTGAATAATTAGTTAGAATAATTCGGAACAAACTTGAACATGGAAGAGGGAATCATTAGGAACTAGGTGGCATATGTATGATATTAAATAATTTATTTTTATAATGCATTGAATTATTTATAATGAATAATCTAATGTTAGTGTATTCATCTTATTTATACATCCTTTTATATGTGGATGTAGATGACCATTCAATGCATATATCATTAATACATTAGGTAATGCTATAATCTTATGAGATGTAATTTATAGTTTTATGAAGTAAAACTCATCCATTATCGATCATTTTACACCATGTGATTTGGACTATGTATTTATTCTTGACCCTTTAGTATAACATGTAATAAGTTTCTTCCAAAATTTCACATATTACTATAAACTTATGATATCATTTTTCTTACATTATAAATCCATGTGATTAGTCCTGATCCGACTCTATTTTGATATCTATCTATAGATTGACTAAAATTTTATGGTTCCTTACTATTTCATCTCTCATATTATGATTTTTAGCTCACACTATTTGTCTATGTATTCCTATTTTTTCCCATATATTCCATGATTTCTAAAGGATTTAAGAACTCATTATGGAGAATAAAATATGATGTTCTCTTTTATTAATCTCACATTGATGAAATTTAAACCTATACATCCAAAAGAAATATTATTAATGATAATTGGGTAATAATTAATGGATTTGTATTTAAAAAAACCATGTAATAACATGTTTAAATGTATCTAGTCACTATTGTGGATATCAACGCTATTTTTTAAGTTAACCTATAGAAACATGGATGATGAATCATTTGTGATAACATAGGGATTATCATATAGGTAATTCCATATTTGGTAAAATATATTGGAATATATTTTAATCATAGAGCATGTGGATTTGATGAAATTGATTCATAGTCTGGATACGACAAGGGGATATGACTCTAGAATAGTAATTCCTTTGGGTAATAGCTTTGAACACGGTGCATTGAGATGGACATGATCTTTACATGCTCCTCGATAATGGGATCTGATGAAAAACCAGTTAAACACTCATCTGTGATACACTTTGGAAATTCACAAACTCTTTTGGAACCGTTATAATATAATTGAATAAAAATAAATTAAATTAAATTAACATGGATAACCTAGGTCAAAACCTATTGAATCATGACATAGGATATAAATTTCATTTATAGAGTATTCCTCCAATGTTTTTTTATGATTTTCTATTTATATTTTTATGGTATTATGGCATTGTTTTATTCTTTTAGTTATTGGATGGAATTGGATAATAAATGAAAATAACAATTGTGATGTGAAATGTGATTAATTTTCTAATGATAATCTAAAAATAATTGTATTTAAAAATATAACCAAAAACAGATAGATAGTGTCTCATGGATGTTGAATTGTTAAATATGATATTGAAAATAATGTACATTTTCTTATATTTTAAAAACGAGGGAAGTGGAACCGTTGAATATTACATAATAGAAATGGAATTTTTTTGTTATGTTGGAAATGAGGGAACATATTAGCTTATTATTGATGGGAAATAAAGTTTACGGTTAACAGGACTTATGGAAAATAAATTTTAACTAAGTAAACACTAAATGTTCAATGTCATGTAAATGGATAAGATGGAATTATATAATCCAATTAATTTATCCTTGTATTTATTCTTATCGTATTATGATAATAAATTCATTATAATGATTGAATGGTTTATGTTTTAGAATTCATGAATCTATTTATTGAATTGTTTTTATTAATGGTATCATGAATCGTATAAGGATCATTCAAAATTATACATTTTTTATTATTTTTATTTTATATATTGAATGGTATGAATAAACTATAAAATATATAAAATTGTAAGGTGATATTTTATGGAAAAACACATAATTGAGGAATATATAATCTTTGAAATTAATATGATGGTGAGGTAACTATTGTTAAAAATATTATTTAATTTTCTTGAAAGAATAGTCTATATAGAATTATTTAATGGATGAAAACCTAATTTTATGATTAATGTTATTTTTATGTATTATATCATGTTTTTCGAATTTAATAAGAATTAAAAAAATATGATTTTATGAAACCCAAACATGAATTCCAGATGAAAAACCAACACATTTGGTAAGGTTGATGAGCTTAAAACTACAACTGATGAATGATAATAGTGCGTCACCTACCACTGGACAATATAATTTATAGGTTAATATAATATTTTTTTTACATAAATTATTTGGTAATTTTTTTTATTTTGAAAAAAATATGGGAGTATGATGTCTACTTATTTTAAAACATTGGGATGATTAGTGATATATTGGGAAACTCTTTGTTGTATAATGATATGTATAACCATAAAGTTTAACAAAATGATTTATTTGGGATGAAATCTATTTTGATTTTGGAGATATAATTTGAACGGTATGAGATATCCTTTGAGGTTGAAACCTTCATTCATGTGAAAATAATTGAGGTAATTTGGGATATATGGTTGTTTAATTAGAGAATGATCTATGTTAAACCGTGGGATGTATAGGTAAATGTTATATATTAATATATTAATATTCATTTTTGGAATTATGATACTATTTCATTCAATTTTAGATTTTAATCATCATTGGTGGAATAATTTTTTATTATTTTTTGGATCTTGTAATCTATGAGGAGATAATTTCATTTCTTAAACATTAAAATAATCATTGAATTATATTAATTTTTTTAAATATATGATGTTATTTTGAAAAATGTTTACACGATGAAATTATATTTTCATGTTAACTAAATATCCTTGTACACATAGTCTATATAGTAAATAGATCCCTCGACTTTATTGAATGAATCGTGAAATTAAATATTATTCATTTTTGATATATTGAAAATATGTGTTTTAAATTAAAAATTATTTTCAATATATATCTAAAATAGATTTTATTTTCATATCCATTTTTTCAATTACAACTAAAGTTCTTTTTTATTAATCATATTTATCTGAGTGCCTTTATATTTTAATTTTCATATTTTTAAGAGGAATTATTCTTAACAGTTCTTATGATGATGGGTTTCTAAAAATGAATTTACGAATGTAATACCCCTAACTGATGACTAGATGTTAAAATTATATGTTAGAATTTATTTAAGGAATAATAATATATTCTTCCATATATTTCAAAAAAACCATATATTCAGTTTTTATTCTCTTGACCATATTGAATATCTCACTTAGATCGACTAATATTTAACTTGGATTAAGGTGAGATCCCACATTAGAAAATTATTATATCTCCCAATATGATATCATAAAACACATTCATCGATATGGGGTCATTCCTGCAACACATATATCAATAGATATATGAATTACAATGGAATCATTCATTGAGACACAACAAAAACTGGTAAAACACAAGATTTAAATGTTGTATGTGGGATATGTAATGACACTCCTCAAGAAAATATCAATCCACTACCAAAAACCCATCCCCACAATATAAGAAAACCCTTACGCAACTACTAAAAATATCATAAAAATTATCCAACCTTCATATTGAAAATACAAATCTAGTGAAATAATTAACTTCATAATAACCTTATACACTCCATGTTCTTCACTATGTAATGGTTCGACACTAAACTGAAAAACAACATCAACATGTAATCCTTTTTCCCAATTCTCAATTTACATCCATTTTCAGTGTATGAAAATCTATTAAGATAAATATCCTAGAACCACCAAACTAAATTCTCTTAAAATTATTATCACTCTATAATGAGATAAATCCCAAAACATAAAATTATTTTCAATATATAGTTAATATTTTTCATCCTCATTGAAAAGAATTAGACAAAACTGAAACTGGTTCATGCACACCCTGTACTCTCTTATATTTCATTCACAATGATATTGTATATGTATGGTAATGGGGTAATGGGCTGTGAAAAATTATTATTCTCCCACTACAATATATGATTTCATGTTATCATGTAATTAACCATGTTCATTTGAAGATGAAATAATCTATATGAATTTAATATCACATTGATGATGGTCTAAAATATCTTATGGATATAGTAAAACTATAATTAGTGTGAGTATAATGATAAGAACAATCACATAGATCAAAAAGGACCTCCTTTCATATTCCATGGTGTCCATTAATGTTATATTGGGATCATATACATTGGATAAACATTAAAATGTTGATAAATTGTGAATCATTAGTTATAAGAATTCGATGCACAATGGTACATGGAAGAGGGAATCATTAGGAACACGATGACATAGGAATAATATTGAATGAATTAGTTTTCAAAAGCTTATTTTTCCCGATAAAGATTATTCCAATGTTAGTTTATTAATAATCTTTATAATTACTTTTATATGTGGATATTGAAGGCCATTCTCAGAGTAGAGAATTAATGAATTGCGTAATACTATATTCTTCTGATATGTAATTCATGGTATTATATAGTAATCCTAATCCACAATGGAACTTTTTCAACTATGTGATTTTTATAGGTATTTATCCGTATCCCATTTTTATGTCTTGTATTATGTTTCTACCAAATTTCATATGTTACCATATACTTATGATACCATAACCCTTATGTTATTCATCCATACAGTAACTCTTAATCCCTCTTTATTATCATAACATGTTATAACATGACTCAAATTTTCTGGTTCCATTCTATTTCAAGTCACATATTATGATTTTATTAGCTCAACCCATTTTTCTATTTATTCATGAGTTTTACTCAAATAGACTAATAATTAGAATGGATTTTAGGGCACATTATAAAGACTAAAATAATTTTCATTGTTTTTTTAATCAAACATTTTGGTATTTTAAACCCATTATTTCAAATAAAATATTTTTTATGATATTTGGGTAATAATTAATGTTATGTTGGGTAAAAAATAATGTAATTATATGTGTAAATGTATCAAGTCATTATCGTTGGTATCACCACAATATCTTAGTTAACCTATGGAAACATTGATTGTAAAACATTTGTGATAAACATTGGAATATTCAATGTGTAATTATAACTATGGGATAATATAATGGAATATTCTCTAACGATATAGGATGTGGTCTTGATGAAATTTCATACATTTCTGGATACGATAAGGGGATATGGCACTAGCATAGTTGTTCCTCAGGTAAATAGCTCTGAACATGGTGTATTAAGCTGGACATGATCATTACATGGTCCTTCATAATGTGAGATAATGATATACTAGTTTAACACTACTTGGGTATATTCCTTGGATATTCAAGAACTCTTTAAGAACAATTATGATGAAATTAAATAAAAAATATGAGAATCTAACAAGGATAACCTAGATCAAAACCAAGAGACTCATAATTAAGGTTATACATATCATTTATAATGTATTCTTCCAATTTTTTTATGTAAAACATTTGTGTTATTATTTTTCATTTATTCTCACATCCTTTTATTTTTTTAGTTTAGGGATGAAATATGAGAATGATTGAAAATAACCATTGTGATGGTAAATCTGATTAGTTCTCTAATTAGAATCTAAAACTAATGGTATCTTAAAAAAACATCCAACAAGATATGGATGATGTGTTGTGGATATCCAACTATGAAATATGATAATGAAAATAAGATCTATTATCCGAAATTTTGAATATTTAGTAGTTGAACCATGTATGATTCCTTAAAGGAAATGTAATTTGTCTTTTATGTTGGAATAGAGGTATCATATTACCTAATTAATGGTGGAAAATGATGATAATAGTTAATAAGTCATAGGGAAAATCAATTTCAACTAAGGAACCATTAACAGATCAATGTCATAGATATGGGGAACTTGGCCATTGTCTATTTCAATTACCTAATCCATGTATTTAATCTTAGGGGAATATTATAATAAATTTATTTTAATGATTTAATTATTTATTTTCAATAATACATGAATCAGGTAATTAATGGGTTTTTGTTAATGGTATTATAAATCTTATAAGTATCATTATGTATTAGACATTTTTAAATGTTTTTACGGTATATATTAAATGGTATGAATGAACAAGAATGGTTATTAAATGGTACAATTATATTTTATGGAAAATACATATTTGAGGAAGATAAAATAATTTAATAGTATATGATGTTAAGGTAATTCTAGTCAATTAATATTATTTCATTTTATGATATAAATAGTTTATATAGATTTATTTAATGGATAAAACCTGATATAATGATTAATGTTATTTTTTTTATTTTCAACATTTTTTTGAATGTTATAGGAATTAAAATAAATATTATTTTAGAAAAACCAAAACTAAAATTCTAGATGAAATTCCATCACATCTGGTAAGGTAATAGTGCTTAAAACCACAACTAAAGGATGATAGTGGTGCATCACCTACAACTAGAATATATGATGTATATGTTACTATACTATTTTTCACACATAATTTGTTTGGTATAAAAATATTATGTTCATTTTAGGAAACATATGGTTGTGTAATGTCTAGATGATTTTTTTTGACATTGGGGTGATTAATGATATGTTGGGAAACATTTTTTTGTTAATGATATATATAACAATCAATTTTAAAATAAATTATTATTTGGGAAGAAATATATTTTGATTTTGGAGTTGTATGTAGAATGGTATGAGATTGCCTTTGAGGATAAAACATCAATTCAGTTTATGTTTAGTGAAGGTATTTCTGATATAGTGTTTCTTAATTAATGAATGATCTTTTCTAACCCCTGGGATTTATATTTAAATTTTATATATTAATATATTAATATTCATTTTTGTAATTATGTTACAATTTCACTCATTTTTTAGTTTTAATCGATATTGGAAGAATAGATTTTTATTCTTTTATGGATATTGTAATTCGTAAGAAGATAATTGCAGTGATTCAACATTAAAAACCATTCTTCAATAATAATAATTTTTAGAAATAGATGATATTGTACTGAAAATTTATTAAATGATGAAATTGTATTTTAATTTTACTAAATATCCTTATTCACATTCAATATATGGTAATATTATCCCCCGAATTTATAGAATGGATGATCAAATTAAAATGATGTTCATTTTCAATATATCGATAGTATAATTTCATGATTAAAAAATTTATAATGGAATCTCTAGAATTGATTTTATTTTAATATTTGTTCATCAATTCCCACTATAGGTATTTTTCTTTAATCCTTGTTATATGAATCCCTTAGTATTTTTATTTTAATAAATTTAAGCGATATTCTTATAAAACCATTTTACGATGTTTAGATTTCTAAAAAGTTATTTTTGAATGTAAAAACCCTAACTTCGGACTGAATGTTCAAATTAGAAGATGAGTTTTTTTAATGGATAATAATGCAACACAATGTGTTTTTTGAAAATGTAAATTGATATTGTATTCAACATGAAACACTGAGTTTAAATGAAAAAAAATATTATAAAAAAATAGTATTATTTAAATGTGACCTGTATAACATAGTTGTTACATTATAATGTATTAATATTTTAAAAAAATTATTGAATATTTACAATGGTCCAACTCAATATAAATATATTTAAAATTTTATATTATCTAATTATTCAAATATAATAATTTATTTTATTCTATAAAAAATATGTTTCCTTGGAAAATGTTTTTATTGACATTTTGAGACAAGATAATTTTTAAAAAATAAAAAGTTATTTTTTAGAAAATAAAATTTATTTTGATATTATCATATCAATATATACTATGGGTGAAATTATGTTATTTTAGGTAAAATAATGACATTTCATTGAGTATTCATAATATAGATTTTTAACAAAACTATAATTTCCTATTAATAATTTAATTAAATTAAATGATAAATAAATAACAATATTATATTTAAGTAAGACATAAGTGTTATATAGTTTATTTAATCCAATTAGTAACATTATAATCATAATTTTTCAAGATTTTAGTATGAGATTTTTAGTCATAAGAACACATTTATAAGAAAACTATTTTAATGTGCATATTGTTTCACTATTGAAACTAATTAAAATAACAAATTTTGTGGGATAGTTTAAACTAATATTATTGAATATATATCAATAAATATTAATTTGATATTATTTAACTATAATTAAATAGTATATAGTTTTATAAGATTATATATTGCTATAAAAGTGAATTTATTTGAAAACCTATTTTTTCAACGCGTTTGTGGCTTTTATGTTAAATTAAATTTCTAAATTTATATGAATTTAATATTATAATTAGATTATGTATTCATAAATATAATAATTATCATTATAATTTATTTTAAACTTCATTTTTCTAATTTAATTGAAAATACCAAAAATATTTATAGTCACCATGTTATAATAAAATAATATAGTAAAAGTGGGTGCCCATACAGATAAATCGAAAAAAAGATTCAACAATTTTTATTTTTATTTTTAGTTTTTTTTCCCAGACTTATTTCTCTACAAAACCATTGTTTTCATATTTTATAGGAGCTTTTCTTAAGAGTGACATTCCATTAATGAATAGTTTTGGGTATTTATAAAAAATTCATTCCCATCAACACTAAAAGGTTAAGCCTATATGATTCTTTACAAAATTATAAATTCAATTTGATTAGAAAATAAATTAACAAACATCTTCCTAAATTACCTCTCATAACATTAGAATACTGGGTTTTAACTGAAACCCAATCTTTTAAATCATTACGTATAATCTGGTAGAGGTACTCCAAAGAAGATGTTATGATCTTAAGAGATTATTTTTGTTTTATTTATTCTCGATTATCCTTGATATAATACCCAATAAAAATAACATAATAAAATCAATATATAACAAAAAATATTATATATTTTTGTAAATTTAATAACCCAAATCAATATCCATTTTCATCAAATGGGAAACAAACCAAACGATCTTGTGTACAATGGACTATATAATCATGAACTGATCTAAATAGGACTCCATCATCACCAATCATGGATATTGATAATTATGGAGTTAATGTTAATATTATTTATTCATGGAATATATATAATAATTGAAATTTAATAAATCATAACTTTTTTTTTCAATTCCATCAATTGAAAATCGTAATTTTATTTCTATGTATAACGGATCGCCACATCATAATGAAATTCAATTCAATTTTTATAACCACATCATAGGGATGGTATATGTAAGATTGTTTTTAAAATATAAAACCATATTTAGAATATTATTATAATTTTTTATTGTAACATAACACTTATATTCATTCAATCATGATCATTGAAAAAATGAATCGTTACACATATATGTGTCCCAACCTTTTTCTTCCTACTTGTAACATAACTCATTTTTTGAAACAATTATTCATGGATATTTATAAAATTAATAATAATATATAAATATTTAAATCACATAATAATTATTATTCTATAGATGATTAATCCTTTAATCCCTTGACCATGTCCCCATATCGATTCCATTTTGGAATTATTTACAATGCGTTCTCGAAATCCTGACATAGACATAACAGATTACGTCATTAAATATATCATTGAAGTAAATAATGTAAAAAGTATATGTATTAGGTATTGAAAATCTATATTTTTATTGATAAATAATTATATATGTTTATTATGTGATATACTAATTACATGTATTACAATTTCAATACCCAAGGTAACAGTTTTGTCTCAAAAAAGACTTAATTGAGAGACATGTTATTTTATGGACTTAATTTCAATTATATGGAGTATATAGTTTCCCATTAGAAATAATAATTTTAATCCATAATAATTCATATTTTTTTTACTATTCATATACTTCATTCATTTAGTATTGAATCAGAAGTCACTAATGTGTTATAGGTTTATGTATTAATCTTTATTCGGTCGTGGTTGTTTATGAATGAATTTCCATTTTTGGAAAATTTTCAATAATTTCTAATAAAAAAATTTAATTTTAATATCCTATGGTTATTAATGAGTTTTTAAATTTTACAATTTTACACTAATTTTAATGGATATTCTTGATTGATTACCTTCTATAAATTCTAACATCATTTCTCTATTCAGTCAGTAAATCATACTCTTCCACGTACACATTTTTCATTAATGTTTTGTCCAAAATGATTATATCATTCAAAAAACGATTTATTAATGACATTATTACCCATATTTTATTTATAGAAAATTCATTTAAAGGAATATTTTTATATATTTACTAATGAGACACATTTTATACTTTTACGATAGTGTGAAAGGAATGTCTTTTTTACTTATATGGCATGGAAGTAATTAACTACCCTCAAGACCACTGATCACATGTGACATTCATTAATATTTATCCATAGTTATTATTAAATTATTAATTTTCCATTATATTTAAAAAAAATTATATTTTGAAGTAATTTTTTTAACTAATTTTTCTATTTCTCTCAAAAAGAAATTCCATGTAATATTTTAAGCAAACAATAATCAAAAAAATAACTTCGATGATGTTGATTTATTCAATATTTTTTATATGTTCTTCTAATAACTAGTAATAGATTATTACCCATTAAATTAACTAGGTAATACATTCCTTATGTTAATATGTCAAATTTATTCATCATGATTGTTTTTAAATATGAAATGAGATAAGATTATGGAACCCATTTTCCCTCTACGTGTAATTCAGATGGTTTTCCTCATGATTGATTTGTTTTTTTACCACAAATGAATAATGAAAAATTAAGAATGGGTAAACAGGGTATCTCAATTTTATCCTAATATAGATAATTCTAAGGGTGTTCCAAGATATTACTCCATGTAATTCGGTAATATTAAATTCTAATGATACCAATGGAATAAAATTAGGGGGTAAAATTGAACAATTATTTGTCATTTTACAATATTTTATTTCTTCTAGCCAGTTGTCCATGAGTCATGATTATTTCATTTTTATTTTGATTCCACATTTACTAGGTTACAATAATATTATGACACCATGCTCCTCATGTTACACATCCATTTGATTACTACTATGAAATATATTTTATGATATCATGGTATAACTTGAGTGAGATGTTGTGTTTTCGTATCCTAACTATTACGACATTTTTATTTTTTTAATATTAAATTTTTTTTCATTGTATGCACCATATATTCCAATTCTATATATAAGAAAAAATGATTTTGGTTCTAATGATACATGATAAAATAAATTATTTTATTTTTTTTGTTTTACATTGAAGAAATATATACCATCTCATCTCCATATCTGTGGAATCGTGATATTTTTTGGTAATTAATGGCTTTTTAAATTTAAAATCATTTAATTATATATTTAAAATGATTCAGTCTCTATAAAATATCCCAAAATTGTGCCTATCCATGTAGGTACTCACCTCCACCATTGCTACGTAGCTATGTGTGTTGGTGCCCATTCCTACGCCACTATTATTGGAGGTGGTAACCTCTTTATCCAATCATACCTCTCCATTATCTGCTATAGAAATTAGACACCCCATTCCCTGAATCACATGATGGTAACATTATTGAATGAACCAACAATTATAATCATCCACTTTTATTGAGTAGTGTCCCTTATGACCCCCATGTCTTATAATGTACCTCTGATAAACATACAAATTTTGTAACCAAACATGCAAACAACATGGAATTTAATATGTAGGGAATAACTCTAACTTAAGGAATTCATGGGGCCGAACCCCCATTGCAAGAAAAATAGAACACCATAATAATTAATTATACATTTCTATTTAAATATTTTTGTTCTCCTCAATATCAGAAATTTTACCCAAAACATTATTTGAATAAATCATAAAAAACTATTTAAATATTATTGTTAAAAGTAATATTTATCTCATACACTTTTGAATTTTTGGTATTAACAGGATCATGTAAATTAGGAAATCTTATTATTTTAATATGTTGTAAATAAATTTAGTTGGTCATAATTTAGATAGAGAAGAAAATATAATCATTTTAAATTAAATATATATATGAATTCTGAAAATTGATTATTTAGCAAGAAATTAGTTTTAAAATTAATAAATATGTATGGATAATTTTATTGATTTTTTTCTATAATATATTCTACAAAATAATTTAATATTATAAAAATGTTATTTTCTATCTAAAAATGAATAATATAGAATTTTTTTTAATTAAATATGCATTTTTCTCAAATCTATTTTCATTGGGATTGCATATATATTTTAAAATAAATTTAATCCACATTTATAATATGTATCATATAAAAAATATTCCATATTTTGAATCATAATAATTAATATAATTTAATATAATCTAGTTATGATAATTAAAAAATTATATTTATTATACTTGATAATTTGTAAATTTACCTGCAGTTTTCTTTAGTAATACTAATATTATATAATAAATTTTCATGTACTCTTGCATTTCCACCAATCTATATTATAAATTTGTTCCTCATATTATCCCTTATCTAAAATAATTTATCACATTATCCAAAAATGTGTCGATGAAAATAGTCTCTAAGATTTACTATAAAATTCATTGAGAAAAAATTCCTCCCATAAACCCCACTGATTAATACTTATGGTTTTTTTAAAGGACAATAATTGAAGATGATCTATTTCGTCTTAAAAATATTTTTCACGTTATTTTTTACCTAAGCCACTATAAAATGATCCATATCCATCTTATCATGATTTTTTTAGAGTCTTAACTAAAAGAAGGTGTTTCTGTTTTAATTATATAGTTATATTATATCTCATTACTATCTACTATAAAATAATAACATCACACTAGAGAGTTTTTGGATTGCCACCTCCATAATGAAATATGATTAGATTTTCATTTCCTGTGAACATGATGGTCATAATAATGGATATAACAAATAAATTATAATCTTATGATATAATTTTGATTCTATAATACTAAATTCTTATTTACCATTCTTTTTTATCACACATCAAAAAATTAATCATCACTAGTGAGTACATATAGACTATAAACTCAATGACGTGATGAAATTCATTTTCACCAATAATTTTGATTAATGGTTATAAAAAGATAATATAATGAATAAATATGATACTTATGAAATGATTTTAGTTTTATTGATGATAGAAATATGAACAAGGGAAAGGAGAAAAACATTGAAAAAACACATGAAAGGAGAAAAACCATTCTTTATTCTAAACATTTATTTTCAATCAGAATGATTTATAATAAGATAATAAAAAATTATATACTAATTACATATATAATGTTATCTATTAATAGTTTTATATATTATTATTACATTAATATTATTTTTCATATAGGAGTACTAAATTCTTATGATGATAACAGGTCGCGAGGTATGGTTTTATGTCAAAATTTTAATTTATTGGGATTATATATGATTAATTTACATTTATGGAAATTATAAAATAATAATCCTTTGAAATAAATATATTTTCATAAATTAAGGTTATTACTAGAATTTTTATGAAATAGTCCAATTTACATCCCTTGGGTACATTTAAATACTAAGAATAGGTTTTTATTAACAAAACATGACATCCTCTTTAGTGAGTGAACATTTTATTACATGTCAAGTTTCATTAAAATGTTTTCAATAATATTATTTTTAATTAAATAATAATAATTTATCAATATTTTCAACCCTCAAAGACTTTCAATTTAATAATTTAAAATGGAATTCTTTTAATTATTTTCTAAGATGTTATTTGGGACCTTTAACAAAAATGTGAAAAGAATAATAAACATAGTATTTACCAAAAAATGGATTCCCTAGATATCATGCCTATTATTTTAATATGAGGATACATTACTTTTCAAAATATTTATTTTCCAATGAGATTATTTTCTCAATATTTTTTTAACATTTTGTTTTAATAGATTCAAAATAAAATGGGTATTTTCCATATTTTCGAAGAAAATTTAAAATCATATTTTAATGGTATTATTCATCAACATTAACATTGAAAAACTATTTTATTCCTCAATGGTGATATGATTCTATGATAAATTATTTTCATTCCTTATATGGATTTTGATTAGGATGTTTTAGGGATCATTCTAAGGAACTCATTACATTATCATGGGTTAATTATTATTTTATTAAATTTTATTGAAAATATTTAATTTTTATAAAAATATAAATTCCTCAAATACATTAGATAAATATTATAATCCATTGAAATATTATGGACTAGATTTTGGAGTGAACCCAACTATGTAAGGGTATTATTAAATTATCACAGTCTTCTCCGTGAACCTTAAATAAAAAAATTATAGAATAGAGAGATAATTGAGTCCACAATGATAGTTCTGAATGTGATCCCTGACTAAGAAAATGATTTTATTGGCGTATATATATACCTATATATTATGCTTATGATATGTTATGGTGTATCATGACCAGTTATTGATTATTTTTTACTATTATTAATTATGTTTTCTATGATGAATTAATTCTAGTATATTTAGGATTCAAGTCCATTAACACATTTGGGGGTACTTTCTTAAGTTATTATTGTATATTCTTATGCTTATTCTTATTTTATAATCAATTTTGATCATTTATTGTTAAACCATATTATTAACATTGAAAATCTGATCCCACCCATTTATATATTTCCTTTACCCTTAATCAGAAGAATGGTTTTTGTGTTGTATTTTTAATTAGTGAAATATTTGAGAAGAACATTAATCGGTATATTGAAGATCATTCACGAAATAAGCTAATTATATTACATGTTTATATAGAAAATAATTAAAAATGATTTTTATATATATGTTCAATGAGATATATTGATTATCAATATAAAATAACATAATATTTATGTATGTAATATTTTGTAAACATAAATAGGAATTAGAGCGATGCTATAGTTATTTTTTAGATTATGAAATGAAAAAATTTTGGAAATATCTTGGGGTAAGTCTTTCTGTAGGATAACATCATGGTCTTTTGGTAAAGTATGAAATATATTGTTTTGCATGTAATGTAATCCTTTTTAGGACATTAGAAAATTGAAGTAGTTATACATAGATTCAACTATGGTTCAACACCCAAATAAAGACTATATTATTAACAAATCAAGATTCACTTAGAGAATCATGAGTGCGCTAAAGAGAAAAAAAATCTAGACCCACCCTCTGTATATGTGTTGGATTATTATTATTATTATTATTTGCTATTAAATTTTTATATAGAATATAATAATATATAACATATTACAATACACCTTGTTAATAGATGAACCTAAAGTACTGAGTATTGAAATTAGATTTAGTAATTTAGGACTTAACAAGAATGAATTCATTTATTAATTTTATTCATACACTAATTATTAATGATTGATACTAACAATAAATTTTAGGATGTAATCCATGGTTGTAACTAGAATAAATTATCACAATGATGAATGAGTTGCCCAATGAAATAGTCACCACCATTATAATCCATATAAAATAAGAACTGAAATATGAAAAACTTATAGTTATCCCTAATCATATATATCAAATTATGATTGAAACCTTATCATAGATTACTTTTTATGTTCTCAAATAAGATAACGATTTTATTTTATTAATCTTCACAGGATAAAGACCATAATGGGATAAAGATTTAGCTTCAATCCTATCAATAGTATCTGATTGAGAAGAAAGGTAAATTTATCAAAATAATGGGTAAATGTTTTACGTGTGGGAAGTAAGGGTATAAAAAATTAAATTACCGACAAAATATAAATAAATTGATGTATAAAATTGTATTTCATCTTAATGTAAAACTAATAGTTCAATGATATTTTTTGCGGGGACACATGATTTATCAGAGACTATTACATAATCCAATGGTTAACTCTTAGACCATTGATGTGGTAATGTTATATTAATCATAATATTTTATTCCAATGGTTAAGGTACACTTATCATCCACTCCAAATTTTGGGATGTTATGTTGACATTTATAATAATGTTCTATATTCCAAAATTATTATTCAATCTTTAGTAAAAAAGGATGTGAATTTATGAAATTATTATCATTATTTATATTCAGATCATATCAATTTCCATGGAAGGGATGTCACATTTGATGTTTATAATCAACTTTCACTCATCATTCACTGTCAGGACTAGTATGATCTTTCAATTGAAATTACTTCCATTATATGTGTCTTACTACACATTCAAGAGGGATATATATCTCATATGGTTTGGGATAAATTAATATGTAATATTTTATTATTGATCAGGAATATATTAATATATTTCCTGAAGACTACCATGGTTTACCCTATAATATTATGGTTTCATTATCAATATACCCCATACGTAGTGCTAAAAATATTTAAATTACACAACGAAAAGTGGCCCCAATTTATTTTTATGAATTTAATAAAAAACTAAAGGGTAATATAGATAATGGATTAATATTCCATCATGCATAGACAAGGTATTAACCAATTATTTTTAGTATGAACATTGTTGGGTCAATGAATCTATGCATTGAATATTAGGATGTTAACATGATCACTCTTAATAACAAGTATCGTATTCCATTTTCATGTAATAAATTGATCATTGAAATAGAGGTCATTATTTTTGAAAAAATTAAATTAAAATTTTGTAGCATAAAATGTGGTTCATGAAAGAGGTTATTTAGTTTTCGTCATCGATATGATGTGTGGTCATTATTAATTAACCGTATTTCCATTTTGATTTACCAATTCTGATACAATCGTTATTGATTATAATAATAGAGTCTTTCGATAAAACCTCAATTACTATTTTTTTATTTTTATAATTAATATTAATATATATTTTATGGTCAAAGAAGACCATGAATATCATTTGAGGAATTTTTTAATACCATGATGAAGGTAAAGCTACATGAAAAATGTTGAAAGTGATAATTTTAGTTATAGAATGATTCACACATTGATATAATTACTTAAATTTTTGAAATATTGGTGGTTCCATAAAGGATGAATGTTTTTAAAAAATGAGTAGACCATCCAGGATGACTAAGATATATTGTTTTCATGGTATTTATGTATATTGTGGATTAATCATGGGAAATTATTCATAGATCCTTAAACAAGGAACCATGTTAATTGGGAAGGGACCCATCCTCTTTGGAATAGTTGTGTGTGGAAAAAATTCAAGGTGTTGAAAAAATGATTTGTCAGTGAATCTATGCTGACACAACAATGTCTTTGAGATGGAATTTTGATCAATAGCGATGCATTCATGAAGATACTATGATTATATTATTAGAAAATTGATACGTTGATAGCCTATTCGA
This sequence comes from Viscum album, assembly GCA_963277665.1. NCBI lineage: Eukaryota > Viridiplantae > Streptophyta > Magnoliopsida > Santalales > Viscaceae > Viscum > Viscum album. Next base: position 767,505,902 of record OY728152.1, on the reverse strand, counting down.
CACATCAATTGAAAATTATTTTTGAAAATAATCAAACTAATATTTTAGTTTTCTAAGATGATATTATTTTATAAAAATATTGAGGAATTATAATTATGGTTAATAATTTGATATATAAACCAATCCTAAAATCATAACATATATATTAACCTATAAAGAGATGAATATTTCCCAAATAATATCACAGAAGTTTATTAATGATTATTAATTCTTTACTTATTTACATAATAGAACGGTTAAAATGGTTTTTGATTCTCAGTCTCAAAAAGTGAATACTTGTTTATATATGATGAAGGATGACTGTGATCTATTAATTATGTTTATATAGAATATTGATCATAAAACCCTTAGTAAAGGGGACAAATCATATATTTATTAAATGGATGTTCCACAATCCATCAATGTCAGGATTAAAGAGGCATAATAAGAAATATATGAAACTATATAACAATATAAGGGTATTTCCTGAAATCCAACATTAATCTAAAGAAATTATAAGTCCCATGAACCAGGTATGTGTCCAATAATTAAAATATTTTAATAATTAGTGGTTTTGTGAAGATCATAGTTCACAATTCAATTATTATAATGTATTTATAAGGTTATATAGATATCAGAAAATTTAATTTTTATGGAAGGAAATGAATATAGACATTCTATAGTATGTATCAAGATTCCATATATGAAATCTATTTATGTATATGATATAAATTTTTTAATGGGAATTTACCACAATGACTCATATGAAAAAGGATATAGGAAAAATCACAATGGAATTAATCATAGGAATCCTCAAAACTAATATACACTATAATGTTATTGTGGATGTATTCAATAACATTTTGAATTAATCACATTTAACTAAAATTATGGAGGATTTATATCTTATTTAATTTTCAATGACATCCACTAGGGATGTGTTATGAATTTCAATATTACTACATTCTGTTGTATCTAATCGAGATTTGTGGTTTACTTTTTTATTCTTGAGACATCTGAATAATCATTTCATATAAAGTTGAACAATTACAATATATGTCAAAAATATAAAAATGGTTAATCTGAGTTGAGAATTGAAATCCAAAAAGATATATTGATGATAGGTTTTATGTATATCAATGTCATCTAGGATTAACACCACTCTCAAGTTGAGTTTCATTACAATGATAACATTCACGTAGGCTACTATATTGATCATAAGGAAACCAGCTGTAGAAAAAAATAGATAACTATAATTTTCACAGATGAATATGTAGAATAAATATTAGTATGATCAAATATATATAATGAAACATGATAGTGGTTCATAACAATTAAAAAATACATTATAGAATAACATAATTATTAAAAAAAATTGAGTTGACATTCATTGATGAGATATAGTATTTCATGATTGTGATATGGTATCACTAAAAATATATATAGGGAAGAAGTTTAGCATAATTAAAAACAAGGGAAGGAAGATACCTAAATATACAAGTCCTTTTTTACATTATTATTATAATAATAATTATTTTTTATTTGAATTATCTTCCACGATATCTCTCTCAATTTCATGATATATTCTTTGTATCATTAATAGGAATGTACATATATAATCCATCCAATGTAGTTATATTATAGGTAATAACGATAGTTAATAAAATATATTATGTGAAAATACTAGTGGATGTTTTAGGAAAAAATATATAATGTGTAATTGAACATTTACACTCACATTTTCCATGTTTTCTAGAGAAAAAAAATAAATTTTAAGAGGATATATAAGGGAATGATGATTTTGCGGGGCTGAATTATCCAATTTGGTTTGTGTTAGAGTGATTTAATATCATGTGAAAAAATCTTTTATATAATTTTTATAATGTAAGTAATTTCTATTTTATGATATATTTATCTTTAAATATGTTTGACGTCTTTTATATCATTCATTATATGTGACACCAAATATAAATTAATCATGACATAATATTGAAAAATTATTATTAAATGTTACATTTATCACCTAGACATTGAATTGGTGGATATCAATAGAAATATATAAATTGTTGAAAATTATATTTTACAATTGTTTAAAAGGAATTAATTAGAAATTAGTTTCCTATAAATGATAATAAAATCATTTGTAATTAAAAAAAGATCATTTTTCTGAAAATATATTTCAACGTGCTAAATGGGTATTAATATTAATAAAACAAATAAATCAAAATTGATAAACTATTTTAGTGAAATAAGATTATAATATATTAAATACAATATTTCAATATCCAACAAATGGTTTCTATTTGGAAACCAATAATAATAGATCCACTATTTAGCAGAATAATTAATTTTTCTAAATTGATTATCATGGTGTTCTCATAACATTTATGAAAATGAATTTCCTAAAAATTTATAATTATAATTTTTAAATATCATTCCATATATTGAATTTTCATAATTTTTATTAGCTAATAATTTTGACATAATTTCATTTGAACAATTTTTTTTTCAGGGTAAAAATTTAATTATAATAGTAATGGTTAAAAGGGGTATAAAAGGGGGTTAAACTATGAGATAAGGATTGAAATATAGTAAATATCATGATTTAATTTTGAAAGTTGAAGGAATTTATACTTTAACCTTAACATATTGAAATATATCATTTTTAATTAATTGACTTGATTATGACATATACTATATAATAACGTTTCGATTATGTATAATATTTACACCCACCATTCTTATAAAATGGAACCACTTATTATGTCAACTATGAAGAAAACATTCTATTTATCACAAACAATATTTATTAAATTACTCTCCCAAAAACGTTATCCATGACCATGTTGATCTGTTCTTCCTAATATACCTATCCAATATTCTATACCATGCTTTTCAAAGAAAGATACACCAATAAGATGTTTATGTTCATGTCAGTCTTTTTTTTGTTTCATTCTTCATGAACATCCAAAAAATATTCTATATCTATTTTAACATAATGTATTTAGTATCACTACAAATCTAATATGTTTTTATATTATTTTTATATACATTATATATCCATTTCCAATCCATTGGAAAGTATTAGCATCATAGGTGTATATGTGTGGATGGCCACCTCTATGAAGGGATGTGATTTATTTATCATGTACTCTTTTCCTAATGGATATGAGGAAATATTTATTTAATGAAATTTATGTTTTAATTATTATTTAATAAGTGTGAATTATTATTTTCCATTATTCACTTTTTTCCACCAAAAAATTGAAACACCACTCATGCGTATATGTGGACTACCATCCTCATGAAGTGATTTGATTAAATTTTGAAAAAGACAATATATTAATGTTTTAAAAGAGTATATAATGAATAAATATTACACATATGAGATAGTAAATAATAGTTTAATGGTTAAACCATGGCCATGGTTGATGGATCAGAACCATCAAATAGGAAAATGCATTGAAAAGGGATAGTTTTCACCTAACTCTTCATATTAAGGAAGAATTATTAATAAAAGTATAATTTTAAATTATAAATGAATGATACATATTATTATATTTTATTATGATGTTCTATAATAGTTTTATATGAATTAAATATATATTATTCTATTGTTTTTAATTCATACAACGAATAGAAGGACTTGAGGTTATGTTTTAAATTAAAATCTCATTGTTTTGGGAATATATATATTAAATAAATATTTATAAAAAAATATATGGTCTGTATTTATAAAACACCATATATATATAAAATATTAATTATTATTTACTAGTACCTTTTTATTCTATTTGGAACATTAAATGTTTATAGAATTGGTTTATGAAAAAACACACATAATTTTTATGTGGTTAATAATGTTTTCCTTTTGTTCCCTCATTCTTTTTTAAATTTACAAGAATTTTCATTTATATGACGAAACTATTATAAATATATATTTTCTAAATAATTTTAGAATTCTTACTATTTTTTAGAATTAAATTTTTATTAATTTTTGGAATATTATTCTTCTGAAATTTTAAATAAACATCTATGTCTTATTTATTTAAATTGACTCCACTTGAATGACATATCTCATGGTCAAGAAAATGCATATCAAGGAATCATGTACGGTCCATTTTTTATTAGATTTTTGAATCCTGTAATTTTATATTTCAACATTGTTTTCATAAATTTTTTTTAGAAATAGTTATATAAAGTTTTGAGAGTTTTAGAACAAGGTCTAGGGCCCGGAGTTCATATTTTTGAATGTTATGGGGAAGTGAATGGTTAAGGAAATGAAATGTCCAACCATGAACCTTAATTATGTATCCCAATAATGGAGACAAATGGTTAAAAAACATTTTAACATGGAATTCATATCCCAGAAAGCCTAAAATTTAATACAGAGGAAAACTTCATGGTTTTCATGTGGTTTGTCTAACAGTGAGACTAAGTTAAGTAGGGTGTGGTCCTTATAAATATTCAAAATATATTGATTAGAATGGTTTATATAACTATATGAACAAACTTTTTAATGGGTGTCAACACTAAAGGAGTCTATAATATTTTTTAGGCATGATTATTCAAACCATGTGACCAACCCAAGAACCCCATTAATAGAGGGAATTTAGATTCTCCTTATTTCTTCCTTTTTTACTTATTATCCATTTCTCTCCTACATCATTTTCACAACATCAATACCATTTAATATTTCCTATTATTCTATAATAATATTTGACATATATTTTACACCTGATATTTTATTTGAACACCTTTGTTCATGTTGGATTCCACACAGTATGTATCAGAATCATCTTTATATTTTTTTTTCAGTTTCACTCATTGTCTTACTTTTTATTTACATATGATCTAATATACATGATTTTTTAGGAATTTAAATTATTATATAAATTTTAAAAAATTCCACCACAAAACATTCTCTAATACTAGTTGAGTATTATAATACATTGTTATTATATGTGGCCGAATTATTTTCCCTAATGTATTGCATGATTATGATTTTTTTTATTTGGAGTACACTGATCCATCCTCAAATCTCTTCTATAATATATATCTCCTTAAATTAAATATATATAACCCAGCATAGAACATCTATTAAACATTTTGTCATTATATTAGGTTGGGTACTTCAACATAAAGCACACATTTTGTAGGTTCATTTATATTCCCTTGTAAACCATATTTTCATATAAAAAAAATATCCATGGGTTTTTTTTTTGGTTTTTCATGGATTGGAAAAAATGATTAAATTGAATTATAATATTATAGATTTACGTCCTCAGACCCCTTTTATCACGAAAATGTTAATTGAATAATGAAATAAATCATGATAAATGGTATATTTACATTTATTCTATTCAATTTATATTTTTATTTATTAAAATTATGGTGCCTTCAATTTATGATCTGGAATCACATTAATGGCATGAACTTCCTTGATTAAGAAAAAATCCACAAAATAGAAATTATTTTCATAAATCATATATATATTATTTGATTCATTTCTGTTTCCGCTAATAATGATACCAAAATAGGGGTTTTTCAATGCCTTAAATTAGTGAAAGCCTCAGAAAATCACCTATGGTTCAACATTGTTTTTTAAATAATGAATGCCAATATCTTTTACCATGATTCTGATTGATGTATGATGACACATGATATAATAAATATTATACTGATTCTATCAATCATTTATAGATTTTGGATTCCTCAGACTCCTTCCATGGACATGGTTAAAAATATCCATGGTAAAATACTATGGGTTTATCTCTTTGATTATAGTCAAACCCATATAACCAAGATGCATGTTTCGTAACCATGAGTTAGTTTTCCCACATATAGTCATGCATTTATTGTTTTCTACATGAATCATACCTTATTATATTATATTTAAATCATTATTATCTTCATTAATTACATAGTCTAATTCATAGGCTTTATGTTCTATGAAAACCATGTTTGGATTATTATGGTATGGTTGGTCAGGTTCCCTATATGGTCCCTAAGCTCAATGATTTTTTTATATATTACATTTATATTAAACCTTCACACTACTACATTTTAAATTTAGTTTATTTATTTTTATTATAAAACATTGGTGGTGACTTACTAGGTTTTCCTCACACCTTATTATGACCATCATCGGATACCAAGATAGACGTCATGGATACATATAGGGATAAATGAAATCACCAGATCATGTATGCTTGATTCATTGTGGGGTAGGTAACTAATGACTAGTGTATGGATAGGTATTCATTTAGAGATTGTTTTACCCATTTCATTATTTTTTTCTTAATGTAATGTATTTTATGATTATTCTATATATGGATATTCATTTTCAATATTCTTGACATCATATGTATATATTGTTGCCTTTGGATTTTGACAGTTTATTATAATCTAGTTGTTTATTTATATTGACCTATATTATTCTATTATTCCTTAAAATGTTTTGCACTATATTATTTATTATTTACACCATTTCCACCACAATAATAATGATTTCATTTTATCCCTATAAACACTATAAAAACTAGTATCAAGTCATTATATTATGGCATGTGAGTAATTATGTTTTAGTCCATATAACGTACATGTTCAGAAAATTATTACTGAACAAGGATCTAAAAACCATAAAATGGTATCAATTCAATATTTTCCTTTCCCTTACTATTTTGGGTTTTTAAATAGGATACTAGAATGTGTTATAATTTTGAATAGTTCAGGCTTCTGATATTATTTAAACAATACGCTGGGGAAAATCAATGTTATTATGGATGAGAAAAGATATTCAAGATTTACTGAGGGATGTGTTGATATGGAATGTGAGTACTTAGTTATGAATAATTATATAAACATAAAAATTTATATAGCATTAATATTCTGTTCTATGATTATTTTATTGATATTTTTATATCATATTTGTATTTTTTTCCTTACATGTATTTTTATAATAGTTTTTTGGAGGGAAAAAATAAAAATATGTACTTTCATAATGCATCTGTGTACCTAAATGGGGTTTTCCATATATCTTGTTGGTCAAATATTAAATAAGAAATTATTTCTTTTTCTATGACATATAAAATTAGATACATAAATTAAACCATATTTTGTTGTGATTGAATGGATTCCAATTGTAGTATATAATTATTGTCTTTTTACATAAATGGGAATGAATATCAATATAAATGAATCTTCTTTTATGGGAATGTTACATCATATAACCAGTTGAAATTTCTTTATCATGTTACTTATGTTACTAGATTAATCAACTAATGATTATATATTTATATATTAGGAATGGAAGAACATTTAACTAGACCCATATATAATCTTATAAATTTATCTTTTACCAAATATGGTTGTAATTAAAAGGGGACTCTAATAAGAACAAAAAGAGAATTTTCCTTCCAATTGACACATAATTTATTGGAACCTTTATAATTGAAACATGGAATATTACCAATAAAAAAACATCATATTATTTAGTTTTTTTAGTATAGTCTGGGTGGTGATATTTATATATTTCTTTTTATCATAAGAAAAGTATTTTCTACATAGTTTCGATTTTCAGGTGTTTCACTAGAATAGTATATTTATATCTCCATGGATGCCTTATATATAAAACAAGGGTGGTAGTGATATCCATTATACATTGGTGGTAGGAAATTATCAAACTGTAGTGAAATATAAGGTGCCTCTTATAGTAAACAATGTTATTTATTGTATTGTAACAAACAATAATCATTGGGACAATTTTCTATGAATAGTGATGTCTGTGGAAGGACCACTATATCATATAACATCTATTTAAAATTTTATGTTCAGATTCCATCATTAGAACCCACCTACTTTTATAGGATATTTATCACATTGGATACAATGTCTTAGATATAGTTCATTTCAAAGATCATTGAGAATCAGTAGATGCCTCAAACAAGTCGGTGACCTTGAATCATGTATATCATCGGGACCTTCCTAATAAGGGTGGTCTTTTCTAAATCAATAAAATCATCATTATGACATGTTATTGAGGGACTTATATACCACATTCTATAATTACATTTTCCTATAAATTCTAAGATCTATTTGGGATAATGAATTTATTCACCTCTAGCACTCTATTAAGTATTTTTTAGACTACTCATCTAACATTAAAATAATATAATTCTTTTTGCTGACTCTAATTGGTTACAATATTTCATTATCAAAATTCATTGTGGATGGGATCATGAATTACATCTGACAATTGAAAATTGTCTTTGAATTTTCTACCATTACAGAAATGGTAAATCAGTATCATATCCATAAGATTTGTATGATGTAAGATGGGGGTTCATGGAATAGAGGTTCTCCCCATACGGAAATAACATATTCATCAAATGGAAAATAAAATTTTCATTAGTATTCATATGATGTTAGTTGGGATTAATGTTTTAACTGTAATAGATATGTTTTATCCAACCAATGATTGGGGAATGGACACAAATTGCCTCCTTGTGATAGAACACCTATTTATTGTACAACCAATGGATTAATGCTCCATCATTAAAGGATTTGTGAGAAAATTATTTGTGACCCCATAGACATCAGATTCAAACAAGATCCAAAATCTAATGTACGATATGTAGTTTCACACCATGATATGGTTTGTTGTACCACTGAAAATATAGACCAAGGAGATTCATGTGGTTAACGAAACTAGACATATGATGTGTAATGTATGTAATGTGGACCTACATGTGAACGTTATATTATTAGTTATGGTGGTGGAATGGTCTTGTTACATTTAGTATAGACTACACATGAGGTGAATAGTAGAATACCATTTATATTATTAGCTATGGTCTAGATATCCTCGATTTTAATACCTACATTTTTTAAAACATGTGGTTCAAATTCTTTAAAAATTGTGGTTGTAATGGATATTTGGGGAACAATATTACTTGATTTACATTTTAAATGGCACATGATACTCCATTGGGATTATGGTCAGAATTAATTTGATTATGTAAGGAAGGTCCCCCGAGATCAGTGGTTATCATTTATATTAGAATTATTTAATCCATGAGATGATAATATTTGAATTAATTATAAGGATATATTAGTTAATACATTATCATTATAATATTCATTGTTATTGTTAGATGGTGTCTTTTATAACCCCCACAGGTGATGTTATCATTCATATGGGAGATTGGTATTTCCCATAAATTCGATCTAGACCTATGTATCATGGGCTGGTTGGAGTGTCTAACAAAATTTAAATTCTCTTCAAAATGGTCTTGGAGCATAATAGGATATATTTATTAGAGTGGTGGATAGATTATTTGATGTTTTACATAATTATATTTTTTTGGTTATATCTTAATAGGTAGGTAGTGTAAACCATATAATTTTTTCTACAAATGGAAGCTATATATATTCCTAAAAAAATATATTTTCCAAAAAAGCATCAAGAACATAACAGGAAGGTGGATGACCTATAATATATTGTGTTTTTATAACTCAGTACTCCTCTATGGGGTAACACCATTCTTTTCCACCAGAACGTGGATGTGACCCTATCATTGTGTGTGGATTACTTGTGTTTTAATTGTATAACCATTACAAACTCGTACCCACATCCATTAGTAGAAGATCACTTTAAACAACTCCAAGGATTAATAGTCATTACAGAAATAGATTTTGGTGTTGGTCTATCAGCATAATTCATTTAGGCCTTATGACATACATCATATATATTGGAGAAGTAGTTACGACATTTAGGGGTTTTCATTTATTAAATTTGATCTAAAAACCACACTATTCATTTTTTGGATTTGATTCATAAGGTTTCCTCTTATATATATACTATTTTTTGTTATTTTTTATATATGGAATTTTTTTTATTCTTAATGTAGAAAAAATTATAATAAATATGATGAATCAAATAATATTAAATTAAATGGGCTAAGGTTCTATGAAAATATCTCAAAATTACACTTCTAGAATGATAATGTTCACTTCCTAGCTTAAATTATATCAGAATCATGGGTATATATAGATAAATATAAGGTGAGGTTTCTTTTCCTGATTTTATCCCAAAATAATGTTTCATATATATAGTATCTTATGGATATCCCGTTTCTATTATAGATTCGTTCATTATATCACTGGATTTGTAGCACAATTTATCATCCAAACCATGTTTTTAGTTAAATTCATATTTTAAGATTCTAGATAAAAAGAATTCAATTAGTTGAATGTAAGGTAGTAATAAATATTAATCTTGATTTTACATAACCTTGTGAGTGGAAATATAGTTTATTAAGATGAATTATATGTCATGATAGGAGCATTTTTGTTTCAAGTTGACTGATTTTTAGTATATGATACATGTTAGTTAAGTCCTCACTAGGATAATTACCTAATACACGATCTCAAGTTAGTAATATTTTTCTTTCAATTTATTTTGGTACAAATAATCTGTTGGATGAATATTTCGTGTTGTCAATTAAACATAAAATATTCAAATAAATATTCTTTGAGTGTGACTTAAACCTCCAACAATAGATATGGGTTGAATAAATTCACTCATCTAAATTTAATCTCAATTATGCAGCAGGAAAGGTAAATATTATTGTTGAGGTTCTAGTATAGATGACATAGACTCATGTTTTTTAGGATATTATTAGTGAATCTTAGTTGATGTATTTTACATTAGATATGCAATTCAATGTTTAGGAGTTTCATGAGAATCAATTTATCAATGATTTAGTACTAATATCATTACTTGAAGATCCCGTAATGAGGAGTAAACATCATGGGTTTAATGTATTAGTCTGAAGGGAATGTGTTACTGCTGAGGACCCACCACCAAGATGGGATTCTGATGAGGTTGAAATCACACATATCGATGGGAATTTAAGGGTACTTGTAGACTAGTCAGAGGATTTTAGGTAATAATCTCATTCTCTTAAATGGTATATACATCCTAGAATCAAAAATATTTATAATGATATGTTCCACAACAATTGGTGTCTAGGGAGGAAAATAGAAATCTAAAATTGAATTACGTGGTGTTCCACCTATCCACAGGTGAAGGTGTAACACATGTAACCTACTCATCTTTCATAGTCATTACCCAAACTAGAGTGAAAATTGGATGATTCCACCATTTATTTTTGGACACTCATATAAACAACAACGTAAGGTAGTAATTTTGTATGGGTGATTATGGATTGGTTGATGATGTTCAATATCATATTACATATATGATAGAACATATAAATTATAATTTATTTTGGTCTACAAATCTATGATATTTCATTCTTTCAGGGGTTTCCACATACCATAATATCATATAGGGGTGCTTGGTTAAGTTATTTTTTATGTAAGGTGTTTTCAGAGTCTCATTGTCCATATGTTTTATAGGGAAATATATACATCCCAAAAATAGAAACTCATTATTATCATAAAAAAATGTTTTGATGGGTATGATTATAACATGTGTTCTTGATTTTGTTTTTTCATGGAAAAAATACAACCATTGAAGGAGTTTTCTGATAAAAATATTTCAAAGAAACTATCCAATTGGATCCATGTGAGGCACTATGCATAAGGCTATATTTTTCACCTCTATGAAGGATTAATGTATGATAGGTAGCACTACTGTTGAGTCAATTAGATTTTCCTTATGACTTTTCCATTCCTTCTTGTTTTGAAAATCACAAACACCTTATATTTAAGAAAATTGATTTCTTAAGGAAAATCGCTTTTATAAGAAAAATTGCTTTCTTAAGGAAATTCGCTTTTATAAGTAAAATTATCCTTATCATATTTTATCCATATTTTTCTTAAGTATGAGATTCAGATTCATTTTCTCGGAATCATTGAAACTTTAATATAAAGCATTCTGTTTTAGGATTCGGATTCTGGATAAGAACTATAAGGAAGTCTCATTCCGAATTCCGAATATGAACTCTGACTAAGTTCTATTCCAGATTCAGGTTACGAATTCTGAAGAAGAATTCTCATTACTAATTCTAATGAAGAAATCTCATTCCAAATTCCCATTATGAATTCTGATGAAGAATTCTCATTACGAATCCTGATGATGAATTCTCATTACGATTTCTGATGTCGAATTCCTATTCTGATTTCTCATTCTGAATTCACCTATTAAACAGAATTTGAGTATCTTTGTTTTTTACACTCTGAATTAATTCCGACTCCGAAAAATATCTTTGTTAGACTCCGAACTTTTTTATATTTCTTACATCTGTATAATTTGTCTACTCTTTACTATTTTTCCATACACTCCGAACCTTCACTTCGAAGCGTTCATTCCGAACATTTATGTTATAGTTTAAAACGATATCATACATTCTGTTACACTTGTTTTGTTATAAAACGATGTCGTCCATTTTGTTATAAACTAACCGTTGTCTAAGTGACACGTGTACAGGTCCCTCCGATCTTTAAGGAAAATATGACCGTTGGAGGAGGAGATGACCTTACCTATAAATAGGAGCTCATTTGAAAGAGCTCGTGTTGATGATAGAATGCTGATAGCTGATGAAAAGTACTGAAAGGCTGACTAATCTTCTTGAAGTGATTTCTAGAGAGAGAGGCTCTTATTAACTCTAAAATCTTTGTGCGACTCCGAATGTTGGGGATTATGTTCGAGGACTTCCGGGGATAGGAAGACAGAGGTGTCGACCACCTTAAAGTTCGAGGGCTTCCTTACTGAGGAAGACAGAGGTTGCCAACTACCTTGAAGTTGAGGGCTTGCGGGGATAGCAAGACAGAGACTCCGATCTTAGTATCGAGGGCTTACCCTGGTGTGGGTAAGACAGACTTGCTTGAACGTATAAATCAAGTGACCTTTATCCAAGGTTGTTGGATACCCTTCTCTTTGGGTAAAAAGACTTATATCTTGTTACCTGTAGTTTAACTACTTGTTTTATTTCCGCTTCATTTTGTATCATAAGGAAAGTATAACTTTATTATACTTCCTTACTTGTACTATGATTCATTTATATTCTATACGCTTTAAGGTAGAATCTCATATTGTAATATTTTGTTAAGATTCAATTTCCGGAACCATATTTCCGAAATCCTCATTCGGAATCTCTTTCCTAGTTTGCATTCAGTGTTAAGAGGTTTTGTGAATTTTCTTAGTTTAACGTTGTTAATCTTAGCCTTTTTCCTTTTCTTAAGGAAATCATAGTTAATCTTAACTAACTTTAAAGGTTCCAAAGGAATTTTTAAAGTATACAATTCACCCCCCTCATGTATATTGAGCATCTCATACTATATTTCGATCCTACAATTGGTATCAGGCCAGGTCTCTGAAATACTTATACTCTCGAATAAGTTTTTCATGCTCACTTTATCTTTCCGAACATTGTCATTCCGATTTATCCATTCCGAACTTTCCCATTCCGAACATTGTGATTACGAATCTTTGCTACTAACAAGTTTGTGTGCAAAGTTATTTTTAGTATGGTAGGAATTAATGTTGGTTCAATTGAAAATCTAAATCTGACAAGACCACCAATATTTGATGGTAATGACTATGAATACGGGAGAGATCGAATGAAGACTTTTGTTATCAATACTGGTGTAGACAACTTTGTTATGCATACTGGTGATTACAAAATTCCTGACAAGGAAGTCAGATCTTTTACTAATCAGGAAAAGCAGGAATATCAACTCAACTATATGGTACGCAATACTTTACTATGTTCAATGACCAGAAATATATATAGCCAAATTTCTTCTTGTGAATCAGCTAACTGTATATGGAATAAGTTAGAGGTTACACACTTTGGGACTTCTAAGGTGATTGAGACTAGAAGAGCTATTCATAGAGCTGAATATCATGGCTTCAATTTTCCTTATGGAGAACCTATCTGTAAAGTTCAACAGAGATTTATGACTATCGTCAACAGTCTACAATCTATGGGAGAAAAAGGCTTAGATGATGAAGCTCTTGTGGACAAGATAATTGATATTATGCCCAATGAGTGGGACTCCAAGAGAACAACTATAGATGAGAACAGGAAGGTCACTCAAATTACTCTTGATGAATTATTTGGAACTCTTCTACAACATGAAACTCGAATGAAGAGAGATGCTGAAAACATCAAGAAAAAGAATGGAAATGGTACTGTTGATTTTACTACTACATCAAATCAGATGAAAGCTAAGACTCCTGAAAGAGTAACCAGATCCAAGTCTAAGAAAGTTATTTTTCAATCCGAATCTAGTGAGAGTGAAGTTTCAGAAAATGAATTAGCAAATCTTGCTCGAAGGATGAACAAGATAGCTGGATAGAGAAACATTCAATCTAAGTATAAGAGAAAGGATAGGAATGATAAGAAAGAAGGAGAAGTTACTTGTTATGAATGCAAAAGAGCTGGACATATTAGACCAGATTTCCCTATGCTCAAAAAGAAAGAAAGAAAAGAAAGGAATTAAGACAGGAAAAGGAAGAAGTATTATAAAGCCAAAGCTAAGAATGTCCTAAAAGATAATGATACCTGGAGTGCCAGTGGTGGTGACTCTTCAGATGAATCTTCTGATTATGAATCTTCAGGATAGGAGAATCTTGGTCTTATAGCCAGATTGCCTATTGATAATCATTGTTTTATGGCTAACGTACAAAATGCTGAATCTTTGACCAATGTTTCTTTAAATTCTAATGATAGTACGTTTTATAACTCTTCTGATGACGAATCATCTTCTGATGAGGAAAATACTTTACCTACTTATGAAGAAGTCTCTAGGTTTGCTGAACTTCATGAGATTGAGAATTTCAAACTCAATAAGAGACTTGATAAGGAAAACTCTAGGAATTCTATTCATACAAAAGAGATATCAGATCTTTCTAAAGATCTTGATAAGAAAAATGCTGATTTTGAAAGTATTTCAAAAAATCTTGAGGAAGTAAGTTCATGAGATGAATAAACGTTCTAAAGAATTAGAAAAAGTAATTTCTAAGAAAAACTTTTTCGAACCTAACTCTAGTTCTAAAACTAATGATTTTGAGGATAAAAACTTGGTTGTAAAACTCAAGTCCGAAATTTTTTCCTTAACGAAGTGTTTATCAAACTTTACCCATGGTAAAGAAAATTTTGATAAGATATATTCCCAAATACGACCTTTAAGAAATAAATTCGGATTTGGTTATACTCATTCAAATCCTATTTTTAGTAACAATTATTTTGTTCCTCAAAGTGCCCCATTTTGTACCAAGTGTCAATGTGGTGGTCATTGGGCAAAGAATTGTTCTTTAAACAAAACCCAATCCCTAGGATTTCACAAAGCTTACTTTTCTAAGAAAATGTGGGTTCCTAAAATTTTATTGTCTGGAAATCTCGGATCCAAACAAGTTTGGATTCCGAAAGTCTAATTTTCTTCTTGATTACAGGAAAATAATGAATGTACTAGCAACAATATATGGTACATGGATAGTGGATGTTCCCGACACATGACTGGTAACAAAAGTTTTTTTGAAAAGATTATCAAAACGAAAGGAGGAAAGGTAACTTTCGGAGACAATGCTAAGGGAGAGATTGTTGGTATGGGGTAATATTGTTCTTTTAGGTAAAACCTTGATTTCAAATGTTCTTTTTGTTAAAGGTCTTAAGAAAAACCTCATTAGCATAAGTCAGTTATGTGATGAAGGTTACCTTGTGAATTTTAGGAATGATAAGTGTTTAGTACACAATTCCAAGGAAGAATTTATTCTCTCAGCCAATAGGCAAGAGAATGTCTACACTATGAACCTAGAATATCTTAGAAGACAAGATTTACCCTGTCTAAGTCCAATAGAAGATCATTCTTGGTTATGGCATTGAAGACTAGGTCACTGTAATCTTAATAACCTATGTAAACTCTCTAAGAAGAAACTAGTTAATGATCTACTGGAGCTTAGATTTGATTCTTCTAAAGTTTATGATCCTTGTCAATATGGAAAGCAACATAAAGCTAGTTTTAAATCTATCGGTGAAGTCTCATCAACTGATGCATTACAGTTAGTGCACATGGATCTTTTTGGTCCAACACAAACTGGAAGTATCGGAGGCAAATACTATGTGTTTGTTCTAGTTGATGATTACACTAGATTTACTTGGGTCTATTTTCAAGCAAAGAAATCTGAAGCTTTTTCTTATTTTAAAAGTTTTAGAGCTCAAGTTAAAAATGAGAAAAACCTTCCATTGAAAACTATTCATAGTGATCATGGAGGAGAATTTCAAAATTCTAATTTTGAAACTTTTTGTAGTAAGAGAGGTATTACTCAAAATTTTTCAGCACCAAGAACTCCTCAACAGAATGGTGTTGTTGAAAGAAGAAATAAAATTCTTCAAGAGATAACAAGAACCATGCTGAGTGAATATTCTATTGCTAGACATTTTTGGGCTGAAGCTGTAAGTACTGCTTGTTATACTATAAATCGAGTTTTAATTAGACCTTTTCTTAATAAAACTCCTTATGAGTTATGGAATGGTAGAAAACCAAGACTTTCCTACTTCAAAGTTTTTGGTTGCAAAGTATTCATTTTGAATACTAAAGATAACTTACATAAATTCGCACCAAAATCTGATGAAGGAATATTCTTAGGTTATTCCACAACCTCTAAGGCTTAAAGAGTTTTTAATAAAAATACTTGCACTATTGAGGAAACAGTACATGTAAAATTTGATGAGTAAGATCCTTTTGTTTTCAAACCATCTCAATTTACATCTTCGGATGTGTTTTCAAAAACTGATTGTCATCCTTTGATAGAAGAACCTTCTGATAAGGAAATTGTTCTAGATGATACTTCTGAAACATTTACCCCAGAAGACTTTCTACCTTATGTTGATGAACAGGTTTTACAAAACCCAAATCAGGTGTTTCTTAAGAATCATCCCAGTGATAGTATCATTGGTGATGTAAATCAACCTGTAAGGACTAGAAGTTCCTTAAGGAATGAAGTAGAACATCTAGTATTTCTTTCCCAATTAGAACCTAAAAGCACTGACAAAGCTTTAGGTGATGATGATTGGATTAAAGCCATGCAAGATGAACTAAATGAATTCGAAAGAAATAAAGTCTGGACCTTGGTTGAAAGACCTAAGGAAACTTCTCTTATTGGAGTAAAATGGGTTTTCAAAAAAAAATGTGACGAAAATGGAGTCATTGTTAGAAATAAAGCTAGACATGTTGCTAAAGGCTATAATCAGCAAGAATGAATAGACTATGAAGAAACATATGCTCCAGTAGCTAGACTTGAATCTATCCGTATTCTACTTTCCTTTGCAGCATTATTTAATTTCAAACTTTTCCAAATGGATGTGAAATGTGCTTTTCTTAACGGTTATGTTCAAGAGGAAGTTTTTGTTGAACAACCTCCTGTCTTTGAAGATCCAAAACATCCGGATCATGTTTTTAGACTTACCAAAGCTTTGTATGGACTTAAACAAGCTCCACGAGCATTGTATGATAGACTCACCGGATTTTTTCTACAAAATAACTATGTTAAGGGAAATGCAGATCCAACACTTTTTATAAAGAAAGATAAGAAAAATGTTTTGATTGTTCAAATTTATGTTGATGACATTATATTTGGTTCAACTCAGCAATCTTTGACTGACTCTTTTTCAAGTCTAATGAAATCTGAGTTTGAAATGAGTATGATGGGTGAGTTTACATTTTTCCTTGGATTTCAAATTTCTCAAAAACCAGAAGGAACATATATATCTCAACATAAGTATATTAAAGATCATATGAAAAATTATGGTCATGACAACACTAAGAGTATAAGTACTCCCATTGGTACCTCAAACTCTTTAGATCTTGATGAAGCTGGGAAACCAGTAGATCAAACATCTTTTAGAGGTATGATAGGAAGTCTACTTTACATAACAGCTAGTCGACCAGACTTAATGTTTTCAGTATGCTTATTTGCAAGATATCAATCCAATCCTAAGGAATCTCATTTAAATTCAGTAAAAATAATTTTTTGCTACCTTAAGGGAACCATGGATCTAGGATTATTTTATACTTCTGGAAATGATTTTGTTCTAAAAAGATTTTCTGATGCTGACTTTGGTGGATGTAGAATGGATATAAAAAGTACATCCGAAACTTTTCATTTTTTAGGAGATTCGTTAGTTTCTTCGTCCTGCAAGAAGGAACATTCTGTAGCACTCTCCACTGCTGAAGCTGAATATGTAGCAGCTGGAAGTTGTTGTGCTCAAGTGTTGTGGATGCAACACACACTCACAGACTATGGCATGAGTTTTACTAAAACTCAAATTTTGTGTGATAACACAAGTTCCATTGCTCTGAGTAAGAACCCTACACATCACTCCCATGCAAAACACATAGATATTAGGCATCACTTTCTTAGGGATCACACACTTAATGGAGATATTATTCTTCAATTTATCGGAACTCAAGATCAACTTGCTGATATTTTCACAAAATCTTTGCCTTCTGATAGATTTGAATATATTAAACAGAAGTTAGGAATGATAACAGTAACGTAATATTTCATAATTAACTTTCTGTTGAAAAGGTCTCCTTACAGTAATAAACTCCTTTTCATAGGGGGAGTACATTTGATTGTTTTTTTAACAATTTTTTTTTAAAAAAATTTTGTTTTCAAATTTTTCGGAACGAAGATTTCCGGAATGGAACTTCGGGAATGAAAGTTTTCCAGAATGGATATTTCCGTACAGAATACTTCTGGAATAGAAGTATTCATATAGAAAACATCCAGAATGGAATATTTCGTACTGGTACTTTCATAACCAGATTTTCGTACCGAACTTTCATAGTTTTTCGTACTACGTTTTTTTTTTGTACTAAGCTTTTCGTACTGAGTTTTTCATAGTGAGTTTTTCGTAGTAAGTTTGTTTACCATAAGTGAAATTTTGCGAACTTTGTCTTTTCATAATAAAGTTTTTATTTGGTCATCTTTATATTACCCATTACGAATAACTTTCCTAAGCCAATCCGAAAGGTATGATTTCCTTACTCAAGTTTTCGTAGTCATATTTTACTAGCTAGAATTTTTTTGTATTATGTTTTCGGATTACGGTTTTCTTAATTCTTTACTTTAATAAAAACCTCAAAAAGATCGGATTCAAAGTTATCAACCGTCAGATTTGATCTCAGTTCATTCTAAACCGTTAGATCAACCGTGGAAGGTGAACCATCATCCCGTTGCCTATATAAAGGGGAACTAATTTCTTGTCCCACATCGGTTTCAAGCTTTCGTGTGCTGAAGCTCTGCCCCTCTGTTTTAAGGCCATTCCGAACCATAGTTTTCTCCATTCCGAACTTCTCAGAGGATTATAGATCCGAATGTCTGCGGAGTTAGCGTCTCAAGAAATGTCTTCAACCAAGCCTATTTCTAAGTGGTTAGTTTACAGAGAAAGGTTACTCCATCCGGATTTCTTCAGCAACTATGATTCCCTTATCTCAAATAATATTAAGCTGAATGGCTGGGAAGATGTTGTGGTGTCAAAAACCGGGAATCAAGATGAAGTATACTCCGATTTACTTGTCGAGTTTTATGAATCAGGTTCCTTCTATAAGGAAGATGATAGGGAGAAGTTTTCTTTCAAGTCGTATGGCAAGACCTACAAACATTCTTACAGCAAGGCTGCATGCTTGGTAGGATTGTCTTATGAAGGAGAAGAAAAATTTATTTCACATGTTTTACCGGACTCTAAGGGTAGCTTCAACAAGGAAAAAGCCTTAGAAACTCTCGGACTGGCTGATGACAAGGCTCCGAAGATTGCAAGTCTATCTACAAACTTCCGGATTCTTGAATTATGGGTGCAAGGACTTATCGTACCGAGGAATGGCGATAAAGACAGCTTGAAGAAGAGTGATTTCTATATCCTAGATTTCCTGATAAATCTAAGGAAGTTCAATTTCATGAGGCATATTCTTATAACCCTTGAGAATCTTAAGAAAGGAAATCCCATAGCACAGATCATAATGTACCCAACAATATTATCAAATTTGATAGTTCGGTGCCTTGAATCTTTCAAGGAGGCTTGCAGATCTAAGCCGAGGGTATGTAAAATTTTGTTGGTTAGTGATGACACTCTTAAAAGAATGGATGTAGCTTTTGACAAGAAGTCTGGAAAGTTTATTGATCTACCTGCTCAAGAAGAAGTGGCTCTGAAAGCTGCTGTTCCGGAATCCTATAAGCCAGTAAGGAAGAGAAAGCTAAAAGAAGTTCTAGTAGAAGCCAAGAATCCCACGTCTAAGGAAGTCCACTCCGCACCTCTAAAGCCAAAGAAGAAGAAAGCCTATCCTGATGAGGTTGTTACAAAGTGGAGAGATGATAAAGAGAAAAGGAAAGAAGGGGATCCGCAGTTCGGATTGGACCCTGCGGAGGCTAAGGCTTTGAAGGAGAAAACTGATGATAAGCTTGAAAAACAAGAAAAACAAAAGAAGCTCAAGAAAAAGATGTCTGAGGCTGAGGTAGCTCAGGCCTTGTTGAAATTCAATGTAATGGTTTCAGAAACTATTCCATTTTCGAGATCTTTCTCCCTGGAATCTCTACCTGAGACTCCAGGAAGGAATTTCGCTGCCCCGGAAGAGGCTGTTGCTAAGAATACTGAGGAAGCTGAGGAAGTTGAGCAAGTGGAACAAGTAGAAGAGGGTGTTGAAGGAAGTGGTGAAACCGGAGATGTGCTGAAACAAGTAGATGATTACAAGGGGACACCTTCGGAACACTTATCACTCCGAACTTCTGAAGCAGAATCTTCGAAGCTAGTTACACCAGCAATGGAAGAAGAGAAAGGAGAAGAAGAAGTTTCTTATCATGGAGAAGGAGAACATATTTTTCTTGATGTTGCTCAGAAGGAAATCTTAGGGGTTCAGGAAGTCGCTGATGAAGATAATGTCGTTCAAGTTTCTAATAGTGAGAAGAGAACTCCGGAATAGGATTCAATTCCGAAAAAAGATAAGGGGAAGCAACTTCTTGCCAATACTCTGAGCTCAGAAGAAAGTAAGAGAAAGGAAGCTGGTAGTTCTTCAAAGATAAAGTTGAAGCTTATTGAGGAAGAAAATTCTCCAAGCAAGATTTTAGATTCGGAGTCATCCTCATTGGGGAATTATTTTGTTGTCCAGTCTTTAAAGAAGTTGGTGGGATCCATTCCGACCTTCTCTAGTATCGACTCAAGATGCCAGATGCTCCAACATGCGTTGAATCAGAAAACAGACTCTGTATCTATGGTTATGGATAAGTGCGTTCATATTGAGGCTCAGTTCAAAACATTCTTTTTTGGTTACGAAGCTCATAAAAGGTCTTGTAAGAGGATGACAAGTTGGTCAAAGAAGATTGTGGAAGAAATGAGGATGTTCGATGAGTTTCAAGAAAATGTTAAAGATGCCTTTGAGATTGAGGACAAGAAGATAAACGATCTGAATTCCTCCTTTGAAGAAAAGATGACAGAGGAAAAGAACTTCTGGATCCAAGATGTCAGTGATCTGAATGGGAAACTGAATTCTTTTTCTCAGAATAGGAAATTTGAAAGGGATCATCGGATTGATTTTGAAGAAAGGATGAAGGCTCAGGATGAAAAGATGACGGATCATGAAGAAAAGATCAAGACTCAGGAAGAAAAGCTGAAAGCCCAGGAAAAAAATATTGAAGCTCAATCCGCTAGAATAGTTGTCTTAGAGAAGCATGCTGAAAAAGATCATAAAGACCTAAAGAAGATCAAGACTATTCTAAAGGTTCTCATGTCAAAGGAAAAAGATACGAAATAACCCAATCCGATATTTTTGTTTTAATTTTTTCTTTGTTGTCGAGATTTTATATTTAATGAAAGTTGTACTTCTTGTTTCGTTTGTTGTCATTACTAATATCTCAGGTACATTGTTAAGTTTTTCCATTCCCTCCAATTCTTTTTGAAAATCACAAAGGGGGAGAACGAAAAGATTCTTATGAAAAAGAAGAACTCTAATAAGAGTTTGTCAAAGGGGGAGAAGAAAAAGATCTTTAAGAATAAAAGAAAAACTCTATTAAGAGTTTGTTTAAGGGGGATCTTTTTCATTAAATAAGATATTCTTATTTTTCACTCCGGAAATCTGAATACGATCCTTAGAGTTTCAAAGCCTAAGGGGGAGTTAGTCGTATTCATCAATATCCTTAATGCAAAGGGAGATAAGACTTAATGTTTTTTCTTCTTCTTAGAATAGCTTTTTCGTAAGGATGTTTGTGCTTTCCAAAAAGGGGGAGATTGTTGAGTCAATAAGATTTTCCTTATGAATTTTCCATTCCTTCTTGTTTTGAAAATCACAAACACCTTATCTTTAAGAAAATTTCTTTCTTAAGGAAAATCGCTTTTATACAAAAAATTTCTTTCTTAAGGAAATTCGCTTTTATATGTAAAATTATCCTTATCATATTTTATCCATATTTTTCTTAAGTATGAGATTCAGATTCATTTTCTCGGAATCATTGAAACTTTAATATAAATCATTCTGTTTTAGGATTCAGATTCTGGATAATAACTATAAGGAAGTCTCATTCCGAATTCCGAATATGAACTCTAACTAAGTTCTATTCCTGATTCAGGTTACGAATTCTGAAGAAGAATTCTCATTACTAATTATAATGAAGAAATCTCATTCCAAATTCCCATTACGAATTCTGATGCAGAATTCTCATTACGAATCCTGATGATGAATTCTCATTATGATTTCTGATGACGAATTCCTATTCCGAATTCTCATTCCGAATTCACCTATTAAACAGAATTTGAGTATCTTTGTTTTGTACACTCTGAATTAATTCAGACTCCGAAAAATATCATTGTTAGACTCCGAACATTTTTATATTGCATACATCTGTATAATTTGTCTACTCTTTACTATTGTTCGTTACACTGCGAACCTTCACTTCGAAGCGTTCATTTAGAACATTTATGTTAGAGTTTATAACGATGTCGTACATTCTGTTACACTTGTTTTGTTATAAAACGATGTCATCCATTTTGTTATAAACTACCAGTTGTCTAAGTGGCACGTGTATAGTTCCCTTCGATCTTTAAGGAAAATATGACTGTTGGAGGAGGATCCGACCTTACCTATAAATAGGAGCTCATTTGAAAGAGCTCGTGTTGATGATAGAATGCTGATAGCTGATGAAAAGTACTGAAAGGCTGACTAATCTGCTTGAAGTGATTTCTAGAGAGAGAGGCTCTTATTAACTCTCAAAGCTTCATGCGACTCCGAATGTTGGTGATTACGTTTGAGGACTTCTGGGGATAGGAAGACAGATGTGCCGACCACCTTAAAGTTCGAGGGCTTCCTTGCTGAGGAAGACAGAGGTTTCCAACTACCTTAAAGTTGAGGGATTGCGGGGATAGCAAGACAGAGACTCCGATCTTAGTATCGAGGGCTTACCCTGGTGTGGGTAAGACAGACTTGCTTGAAAGTATAAATCAAGGGACCTTTATCCATGGTTGTTGGATACCCTTATCTTTGGGTTAAAAGACGTTTATCTTATTACTCGTAGTTTAACTACTTGTTTTATTTCCGCTGCATTTTGTATCATAAGGAAAGTATAACTTTCTTATACTTCTTTACTTGTACTCTGATTCATTTAGATTCTATACGTTTTAAGGTAGAATCTCATATTGTAATCTTTTCTTAAGATTCAATTTCCGGAACCATATTTCTGAAATCCTCATTCAGAATCTCTTTCCTAGTTTGCATTCATTGTTAAGAGGTGTTGTGAATTTGCTTAGTTTAACTTTGTTAATCTGAGCCTTTTTTCCTTTTCTTAAGGAAAACATAGTTAATCTTAACTAACTTTAAAGGTTCCAAAGTAATTTTTAAAGTATAAAATTCACCCCCCTCTTGTATATTGAGCATCTCATACTATATTTTGATCCTACAACTACAAGGTCCCCATCTAGATTAGGATACATATCAGTAGGTAAAACTAACCAACAAATGAATGTTTGTGGCTCAACCTAGGTAGACTTCATATGTAGATTATCATATAAAACCACTAGAGTACGATGTGGGTGATTGGGTCTTCTTTAGTGTTTATCATTGATTGGTATATAAATGGATTCAAATACAACATAACCTACAACGATGTTTTGTTTGTCTTTTTGAGATAATGGATGGGGTTAAGCCATTATCCATTCAGATGTCCCCTGCAAAGAGGTAGAAATCAATGCATGATATCATTGATATTTTGAAGATTATCCATTTTTTTCTGATTCATCTAATGTTTTTTATTCTAACAATGTGTATTTAGAATATGATGCTTCTTTTTAGGAGTATTTAGTTCTTATTTTCAACCATCACATGATGGATCTCATGGGTAGGATAATTCATATCATGTGGATTCTATGGAATAATATCCATGTATAAGATGATACCTTAGAGTGAGAGAAATAACTAAATGATCAATGTATACATTAATTATTTCATCCTAGACAACCACTATCATAAGGGAAAATCAATGAATTTTTTTAAGGAGTGTATGTTATATGATCCATGTTTTTTATAGAGGTACGGATCCTTTATTTTTTGGATTTAAACATTATTTAATCCTCAAATGAAATTTCCAAATATTTCATTGATATAACACCCAAATATTTTAGGAAATATTTATTTAATAAAGATATTTTATTCCATAGTTTTCATTTTCTGTAACATCAATTTTATCTTTCATTACATGCACATCGAGTTTTAACAAAAGACAAAACAATATATATATTTACAATTTAAATATGAATTTTATTATTTTTAAATAAAATAATATGTATTTAATTTGAATAAAAAATATTTAAAATACAATATATAATGTTTTTAAATAATGAAAACATATTGAAATGAATATTTACTTTTTTTGTTATGTCTTTAAATGTTTAAAAAATACTATTTTCTATACAAAGTTATTTATTTCTATGAACAATTAAAAAATTTATTATTTTCACTTTTAGTATATTAATTTTAAAAAATATGCTTCAATTTTAAATCACCATGTTCTAATTAACATAGGTAAATTTTTTTATTTTTCATAACATATCTCTTTTTCTTTTAATAGTAAAAAATACTTATTATTATTAAACTAATCAATTTAAATGAAATAATTTATCAGCTAGTTTTTTATTAAAATGGGTTTCAATGTTACATTAGTTAAAATATATATAAATTAATCAAATTAAGTTATTAGAATCTTTTTCATATAGAATTGATAGATAAAAACATTTGATACTTTTGAAAATTTTCTCTTCAGAAGACTACTTTTTCATTACCTATGTGATATTAATTTTAAATCATAATTCACCCTAATTAGATTTTAATTTTGAAAAATAGATTAAATATTTTGAATAGAAATAATTTATAATATATAATGAGATAATTTAAATTTTTACCATAATTAATTTAAATAATCATAAACCACATTTAATGTTATTAAAGAAAAAATGGGTTTACCAGGGGTTACACTAAAAATTAAGGGTTAAAAAGGAAAATAAACATTATTTAAATCAATTATATGGATATATTTAGAACATATAAATAATATTATTCTATAATGGTACATTTTTAGAAATGTTTCATATGGAAAATATGGGTACACCTTTTTCAATACAAAAATTACACTATGCCACTCAACTCACTTAAAAATGGACACCCCTTCTTCTCTAGTCTCCACACATCTAAAACCAATTAGATTAATACCTACCTAAATCGCATCATTAATTCCCCAATATCATCCTATGATCCTAATTTTGGAAATAAATACAAGAAATTAATCATTTTATACTAATGTAAATGATGTTTTCTAAAGTAGCGGTAATATCCCTAAGTGAGAATTTTATTTTAAATCATTCTACATCACATCAATTTCATATTAAAACAAGATTATATATTAAAATAAGTAGTTTCAACATCATATTTTAATTTTAATTATACAACACAAATCCTTCTCTAATTCCATCAAATGGTGAAATAAATCATTAGGTTTTTGGATGGTAAACAACCGCCTCATGAATCAATATCCTTTAAAATCATTATTTGTGTAAAAAATAGAAACAAATAGAACATTATATGGAACAAATCTGCGGAAGAAGAAAATTTTCAAACTGAGTTTTTTATATTATTTTTTATCACCACCACATTAATTTTTTTTGTAAAACTATATTATAGAATATCCCCAATATAACTAATATTTTTATATTATATTATTTTCATATTATAACCTAAATCTTTCTCATATTCTATCAAATGGGTTATGAAATCATTTTTAGAAAACACATTTTCTTCTATATCCATTTTTTCTCAAAATGATTTCTAAACTATTTTTACAATCCCAAAATTATAATTTGATTAATTTGTATCCATTTAGTACTTCTCAAATAAAATTAAAATAAATCTTCAAAACATTTTTAGAAAAAATCTTGTTTTTATTTTTTCGAATATGTAAATTGAATTTTTTTTAACATGTACTCTATTTCCTACCATTAAAACAATTCCATGATTTAAATATTCCATTATAATT
The DNA here is from genome assembly GCA_963277665.1 of Viscum album. Taxonomy (NCBI): domain Eukaryota; kingdom Viridiplantae; phylum Streptophyta; class Magnoliopsida; order Santalales; family Viscaceae; genus Viscum; species Viscum album. Next base: position 767,479,384 of record OY728152.1, on the reverse strand, counting down.
TTCAATGTTCAATTTCAAAGAAAATGATATCGAAAATATTTTCAATTTTAAAAAATGTTCTTTTTATTAGAGAGTATATTTTTTACATGTAATACTTTATAATAATTTTAATGCTTCATTTATATTTTTCCAAGATTATTTTCAATGAAAATAATTTTCAAAATTTTTTCTATTTTAAATTTTTTTTTTAAAATTCGAAAAAATATTATCCTCAAGAACTGTTCCTCATCAGATTTGAAAATCATTTCACTTATAATAACATATTATTTGATGTAACTTTTTCTTTATATTGGATTTGATCCAAGGAAACCATTTTTATTCATTCTTATAAAGGTTAATTCTTATGATGATGATTGTTTTATGAAATATGTTTCTCTTCCTTGTGTTATGCCATGGTAAAATGTTTATGATACCTACTTATTTTTCCACTGGATAAATTTTTAATGAAATAGAGAAAATATTATTACAAATATTTCTTTTCTAAAGGTTATGCTCTGATGAAATGTTAATGAACCTCATTTTATTTTATGGGTTCTGATATGATGAATGCGTTGTGACATTATAACATATATATTTATGATTTTCTTTATGTGACTGGTTGGGCCTATATCTATTTAAAATTCATAGGTTAATGATTGATATATCCTTAGATAAAAATAACCAGAATCGTATGTTTACCTATTTTAGTAATGGAATTTTCCACAAATATAGTGTTGGTAGTGGACCTTTACTACTATGATTGTTTGGGGAGTGCACTTGATCCACATTGATTGTTTTGTAATTGAGACTTATGTACCGATGAAATGATTTTTTACTCTTGGAGGTAGACCAAAATTTAATTACTTCTGATAATCATATGATGTCATATATCATGTTCTTCGATTCTATTTTGACTCATTTCCAATGAACAACCATGATGTATTCCATGACTCATGATTATGATCTATTATATAGTGAATATTGTTTTTAAATATTCTCATTTTATCCTGTACACTAATTCTTCTGATATGTTTATTTACCTTTTTTAACCATACTCTATATCTATGATCACCAATTCATATGTTTTCCATGAAAATTTTATGGAGAAAAGTTTTATATACCATATATCTATGAATAATACTATGTGATAAGATATTTTTGGGAATTGTTATATATATTTCACTAAATAAGAATATTATATTCCTTGTACCCAAATTAAAAATACCTTTATTATCCCCCATTGTTTGGTTTTTAAATTTAATAAATATTAATCAAAATGTTTTTTTATCAAGGTATGAATATTTTGAGATGCTACAGTATAGGTCTCTAGAGTATTCAAGCCTGGTTTTGGGCCTCAATTTCGTGTTTTCGAATGAATAGGGGAGGAACATAATTAATGTATGGTTAATTAAAACTTTTATCTTTACCAGGAAACATATTATTGGAAGTGCATTGTTATCAACACTTTTAATCATGTTCCACATGACCATAAAAACAATCAATTTATTTCATATGAAAATAACATAATTTGGGCATGTTTTTCATAACCATTCCCTTAGAAAATATAGGTTATGGGCCTTAGGATAATTTCTAACACATAGTTTGGCTATATTTTTTTATCATATTTAATAAATCAGGTGAGTTGTTCCACCTTGGACAATGGAATTTTCAAATTTTATTTTCAATTATCTAAACTATTTACCCATTTAAAGATGTGGAATTTTTTTTTTCCCTACCACTCATTTACCCTTATTCCACCTCATTCATATATTTGATCCACCGAGGGAGTGATTACCTTATCCTAAACTAGGATTTGAAGGGTCTCTTATATTGATGACCTAATATGAATATCATTGGTAATTTTGGATCCTAATTGATATTTCTGAGACTCTTATTTCTTAGTTTCCCATATTCATCTATCTCTATGTATGATATTTTATTTGACCTAATATAACTTACTTTCATGATGTTTTTCTATTTTATTTATTTCCACTCATTACATACCTAATAAGAGCCTGATATTGTATGTCAAATGTTTTACAATGTTTTGGAAGGTGGTGTAAAAATCTTCCCTAAAGCCTCTCATTTTTATTATTTTTCATATTTGTAACGCAAATTGGAACATTGGAAAATTGGATTTAAAATGTATATCTCATTAAATTATGTTCCCAAACCATAATTGGTTCATTATATTGAAATATTTTCTATTTATTGAGGTAGGATACCTCATCCTGAACCACCCATTATGGTGGGTTCATTTATATTCCATTCATAATCATTCTTCCTTACATACATAATGTTCATGGGGTTCTGTTTGGGTTTTTATTTATTAAAGTAATGACAAAAAATATTCAATTTAATTGAATATTATACATATACATCACATGACAATATTGATCAATTGTAAGATAATAGAAGTAATGAAAGGATTCATGATGAATTTATAATTTGAACATGTAATTGTCATGGCCAATATATAATTATTTAATGTCACATTCTTGATGTTTAAGAACATGGAGTACATTAAATTCATGAAATTGTTTAAATATTCCTTGGATTCCCTACATAGTGTCCCATTGGTGAAATCATAAGACCCAATCTGATTCATTAATGCGACTAATAAGTTAGATTCCTAAAAATGGTTAGATAAATGACTTATATTATTGTACACCTCTATATATCCCTGATGATATACCTTCATCTATAGAAAATATAATGGTAAATTATCTCATTAGATTTGTATTGATATCTTAAGACACGTGATTTAATGGTTTATCTGCTTAGGAACAATATCATGTCAACCTTATTTCCTATATAAACCTTCCACAGACTCTGTTATAAACATTAATAATGTAATAGAATGTTTAAATCCATTCGATTATAGTCATAACTCAATAGTGAATTTACATGATTTGTTTCTAAGAGCTGGAATTACCACCTAAAGTCAAGTATTCTGAGGATTCTCCTTGGATCCAACAAAGTTATATTTACTGGATTAATTTAATTTATTCCAGGATTCCAAGGATGATTAAATATTTATTTTTTTTTCAGATACATCCAGAATAGATAGTAATAGTATGGTCGATAAATATCCCCATGAAGTCCTTAATATCGATGTTGTTACTATTTTTTCTCTACTTTTTATATTACAACACAATTATTTTAAATATTATATTCTCAATTTGTCGATATATTCACCACAATTGGTGGAATCCTACCGATTTCTACTCACAACCTATGGATGCCTATTTTGGATACCTAGGTATACATTAGGGATTCTTGTGGGGGTAATGTAACACACCCTATCACAGATACTTGATTATTAATTGGGTTGGTAGTGGTTAACTAATTTATTCCTTACTATGATCACATAGATATTATTGTTATTTTCTCCAATTTTCTTATACTTGAATTGTATGTACGCTTACTTCCATGTATATGTGTTCATACTATATAATCAGGACATTAACTATATATAATATCACATTTTTCTTTTAACTATTTATCATTTGGTAAATTATTTCTTATACAATCATATATTATTCCATTATTTTAGTATATGGTTCAATCGATTTTATTTATTATTACCGCAAATATTCACCATTCAGATAAATAGCATATAAACTCTCCATAAAAACATAATACACCTTCACTACATGTTTATAGCCTATGGTGTATAGGTAGACATGCTTGAGCCCATTTGGGTATCGTATTTGGTCACATATGATTAAACTGGTCTAGTTACATATCAAAAATAACATAACATATTAACATAAATATTTTAAAATAAATTATTGATCACAATATATTGTGATTTTTCATTTTTTAAATATAACCAAAGATATATTTATTTTTCCATATTTTCAAAGCAGTATTAAATTGTTCTTTTAATGGGTATATTCAATTCTGGCATACCTTAAGTCATTTTTTACTACACTAGGGATAGATTTTATGATACCATCAAAACTATTTCTCTTTATTTATTATTTTGATTATTTTTAATATATTATTCTATGAAACCCATTACATTCCCAAGGTATAATTATGTAAAGAGGATGTTTCCATAAAACATTTTTTCCCAAGGTGTATGCTTTATTGAAGGCTTTTATGATCTGGTGTCACACATATGTATGGTTTTCATTATGTAATTTTCAGACATAAATTACATATCCATCAAATTATTCGATTAAATATTAAAATCTCTTGGGTTAATATGGACATGAATGGGGAGTGAACCTTGATTAGTGGGGGGAATTTCCCAAATATGATAATCCTGGTAGTGAACCTCGAATATGTAAAAAATGTAACATGGAATAACCCAATTCCACTATGAATTTATTGGATGTGGCCCTTGATAATGTAAATTATTTTGTATGCCGATGTGAATTCCAAAAACCAATGCCATATGCTTACGATATAATCTCATTGTTCCTTGTAGATATTATTATTATTCATCACTATTCTGACTTATGTCATTATATATAACAAATACATAGGAATTAATTCCTGATCATTGGTAAATAAATTATTAGGTATGAACTTCTATTGTTATTAATATGGTTTTATTACCTTATGATAATTTTATTCTCACTTATTACCATTGATTGGTATCATATATTATTTCCCATTTGACCATATGATCTCACCCATTCCTGTGTTAACATTCCCTTGTTTATGAAGAATTATTTTAGGTTGTTAGTGTCTAAAATGTTTATAATTCAATAGGAATGTTTTTTAATTAGTTTAATATCAATAATGAAATATTATTATTATGAATCTATCTCCCAAAGAACCTAACTATATATGGTTTTTGGGCGTATATTATCTAATATATGTTGATTAACCGTTTAAATGATGAAATTTTTATGTATGTGTTGTTTGTGTTTCATAAATAAAATAATATTCAAAAAATATATATTTGAAAATAATATATCCAATAAACATAAGTCTATCAACCATATATATAATTTTCAAATTAAATTACAATATATATCCTTACAAGCATTACAAAAATCATTCATTCTATTCTCTAATTTAATTTTTGTGTTTTTTAATCACAACATTAACATGATTAATTATTTATATTATTATTGATAATTATGTGATATATAAGTAAGATTATAATGAAAATAAATATAACCTTTTATTAAATTTTTTACTTGATTTTTTATTGATTAGTGATTTTAGTAATTATGTTTTATTTTGTTTTCATATAATTTATTTACTTGTTTATAACAATATTCTAAATTAATTGAATGTATAATTGTTTATTTTAGATCAGTGATATATTTGTCATAAGGTATAGAAAATATAGTTATAAGGCCCCAGCCTTAAACATTACTTAATCTTGAGTTATTACACGATTACACAATGAGGATCTTTTCAGGTTTAGAGTTTTAGAGAATTATATCATAAAACATGCATTACATTCCACATTTAAACATAGTGGTTACATAAAAGATAGTATTCATTTTTCCAATCAACGAAAACATATTTAAAATAAAACATGGATTCTTTCTTGACAATTCCTTGACACTATCATCATATCATATACCCTTACCTTGACATGTGAAAAACATTTCAAAAATATGGGATGAGAATAAAAAGCTCAATAAGGGATATAAAAATTTGGAAAGGAAACATGAGTACATATATACATAAGAATGAAATAATACATTACCCATAAAACATAATCACTTTAACATACCTCATTAAATCCTGAATAAATCATAGAAATCATAATACATAAAGGTAACTTGAGGCATTCATAACATTCTTCTGTAGGGAGTAACCCTCTTGGTTACGTTTGGAATACCCAGCATCGTATATTCTCTTAATCTCTTCGGAGAAACCTTAATGTTTAACTCCTTCGCGTTACCCAATTCCTTGGAGTGCTATGTCGGGATCACCCGCCCTTAGTTTATCACGGAACCACCCGTCTTCATAATAATACCCAAGAACCACAACATTATCGTATAATATAAAACATGCATAAAGGAAACATAACATTTCCACCTTTAAATCACAATATATCAATACAATACATTGATGTAAAAACATTATGAAAACCATTTTCAATACCAAAATAAAAGAAAAGTAAAACATGGTATTTATTTTTCTTTTAAAAAAAGGTATGGCTTGTTGAGGAAGCTGAAAATCAAATAATGGTCATGGCGGCGGAGAAGTCATTGTTGCCACATACGTATGAAAAAAACATTCCCTTTTTTCATTTAGTAAAATGCTTCGTATAAAAAATATTCCTTTTGGATAAATGTAAAAGTCAAAGGGTTTTATACACCGTATAAAAGAAGGTTGTGTATAACACAAAATATGCCTCAATGAAAGGATATTGAGACGAAGTCCCATACAAAGATCATTTTTTTAAATAAAATAGATCTATTATGTATATTCACTATAATTACACATAAATAAATTAAAAATACAAGATAGGACATAATAATATCATGACATAATTTGAAAGTTGGAGATTAACCCAATGAACGGAAATTGGGTTAAGATGTTCTCTTACCTTTGGTCCGACTTGACTCGATCGTTCTTTAACCTAATGAATAATAAAAATGAGTTAATTTATAATTTCTTAAGAACCTTTTTCAAGTACATTATTCCTTTTATATCACTTATTACTATTTTATTAACACTATGTAATTATTTATGTTAATAATGGTCATTTTAACGATCATTAGTACTTGAGTCAAAAATAAACACTTAATTATTACAAGTTGTTCATGTATCCATTATATACATAGATATATTCATGATTTATATATCATATATATCATATATATCCAGTATATACACGCATTTATAATATTACATAACATTTAGAGGTAAGAAATGAAATGCACCGTTAATGGGGATGGTAAGCCGTACATATTCATGAACACTGCTTTCATTTCTATTTCTTATTTTATGGAATGGAATCATAATGATATAAAGGTATATTATAATTCCAGTATAATATCATATATAATATAATTAATTACATCCTTTATACGTCCCACAAATGGAATTAACGAATCAAATCACTTTGAGGGGGCGGTAGTCCGCACTTCCTAAAATGAAGATATCGCGTTTACCCGTAATGGAAACCATAAAGGTAATCCATAAATAAAAAATAAAGAAGCTTAAGTAAAACATAAACATATTATATATCATATATAAATATGTTGTCATCTTAATGGACACCTTTTAAGGTGTTAATAGAATATTGAACAATCATCATTTCGTGAGGCAGAAATTCGCCATCCACGGAAACAATATGTTCTTTAATCATTAGTTGTAGGTGTGTGTAAGTGTAGCTCGAAGACCTCTTATAAAAAAATCCTAGTATATGGAATATACTGGTTTTATTACAAAATAAATTAATAAAAAGAGTTTAGGGGTTGAGAATCAAAAAAAAACATAACAACAGAAGAGAAGAAACTACCTTTAAATCGGGCAACTCTTTTTGATTTGAGCTCAAAGGCGTCCTTGGGAAGCCTTCTGCCCAATTTGAGGCTTCTAACTGTTAGAGAGGTTTGTGGAGAGACCAAATGGGCAGGGTTTAGCCGAGACAATGGCTTTGGATGTGTGGGTAAGGTGGTATAGGTGGGGCCTTTTATTAGAGGAGAGGAGGGGCACTCTTGGAAAGTTACAAAATGTTACATTACTTTCAAATGAGTTTCGGATTTTAAATGTCCCAAGTTGATGTATTATGATGATAAGGTGATAAGGGTTCGAAATAAACCCATCTAATAAGTTTTTTACATTTGTAGGTCATAGATTTTACCTTATCGTTTCATTTTATTTAAATCGTTAACTAATGAGGTAATTGTTGCATCATCATCATGTCATAAATAATTTAATTTATATAATGTATAAAAATTATAAAAAAAAATTCATGACTTAGGAACGATTTTTTTCTCTCCAAATAATATTTATAGTGAAATATATGACTTGTATAACCCCATTTAAAATTTTTTTTAGTAAAACAACTCATGTTTTTGCCATTTTTACTTTTACATTAAATAAAAGGAATTACTGACTTTATCTTACCCAAGTGGCTCCATGGGGTTCCACAAATAGACCCATGGGTTGTATTTGTCGGCCATGACACATCCAATGAGGTTAGGACATTTTTCTAGGTCATTTCATTTTATTAAAACATTATTTTTACCTTAAATTAAACTAATTACCTCTAATCGCGATTAAAAACTTAAAAGTTAATATTCACCAAAAAATTATTTTAATCCCTTTGAACCACATTTTACTTTTAATGAAGACCATGTATGTCAGATTTTTGAAATTAAAAACACAGATGTGGTAAAATTTCATTTAAACGAAAAATCAATTTTTTAAGTACCAATTAGTGGTTTCACTATTCATCAAAAATTGAAGTTTTTTAGAAAAATTCCAAAACTTCACCCTAAGATATATTTGATATTCGGAATTTAATAATGATTTCCATTTTAAAAAATTAAAACCATATAATTTACATTAATTAATTTAATAAGTAATTCCCGCTGTCTGAGCAAATAGCGTGTTTTTATGAAACAATAAGTAGCAAAAAATTGACACTAGTTTAAGTCCAATTTCAAAGTGAAATTAATTTCAACGACCACTATTGGATTAAATGGTAAAGATATATTCTAATTGAACTTTAAAACCAAATAAATATATAATAGAACTATATAATCAAATTAGATGAAAAATCAGTTTTGATGTAAAATGCAGTATTTTTCACTATTCATTAAAAAATGAACATTGTCAGAAAAATACCAAAAATATACCCAAATTACAATTCAATGTCCCAATAATAAATAATAAGTTTATTTCAAAAAATATAGATTATAAAATTTTCAAAACTTTTTATTAAAAAAGGATTTCCATCAAAAGGCGGTAAAACAATCTTTTAAAAATATTAGTGTATTCCATGTTTAAGATTGGATTTATTCTCATTTTAAGCCTCTAAAACACTATCTAATTCATTAGTAGACATAGATAAAAATATCTATTATTCATTACTTACTTGGTATGTTACATCCTTCCCCCCTTTAGAAAATTACATCCCCGTAATTTATTTACTTATCGAATAAGTGGGGGTATTTAGCCCTCATTGAATTTTCAGATTCACATGTTGCCTCTTCAATCATGTGGTTTTTCCAAAAAACCTTTACCTGATGAATCACCTTATTCCGTAACACTTGCTCCCTGTGGTCAAGAATCTGGACTGGTTGTTCCTCATAAGATAGGTTCTCTTCCAGCTGAACTACCTTTGGACTCAAAACATGAGATGGATCTGGCATATACTTTCTCAACATCGAAACATGAAAAACATTTTGTACCTAAGATAAACACGGAGGAAAATCCACTCAGTATGCAACTGATCCAACTCTCTATAGAATTTCATATGGTCCAATGAACCTTGGACACAACATTCCTTTCTTACCAAATCTCATCACACTTTTCCATGGTGAAACTTTGAGAAAAACATAATCACCTACCTCAAAAGATAGATCCTTCATCCAGTTATCCGCCTAATTTTTCTGTCTACTCTGAGCTATTCTGTAACGCCCCGACCCCAGTTACCCAGAGTCCGTTCATTATTACATATCATTGGCATGATCACAAGAAAGATCAAATCTCGAAATACCGATTGGTTTAGTAGCCCTGGAAACACTAGATATATTCATAAGTTTTACATTACATCATAAAATGAAAAACTACTACAACAAAATAATATTTCCACAATCCACACTATTAACCCCTCATAAAATCCCTGAAGGTCATTCATAACTTACTTCTTCACATCCTGGGAAAAATAAAACATAGAAAAGGGGTGAGCTCAAATGCCCAGTAAGGATAACAATATAGCAGAAACTTTTATAAATAAGAATAAACATTTAAGGCAATGTATAACTAAAACAAAAGCCTTTTAAATATTAACTTTCAACATGGTATGGCATAAATAAAATGAAATAATGCCATTTACTTATTCACATGGATATTCTACTAATCGAATAATCACATGCAAAAATCAATAACCACTTTCATAATGTTGGAATGCATAATTCCAGACTATCATAACCACATAGCCAAGGCCTCGTGCCAAGACTACAAATAATATTTTGTCAAGGCCTTCTGCCAAGACACTAGATTGTCTCATGAGACCTACCGATGCATCGAGGAGCTATAGCGGGCTCCACCCGTCACATATTAAGTCCAATGCATTCCCATATGAAAAGGTTTAAACATAACATTAACATTCATATTAAAACTAGCATATGAAATGTCAATACTTTCACCATAAACAATGAATGGTATAAAAAATAGCACATCCACAGTCAAACATATCACAAAACCTTCAATACAATATAGAAGTTTTTTATCATAATAAATCAACTTCAAATAATCTTAAAATCCATCAAAGGATGTTGACATAGATGAAATCAAAATACTTTTTAAAGAAATATCTCCTTTTATTTTGAAATAATTTAATATCCATATAAAATAAAACATTTGCTTTGAAAATATTCTTATAAGCTTGTAGGGGAAGCTTTGAAGATTTTATAACGGCGGAAAATAGCCGCACCCGCCGTATAAGTTAAAAAAACATTCTTACCTTAATTCTGTCGAAAAGGTTAAAAAGGAACTTGTTTTGAAAACGACCGAAAGATTCCTTTATAAACCACTTATAAAAGTCAAAAAGGGTATAAATGACTTTAGCTCATATTCTAGTAAATAGTAAAAATGTTTTGAAATGCATTTTTAAGAAACATGGATGTGGATGATAAAGAGATCCCAGTAGATTATTACGTATAAACAACCTTGGATAATGAAGAGGTTGTAAAGTAAACCCTTACCTTGTAATTTTCCTTGGTTGGGGTAGGTTAACCTCCTTTATAATGGTTAAATAGTTGTTATTAAATTATACAAGAATCATATATAATAATATGATATCATATATGATCTTTTAACATTGATTTGTTAATAATATCTTAGAATTATCGTCGTTTCGGGAGTTAACTTACTCATTTTCATTTATATGTTTTGTTACATAAGCCATGGTTGTTGTATCTTATTCATATCCAGAATGATATCTAGTCCTTAAACATCATTTTTAAATCATCAAATGATAATTATACTTGAATGGATACGATGGAGAATGAATCTCATCGCGTTCGTGGAGACGGTAGTCCGTACGTACGCACGAGCGACAATATCATTCTTTTGATATTAAAATAATATATAAATGGATGGTATATCATATATACAGAATCATTAACATGTTATATTTATTATTTACATGAGTTACACATCATTATTATACCCATCCAAATAATATTATATTGAATAACAATTACACCACGACGTGGAGACGGTAGTCCGTACGTACGCACGTATGGTGACATGTTATTCAAAGGGTGGATAGAATACTGAATGTGGTTGTACCATATTTATAATAACATCATAGTATATGTGAGATACTGGAGTTATTATTTTAGAATGGTAAGAACAAAGGAAGAAGAAGTGGAAGAAGAAATGAACTTGGAGAAGGGTGGTGAAATCATTACCTCTTCTTCGGGTTCTTCCTTTTGATTTGATCAAAAGGGCTCCATAGGTTGGCTTTCTGATCAAACTAAGGCCTCTAGGTTGTATTGAGGGATGTTGGGAGAGTATTGGGGCAGAGGTTGGCCGAACCAAAAGGCTTTGAAGGTGTGAAGATATGAGAAGGAGGAGTGCCCTTTTATAAGAGGGGTGAGGGGCACCTTTGGAAAAACTAGAAATATTAATTTATAATAAATTCGTATTCGGTTTATAATGGCTCAAAAGATTATTATTAAAAGGTTAAGGTTGGGATAGGTCTAAAAACACTCAACCAATAGAATTTAGACAGGTTTGGGTACTTATATTAACCTTATCTTTAAGTATTAACTCTAAGTTAATTAGTTTCACTTTTACAATGTCTCTTTGTATTTTTATATAATATGGTTAATAAACATACTATATACATCCAAGAGACCCCCAAGTGGTACATTAATGATGAAAATATCATGATATAAGTCTCTTGGCCGAACCTTAGAATTTTAGGAATTTAATATCAACTAATAATATAATATTTGTTTTAAGAACTGTTTTATGTCAACTTTGACACTATTCAATAGTTCATTTTTGTGAAACTCATAATATATTTATTACTTCAAACAAAGTAAATTAAATCAATCCTAATATATCATATTATCCTATAAAATTAGTTTAATTCATTAAAAGTTTCATATTATATTTATTTGGGTATTTATAATATCAATTATTTTAATTTTTCACTATTATAGTAATTACTGCATCATCATTGTGTCATAAATAAAATAAATTATATAATGTCTAAAAATTATAAATAAAATATCATTATGTAGGAAATCTTTTTATCTTTCTAATGAATGTTTATAATCTAAAATCCAACATATATAACCCTACGTAACAATTGTTTTTCTAAAAGATATATGCTTGTGTCATTTTTGTATTCATTTTAACTTAATTAAAATAAAGTGTCATTATCACTTACAAGTGGATCCATGGGGTCCCCAAATAGACCCAAAGATTCCCATGGTCGACCATGTATCGAAAAATAGGGTTAATACACGTTTTAGGGTAATTTAGTATTATTATAATATTATTTTTTAACCCTTATTTACCGGATTTACCCTTAACCATGGTAAATAAAATATTTACCGCAGTAATTATTCAAAATGTCTAAAAATAAAAGTTACCTATTGACACAATTTGAACATCCTGATTCCAAATATGGAATCCATTTTCCTAAATTCAAAACACATAAGTGGAAGAAATTAATTTAAAATTAATTCCCGCTGTCAAAACAAAAAGCGTGTTTTTAAGAGATAATAACTATCAAAAGATTGACACTCGTTTATGTTCGGTTTAATTGTAAAATTATGTCCAATGACCTACATTATATTAAATGGTAAAAATATATTCTAAATATTCTTTAAAACCACTCAAATTCATAATTTATCACTATTAATTATTTTGATTAAAAAAGTTGTTTTTAATTAAAACTTAGTAATTTCACTATTCATCAAAATATGAAAGTTATCCGAAATGTACCAAAATTTCACCTTAGGATAAATTCGATATTCCGAATCCAAAAATGAAGTCCATTTTCAAATATAAAATATATATAATTTCAAAAGGTAGTTATTACTATTCATAATGGCTAGTTTGATTAGTTATGCTGTGTTAGAACTCGGTGTTGCGTACAACACACGCTATCACATTATTCAAAGAGAAGCGTACCGTAGAAGCTTGGGCTGTTTCATTTTAAATTTTTGGTGTCCCCATTTAGTCAAAAAGTTTAAAATATAGTATTTAAAAAGGGTTCACTCTTAAAGTTGATAAAAGTGCAATACTGAAAATGAATTTGTTCTTGCATTATATCTAAGAAACTCATAATATGGATTCTAAAATTATAAGGATTATATAAACATTAAAATTTATCTAATACTATTCATAACCTCTTTTGAACGGCTTGTTTGGTAAGTCATGGTGTGCTTGAACTTGGTGTTGCATGTAGTGAAAGTTGTTGAATTATTTTGAAGAACTAACACACTATGAAATCTTGGGGTGTTACATATTCTCATGTGTTTCTGAATCAACTGAACTTTTTCTGCCATATCTTCTACCAATTCTGGTCCCATTAGATTCCTTTCACCCACTTTATCCCAAAAATATGGAGTTCGACACCGCTTCCCATATAATGCATCAAATGGAGCCATCTGTATACTGGAATGAAAACTGTTATTATATAAAAAATTTTCCAAGGGAAGATGTTGGCCCCAACTTCCCTGGTAATCCATCGAAAAAGCACGTAGCATATCCTCCAATGTCTGAATTGTTCGTTATGACTGCCCATCAGACTGAGGATGAAAAGCTTTACTAAAATTTTATTCAGTACCCAACGACTTCGGAAGGCCTTTCCAAAAGTTATAAGTGAACCTGGGATCACGGTCACATACAATGGAGAGAGGAACTCCATGTAACCTGACTATCCCTTTATGATACAAACGGGAAAGTTGATCTAGGGAAATAGTATCTCGTATAGCAAGGAAATGATAAGATTCAGTCAAGCGATCTATAATAACCCAGATTGCATTATTACCTTGGGGTGTCTTCAGCAATCCGACAAAAAAGTCCATGGATATATTTTCCCATTTCCACTCTGGTACTGGTAAAGGCTGAAGCATCACTTTTGGTAACTGTCACTCTGCTTTAACCTGTTGACAATTCAAACACTTCACTGTAAAATCAACAATATCTTTTTTCACTCCATCCCACTAGTAATACTCTCGAAGATCCCTATACATCATAGTATTGCCTGGATGAACTGAAAACGGAGAACTATGAGCTTCACATAACAACTCTTTTTTCAACTGTGAATCACAAGGCACACACAATCTCTTCCCAAATATCAAAACAAAATCATTACTAATGTTGAATTCAGGGAACTTACCTTTCTGAACCAGCTCTACCTTTTTCTGCAACTCACTGTCTTGCTTCTGTGCTTGCCTGATTCTGTCTCATAGAGAATATTTCACTGATACCTGAAACAAAATAGAAGTACATCCTGAACCAACAACTTCTATGACAAAGTTCGTCAAATCCTTAACCAAAGGATCACATTCCAAACACAACATTGTTAATGATTCATTACTTTTTTGACTCAAAGCATCAGCCACTTAATTTTCTTTTCCCGGATGATAATGAATTGTAAAATTATAATCCTTGATTAATTGTAGCCATCTCCTCTGTCTCATGTTCAATTCTTTCTGAGTGAATATATACTTTAAACTTTTGTGATCGGTATATATTTCACACTTTACTCTACACAAATGATGCCTCCAAATTTTTAAAGTGAAAACTACAGCAGATAATTCTAAATCATGTGTAGGGTAATATAACTCATGAGTTTTCAACTGTCGTGAAGCATAAGCAACTACCTGATCATTTTGCATTAGGACACAACCAAGTCCATTCAATGAAGCATCACTATAGATAACAAACTCACCATTCCTGGAAGGTAGTGCCAATACTGTAGCATTCACAAAACTTCTTTTCAATTCCTAAAAACAATCATCACATTCTTTTGTCCAGATAAACTTAACACCCTTCCAAGTTAGCATAGTCATTGGACTAAATAACTGTGGAAAATTTCTAACAAACCTTCGGTAATAGACTTCCAAACTAAGGAAACTACGAATCTTTGTTATATATTTGGGTCTTAGACGTTCGTCCAAAACCATTGTTTTTGCAGGATCAAAATTTATCCCATCTTTAGAAACAATGTGACCAAAGAACGAAATTTGTTGCAACAAAAAATCACACTTGCTGAATTTCCCATAAAATTTCATTACTTTTAATGTTTGAAAAATAACCCTTAAATTTCATTCATGCTCCTCTTTACTTTTAGAAAACACCAAAATATAATCAATAAACACAACAACCATTTATCACCTGATTCAACTGAGTCATTACTGTAGTAAAATGCTCAATTCTGATTCCAACCATCTCTGGTTGCTGATTCGGAAAGTCATTCAACTCATTATGACTTCCCAAAAAAGATGATCTATTTCCTTTATGATAAATAATTCATAACGCAGACATATCTTTGTCTAAGAAACATGGTAATCTTCAATTGCTATATCATTTCAGATTGACCATTTCAAAAAAATTGGATAATCATTAAATAGAATTCAAACTCCTAAAGTTATCTAAACCTAACTCTGATACCAACTATAAGGCCCCAATCATAAACATTACTTAATCTTGAGTTATTACATGATAACACATTGAGGATCTTTTCAGGTTTAGAGTTTTAGAGAATTATATCATAAAACATGCATTACATTCCACATTAAAACAAAGTGGTTACATAAAAGATAGTATTCATTTTTCCCATCAACAGAAACATATTTAAAATAAAACATGGATTCTTTCGTGACACTTCCTTGACACTATAATCATATCATGTAACCTTCCCTTGACCTATGAAAAACATTTCAAAAACATGTGATGAGCATAAAAAACTCAGTAAGGGATTTAAAAAATTTGAAAGGAAACATGAGTACATATATACATAAGAATGAAATCATACATTACCCATAAAACATAAGAACTTTAACATACCTCATCAAATCATGAATAAATCATAGAAATCATAAGACATAAAGGTAACTTGATGCATTCATATCATTTTTACGTAGGGAGTAACCCTCTTGGTTACGTTTGGCATACCAATCACTGTATATTCCCTGAATCTTTTTGGAGAAACCTTAACATTAAACTCCTTCGTGTTACCCAATGCATTGAAGAGCTATGTCGGGGTCACCCTCCCTTAGTTTATCATAGAACCACCTGTCTTCATAATAATGCCCAAGAACCACAACATAATCGTATCACATAAAACATGCATAAAGGAAACATAACACTTCCACCTTTCAATCACAAGATATCAATACAACACATTGATGTAGAAAAATTATGAAAACAATTTTCAATACCAAAATAAAAGAAAAGTAAAATATGGTATTTATTTTTCTTTTACAAAAAAGGTATGTCTTGTAGAGGAAGCCGAAAATCA
Source organism: Viscum album (assembly GCA_963277665.1). Taxonomy (NCBI): domain Eukaryota; kingdom Viridiplantae; phylum Streptophyta; class Magnoliopsida; order Santalales; family Viscaceae; genus Viscum; species Viscum album. The sequence goes on along the minus strand of OY728152.1, from coordinate 767,462,754 downwards.
AATAATGGTCATGGCGGCAGAGAAGTCGTTGTCGCCGCATATGTATGAAATAAACATTCCCTTTTGTCGTTTAGTAAAACGTTTCGTATAAAAAATATTCCATTTGGATAAACGTAAAATTTAAAGGGGTTTATACACCGTATGAAAGAAGGTTGTGTATAAAAAAAATATGCCTCAATGAAAGGAGATAGAGACGAAGTCCTATATAAAGATCATTTTTTAAATAAAATAGATCTATTATATGTATTCACTATAAGTACACATAAATAAATTAAAAATACAAGATAGGACATAATAATATCATGACATAATTTGAAAGTTGGAGATTAACCCAAAAAACGGAAATTGGGTTAAGAAGTTCCCTTACCTCGGGTCTGACTTGACTCGATCATTCTTTAACCTCCGGAATAATAAACGTGAGTTAATAGATAATTTATTAAGAACCTTTTTCAAGTTAATTATTTCTTTTATTTCACTTATTACCATGTTATGAACACTATGTATTTATTGAAGTTAATAATGGTCGTTTTAAGGATAATTGGTACTTGAGTCAAAAATAAACTCATTATAATTACAAGTTGTTCATGTATACATTATATAAAGAGTTATATTAATGATTTATATATCATATATATCATTTATATCCAGTATATACATGAATTTATAATATTACATAACATTTAGAGGTAAGAAATGAAATGCACCGTTCATGGAGACGGTAAGCCGTACGTACGCATGAACGCTACTTTAATTTCTATTTCGTATTTTAAGGAATGGAATCATAATGATATAAAGGTATATTATAATTCCTGTATAATTTCATATATAATATCATTAATTACATCCTTTATACTTCCCACATATGGCATTAATGAATCAAATTACTTTGAGGGGCGGTAGTCCGCACTTCCTAAAATGAAGATATCACGTTTAACCATAATGGAAACCATAAAGGTATGCCATAAATGAAAAATACAGAAGCTTAAGTAAAACATAAAAATATTATATATCATATATAAATATATTTTCATCTTAATGGCCACCTTTGAAGGTGTTAAAAGAATATTGAACAATCATCGTTTCGTTAGGCAGAAATTCGCCATCCACGGAAACAGTATGTTATTTAACGATAAGTTGTAGGTGTGTGTATGTGTAGCTCGAATCCTTCTTATGAAAACATCCTAGTATATGGAAGATACTATTTTTATTACAAAATAAATTAATAAAAAGAGTTTAGGGGGGTGGGGAAGAAAAATAAAACATAATAACACAAGAAAAAACAAAACCTTTAAATCGGGTAACCCTTTTTGATTTGAGCTCAAAGGCTTCCTTGGGAAGAATTCTGCCCAATTTGAGGCTTCTAAGAGTTAGAGAGGGATTTTTAGAGACAAAATGGGCAGGGTTGTCCGAGACAAAGGCTTTGGAAGTGTGGGTAAGGTGGTAGAGGTGGGGGCCTTTTATAAGAGGAGAGGAGGGGCACTCTTCGAATGTTACAAAATGTTACTTTATTTTCAAATGAGTTTTGGATTTTAAAGGTCCCAAATTGATGTATAATGAGGATAAGGTAATAAGGGTTCGAAATCCACCCATAAAATAGGTTTTGGACATGTTTAGGTTATATATTTTACATTATCTTTTCATTTTATTTAAATCGTTAAATAATGAGGTAATCGCTGCATCATCATGATGTCATAAATCATTTAATTTATTTAATGTCTAAAAATTATAAAAAAATATCATGATGTAGGAAATATTTTTATCTTTCCAATGACTATTTACAGTAAAAAAAATATGACTTTTATAACCCCATATAAATTTTTTTTTAGTAAAACAACTCATGTTTGTGTCATTTTTACTTTTACATTATGTAAAAGGCATTAATGTCTTTATCTTGCCCAAGTGGCTCCATGGGGTCCCAAAAATCGACCCATGGGTTGTATTGGTCGGCCATGACACATCCAATAAGGGTAGGCCATGTTTCTAGGTCATTTCATTTTATTAAAACATTATTCTTACCTTAAATTACACTAATTACCTCTAATCGTGATTAAAAATATAAAAGTTACTATTCCCCAAAAAAATTATATTAATCCCATTGAACCACATTTTACTTATTAATGACAACCATGTATGTCGGATTTTTGAAATTCAAAACACAGAGGTGGTAAAATTTCATTTAAACAAAAAATTAGTTTTTTAAGTACCACTTAGTGGTTTCACTATTCATCAAAAATTGATGTTTTTCAGAAAAATACCAAAACTTCACCCTAAGCTATATTAGATATTCCGAATTCAAAAATGATGTATATTTTAAAAAATTCAGAACATATAAGTTACATTAGTTAATTTAATAATTAATTCCTGATGTCTGAGAAAATAGTGTGTTTTTATGAAACAATAAGTATTAAAAGATTTACACTAGTTTAAGTCCAATTTCAATGTGAAATTAATTCCAACGACCACTATTGGATTAAATGGTAAAAATATATTCTAAATGAACTTTAAAACAAATTCATAAGATAATATAACCATACAATTAAATTAGATGAAAAAGCAGTTTTGATGTAAAATGCAGTATTTTCACTATTCATTAAAAATGAACATTGTCAGAAAAATACCAAAAATTTACCCAAAGTAAATTTAAATGTCCCAATCATAAAGAATAAGTTTATTTCGACAAATAGAGATTATAAAATTGTCAAAATTTTGAATTAAAAAAGGTTTGCCATCAAAAGGCGGTAAAATAATCTTTTAAAATTTTTAATGTATTCCATGCTTAAGATTGGATTTATTCTCATTTTAAGCCTCTAAAAGACTATCTAATTCATTAGTAGACATAGATAAAAATATATATTATTCATTTCTTACTTGGGATGTTACAATAGTATATATATAATATATCATTCATAATAATGTTATTTGGTGATACACATAATCCTTTGGTAAACACACATATCACACTATTGAATATCTTTCATGTAGTTTGATATTTTATATTAACCGTATGTCACTTGAAAAGTATCATAATGTGAGCCTGGAGTATAGATTTAAATGAAAATTCCATTTTTTAAATTCCTAATCGTTTAAACCAATTATTGTGTATAATTTTGGTATCACGTTGTGATTTTAGAAAGGAATAATATGATAGATTGCATAAAAGATACAAAAAATTGAAATTAAACGTACCATGAAATATTTTTGTTTAAATGATAATGTTATAAATTATCCCTTAAATTTATAGATACAAATAGTATTAACCAAAGAATGAATTATATATATATCTTAATCAATATAAATTTACTTATAAATTCACTATAAATTATGAATATATATTTGGTAAAGTAATCTCAATCATATAAAATATTTTCTCAAATAATGATTTTAATTTGGTTTATGTAAATATATTATAAGAAATTCAATAATATTTAAAAAAATATATTTCATAAAATAAATTTGTTTTTTGAAATCATCATATAATAATTGAATTATTGTGAAAATTTGGGGTCTTTTAGAAACTATTGATTTCTCAGTGAGTATTGACAATCCAAATTTTCATAAAAATACCATTTCATTTAAAATATTTTTGAAATACAAGCGCCACATTATGATTATAATTTTATTTCATTTAAAATAATATTTATTTATTTATATTTAACCTATTTAGTTACATATGAATTATCATTATTCTAGTTTTTTGTTTGATTTAATTATTACAAGTAAAAACACATTTTTAGGAATTGAAATTTAGTGTTTGTATTTTTTATTATTTTAAACTAATTTAAATAATCCCAAATGAGTAATTATTTTTATGATATTTTTAAATAATTAATAATTGAATTCTAATTTACATTCATATAATTATTATTACTATTCAGAAAGTAAATATAAATCATTTTATTCTTAAAAAATAAATTTCATGGAAGTCCACATTTTCATCATGCGTTTGGTATTATATAATAATAAAAAATTTCAACTATGTGAATTGATTTTCATTTAATTAAATAATAATTAATAATAATAATAATAATATATATATTTTATAATATGGGAAATTTTGTTTTCGTATAATAAATTTTGGAATTAATAAAAAGCGGTTACCATGGATATGGTAAAAATTGGTTTACCGAAGGATAAACTAAACATAAAAAAGCTACAACGAGATAAAAACATACATAAAATTTATTTTTAAGCCATAATTTAACCTTATATCTTCTATAACTAAATATTTTTCCATTTTTGAGGTTTGTTTTTTCTGTAAAACACTGGTATACCATTTTATTTTTATATAATTTCTAGTATTTCCTCTCCCCCAAATACATAAGGCCACCCCTCTCCAATACATCTTTAACCATAAAATCATTTTATTACAGAAAAAACATACGCAACTACCATAAATATAAACCTTCCCATATATTGTGGAAATTTTTTATCATAAATATAATCTAGAATGGTATAAGTCATAATCCAACAGATGTTGTCCGAAGAAGAGATATTATTCTTAACAATATTTTGTTTATTTAATTATTTTTACACCTCTATAAAATATTATTAAAAAATTATTATATAAAAAATCAGTATATAAATTATATTTAGTTATTATTTTAAATAAATTTCCAATTACTATCTCATCATCCATAAAATGGGAAATGAAACCACTATTTGTTTGTATGGAGGGCTATCGCCTCATGAATCGATGTAATTTTTTCATCATCACCTCAAATATCAATATTAAATGAATAAATTTGTTTGTAAATATGATATTAATTTAATTATTATCATTATTAAATGATATTATACCTTGTTTACATTCACACTCAGATAAAAATGATAATTGCAATCATGTGTATGTTGGGACAACCACCTCCATGAAGTGATGTGATACATTTTTCATCACTTCATCACATGCATGATATATAAAAATATTAATAATAAAATAAAGTTATATTTATAATATTATTATCATTTTTGAAATATAAAATATTATTTTCCTTATTTACATAGGTATCTCTGAAAAAATTGAATCATTACTCAGGTGTAAGTATTACCAACCTTTTCCAAGACCGCAATGTAGTTTATTTTTTATAAAAATTATTCTATATTGGTTTCAAAATATACATTTATATATAAATATGATAAATATTTCAATTTTTTTTATTTTTATGAATTAACAATAATCTCATAGACCATATTCAACCTATCGATGTCATTTTGGGCATATGTATCGAATAGCACGAAAACATCACACATGAATTTAAATGGTTATTAAATTGAATATATCAAGAAAATAATTCAAATAAAATTTAAAATTAATATGAAATATCTCCATAAGAAAATATGTAATTAATATTTGTTTATTATTTATTATTATTAACAACAGAAGGGATGATTTGGAATCATTTTAGTGGACAAATTAACTTAAATTCATGTTTTTATTGTTTACTAAAATTTCACTAAATATTTCCCTACCTTGTTCATGTTTTGAATTTTCTATAATGAATATTATTTTCTATGTAAATAAATATGTTCAAAATTATGTTTTTATTTCACATTATAAAATCATTCAATGCATTCAAAGTGAAATATATTTATGAAATGTTTTAAATTTCATTAGAAAACACAGATGAAGTAATCCACGTTACCGTAAACAATGACAATAAATTTTCCCAATTAAATTATATTAAATTATATTTTTTTATATTATAATTTTTCATGTTTTATTCAAATTGAAAAACCACATTTACCTATTTAGGGGTATTATGTTTTGAAAATGGGTTCTTATAAGAAATTAGTATTTTGATTTTGAAATAATTTTTAATACTTGTTCAAAATGGGTTTTCAATTTTATTGTGATTAAGAAGTGGAAGTATAAAATAAATTAATTCAAGATATTGTACTTTTGAATTGTATATGGGAAGTAGGTGAGCTAGATATAGCTTATACCATTTTTTGGGCCCCATTATAGATCAAGAAATGTTGTCTATCTAGATACAACATATATGATGGTCACATCCATATAGAGTCTGGTGGGCCTATTATACCTTATACAATTTGTGTGAAAATATAACAATCAAAATAATTAGGAAATGTATCTTATATTAATAGTAAAAATGGATATATTTCAAATGGTGTTTTTTATATGGATATAACAAGTCGTTAAATGTTTCTAACAGGAGGTTCAAATACATTAGGAATGATATTATATAAGATTCCTAAATTGCTTATATTTGATTGGGATGGATTTTAATTGTTTTATTTGAGAACAATTGTGTAGTTTTCTTCATAGAGAAATTAAATATTTCATTATATAGAATAAAATAGACAAAACAAAAACATTTCATGAGTTTTGGGGTTTCCTACTAGAATAGTGGATTTCTAATTTAATGTCCCATACTAAATATATTGGGCTCATACAAGATCATTAAAATGTTTTTCAGCAGTCATAATAACAGGTAATGTAAAAGAAGACGTCATGTTGATTATAATTAATATTAATTATCAAAAGAACATATTTTTTATTTTAAAATATTTATATTAATAGAAAAATTAATATTGATTGTAAGTGTTCTCATTATAATATATGAGATTTTTATGTATGATTTGTGACCTAATTAAAATAACAATAAACCAAATGGATATTTTAAAAATACAGAATTTTAATTATAGTATAAATAAAAAAGAATATGTTTTTATTGTTGGTTTCATAGAGTTATTTTGATATCACATTCTTAAGAATTATTAATGGAAAAAATTTCATTTCATATTACGTAAAATATCCTCTATTACAATAATGGATAATCTATTTGGTAGAATTAAGGAAATTATAGATATATAGAAAGTACTGAGTAATGGATAACATAGTAAAGTACATCATAGTATTTATCCTCCATAAAAAATGTTTTAATTGATATACTCTCTCCAATATTTTCTATTGTAGTAAATTTTCAGATCAAGTAAAAAATAAATAATTAATATAAACAAAAAAGTAGTGGTAGTATAAAAGATTGAAAAAGTAATGTGAGTTGTAGTGAAAATCATTATGGTTATTCAAAACTGAATAACATGTTTTATGATTACAATCCTGCTCTTAGGTGCCTTTCAAAATGCACCAAATACGAATGAAATGATTACTAGTTGATGTTATGATGATAATACTAAACGTAAAAATGATAAATAAATATTGATTCAAGACTGTTCGAAGAATCCTACAACAAAATGTACTAACAGAATGGGAATGTGTTTTCATTATGGTAAAGGAAGAAATAATCCAGAAATTTTCCATGGAAGAAGTAATGGTTTTGTTTTTCCATGATGTGGAATAAAATTCTTCATGAGGTATTAGATGAATGTAATAAATATTAATGTTTGAGAATTTAAAAAATAAATTTCCATTACAAAAATATAAAAGATGGGATGGGGTTTTCTATACAAATAAACTTCCATATATGCCTAATTCTACTATAGTTGAATATGAGGAAACTAAAAATGACTGATAATTGATTTTTTTTAGTTCAAACACTTCTTAGGGAAAAAGTGAGAAACCAATCATCAACCACAACAAGGGTGATCATAGCCATTAATGATCAATTTATGCCTACCAAAATCCTTTTACCTAAAAAAGTTCTAGGAGATGAGTCCTACTAGAGTTCTCGGATATTCCTTTAATAGCGCTTTAAAGGCAGATGTCATCTTATCCCAAGCATGGATATAATCTTCATTGTTGATAATCCCTTTATTATAGCCCCCAACCATAATCAAGTCTTGTTTATCAATCCATGCATATTGATCCACAGTAAGAGCCATATATATTGACCTTCCAATCAATTTGGCCACTTCCTCTTCAATGGCATTGAGTAACATGACCTTCTCAACTATTTCTTCTTCCAAACTCACATCAAGATCCATGTTTGGGTGACCCAAACCACCTGATTTACGTTGAACAATGTCTTCGCCATCCCTCTTTTTGTTATTTTTTTGGTGACCGAGTCACCATTGGAGGTGGTAGAGAGGAGTAGTCCATCCATCCCTTCCTCCTACAGGTACTCCTACTACCCCTTGGGCTTTATGCTTCCCCAACAGAAATGCTGAGAATGAGATCATTGGTCCCTTCCACATGAGCTTTGTCATATGAGACTGATGGTCGGGCCCCTATACATCCATTATAAGACCTTGAAAGCTATTCTTAAGCTAAATTGGGGTCTAATTACTGGTAACAGGACCCCCTAGCATACTAGTCTGGACCTCCACTACTCTGGGAAGCCCGTCCTACCAAACTGCAACCTCCCATTGCACAAACGAACCATCGATGCATAGTAAAAAATATCAACATCCACTTATCCACACACCACCTACAACAAAGCAACAACACTCACTTCCATTTGTGGGGACCAATGGCCAGACTCTTTCTAGCAAGAGCTCATACACTACCTAGTATAGGCACTGCTAGGATCATAACTACTGGAAGGGTCATCCAAATCCTTCCATAACCTACTGAAGACCTTAAAAACCAGTGGGGTTTCTCGAACATCCACATTTTATTTCCTATTATCCACATCCATTATCCACAAGATAACGTCTGGGACACTTTCTGAACGATCTAGTGCCAACAATTTCTCATTCCCTTACAGCAATGACTGATGCAGCCCACCCCCTGACATATCAATGTTACGGACAATATCATTACTTATTATTTGATATTAGTGAATTGTATGACTGGATTAATATTTTTGGTAGGAATAGATAATTAAATATTACAATATAAATAATTGATAATTGTTTATGAAGGATATAGAAATATGTTGGTGGTTAATTTCAATAATATCCATGTTTTTATTAAGAAAATGAAATACTTAGTGATTATTTTTGTAATCAGTTGTGTTTTTTAAATATGGAATCTTATGTTCAATGGTATCGATACATTTAAATAGTGATATAGAATTAAGATGATATTTTAAAAATATATGGTTAATGGATAAGAGAACCTTTATGTTGAATTTTAATTAGGTTAATGAATTGATATTCAATTATGATTAATTTATTTTTTAGAAAATTTTTCTATTAAAAATTGATTTCATAATTAATGATATTTTTGAGCATGTTAATAATTATATATGGGAATGTTATAAAAATATTATTAATCTGTTTTTAGAAAATGGAAAATTAATATATTTTTCAATAAACTATCACATCCTACAAGACATTATAGCTTGAACCCCCAAAATAATGGTGATAATGATGAAACACCTAGCACTGACCTATGAGATGACTTATATACGATAACATAATTTTGAAATTTAATGATTTTAAATATTTTGTTCATGTTAATTTTTAGAAAATATTATTTATCATATGGAAAATGATTTTATTTATAATTGATTTCATAATTAGTTCATTAATGTTGTTTCATAATAAGTTCACGATTCTAGGAAGCTTATATGATAATTTTTGATCAAATATTATTGGATTATATTGGAAAATTAAGGGTTAAATTATCATCTAGAATTATATGTGGTATTAATTTGTATCTATGGTGATTTAGGTAATTTATTGAAACTATTATCATATCTTGGAGATTACATTATTAGCATAAATAAATTTTTTATATGTGACTATATGAATGATAGATGTTATTTATAGATAAATGTTATTAAATCTCAAATGAATATGTGATCATACCCTACTGAGTTTTGGTTATTGATCATAGTTTCGAATATTTTTTAGAATTATAATGATTTTTTTTAATCGAGTTATATAAGCTAAAAAATTAATGCTTTGATGAGTTATTGGATATTAATGTTATATTTCCTCAATTTAGGTTTTATTCAATTTTGTATTTATCTTACATCGTATTATAAATTTTTCATTTGTAAAATGTATAAATATTGATGGAATATAATTTTATTTATTTAATAAATTTTTTAACCTATTAGATGTGTATTTTACTACCTTAGTGAAAAATATTCATCATTAACACTAATTATTTGGTGAAAAATATGATATTTTAGTGGGAATTAATTATGTGATGAAATTATTATTTTTATTTTAGTTTATTTAGATTATGTTATTAGTATAGATGTAATGTAATTATTCCATGATTATAAAAATATCAATAAAAAATTTGTTTAATTACCATCATATCTCTTGAAATTTGTTTTCCATTTCACCCCTCATTGGTTTATGGCTCTGCGGTTGTTGAAATTATCATGATCATTCAATTTCAACTGATCAATGACCCGTTCACTATTTGTCATTATTTAGGAATTATTATTACCTCAATGGTAATATTATCACATCCCACCGATTCATTTCTATTTGAAATCCTATTTTTGTGCTGTTAAAGATGAAAATTGAATTATCATTTGAATATTTCATAAAGAATTTTTTATTCATTATTTTAATGATGTGGGATTTTAGGAATGGTATTTCCAAATGTGGAAATTTTAATTATAGAGTTCAATTTAAAATTTTGAGGATGGAATTTATTAAATGGCGGATAATGTATCACCCAATGATTTTTTAAAATAAATCATTAAAATATAGCATATAATATAAACAACACCGAACACAAATAAACAACATAATATTATTATTTAAATTTGACTGTTTGAACCAAAAAGTAAAATTATTATTAATAAAGAGTATTAAATAATTTACCATATATATATATCATAATTAGAAAAAAAATAATAGATAAATTATTGGTGAATAGTTATTTAATTTTTACTAAATATCTGTACAGATCCAAAATCGGTTTTCTTCAAAAATGTTTTTTATTAATTTTTTTGTGAAAAAATTATAATTAATTTATATAGATTTTTTAAAATTTCTTTGATGAAATTAAAATTATTATTTTTAAATCATATAAAAACTAAATTTAGGTGATTTTTTGGGATTATTCAGAAAATTTTAATTTTTTTAGTGAATACTAAAAAACCACTTTCTGTAAAACTACCAACTGATTTTATTATACAGTGTAATTGAAAGGTACCATTTTGATTCTAATCATATGTAATGTATAATAATAAGTTGTTATTTAAATATAATATAATACATAAAATTTTAGTTATCATTTTATTTTATTATAGTATATTTTTATTTTTAGGATTGAAATGCATTTTTCTAAAAACTATTTAATAGTGAATGATGTATATACTTTATAATAAATAAAAATAAACCCTAAGGAGGATTTATTCATATTTTTTTCTAGACTATTATTCTAAAAATATTAACCTATATTTATAAAAGTATTATTACTATCCATATATTTTTTATAATATATCTTATGCATTAATAATTAATTACTTGAAAATTGATTTTTCCTCACATCTACAAGTTTTCTATTAAATTAAATTCATCCTCGTTAATGAAATGAATTTGATAAAATAGATTAATTATTTTTTATTATAATGATTTATCTTAAATAATAATTTAATATTAGTATTTTCTCATAATTAATAGTGAATGTAGAAAAAAAAATTACCATATTTACGGTTTAAATGGGATTACTAGGGGTTAATCTACAAAGATAAGAGTTTAAATGACCTAAAAACTAGTCTAATATATATTTAGACAACATATATCAATCCTATATCATATTATTCCAGATAATGGTCCATTTTTGATCTTTTTGGAATGTGAAAAATGTTGGAATAACCTTTTAATTTCAAAGTATTCCACAAGTGTCATATCCCAAACATTTAAAAGGCCTCAACCTCTATGCTCTTATTTAGACATGAAGGGAATTTTTTTCCCAATACATTCCAAAATTCCTTCCTCACATACCATCCCATTCAATATTTTTATATTTTATCATAAATAAAATATAGGAATGATTAATGTAATTTGTTAAATAGGTGGTTTGAAGAAGATGTATCATTCTTAACCTTGAATTTTGTTTCATCCACCTCCTTCAAATCATATTAATCATTGAAGATATAGAAAAAGAGTATAAATTTATAATTTAATGTTATTATGATCATAATATAATTTACATAAATAAACTCCCCATGTAAATTGAATACAAAGTAATCATTCTTGTGTACGGAGGACTGCTTACTCGTGAATAAAAGTAAATAATTTTTTGGTCATTGCATCTATCATCTAGTTATAATGGTAAAATTAATTTTTATATATGAAAATATATAAATATTTATCATTCAAAAATAATAATTTTTAAATTTTATAGATACCATTCCTTTCGAACGAATATGTTAATGTTCTTCACGGGTACATATGGATTATCGCCTCCACCAAGTGACGTGATTATATTTTCTTCACAACATAAAATTGATGAATATAAATATATTTATATAATTGAAATTTTATAAAATAAATTATTATAATGATGGGGAGAAAAAATATTACATAGTAATTTTCATAACAATGTTTTATGAATTGAAACATTATTCATGAGTTTGTACGACCAATTGTCTCTATGATCGTAATGTCTGTCGATTTTCAGAACCATCATTAATGATTATTTTTATTAGTTTAATTGTAGTAAAAATATTATAAATATTACATGATTAATAAATTTTAAATTATTTAATAATGAAATATTTGACTATAGGAAAGCTATAGAAGTCATTTAGGTCCTCTGAGATTAATATCATCCAACATTTAACATGAACCGACCTGAATAATAATTTTAGAAAACATCGTAATATGATAAATAAAAGGAATAATATACAATAAAATGACTATTAATAACATAGATATTATGAATTTTATCTTCTTCACGAACATAAATAATGACCAATACTATTTAATCCATAGTCCAGATTAATTTTTTCATAAAACCTCATTTTAAATATTTCAAATAAATATTTACTAAATATTTATACTTAATATATATTTTTAAAGACATTTTATGAATAATTTTATTTAACAAAACATAAAATAATTTTAATAAAATTATGATTTTTTTTAATTTTAAAAAGGATTTGAATATGAATTCTTTTTTATGGATTTTTTGTGGAATTTTCATTACAAAAGACAAAAATAAATGTTCTATTTTAATTAATATTGAGAAAATAAATTTTCCCATACCTATAAATATTATTTTATATTGGGATTATATTATAATATTTTATGTTTTATTCAAAAATAAATTTTTATTTCCAATTCTCTTGGTTTATTAGGATTGATAATGGTTTTTAGAAGAATATATTATTTAGATATCTTTTTTTTCATATAGTTTACTAGTGTTTTTCAATAATTTTATATTGAATAAATGAAAGAATAAAAAAATTAAAAATTCATTTTTTTGGCATTATAATTTTATAGGATAAATAGTTTATCTGAAGATGGAATATATGATAGATTTATACCCATTATAGCTCATGAAAAATGAGTGAGCCAGATAAAACTTATATTATCGGTTCATCTAGATTGTACCATGTGAGCCTCTTATAACATATATGACTTGTACACCTAGATAATACTCTAATAAATTTCTTAATGTTACTAATCTTTAAGAATACGTATTGGGGATTTATAAGAGGGTTTATCCTAAATATTTGACTAGTATATAGTTATTTCAAACATGGATTTAAAACCGGTTATGAATGTGATGCACTGTGTTTCCTAAAAGGAAAATAATTTTCATGATATGTGTTATATTGGATTTAGATGAAAAAATGGATTGTGTTCTTCATTTGGAAATGATTTATTGAATTTTATTAAATAAATTTTCGTTATAGGTAAATATTTCATGGGTTTTCATGTTTTTCAAATGAATATAATATTTCTTATTTCTATGTTAGTTACTGAGATTTTTTTCCTCATACACCTTTTTTAAATTGTTTTTATATGGATTGAGGATTATTAAAAGAAAATAGTAATTATAATATTCAATAAATAATGATTTATAATGAAATGAAAACTACTTTTAATTTAATTGTTTTATATTATGACATAAATGGATTATCATATTTTTCCTCTTTGTAACATAAGGGATTGTTATGAATTATTTATGAAGTATTTCTAAATTTACCCTTCACATCAGTAGAAAACTTAGTTATGATTCATTCATTACCACACTTGCATTATTGTTTCAAAAACTAATTTTCTTTATATTATAAATCATAATTCATTTTATATATAATTGACTTAACTCCTAAAATATTTCATTTATTATGATTATATAGAAAGCATTTATTGTAACTGAAATACAAGTGATATTAATTATGATTTATGATTGTATTATAGAATAACATTTATTTATATATTACATTCACCTAATTTAGCCCAAAATAGTGTTACATGAAAATGTAATCAAAATATAAAGTGAAGTACTACATTCCCCATTAGTTGATGAATCTATTATCGATAGTATTCCAAATGATTTAGTTATTTTATTGGAATTTTTCCACCACTGTTTAAAACAATGAACCCTATAAATAAATCATTACCTCTATATTTTAGTGAATGAACATATGAATGATTAAAAAATTATAGAACTCTAGAAATATCTAAATATTTTGATTTCTTCATTAATTTTTTGACATATTATATATCAGATTATTTTAATCCCAAGGTTTATACTATGTGAAACATCTTTAATGGATTTATTGAAAAGAATTTTTTTAAATTGTTGTTTTATCGATCCTAGGCGATATACGACTACCAGAGAATGGATGAAAGGGTATTTACCAATAATATGTTTTTAGGGATTTATAGGGCTAAGAATCCAAAGTTCTCGAGAATTGAACAATATACATTCTTATAGGTTATGTAATATTCTTTTGGGGATTCAAATACAATCCTTATAATATATATAAAACTGGGGATTATATAAAATTAGTTTAAATTCATAGATTTCATAAAAATGGTCTATAAATCCACCTTTTACATTAGGATAATTTTTTTTATGATTATATCATTTTAATAAGTATTTTGTTTTCTAAAAAAAATTTATTGCATATTTTAATCATCTTTTACATTCAATTATTAATTACTATAGATTTAAGATATCTATCTTCACTATATTGATAAATATTATCATATTTTCATAAAACATCCAGAAACATATTTATGCATTTCTTAATATATTTTATATTGTTCATATTTCAACTATAAGTATTATTTTACACTAATGTTTTTATCAATTGATAATTCATATATCAGCAAAAATTAAAAACAAATTGTTACAATAATATTGTATGTTTATAATTTTAACTAATATTATCCAAAATGATAATTATTATAATTCATCCTTAAAATAAGACATTTGGTATTTGACTTTGAGTCTACCTGGTTATATGATGAATTCAACAAAATTATTCCTTCATTTTCTTTCTTCGATATTCTTTATTGATTATGTGTTTATTTTTATTTTGAATCAGATCATTAAGATTTAGTCCCATTTTCTTTACACAAACTACATTTTTATCGAAAATATTTCTTTTTGGATTGATGGTTTTCTACTAAGAACACATAAATATGAAAATTGGGCAACATCACTTATCGTTGAGGGAAATGATGATGATTACTAAAATTACTATATAAAACATTATATCATAAACATTGCATTCTAATATTTTTTATCATTATTTATAGTTACAATGTTTTGAAGAATGAATTTTTTCAATTTTATCACGAACAAAATACTGAGTGTCATGTAAATCATATGTTCCAAAAAAAATTTCTTCCCTATAAAGGACTATATATAGTTATAGATCATATTGTTAACTAAACAATGGTATATGTAATAAGATAATGACTACTAAATTAGGAACTTTTAGTGTTTGTGAAACACAATGATATATTCTATGAGAACATTATAAATCCTTTTATTCATTACCTGGTAAAATAGTAACACATATACATCTATAATTTCTAACTACTTTAAATAGATTACAATCTCTTGAGGAGAATATTTGTTTGATGTTTCTATTAATGAATTTATTAATGGAAAAAATGCCTATAGAGTGGGAGTAAGAGAGGAAATCTATCATAAACAGTAATAATTTTACGTTTTTATGTAGGGTAATATTTTTATGACATTAATGTGGTATTAATGAATATTGATGATAAATTTTATAAAATTAAAGATGAATTGTTGAGTAACATTTGAACATAATTATGGTATTCCTATATCTAATATTTTTAATTCTTGTGAAAATTATTCTGAATCCCAATCCTCAGTGAAACAATTATACATTTCATGTTGATTTTGAACAATTAAAAATAATACATGAATTGATAAAACACAACATCAATGAATAATCATATTGGTTATATGAATTTCTGTAATACACATTGTTGATAAAGAAAATAATTATAAAATAAGAATTATTCTATTGATATTATATTATATGATTCTATGAAAACAAATCATTTTAGTATTGATTTTATTAAAATTAAAATGAAATATAAAAAGTCAAAATTAAATTTAAGAAAAAGTAAAAATGGACTTGAAATATTTTTACACATGTAGATTCAATGATAGTGATAGAGCCCCAAATAGTTCTGAATTTTTTTTTGAAATGATAGCCATAAAATAGAAATATTCTATTTAAACAGTATAAATAATAAGTATTTATACTTGGATAATTTAATATCCTACACATAACTGATTATCTTTGGGATATAAAGAGGTATAATTAACCATAGGATATGTATCAATGACACCAAAGCCTAGTATTAAAATCAAAAGTATATATAAGACGGGGGTAACCTTTATACAAAAAAAACTGGAAGAAGGATAATATTAGAAACATCGATAAAATTAGGATTCATGAACTAACACTAGACAATGGCCTAATAGTTAAATCTAGTAATATTCATCCTAGTGATGTTGTAAAAAGTAGTAGTAAATATGTGTACAACTTATCATACCAAAAGATAAATATAATATACTAAATGTGGAACTTACCTCATGCTCCATTATAATATAATTATATATTATTCTATATATTGTTCATCACACTATAACTACATTCACATCCAAATGTATATAAAAATGGTAAATAAACAAACTCTGCAAGAAATATACAAACATCATCTTACAGAAGCCACTACAAAAGGAACAATATATCACAATTTAAATGAATTATATGGAATTAGGAAAAATAGTTACCATGATAGTTTCATTATAGATAGAGTAGAGTCACATAGAAATATTTTATATTTAAAGTACAATTTTACATGATTTCCATAATAAAATGGATCTTTAAATAAGATGTTTCTTTTAAAAGATGTAAAAATTAAATTCCACTTGGCATATAGTTTTTACTTTATCACCCAAGACAGACACATGAATACTAAATCACACATCCCTTGCTCATGAGAAATGAATTTCTCTACACCAATTCATCAAATAGGGATATCCATCGACATGAATTGGACTTATGACTATGTTCCTCTACACAATGACTAATGCACATCGGCAATTTTAGATTATACCTAGGTAATTTAACACATCCATATGTTTCTATGAAAACTATAACCCGTTTATAAATATTTAACAATGCACATCATGTGAATTCCAGACACCATACAATTTAACACCAAATTCAATGGGGATTTACAAAACAAATACTTATTTACAATATTTCATAAAAAATTTCAAGAAGACATAAAAAATTATAACATATTTTTTATATAATGAGTATATATATATATATATATATAATATCTACCTATCATTTTTTTATTTGGGACTCTAATGGAAATATTTTTTATGGAACTCATTAAACTACACAATGAAAACATTTACACATAATTTGGGGTAGAGTTCATCCAAAATCACTATCAAATATACTTTAATCCTTAGATTTATTGGGGTTTAAAAATAAAAAACTATTTGTAGAGGTTATAAAATTATTGAAGATAAAATTTAGTACTCATATCATATCACAAATTTTTTCCAATTAAATATCAAAACACCCTCCCAAAATTAAGAATATCATATCACATATTATAATGAACCATTTTTTACTGATTGTACAACATGGTGTGTCCACCAGTGCCACATTGTGCCTTCATCCATCCTCACCATGATGGACACACTGTGATATGATTCATAATCCCTACTCGTTTTGTTCCATTTAAATCATTAACTACATCATATTGAATCCAATATCTCTGTGTCACATAGGAAAAATACCTAATATCCTTTTTTTATACCAAACCTAATGCTTTCAATTTTTGACTTATCATGTCGCACACTTGGAAAACCTATGAAACCATATGTCCACCATAGTGTAGTGATACCCTTGGTGAATATGTTTTAATCATGGAAAATATCCACATGTTTTCCATCTGTTACACCATGTTGAATATATCATTTCTTCACAAGGTAACTCTAAATTGGGAACAATGACTATAATATCATGCTTCATCCCCATGTTTACCTAAAAACAACAAAAACAATACATAAGTTACAATTAATTTCACACCCAAGACACTCACCCCCAAATATTGTTCCATAAACACATATATTATATACATTATTCATTATCAACTATAAATTTTAGGAAATATCTATACCATAATTCCATTATACAATCAGAATTTCTTTTTATAAATTTCCGTGACCTTTTAGTTTTAGAGATTTATATAATTTGTACAAAACATAAAATATAAAATAAAATGTTTTATGTCAACAGTGGAAAATTTATTCCCAAATATAAAAAACTATTTACATAATAAGAGGTCTCAAAAATCTCAAAAAAATTATCAAAACAACTTATCATATTATTCATATCTTATGTAATACAAATCATTATGATCTATGGAAAAGGAAACATAAGAATGGGTGATGTCGAATTCATAGTATGGGAAAGCATTCAGTTTATGTAATCATGGAATGAACAAGGAATAAATACTATTATAGTAATATATAAAAATGAAGAATCAATAATCCATTGAAATGAGATAAATTTATTTCCTTGATAATAAATGAAAACACATATATCAATAATATAGATCTATTTCTACTGATATTCATAATATTTTACATTAAAAAAATGGATGTCAAGGAATCATGGTAAGACAATATTTTGTTTTGTGAAGTGGTTAACAATAAATACCAATATATATTTTATTATGATACATATCAACGAATCTAGGGGATATATAATTTAGGACCCCTTCCACCAATTGATTAAATATAAATCATTCACTATAAGAGTAACCAGGACATTTTATACAATTCCCTATATAACCTAGACCTAAAAATAACATTTCTATCAATATAATGATGAATATGGAATATCAATACATCATTAACAAAAAATTTAATATAATATTCATTGAAAATTTAAAGACATTTCCCCATTTTGGTGAAATTGATAACATGGACATAATCCATATTGAGAAATAATATGGAGGGTAAGGCAATTCATAGTTTTCTATCCAATAATAATATGAATTAGAATAATAATATATCATACAGATCTACATTTTACAATGAAAACAAATAGATAAATCAATAATAATCCTGAGAAAGAATAAGAAATTCTATTATTGATAAAAATGAACATAAATAATCATTATTTAGAAGGATATTTAATAAGATTAAGAACATTATTTACAAAAAATACATTAACACTTCCACTAAATAATGATTATCAAACAAGATTTTTTTTATATCGTGACTTCATTCCCAATAAAGATAAATATATTTTATAGTAAAATACTAAATCAAAAACCACTTTTTGGTAAAAAACTTTAAAAAATTAATCTTTTATGAGAATATAAATCTTAAAAGGTGTTTCAAAAAATATTTTTAAAATTGACGTAAAATTTAATGTTATGGGTCACTTGTAAAATAATTTTTCAACAGATAAATTTAAAACTATTTTAATGCCATAAATATTTAGAAAAATATATTCTATAACGGTTCATTGTAGTGATTTTTTTATTTATAAAATATATATTTGAAGATAAAACATGTGGAATGTAAACAAAAAATACATTTTTATTATTTTCAAATACCTTTATTTAAAACACAATGTGTAAGAATATAAACATAACATTTATTTGTTTTTGAAAACTAAAATCACCAATGTTATTAAAAAATATAAGTTGGAAGACATATTATAGTTGGAGAACACAATAATTGAAATGAATTGCTCAAGATGAAACATTATAATTTTACCAAGATGATTTATGTTATCAAAATATTTAATAGAAAACATGCTCCATCAAGGCTAAAATATTTTAAAAGGGGGTTTGGGGTAAAAAATTAAAAAATATTATAGAAAAGCAGTTAATTTAATATTATTTTATGATATTATAAATTAAATGTAAAATTAGCTCAAGAGAATGATCAAAACATAATGAAATAAAGTTGGTGTCCCCAAAATCGTAACTACTAGTTAAAAAAGTGAATCAACAGGAACTTGAATATATAAATATAATTTCATTGGAAATCCCAAATATTTCAATATTTTATGTTAAAATAATATTCATCCTATATGAAGACACTATTAAAGGAATACATGCTTCAATATATGTATTATATCTCAAAAAATCAGAACGTAAACTAATGAAACCCTTATATATTTAGAAAAATAAAAATAAAACCCCCTTAACATATAGGTATTTTAATAGAACAATGAATGATATGTTCAAAATTTAATGAATTATTTTATTAATACAATTTTTTGTATGTAAACCACATAACTTAAATTAAGAATGGAATACTAAATATACCCCAATGGGATGAAGTTGATATATCAACTCTTACATAAGTCCTGATTGGATCTACACTTGCACCAGACATCATGAATAATTAAATTATATTAATTTAATAAATAAAAAATAAAAACATTAAAATATATATCCATCTATAATTTCCATTTAAAATTATTCTATATATAAAAATACTTGTTAGTGATTACAGATTATGAACAATGGGTCTAAGGAATCGTTATCTTTTTGAGAAAGTTTCAAAAAAATGGTTTATATTTTTATTTTTATAATGATAATATTTTTAATAATATTAATTTTTGAAGGATGTATAATTATTTATATTTATAATTTTTATAATTTCATTAAATTCTACTTTTTCTTACAAACAATAAAGATGTTATTGGGAATGATCATATCTGAGTGATTCCTAACAAACTAAATATATTTTCATGATTATTGAGTTAAATGTTGATATAATCATACCAAAACAAAAAAAATTAATTAAATATTTATATCATATTATATAACAATATAACTTTTAATATTAAATCTAGGTATAAATTCATTGTGTTTCTATTATATACAATAAAAGTTAATCCAACATGAACCTACCGTGATTAATTGATCATTATGACGTGGTTTAGTTTAAATATCACTATATTATATGAATAATGAACTAATGTAGTAATTATTAGTGTTTTATTTAAAAAATATAATAATTATCAAAATTAAAATCATTATATTTTGTAATTACACTGATAGATGAGATAAATTTACTCTCATTCCGCTTGTTTTATGCAATTTAATTAATGTGAATTGTTTAATGATCATGTTATTAATCAGTTCCTTTTTTTTGAAACCCTTAATGATATAATAAACATTAAATTTACAACTTAATACCACCATTAATATCTACCATATAATGTAGTGATAAAATTAAAAATAAAATCAATCAGTCCATAAAGGAAGTAGTTTTCATGTGAGTGTTTATTAGGATTTCAATATCATGGAATGACTAGAAGGAGTTATATTTTTTTTGATATATAAGAAATAATATTATTTAAATATAATTATTTTTTATTATATTCCCTTACTAAAACATTCATTAAATGTTCTGAATGAAAAATAAATATGTTGTTCCATCCAAGTATTACTCCAAAGAATGCATTAAAAATAGTTCATTTTTATTAAAAAAGGAAATTTTGTTATTAGTTATTTAAATTGTGTAAAAAAATAACTACACAAACAATTATAAATTTATTACATAGAATTCTAAAATATATAATTAGATAAAAATTTAAAATGAATATCTTATGTAATAAATTATTACTCACATTGAGAACATATATATTCATTGGAAGTTCCATTGGAAATATTTAGAAAAAGGTAATCTCTTGTTAATAGTAGTATAATATATTAAAATATTATTATAGGAAACGTGAAATGATATATCTCTATTGGGAAACTGATTTTTTTGGGGGTCCTAGAGTGGGGTGGGAGATGACCCTTTTATAAGTGGCGACAATTACCTTTTTTAATTATTTTAATGCAATATAATTGTATCACATTTTATACTTGTCAATTGACTCATAAAATAAGAAATATTTTATTAGGGAGTATATGAGGCTGAAAAACATAATCTTATGAATTATATAAAAAAATTATCATGTTGAAATCCCTTTACACGTTGAATTGTTACTTTTTCCATTTTACTTTAAGGTATAAAAAAGATTCTATATGAAATAAAATAATCATTATACAAAACAAATGGCCCTTATTAATTAACATTGAACCAATATTTACAAATTTGAAAATAAATACGTTTTACTAAATGTGAACTAGTAAATAAATTTTATCTACACTAACCAATGTAGCCAAAATTAGGTGGATAATATTATAGTTTTTTAGATAAAATAAGAAAAATCCAAAATGAATGAATATATTATCATATTTATTACCCTAGATACATATTTTAGTAATTTAG
Organism: Viscum album; assembly: GCA_963277665.1. NCBI lineage: Eukaryota > Viridiplantae > Streptophyta > Magnoliopsida > Santalales > Viscaceae > Viscum > Viscum album. The sequence goes on along the minus strand of OY728152.1, from coordinate 767,440,133 downwards.
TAAATTTTAAAATATGAAATATAATATTTTTAGATTAAAAATTATTTTTTCTATAAATCATTCATAATTTCTTTCTTTATATCCAATGGAATGGAAAATAATCAAGGGGGACCTCAAATCCATATTAATGGATACATAGAGTGGAAAGTACCTTGAATCAATAAGGTATAGTCAATATGAAAATGCATAAATTTAAATAACATTAAATTTAACCAATAACATGATATTGAATAATAAGAAGACATGAATAAATGATGGTCAAATAATTTAATATAAATAATGCTGAGATATTGAAGAAAATCCAACAATAATATAAAATTCGTAATCTCATGTATAATAATAACTGAATTCTCAATGGTAGAAATTATTAATATTTAATTTCATTATTATAGACCTCTTAATATCTTTCCATCAATACCTTGCACAAAGATATTTTAATATATGGGTTGTTATACACTAGAAACTCATTTATTGATAACTAACTGGTTTATATCATGATGTATGTCGAGGAATCGATGATCCATATAATTATGGGGCTCCCCATTTATATCAATCCAACATAATTCTACACATAGCTAATAACTGATTTAATTCATGAAAGTATGCCTTATCAATAGATATTTGTTTCGATTAATGAATATAAACTATCAAAAATTCTCTAATAAATTAAATGAATCCTTGAAAAAACATGCAGTATAGAAAATTTATATAGTTTAGAAAATACTACATTCGTTGATATGAAAAATATTTAAATTTAAAAAAAATTATTTTAAAATTATCACAATAATGTTTATGATTCAAGGGAAAGTTAAATAATAAAAAATTAATCAATAAAGTTAATTTCAATATATTCTAGAAAAACTGATCATAAACCCTCTAGAGAAATAATATGTATCATATCATTACAAAATATACGGTGTAAATTATATTTAAAATATATTTTTTTCATTGAAACATTTAAATACCATAAAATTATAATTAACACATACTTGAGTAAAATGCCATTTTCATATTGAATTTTTTTTATAAACTACAAACATAAATATAAATAGGGAAAAAATTAATTTTCAAAATAACCTTCTAAACATGTAATGTAATTTTGAAAACAAATACATGTAATGAAGGTGGTAATATTAATTTAATGCTAGGTATGTTGAAATATATGTCATTCAAATTTTCAATAAAATGTCATAAAGTACATATTTTTGAAAGAAACACGAATATTATTTTAAACCCATACTTTAAGTATTTAAAAATGGGAACAAATGTCATTAATAACCCACTAGAGATAAAAAAAATCATTAAATATTTTTATTGAAAATATTGATATGGAAGAAAAAACATTATCGATCAAAAAATAAAATAATGTTAGCTTGTAATAAATAAAATTCAGAAACATATTATGTATCAAATAGAGAAAAATATTATTATCACATGAAAATTTCATATTTAACCAGATTATAAGAAAAATAAATAGTTTTATTACAAAATAAACAAATATTTAACTTTCATGGATATTCAATAACAAATAATCTCGATTAAAATGAAATTGAAGTGTAATCTATTTCCATGAAATAAACATTTGGACCCTAAATCCCAAGAATAAAATAGAACTAAATGAAAAATTCAATACGATTAATATAAATATATTCAAGGTATAACATTTTAGAGGGTATATATATACATCCTAGAACATGAAATTGGTTTAAAATATGTGTCATTGTTATTGAAATGTTTATAAATTCCATAATGAGATGTTACTAATGAGCATGGGATTAATAAATGTATTTATTTTTTGTATAAAATATAAATAAATAGAAAAAAGCTGAAATAAAATAAAATATAATAAAAAAAATAACACACATATTCTTATATTATCATATACAATGAAGAAGTAATATATCCCATTTAAAAAATTATTTTGAATAGTTTTACTATGTGGTAACATTAAAATGAAATAAAAAATGATGATTTAAAATGAATTGGAAAATAAAATACCATGATTTATGAGGTATAAATTATAGAATATGTATATGGTTATTAATATAAGAAATATAAAATAAATTTGTTCATAATATTAAATAGTGCTTGAACGAATAAAAATTGAGATGAAATCCCTTACCTAATGATTCCCATTAGTTGAACGTCTCTTAAACATTTGAATAATATTTTTAAAGATTATATTAATTTATACCATAGTTATAATATCATATATTGTACTAGTATGACATCATTTCCCCTTTTTATATATAATTTATTTGTACTTCAATTTCTGGTTTTAATTGCCTTGTTCTCACCTGTATGTTTGGTCATAAAACATCCAATTATTGTGTATATGATATATTTAATTCATTTTGTGAATGATATTAGTGTTATAAATATAATATTTATGTATTATAGGAAATTTTATAACCATCATTTAATTTTTTCATGGAAAATGAATCGCATCGCTTCATAGAGATGGTTTGTCATTCGTACACATGAGAGATGATATCATTCACATAATGGGTTCTAGTATAAGGAATTCAATGATATATTAATTTTAAAAAAATATTAACATTTCATATTTATTTTATATATTCTTTATAACCATTAGTATTATTTTCATTATGAGTTTTTGATGGAAATAAATTATATATATCCATTAGGAGGTAGTCAACAATACACATGAATGATAAATTAGTTCTAATTTGAGGAGGCAGATATGGATAAATATTTTGTCAACAACATAATAGTACCTCATTATACGATAGGTACAATTTTATTAAATTTTTTGTGATAAGACATAATTATATGTCATAAATAAAATTAAAAATGCAACTCCATACATAATAAAATTGTTTTTTATTTTAAGAACCCTTATTTGATATCTTAATAAGGACCCTAGGTTTGTCTTTTTGGAAGACCCTCATCTCTATTATTCTTATATGGAAATTTTAAATATATTTTTGTAGGTTTGGTTGACTTAAATGGATTTTTAGTTGTGAATATTTATGGGGTGGATGTTCCTTTTTATGTTAGTGGGTGATGGCACCATCTTGGAAACTACATGGAATGTTCCGAGAAGATTGAAAAATGATAAATACATTCCCAAGACAGATGAATTTAAATAAAAATATAATCTATTTTCAAATATGATAGAGTTAAAAATATTTCCACCAAAATATATTTTTATAATTTTCACAAGGAAATATACACTAAAATATTTTTAACCCCTTGTAATCATGTATCAACCATACCCATGGGCCATAAATTTTTTCTATTTTAACAATTCATAATGGGAAAAAAATTGTTTTAAAATACTACCTAATATTAATGATGATTATTAAAAATATGGTATCCATTTCATTATATTAAATTAATGGAATTGAAAATATTTAATTTAATGATGAAGCTTCATATCATCTCGAATTACTATATCCAAGATATGCATTTTTCCAAGATTTGTATAATATTATATTAAATACATGATGCATAATTTTCATGTGATGGACTTAAATTAAAATACTCACATATATAATGTATAAACTACCTTTAATTCATTCGTTATTAATCATTATTTTAATTATTTTATATTTCGAAACATTATGCACTCAAAATTTTTTTTCAAGAAAATGTGTATTTTTAATAAAAAATATTATTTTAAAATAAGATATAAACCTGAATAAAAAATAATTAATTAAATTAAATGTGAAATATTAGTATTATTGATACATTTATTTAAAATTCATTACATAAAAGAAATTTTAAATTATATAATTTGTGGAAAATATATAAACATTTTACAAAAACGGAATTTATCATTTTTCACTAAAAAATAAATCATTTCTGAAAATAGAAAAGAAAATTATGGTAACATAATTTCATGTTTTAATTCGAATAAAATTTAATTTTTTTAAAATACATTATATAAAATTTTAAAAAATATAATTAAGTGAACAAAACACAATAAATAGTTATTTTAAATATTGTTTTTACACATAAAATTGGATTTTTTCTTATTACATGCATGGAAAATATATTAAATGAAATATAAAAATAGTTTCGGAATATATTATATATAAATTTCAATAATTTTTTTTCCAATAGTGATTAATTTAATTCATTATGAAAAATAACATTCTTCTTATTAATAAATTGTTTCCTTAAGAAACAGTTATTTTATATAAAAATGTTTTTTATGGTTTTAAAAAAATTTATAAAGAATCAATTTATTTATAAATGTTTAAAATCTAAAATATTCATAATTTAGTTATTATATTTCATTAAATTAAATTTAATGTATATGTTATAATATTACTATTTAAATAAAATGTTTCACTGATCATTTAATATTGGTTTTCGGTGTCATATATGTTATCAAACACAATACTCTTATTTTAAAATATCTCATTGTTAGATTACCCCAAAAAATAATAATTTTCTCCCTTATGGTATAATGATGTTCTTGGAATCAAGTTTTTATCATTATAAGTTAATTTTTCGTGAATCCCACTTCGTAAAATTGGATAATCAAAAATCCTCTTAAAATAGGGAAAATCATATATAGAAGTCATCTCGAATAACACATAACTAAGATTACATATAAGAGAAATTTGGTGGGAAGTAATAAATTGGGAATATATTAAAATGGTAAATAATTATGGATAATTAAATATATCATTGATCAAAATAATGATATTTGTAATTTTATAGTCAATCAACACAAAACCATAAATCGATGAGGAGTAACCAATAACTTTGATTTCCTGAAATTGATGGTAAATGTGTAACCATTTTATTTCATGATGCATATCCTATGGATGTAGGTTTATTTTACTGTTATTATATAATACATGATAAAATTTAAATTATGGATACATATTTATTTCATATGGAATATTTCTTCTTTTAGCTGTGTTTCAAAAAAATTTGACTTCATCTCATACCCTATGAAATAAATATCAAAGATGATTCTTTTTTGAATCACTAAAATTAACATTTATTTGATCCTTATATCTATAAATGTTTAATATTATAATCCTCCTGTAATAAATTATTTACCAAAACCAAAATGTTTAATAATAAAAAAGAAAATGTAAAAACCTTTTTGTGATGAAATAATAAATTTTAATTAAAAGTATATATCAAAGGATTAGAATAGATAAATTTAAAAGTAAATATCATGACATCCCATTTAACATTAATATAATTCTATCACCACTAGTTCTAGATTCATGAAACCTTATTTATGTATAATATTTCTATAAAAATTCATGATATGTTTCGGTAGATTATGAGTTTTTTTATAATAATTTATAGGTTTTTTTCGATGTCCATGGTTTCTGCCTAGTTAGTAGAAACCATGCAAAATATCCCAGAACTTGTGTATCGAAGTACATTGGGCACTGGGAAGGCACACTGTTTGGACAACCTATTCAAATTACTATGAGAAACTATATATATATATATAAATGGAAATTCATGGTTGGATCATGGTTTTTCTAGCTATGTGATCTAACTACGTGTTGCGTGTCATTAAAATTATAGCACATAAATGATATAACATAGGTTACAAAACTGTGTGGCATAACCAGGTTTTGTAAAGTTATACCTTCTTAAAAATTTAATCTAACACGAACTATTATATTATGAGCCTTATCCCTATGCCTCTCTATAACTCAAATTCTTGTTTCTTCCTATGAATGAGATATTATCCCCATCTATCTTGGATATATCTATTGGAGAATTAATGGGAATTAGATTCCAAGATTCATCAATAAGTGATAGTTCTTCCTCATTAAATTTATATCTATGTTTCTAATCCCTCTATCTCACCATGTTATAACCATAGATATATTAAATTGTTGATTGATATATAATATATAAAATTTTTTAAAAATACATTATGTTAGATTAATTAATGGGAATGATATTTATGACCAGATCATAAAATTTATTATGTAATTCATCTCCTTCACCATAATGTTGATGTAAGTGGATTCTCTCTCAAGTCTACATGATACAGAACATGAAGCATTATTTTTCATTAAAAAAATTCATGAATTTATTCTGAAACCGTCTTATGGTTCTAGTTGAAAACCTTTTTAGTGATGGTTTTGGATGTTTTTGAATGAGGGATGTGTTTGGAATAATACATTCAATGATTATTTTAAAATGTTAATTTTATATTAATGGATAATTATTTTTATTTATAGAATATTTTAGTGATATTTTTAAAATAATGACTATTATTATATTCAATGGTTTGTCATGGATTTTTGAATAAATTTTTGATGTGGGTTAATTTTTATTTTACATGACCACGTGAATGGGGATTGTCCCATTGGGGGTCTTATTATTGTCCACCTTGTGAAGAATTGGTGGATCAACGGCTAAATTATTACTAGAATAAATGTACAAAATGGGAATGCATGGGGTGTTTTTGTGTGGAGAAATGGTTATGGGAATGAAAATTTTATTGAATAACAGTTAAAATTAATTGTTTTTATTTCACTATATCGAAAAAAAAAATTTGATATAAATTATTCTTTCTCAAATTTCTTTGAAAATTATTTTCATATTTGATCAAACATGATTTTTCTAAAATCTAGTAGTTGGTATATAATTGGGGAAATTATATAGATTTTTAATCACTCCATGCATAAGCATTATTTTTAATTTTAAGAAGTCATATATTAAAGAAAATGTAATGGTAAGGTATCTCGATTATTTAGTGACACTTTTTTATACATTTTCCATGGATTATAATGTGGGTCTGAGAGAAGATTTGGAGTTGTCGTGTTGATGTCACACTATTATCTTTTTTGATTTATTGGTCCTTTTGTTTTATATCGTTTTTTATTTTGGTTTCCACTTATACTCAGATATTGTTATTATTTCTTATATTGAAATTTATTTATACTCATTTATAATATAGATATTTGTTTTTTCTAGTTGTTATTGTTTAGATGTTTTATCATTAATTTGATAATCATCCCACAAATGTTCATGAGGACCATGGATTTTATTTTCAGTCATTAATGTCTATGGCATGTCATCTAAGGCCTATTATAGCACCTCCACTTACCCAAACAAAGGATTTTGGGTGGAATGTTTGGAATTGTTTCTATCTCGGGCAGTCCAAATATAATTTTGTGATAAGTGGTATTAGTTTCGGTCATTCAAAATATATGTTTCTAAAAAATTGTTTTGGTTTGTTCTATCATAGACAAAAAAATTAATATTAGATTTGTAATCTACAGAAATCATTTTGGTAAAATTTGGATTACTATTATTTAGTCGTTGACATAAGAAATAATGTCTGTATTGATTGACATTGAAGTTAGAAATAATAACTATTTATCTCTTAATAAAGTAATAAGGCATGGTATTGTAAAAACATAAAACGTAGAGCATATAAATTCATAGCTAACCACATTATGTTGAACATAATGTTATTAAAAAGATTGGGTACATGACTATTTCTAGATATATCTATGTGAGTTTTCATTACATCATCAAGTTTTTAGTTGATGATAAAATCCTAAAATCAATTGATTGAATGACTCCCTAATAGTAATACATTATCCATTTGAATTAAAACTATTTATGAAATGGAAAAAGAGTAATTTTTAAAAATGTGTAAATTGTTTTCTAGAAAAAAATGTAGGCAATTTTTAAAAAAATGTTTAAAATAACTATGGTGGTAGAATTTATGAAATCTATGATGTGATATTATTAAATATGGTAAATTTAAATTTTTAAAAATTTGATTGTAATTGAAATAAATAAATATTTTTTAGTCAATGGAACATTGTAGGATTAATTGAAACCAACTACAATATGATAATAAAAATGTGGTTGTAGAAGATCCACAAGTGAACAAATAGGTGGTTCAGAGTTTAGTACAATATTTCTAGTCCACAGTTATTTGTAATAAGAATTATTGGACATTGAAAGTGGACCAATATGTTCAGTTCCAAAAGATGAATCCAACTATATTATGAGGAGATTCTATGTTATAAAATGAATAAGTCATATTGAATATGATAAATTCAATCTCAAATTTACATAGAATCCTTATTGATAAAAAGTGAAGTTTCATTGTATATGCTGGAGAATTTTTCACACCAGCAGTGGGAATTATCATTTCATACTAAATAGGGCCAATGCATGAAATTCAATAATTTTTAATAATTCTTCCACTAGTAAGGTTCTCATCACATGATTAATATTTCTAGAAAATGGAATTTATTAGTTATTACAATGATAATTTTTCAGTGACAGAGAATGTGGCTACATTTATGATTTTTTTTTATTTTACATTGATGTTTTTTCATGTGTGTTTTTAGAGGCATGATTTTTTTTAGTCAGTATTAGAAATAGATGGTAACTGCAATATTTTTTTTCATTATATAATAGATTATACTTATTTTGTTATTATAGTGATTGTATTTTAAAAGGGATATATTATGATATATTGTTACTGGGAGCTTGTTTATTAATATTTGAATAGGTGGGATCTCTAATTGATGAAATATGAGGAAGTGGGAACCCTACATCTATTGTGGTGGGACACCTCCAAATTAGACCATGTGATCTGTAGAACATCATTCTCATTCCAAATATATTTTGTGATTATTTTAGTGTGGTTCCCTTGATCACATCAACCATTATTTAAAAACACCACATAAATAAAGACACAACTACCAAAATATAGGACATCTTCTGTGTTATTGCTACAGTGCTCCATGGTCATGCATTATAGACACATATCAAGCTTTAGAGGTGTTGTAATCTTCGATGGGATTATTGTGAAAGAATATTCATCATCATTATAATTGAGAGATCCATGTTCATTATAGGATTGTTGTTAATCCTCAACAATTAAAACCTCAACATGGTAATAAATAACATATTGTATCGAGTAAGTAATTGTATGGAGCTGAAAAATTGACACTAGATTATCAATAAAGTCCTATAAAAGTTAGATAGAAATATATTTTTTAATCATACCATTTTGGAATATTTTTATCATTTTAGTCTATCCCTATCATTTATTTTTTCTCATGTTTTTGATAATATGGGTTTTCATATTGATATTATGACCACTATTTTAAAACTAGAATATCCACTTGGCCAAATAGAGTGTTAAGACTGTGTTTATAAATATTAATCGATAACTATCAATGGTGATGAATAGATTGTGGATTTATCTTTAATTTATATGAATTTATATGAATTTAATTTTGGTGTGTATTTTTTGACATCATTCAAGGCCCAAATAGACAATTTCCCTCTAGTGGTTAGTTTCAAATCTCTTGATAGCATGGGGTATATCATTAGAAAATATTGGGGTGTAATTTCTTGAAAATCATGACTTTTTAAATGGTTTTATAGAAACAAATATTATTAGTTTTTAGATATTAAATTATCATTTATAGATGACATTGGTAATGGTTATTTTCTCACGATTGGTTATCAATATCCTAGAATTGTTTTTGAAAAATTATTAGAATTTCCACCAAAAAATGAAGTGGATTTTAGGATTGATATTATACTAGGAAATAGTCTTATCACACTTCAATCTAATCATATAGAACTGTTGGAGTTAATGGAATTGAATGTTAGTTTAACGTGTTGGAATGAAAGGGGATCATTCAATCAAGTACATCTATGTGGGGATCACCAATTCTGTTTATAAAGAAGTTGGATGGAACTCATACACTATACCTATATTTTAATCATTTTAATAATGATACTATAATGAATATATATTCACATCCATGTATTGATTATTTTTTTATAAATTTATAAAATATCATTGATCCTTAATATTTCAGTTAATTCCGGATATCCCCAATTGCAAGTCTCGAAGGAAGAAATTGTGAAGATAGAGTTCAAAAGCAGAAATTTTCATTGTGAATATGTCCTTATTCATTTTTGTCTTATGGATACACCATATATCTATATAGAAATGATGAATTGAATATTTATGATAAATTAGTATTTTTATGTGGTGGTGATTGATTATAATATATTTGTGTATTATGAGACAAAAGTGTTGTAAATGTAGGTTCCCTAGAAACAATAGTATTCTTACATTTCATTACCAACCCACATGTATAGTGAGTTAGGCATCGTTTACACATACCATTATATTGTATATATTTCTTCATCTATTGTGTTAATGTTAATTTTCAAAGATTACTTGTCATATCAAATGTTTATAGTAGTTCATAGTCTATGATGACAAACTTGTGATCCTATGAAGTTAATATTAGACATATCTATTATGTTATACATACATCATACCGATAAGACATAATAGATATCTAAAATCAAGGTTTTTGGAGATCCTATTAATTGATGCTTATTATCAAGAATTTCACACATGGTGGTCTCTAGTTGGTGAGATTCTGAAGACAGACCTGCTAATTAGAACACATCATGTTTTTGGTTTTATTAGTAGTTCCTATATAAACTTTTTTATTGGTCTCTAGACATGAACTCAATATCAATGCATCTAATTTAATTGTTTACATTGATTCAATGAAAAATGCAAGACAATGATGTTATATATAGTTAGTGTGTGTTGGTAAATCATTTTTTGTAGGCTATTAGTTGAATGATGAAGATATAATTTGTTAATTCTATGTTATGGATGTAATATCATGGGATAGTTTGATTATTACGGTAGTCAATTATAAATCCATTCTATATATAGTGTAATATAAATTCATCTAGTTAGATCCAATGAATAAATTATGTAAGGAGGATGACCAATGTTTTGGTATTTATTTATGTGAAATCGCATAACAATGTGATTATATTACACAGTGTGTTCGTATGATGGTATTTGTTTCATTGACAATTCATTATCAAATTCGGGGATTTGATGGGTTTCTAGACCCCACTAGTAGTCTATGAATATTATTCACTACTATCAAAATAACTTCCTATATTGTTAAACACAAAAACATGTTCAATAATTTGTCATATTTTGTTGAATATATATACAAGAACTAGGGGATCCCAGCTTTGAGTATAAGAGTTGTCTATGTAACCGACCACTGATAAATAAATAAATTTTTTATTATTTGAGTATACAATATTAGGGATAAAATTATTTATTAAAATTATGTTAATGTGTTTATGTAAAAACAAGGAATAATATTATAGGAATTATTATTATTTAAATATACACTGTTTCTTTAGTATTTCCATGAATTAAGAGTCTTGGAAATGAATTAGGGTTTATCACAAAATGAATATATTTATTTTACATTACATGTTTGTGATAATATATAAATTATATTTATGAAATAGTTATATCATCGTAATTATTTTTTTGATAATGTATTTAGTATACATTAAATATTCATTTGTCAGCGAATCCTTTCTGGGTATTTCACACGTCCACTATATAATTCGAGGAGAAACAATTCCATGTTCGATTCATTATTCATGAATTGTGATATTATCACTCCTCTAAATTACTATAGATATAAATTCTCCAAATGAGAAACTGATCCATAAATTTCTTTAAGGATTGAATAAATATGACCTTTGGGTTTGTCATGATGTTGAATAGATTTATAGATATCCATTCATGCACCCCCAACATCAATGAACAATGTGTGGACATATTAATAACCATTGTGTCGATGAAATTGAAGGGATTGAAATTAGATTCTTTGAGAAAATGGTCACTGGAAATGAGTTACAGATGATCACACATAGATACTAATGATTTACTCATTCTATTTTAATTTTTGTTTTCTAATTAAATCACATGAGATCCTAGGACCTTATCAAGATTATTTTTACATGAGACAACATGTTATGTCACTATATTGATAATAAAAATTAAATTTCCTCCCCACTAAATTCTTTTTGGGCACCCCAATACCAATAATTCATATTAGAGGGACCGCATTTAATTTCTAAACCATGAAAATTATTTTGATATAAAATTATGTATTTGGATAGAAATTGGAATTAATGGATCTAGAAATACGATGATCAAATCTCAAATGGCCAAATTCTAATGATCAAAAATTTATTTTATGTATCATAATCAGATGACATTTACAGATTAATAAAATAATGATATGTTTAAAATGAGATGATATTTAGCTAAATCTAAACAAAATTTTATTCATATGTCCAATTTTATTCTAGACAAGAATATGATAGAATCTGACCACTCATACCTTGTATACCGATGACCATTTTTCCATACTTTTATAGAATAAAAGAATTATAATTAATAATTTATTTTTTTCAAATTACTCCAAGGTCTTTACCATGTGATCTAATGATTTTAGGTAGTTCTGCTTTGTACTAAATTTTTTTTTGGAACCCATATTTACAAAAAGGTTAATTTTAGGTGTTTTTTAAATAACCAAACATCATATTTCATGGGGAAGACTCACTCCCACCCAATGTCATTATGTCATACACCGTGAGAGATCTTAAATGCCACCTCCCATTATGGGTGGAACCACCACCCTTCTACTTTGGTTAGCATGAGTCTTCCGCCTCGTCCCCTTAGTTCAATTTGTTGGTGGCTTCCGATCAACCTAATTTGGTACTCAATAGATTTCACCTTTCATATTACCATTTCATCTCCTCACCTAATGTGTCTGTGGGCTTTTTATGCACTATGTGTTTGACTCACCTATTATCATAGGCCTAACACCAGCCTTCATTCACCACTTTTGAATTTTTTGTGTCTCACTGCCACCAACTATGAAGCAGAACCAATGATCATTTTCTAGTGTGAGACCCCCCCTTCTATTAACTATTTTCACTAGAATCTGACCATGCTCCCAAAAAGTACACTCATGTTGGTCTACCATCATCCTCATCACCATAACATTGGACCACAACAAACCACCATACCAATCATTTATTACCCTTGGTTAGGATGAACCAGCCTCCATTGGTAGCACTAAGACCAAGTCCAATTGAGAACACACAATCACCTGAAGCTCCTTGATGACTCCAGGCCCATTTTTGATCTATTTCCCATAGATATTGTTTAATAGATCCTCATGAAAATGGTATATGGAAGATCATCGCATGATTTAACTGTTTGGGGAGGTCTGTCTACCACAAAACAACCCAACAAGGGGTAAATCTAGTTTGAAATGGTCCTATGCAGTTATGGACCAACCCGAAGTGGGATTGAGTGGGGTTTAGATGCATATTAAGATTTTTATAATCAAAATTAATATATCTATTTAATTTTACAATAGTATTATAATTAATTAATTAATTAATATTTTATGGTTCAAAAGATTTATATTATTATACCCTAGAAAATAATTCATTTAATTCTGGTATTAAATTAAATTAATTAGTTAATTTTATTTTTGAAAATGAAATTAAATTAATATTTTTATGGTATAAATAATTTTAATAATTTATTTGAGTTAAAATAATTCATTTAATTTATTTAAAATCACTCAAACCATAAATTTAAAAAAAATTGTGATAACTGGTCATTTATAGTGGATGAAATAATGTACCATTTTTTATTTTATTTAATTACTTATTACCTTTGTGCGTTGATTTTAACATATAGTTAATTTTTATGATGTTTTGTTCATCATATTTTTTATTTAAATTAAAATAATTGAATGTAAATATATCAATATTTTTTCTTTACATTCCACATATGGAGACTCCTCAACTGTGTACAGGTATATTAATATTATAATGACGATGATGTAAGATGTGGAACAAGAAAAGATGATGTATACTCTAAATAGGAAGTGGGAACACTTGACCATGGACAAGCTACATAATGATTCAAGACCCAACTGTGGTCTGATACCACTTAGGTCATGGTTGGACAGCTAAATTGACAATGGATCAAACAATATTAGATTCTCTAGGCCTGTCAGGTAATTTAATTTTTTTATTTCATTCACATTTTCAGTAAAATCTCAATAAGACCATATTTTTTAAAGAAACAATAATATTCTTTAAAACCCTTATTTTAAATTTTTAAAATGGGTACATATGTCATTAATTACCCATTAAAGATTCAAAAAAATTATTACATATTTGAAAATGAAAATATGGATAAGGAAGAAAAAACATTATCGATCCCAAAATGAAATAATGATATCTATTAATAAATAAAATTCAAAAACATATTATGTACCAAATGGAGTAAAATATTATTATCACATGGAAATTTCATATATAACTAGAGTATTAGAAATATAATGAGGTTTATTATAAAATTAACAAATATTTTTCTTTCATGGATATTCAATAACAAATAATCATGATTAAAATGAGATAGAATAGTAACCTCTTTCCACCTTAGAAACATTCGGACCCAAAATCCCAAGAATGGAATAATAATAAATGAAAAATTATTTACCATTAATATAAATTAATTCAAGATATAACATACTAGATGGTCTATATATACATCTCATAACATGAAATAGTTTAATAATAGAAAATATGATTCATTGTTGTGGAAATGTTGAGAAATTCATTAAAGAGATAGTACTAAAGAGATTGGGATTATTAAATGAATTTATTTTGTGTATAAAATATAAATAAACATCAAAAATATGAAATAAAATATAATAAAATAAAAAAACATACACAAATAATATTATAATATCATATACAATGAAGAAGTAATATATCCTATTTAAAAATTATTTTGAATAATTTTACCATGTGGTAACATTAAAATTAAAAAGACAATGATTATTTAAAATGAATTGGAAAATAAAATAACATGGTTTATGAGGTATAAATTATAGAATATTTAAATGGTTATTAATATAAAATAAATAAATTAATTTTGTTCATAGTATTAAATTGTGCTCGAACGAATAGAAATTGTCGTTGAATCCCATACCTCGTGATTATTAATATATGAACGTGTGATAAAAATTGTAATGATACTTTTAGTGGTTATATTAATTTATTCCTTAAAAATATTAATATTTATAATATCAGATATTGTACTAATATAACATCATTTCCCCCTTTTTAATAACAATTTTTTACTTCAATTTGTGGTGTTTGTTGTCTTGTTCTCTCAAGCATGTTTGGTCATAGAACATCCAATTATTGTGTATAAGATATATTTAATTCATTTGGTGAATGATAATAAAGTAATAAATATAATATTTAATGATTATATAAAATTTTATAATCATCATTTAATTTTTTCATGTAATATGAATTGCATCGCTTCATAGAGATGGTATGTCAAACGTACGCACCAAAGACGATATCATTTACATAATGGGTGATATTATAATGAATTTGATGACATATTAATTTAAAAAAAATATTAACATTTCATATTTATCATATATATTAATTATTTCCATTAGTATTTTTTTCATTATGAGTTTGGGATGGAAATGTATTTTATATTTTCATCTGGTGGTAGTCTAACATACACACAAATGATGGATTTGTTCCAATTTGTGGAGGAATGTATGGATAAATATTTTTTCTAAAACATACTAGTACCTCATTATATGATAGGTAAAATTTATTTAAAATTATTAGTGATAATATGTCATAAAAAGAAAAGTAATAATGAAACATCATACTGAAGAAAATTGAATTCTTTTAGAAGAACCTCTATTTGATATCCTAATAAAGATCCAAGGTTTGTATTTTGAGAAGACCATCATCTATAGAATGTTTATATGGATTTTTGAAATATATTTTTGTAGTTTTTGTTGTCATAGATGGATTTTGAGTTTTGATTATTTAAGGTGAGGATAATCCTTTAATTATTATTGGGGGAAGGGACCTTCTTGGAAACTATATGGAAATTTTCTAGAAGAATGGAAAAAGATAAAGTCATTCCCAAGACAGATGCATCTAAATAAAATTATATTCTATTTAAAAATATTATAGATTTGAAATACTTCCATAAAAAATTATTTTTACATGTTTTACTAGAAAAAATACACTAAACTTTTTGTTTACCCCCCCCCCCCAATAAACTGGTTTCAACCATAATCATAGACTATAATTGTTTTCTATTTTAACAATTCATAATGACAAAGGAATTGTTTTAAAATATTACATAATATTAATTATTATTATTAAAAATATGGTATACATTTCATTATATTCAATTCTTGTAATTGAAAATCATTAATTTAATGATGAATTTGCATATCATGTACAATTACTTTTTTCAAGAGATGCATTTTTTTCAAGCATTAGATAATATTTTATTAAATAGATGATGTATAATTTTCATGTGATGGATTTAAATTTATATACTCAGATATATAATATATAAAATACCTTTAAATCATTCATTATTAATCATTATTTTAGGTAATTTAAATTTCAAAACATTATGCAGTCAAATTTTTTTTTCAAGAAAATGTTTTTTATTAATAAAAATAAAATTATTATAAAATAAGATATAAACATGAATAAAAGAGAATTAATTCCATTAGATGTGAAATAATAATATTAATGATAAATTAATTTAAAATTCATTACATAATGTAAATTTTAAATTATGTAATTTTTGGAAAACAAATGAATGTTTTTAAAAATGTTATTTATCATTATTCATTAAATAATAAAACGTTTCAGAATATTTAAATGAAATTATAGAAACATAATTTTACGTTATTATTGGAATACTATTTCATTTTTTAAATTAAATTATCTAATATTTAAAAAAAAAAATAGTTAACAAAACACAATGAATAGTTGTTTTAAATATAGTTTTTCCACATAAAATTTGATTTGTTCTTATTACATGCATGGAAAAACATATTAAATGAAAGATAAAAATAGTTATTAAAAATATTATATATAAATTTAAAGAAAATTATCTTCCAATATTTAATAATTTAATTCATTGTCAAAATATAACATTATTCATATAAATATGTTTTTTTCTAGAAAAAAAATTTATTTTATATAAAAATGTTTTTTGTTTTTATTTTTAAAAAATTGAAAACCTTTACATTTATTTATTAATGTGTAAAATCTATAATTTTTAAAATTTAGTTATTAAATTTCATTAAATTAAATTTTATGTATATGTTATAATTTTATTATTTAAATAATATGTTTCACGGATCATATAATCATGGTGTTGGGTGTTATATATGTTATCGAACATAATGCTATTATTTTTATATATCTCACTGATAGATTATCCAAAAATTTAATAAATTTATTTATTAAGGTTTAATGTTGTTCTTTGAATCAATGTTTTATCATTATAAACTCATTTATGGTGAATCCAAAATTCATATAATAGTATAAAAAAATACTCTTAAATATGGGAAAATGATATATAGAAGTCATCTTGAATTACACATAACTAAGATTACATGTAGGAGAATGTTGGCGGGATGTACAAAACTCGGAATGTATTAAAATGGTAAATAACTATGGATAATTATATATATATCATTGATCAAAATAATGAGATTGTTCATTAGATAGTCAATCAACACAAAACCATAAACTAATGAGGAGTGACCAAGAACATTGATTCCCTGAAATTGATGGTAAATGTGTAACCTTTTTATTTCATGATGTATTTCCTATGGATGTAGGGTTTTTTATTTTTATTATATATGACATGACAAAATTTAAAATATGGATACATATTTATTTCATATAGATTATTTCATCCATTGGATGTGCTTTGATAAATTTTGACTTCCTTTCTTACTCTAAGAAATAAATATCAAAGATGAATCTTTTCTGAATCACTAAAATTATCATTTAGTTGATCACAATATCCATAAAAGTTTAATATTATATTCCTATTGTAATAAATTATTTACCAAAACCTAAATTTTAACTAATAATAACAAAATGTGACAACCTTTCTGTCATTAAATAAAGAATTTAATAAAAATTATATATTGAAGTTTCAAATTAAGTAAATTTAAAAATTAATATCCATATATCCCATTTAATATTAATAAAATTACATCTCCACTAGTTTTAGTTACATTACACTTTATATAGGTATAATGAGGCTAATAATATTCATGATATGTTTTGGTATATTATGAGGTTTTGGATAATAATTTATATGCTTTTTTGGAGGTCCATGGTTTGTGCCTAGATAGTAGAAACCATGTAGAATATCCCATAACCTGTGTATCGAAGTACATTGGGCACTAGGAAGGCACAAAGTTTGGAAAAAACATTCAAATTCCAAAGAAAAAATATTTATATTTAAAAAATAATGAAAATTCAATGTTGGATAATGGTTTGACGAACTGTGTAAGCCAACAATGTGTAGTGTGTCATTAAGATTGTAGCACCCAAAGGTTAGAACATAGGTTAAAAAATAATATGGCATAAACATTTGGTGTATAAATATCCCTTCTTATAAAGTTAATCTAATATGAATTATTCCATTATGAGCCTTATCCCCATGTCTCTCTATAACTCAAATTCATGATTCTTCCAAGGAATGAGATATTGTCCCCACCTATCTAAGATCGATCCATTGGGAAAATAATGAAATTATATGCCTAGATTCATCTGTAAGTGATAGTTATTCATCATTAAATTTATATCTACGTTTCTGATCCCACTATCTCACTATATTATAATCCTATATCTATTACATTATGGATTGATATGTAATTTATGAATGATTTTATCAATATAAATTTTTAGATTAAGTGATGAGAATGATATATATGATCGGATCTTAAAATTTATTATGTAATTCTTCTCCATCACCATCATTTTTATGTAGGTGGATTCTCTCTCAAGTCAACATGTTTTAGAACATGAAGCATTAATTTTCATCAAAAAATTTCGTGAAATTATTTTGAAACCATCTTATGGTTCTTGATTAAAACTTTTTTAGTGATGGTTTTGGAGGTTTTTGAATGAGGGAGGTTTATGGAATAATATAATCAATGATAATTTTATAATGTTAATTTTAAATTTGTGGATAATTTTTTTTATTCCTAGAATTTTTTTTAATATTTTTTAAATAATGATTGTTTTTATGTTCAATGGTTTGTCCTGCAATTTTGAATACATTGTTTAAATGGGTTAATTTTTAATTTACATGACAATGTGAAAGGGGATAGCTCAATTGGGGGTCCTAGAGTTATTGTAATATCACATGCTTAAGAATCATTAATGGTAATGATTTCATTTGATGTTACGTAAAATATCCTCTATTACTATAATGGATAATCTATTTGGGAGAATTAAGGAAATTATAGATATATAGAAAGTACTGAGAAATGGATAACATAGTAAAGTACAACATAGTACTTATCCTCCATATGAAATTTTTTCATTGATATACTCTCTCAAATATTTTCTATTCTAGTAAATTTACAGATCATGTAAAAAATAAATAATTAATATAAATAAAAAATTAGTGGTAGTATAAAAGATTAAAAAAGAAATGTGAGTTGTAGTGAAAATTATTATGGTTATTCATAACTAGCTAACATGTGTTATGATTAAAATCCTAATCTTAGGTGCCTTTCAAAATGCACCAAATAATAATGAAATGATTACTAGTGGATGTTCTAATGATAATACTAAAAGTAAAAATGTTAAATAAATATTAAATCAAGACAGTTCGAAGAATCCTACAACAAAATGTACTAACAGAATGGGAATGTGTTTTCTTTATTGTAAAAGAAGAAATAATCCAGCAATTTTTCAAGGAAGAAGTAATGGTTTTGTACTTCCATGACGCGGATTAAAATGATTCATGAGGTATCAATTGAATGTAATAAATATTAATGTTTGAGAAATTAAAAGAAAATTCCATTAAAAAAATATAAAAGATGGGATGGGGTTGTCTATACTGATAAATTTCCATAAAGGCCTAATTACACTATAGTTTAATATGAGGAAACTAAAAAAGACTGATAATTGATTTTTTTTCGAACACTTAGGGAAAAAGTGAGAAACCAATCATCAACCACAACAAGGGTGATCATAGTCATTAATGAAGAATTTATGACTACCACAAACCATTTACCTTGAAATGTTCCAGGAGATGAATCCTACCATTGTACTTGGATATTACTTTAATACCTTTTTAAAGGGATATGTCATCTTATCCCAGGCATGGATATACTCTTCAATGTTGATGATCCCCTTATTATAGCCCCCAACCATAATCAGGTCTTGATTATCAATCCATGCATATTGATCCACAGTAAGCGCCATATGTATTGACCTTCCAATCAGTTTGGCCACTTCCTCTTCAGTGGAATTGAGTAACATGACCTTCTCAACTATTTCTTCTTCCAAACTCACAACAATATCCATGTTTGGGTCACCCAAACCACCTGATTTATGTTGAACAATGACCTCACCATCCCTCTTCTTGTCATTTTTATTTTTTGGTGACCAAGTCACCATAGGAGGTGGTAGAGAGGAGTAGTCCTTCCTTCCCTTCCTCCTCCAGGTACTCTTATTACCCCTTGGGCTTTATGCTTCCCCAATGGAAATGTTGAAAACAAGATCATTGGTCCCTTCCACATGAGCTTCGTCATATAGGACTGATGTTCGGGACCCTATCCATCTATTACAAGACCTTGAAAGCTATTCTTAAGCTATATTGGGGTCTAATTACTAGTAACATGACCCCCTGGCTTACCAGTCTGGACCTCCACTGCTCTGGGAAGCCCTTCCTACCAGACTGCTACCTCTCATTGCATAAACGAAAAATCACTACATAGGAAACAATATCAACATCCACTTATCCACTCACCACCTACAACACAGAAACAACACTCACATATATTTGTGGGGACCAATGGCCATACTCCTTCCAGATAGAGCTCATACACCCCCTAGTATAGGCACTCCTAGAATCATGACTACCGAAAGGGTCATCCAAATCCTTCCTTAACCTACTGAAGACCTTAAAAACCTTTGGGGTTTCCCAAACATCCAAATCTATTTTCCTGTTATCCACAACCATTATCCACATGATAACGTCTAGGACACTTTCTGAACGATCCAGTGCCAACACTTTCTCATTCCCTTAAAGCAATGACTGATGCAGCCCACCACCAGACATATCAATGTTATGGACAATATCATTACTTATGTTCTGATATTAGTGAATTGTATGACTTGATTAATATTTTTGGTAGGAATAGATAATTAAATATTATAATGTAAATGATTGATAATTTTTTATGAAGGATATAGAAATAAGTTGGTGGTTAATTTCAATAATATCCATGTTGTTATTAAGAAAATGAAATACTCAATGATTATTTTTGTAATCAGTTGTGTTTTTTAAATATGGAATCTTACGTTCAATGGTATCGATACATTTAAATAGTGATTTAGTATTAAGAGGATATTTTAAAAACATATGTTTAATGGATAAGAGAACCTTTATGTTGAATTTTAATTATGTTAATGAATTGATAGTTAATTATGATTATTTTATTTTTTAGAAAATTGTGCTATTAAAAATTGATTTCATGATTAATGATATTTTTGAGCATGTTAATAATTATATATGGGAATTTTATAAAAAAAAAATTAATATATTTTTTGAAAATGGAAAATTAATATATTATTCAAGAAACTATCACATCCTACAAGAATTTATAGCTTGAACCCCCAAAAGAATGGTGATAATGATGAAACACCTAGCACTGACCTATGAGATGAGTTATATACTATAACATAATTTTTTCATTTAATGATTTTAAATATAGTGTTCATGTTAAATTTTAGAAAATATGATTTATCATATGGAAAATGATTTTATTTATAATTGATTTCATCATTAGTTGATTAATGTTGTTTCATAATAAGTTATCGATACCAGGAACCTTATATGATAATTGTAGATCAAATATTAATGGATTATATTGGAAAAATAAGGGTTAAATTATAATCTAGAATTATATATAGTATTAATTTGTAATTATGGTGATTTAGGTAATTTATTGAAACTATTAGAATATCTTGGATATTATATTATTAGCACAAATACATTTTTTATACAAGACTATATGAATGACAGATGTTATTTATAGATAAATGTTAATAAATATCAAAAGAATATGTGATCATACCCTACTAATTTTTGGTTATTGATCATAGTTTCGATTATTTTTTAGAATTATAATGATTGTTTTTAATCGAGTTATATAAGCTAAAAAATTAATGAATTGACGAGGTATTGAATATTAATGTTATATTTCCTCAATTTAGGTTTTATTCAATTTTGGATTTATCTTACATCATATTATCAATTTTTTATTTGTAAAATGTATAAATATTGATGGAATATAATTTTATTTATTAAATAAATTTTCGAACCTATAAGATGTGTATTTTACTACCTGTGTAAATAATATTCATCATTAACACTCATTGTTTGGTGAAAAGGATGATATTTTAGTGGGAATTAATTATATGATGAAATTATTCTTTTTATTTTAGTTTAGTTACATTATGTTATTAGTATAGATGGTAATGTAATTATTAAATGATTAGAAAAGTATCAATAAAAAAATTTGTCCTATTACCATCATATCTCTTGAAATTTGTTTTCCATTTCACACCTCATTAGTTGATGGCATTGCGGTTGTTGAAATTATCATGATCATTCAATTTCAATTGATCAATGTCCTCTTCACTATTTTTCATTATTTAGGAATTATTATTACCTCAATGTTAATATTATCACATCCCACCGATTCATTTCTATTTGAAATCCTATTTTTTTGTTATTAAAGATGAAAATTGAATTATCTTTTTGAATCTTTCATATAGAATTTTTTATTCATTATTTTAATGATGTGGGATTTTAGGAATTGTATTTCCAAATGTAGAAATTTAAATTATAGATTTCAATTTAATATTTTTGTGATGGAATTTGTTAAATACCAGATAATGTATCACCCAATGATTTTTTAAAATAAATCATTAAAATATAACATATAATATAAACAACACCGAACATAAATAAACAACATAATATTATTATTTAAATTTGACTGTTTGAACCAAAAATTAAAATTATTAGTAATAAAGATTATTAAATAATTTAACACACATATATATATATCTTATTTAGAAAAAAATAATAGATAAATAATTGGTGAATAGTTATTTAATTTTTACTAAATAATTGTACGCCTCCAAAATCGGTTTTCTTTAAAAATGTTTTTTATTAATTTTTTGTGAAACATTTATAATTAATTTATATATATGTTTTTAAATTTCTTTGATAAAAAAAATTAAATCATATAAAAACTAAATTTAGGTGATTGTTTGGGATTCTTCAGAAAATTTTAATTTTTTTAGTGAATACTAAAAAACCACTTTCTGTAAAACTACCAATTGATTTTATTATACAGTGTTATTGAATGGTACCATTTTGATTCTAATCCTATGTAATGTATAATAATAAGTTGTTATTTAAATATAATATAATGCATAAAATTTTAATTTTCTTTATATTTTATTATAGTATATTATTATTTTTAGGATTGAAATTTATTTTTCTAAAAACTATTTATTAGTGAATGATGTTTCTACTTTACAATAAATAAAAATAAACCCTTGAGTAGTTATTCATATTTTTTATAAACTATTATTCTAAAAATATTAAACAATATTTATAAAAGTATTATTACTATCCATATATTTTTATAATATATCTTATGCATGAGTAATTTATTCCTTGATAATTGATTTTTCCTCACATGTACCAGTTTTCTATTAAATTAAATTCATCCGCATTAATGAAATGAATTTGATAAAATAGATTAGTTATTTTTAATTATAAAAATTTATATTAAATAATAATTTAATATTAGTATTTTCTCATAATTAATAGTGAATTTAGAAAAAACAATTACCATATTTATGTTTAAAATGGGATTTCTAGGGGTTAATCTACAAAGATAAGAGTTTAAATGACCTAAAAATTGGTCTAATATCAATTTAAACAACATATATCAATCATATATTATATTATTCTAGATAATGGTCCATTTTGGATCTTTTTGGAATTTGAAAAACGTGGGAATAACCTTTTAATTTCAAAGCATTCCAGATGTGTCATATCCCAAACATTTAAAAGGCCACAACCTCTATTCTCCTCTTTACACATTAAGGGAATTTGTTTCCCAATACATTCCAAAATTCCTTCCTCATAAACAATCCCATTCAATATTTTAATATTTTATCATAAATAATATATAGGAATGATTAATGTAATTTTTTAAATAGGTGGTTTAAAGAAGATATATTATTCTTAACCGTGAATTTTATTTCGTCCACCTAATTCAAATCATGTTAAAAATTGAAGATATAGAAGAAGAGTAGAAATTTATAATTTAATGTTATTATGTTCATAATATAATTTACATAAATAAACTCTCCATGTAAATTGAATACAAACTAATCATTCTTGTGTACGGAGGACTGCTTACTCATGAAAAAAACTAATTCATTTTTTGTCATTGCATCTAACATATAGTTATAATGGTATACTTAATTTTTATATATGACATTATATAAATATTTATCATTAAAAAATAATAATTTTGAAATTTTATTCATACCATTCCTTTCGCAAGAATATGTTAATGTTCTATATGGGTACATATGGATTATCACCTCCACCATGTGATGTGATTATCTTTTCTTCACAACATAAAATTGATGAATATAAATATATTTATATAATTAAAATTTTATAAATGAAATTATTATCATGATGGGGAGAAAAAAATATTACATAATAATTTTTATAACAATGTTTTATGAATTGAAACATTATTCATGAGTTTGTATGACCAATTGTCTCTATTATCGTAGTGTCTGTTGATTTTCAGAACCATCATTAATGATTATTTTTATTATTTTAATTGTAGTAAAAATATTATAATTATTACATGATTAATAAAATTTAAATGATTTATTAATGATATATGTGACCATAGGAAATCTATAGAAGTCATTTTGGACCTTTGAGATTAATGTCATCCAACATTTAACATGAACCGACCCAAATAATAATTTTAGAAAACATCATAATATGAGAAATAAAAGGAATAATATACAATAAAATGACTATTAAATACGTATATATTATGAATTTTATATTCTTTATGAACATAAATATTGAATGATACTATTTAACCAATAGTCCATATTAATTTATCATAAAAAATTATTTTAAATATTTCAAATAAATATTTAATAAATATTTATACTTAATATATATGTTTCTAAAGTCATTTTATGAATAAATTTATTTACCAAAACATAAAATAATTCAAAAAAATTATTTTTTTTTTAATTTTAAAAAGGATTTCAATATGAATTCCTTTTTATGGATTTTTTGTGGAATTTTCATTACAAAAGACAAAAATAAATGTTCTATTTTAATGTATATTAAGAAAATAGATTTTCCAATACCTATACATATTATTTTATATTGGGATTCTATTATAATATATTATGTTTTATTCGAAAATAAATTTTTATTTCCAATTATCTGGGTTTCTTAGAATTGATAATGGTTTTTAGAAGATTATATTTTTTGGATATCTATTTTTTCATATAGGTTTAATAGTGTTTTTAAATAATTTTATATTAAATAAATGAAAGAATAAAAAAATTTAAAAACTCATTTTTTGGCATTATAATCTTATATCATAAATAGTTTATCAAAACATGGAATATATGATAGATTTATACCCATTATAGCTCATGAAAAATGAGTGATCCAGATACAACTTATATGAAGGGTTCATCTAGATTGTACCATGTGATCCTCTTATAACATATATGACTTGTATACCTAGATAAGACTACAATAAATTTCTTAATGTTACTCGTCTTTATGATTATGAATTGGGGATTTATAAGAGGGTTTATCCTAAATATTTGACTAGGATATAGTTATTTCAAACATGGATTAAAAACTGGTTATGAATGTGATGCTCTAAGTTTCCTAAAAGGAAAATGATTATCATGATATGTGTTACATTAGATTTAGATGAAAAAATGGATTGTGTTTTTCATTTGGAATTGATTTATTGAATTTTATTAAATAAATTTTTGTTATAGGTACATATTTTATGGGTCTTCATGTTTTTCAAATTAATATAATATTTCTTATTTCTATGTTAGTTACTGAGTTTTTTTCCTCATACACATTTTTAAAAATGATTTTAAATGGATTAAGTATTATTAAAACAAAATATTAATTATAATATGAAATAAATAATGATTTATAATGAAATGAAAACTACATTTAATTTAATTGTTTTATATTATGACATAAATGGATTATCATATTTTTCCTCTTTGTAACATAATGTATTGTTATGAATTATTTATGAAATATTTCTAAATTCACCCTTCACATCAGTAGAAAACTAACTTATGATTCATTCATTACCACACTTGCATTATTGTTTCAAAAACTAATTTTTTTGATATTTTAAATCATAATTCATTTTATATATAATTGATTTAACTTCTACAATATTTCTTTTATTATGATTATATTGAAAGAATTTATAGTAACTGAAATACAAGTGATATTAATTATGATTTATGATTGTGTTATAGAATAACATTTATTTATATATAACATTCACCCTATTTAGCCCAAAATAGTGTTACATGAAAAAGTAATCAAAATATAAAGTGAAGTAATACATTCTCCATTAGTTGTTGAATCTACTATCTATTGTATTCCAAATGATTTAGTTATTTTAAGGGAATTTTTCCACCACTGTTTAAAACAATGATCCCCATAAATAAATCATTACCTTTATATTTTAGTAAATGTACATATGAATGGTTAAAAAATTATAGAACTCAAGAAATATCTAAATATTTTGATTTCTTCATTAATTTTTTGACATATTATATATCTGATTATTGCAATCCCAAGGTTTATACTATGTGAAATATCTTTAATGGATTTCATTAAAAGAATTTTTTTTAAATTTTTGTTTTATCGATCTTAGGTGATATACGACTACTAGATAATCGAAGAAAGGGGATTTACCAATAATATGTTATTAGGGATTTATAGGGATATGAATCCAGAGTGGTCGAGAATTGAACAATATAAATTCTTATAGGTTATGTCATGGTATTTTGGGGATTCAAATACAATCCTTATAATATATATAGAAATGGGGATTATATAAAATTAGTTTAAAATCATAGATTCCATAAAAATGGTCTATAAATCCACCTATTACTTTAGGATAATTTTTTTATGATTATATCCTGTTAATAAGTATTTTGTTTTCTAAAAGAAATTTATTGCATATTTTAATCTTCTTTTCAATTCATTTATGAATTACTATTGATTTAAGATATCTATCTTCACAACATTGATAAATATTATCATATTTTCATAAAACATCCAGAAACATATTTAAGGATTTCTTAATATATTTTATATTGTTCATATTTCAACTATAAGTATTATTTTACACTAATGTATTTTATCAATTGATATTTCATATATCATCATAAATTAAAAACAAATTGTTACAATAATATTTTATGTTTATTATTTGAACTAATATTTTCTAAAATGATAATTATTATAATTCATCTTTAAAAGACATTTGGTATTTTACATTGACTCTACCTGGTTATATGATGAATTTAAAAAAAAATTCCTTCATTTTATTTCTAAGATATTCTTTACTTGATTATGTGTTTATTTTTAATTTGAATCAGATCATTAAGATTTAGTCCCATTTTCGTTACACAAACTACATTTTTATTGAAAATATTTCTTTTGGGATGGATGGTTTTCTACTAAGAACACATAAATATTAAAATTTGGAAACATCACTTATCTTTGATGGAAATAATGATGATTACTAAAATTACTATATAAAACATTATATCATAAATATTTCATTTTAATATTTTTTATCAATATTTAGAGTTACAATGTTTTGAAGAATGAATTTTTTTAATTTTATCACGAACAAAATACTGAGTATCATGTAAATCATATGGTCCAAAAAAATAACCTTCCATGTAATGGACTATATATAGTGATATATCATATTGTTAAATAAACAATGATATTTGTAATAAGATAAATACTACTAAATTAGGAACTTCCAATGTTTGTGAAATACAATGATATATTCTATGAAAACATTATAAATCATTTTATTCATTACATGGTAAAATAGTAACACATATACATCTATAATTTTTGACTACTCTAAATAGATTAAAATCTCATGAGGAGAAAATTTGTTTGATTTTTCTATTAATTAATTTATTAATGGAAAAAAATTCTTATAGAGTGGGAGTAAGAGAGGAAATCTATCATAAACAGTAATAATTTTACTTTTTTATGTAGGATAAAATTATCATGACATTAATGTGGTATGAATGAATACTGATGAGAAATTTTATAAAATTAAAGATGAAGATTTTAGTAACATTTGAATATAATTATGGTATTCCTATATCTGATATTTTTAATTCTTGTGAAAATTATTCAGAATCCCTAGCCTCAGTGAAAAAATTATATATTTCATGTTGATTTAGAACAATTAAAAATAATACATGAATTGATAAAATACAACATCTATGAATAATCATATTGGTTATATGAATTTATGTAATACACATTGGATATTGAGAAAATACATATAAAATAATAATTATTCTATAGATATTATATTATATGACTCTAAGAAAAAAAATCATTTTTGTATAGATTTTCTTAAAATGAAAATGAAATATAAAAAGTCAAAATTAAATTTAAGAAAAATTAAAAATGGTCATTAAATATTTTCACACATAGATATTCGATGATAGTGATAGATCCCCAAATAGTTCTGAAAAAAATTGAAATGATATCCATAATATAGAAATATTCTATTTAAACAATATAAATAATAAGTATTTATACTTAGATAATTTAATATCCTACACATAACTGATTTTCATGGGGATATGAAGAGGTAAAATTAACCATAGGATATGTATCAATGACACCAAATCCCAGTATTAAAATCAAAAGTATATATAACACAGGGAGGTTAACCTTTATATAAAAAAACTGGAAAAAGGATAATATTAGAAACATCAATAAAATTAGGATTCATGAACTAACACTAGACAACGGCCTGATAATTAAATCTAGTAATATTCATAATAGAGATGTCGTAAAAAGTAGAAGTAAATAAGTGTACAACTTATCTTACCAAAAGATAAATACAATATACTAAACTTGGAACTTACCTCATGCTCCATTATAATATAATTATTTATTATTTTATATATTGTTCATCACACTACAACTAAATTCACTACAAGATGGATATAAAAATGGTAAATAAACAAACTCTGCAAGAAATATACGAATATCATCTTAGAGAAGCCACTACAAAAGGAAAAATATATCACAATTTAAATGAATTATGTGCAATTAGGAAAAATAGTTACCAAGATAGATTCATTATAGATAGAGTGGAGTCACAGAGAAATATATTATATTTAAAGCACAATTTTACATGATTTCCATAATAAAATGGATCTTTAAATAAGATGTTTCTTTTATAAGATGAAAAAATTAAATTCCACTTGGCATATAGTTTTTACATTATCACCCATGACAGACACATGAATACTAAATCACACATCCCTTGCTCATGAGAAATGAATGTCCCTACACCAATTCATCACACAGGGATATCCATCGACGTGGATTGGACTTATGATTATGTTCCTCTAGACAATGACTAATGCACATAGAAAATTTTATAATATACCGAGGTAATTTACCACATCCCTATATTTCTATGTAAACTAAAACCTTTTTTTAAAATATTTAACAAAGCACATCATGTGAATTGTCAACACCGTATAATTTAACTCCAAATTCAATGGGGATTTCCAAAAAAATGATTTACAATATTTCATAAAAAATTTCAAGAAGGCATAAAAAAATTATAACATATTTTTTAAATAACGAGAATATATATATATATATATAATATCTACCTCTCATTTTGTTCTTAGGGACTCTAAAGGAAGGATTTTTTATGGAACTCATTAAACTACACAATTAAAACACTTACACATAATTGGGGGGAGAGTTCATCCAAAATCACTATCGACTATACATAAATCATGAGATTTATTAGGGTTTAAAAGGAAAAACTATTTGTAGAGGTTATAAAGTTATTGAATATAAAATTTAGTACTCATATTATATAACAAATTTTTTCGATTTAAATATCCAAACACCCTCCCATAAATAATAATATCATATAACCTATTAGAATGAACCTTTTTTACTGATAATACAACATGTTGTGTCCACCAGTACCACATTGCGATTTCATCCATCCTCACCATGATGGACACACTGTGATATGATTCATAAACCCTACTCGTTTTGTTCCATTAAAATCATTAACTACATCATATTGATTCCAATATCCCTGTGTCACATAGGAAAACTACCTAATCTCCTTTTTTTATACCAAACCCAATGCTTTCCATTTTTGACTTATCATGTCACACACTTGGAAAACCTATAAAACGAGATGTCCACCATACTGTAGTGATACACTTGGTGAATAGGTTTTACTCATGAATTATATCCACGTGTTTTCCATCTGTTTCACCATGTTGAATATATCATTTTTTCACAAGGAAACTCTAAATTGGGAATAATGACTACAATATCACGCTTCATCCCCATGTTTACCTAAAAACAACAAAAAAAATACATAAGTTACAATTAATTTCACCCCCCAGACCCTCACCCCCAAATATGGTTCCATAAACACATATATTATATACATTATTCATTATCAACTATAAATTTTAGGAAATACTGATCCCATAATTCCATTATATAATCAGTATTTATTTTTATAAATGTCCTTGGCCTTTTAGTTTTAGAGATTTATATAATTTGTACAAAACATAAAATATAAAATACAATGTCTTAGGTCAACAGTAGAAAATTTATTCCCAAATATAAAAAACATTTTACATAATAAGAGGTCTCAAAAATCTCTCAAAAATTATCAAAAAAAATTATCATATTATTCATATCTTATGTAATAAAAATAATTATGATCTATGGAAAAGGAAGCATACAAATGGGTGATCTGGAATTCATAATATGGGAAAGCTTTCAGTTTAGGTAATCATGGAATGAACAAGGATTAAATATTATTATGGTAATATATAAAAATGAAGAATCTATAATCCATTGAAATGAGATAAATTTATTTCCATGATAATAAATGAAAACACATATATCAAAAATATTAATCTCTTTCTACTGGAATTCAAAATATTTTACATTAAAAAAATGGATGTCAATGAATCATGGTAAGACAATATTTTTCTGTGAAGTGGTTAACAATAAATCCCAAAATATTTTTTATTATGATACATATCAATGAATCTATGGAATATATAATTTAGGACCCCTTCCACCAATTGATTAAATCTAAATCATTCACTATAAGAGTAACCATGACATTTTATACAATTCCCAACATAACCAAGACCTAAAAAATAACAATTCTATCAATATAATGATGAATATGGAATATCAATACATCATTAACAAAAAATTTAATATAATATTCATTCAAAATTTCAAGACATTTCCCCATTTGAGTGAAATTGATAACATGGTCATTGTCCATATTGAGAAATAATATGGAGGGTAAGGCAATTCTTAGTTTACTATCCAATAATAATATGAATTAGAATAATAATATTTCATACATCTATACATTTTACCATGAAAACATATAGATAAATATATCATAACAGTGAGAAAGAATAAGAAATTGTATTGTTGAAAAAAATGAACATAAATAATCATTATTTAGAAGGATATTTATTAAGATGGAGAACATTATTTACAAAAAATACATGAACACTACCACTAAATAATGATTAAAAAACTAGATTTTTTTATATCGTGAGTTCATTTCTATTAAAGATAAATATATTTTATAGTAAAATACTAAATCAAAAACCACTTTTTGGTAAAAACTTTAAAAAATTAAACTTTTATTAGAATATAAATCTTAAAAGGTGTTTCAAAAAATATTTTTAACATTGATGTAAAATTTAATGTTATGGGTCACTTGTAAAATACTATTTCAACAGATAAATTTAAAACTATTTTAATGCCAGAAATTTTTAGAAAAATATATTCTATAAAGTTTCATTATAGATATTTTTTTTATTTATAAAATATATATTAGAAGATAAATCATGTGGAATGTAAACAAAAAATCCATTTTTATTGTTTTGAAATACCTTTATTTAAAACAAAATGTGTAAGAATATAAACATAACATTTATTTGTTTTTGAAAATTAACATCACCATTGTTATTAAAAAATATAATTTGGAAAACATATTATGGTTGGAGAACCTAATAATTGAAATGAATTGTTCAAGATGAAACATTATAATTTAACCAAGATGATTTATGTTATTAAAATATTTAATGGAAAACATGTTCTATACAGCCTAATATATTTTAAAAGGGGGTTTGGGGTAAAAAATTAAAAAAATTATAGAAAAGAAATTAATTTAATATTATATTATGATATTGAAAAATAATGTAAAATTAGTTCAAGAGAATGATCAAAACATAATGAAATAAAGTTGGTGTCCCAAAAATCGTAACATCTGGTTAAAAAATTGAATCAATAGGAACATGAATATATGAATATAATTTCATTGGTAATACAAAATATTTCAATATTTTATGTTAAAATTATATACCTCATATATGAATACACTATAAAAGTAATACATGCTTCAATATATGTATTATATCTTAATAAATCAGAACTTAAACAAATAAAACCCTTACATATTTAGAAAAATCAAAATAAAACCTCCTTAACATATAGGTATTTTAATAGAACAATGAATGATATGTCCATAATTTAATGAATTATTTTATTAATACAATTTTTGGTATGTACACCACATAACTTAAATTATGAGTGGAATACTAAACATATCCCAATGGGATGAAGTTGATATACTAACTCTTAGATAAGTCTTGATTGGATCTACACTTGCACCAGACATCATGAATAATTAAATTATATTAATTTAATAAATAACAAATAAAAACATTAAAATATATATCCATATATAATTTCAAATTAAAATTATTCTATACCTAAAAATTATAGTTAGTGATTACAGATTATCAACAAAATGGGTCTAAGTAATCATTATCTTTTTTATCAAGTTTCAAAAAAATGGTTTATATTTTTATTTTTATAATTTTCATATTTTTAATAATGTTAATGTTTGAAGGATATATAATTATTTATATTTATAATTTTTATAATTTCATCAAACTTTACTTTTTCTTACAAACATTAATGATGTTATTGGGAATGAGAATGTCTGAGTGATTCCTAAAAAACTAAATATATTTTCTTGATTATTGAGTTAAATGTTGATATAATCATATCAAAACAAAAAAAAATAATTAAATACTTATATCAAATTATATAATAATATAACATTTCATATTCAATCCAGGTATAAATTCATTTTGTTTCTATTGTTTGCGATAAAAGTAAATCCAACATGAACCTACCATGATTAATTGATGATTATGAGGTGATTTAGTTTAAATATCACTATATTAGATGAATAATGAACTAATGTAGTAATTATTAGTGTTTCATTTAAAAAATATTATTAATTATTAAAATTAAAATAATTATATATTCTAATTACACTGAAAGAAGAGATAAATTTACTATCATTCTGCTTGTTTTATGCGATTAAATTAATGTTAATTGTTTAATGATCATGTTATTAATCAGTTACTTTTTTTGAAACCCTTAATGATATAATAAACATTAAATTTACATCTTAATACCACCCATAATATCTACCATATAAGGCAGTGATAAAATTAAAAATAAAATCAATCAGTCCATAAAGGAAGTAGTTTGCATGTGAGTGTTTTTGAGGATTTCAATATCATGGAATGAGTGGAATGAGTAATAATTTTTATTGATTTATAAAAAATAGTATTATTTAAATATAATTATTTTTTATTATATTCCCCTACTAAAACATTCTTTAAATTTTCTGAATGAAAAATAAATATGTTGTTCCATCCATGTATTAGTCCAAACAATGCATTAAAAACAGTTTGTTTTTCTTAAAATAAGAATGAAATGTTTTTATTGGTTATTTACATTTTTTAAAAAAATAACTACACAAACAATTATAAATTTATTACATAGAATTATAAAATATATAATTTGATAAAAATATAAACTGAATATCTTAAGTAATAAATTATTACTCCCATTGAGAATATATATATTCATTGGAAGATCCATTATAAATATTTAGAATAAGGTAATCTCTTGTTAATAGTATTCTAATATATTAAGATATTATTATAGGCAACGTTAAATGATATATCTCTATTGGGAAACTGATTTTTTGTGGTTCCTACAGTGGGTGGGAGATGACCCTTTTATAAGTGGTGATAATTGCCTTTTTTAAGTATTTTAATGCAATATAATGGTATCACATTTTATACATGTCAATTGACTCACAAAATAAGAAATATTTTATTAGGGAATATATGAGGTCAAAAAACATAATCTTATGAATTATATAAAGAAATTATCATGTTGAAATCCCTTTACACATTGAATTGTTACTTTTTCCATTTTACTTTTAAGGTATAAACAAGATTATATATGAGGTAAAATAATAATTATAAAAAACAAATGGCCCTTATTAATTGACCTTGAACGAATATTTTCAAATTTGAAAATAAATATATTTTACTAAATGTGAACTAGTAAATAAATTTTATTTACACCAACCAAAGTAGCCAAAATTCGGTGGATAATATTATAGTTTTTTTATATAAAAGAATAAAAATCCAAAATGAATGAATATATTATCATATTTATTACCCTAGATACATAGTTTTAGTCATTTAGTAAATTTTAAAATATGAAATATAATATTTTTTGATTAAAAATTATTTGTTCTATAAATCATTCTAAATTTCATTCTTTATATCCAATGGAATGGAAAATAAACAAGGGTAACCTCAAATCCATATTAATGGATTCATAGAGTGGAAAGTACCTTGAATCAATAAGTTATAGTCAATATGAAAATGCATAAATTTAAATAACATTAAATTTAACCAATAACATGATATTTAATAATAAGAGCACATGAATAAATGATAGTCAAATAATTTAATATAAATAATACTGATATATTGAATAAAATCCATCAATAATATAAATTTTGTAATATCATGGATAATAATAATTGAATTCTCAATGGTAGAAATTATTAATATTTTATTTCATTATTATTGACCTCTTGATATATTACCATCAATACCTTGCACAATGATATTTTAATTTATGGGTTGTTATACACTAGAAACTCATTTATTGATAACTAACTAGTTTATATCATGAGGTATGTCAAGGAATCGATGATCCATATAATTATAGGGCTCCCCATTTATATCATTCCAACATAATTCTTTACATAGCTAATAATTTATTTAATTCATGAAAATATGCCTTATCAATATATATTTTTTCGAGTAATGAATATAAACTATCAATAATTCTCTACTAAATTAAAAAAATTCTTGAAAAAACATGCTGTATAGAAATTTTATATTATTTATAAAATACTCCATTCCTTGATATGAAAAATATTTAAATTTAAAAAAAATTATTTCAAAATTATCACAATAATGTTTATGATTCAAGGGAAAGTTTAATACTAAAAAATTAATCAATAAAGTAAATGTCAATATATTCTAGAAAAACTGATCATAAACCCTCTAGAGAAATAATATGTATCATATCATTACAAAATATACGTTGTAAAGTATATTTAAAATAATTTTTTTCATTGAAATGTTTAAATACCATAAAAATATATTTAACACATACTTGAGTAAAATGCCATTTTCATATTGAAAATAACTTTTATAAACTACATACATAAATATTAATAGGAAAAAAATTAATTTTCAAAATAACCTTCTAAACATGCAATGTAATTTGGAATAAAAATACTTTTATTGAAGGTGGTAATATTCATTTAATTCTAGGTATGTTAAAATATATGTCATTCACATTTTCAATAAAATGTCATAATGTACATATTTTTGAAATAAATCTGAATACTATTTTAAACCCATATTTTAAATATTTA
Organism: Viscum album; assembly: GCA_963277665.1. NCBI lineage: Eukaryota > Viridiplantae > Streptophyta > Magnoliopsida > Santalales > Viscaceae > Viscum > Viscum album. The sequence continues at coordinate 767,403,876 of OY728152.1, read as the reverse complement.
AAAATGGGTAAAAATGTCATTAATAACCCACAAGAGATTAAAAAGATAATAAAATATTTTTTAAAAAAATATTGACATGGAAGGAAAAACATTATCGATCAAAAAATGAAATAATGTTCACTTGTAATAAATAAATCTCATAAACATATTTTGTATCAAATAGAGTAAAATATTATTATCACATGAAAATTTCATATTTAACCAGATTATAAGAAAAATAAAGAGTTTTATTATATAATTAACAAAAATTTTCCTTTCATGGATATTCAATAACAAATAATCTCGATTAAAATGAAATTGAAGTGTAGTCTATTTCCACCAAAGAAACATTTGGACCCTAAATCCCAAGAATAAAATAGAAGTAAATGAAAAATTCAATACCATTAATATAAATATATTCAAGGTATAACATTTTAGATGGTATAAATATACATCTCAGAACATGAAATTTGTTCATAATAGAAAATATGTGTCATTGTTATTGAAATGTTTAGAAATTCCATAAGGAGATATTACTAATAAGAATGGGATTAATAAATGTTTATATTTTGTGTATACAATATAAATAAACATAAAAAATATGAAATAAAATAATATATAATAAAAAAATAACAGAAATAATCTTATATTATCATATACAATGAAGATGTAATATATCCCATTTAAAAAATTATTTTGAATGATTTTACTATGTGATGACATTAAAATGAAATAGAAAATGATGATTTAAAATGAATTGTAAAATAAAATACCATGATTTATGAGGTATAAATTGTAGAATAAGTACATGGTTATTAATATAAACCATATAAAATAAATTTGTTCATAATATTAAATAGTGCTTGAACGAATAAAAATTGACATGAAATCATTTACCTCATGATTCTAATTAGTTGAACGTCTGTTAAACATATGAATAATATTTTTAATTATTATATTAATTTATACCATAGTTATAATATCATATATTGTACTAATATGACATCATTTACCCCTTTTTATATATAATTTATTTGTACTTAAATTTATGGTGTTAATTGCCTTGTTCTCACCTGCATGTTTGGTTATAGAACATCCAATTATTATGTATATGATATAATTAATTCATTTTTTGAATGATATTAATGTTATAAATATAATATTTAAGAATTATAGGAACTTTTATAACCATCATTTAATTTTTTTCATGGAAAATGAATCGCATCGCTTCATGGAGATGGTATGTCATACGTACACACGAGAGATGTTATCATTTTCATAATGGGTTCTAGTATAAGGAATTAGATGATATATTAATTTTAAAAAAATATTAACATATTATATTTATTTTATATATTCTCTATATCCATTAGTATTATTTTCATTATGAGTTTGCGATGGAAATATATTATATATATCCATTAGGAGGTAGTCAACAATACACACGAATGATGGATTCGTTCCCATTTGAAGAGGCAGATATGGATAAATATTTTTTCAACACCATAATAGTTCTTCATTATACGATAGGTACAATTTTTTTCAATTTTTTGTGATAAGACATAATAATATGTCATTAAAAGAAAATTAAAAATGAAACTCCATTATTAAGAAAATTGAATTTTATTTTAAGAACGCTTATTTGATATCTTAATAAGGACCCTAGGATTGTCTTTTCGGAAGACCCTCATCTCTAGAATTCTTATATGGAATTTTTAAATACATTTATATAGGTTTGGTTGACTTAAATGGATTTTTAGTTGTGAATATTTAAGGGGAGGATGTTCCTTTTTTTGTTAGTGGGGGATGGCACCATCTTGGAAACTACATGGAAAGTTACGAGAATATTGAATAATGAGAAAGACATTGCCAAGACATAAGAATTTAAATGAAATTATATTGTTTTTTCAAATATTATAGAGTTCAAAATATTTTGACCAAAATATATTTTTACAATTTTCACAAGAAAAAATACACTAAACTTTTTGTTAACCCCTTGTAATCATGTTTCAACCATAACCATGGGCCATAATTTTTTTCTATTTTAACAATTCATAATGGAAAAAATAGTTTTAAAATATTTCCTAATATTAATGATGATTATTAAAAATTTGGTATCCATTTCATTATATTCAATTAATGGAATTCAAAATATTTAATTTAATGATTACGTTTAATATCATGGCGAATTACTGTTTCCAATATATGAATTTTTCCAAGCTTTATATAATATTATATTAAATACATGATGCATAATTTTCATGTGATAGATTTAAATTAATATAATCACATATATAATGTATAAAATACATATAATTCATTCGTTATTAACCATAATTATAATTAATTTATATTTTGAAACATTATGCACTCAAAATTTGTTTTCAAGAAAATGTGTTTTTTTAATAAAAAAAATTATTCTAAAATAACATATAAACCTGAATAAAAACTAATTAATTAAATTAAATGTGAAATATTAATATTATTGATACATTTATTTTAAATTCATTACATACAAGAAATTTTAAATTATATAATTTGTTGAAAATAAATAAAAATTTTAAAAAAATTGTATTTATCTTTTTTCACTAAAAAATAAATCATTTCTCAAAATAGAAAAGAAAATTATGGTAACATAATTTTACGTTTTGATTGGAATAAAATTTAATTTTTTCAAATACATTATATGAAATTTTAAAAAATAAAATTATGTGAACAAACCACAATAAATAGTTATTTTAAATATTGTTTTTACACATAAAATTTGATATTTTTCTTATTACATGCATGGAAAAATATATTAAATGAAATATAAAAATAGTTTTTGAATATATTATATATAAATTTAAATAATATTGTTTTCCAATAGTGATTAATTTAATTCATTATGAAAAATAAAATTATTTCTATGAATATATTTTTCCCTGAAAAAACATTTATTTTATATAAAAATGTTTTTTATGGTTTTAAAAAAATTTATAAAAATTCAATATATTTATAAATGTGTAAAATCTAAAATTTTCATAATTTAGTTATTAAATTTCATTAAATTAAATATAATGTATATGTTATAATATTATTATTTAAATAAAATGTTTCACTGATCATTTAATCTTGGTGATCAGTGTCATATATGTTATCGAACACAATACTCTTATTTTACGATATCTCATTGTTAGATTACCCAAAAAAATAATAAATTTCTTCCTTAAGGTATAATGATGTTCTTGGAATCATGTTTTTTTCATTATAAGTTAATTTTTTGTGAATCCCACTTCATAAAATTGGATAAACAAAAATCTTCATAAAAGAGGGAAAATGATATATAGAAGTCATCTCGAATAACACATAACTATGATTACATATAAGAGAAATTTGGTGGGAAGTTATAAATTGGGAATATATTAAAAAGGTAAATAATTACGGATAATTAAATATATCGTTGATCAAAATAATGAGATTGGTCATTATGTAGTCAATCAATACAAAACCCTAAATCGATTAGGAGTAACCAATAACTTTGATTGCCTAAAATTGGTGGTAACTGTGTAACCATTTTATTTCATGATACATATCCTATGGATGTAGGTTTATTTTACTTTTATTATATAGGACATGATAAAATTTAAATTACGGATACATATTTATTTCATATGGAATATTTTTTTCTTTATCTGTGTTTCAATAAATTTTAGCTTCATTTCTTACCGTATGAAATAAATATCAATGTTGGTTCATTTTTTAATCACTAAAATTAACATTTATTTGACCATTATATCTATAAATGTTTAATATTATAATCCTCATGTAATAAATTATTTTCCAAAACAAAAATGTTTACTAATAAAAAAAATGTAACAACCTTTTTGTGATGAAATAAAATTTTTAATTAAAAGTATATATCAAAGGATCAGAGTAGATAAATTTAAAAAGAAATATTCTGACATCCCATTTAACATTAATATAATACTATCACCACTATTTCTAGTTTCATGACACCTTATTTAGTTATAATGTGTCTATAAAAATTCATGATATGTTTCGGTAGATTATGAGTTTTTTTATAATAATTTATAGGTTTTTTTCAATGTCCATGGTTTGTGCCTAGTTAGTAGAAACCATGCAAAATATCCTAAAACTTGTGTATCGAAGTACATTGGGAACTGGGAAGGCACACTGTTCGGACATCCTATTCAAATTCCTAAGAGAAAGTGTATATATATAAAAATATGGAAATTCATTGTTGGATAATGGTTTTTCTAATTGTGTGAGCCAACTACGTGTTGTGTGTCATTAAAATTGTAGCACCCAAATTATAGAACATTGGTTACAAAACTGTGTGGCATAACCATGTTTTGTAAATTTATCCCTTCTTAAAAAGTTAATCTAACACGAACTATTATATTATTATGAGCCGTATCCTTTTGTCTCTCTACAACTCAAATTCTTGTTTCTTCCTATGAATGAGATATTATCCCCATCTATCTTGGATAGATCCATTGGATAATTAATGTGAATTAGATTCCAAGATTCATCAATAAGTGACAGTTCTTCCTCAATAAATTTATATCTATGTTCTTAATCCATCTATCTCACTCAGTTATAACCATAGATATATTAAATTATGGATTGATATGTAACTTATAAATTTTTTTAAAAATATATCTTTTTAGATTAAGTGATGGGAATGATATTTATGATCAGATCATAAAATATATTATGTCATTCATCTCCTTCACCATCATTTTTATGTAGGTGGTTTCTCTCTTAATTCTACATGATTTAGAACATGAAGCATTATTATTAATTAAAAAAATTCATGAATTTATTCTGATATTGTCTTATGGTTCTAGTTGAAAAAGTTTTTAGTGATGGTTTTGGATGTTTTTGAATGAGGGATGTATTTGGAATAATATATTCAATGATTATTTTAAAATTTTAATTTTATATTAATGAATAATTATTTTTATTTATAGAATATTTTATTGATATTTTTAAATAATGACTATTTATATATTCAATGGTTTTTTCATGGATTTTTGAATACATTGTTTATGTGGATTATTTTTTATTTTACATGACCATGTGAATGGGGATTGTTCCATTGGGGGTCTTATTATTTTCCACCTTGTGAAGAATTGGTAGATCAATGGATAAATTTTTAATAGAATAAATGTACAAAAAGGGAATGCATGGGGTGTTTGTGTGTGGAGAAATGGTTATGGGAATGAAAATTGAATTGAATAATAGTTAAATTTAATTGTTTTTATTTCACTATATCGAAAAATGCTTTTTATTTAAAATATTTTTTTTCCAATTTCTTTTAAAATTATTTTCATATATGATCAAACATGTTTTTTCTAAAATATTGTAGTTGGGATATAATTGGGGAAATTATATAGAGTTTTAATCACTCCATTCATAGGCATTATTTTTCATTTTAAGATGTCATATATTAATGAAAAGTTAATGGTAAGGTATCTCTATTATTTAGTGACTCTTTTGGATACATTTGACACGAATTATAATGTTGGCTCTTTGAGAAGATTTGGAGTTGTCAGGTTGATGTCACGCTACTATATTTTTTGATTTATTGGTCCTTTTGTTCTATATCGTTATTTTATTTTGGTTTCCACTTATAATTAGATATTTTAATTATTTTTTATAATGAAATTTATTTATACTCATTTATAATATAGATATTTTTGTTTTCTAGTTGTTATTGTTTAGATGTTTTATCATTAATTTGAAAATCATCCCACAAATGTTCATGAGGACCTTGGAATTTATTTTCAGTCATTAGTGTCTATGTCATGTCATCTAAGGCCTAGTATAGAACCTCCACATACCAAGACAATGGATATTGGGTGGAATGTTTGGAATTATTTCTATCATGGGAAGTCCAAATTTATTTTTCGGATAAGTGGTATTAGTTTCAGTCAGTCTAAATATATGTTTCTAAAAAATTGTTTTGGATTGTTCTATCATAGACATAAAAATTTATATTATATTTGAAATCTAAATAAATCTTTTTGGTAAAAATTGGATTACTATTTTTTAGTAGTTGACATAAGAAATAATGTCTGTTTTGATTGACCTTGAAGTTATAAATAATATCATTTTATCTCTTACGAAAGTAAAAAGGCATGGGATTCTCAAAACATAAATCTTAGAGCATAAAAATTCATAGCTAACCACATTATGTTGAACATAATTTTATTAAGGAGATTGGGTACATGAATATTTCTAGAAACATCTATGCTAGTTTTCATTACATCATCATGTGTTTAGTTGATGATAAAATCCTAAAATGCATTGATTGAATTACTCCCTAATAGTAAAACATTATCCATTTGAATTAAAACAATTTATGAAATTGAAAAATAGTGATATTTAAAAATGTGTAAATGGTTTTCTAGAATAAAATTTTGGCAATGTTTAAAAAAATGGTTGAAATAACTATGGTGGTTGAATTTAGTAAATCTATGATGTGATATTATTAAATATGGAAAATTTAAATTTCTAAACATTTGATTGCAAATGAATGAAAAAAATATTTTTTTGTTAATGGAACATTGTAGGATTCATTGAAACCAACAACAATATGATAATAAAAATGTGGTTTTAGAAGATCCACATGTGAACAAATAGGTGGTTCAGAGTTTAGTACAATATTTCGAGTCCACTGTTATTTGTAATAAGAATGACTAGACATTGAAGGTAGACCAATATGTTCAGTTCCAAAAGATGAATCCAACTATATAATGAGGGGATTCAATGTTATAAAAAGAATAAGTCTTATTGAATATGATAAATTCAATCTCAAATTTACATAGAATCCTTGTTGATAAAAAGTGATGTTTTCATTGTATATGCTAGAGAATTTTTCACACTAGTAGTGGGAATTTCCATTTCATACTAAATAGGGCCAAGGCATTAAATTCAATAATTTTGAATAATTCATCAACTTGTAAGGTTCTCATCACACGATTCATATTTCTAGAAAATGGAATTTATTAGTTATTACAATGATAATTTTTCTGTGACAGAGAATGTGGCTACATTTATGAATTTTTTTTTGATTTTATATTGATGTTTTTTCATGTGTGTTCTTGGAGGCATGATTTTTTTAGTCAGTATTAGAAATAGATATTAACTCAAATATTTTTCTTCATTTTATAACAGATTATAAATATTTGGTTATTATAGTGATTGTATTTTAAAAGGAATATACTGTGAAATATTGTTAATGGGAGTTTGTTTATTCATATTTGAATAGGTGGGATATCTAATTGATGAAATATGAGGAAGTGGGAAGCCTACATATAATGTGGTGGGACACCTCCAAATTAGACCACGTGATCTGTAGAACATCGTTCTTATTCCAAATATATGTTTTGATTCTTTTAGTGTCGTTCCCTTGATCACGTCAACCATTATTTAAAAACACCACATAAATAACGACACCACTACCAAAATATACGACATCTTCTATGTTATTGCTACAGCACTCCATGGTCATGCATTATAGACACACATCAAGCTTCAGAGGTGTTGTAATCTACGATGGGATTATTGTGAAAGAATATTCATCATCATTATAATTGAGAGATCCATGTTCTTTATAGGAACGCCGTTGATCCTAAACAATTAAAACCTCAACTTGGTAATAAATAACATATTGTATCGAGTAATTAATTTCATGTAGATGTGAAATTGACACTAGATGATCAATAATGTCCTATAAAAGTTAGATAGAAATATATTTTTTAATCATACCATTTGGGAATATTTTTATCGTTTTAGTCTATCCCAATCTTTTATTTCTTCTCTTGTTTTTGATAATATGGGTATTCATATTGATATTATGACCACTATTTTAAAACTAGAATATAAACTTGGCCATATAGAGTGTTAAGACTGTGTTTATAAATATTAATCCATAACTATCAATGGTGATGAATTGATTGTGGATTTATCAGTGATTTATATGATTTTATATGAATTTATTTTTGGTGTGTATTTTTTGACATCATTCAAGGCCCAAATCGACAATTTCACTCTAGTGGTTAGTTTCAAATATCTTGATAGCATTGAGTATATCATTAGAAAATATTGGGGTGTAATTTCTTAAAAATCCTGACTTTTAAAATGGTTTTATAGAAACAAATATTATTAGTTTTTAGATATTACATTATCATTTATGGATGACATTGGGAATGGTTATTTTCTCACGATTGGTTATCAATATCGTAGAATTATTTTTGAAAATTTATTAGAATTTCCACCAAAAATAGTAGTGGATTTTAGGATTGATATTATACTAGGAAACAGTCTTATCCCACTTCAATAAAATCATATAGAACTATTGGAGTTAATGGAATTGAATGTTAGTTTAACGTGTTTGAATGAAATGGGATCATTCAATCCAGTACATTTATGTCGGGATCACCAATTCTATTTATAAAGAATTTGGATGGAACTCATACACTATATCGAGATTTTAATAATCTTAATAATGTTACTATAATGAATATATATTAACATCGATGTATTGATGATTTGTTTGATAAATTTATAAAATATCACTAATCCTAAATATTTCAGTTACATTTTGGATATCCCCAATTGCATGTCTAGAAGGAAGACATTTTGAAGATAGAGTTCCAAAGCAGAAATTTTCATTCTGAATACATCCTTATTCATTTTTGTCTTATAGATACACCATATATCTATATAGAACTGATGAATTGAATATTTCTGATAAATTAGTATTTTTATGTGGTGGTGTTTGATTATAATATATTTGTGTATTATGAGACAAAAGTGTTTTAAATGTAGGTTCCCTAGACACAATATTATTCTTACATTTCATTACCAAACCAAATTTATAGTGAGTTAGGCATCATGTACACATACCATTATAGTGTATATATTTCTACGTCCATTGTGTTAATGTTAATTTTCAAAGATTACTTGTCATATCAAATGTTTATAGTAGTTCATAGTCTATGATAACAAACTTGGGATCCTATGAAGTTAATATTAGACATATCTATTATGTTATACATACATCATACTGATAAGACATAATAGATATCTAAAATCTAGGTTTTTTGAGATCCTATTAATTGATACTTATTATCAAGAATTTCACACATGGTGGTCTCTAGTTGGTGAGATTCTGAAGACAGTCCCGCTAATTAGAACAAATCATGTTTTGGGTTCTATTAGTAGTTCCTATATAAATTTTTTTTATTGGTCTCTAGACATGAACACAATATCAATGCATCTAATTTAATTTTTTACATTGATTTAATGAAAAATGCATGAAAATGATGTTATATATAGGTAGCGAGTGTTGTTACATCATTTTTTATATGCTATTAGTTGAATGATGAAGATATAATTTGTTAATTCTATGTTTTGGATGTAATATCTTGGGACAGTTTGATAATTATGGTAGTACAATTATAAATTCATTCCCTATATAGTGTAATATAAATACATCTAGTAAGATCCAAAGAATAAATTATGTAAGTAGGATGACCAATGTTTTGGTATTTATTTATGAGAAATTGCATAATAATGTGATTATATTACACAGTGTGTTCTTATGATGGTATTTGTTTCATTGACAATTCATTATCAAATTCGGGGCTTTGATGGGTTTCTAGACCCCACTAGTAGTCTATGAATATTATTCACTACTATCAAAATAGCTTCCTATATTGTTAAATACAAAAACATATTCAATAATTGGTCATATTTTGTTGAATATATATATAAGACCTAGGGGGACCACTATTGAGTATAAGAGTTGTCCATTTAACCGATCATTGATAAATAAATAAATTTATTATTATTTGAGAATAAATTATTAGGGATAAATTATTTATTAAAATTATGTTAATGTGTTTATGTAAAAACAAATAATAATATTATATGAATTATTATTATTTAAATATACACGGTTTGTTTAGTATTTCCATGAATTAAGAGTCATGGAAATGAATTAGGGTTTATCACAAAAAATATATTTATTTTACATTACATGTTTGTGATAATATATAAATTATATTTATGAAATAGTAATGTCATCATAATTATTTTATTATAATGTATTTAGTATACATTAAATATACATTTTTCAGTGAATCCTTTCTGGGTATTTCACACATCCACTGTATGATTCGAGGAGAAACAAATTCCATGTACGATTCATTATTCATGAATTGTGATATCATCTCTGCTCTAAATTACTACAGATATAAATTCTCCAAATGAGAAACTGATCCCTAAATGTCATTAAGGACTGAATAAATATGACCATGGTGTTTGTCATGATGTTGAATAGATTTATATATATCCATTCATGCACCACCAATATCAACGAACAATGTGTGGACATATTAATAACCATTGTGTGGATGATATAGAAGGGATTTAAATTAGATTCTTTGTGCAAATGGTCACCAGAAACGAGTTATAGATGATCACACATAGATACTAATGATTTATCATTCTATTTTAATTTTTAGTTTTCAAATTAAATCACATGAGATCCTAGGACCTTATCATGATTCCTATTATATGATACAACATGTTATGTCACTATATTAATAATAAAAATTAAATGTCCTCCCCGCTAAATTGTTTTGGGCACCCAAATACCAATAATTCATATTAGAGGGACCGCATTGATTTTCTAAACCATGAAAATTATTTTGATATAAAATTATGTATTTGGATAGTAATTGGTATGAATGGATCTAGTAATACGATCATCAAATCTCAATTGGCCAAATTACAATGATCCAAAATTGATTTTATGAATTATAATCAGATGACATTTACAGATTAATAAAATATATGATATGTTTCAATTGAGTTGATATTTAGCTAAATCTAAAAAAAATTATTCATGTGTCCAATTTTATTTTGGACAAGAACATGATAGAATCTGACCACTCATACCTTGTATAGCGATGAAAATTTTTCCATACTTTTATAGAATAAATGAATTATAATTCATAATTTATTTATTTTTTAAATTACTCCAAGGACTTTACCATGTGATCTAATGATTTGAGGCAGTTTTGCTTTGTACTAAAAATTGTGTTGGAAACCATATTTACAAAAAGGTTAATTTTGGGTGTTTGTTAAATAACCATACATCATATTTCATGGGGAAGACTCACCCCCACCCAACATCATTATGTCATCCACCGTGGGAGATCTTCAATGCCACCTCCCACTATGGGTGGAACCACCACCCTTCTACATTGGTTAGAATGAGTCTGCAACCTCGTCCCCTTAGTTAAATGTGTTGGTGGATTCATATCATCCTGGTTATGTACTCAATAGGTTTCACCTTCCATATTACCATTTCATATCCTCACCTAATGTCTCTGTGGGCTTTTTGTGCACTATGTGTTTGACTCACCTCTAATCATTTTCCTAACACCAGCCTTCATTCACCAATTTTGAATTTTTTGTGTCTCACTGCCACCTACTGCGAAGAAGAACCAATGATCATCTTCTATTGTGAGACCCCCCTTATATTACCTATTTTCACTAGAATGTGACCATGCCCCCAAAAAGTACACTCAAGTTGGTCTACCAACATCCTCATCACCACAACATCAGACCACACCAAACAACCATACCGATCATTCATTACCCTTAGATGGGATGAACCAGGCTCCATTGGTAGCACTAAGACCGAGGACAATTGAGAAAACACAACTACCTGAAGCTCCTTGATGACTCGAGGCCCATTTTTGATCTATTTCCCATAGATATTCTTTAACAGGTCCTCCTGAAAATGGTCTATGGCAGATCATCCCTTGATTTAACCGTAAGGGGAGGTCTTTCTACCACAAAATAACCCAACAAGGGGTAAATCTAGTTTGAAATGGTCCTATGGAGTTATGGACCAACCCGAAGTGGGATTGAGTTGGGTTTAGAGGCATGTTAAGAATTTTATATCCAAAATTAATATAGCTCTTTAATTTAACAATAGTATTATGATTAATAAATTAATAAATATTTTATGGTTCAAAACATTTATATTATTATACCCTAGGAAACAATTCATTTAATTCTGGTATTAAATTAAATTAATAAGTTAATTTTATTTTTGAAAATGAAATTCATTTCATATTTGTATGGAATTAATAATTTCAATAATTTATTTGAGTTTAAATAATTTATTTAATTTATTTAAAATCACTCAAACTGTAAATTTAAAAAAAAAATTAACTGGTCTTGTCTAGTGGATGAAATAATGTACCTTTTTTTATTTTATTTAATTACTTATTACTTTTGTGTGATGTTTTTAACATGTAGTTAATTTTTATGATGTTTTGTTCATTATCTTTTTTATGTAAATTAAAATAATGAAAAGTAAATATATCAATATTTTTTCTGTACATTCCATATTTGGAGAAACCTCAACTGTGTACAGGTATATTTATATTATAATGATGATTATGTAAGATGTGGAACAAGAAAATATGATGTATACTCTAAATAGGAAGTGGGAACACTTGACCATGGACAAGCTACATCATGAGTCAAGACCCAAATCTGGTCTGATACCACCTAGGTCATGGTTGGTTAGCTAAGTTGACAATGGATAAAACAATATTAGATTCTCAAGACCTTTCGGTTAATTTAATTTTTTATTATTTTATGCCATTCACATTTTCAGTAAAATCCCAATAAGACCATATTTTTTAAAGAAACAATAATATTCTTTAAAACACTTATTTTAAATATTTAAAATGGGTACAAATGTCTTTAATTACCCATTGATGATTCAAAAAATCATTACATATTTTAAAATGAAAATATGGATATGGAAGAAAAGGCATTATCGATCCAAAAAATGAAATAATGTTATCTATTAATAAATAAAATTAAAAAACATATTATGTACCAAATGGAGTAAAATATTATTATCACATGAAAATTTAATATTTAACCAGAGTATTCGAAATATAAGGTGGTTTATTATAAAATTAAAAAATATTTTCATTTCATGGATATTCAATAACAAATAATCGTGATTAAAATGTGATATAATTGTAACCTCTTTCCACCTTAGAAACATTCGGACCCAAAATACCAAGAATGGAATAATACTAAATGAAAAATGATTTACCATTAATATAAATAAATTCAAGATATAACATACTATATGGTCTATATATACATCTCATAACATGAAATAGGTTAATAATAGAAAATATGATTCATTGTTGTGGAAATGTTGAGAAATTCATTAAAGAGATAGTACTAAAGAGAATGAGACTATTAAATAAATTTATTTTGTGTATACAATATAAAGAAACATAAAAAAGCTGAAATAAAATATAATAAAATAAAAAAACATACACATATAATTTTATAATATCATATACAATGAAGAAGTAATATATCCTATTTAAAAATGATTTTGAATCATTTTACCATGTGGTAACATTAAAATTAAAAAGGAAATGATTATTTAAAATGAATTGGAAAATAAAATAACATGATTTATGAGGTATAAATTATAGAAGATGTAAATGGTTATTTATATAAAATAAATAAACAAATTTTGTTCATAGTATTAAATTGTTCTTGGACGAATAGAAACTGAAGGGGAATCCCCTACCTCGTGATTCTTAATATATGAACGTGTGATAAAAATTGTAATGATACTTTTAGTGGTTATATAAATTTATTCCTTAAAAATATTAATAGTTATAATATCATATATTGTACTAATATAACATCATTTCCCCCTTTTTAAAAACAATTTTTTGTAGTACAATTTGTGGTGTTAGTTGCCTTGGTCACTCATGCATGTTTGGTCATAGAACATCCAATTATTGTTTATATGATATATTTAACTCATTTGGTGAATGATATTAAAGTAATAAATATAATATTTAATGATTATATGAAATTTTATAGTAAACATTTAATTTTTTCATGTAATATGAATCACATCAATTCATAGAGATGGTACGTCATACGTACGCACCGAAGATGATATCATTCACATAATGGGTGATAGTATAATGAATTTGATGACATATTAATTTAAAAAAAATATTAACATTTCATATTTATCATATATATTCATTATATCCAATAGTATTATTTTCATTATGAGTTTTTGATGGAAATGTATTTTATATTTTCATCTGGTGGTAGTCTAACATACACAGGAATGATGGATTCGTTCTGATTTGAAGAGGCCGGTATGGATAAATATTATTTCTACAACATACTAGTACCTCATTATATGATAGGTACAATTTATTTAAAATTGTTAGTGATAATATGTCATAAAAAGAAAAGTAAAAATGAAACACCACTCTGAAGAAAATTGAATTCTTTTAGAAGAACCTCTATTTGATATCTTAATAAGGATCCTAGGTTTGACTTTTGAGAAGTCCCTCATCTATAGAATGTTTATATGGATTTATGAAATATATTTTTGTATTTTTTGTTGTCATAAATTTATTTTGAGTTGTGATTATTTAAGGGGACGATAATCCTTTATTTATTATTGAGGGAAGGGACCTTCTTGGAAACTAAATGGAAATTTCCTATAAGAATTGAAAAAGATAAAGACATTCCCAAGACAGATGCATCTAAATGAAATTATATTCTATTTTACAATATTATAGATTTGAATTACTTCCATCAAAATTTATTTTTACATGATTTAATAGAAAAAATACACTAAACTTTTTGTTAACCCCCCCCCAGTAAACTGGTTTCAACCATAATCATGGACTATAATTGTTTTCTATTTTAAAAAATCATAATGACCAAGGAATTGTTTTAAAATATTACCTAATATTAATTATGATTATTAAAAATATGGTATACATTTCATTATATTCAATTCATGGAATTGAAAATTATTAATTTAATGATGAATTTGCATATCATGTATAATTACTTTTTTCAAGAGATGCATTTTCATCAAGCATTAGATAATATTTTATTAAATACATGATGTATAATTTTCATGTGATGGATTTAAATTTATATACTCAGATATATAAAATATAAAATACCATTAAATCATTCCTTATTAATCATTATTTTATGTAATTTAAATTTCAAAACATTATGCAATCAAAAAAATGTTTCAAGAAATTTTTTTATTAATAAAAATAAAATTATTATAAAATAAGATATAAACATGAATAAAAAATAATTATTTACATTATATGTGAAACAATAATATTAATGATAAATTAATTTAAAATTCATTACATAATGTAAATTTTAAATTATATAATTTGTGGAAAATAAATGAACGTTATCAAAAATGTTAATTATCATTATTCAATAAAAAATAAAACATTTCTGAATATTTAAATGAAATTATGGAAACATAATTTTATGTTATTATTGGAATACTGTTTCATTTTTTAAATTAAATTGCCTAATATTTTAAAAAATAAAATTTAGTTAACAAAAAACAATAAATAATTGTTTTAAATATAGTTTTTGCACATAAAATTTGATTTGTTCTTATTACATGCATGGAAAAAAATATTAAATGAAAGATAAAAATAGTTATTAAATATATTATATATAAATTTAAGGAAAATTATCTTCCAATATTGAATAATTTAATTCATTACGAAAAATAACATTCTTCATATAAATATGTTTTTTTTCTAGAAAATACATTTATTTTATATAATTTTTTTTTATTTTTCTTTTTAAAAAATCGAAAACCTTTAAATTTATTTATAAATGTGTAAAATCTATAATATTCAAAAATTAGTTATTAATTTTCATTAAATTAAATTTAATATAAATGTTATAATATTATTATTTAAATGATATGTTTCAAGGACCATATAATCATGGCGTTGGGTGTTATATATGTTATCGAATAGAATGCTCTTATTTTAATATATATCACTACTAGATTATCCAAAAATATAATAAATTTATTTTTAAAGGTTTAATGTTTTTCTTTGAATCAATTTTTTATAATTATAAATTCATTTATGGTGAATCCCAAATTCATATAATTGTATTAAAAATCCTTTAAAAAGTTGGAAAATGATATATAGAAGTCATCTCGAATGACACATAACTATGATTACATGTAGGAGAATGTTGGTGGGATGTAAAAAATTTGGAATGTATTCAATTGGTAAATAATTATGGATAATTATATATATCATTGATCAAAAGAATGAGATTGGTCATTATATAGTCAATCAACACAAAACCATAAACTAATGAGGAGTGACCACGAACATTGATTCCCTGAAATTGATGGTAAATGTGTAACCTTTTTATTTCATGATATATATCCTATGGTTGTAGGGTTTTTTATTATTATTATATACGACATGACAAAATTTAAATTATGGATACATATTTATTTCATATAAATTATTTCATCCTTTGTATGTGCTTTGATAAATTTTCACTTCCTTTCTTACTCTAAGAAATAAATATCAAAGATGAATCTTTTCTAAATCACTAAAATTATCATTTAGTTGATCACAATATCCATAAAAGTTTAATATTATATTCCTCTTCTAATAAATTATTTACCAAGACCTCAATTTTTTCTAATAATAAAAAAATGTAACAACCATTTTGTGATTAAATAAAAAAATTTAATAAAAATTATATATTGAAGTTTCAAAATTGATAAATTTGAAAATTAATATCCATATATCCCATTTAATATTAATAAAATTATATCTCTACTAGTTTTAGTGAAAATACACTTTATATAGGTATAATGAGTCTAAAAAAAATTTATGATATGTTTCAGTAGATTATGAGGTTTTGGATAACAATTTATAGGCTTTTTTGGAGGTCCATGGTTTGTTCCTAGACAGTAGAAACCATGTTGAATATCCCAGAACATGTGTATCGAAGAACATTGGGCACTGGGAAGGCACACGGTTTGGAAAACACATTAAAATTCCTAAGAGAAACTATTTATATTTAAAAAAATACGAAAATTAATTGTTAGATAATGGTTTGACAAACTGTGTGAGCCAACTATGTGTAGTGTGTCATTAATATTGTAGCACCCAAAGGTTAGAACATAAGTTAAAAAATATTATGGCTTTACCATTTGGTGTATAAATATCCCTTCTTAATTAGTTAATCTAATATGAATTATTCCATTATGAGCCTTATCCCCATGTCTCTCTATAACTCAAATTCTTGATTCTTCCTAGGAATGAGATATTATCCCCAACTATCTAGGATCGATCCATTGGAAAATTAATGAGAATTAGATGCCTATATTCATCTGTAAGTGATATTTATTCCTCATTAAATTTATATCTATTTTTCTGATCCCACTATCTCACTATATTATAATCTTAGATCTATTACATTATGGATTGATATATAATTTATGAATGATTTTATCAATATAAATTTTTAGATTAAGTGATAGGAATGATATATATGATCGGATCATAAAATTTATTATGTAATTATTCTCCATAACCATCATTTTTATGTAGGTGGATTCTCTCTCAAGTCTACATGATTTAGAACATAATGAATTAATTTTCATTAAAAAGTATCATGAAATTATTTTCAAACCATCTTATGTTTCTTGATTAAAACTTCTTAGTGATGGTTTTGGAGGGTTTTGAATGAGGGAGGTTTGTGGAATAATATAATCAATGATAAATTTAAAATGTTAATTTTAAATTAGTGGATAATTATTTTTATTCCAATAATTTTCTTTTATATTTTTTGAATAATTATTGATTTTATGTTCAATGGTTTGTCCTGCAATTTTGAATACATTGTTTAAGTGGGTTAATTATTATTTTATATGACAATGTGAAAGGGGAGAGTTAAATTGGGGGACCTAGAGTTATTGTGATATCATATGATTAAGAATCATTAATGGTAAATATTTCATTTGATATTACGTAAAATATCCTCTATTACAATAATGGATAATCTATTTGGGAGAATTAGGGAAATTATAGATATATAGAAATTACTGAGTAATGGATAACATAATAAAGTACCGCATAGTTTTTATCCTCTATATAAAATGTTTTAATTGATATACTCTCTCAAATATTTTCTATTCTATTAAATTTACAGATCAAGTAAAAAATAAATAATTATTATAAACAAAAATGTAGTGGTAGTATAAAAGATTAAAAAAGAAATGTGAGTTGTAGTGAAAATTATTATGGTTATTCATAACTATCTAACATGTGTTATGATTAAAATCCTGCTCTTAGGTGCCTTTCAAAATGCACCAAATAAGAACAAAATGATTACTAGTGGATGTTCTGATGATAATACTAAAAGTAAAAATGTTATATAAACATTGAATCAAGAATGTTCGAAGAATCCTACAACAAAATGTACTAATATAATGGGAATGTGTTTTTTTATTGTAAAGGAAGAAATAATCCAGAAATTTTACAAGGAAGAAGTAATGGTTTTGTTTTTCCATGATACGGATTAAAATGCTTCATGAGGTATCAATTGAATGTAATAAATATTAATGTTTGAGAATTTAAAAAATAAAATTCCATTAAAAAAATATCAAAGATGGGATGGGGATGTCTATACTAATAAATTTCTATAAATGCCTAATTCCACTATAGATGAATATGAGGAAACTAAAAATGACTGATAATTGATTTTTTTTATTTCAAACACTTCTTAGGGAAAAAGTGATAAACCAATCATCAACCACAACAAGGGTGAGCATAGTCATTAATGAACAATTTATGCCTACCACAATCCTTTTACCTAAAATTGTTATAGGAGATGAAGCCTACAAGAGTGCTTGGATCTTCCTTTAATAGCTCTTTGAAGGCAGATGTCATCTTATCCCAAGCATGGATATACTCTTCAATGTTGATCATCCCCTTATTATAGCCCCCAAACATAATCAGGTCTTGTTTATCAATCCATGCATATTTATCCATATTAACACCCATATGTATTGACATTCCAATTAGTTTGGTCACTTCCTCTTTAGTGGCATTGAGTCACATGACCTACTCAACTATTTATTCTTCCAAACTCATAACAAGATCCCTGTTTGGGTCACCCAAACCACCTGATTTACGTTGAACAAAGACCTCACCATACCTCTTCTTGTCATTTTTATTTTTTGGTGACCGAGTAACCATAGGAGGTGGTAGAGAGGAGTAGTCCTTCTTTCCCTTCCTCCTCCAGGTACTCCTATTATCCCTTGGGATTTATTCTTCGCCAACGGAAATGTTGAAAACGAGATCATTCGTCCCCTCCACACGAGCTTCGTCATATGAGACTGATGGTCGGGTCCATATCCATCCATTACAAGACCTTGAAAGCTATTATTAAGCTAAATTGGGGTCTAATTACTTATAACAGGACCTCCTAGCTTACCAGTCTGGAGCTCCACTGCTCTGGGAAGCCCTTCCTACTAGACTGCAACCTCTAATTGCACAAACGAACCATCACTACATAGGAAACAATATCAACATCCACTTATCCACTCACGACCTACAACACAGCAACAACACTCACATATATTTGTGGGGACCAATGGCCAGACTCCTTATATCCAGAGCTCATACACCCCCTAGTATAGGAACTGCTAGGATCATAACTACTAGAAGGGTCATCCAAATTCTTCCTTAACCTATTGAAGAACTTAAAAACCTTTGGGGTTTCACGAACATCCACATCTTATTTCTTGTTATCCACATCCATTATCCACATGATAAAGTCTGGGACACATTCCAAATGATCCAGTGCCAACAATTTCTCATTCCCTTGCAGCAATGACTGATGCAGCCCACCCCCTGACATATCAATGTTATGGAAAACATCATTACTTATGTTTTGGTATTAGTGAATTGTATGACTTGATTAATATTTTTTGTAGGAGTAGATAATAAAATATTACAATGTAAATAATTGATAGTTGTTTATGAAGGATATAAGAATATATGTTGGTGGTTAATTTCAATAATAACCATGTTGATATTGATAAAATGAAATACTTAATAATTATTTTTGTAATCAGTTGTGTTTTTTAAATATGGAATCTTATGTTCAATGGTATCGATACATTTAAATAGTGATTTAGTATTAAGATGATATTTTAAAAACATATGGTTAAGGGTTAAGAGAACCTTTATGTTGAATTTTAATTATGTTAATGAATTGATAGTCAATTATGATTATTTTATTTTTTAGAAAATTGTGTTATTAAAAATTGATTTCATGATTAATGATATTTTTGAGCACGTTAATAATTATATATGGGAATGTTATAAAAATTTTATTAATATGTTATTAGAAAATGGAATCTTAATATATTATTCAAGAAACTATCACATCCTACAAGACTTTATAGCTTGAACCCCCAAAAGAATGGTGATAATGATGAAACACCTAGCACTGACCTATGAGATGACTTATATACTATAACATAATTTTGTCATTTAATGATTTTAAATATATTTTTCATGTTAATTTTTAGAATATATGATTTATCATATGGAAAATGACTTTTTTTATAATTGATTTCATGATTAGTTGATTAATGTTGTTTCATAATAAGTTCACGATTCTAGGATCCTTATATGATAATTCTATATCAAATATTATTGGATTATATTGGAAAAATAAGGGATAAATTATCATCTAGATTTATATATGGTATTAATTTGTATTTATGGGGATTTAGGTAATATATTGAAACTATTATCATATCTTAGAGATTATATTATTAGCACAAATACATTTTTTATATGTGACTATATTAATTATGGATGTTATTTATAGATAAATATTAATAAATCTCAAAAGAATTTGTTATCATACCCTACAAATTTTAAGTTATTGATCATAGTTTCGAATATTTTTTAGAATTATAATGATTATTTTTAATCAAGTTATATAAGCTAAAAAATTTATGTCTTGATGAGGAATTGGATATTAATGTTATATTTCCTCAATTTAGGTTTTATTCAATTTTGGATTTTTCTTACATCGTATTATCAATTTTTCATTTATAAAATGTATAAATATTGATGGAATATAATTTTATTTATTTAATAAATTTTTGAACCTATTAGATGTGTAATTTACTACCTTAGTAAAAAATATTCATCATAAACACTCATTGTTTGGTGAAAAAGATTATATTTTAGTGGGAGTTAATTATATGATGAAATTATTCTTTTTATTTTAGTTTATTTACATTATGTTATTAGTATAGATGGTAATGTAATAATTCCATGATTATAAAAATATCAATAAAAAATTTTGTCCTATTACTATCATATCTCTTGAATTTTTTTTCCATTTCACAGCTCACTGGTTTATGGCTTTGTGGTTATTTAAATTATCATGATCATTCAATTTAAACTGACCATGACCTCTTCACTATTTTTCATTATTTATGAATTATTATTACCTCAATGTTGATATTATCACATCCCACCGTTTCATTTCTATTTGAAATCCTATTTTTGACTTGTTAGGGATGAAAATTGAATTATCTTTTGAATCTTTCATAAAGAATTTTTTATTAATTATTTTAATGATGTGGGATTTTAGGAATGGTATTTCCAAATGTTGAAATTTAAATTATACAGTTCAATTTAAAATTTTGATGATGGAATTTGTTAAATACCAAATAATGTATCACCCAATTATTTTTGAAAATAAATCATTAAAATATAACATATAATATAAACACCACCGAACATGAATAAACAACATAATATTATTATTTAAATTTGACTGTTTGAACCAAAAATTAAAATTATTAGTAATAAATATTATTAAATAATTTACCATATATAGATATATATCATAATTAGAAAAAAATAATAGATACATTATTGGTGAATAGTTATTTAATTTTTACTAAATAATTGTACGCATCCAAAATCGTTTTTCTTCAAAAATGGTTTTTATTAATTTTTTGTGAAACATTTATAATTAATTTATATAGATGTTTTAAAATTTCTTTGATAAAGTTAAAATAGTTTTTTTAATAATATAAAAACTAAATTTAGTTTATTGTTTGGGATTCTTTAGAAAATATTAATTTTTTTAGTGAATACTAAAAACCACTTTATGTAAAACTACCAATTGATTTTATTATATAGTGTAATTGAAAGGTACCATTTTGATTCTAATAATATGTAATGTATAATAATAAGTTGATATTTAAATATAATATAATACATAAAATTTTATTTATCTTTATATTTTATTATAGTATATTATTATTTTTAGGATTGAAATGCATTTTTCAAAAAACTATTTAATAGTGAATGATGTTTCTACTTTATAATAAATAAAAATAAACCCTAATGAGGATTTATTCATATTTTTTGATAAACTATTATTCTATAATTTTTAAACTATATTTATAAAAGTATTATTACAATCCATATATTTTTATAATATATTTAATGCATGAATAATTTATTCCTTGAAAATTGATTTTTCATCACATATACAAGTTTTCTATTAAATTAAATTCATCCACGTTAATGAAATGAATTTGATAAAATAGATTAATTATTTTTAATTATAATAATTTATATTAAATAATAATTTAATATTAGTATTTTTTCATAATTAATAGTGAATTTAGAAAAAAAAAATTACCATATTTATGGTTAAAATGGGATTACTAGGGTTTAATCTACAAAGATAAGAGTTTAAATGACCTAAAAACTAGTCTAATATCTATTTAAACAACATATATCAATCCTATATCATATTAATCCAGATAATGGTCCTCTATGCTCCTCTTTACACATTAAGGGAATTTTTTCCCAATACATTCCAAAATTCCTTCCTCACATACCATCCCATTCAATATTTTAATATTTGATCATAAATAAAATATTGGAATTATTAATGTAATTTGTTAAATAGGTGGTTTGAAGAAGATGTATCATTCTTAACCTTGAATTTTATTTCGTCCACCTCCTTCAAATCATATTAAACATTCAAGATATAGAAAAAGTGTGGAAATTTATAATTTTATGTTATTATGTTCATAATATAATTTCCATAAATAAACACTCCATGTAAATTGAATACAAACTAATCGTTCTTCTGTACGGAGGACTACTTACTCATGAACAAAAGTAATTAATTTTTTGACATTGCATCTAACATCTAGTTATAATGGTATAATGAATTTTTATATATGACATTATATATATATTTATCATTCAAAAATAATATTTTTTAAATTTTATTCATACCATTCCTTTCGCAAGAATATATTAATCTTCTTCATGGGTACATATGGATTATCGCCTCCACCAAGTGACGTGGTTATCTTTTCTTCACAAAAAAAATGATGCATATAAATATATTTATATAATTCAAATTTTCTAAATGAAATTATTATCATGATGGGGTGAACAAAATATTACATACAAATTTTCATAACAATGTTTTATGAATTGAAACATTATTCAAGATTTTGTAAGACTAATTGACAAAATCAATGCCTTATCAAATCAATTTTAAAAACCATTTAAAACATTTAATAAAGAGATTTTTGAATGAAGGTGTCCCATAACAATTTTAATATTTTAAAGGTATTAACATTATATAACATTAATTTATGTATAAATAAAACCTTAAAACAATTTTTAAAACATGTACATTAATGATAGTGATTTAGAATAATAAATATTTAATTCTTTAAAAGCGAAGTTTTAGTAAAAGTGTTGTGTAACACTTGAGAAACTCTTGATTATACATAATTAAAGAATAGAATAAAACAAAACTTATAATATCATGATAATAAGGATGTTCATGATATAATATTTAAAAGGGAATTATATACACCATATAAAAGTGAATTGGGGCATAACAACAAAAAAGTCTCAATAGAATGTAAATTGAGATAAAATCCCTTACAAAGATCATACCATTAGATTTAAGGATAAATTAAAGACATAATTACGTGAGAAAAATCTAAAAAATCCAATATAAGTGGATATTATGTTTATGATAATCAGAGTTCATTCAAAATGTATTTATAGTGTGAAATAATCATGAAATATGAGTTTAACTCAAAAAAAATGAAATTTTGTTAAGCATTTCCTTTAGAGAAATTTGATAGCCTAACGTCGTCATAATAAAATTCAGAAAATGAGTTGATGAGGTAGAAAATGATATATAATAAATTGGATAGAAAATTTACAGCAATAAGTATATAGAATAACATAACCCTACATAAAAATGATATAATTAAAAAGAAATAACAAAATGAAGTCCTTTGAAAAGAAGACGGTGAAAGGTTCCCTTAACGATTGGGTAACTAACAAAACATACACCCATTGAATGAAGAATTATACAATGAAGACATAAATTCCCATAAATTAATTTATTTTACATAATTAATACAATTATGGGAAGAGAATAAAATATAAAAATGTAAATATTGGAAAATATAGCATGAATCTCACGGGAATAAAATGTGATATGAAAACCCCTTACCACGTTTTAATCAATCGAGTCATAGGACCAAAAGTTAATGACCAAAAAATGAATCATAGAATAAAATTAATATAATGTGGATAATGATAATATATATCAAATTACTGTAAAAACACACCAAATGAAAGAAATTAGGGGCGAATAATGGAAATCTCACGGAATTAAAAGTAATATAAGAAACCCCAAACCTCGTGTCCGACTTGACACTTTCGTTCATTAATTTTCTGACGAATAAAGTGAAGATAATTTCTACTTGCCTAAAGATCTTTCTAAATTTTAATCTTCATTTTATATCACTTATTGCCTTTCTATAATAAATAGTTAATTATTTGAGTTTATATCGTACATTTTGTCGATGTACGGGTGTTGAGTTAAAAATGAATTTGTTATAATTACAAATTGTCCATGTGGAGAAAAGTCTATTATCTCAATAATAATAATCATGATTAAATATCATATATATCATATATATCCAGTATATATATATATAATAGTACATAATATTTGGAGATAAGCAATTAAATGCACCATTCATGAAGATGGTACGCCATACGTACACATGAACACTTCTTTCATTTCAATTTCATATTTTATTGGATTGAAAAAATAATTATACATATATATTTTATAATTCCAGTATAATATCCTATATAATTTCATTAACTCCATTTTTACATCCCATGTATGGAATGAATGAGTCATATCACTTTGAGGGGACGGTAGTCCGCACATCCTTAAGTGAAATTATCGTATTAACCCATTATGGAAAACATAAAGGTATGATATAAATGAAAAATAAAAAAATAAGGAAACAATAAAAATATAATATATATCTCCAATAAATATAGTTCCATCGTAATGGCCACCGTGATAGGTGGTTGGAGATATTAGAACAATCATCGTTTCATGAGGGGGTAGCTCTTCATCCACAGAAACTGTATGTTCGTATCCATTATATGGAGATATGTGAAAGTGTAGTTGGAATAATTCGAATAAAAACAATAAATTATATTTTGGATAATTTTTTTTATAAAATAATGGAATAAAAATAGTATAGGGGGTAGGAGATGTAAAATAAAAGAATAGAACTTAAGATAAGACATTACCTTTAAATTGAGTAACTCCATTTGGTTTGAAGAAAAAGGATCACTTGAATTTCCTTCTACCTAAGGGAAGGCTTCTATGAGGAACACAGGGATGTAGTGAGCATAATTAAGCAGGTTTTAGACGAGCAAAGGGGCTTTAGAAGTGTGAGTATTGGGTTAGAATTGAGGACATTTTATAAGGGGTCTGAGGTGCACATTAGGAATTTTTGAAAATATTATTTTATTATATAATGCTTTTCTGTTTATAAAGGTCCAAAAATCATTAATGAAAAATATAAGTTGACTCATGTTAGAAATAAAATCATCTGATAATAATTTTACAGGTTTTGAATATTGTTTTAATTTTTATAATCTTATTTATTTAAATCATTCGTTAATGATGTAAACACTAAATCATTATTGTGTCCTAAATAATTTTATTTATATGATGTCAATAAATTAAAACAAATACGATGATGTTGGAAATACTTTCATCATTCATTTTAATATTTATAGTTGAATATATAACATATATAACCCATGTAAAAATTGATTAACAAAAAGATATATGTTTCTGTAATTTTGTTTACAATAAATCAATTAATATAAAGTATCAATATCAATCCCATGTGGCTCTATGGGGTCCCAAAAACGACCCAAGGATGACATTGGTCGGAAATATATCAACCCATAGGATTAGAACACATGTAAGGGTAATTTATGTTTATTATTATAATATTTTTTACCCTTATTTACCATATTTACAATTTAACCATTGTAAATAAAATATTTACTAATGTAAATATTTATAATATATAAAAATGAAAGTAACCTATTTACACAATTTGGGCTTCCTAATTCCAAATATAGAATCTATTACTCCAAATCCAAAACATATAAGTTTCATAAATTTATTTAAAATTAATTGTTTTTGTCAAAACAAAAAGCGTGTTTTTATGTAATAATATCTATCAAAATATTGACACCTGTTTATGTCCAATTTCAAATTCAAATTAATTTCAAAGACCAAAATTGGATTAATAGGTGAAAATATAATCGAATTTCACTTTAAAATAAATTAAAAATATAATCAATGCATAAAAATAATTTAGATGAAAAAGCAATTTTGATTTAAAATATAGTATTTTCAATATTCATTAAAAAATGAAATTTATCAGCAAAATACCAAAATTTCATCAAAAGAAAATTTTGATATCCTGATTCTAAAGAAGAAACTTATTTTTTCAAATATAACATATAAATGTGACATAAAATATATTTAAAAAGGGTTCACCATCAAAAGGTGTTAAAATGACCATTTATTGAATATTCGAGTATTTAAGCATAAAATCGGATTCATTCCTATTTTAAGCATCTAAAAATTATTGGATAAATGTAAAAACATTTAACATACATATTTAATCATATTTTAGTTAGTTCTAATCATTTCCACCAATACAATGTCTAGGCATTGACTGCCATTTAAATTAATTATATTATTATATTATTTTTTTGGTATAACTCAACGTTGTGTGAAATTTATGTTTTCAAATAATCCCATTGTTGCATATCATGTATTCCATTTAACATATCATCCCATTTAAAGTAAATTAAAATTTAATTTACAAATATTAATAAATATGAAAATTTTCATATTCTATATTTACTTGGGATGTTACATACTTCACCCCTTTGGGAATTTATGTCCCCACAATTTTAATTTTTGGATTGGAAACATCATTGAAAGTCCCACATAAAAAAATAGTAAATAAAAAATTCAGATTAAAAGAAATAAATATATGTACAATGTTACTATGGGATAACCTATTCTAATATTCCATGAAAACATGGATATGGAGGAGAAACTAAGTGTCACGTTCTGATGGAGATTGATAGAAAACATGATTATGATAAAGATAAACACCAGAGAATGATAAACATGTGATAGGTTTAATGGTTTTTGATTCCCCAAAAGGAAAAGTTGACGGAAAACAATTTTGTTTCATGTTACTTTTAATAATTTTGAGTAATATTTTTATGCACATAATTAAAAATATTTGGAAACATAACCTGTCTTGTAGACATTCATCCTTTACTTAATTCCAACCACAATCTCATCTATTCTCCAAAAGACGAGTATTCTTGATAACTTGGTCACACGTGAAGTGCTAGAATCAACTTCTCGAGTATCACATAATCAACAAAAGAAGAACTAAATATTTCTATGGTATCTAGACATCAACCAAAACAAATGTTATTAGTACAAGATTAGATAATCCCCAAAAAGGATAATCGTTTATAAAAAGAAATACTACTCTTTAAATCCAAAATTGAACATACAATACCCAAAGTTCAACAAAGACCATTAAATTGACAATTGTCCTTAAAATCCTTCTATATAATCCAAACTAATATTGAATCCCAAAACTCAGAATGTTTTAATTACAAAGCCTTCCATAGTAAATCTTAAAATTTATCTCAAAATAACATCGACTACTCTTAATATCTCATAATGATAATTAGTTAAACTAATCGAATATTCTCTATGATAGGTTAATCGTTTATTATATATCCCAAAAAGCTTATAATTCCTCAATAAAAACATTTATTCATCCAAAATATAATTATACCATTACTCTTCAATTAAAAAACAAAAGTATTCTATTTTACATAGGCATATAGTGTTTCCCCAAATAGAGAACATCTTCCAAAATAACCTTTATCACTTAATAACTAAATATTTTTCCAATAATAAGGATATCCTTTTCAAAAAAACATATGTTCCGAAAATCAACTTATTCTTGATCATTAAAATCATTTAACTAATACGAATAATTTATCATAACCAGTAACATTAGATAGACAAGTGGTAGGCGATGCACCATTGTCGCCCATCGATTATCGGTTCGATTCCTATGGACATGACTGACGCGAGGGATTTTCACCTTTCATATTGGTTGATATTTTTATAAATCACAAAAATAACCCTAACATGTTTTAACCTCAATGACTTCCACATACCTTTCATTTTCATCCCAATACATTCAAACCTCATCATCTTATATATTTTCATTTTTTTCACCTCTATGTGATGAAATAAAAGTAATCCCAAAAGAAAGAACATCATACCATGATCTTGGTGTACATATGTTTTCATCATCAACTTTTTCACATTGGTATAAGGTCCATGCATTGAAATAATGATTTAAAGATCCTTCAAAATAATTTTGTACCTTCATCCAAATACTAAGTGTACAACATAGGTCATATAGGTGTTCATAGAATAATAGTTTCAGAAAATAATCATGTATGCCATATATTTTCAAAACATCGAATGAAACATGGTTTTTATAAAATAGTCGGATCAAATTTGAGTTAAAATAGTCAATCAATGTTTCTTCTAAAATTCCATAAGTTTGTGATGAGAGAATATATTTTAAAATAAAATATATATGGGTTGTACAAGGGTATTTATCTTCATCACCTTTTTAAAAATCATAATATGCTTCCAAATCTTGTGATAATGAAAACTATTTTAAAATTCCTTGATAATTTTTTCTATTCATTAACATATGAGAATGTTGTGAAAATAGGATTTTATTATATAAAACCCATGATCCATGATGATATTGTGGTATAGTGGAAGTGTTTGATATCTTATATAACTTCTTGCAAGTAATTTTGATGCTAGAAAAAGTTTCACAATCATCTGAACAAGATTTTTCATTAATTATTCCAAACTTGTCATCATGAAGAGATAGGAATGTTGTTTGAGATCCTCCTCCTTCTATTTGTTGCCGACAATCCTTGTTCTGAAAAAATTATAAAAACAGGGATTTAACTGAAATAATAGACATAGGGACTAACCATGTGTTTAAAGAAAACTCATAATCCCAAAAGATTCCTAAACCGACCTCTGATACCAACTATAAGGACTCACCCTTAAACATTAAAAAATCTTGAGTTAAGTAAATAATTAACATTGATAATATTTTCATGTTTAGACTTTTATATAATTAGGACATAACTATTACATTAAATCTCAAAAATTAAAAATTAGACATTTCTAATTAGTTTGTATTTTTATCATAAAATAAAGACTCTTTGAAAATCGAGTCATGTCTAGTTCCTTGTTTTAAACAACATTACTTTTCCATGATCCCATCTATGACCCTATTCATTTTTAAATCTCGTGAAAAAAATTTCAAAAACATGGGATGAGTAAAAAAGATCAGTAAGGGATTGAAAATGAAGGGAAATTTCTTGTTTATTAAAACAACAAGTAAAAAATGAATACATTATCATCAGTAATACATTACACCTTTATGAAGTAGTAAATACTCTACACTAAATAAAAGAACACTACTTGCACATTTGTAACCCAAAGATAACCATAAAACACATAAAAGGAACTTATAACATAGGTATCTTGTGACATAAAATAACATATATGGAATAACCATATGGTCGACTTCAAATCATATCCCTAAATGTAATAGCCATACAAACAAATTCCATACCTAATGCATTGGAGTTTATAACTTAACCACTCGTCCCGGTGTATCACTGCACCACCCGTCATTTGGTTTATCACATAACCACCTGTGAAATGTCAATGTACAATTATAAATCATATAAAAAAAGAATTAAAGAAAGATAACATTTCCACATTGTAGGCACAGTATATCATTTCATGATATTGACGAAATAAATGTTTTATCAAAGCCAATTTAAAAAGCATTTGAAACATTTAATAAATTTATTTTTGAATCAAATTATCCCATACCTCATTGAAACCTAAAAATTTATTAACATTTTAAAACATTATTTTCCATATAAAAATCCTTAAAATCATTTTTTAAAAATGGACATTAATGAGAATGATTTAGAATAATTAATTTTTAAGTCTTTTAAAACGATTTTTTATTTATAGAGTCTCATAACACTTGAGAAACACAAGACAAAAGTAAATTAATTAATAGAATAAAAAAAACTTATAATATCATGAGAATAAGGATACTCATGTTATAATATATTAATGGTAAGTATATACAGACATATAATAGTGAATTGGGGCATAACAACAAACAAATCTCAATGGAATATAAATTGATACGGAATCACTTACTAAGAACATACCATTAGATTTAAGGATAAATAAATGAAATAATTATGTGTGAAAAATATAAATACATACAATATATTTGGATATTAATTGTAAAAAAATCAGAGTTCATTCAGACATATTTATAGCATGAAATTATCTAGAAGAATAAGTTTAACGCAAAGAATTGAAATTGGGTTAAGATGTTCCTTTACAGAAAATCGACAGCCAAATGACATCACATTAAAATTCAGAAAAAGAGTTAATGTGATAGAAAAGTTTATCTCATCAGATGGACAAAAACATTACATCAATAAGGATATATAATAACATATCCTATCATAATAAGATATAAATTAAAATACATAACAAAAATAAGTCTTTTTAAAAGAGGATGGTGAAAGGTTCCCTTACCGATATGGTCACTTACGAAACAAAAACCACATGAAAGAAGGTTCATAAAATGAAGATATAAATTCCCATATATTAAATTATATTACAAAATGAACAGAATCATGGCCAGTACAAACACCACCCAAAATGAAATATAGGAAAATATACCAGGAATCTCACATGAATAAATTTTTTGACGAAAACCCTTTACAACGTTGTAATCAATCGAGTCATATGAACAAAAGTTAATAACCAATAAAAGAATAAAAGTATACCATTAATATAAATATAATCATGGTAATATATATCAAATGTCAATAAACAAACACCACATTCAAGAAATAAGTGGCCAACAATGGAAATCTCATGGAATTAAAAGTGAGATAAGAAACCACTTACCTTTTGTCTGACTTGACCCATTCATTCATTATATTCCAAAATAATTAAAAATATATATTTTATACACGATTTAGAACCTCGTTGAAGTTTATTATTCCTTTTATATCACTTATTAACTTGATATAACAATTAGTTAATTATTTGAGTTCATATCTGACATTCTGTCGATGATCGGAACATGAGTTGAAAATGAACTTGTTATAATCACAAATTAGCCATGTGGTAAAAATAATTTTATCTAAAAAATCATACATGTAATATCAATATCATATATATCATATATATACTGTATATATATATTTATAATACTATATATCATTTGAAAATAAGAATGGAAAGGCACCATTCATGGAGACTATAAGTTGTTAGTACGCATGGACTCTACTTTCATTTCTATTTCGTATTTTAACGGATGGAAAAATTAATGATACATAGGAATATTATAATTCTAGTATAATATCATATATAAAATCATTAATTCCATATTTTATACATCCCACGTATTGTATAAATGAGCCATATCACTTTGAGATGCGATAGTACACAATTCCTCAAATGAATTTATCGTATTTACCAATTTTGTAAACAATAAATGTTTGATTTAAATAAAAAATACATAATTAAAGATATAATATAAATATAGTATATATCACATATATAAATATTATTCTATCATAATGGCCACCATGAGAGGCAGTTGGAGAAATTTGAAGAATCATCATTTCAGGAGGCAGTAGTTTGTCGTCCAGAGAAACGATAAGTTTATATTCATTAGATGGAGGTGTGTAGATTTTTAGTTAGAATAAATCCCATAAAAAAACCCTATTATATCTTGGATAATAGTTCTTTATTAAATAAATGAATAAAAATATATTAGGGGGTTGTAAAGTGAATTAAAACAAAAGAACTTAAGAGAAGACGTTGTCTTTAAATCGGGTAACTCCCTTTGGTTTGAACCAAAGTGTTTACTTGAATTCTTTTATACCAAAGGGAAGAAATATAGAATTAATATATGGATTTATATAGATTAATTGGTCTGAGTATCGATGAGACATAGTTCTAGAGAATTGTGATGAATGGTTTAGAAGTGAGGGATTTAAATAAGGGGTTTGAGGGTCTCTTTGTGAAAGTTTGAAAATATTATTTTATTATATAATGATTATCAGTTTATAAAGGTCAAAAACTCATTAAAGTAAAAGATAATATTAATCTTGTTCAAAATAAAGTCATTCAATAAGAATTTTACCTGTTTAGTATATCGTTTTATTTTTTATATATTATTTATTTAAATCATTCATTAATGATATAACACTGCATCATTATTGTGTCATAGATAATTTTATTTATTTGATGTGTAAAAATTATTACAAAAATATCATGATGTAAAAATATTTTCATTATTAAAATAAATATTTATAGTTTAATATATAACATATATAACTCCATGTAAAAATTGATATACAAAAAGATATATGTTTATGACATTTTTGTCATTACTTTAAATAAATTTATATATAGTGTCATTATGAATCCCATGTGGCTCCATGGGATCCCCATATTAACCCATGGATTCCCATGGTCGGAAATTTATCATCCAATAGGATTACAACACTTGATAGGGTAATTTAATTTAATTTTAATAATATTTGTTTACCCTTATTTATCAGACTTACCCTTTAACAATGGTAAATAAAATATTTACTGAAGAAAATATTTATAATGACTGAAAAAAAAAGTTAAATATTTACAGAATTTTGGCCTCCTAAATATATTTATGAATATATTTTTTTCCAAATTCAATACAAGTGGAAGAAATTAATTTAAAATTAATTCCCATTGTCAAAAAATGGTGTTTTTATGTAATAATAACTATCAAAAGATTAACACATGTTTATGTCCTATTTCAATGTGAAATTATTTCTAATTAAAAAATTTGGATTAATATGTAAAAATATAATCTAATTAAACATTATAACCAATTAAAAATATAATTTATCCATATAAATAATTTATATTAAAAAAACTGTTTTGATTTAAAATAAAGTATTTTTAACTATTCATTAAAAAATGAACATTGTCATAAAAATATAAAAATGTGTTATAAATTAAATTTTGATGTAATTATTTATATGAAGAAGATTATTTTATCAAATAGAAAAAATAAAAGTGACAAAAACTAGATTTAAAAAGGGTTTACTATCAGAAAGAGGTAAACAACATTTTAAATAATATTAGAGTATTTATGCTTTAAATATGAATCTTTCTTATTTTATTCCTCTAAATTTTATTGGATAAATGTAAAACATTTAACAAACATATATAATCATAATTGTTTTCACTATTAATTCATTCTAATTCAACGGCTAAGCGTTAACTACCATTAAAATTAATTATATTATTATATTATTTTTCTGTATAACTGAATGTTCTATGCAATGTATGTTTTCAAAGAAACCCATTGTTGCATATTAGGTAAGCTATTAAACATAGAATTGCAATTAAAGTATAATTAATTTTTAATTTAAAAATATCAATAAATATGAAAAATGAAATATTCATTATTTACATAGGATGTTACAACTTCTGCACCCCACAGTTAATCACTTGGGTGTATAAATCATTTATTTTGACTCTCTTGTAGTTTTTTATTATGCGATACATGTTAAAAATTTATCATTATTTATATATTCATATATATTCAAAAAAAATATCCTCGTATAGGTTAATTGAAACATAAAACACTCATATTGGTGGAATATTGTTAATCCCATTTGGAGACATATCTGTATAATCCCACAAAATGGGAATGTCTTCTAGCATGATCATTTCCTTAGTATCAATAATTAATAGTGATCTATAATTCTAGAGGTGATATACTTTTCCCATAATATTATGATGAATATATATAAAGAAATAATATCCTTCATCGAATTGGCCTAAAATCTTCAAAAAGGATGTATCGTATGGTTTTATGATGGTTTTATCCAGAAAATATAGATAAGGGATGAGTTTTATTATTAGAATAAAATAATTGACCCATTTTTCATCTAAACATTTAACTAAACATTCATGATATTAGGTGGTTCTAGAATAATTGATTTAAATTTCATGATATTAATTAATTCATAGAACCATAATAAAAAAACATTTTCACTATTCTTAAATCAACAACTAGCATACCTATCATCAACTAATTGTCAGGATCTACTTATATAGTTGTGATGGAATAAAATATCCCTTTCTCTCTACTCTGTAGAGGTTGTTACTATTGGTATCATCAACAACCTCTATCTTTCTTCATATGTTTTACATAGTGTCCTTATTCCTTGTAGTTATTATATTATACAATAGGGTGAGAGTTGGTTGGAGTATTTCTTTTTTCAATCCTATTGGTGGGTTTGTCCCATCAGAAATCATGGGCTCGAATCTATTCCTACCCCAACTAATTACTTCATAAAGCAAATTTTAAATTTCTAGAATGCATCTCCATGTACTATTAACTAGTGGGATGTTGGAATTTCATTCCAAAATTATATTTATCTATCATACCTCCATATGTAAACTCCATTATTTACCTTTTAGCCCCATGAGATAATTGAGATTCAACAATCTCCATCTCAAAATTGAGATACCATTTTAAGATTTCATCCTAGGTACCAAATTAGAGAATTTCAAAATATTTTTAGAATCTTTTAATTATCCCAATAAAGAAGTGGTAAAAATTATATTCATGGGATATGAAAATGTTAGAGGTGTTTTGTGAATTTATTGTGATGTTTTCTTCATACAAGAAAACATATTAGTAATCCATTTCAATGAGGCTATGAAAATAAATATCCAATGTAATATGGATATATTGAGAAATTTATTGGTCAAAACCCATTTTCCATATTTTCTTCCACTCTATCTCTATGGTATATTTATCAGGTATCATATTTTTTATCAAGATCAAAATTTGATGGTCTTCAGCCTCCATATAATAAACAACCAATATAACATAATATTACTCATAAAACTGATGGTTAGAGAAAACATTTCCATAGATATTTCCAAATTTCTGAAATTAATAGATAAAAATATCCAACAAGTTCTTGAGGAATTTTTTACCAAATATTTTCAATTTCAACTTTCACATTAATAGTGGATTCAATATTTCCTTCTAATTTATGTTTTTGTTTAAAAATTGAGGTAGGTGGTAAATTATTGACATGAATATTTTTAATCTTCCATCAATTAGTTTGGGAATCTCATCTAGACCTTCACCACATTATCCCTTACAATGGTTTTTGACACAGTTTCTCTTTTTTCAGCCATTTGATTGAAATAAATAGAAAACTAGGGATTTTATTTTTAAATTATTAATAACATATATGGGAAACTATAAAAATTAAAGGGATAAATCATAAATGATATACATTCCATAACATATGAATTTTCTATTTTCAGCTAATTTTTTCAGAGATCTATTTCCTAATATAAAATCTTATTGGAATTATGATTCTCTTTATATGGTTAGTAAACTGTTTTTGAATTTCTAAAATAAGTACCATGGTAGTTTCAGAAAAGTTATGTAGAAAGGATTATTTTTATGCTATAGATAATGCTTTATTTAACATTGAAGGACATTTTTAATGTTATTACACTTAGGTATGTATTTTCTAGAACCACATCCACTTGTAGTATCTAGGATGGGGTGTAATTTCTAAAAAACCACTCTCTTTAAAATTCCCCAAATATAAAAAATACTTTCATATGATTAATATTTTCCTTTAAATTTCCGTTGGACATATCATTAGGTTTTTACTATGTTTATCTCATCATGGTTTCCAATGGATAACTAAACCCTTTCTTATAGTACTAACTATAGTGACCATAGTATTTTCAAATATTATTACATAATTCCAAAACATAAATTTCTAATAATTTAAATAAAATGATCATAAAGGCCTAGTGTCTTTGGGATAATGGTTTCATAACACATGAAACTAAACTATAACGTGGAATTGTTAATTTTTTCTCCATATTGAGATGCTAAAATAAATTTTATCTCC
This sequence comes from Viscum album, assembly GCA_963277665.1. Lineage (NCBI taxonomy): Eukaryota > Viridiplantae > Streptophyta > Magnoliopsida > Santalales > Viscaceae > Viscum > Viscum album. Next base: position 767,367,343 of record OY728152.1, on the reverse strand, counting down.
TAAAACTGCATGGGATAACCTAGGGAATACCAAAATTAAGGGGTTATCTAACAAAGACATGTTAGGGAATAAATGTTGTGATGAATAATAATATGTGACTAAAATTAATATCATGATATCGTAATAGATATGAGACGTGTGTAATCATGTTCATGGATAACATAAATTGAAATGTATTATAAGATCATTTAAACATGGAATTGTGGAAATTATGTAAAATATAACATAAAAATAATTAATGGATAAATACCAAGGCAGGGTCAGATGGAGGCAAGATTCCAATTATATATTATATTCATTCCCTTATACCATAAATTTTATCTCGTGGGACTAAAAAATTACCAAATCCATTAAGGGGATATATAATTCATGTCCCACCAATAAAATTTATTTAATGTACAAGAATATGTGTTCCATATATGGACATCATTCATAAGGTATAAATATAATAATTACCCATGAAAAAATGTTTCATGGATAATCTTGTCTCATAACAAAATCTAATGTGATTTCATAAAGAAGGACTCAGATAGATATTCATAAAAATGTATTATCCCATCAGAGGAAGGGATATTTAATGTAAAAATGTGATAAAAATATATATACATATTATAGAATCACATTATAACATAATTTAAAGGTAAAGTGAGTTCAGTAGAGAATGGTCATAACATGATAAAATGTGTGGCATAGAAAGGCCCCTAAACTCAGTCACAATTTTTCACATATGTTACTCATATCCCTAAATGATAAAATTAGATAAATTATTGACTCTAGTAAAATTTATTTTAATGTTTATTATTACTGTCATTTTAATTTCTACAATGTCATAATCAGTTTCCTATCGAATTAATTACACGTTGGATATTTTAATGGCAAACACCTTGTATATACTAATTAACATTTGTATATTAACTAATTTAAAAGAAAATATTAATTAATTACCCAAAAAGGGTAACTGTTGACTCAATAAATATTCTCATACCAAAATTATAATTTTTAAAAACCCATGAAATATGTTTCTTTTCAAATAACTATGTTAAAATCATGGAAATGGTAGGTTATTCGTTTGCATGATTATTGATTCCATTTTTTGAATGTCATGATTGGAAAAAAGGTATTACATTTATCATTATAGTATGATAATTATATCATAAATATCATATTATTTCTTTATATTTTGATAGTTAAATTTTTTATATATATTATTTATATCAAAATTCATTGATTCTAATAATTTTACTGTTATTTTAATTCCTATAAACATGACATTTTTTTCTTATTTTTTAGGATTCTATAAGTTATGGTAAATGATAAATATGGGATGAAATGAAAAATAATTCAATCTAAATATTGTTTTCCGTAAATAAAGATGATCATAGAGAACAATAAGGGCTTTAAAGTGATGAAACATGGAGAAATAAGGGATCTAAAATAGAAAATCGACTTTAAAAGATGTTTAATAAATAAACGTAATGGTCCAATTCAATGCGTGAAATAAACACAATTATAAAAGTTGGAAAAACTAGCCTAAATTTGAAATATCATATGTCATAGTGTGACACATATGGTCACACCATGAAACATGTGGTGTTGACCCATAAATATTATAGGTAAAGATTTCCTTACATGTGTTGATATATTTAAATATCATTTATCAATAGGCTATATTAAATAGTATGGATGAAAAAAAATGTACAGATACAATATTTCAAGTGGAAAATACTTATTTTATAACCACAAGACCACCCATGAGAAATTATTGACCAATGAAAATTATATTGAATGCTACAATATCCCTAGATAACACTATAACAGTAAGGATAATCCACCAAACCAATGGGAGACCAGGAGAACAATGTGTAGGGTGAGACGTTGCACTACTCTAGATCCCTCGTCAATTTGTCCTTTAATTTTCATTATGATTTATTTTCATTTCATTATTCTCTTTTAAAAACTCAATCCGATAATTATGGTGTAAAACATACTTGTTCTAGGGTTATTTAGTTGAATGATAGAAGTTTTGGTTTGATTCATTCATTTTTTACACATGTATTTAGTTATCAACAATTAACATATAAATTCAAATCACTTTCTTCTTCTATCCATGACCAATCAATTGAACAACAATAGATCACAATTAATTGTGAAACTGTCTATGCTGTATTGATTCATGATCACTATCTCATTCAAGGAATCTAGGTATAAATATTGTACCAATAATATCTCTATTTAGAAATACTCTAAATTAACGGATCTTAAGAAACATAGGATTTCAGCATTGATGAGGGGATACCATAACCATTGGTCCATCCTCATAAAGAATATGACACTAAACCTGAATTCGTATAATAAATTACAAAAATAATATTTCGCATGATCCATGATACTAGAAAACCCTGAAATTCATTTCAAAACTGACTTAGAAAATCCCAAACAACATTACATTCTTCATTCTCTTTCATAAAATCAATCAAACCCATGTTTTATTCCCATATTCCTTCAATTTAAATAAATAATTTATTTTAAATATCCAATTAATCTGTTTCACTGAATTATTCTGTTTTACCTTAAACATTCTTAATACTATATTCTAATTAATTCATTATCATGGTTTGAGTTTTTTAAAATATTTAATTTTGATACGATCCATAGAGAAATGGTGAAACCCTTTAGGCCCATCATTACTGGCACCATTTTTGGGGATTGTTATGAGTTAGTATTTTGTCTTTAATTTATAAATATTAATTATATATTCATTTGAATTTCATTTTTACAATATTTGTTGTATGGTACTATTTTCAAGATTTTAAAAAACAATTCCTGACCACAGTATTATAGTAAAAGGAAAATAATTTTTATTCCAATTAAAAACATGGGAAAAGCCTAAGTAACCACTTTGATTTCAATCATGAAATCATTTTGATGATATTAAAAAGAATTTAATTTACTAGAAAACCATATGATGATCCATGAACACCGCGTGGATTATTCCATGAACTCTAAGACACATTTTAATTCCATAATATTTCCTATCATGTCATTAGACTACAGGTTTTTTTATTTTCATTATACGATATGGGTCAATATTGGAACCAAATCTTACCTGTGCATTCCATCATTATGTGGGATCAGATACCCTTGAAAATTCTCAACTAATTCTTCCTAAATTCTGAAATTATGGACATTTGGTTAGATATTTTTAACATTTATTGATTTGATGGAAAATCACTTTACCCTTCATGAGAATTATGAAATGATATGACTTGAAAATTCACTCATCGGTCTATTGAACTATGTATTATAATCCAAAACTTCAATAAGGGAGATTTTTTAGAGAAATGGTAGATTCTAGATATTACAGGTGGATGACCACTAATGATGAATTCCCCTGAGAGTGATACATTTTTTGAATGAAATGGATGGAAATTGATTTTAGTGGAAATGTTATTGGGCACAACAAAAATGCAATCACACAATCAATAACAATGTCAAGATTGTACCCATGACGGAATCAAATACCATGTAGATGGTAGTGGTTAAGGGATAGTATAAAAACCCCCATGTTACATATTTAGAAGACCTAAATTGTGCTGACTAAAATTTTGGTAATAAATTTCATGGTTAGAATCCCCAAAAACCTAAAGAACAAGAATGTTAACAGTGGTAAAAAAACGGTCCAAACAAAAAATAAATTCAAGGGCCCAGACTAATAATCCATGTCTATGCATTAAAAGAGGAAATTTCAATATTCAATACCATATTTGGGGATATAATCAAAACAATTAAAGGTGATAGGAAAATACAGTAGGCCATAATATCGAATATAGAGGTTCATGTTAGACAGATCAATTAGAAGCATAGAGGGAAACCTTAAATAGTACTGTTGGGATACCCTAATGTATATCAACATTACGATTTAAAATTTAATGTCCATATAAGTGGGAATAATTATATAAAAATTCATCAGAATTTATAGGATGTAATGAAGAACAAAAAGTGAAATATATGATAACAAATAATATTAGGATGGAGGAAATTGGCACCATCACACTTACAAAAGAGTTTTTAGTGGTGGTATCATGGCACCCACCTGTGAAATAATTTGATCTGTGTATCTCTTCAATTTCAATATTTATCAAAGATAACTGATATAGAAAATATTTGTGTAACTTAGGTTAGATTATCATTATCATTTCATACATGACAATCCAGACATTGGGAATATAATACCTGAATCCAACAAGATATTCCCATCAATTAGTAGACACAATATTGAATTTCCAAAAAAGGTTCTTCGATGATATCTGAATCAATGATGAAAAATTTTACATCATCATCAACCTCTTAGTGGTAGACATAGGCGAGGGGTGAAATCCACTTATTTTTTCGGAGATCATTTTTAGCCACTGGGAATGTGTTGATCGATGTATGAAGGAGAGAAATCTGTATTACAGTTAGAAAAGAAGAAGTATGTTTCAACATCCACTGGGAAATGAAAAAAATACAATTTGATATCGGAAAATGAGTTTGGAAAATAAAAAAACATAATGTTAAGGGTGTCACTCAATGTAAAGTGGTTTACCAAATAGATATTATTGTGAAAGAATATGGCCATCTTCAAATCACTGAAAATAAATAAGAGAGATTGATGGGTCATACAACTGAATTTGTAGGACTGGCCAACTCCATCATATTTGTGAAAGGAAAAAATGTATGGATGGAACGTGAAATTCCATTTAGTTCATCATGATTGTGGATTAAATTGTAGATTGGTCCAATAAATATAAATTTTTTTCTACATAATGAAGAGTTAATATTTTTATATTATAAAGATACAGACTTACCAATGAGTACTGGATACTATTGAGAAGACATGAGGACCCCGACATGAAAAAAACTATTCATTGAAATATTAACTAAGTATAAAACTAATGTCGGTAATGACAAGCCAATGACTATAAATAAATGAACTTACTAGGGGCATGTCACGGATGTTTTTCTTCTCAATTTTCATTTTTAGAGGCACACATGCACTCTCCTTGATATCATTACAAATTCATTGATTATGGGTTGCAAATTCACTTGTGTACTTTTTTGAAGGACCGTAAACTTCAATTATAGAACCATACATAATTACACAAAAGAAGAAGTTGTAGGAAAATTAGATATCCTTAGAACCATTCACACAACGAACTGATATTGGAAGAACATATACATCCTACTTAAAAAAACAAAATGAATTAAATTATTTCAATCATTAATTTTTCTAATATAATCTTAACATTAAACTATTTAACTACCAATTTCATGCCCACATTAGATTCTTTCATCAATAAATTATCCTCGGAGATATAAAGATACTTGGATAGATTCCATTCCATGATTTTGAATTTTTTCAATTATTTAGTATGATAAAAATAGGGTAAATAATTTTTCGATATAACCATTTGGATTATGATTTAAAAAACCATGACATGAGGTGCATGTCAATAATTGTAAATGAAAATTTTCATATATTTTTTTTATTATTTGAATTTCTTAATTAATCATATGAATTTAAATGAGTAGTTTTCCATACCATTAATTTTTTTAGAATACATCCAATGAGCCCAAAATTACGAATTATTTCTACAATTTTTTTATTGTGATACTTTATAATGTAATATTCTAGAACATTAAATGCATCTAATCAATGATATGAATGAACAGAATCACATTAAATTTTGTTGATTCATCTTTTTCTATTCCATTATCAATTCACCCAACATAAATTAATCATTTAAATAAATGTATAATTCCTAAATATACTTGTTAATAAATAAGATGAGTTACAAGCATATATTGTACTTTCCTACCATCCTATAAACAAATGGAATGATATTTCAAAGAACTCGTGTGAGGGATATATTTTCCATTATTGGTTGGTATATACATTATTGATTATACATTAATTGGAGTTATTATTATGATTTGGGGATATTCCATTATATTTTTCAAACATTTTATCATTACTCACCAATATTTTCAAAAGAATGATTTGAATTAGGATGATAAAAAATAACCATTACCAAGACTGATGATATTCTTATCATATGGGGTTATTTGGAGTATCTGATATTCTTCATCAAAATAATAAACAATTAAAAAAATGAAAGAGAGGATGATCCATTCATTTTAATTACATGAATCATAGGCCTTATTTGATTTGTTGTAGGGATGTGAAAAAAAACATATCAGAGGGCCCATGTTGATCATTTTGATGGGAAGTGTCAAATGAAATATTTAAGGAAGATTTATGTTGATCTTATCTCTCAATATCATGCATTACAAATTAGTGGAAAACATCATTTTTTATCCTTATTTTTTACATCATATACAGACCAACTATAAAGACGCATAAATATTTAAACCATACAATAAATAAATCATGATTACCAATAATTATATATTTACACAGAGGACATTTATATTGATTTCAAACCTATGGTATTTGGAATTTTCAAGAGGTAGGTGAAATTATATATAAATTCATACCTTGATGATGAGTGAAAAACTCGTGTGAGTTAAATTAAAAATGGTAATTATATTAATAATGAATGGAAAAATGAAAATAGATGAATGAAATAGCTTGGATATTGATGAAATGAAATTTAAAATACATGGATTATTTGAATTATAATTAAAAAATCGATAATTAATAAATTTTCTACATGTGAGGCTCAAACATTTAACATTACATTTGACCATTTTGTTTTTTAAATGAGTTTGTATCCTGATAAAGTATGTTTCAATTGTAGTATTTGGACATTCAATACATGATGAAATGTTTTCATTCAAGTGCTATGGGATTTGATAAGTACATAAATTATATACATTTTTAATATTAAAATGAACTGATTCTAATAATTTTATTTTTTAATTGATTATTGTAAACCAAATGTTTTCTTCATATTTTTTGGGATGATATATGTGATGGAAAATGGTTATAAGAGTATAAAAAGTAAATAATTCACTAGAATGAAAAAAAATTTCAAATAAGAATGATAAGTGGGAACATCAAGGTCATGAAGCTAAATAAATGATGGAAACTAGGGTTCTGGATAAGAAAATAGACTTTCCATATTGTGTGATCATTATGTGTCAGGAACCAATGAATTTCATGGAAGAAATAAAAGAAATAAAGTTGAAGGAACCTTCCAATATAGTATATAACATGTTTCATGGTGTGACATATAAGGTCAAATAGTGAAATATGTGAATATGACCTATAAATTCTATAGGTTACAAATTCTTTACATGTGGTGCATCATTTACTCATAAAGTTATCATTACACACCATTAAAAGGTTTGGACGACCCATAAACATCTATTTTCAATGCAGCAATTGGTGAAGACTTGTTTTTTGGTCTCACTACCACCCATTAATACTTTTTGACCTTTCATTATGTCAATGAATCCAACCCAAGCCCTACGAAAGTCTATCAATTGTGAATTATGCCGCTTCACCAAGGGGAGATCCGTTTAACAATGTCTAGGGTGATAAAATACTCCAATAGGATCCTGGAAAACATTTTATCTAGTTTTTAATGATTATTTATTTTAATTTCATACATTCCTATTACTCACTCATCACTATGATAGGGGTAAACCTTCTTTATTCTATGTTTATGTAGTTTAATGTTAGAAGTTGTTGTTGGATTCATTCCTTTTTCATTATTCATGAATTTTGTTTAAGAAAATTAAATTATAAATTCTAATCTCATTATTAATCATTTAAGAAACATTTAATTCAACATGAAAGAAAGTCGTTAAATTGGAAAACCGGTTACCCAAAATTCAATTGTGACCATTGTAACATTCAAGGAAATGATGTTTAAATATGGTATCATGAAAAACATGATTCAATGAAACCCTACATTACCAGATCAATGGAAATGTGGGATTCCCACATTGAATATGGTCTACCATAACACTTGGAACAACATCTTCTTGACTATATCACCAAAGATTCATTAATAATTTAATTTCTTAAAGAAATTATACTAGATCCCTAAAAATAAAAATCCATCGAATGCCATTCAAATATGAGTTCAAAACAACCAATATGTTTTTATTTAATACTTCTATTTATTCAAATAAATCATGAACATTTTTTATTCACATGTTACTTAAATTTAAATAAATATAATCTTTTAATGACCTAATTAAACAAACACACCACCTCTTTGGGTTTGACCTCAAAGATACATAATAGTGTTTTCAATTAAAAAGGATCCAAATTTTGAGTTTTAATAAAAAAAAGTTATTCATATTATACATCAAGATAAATAACGTATCACATTGGTCCCATAAAATATAATTATACTTACCATCCATATGATGTTATAATAAAAATTAATCACATCACTTTTTGGGGCGGTAATCCAATGTTCAAAATAATGACTTTATCATTTATTGGATGGAAGATAATGTATGAAATTATATTATATATATTTTCTCAATAATTATTAATATGTAATTAATATAATATATGAGAATAAAATTATTCATTATTACTTTCTATGTATGCTTTCTTTAGAAAATGAATCACGTCACTTCATGGTGTGTCAGTCATCCGTACACATAGGTAATGTTGTCTTATACTGTATAAAATGAATATAAGAAGGTATAAATGATATTATAATTAAATTAGTATTCCTATAATATATATATATATATATAATAAGTAAATTATACAACATTATATCCATCTACGATAAGTAGTGAGAGAAAAGGAATTAAGTCAGTTGGAAGATATATAGCCAAACGTACACATGATCAACTGTTTTGTTTCCCATTTTGAAGAAGATGATACCGTTTTTGTTGATTACCAAAAAAAATGAATAATTATATATTATATATTTATGTTTTTATATAATAAGGGTACAATAATATTTGAAATAATGGTGGAAGAGAAAAAAACATCACATTGTTATGGATGTTACCACTTTTTCAGAACAATTCATTTTTTGAACCAAAATCCATTCATTAATAAATTAATGACCAAAGTAGGGTTATTTTATTATGGGTGGTAAATAGGGGATTTATATTTTTTGGATTTTATGCATTTCGGTTTTTTGGAATTTTTTAAAATAGTTGAATTTTGGTGGCCTTTTATTAGTGGCGGAGCGCATAATTGAAATTATTTTAAAAAAATAAATCAACCTATGTTTCTATGGTTCAATGGATTTGAAAACCGAATATTTTTTAACCTTAAATCATAAACATCTATATATTACCATTAAATTTGGTTTAGATGTGTTTTGATTCATTTTAACCATTATCATGTTGGATTAACCCTTGGCTAAACCAGTTTTTACCGTACATGTGATAAATAATTTTTACTATTTATACTATTCATTAGGGTGAAAAATTATGTTAAGCATATTAGATATTATATATTCTGATTATTCCGAATATTGAATCCATTTTCCTAATTCCTTCTCAATGGAATGGCATAATTTAATTTAAAATAAAACCCTCATTGTTGCTAACAAATTGGTTTATCAAAAAAACATTCAAAATATAAAAAAACATTATACAAAATTCAATGTGAAACTACTTAAAATGAAAAAAATTTATTTATTAATATATATTTCATAAATTACTTTTACACCCAAATTAAACTAAATTGATACCTGTAATTTCTTTTCAAAATTGTATTTTTTAAATAAAAATCATTATTTTTCACTGTTCAATGAAAAATGAAACTCCTAAAAAAATATAAAAAAACACCCTAAGATAATTATAATATGCAGATTTAAAAATTAAATTTAATTTATAAACAGAAACATATAAATTTATTGAAAATTAATTTTAAATTTTGTTGTTCAATGAGTGACTGAATAGCCATTTTTATTAAAAAAATTCAAAAAGCATTTCTTTTTAAATAAAAAAGTTATTATTTAAATTATAATTAGTATATAATCATTAAATTTATTACATAAATTTATAAACCATATAATTTATCATGTTTTGGGTAGTTATTAAAAATTCCAATTTAATTGAAATGTTTTAATGGCCTTCTTTGAATAATAATAATATAATAGAGTGTTGTGCTTCATTTAAACATACTGCATCATGCATTGAAAATAATCATGATTTAATTTACATTTTATGAAATATATCATAATGACACATCGTGTTAAAAAAATATAAATATGTCACAAATAATTTAACCATCTATGTATCAATGAAAATTTCTATTTCGTTACTAAATCTATGGAAAACCCATGTATTATCACATACCCAAAAAAATTAAATAGATGTTACATGTCATAAAAATATTCACAATTTAACTAATTGAAATGAGAAATTCGATAGAGGATTGATCCTGATTACCATGAATGGACTCATAGTTCTGACATATCAATCAACGACTGGTATGGTATAGTTATCAACAAATCCATTAAAATAATTCCCCTTTTAGACTCACATTGCATTACATTTAGAAAACAATGTACATCTCTCCCTAAAACAATTAGAGTTATTTTTTATGTGTTAAAATCAATATGAAATTGAATTATTTGATCCTTTCTTTCCATAGTTTAAAAATATTAATTCCTATAAAACTAATTTAATATAGTATTGACTAATGAAATGAAAATTTAAGACATTCTGATATATAAATCCCTAATTTCACCACTAGCAAAATGATTATTTAATGATAATTCCATTAGAAATAATTTCTTATAAACTCCAATTTCCTTTTCAAATATTACATCAATCTGCCATAAAAAACTACATCAGTAACTAATAAATTAAGGAGAATAAGAAGATAATCGGGATTCAGATAACAATCACAATAATTGGTCCTTATAAAGACATATCCATCACCATATTCATAACATGAATAACCAAAAAATTGGCGCACCATAATTTTTCCTGGATATATAATGTTATATATATTCCAAAAAAATCTCTCACTGCACAATATTCTAGAATTCTATCAAGGTTTTGATTCCTAATTTAGCATATTTCAACGTGCCCAGAAACCAGATGGACAAATTTTGATGTTCCAAAATTCTGACATGTTTTCAATAAAGTAGATTTTTCATAAAAGCTTATTTAACAAAATGATCTAAATATTTTCTAGATCCCAAACACTAGTAAAGATGTTTTAAAATTATTTTTATAATAATGTATCAAAAAATAACATGATTAATTCAACCATTATATTTTTTTTTACAAAAAACATAAAATTATATTTTTCAATATAACAAAATTCTTTATTCTTTGCCAATATTCCATTCAAACTCCAATTACAAATGAATCATTAAATATTTAATCAAATAAAAAATATCTAAAAATTATATTTTGATATTCTACAATATAGTTTTTATAAAAAATGTTTCAGGTATAGAAATTTTTTAATCTAAAGACTACCAAAATTACAATATAATTTGAAAATCTCTTTAAAAGAAAACATGGATTATCAATTCCAAACACATAATAATGATCAATTAAAAAATTAAATTAACCATAATCGAAAACCTATTCACCTATCTTCTCTTATAGATGAAAATTTAACCAAATTTATTATGAACTCCAGATTACTGAAATTTTAATGTAAAGACAATTAAAATTATATTAAAAATATATACCATTTTAAATTATTCACAAATGAATATAACATTATGCATGAACAACTATGTTTCCATATTTCATGTCACTATGTTTTAAGGAAGTCTTTTTTTGAACCATTTATTTAATAATATATAATTATGAATAATCAAAAGAATTAAACAACCAAGAATTAACATACCTTAAATATCACTTTCTTCCATAACCAATGAACTATTTATTAAAATGTTTCAAAAGAATAAAACATTTCCATTAGCTATCCCAATATAATTATAAAGCAATTAATATTTTTTCACTAATACGACCAACATGTTTCACTAATTAACTATATCATAAGAAATATCTATAACATTGTATTTTTGTATGTTGTCAAATTAAAAAAAATTGTCAAATTTTTATCATTCATTCACCGACCATAGTTCAATTATCATTTAAATTCCATAAAATAAAGGTTACAAGCTATTATATTTTGACTAATATGAATCTACATACATCATTGTTAATTATACTAGATATTCTTCACAAATTACATATATAATGATTCATGATAATCAAATGATGGTAATTTTTTACCTATCATGGTATTAACCAAGTAAATATTAACATGAATATCTAGCATACTTCTTGATTAATCTAATTCATCACAATACAATATCCAAATCATTAAATTAAATTAATGCATGATGTGTTATTAAAATATTATAATCCCATGATAAACAATATGTAGTCTATCATGTGTAAATTATCTCTACATTGACTATAAGGAAATGAATTATAGTCATAGGAAGAGAATAAAAATGTTATTATATATATAATTACTAGATTAAATAACTATTTAAATTATCATAAAATAGAATAGATATCCATTATTATTTTTTAGATTACTAAATATTAATTTTATTAAAAATGTATATTCCAATTCATGTCTAATTTCCTATTCAGTTAAAGAAAACAACACATGGAAGGCCTCCAAAAAAACAATGATTGAAAGAATCAACACACCACATAATGAAAATGTCACGAACCAACCCGGGTCGAACCTGATCGGGTCACCCGAGCCAGCCAGCGGAATGGCCTAAGGGTTGTTCCCGATCTCCATGGGCTGACAACTAGTGTCGGGCATCAAGAATCTAACCATTAGGAACAATTTGGCCCATGAACAAATGATAACGAAACAAATATAGACTGGGGATAGGAGAAAAAGACTAGCAATATAATGAAATTAAATGTACATACATCCTTGTGACCCTTCAAGTCGCCACCCAACTCAGAAAAAAGTCTACTACAACATTGAGCAACAAAACCAGGAACCCGAACAAGAAACATAACCTAAAACTAGAAAGATATAATAGATGTGATCACCGAGATTCACAGTAGGGATGCCATGAATAAACCAATGAATCCAACAACTCTCTTTTTCAAAACGTTCTACTGAAACATGTTTTAAATACATATATAAAAGTAGGTTTTTCACATTTTAAAATATTAAACATGTTGTTACCCTTTAAAAACCCAACACACGCTACACACCATTTCCAAAATCACTTTCCATTTTATAAATGAAATCCAAAATAGGAAAAACCAAAGCTGGGATAGATTAAAACAATAAAAAGTGAAACTAAAAAAAATTAATGCAATGAAAGTAAACAAGAAATTTAAATAATTCAATACCCATGGGTGATCCTAAACATCCCTAGAAGACACCTGGATGTACTCGGTTTTGGAACCACCTGTCGGCATTTGGGGAAGCTCCAAAGTCTATAACCAACTGGCCGCCCTATCTGAATAATCTAGTGGCAATGCCCGCCTGGCCTAAAAACAAATCCAGGGGGTACCCACCATTCTAATCGGGGATGGTCAGCAACCATCACTCGATCATGTAAATTATTCCCAAGAAACCATGATGATTATAATAATACTATGTAAGTTGGATGGCCCTCGCACGCGTGGCTCATCTCACATCACTTGCCTACCCCAAACACGGAAACTTCCTATGCGTTAACCCATAAAGGGTTACCCTATGTAGGATGACCCCTCATACTTATATATATATTCATACATGTCAAACATACAGTGTTCCAATCGGGCTATCACATCATTCAGTAATCAAAACCACTTATTAAACACTAGGAGTTGTAAATCGTCCCTCTAGTTTTACATATTCAAATGCCTTTATGAAATAATTGCAAAAGATCTTACAAAACAACCCTAAACACCACTTTTGTATTTAAAAAGCCAAATGGGAACAAGGGTCCCAGTTTCAAGGAATTGAAATAAAATTCATCAGTGATATCATGTACAATTTTCGAAAAAAAACAAAAAAAATCATTGCCTTACACCAGGCACTCAAAAAAATATATACACCAAAAGCCAAATGGGAAAATACGCATGGATTTCTTTTCAAACCAATTTCAAGAACCACCCAAAGAGACATACATAATTTAGAAAACAAGAACCTCTTATAAACCAAGGATTCAAACCAAAAAAATAGTAATTCAAAGAGACATGAAATCATTTCTTCAAAAGAATTTAGATCCATGAAACCATCCAACACAGGATAAACAAGTTTCATAAATTGATTCTACCAGCAAACACCACTCAAAACGTCCAACATTACCATTTCCAGATAAAGGAAGTTAATTCAAACCAAGTTGACAAGGCATAAACATGTGCGTAAATAGGGGATAATCCAAAAATCAATTTTCAAAAAAAAATTTCATTACTAAAACACTACCAAACGTTAACTATAAACATAATGGAGGTACGCAACATAATCTAAAATTTAATTATGAAAACAGAAGAATTAAATTTATTAAATTTGGGATCAAAGGCATGGAAAAACCTACACATAACCAAGGAACTATTTCAAAGTTGTTTTTAACACTTTCAACAATCAATGAAACACTACAATAAATAAACTATGAGGCTGGCAAGGGTGAAATGAAAATTTATTATCTAAATGAAACCACGTATGTGCCTATGGAAAACATCAAAAAGAGAGAAGGGATGGAAATGCCTACCTCAAGAAAAGGACCCATCCAATGCTTTCTAACTTAGGCGACACCTCGCTCCCTGTGTGCACCAGGAAACTATCTCCACACCATAATGACATTCTGCAAAACAAGTCAGTGTAGTGAGGACCAGCACACAACCAAATAAAACCAGGGACCCTCAACACATCACACTACTATCAAACTATGAGCGTGGAAACCAAGAGCAGGATTAAGCTCCCACCGTGGATGACGACGACACACTAAAGTGAAACAAAACCACCTCTCCATCAGCATCAGATGTCGTAAAAAGTAAGAACAAGACCCATGGAGGTATTTTCCTACTCAATTGTGAGTTGTGAACTGATGAGGACACCAGCGAGGTCACAAACGTCGGAGCACGACACTACTAGTGAATATAAGATGCCAAAAAGGGGAAACTCCAGGAGGTCAAGTCACATGGTGCGGGGCGGTTATTGGAGGTCATCTGAACGCAGTCGTATGACTACCGGAGATGGAAAAAAGCAGGTGTTGGTTCTAGGAGTTAGGCCAGACATGGATTCTAGTTAGGCGGAGGGTTCTTAGGATGGCTATCAGTGAGGACAGGGAAGGAAGGTGGTGCCGGATAGGTAAATCGTCGGGGAAGAGGAGGAGGTTTCTAGGAGGTGCGGCTGGGACTGGTGCGTCACAGGATGATCAATGTATAGAGGGTGTTCATGGGACTTCGGGTCGCTGTAGATTAGTGGAAGTAGGGGAGGGTCGTGTACGTGTGGCGTCACGGGAGGTAGGTGTTGCAGGTGGCTAGACGGTGGATCAGAGGTGGAATCATCATCAGGGGCATCAGGGGGAGTGTGTAGCATAGGGGGGATGGAAACGTGGCAACTGGCTGAAGGCAAGGTGAGCGGACAAGTGCGGGGGTGCTGGGGTGCGATTAGGATGGCGGATGGCGCACATGGGGGAAGAAGACAAGAGGGGGGGAGGTGCTCACCACGTGGAATAGGGGAAAAATGGGGTGGGGTGGTTCTAGGGTTTTCATTCAATTACATTAATAAAAATAATATAACTATTATTAGTAATAATAATAATTATTATTATAATAAAACTAGAATGATAATAATAATAATGATAAAAATAATATTAATAATAATATAAAAAATAATGATAATATTAATAAAATTTATTAACAATAAAATTAATAGTAAGAATAATAATAATAATAATGAAAATAATATAAATAATAAAAATAATAATTTGAAAACTCTAATAATAAAATAATTCACTTATTTTAAACTTCAGTCAACTACAAGTTTCACATACCACCGTGTGTGCGGTTGGTCGAACCGCGCTCGAACCATGTCACCTGGCATTGATCACATAAGGGGTTAAGATAAGTGATTTCCACAAAGTTTTATATCCCACGTGAAAGTAGCACATCAGTGAGGACGAGGTGTGACAATTCTCCCCACCACAGTCACTTTCTTCCCGCAAAAATTCACTCAGTCAAACGATAGACAAAACAAGAATACATTCCCGATTAAAATCAGAAGAAACCATAACACAAGTGAATAGGAGATCACAAGTGGGTTCTACCCACCATAACAACTCCACTAGTGTGGAAATTCAATACCCAAACATACCACCCTGGCATGTGGGAGCCGACTCAGGAACTCCCAACCAATCTGAACTAACTTTTATAGCACAGGAAAACAACACATATGCTGAAACTCTAAACTCTCGACTCATTACAAAACCCCCCAACAGTAGAGAAAAACCTCCAAGAAAAAAATTACTCAAACTGTGAATCTGAGCATAACCAGAAACATAGATTCCTCTATAGACACTTAGATCTCAAAAAAAACACCGCCAAACCAAGAAAATCATATACAATGGTCAAACAAACTTTTAAGAAAAAATGCATGATTTGGAAAACCATAATCTGACAAACAAAACTGTTACATTACAACAAAACATGTATATTATAACATCACAATGAAGCAATGTAATTACAAAAATATCATAACATTAATAGTAAAAAAAGGAAATGAACAGACTTTAAATGTTCTACTACCAATACGAAACACAAGACCCGGACCAAGGCATCAATCCCCTGGAAACTCCTAACTGCGCGCGAGCTTCAACCCAAGGCCTATAGCTGGGGCTCTGATGGATGAAGTATCTCCTGCCTCATAGTCAAGCACTAAAAATCCTTCGGTCAGAGCGTTTTATTTAGGCGAAGCTTCCTACAAAACATCTCGAGATGACCTAGACACCCGCAATGATGACACTTCCTCGGAGGGATGCGACATGACCGCTTCATGTGCCATAACCGGCCACACTAGAGGCACACCACTAAACGTCCCAAGGAACTAGAAGCCATAACCACTTCATATGAATCTTTAGGAATAGGTTCCTATGTCACACATAGCTCGCCAAATGGGGAACCTTGAAGAGCAACGGGATATGCTGGATTGCAAACCATCTCCGCTCCGAAGTCTAACTCAGCTAAGAACGCCTCATCCACCATCTTCTAAAAATGATGGTCCTTTGAAAGGAGTACCCACTCCTTGATCGCTAGACAATGAGCCCCGATGAAGAGAGAAGTCCTCAGCAAATCTTGTGATGTTTCCTATGGAGAGAAGGACACAAGCTCCTTGAAATGGTCAATATATGCATTCACCTTCTGTTGGCCTTGTTGTTTACACATGAGATCTCCCCTCCTCTTCGTATTCACCTATTTAGGTATAAACCATCGGAAGAAGATGGATTTAAAGACATCCCATGTCATCCCAAATTTCATTGATGGTGGGGCAACCAACTCACATTCATCCATAGTTATACCTTCAAAAAACCCAAAATAGCACGCACTATGAAAACATCAAGAGTTCCCAATATCCTGAAGATGTGTTCGACCTCTTCAAGCCACTCTACTGATTCTAACGAACCTTGATCACTGTGAAGGATAAGAAATGTCCGAGAAGGACCAAAGATGGGCATGAATAATAAAAAACCTTGGCGACCTTTCTGGGTGGAATTTTCTGAACAACAGATAAAACACAGAACCAAAACCAACATCAAGCTGAAGCAACATCATTGGATGAACTATCATCTGAAAACAATCAGTTCAATGAAGAACAAGCAAATGAAAACACCACCCAAAAATCATTTCCCCTTTTTAAAATCACTTTAAAAAACAAGGTCATGCCTTTAATTCTAATTCCACACAGCAGTAATCTCGTTAACCATCACACATGTCTTCATCTACTTTCATCCATACGCATCAACACATACTTCTCATGTCTTCCCTCACATGCGCAAACATTCATAAAGAGTACCTGAGGTTGCACCCAAACCATATCTCTACCAATTTCCAATCAACTACCATATTTTTAAATAAAGAAATTTTAGTCTTAAAAAATTCCCTTTATCAAATTTTTTGTCATTAAAAAGAAATTATTCTCATTTCAAAAACCCATTTTCCATTTTTTTTGTTAAAGTGAACTTAGACAAATCAGAACCATGTCGACACTCAACTTGCATCAAATTAACAAAGTGAGGGACTAGTAGTCATACTTAACCTAGAAACATGGTAGTGGACCATGCTCCAAGTAAGCACCAACACATAGGAGGAACATAAATCGTGTACTCAGACTCCACATGGGTCACTACTCCATGTGAAATCACGATGTGACATTGGCTTTCCTATGTTTTTATCCCTCAATCAAAAGAAAATTAGAAGAAAACAAGGATTCAATTACCAAACTACCCCTTACGACTTGAGGTTCGAAACGAGCAAGGGTTCATGATTCCTTTCCCATACCTACCTCTTGAGTCCCGAAAATCTTAATCTCCATCTATCGAACATAAAAAATAACATGGGCGACTTCTAATGCCATTTTTTCATGAACCAACCTGAGTCAACCCTGAACGAGTCACCCGAGCTAGCTTGCGGCATGGCCCGAGGGGAATTCCCGATCCCCAGTGGCTGGAAACTAGTGCCAGGCATCAAAAATATAACCGTTGGGAATGATTTGGCCAATGAAAAAAAGATAACCAAACAAATAAATATTGACAATATGAGAAAAAGACTAGCAGTTGAAACAATGTAGATGTACATACCTCCTTGTGACCCTTATGGTCACCACCCAACTCAGAACATTGTCTACTCCAAAACTAAGCAGCTCATCCAGGAACCTGAACAATAAACTGAACCTGCAACTAGAGAGATATAATAGGCATGAGCTCCAAGATGCTCAATAAGGATGCCAAGAATAAACCACTGAATCCATCAACTCTCTTTTCCAAAACAGTCCACTAAAACAAGTTTGAAATACATATTTAAATGTATGGTTTTCACATTTTAAAATATGCAACATATTGTTCTCATTTAAATACCCAACACATGATACACACCATTTCCAAAATCACTTGCCATTTTATAAATGAAATCCAAAACAGGAAAAAACCCAAGATGGGATAGAGTAAAACAAGTAAAAGTGAAACTGAAAATAAAACAATGCAACAAAAAGTAAACAAGCAATGTAAATAATTCAGTAACCATGGGTGATCCTAAACATCCCTAGAAGTCCCCTGGACGTACTCGGTTTCGGAACCACCTATCGGCGTATGGTGAAGCTCCTAAGTCTATAACCAACTGGCCACCCTATCTGACCAATCCAGTTGCAAAGCCCGCCTAGCCTAACAACAAATCCAGGGGTACCAACCCGTCTAATTGGGGCTGGTCAGCAAATGTCACTCGATCATCTAAAAAACACCCAGGAACCCATGGTGATTATAATAATACTTTGGAAGTAGGAAATCCCTCGCACACATGACTCATCTCACCGCACTTGCCTACCCCAAACACAGAAGTCTTCTATGTGTTCTCCCATAAAGGCGTACCATAGATAGGAGCACCCCACATAATTATATATATGCATACTTTCCAAACATACAATGTGCCAATCGGGTTGTCACATCATTCAGTTATGAAAACCACTTTATTAAACACTTGGAGTTGTAAATCATCCCTCAAGTTTTACATAATCAAATGCCTTTATGAAAACTTCACAAAATCTCTTCCAAAACAACCCTAAACACCACTTTTGTATTTAAAAATCCAAACAGGCCCATAGGTACCAAGTTTCAAGGCATTGCAATAATAGTCTTTAGTGATATCATATTCAATTTTATAAAAAAACAAACCCAAGTGTTGCCTTAAACCACACAATCAACAAAATATATACACCAAAAGCCAAACGGGTATATACGCATTGATTTATTTTCAAACCAACTTAAAGAACCAAAAAAAGAGACCCACATCATTTAGATTACAAAATCCTCTTATAATCCAAGGATTCAATCAAAAAAATACCAATTCAAGGAGATGGGAAATCATTTATTCAAAAGCATTATGTTCCATGAAACCAACCAACGCAGGAAAAACAAGTTTCAAAAAATGTTTCTACCAGCAAACACCACTCAAAACGTCTAATAGTACCATTGGAATATAAAGGCGGGTAGTTCCAACCATGTTGGAAAGGCATAAACATGTGCGTAAATAGGGGAGCTTCCAAAATTCAATTTTCAATCAAATATTTCAACATTAAAACACTACCATAAGTTAACTATAAACATAATAGAGGTGCGCAACATAATATAAAATTTAATTAAAAAAACAAAAGCATTAAATTGATTAATGTTGTGAGAAAAGTCATGGAAACAACTACACATAACCAAGGAACTATTTCAATGCAGTTTTTAACACTTTTAACCATCAAAGAAACACTGCAATAAATAAACCATCAGGATTGCAAGGGTGAAAATAAATTTTATAAACTAAATGAAACCATTCAAGTGCCTTTGGAAAACATCAGAAGAGAGAAGGGATGGAAATACCTACCTCAAGAGCAGAACCCAGCCAAATCATTCTAATTCAGGCGACACCTCGCTCGCTGTGCGCAACTGGAAACTCTCGCCACACAATAATGATATTCGGCAAAACAAGTCAGTGGGGCGAGGACCAGCTCACAAAAAAATAATACCAGGGACCCTCAACACATCATAATATAATAAAACAACGAGCGTGGAAACCAATAGTAGTTTTAAGCTATCACCATCGATGACGACGACGCACTAAAGTAGAGAAAAACCTCATTTCCATTAGTGGATGATGACATAAAAAGTATAAAAAAGACACAAGGATGTCTTTTCCTACTCAATTATGAGTTGTGATTCAATGAGGCCACTGGAGAGGTTAGGCACACTGGAGTAGGCCGCTGCTGGTGAAGATAGGAGGCCGAAAAGGGGGTACACAGGGAGGTTGAGTCTCCTGGTGTCGGGAGGTTGTCAGAGTTCAGCTGAACATAGCCGGACGGTGACCAGAGACGGCCGAAAGCAGCTGTCGGTGCTAAGAGGAAGGCCAGACATAGCTACCGGTGAGGCGAAGGGTTCATGGGACGGCGGTCTGTGAGGTCAGGAAAGGGAGGTGGTGTCGGAGATGAAAACCATCGGGGAAGAGGAGGAGGTCGTCGGGAGGTGCAGCTGGGATAGGGGCGTCACAAGACGAGTGAGGAAGAGAGGGAGTTTCTAGGTCTTCAGGTCACTGCAAATGAGCGGATGTAGGGTAGGGCTTCAGATAAGAGAGTGGTTTCGCATGAGGTAGGCGCTGTGGGCGGCCGGACAGTGGATCAGAGGTGGAATCATCGACCGGTGCAGTAGGGGGGAGGGCGTAGCACAGGGGGGCTGGAAACGCGACTGCTGGCCGAAGGCAGGGTGAGTGGACGAGAGAGGTAGTTCCAAGGTGCGATCAAGATGGAAGACGGGGCGTACGGGGCAAGAAGACAGGAGGGGTGAGGCATACCACGTGGAATACGAAAACAAATTGTGGGGGGGGGGGGTAGCTAGGGTTTTCATTCATTTTTTTCATTCAATTACATTAATAAAAATAATATTTGTCCGATTATTAATATTCAAAATAATAAGAATAATAAAACTATAATGATAATAATAATAATGATACAATTAATAATAATAAAAATATCAATAATAAAGATAATATTAATAAAATTTAATAATAATAATAATAATAATAATAATAATGAAATTGAAATTAATTATAATACTATAAATAATAATAATAAAAATTGAACAGCCCTAATAAGAAAATATTTCACTTATTTTAAACATCGCTCAACTGCACAACTCACATAGCACTGTGCGCGCTGTTGGGCGAACCGCGCTCGAACCATGCCACCCGGCACTGATCGCATAAAGGGTTAATATGCGTGATTGTCATGCAGTTTTATATCTCGCATGCAAGGAGCACATCATCTAGGTCAGGGTGTGATAGATAAATAATATTTTACAAGTTCTCAAAACAATTTACTAGAAACTCTTAGTATTATCCATGGGAACAATAACCCATTTAAGAAAGAAAGGATGTCCTTTCGTTTTTTTCCAAAACCATTTGAATCAAATATAACATGAATTAGTTCATTATAGTGTAAAGTCTCTTTAATAATGAAATATACAAAAATCTCATAATCATAAACCCACGAGGGAGAGGTGAAAATAGTTAAATGGTTTTAGAACACTTTTTTCACCCTTTCCACAATTATAGCATGATGTATATCATATTGAGTTAAGTTACAAAATTTAATTAAACAAATTTGTTGTTATTACATGTACACTATATTTACTACCATCCCAAATGATGTACTGACTAAGTTGGAAACATTTGTAACATCTAATCCTCACCCTTTTCTTGTGCAGGGGAAGAGCTATTTTTGACCTTTTTTCATGTCTCAAAGATACCAATGGCTATAGATATATTCCAATGGAATATGTAAATTATGAGGTATTATTAACCCTTACATACAATGAACATAATAAGATAACATATTAATATAGGATCGTATATTACGCATGACTTAATGAAAGAAAAAAATCTTAATAAATAAAACAAATAATAGTAATTCGAGTATAGTATCCAAATATGGTAATAAATATGACTACAATATGACACAACAAAAAATAAATACAATGTTCCAATATTGTAACTACATTCATGTTCCACAATACAATGACAACCATGCTCCATGACCCATAACCAAATAACATCCAAACCCCCATGATTTGTTTCTTGATTTATGAATATCTCATTACCAAAATCTTGTTTAATAGTGTGATTATAGATTCCCAGAATGTAATAAAATAACATCCTACAAATAATTCCTATTATACATGATAATTTCATAAAAATTTATAGAATTTACGAAAATTTATGAAATAAAGTATTTAAGAGTGTATCATAAAACAATAGAACGAGGAACATAAAAATTGATTATATTTAAGGCATAAATTAAGATGATCTCTATAATCATGTTGATTTTTCACAATAAATTTATTTTAGAAACCCCTAAAACTACATTCCACATGGAATAATAATTCCATGTTCTCACATATACAGACACACATGCATTTCGAATGATATTTCTATTGATCTCAAGAGAATACTTTTCCACCATAATGTATTTAATTATAAATTAGAAATGCCCAAAAATAATCTAGTGACCATGTCCCCCTGAAAAATGTATAATAAACATGAACACAAACAAACCATTACATTCCTATAAAATACATCAAAATGTAAATATTTAAAACAATATCCATTTTAAAATGATTTATCAAATTCCATATGGGAAACACCAATAACCTACTATTTGAAATCCAAAAAAATAGTATTTTCCAAATATAATTTCTTTAGAATATTATATTGTCAATTGAAACTGTAGATTTAGAAATATAATACATTTAGTTATAGAAAAATTGAAAAGAGATGTATGATCCCCAATCTTCTTATGATTTTTAACAGCAACCATGAAGGAAATCATATACAGATATCTGATCACTCAACAAAATTTTAATGGAGAAGATTCTCCATTGGGGTAAGTTCATCAAAAATTACCTTCTAAAGCCATATATTGATAGAATTTTTGGGATTGAATGTAAGTAAAATTAATTTTTTGATAACTAATGATTAATATTATGTAATTATACCCTAAAATATCACATGTGAATTTTCATAAAATACCATATCTCTCTCCAAGAAAATGATTCTTGAATTTTTCATTAAGGAAAAAATGGTTTTGACTAACACAATTGACTGTTTTGTTCAATTCACTCATGATTAACATTGGTTCATTCACACCACAGAGACCACACAATGATGTTATTCAAAAAACTAATCCATTTCATGTGGACCATAGATTCCTTTTTTAATTAGAGTTTCTAAGGTCCATGTGGCGCATTAGAAGACTCCCTGCTCCACATTATTGATATTACACCACACGCTCTCCATTTTATCACATTTCAATCGAATAGGTGGACTCCCTATGAATCAAATTAATCCCCATTATATATTTCATCTAATTGGGCACTTTTATTACCCTTTCACATGATTAGAAGATTTTCTAGGTATTCTGCCACATCAACTAACTCACCATTTGACAAAAGGGAACTTTATACCCACATAGCTGAACACTATCGTGTGGTGATGTTTTTGGTGAACCTCAAAAACCTTTAAAAATTCTTTGGACACCATAAAAAACTATATATTCATCAAATTTAACAAAAACATAAATATTCGTAATAATAACCCACAAAACATTAATATTCCTCAACTTGGGGGTGTTACAGATATGGAAAAATGATGAAAATGATAATCATATATCTCAATACACTATATATTTTCATACATTTTATGATTATTATTTTAATTTAATCAATTTATAATAAAATACATTTGATAATAAATTTTTCAACACATATAATGATAAATAATATCTAACTACAACTACTGAACTGAACAGATTTAAAACTCTCAATGATAAATTTAATTATATATTGAAGACTTTCTAGAATATTTCTGAAGAAAAACATGTTTAATATTAAAAACAAATATAAAATAAAAAAAATTCATAAAATTCAAATAAATTAGATTTAAAAACAAATTCTATGGTAAAATTTATTAATTAGAAATGTATAGATTTGAAATATTATCATTAGATCAACGATTTTTGAAATTTGTTTGTTGGAATTAAATTCAATGTGAGTAGCCTAAAGATATGTTTCTGTATTTTTTATTCTCCTAAATAAATTTTTATTAGATTTATGTACAAAATGATCATTAATTAAATAAAATAGAAGAGGTTATACATATAAAAAGTCACATTTCCGAAAAAATTATTTTGTACTAAAAGTGATCAATTTCGCACTAAATTTCAATGGTTAGGTCAATAGAATGAATATTTATATTTAAAAATGTTCAATTCAAATTCATTATAATGTTTTTATTTCTATATAACTATTAGTTTTTTAACATATAACTATTTTTTGGATGTTTATTCAAAAAAATAAATGTATTAACAAAAATAGACCTATAAATGATTTGGTATAAAAACATAATTTTTTCTCTTTCCAAAAAATAGAATGAATACCACCCTAGAAATTAAATTTTATATAGAATTTTTTTAAATTGAATAATGTGAATCCCAAATTATGAAATATGAATATAATTAATGAATCGTGAGTCACATTTTGTGACTATAAAGAAGTTGGAATCATTAGAATTAGTTGTTTTTTCCTTTTAAAATAGCTATTTAAAAAAATTATGGTTAGGGTCATTATCCCAAACCCTTATGTATTATTAAGAAGCATAATGATAGTTATACTGTGATATTTAATATTAAAAATTTATTATTCAATGTTTCGAACGTAATTTCATTTGATGTATCAATAGGCACCTGAATATATATAATCTTGAGATAGTAGACATAATTTATTAATATTGACCATATTTAAGAGAATATAATTTTATATATTTATTATTACATAGATTAATAAGACATTGTAACTTCAAAAATTTAGATTGAAATTCTAGGAAAAGAATTAATTTGGATATACCAGTACATATGTTAAGTTCAACAAGATAATTTAATCATTTTATAGTTATTAGGAAACATAAGTCTATTGATAAATATTAATGCTAATTATAAAATTTCAAATAATTATATATATTGAATCTCTTTTTATTTGGTCCTACCTAAATTGGAATGTGGGGACACATTTTTTTTATGTCTTAGTAGAATATTACACTATAATTACAAAGGTTTATTTTCCCTCTCAAAAATCTCATGTACTTACTCATTTTATGATTTTTTGTCCTTTCATAAGTTATTAGAAAAATATACCATTGATTACTACCTATTGTGATAATTATGGTGAAATTTTAAACTCATATTTCCAAACATTTTTTAGTAACAAAGGTTTTTATTATAATTTTTCAACAATTATAAAACCGTATAAAAATAATAACAATGAATAAAGAAAATTTATTCATTATAAAATTATTTAAACGTTCATAAATATGATTTATTTTTATAAAAAGTTTTTAGATAATGATATGATCTCTTACATTTATACTATAAATTGTTTCATAATAAAAAAATTATTAAAAATAAATTTTATGAGTTAAAAACCAAAACAAATTGAAAAATTTCATAAATCATGCTATTTGGATGTAAATTATTCATATTTAATACTATGATCAAAATCATAAATTTTATGTAAAGGATATTTATGGAATTACTATTAATTATTACATGACTATAATGGGTTATATTGATTTTAATAAAAGAAAAAATATCTTCGATGAAATTTTTCTTGTAATGTTTCTGGAATTTTATCCTTTTTCAAAATACCGCTTGGATTTAAATTATCAAAAGAATGCCTTTTAACATGATCTATTTAGTTTATATGATGTTTATTCATAAAAACTGTTAGTAAATATTTTTGAAGTTAATCCATAGGATTTATAATATAGATAAATTACTTCATAGTAATATTTATATCCAATAATTGATGATAGACATACATCTTTATGGAAATAAATATCATAAAGAGTCTCCATATCAATAACGTTATTGGTGATGTCATTCAATAGGTTAAAACATGATGCTTCATTAATAAAAAATGAGGACATCATGGATTAATAAAAAATAAAACCTAAAATGGTTGGTTATATTATATGTTATTATTTTTGGATAAGGATTATACCAGAAGAGATTGATAAATTTCAATGGAATCATAATTATACCATATTTCAACAACATAAATATATTCTAGTCTTTTGGGTAAATTTTTTTTACATATATATGTAATAAATGTGGAACTACATTTATAAAAAATGAAGTAATTTTTTCAAAAGGTAATTGTAAATAAAAAGGGAAGGGCGTTATAAAACCATTACATCAATTGAAATATTGGAGTCTATGTGAATATTAATATATGAACCTGAATTAAACATCAAATAATCTTGTGTTTTACTTAAGATATTACATTATTCCACATTTTTGGATCTTTTTTGTGTTTCGATATTTATAGAATTAGTCCATAACACATAAATTGTAAAACTATAAAATAAAAACAGGACACATTCGATTAGTATCCATTTCTACCCTAATATAAATCAACTAAAATAAAGAATGGTCAATTTTATGAAAACACTTTATGTTTTCAACGTCATATCTTCCAATCCCTTAATCTTCCTCAAATCTAGTTAAAATATTTAAAAAATGTTTATTTATCACAAAAATCTCCTCATGGCACACAAATAAGGAAATATTTGTTCTATTATTAAATATTAAAATCCCTAAAACCCCCATTATTAAAAACATAAAATTTTACCCTGAATAAAATATAAAATTCTTTTAAGAATATAATTTATTTTAAAATATTAAATGAAATTATTTCAATTGAAACTCATTAAAAAATATATAAAATTCATGTACTTACCTTTTGAAATCATCACACAAAATCCTTACAGAAAACATAATTAACCCTTAATGATTTAAATAACCATATGAACAACATAGAATATAATTATTTTGATAATAAATTTTTTTCTAAATGCATTAGAGATCTATTTGGACACACCCATCTTTTATCCTTTAGTAATCACACTCGACACTATCTAGGAAAACCCATAAATCATAATATATGAGAACAAAAAATTAATAAAACGTTTTTTCAATTAAATATTTCTACTAAACTCATTTTAAAAATTCTTCTATCCTAATATGAATACAAAATTATGATATTAAAATAAATTTTTTATTCGTAATACAAATTCAATCACAAAATACAACATTTTTTTTAAAAACAACTTTTAATACCAAAATAACCAATATATAAGGAAAGAGTTATTTTCATTTAATAAATCATTTAATAGTGAAATTTAATCATAATATCCAATAAAATTCACTATGACAAGAATTTTTATTGTCACCGTAATTTAAATATTGGAAATTTCATTTTCCGTTTCTCAAAACGTTCCAATTAATATATGTAAAACATTTATTTGAAAACCATTGAAATAAAGATAAACAGACAAAAAATGAACTAGATGAATATTTTATTTCCATAGATAAATTTAAAATATCATTTTAAAAACATGTACATAGAGGAGAAATATATTTTTAATGAAAGCCTCTGAAAAATATTTTTTCAATGAAAAGCCCCGTATAACAAGAGAATCATCTGAGTCACAAGAAAAATTAATGAATGGCATTTTAAACTTTAAATATCATATAATTTAAATTTTATTTAAATATATTATAAAATGGGTTTTATATTGACCTTATAAAATATTAAAGTTTAATAACATCAATATATGCTAAAATTAAATGATATCTAGAAAAAGTCTCTTAGCTTGCGTATGACATGCCACTTGTGAATTTTTTTCCTTAATAGTAAATTTATTTTACTTATTTACTTTATTAATAAATTTTTTCATGTTTACCTTTAATTTTTTTTCAATTATTATAATATATTATATAATTACAAAATAAATTATGTTTATGTTGGGTGTTTTGACCATATTTTGTTTATGTGTCAAGAATGACTTTGATTTTTAGACATTGGTCAAAGGGATAATTAATAAAACATATCAATAATAATAATCATGAAATAATTATATTATTTATCAACCATAATATACTTTTCAAATTAATCATGATTAATGGTTATAAAAAATTCACCAATGTTACAATCATGTAGAAAATACGTTATATGAATGGTTGAGTAATATTCCAATTTTTCAATGATCGTCCTGGAAAAAAGGTAAGTAAAATCTATCATTCCATAATGAGCATTATATCATATATATAATAATTTTTAATAATATAAAATTATATATATATATATATTGTGATGTACAAAAGGAATCACAATGCTTTGAGGAGGAGGAGGTCCACACATCCACAAATGATGATATATATTTTTCTGTGTCTGCAAGGGTAATAAAGGAAAATTTGTATTATATTTTTAGAATGGTTATTATGACACGGATATAATTTTAATTTCATTAATAATAGAATTTTTTATCAAAACCATCTATTATACATTAAATGTAATATGTGAACGAATCACATTTATTTGTGAAGGTGGAAGTCCACACATCCACAAACATTGTTATCGTATTCACATAAAATGGACAGAATTAAGTAATGTGTTAAATAAAAAATTAAAATGTATGGATAAATAATAAATATAATAAATAACTATAAAAATATTATTTTCATCATAATAGACCGTAATAAGATGTGGTGAAGAAAAAAACGAAGTCACATTGGGAGGCGTTAATCTGCCATACACATGAATTGTGATTTTGTTACACATTTTATGGAAATGTTTGTATGTTTAAGTATAACCATTTTCATAGAAAATATTATTATATTTTTCATAATGTTATTTATATTATAATGGAATTAGAATAATTTAAGAGTTGTAAAATGATATAAAAAAAGTTCTCAATGAAGAATGTTACATCTTCGTTGGGAAACTCCTTCTGATTCTCATGAAAGGATATCATTGGTTTTATTTTTTTGCGAAGTGAGGATTCTTGGATAATATTATGTATTTTTTGAGCCCATAGGGAAGTTTTTGGATTATTCAAAAGGGTTTATATTTTTTATAATTAGTGAAAGTGATTGCCTTTTGTAGTGGAGGGGGAGTGGCATTCCTCTATATATAATTAAGACAACACAATTAGGAGGTCTCCCTTATATAATTTTCCAAAAATAATGAACCAAATATTTTAAAATACAGTATATTGTATTAATATTTAAATAAAATGGGTTTTGATTTATTTTATAGTTCATTTTCCCCTTCAATATTAACGTTTAACCACTATGTAAACAAATATTCACCTTAATATTTTAATTTATTTTAATTAATTAAACAAATAATTTTGGTCAAAAAATATGTTTCCATTAATATAAATTAATAATTTTTATGTTTTCTAATAAGGAATATATTTTTCTTAATTCCAATAAATAATAGGCATAATTTAATTTAAAATTAATCATGTAGACAAGAAAAAAAAATGTGGTTTTAAATTAAAATGTTCAAATGTTTCAAATGTTTTTTTATCAAATTAAATTCATAAAATTATTCAAATGATTTAAATGATATTTAATATGGTATAATTTAACAATTTTTTTAAAACCAACTAAAAATTTAGTTCACACTATAATATCATTAAAGGAGAAAGTAGTTATAATTAAATTTTTTTATTTTTTACTATTCATCAAAACATAAAACTTATCAGAAAATTTAAAAAAAAAAGAAACCAAATTAAATTATGAAATTCCAGATTCAAAAATTATGTTTAATTTTTAATATAATAATTAAATAATTTACAAATTTTATTTTTTTTTATTTGATCACTAATAAAACGAGAAAAAACAATATTTTACGAAAAAATTGTTTTAAAGCATAAACAAATGATT
The DNA here is from genome assembly GCA_963277665.1 of Viscum album. Classification (NCBI taxonomy): domain Eukaryota; kingdom Viridiplantae; phylum Streptophyta; class Magnoliopsida; order Santalales; family Viscaceae; genus Viscum; species Viscum album. Next base: position 767,336,880 of record OY728152.1, on the reverse strand, counting down.
TATTCTAATGTTATGCCTATAAAATCTATTAGATAAATTAGAATCTATTTTATAAAGTTGTGTAAATATAATTATTTATTTTTATTCATTCCTAAAAAATTATAATTTATAGGTTATGACTTCTATATGAAATAATAATATAAACAATATATTATCATTTAGTATAACTTAGTCTTTCATGAAATGAAGGATTTTAAAGAAAATCAGTTTGTGTTTCATATAAAATATTGAACATATTGACCTTTTTAATTTAAAATTATATTTTAATTCATAAAAAATACTAAATAAACTTATTCCATAATTACCTGAGATGTTACATCCTTACACCATTTTTGAAAACTCATTTTCATAATTTTATTCACCTATAAAATAAGTGGGTATATTTATTCTTCATAGGATTTTAATATTCTCATGTATCCACATCAACTATATTGTTTTTTCATAAATACTTTACTATGTGAATAAAATTATTCTACCAAATTTTCTCTATATAATTAATAATATTAATTTTGTATCCCTTATATGAAATATTCTGTTCAAACTGAACTAATTTAGGGCTCCAAACCTGTCATGAATCGAGTATATATTTCCTTACCATTGAACCATGAAATATTTTCTATAACTATGATAAACTCTACATTAAATCCACTTGATAGGAGATAGGTCCAACATTCTCTAGGTTAACATATTGTCTAATGTACAATGGATTCATCAACCCCATTTTTTTTAAACACATCACACATTTCCATGGAGAAACCTTTTTGAAATATGTGGTCACTAAACTCAAATGAAATATATTTTCTATGTTTTTCATTATAACATTTCCTCCATTGTGCTACCCTCGTGTATCATAGAATCAACTAAACCTTCTCATTTATTTCATCTTCCAACTATGGTCTCATAAACTCTTGTTCTCCTACATAATCCAACAAATCTAGTGTCTGAAAGTTCCTTCCATATAATATCTCGAATTGTTCCTTATGTATAATGGAATTAAAACTATTATTATTAGAAAGATCAATGAAACAAACATGAAAATCAAAAATTCTCATATAATACTTTGAAAAAGAAAATAGTATATATTCCATGTTTTGGATCATCTACTTAAACTGTCTATCAGATTAAGTAAAAATGTTTCACTAAAATATAATTCATTACACAACTAATTCAGATGTAGTTTCCAAAACAATAAATGGGATCCTAGAATCATGTCCTAATATAATGGAGAGTTAAACTCTATGTAACATTAAAATGTCATTTATAAATAGTTGATAAATCTTATCTAAAGACATTGTTTCTCGAATGGGAAGGAAAAGTGATGATTTAGTTAATTGATAAAAATAAAAAAAATCATATATTATCCCATTTCAACACTAGTAATGGAAAATATTGATGCATACCTTTTGGTGGCTCTCATTTTTTATCCTACTTAAAAGTAAAATCACTTAATGGTACATTCAAAAATATCTTTATTCATACCATCACAATAATAATACTACAGAAATTCTCTATACATCATAGTGATGTTGGGATGAATAGAAAAAAGTTTACTATGAGCTTCAATCAACAACTCTTTTCTCAACTGGGAATCACAAAGAACACATAATATTTTTCCAAATAATAAAAAACATTCAATAAACATATTTAAATTTGGGAACATACACATTTTAATGTATTCTATAATTTTTTCAATGATTGGACCACCTTCTGATCTCTTATAATTCATTATGACAATGTCAGCCACACTAAAACCTAAAAAAAATTAATGGTTTCCCATCATCCAAAAATAGCTACACCAAATTTCATCAATTATTTAACCAATTTATCATGCTTTATATAAATCATGGTTAATGTAGCATTACATTTTCAACTCAAATCATCAACCACTTTATTATCGTTTCATGCCTGATAATGAATCGCCTAATCATAATCATTGATTAGTTCTATCATTCTTCAATGCCTCATGTTCAATTCATTATGGTTGAATATATAATCAATTATTTTTTGATCAGAATATATTTCACCCTTTACTCCATAAAATTTCAGACCCATATATTTTATGAAAAACAATAGTAGATATTTCCAAATCATGTGTATGGTAATTTTACCCATGATTCCCAAATTAAAGTGATGAATAACTAATTACCTGAAAATTATCCATTAGGATATAACCATGTAAATTCAACAATGAATCATTATTGACAATGAATTAACTATTTATAAAAGGAAGGGAAAAACTATATCATTCACCAATATTATTTTTAGTCACTAAAAATAATAATCACATTCTTTTTTCCAGATGAACCTGAATCATTTTCATTATAACATAGTTAGTGGGCAGGAAAACTGAGAACAAATTTAAATAATCTAATAGTAGTAACCAACTCATCCAAGAAAACTAAAAAACTCAATTATATTGGTGGGTCAAGGCCATTTATTAACAACATTTTTTTTATCTAGATCAATATCTATATTATATCAAGAAACAATGTGACCATGGAATGAAATATTTTGTAACAAAATTCACTCATCCAACATTTAAAGCTAATATTGTTTTTGTTTATGGTTTAAAAAATAATATTTCTTTCTTTTTCCTATTGAATTTTGAAAATATACCAAAATATAATCAATATAGACAACACAATCATATCCATGATCATGTGGAAAATTCTATTCATAGGATCAATGAATAAAATATAGGTATTAGATAAAAAATTGTATAAATTCAATTTATTATTTACCCTTCCTAGTATGAAATGATTTGTTTTTAATTTCTTCATCATTCACATTGAAATGATGTTACCAAAAACACAGGTCAACGTTCAAAATTTATTGTGCTCTCTCTATCTATTCAAAATAACCATTGATAAGATGAAAAGGATAATTTTCCATAATTGTGATTTTATTCAAGTTTATAAAATCAAAAAAACTCAACATGAAACATATTTATTTTTTAAAGAACAATACAAGAGAACCATGTGGTGATGCTCTTGGACAAAGTAAATAGTTATCTAACAACTCATTCAATTTCCTATCAATAAAAATGTTTCACTTGATACATTCAATAAAATGGTTTAGAAATAGGCATAGCATATTTTAATAATTAAATGGTTAACTCAACATCACAATTATAATTAATACTAAGAAAATCATTTGTAAAGAATATGTGTATTAATTTAAAATTATAACATCAATAATTTTAATAGTTTCTTTAGTTTTAACAAAATGCGATAGGTAAATTTCACTTCCATATCTAATGAATATCACATCTTCATAGTATATTATAAAATGTATGAAGTCAATGGAAATAACATTTTTATCATTGAAAAATATCATATAATGATAAAATATAATTAAATCCATACATAGAATGATATCAAACTCTATCACACCCAATTCAACATGATTTATAGGGAAGATCATCATACTGATAAAAGTAGGAAGATTCATTTAAATCTTGGTAGATTTAAAACTTCCATTTATAGTTTTTACCAAAAACAAATATATCATACAATTATGAGTTGATAATTCTAATTATATATTATGTGAATTAGAAATTAATTGATGAATTTATCCAGAGTCAAATAGGGTATTGGCATAATTTGAATACAAAAGTGACATACCTATCAGAACTTCATTCATTAGTTCACCATCAACCATAGTGGTACAAAATGAATTTTTAACACCATTCTTTTTCTGATCATGATGATTTACATCCTACCAATCTAACATCAAACATATGTCAGCATAACAGTGTAACACATTAAAACTAAAACACCACACTGGCTGATGATTATCAATTTCCCCATTCTTGGATAACATGGGATTCTAGTATTTGAATTCATGGGTCACGTGGTCAAAATCCCCTCATAGGTAACACATTAATTAAATCATAATACATTCTCTAAGGACAATTTTACCACATCTACCACAAGAATGGAACATCAATTAATTACCTCCATGTTTCATTGTTGTACGCTTCCCAAACTCCATGAATCCTGATTTCTTCTTATGTTTATCATCATGGGGCACATAAGAGCTTCCAAAAATTTTCAACACAGTGAAAAAATTGATCATATTTTTTCAATTACCATGTAGTGAAACCCATTCAAAAAATTGTTTTATATCCTGAGTAAGAAAAGGGTAATTTTCTATTAGTGGCTTGAATAATAACCATCACATTACTAAACATGTATTTGATGTTTTATTCATATGTAACGAGTGAATCATTGCCATTGTTTCCCAATTCCAGGAATTTATCTTCTATTCCATGTAGAAAAATCATAGAAATGTATTTATCAAAAAAAATATCAAAGGATGGCCCCCCTTTCATTGAATGAAATCATATTTATCTATGATATTCATAATGAGATACCATTATCATTCACATTGACCAACAAAATGATAAAATTTAATTACATACATTTTGATTTTTTGAATATCCCATGACATAAAATATCTTTTCCACATTATTGATCCAACATTTCGCTACAGCTATGTCACCTGATCCACTGAATAATAGGAGATGTTTACCCATGAAATTCTCCTCAAAAAATGTCTTCCTCTATTTTATATCGAGTTTCTCTTCAGTATAGATACTAAAACCATTAATTTATTGTATCAATTGACCCATTACTAAAAAAAATTATGTTGTTCTGGTTCTAACCATCTCTGGTTTCTGTCATGGAAGGATATATACCTAACGGTTCCTTATAACTATAGATTCCTTGTTTCTTCAAAGTAAAACCATATTTAATTGATATACTTTAGAAGAAGAAACATCTTCGTAAAAAAGGTTTATAACCTTTTAACATGACAATAAGGTAAAATCATTATAAGTAATATTATTGATATTACTATATCCACTAATGTTATCTAAAATACACTTTGATACCAACTAAAAGGCCCCATCATTAAAATTTTTATAATTATGATTTTAAGTAATGATATAACTTTATTTTGTTAGTGAGGGACTTTTCAGGTTTAGTGTTTTAGAGAGTTTGAGCATAACTCATATATAAAAAACCCCAACACATAAAGTGGAAACATATGACTAGTATCCATTCATTCCATATTATATAAATTCTTAAATAAAGTATGTTCCTTTTTATGAAAACACTTCCAGACATTCAATGTGACCCCATCCAATCCCTTATGTGTCATTAAATTGTGTTGAAATCATTTAAAAATGTGGTTTTATCAAAAAATCCCTTTAAGTAATACCAAAAGAAGGTTGTTTTTTGTCAATAATTAAATATAAAAACACATTAAGTCCATTTATTATTAACATAAATGTGCACCCAAAAAGGTAAATAACATTTCATTAAAAGGATCATTTATTTAAACTATTGAAAAAAAATATTTTCATGAAAACCCAATATTATACATAAACAATTCATGTAAGTGCATTTGGACATCATCACATAGAACTATTATAGGTCCATACATGTTTTAATAACCATATGACCATCAAATAACATAATTATCTATAAAATATAATAATTTCACAAGGCATTAGAGTTTTATCTTGGGGATTACATCATTTAAGTTATTACTGGCTCGACGAACTTTATCTGGGAAAACCCAGCATTTATAATTTCAATGAAAAAAATATGAATAAAACATTTCATCAATTTAGAAACTATATTAAATTCCATTGAAAATAATGTTTAGGTATTGAAATATAATATTCGTTCAAAATCCATCTTTTGACGCAAAATATACCTATATTTTAATAATCATTTTTCAAAACAAAAATACAAAATAAAAAGGGATATATAGTGTTTTTTTAGTACAAAATGTAATATTTTAAAGAAATATTTATAAAAATGATAGCCCGGACAACATGAATGATCATAAACACCATTATGTAAGATTAGTACTTTTCATTTTCCCTTTGACAAAATATTCCGTCTAAAAAAATTAAATGATTTGTTTTGAAACAGATTGAAATAAATCAAAGGAAACATAAAATGAAATTAATAATACTTTTACACCCATATAAAAATTTCAAATATTATTTTAAAAACATGGAAATTAAGGGGAATAATATTTTGAATGAAATACTTGAAAATTTTGTTTTCCATAGAAAATATATTCATCCCTTGTGAAACACTTGAATCATAAACCAAATTAAAGAATAAAATTTAAAAAAATCATTGAATATCTTTAAAATAGATTTATTGTGGATATATAGTTTCAATGGGTATATATATACATATTATAACAAATTAATGGTGCATCACATCAACATATTCTTCAATGAAACGATATTGAGATGATATACCTTACCTTGAGTCTAACTTGCCACATGTGTATTTATCCACCTAAATAGTACACTAAAGTTATTTTTTCATTATTAAAAAAATATAAAATATTATCATTACATTTATTTCACCTAATAAATTTTTTAATATTAATTAATAAATTATGGTTACCCTGGGTCTTATGGCCATATTCAGATTATGTGTCAAAAATGACATTGGTATGTTTCCTATGGGCAAATGGGTCATTATGAAAACTTATAAATAATAATAATAATGAAATAATTATCATATTTATAGATTTAATATAATTTTAATAACAATCATAAAATATGGTTATGTAAAATGAACCAATGTTACTATTATGGAGACATTACGGCGTGCATACGAATGAGTAACATTTGATTTTTCGATAAACATCATGAAAAAATGTGTGTAACATTTATCAGTAAATATTTATCATTATATCAGAAATTGAATAATATTTAATTATATATACTTATTTATAGACATATTGGGATGTGAAAAGAATCACATCACCTCGAGGAGGAAGTAGTCCACATGTCCACAAATGACGTGATAAATTTTTTAGTGTGTTCAATGTAATGAAGTAAAAGATATATTATATTTATAGAAAGTTAATTATTTCATGAATATAACATAGATTTAATGTACATAACATATTATTATTAAAATAATTCTTAATACATTCCATTTAAATCATTAGCTAATCACATTTTTTAAGGTTGATATATTCAACACACCCAAAAATTATGTTATTTTATTTCCCAAAAAACTGAAATAAAGAAGGTGTGTGTTATATAATAATTAATTAAGTAGGTATTATCACACCAAGAACACATATAATCCCTTATTTTATACAATTATTAGTCTTGTGTTTATTCGTTGAGGTTTGGGTTTGAGTACAAAAAGAAATTGTGGGTTTTTAGAGTTTTCGTGTGGTTTTCTATATGGATCACAGTCGTAAGATATGTCCTAGATAATTGCTTTCTATTTATTATTCCTGAAGAGAGGTATACATGATTACTACATTGTTTGAAAAATAGTGTGGACAAACTGTGCATATGTGAGATGTCATTAAAAATATATTTCCTTATATTCCATCTCTCCTCCCTTTTACCTTAAATTAATGAACTCTTATTCCATTCATTTTTGAAACAAAAAGGTGTCCCAAGACCCCTTCATGGTATATTTGAGTAAAAATTGGTTTTTAATGGTTTTTTATTACCTTATGTGTCATTGTTGTCAGTGTTTGATAAAATATATATCTATCTGTTTGGGTATAATTGGATGGTTTGGTGAATTTTTCCCATTTGAAACAATTTTAGAAATTTTTTTTAGTTAATGTTTTTTATTTTATATGTTAAATAAGGTGATTTCCTTTCCTGTGGGTTGGAACATGAATTGACAAGTGATTCATGGTTATTTAACAAGAATTTTATTTTAAAAAATAATTTAATGGGTGGATTTGTGTACGATGCAAACAATGGTTTTAGTAAAATGGGATTTGAGCATTTTAATTGGTTTCAGAGTTTTTCGTTGCATGAATTCACATACTCCGGGTAACTAGGTGTTGACGTGGATTTGAAATCAAATGAATAAGATATTTTAAAAAATAATATATTTAGTATGACTTCAAAAAATTAAACGAATAAATAGTAAAAAAGGACTGAAACCATTGTATTAAAAGAAGAAATATTAAAATGGAATGAAAATTTCAGATGAGTGATTGAAAATCCTAAATAATTATGTCTATGCATTTAAAATGATAGGAAGAACATGAAAACATATAGTATCATGTTTCTAATGTTATTAAAATTAATTATTTGAAATAATCATATCATGAATTAATGATAGTCATTGATTTTTATATCATATCAAAAATATCATCATTTCATTAACCATAAATACATCAACTACAATTTCATTTGAATTTGAAAAAAATTAAACATGAATTTCATGACCTTCATGGATGTAATAATTAGAAACCATAAAAGGACTCATGATACATGCATTTTGTTTGAAATTATACATATATATGGAATTATAGAATATTAATTCTAATGGAATGTGCTTTTACAGACCCTATCTCTACAGTGCCAACATCCTAATTCTCAATAAAAATAAAATTGATATAAAACCCCTAATTTACTCTTAAAAATAAATATTTCATATGAATGAAAAATTTCATAAGTAACGATTCAATGAATTAAATTATGATCCATATAGTTAGAGTAATTCAAATATTAATTTTTCAATGGTTTAAAATAAAATTAAATGAATGTTTTATATAATTAAGAATCATTATAATTATTGTATTTTGAAGAAATATATTACATCAAAATAATTTTTATCTCAATATAATGTGATGTTATTGTAAAATTATAAATATATTCTAATTTGGACTGGACATGGTTGAATGAAACTAAAAATTAAAATTTTAAAATAATTAATCCACAACATGCTCAAGGAGTATTTTTTATCTTAAAATTTTCAAATTCATAATTCATTTCAATATCTAGTGGAATTATAAATAAATATCAATTATGGAATTTAATGTTACTAAAAAACTATGAAATTTGGGAATGATATGTAGAAATTGTTATAACTATGAAACACACAACACAAACCACCTTGGGGGACTTAAAATATTATTTATGGAGTTTGAAGAATGATATAGTAGGAATTGTTTATTTAATTTAGGAGGGGAGAATAAAATAAATAATAGATAAAGATGTTTCAAAAATGATTAATTATTTTATTAGAAGAATATATGAGTTTTTAAACATAATTTTCATCAATCATGCATGATGATAATTTAAATAATGTCATGAGTTTACTAAGTAGATGATTTTCATCATGTATTATCTTATAAATTATGTGAATCCCATATATGTAGTTGAATAACTTCATCAATTTTTCATATGAGTCATTTTTTTGTTCAACATATTTGTTTCATACCCCCTATTGGAGAAGCCTTATAATCTATAACTAATCTATAGAGAAATGGCATAAAATGATATTAATTAGGCATTACATAATCCCAAATTAAAATATAGCGTGATTAAATAATAAATAAATCATAAATGAAAATCATATAACTTCAATAAAAATGATTGAATAGAATCATATGTACTATATTACATTAGAAATAAAAATTTGGGTGATTATAATGTAATTATAACATGATAATAATAAATATAAGTATATTATAAAGAATTAATTATCAAATGAAAATTAGAAACTGTATAATCCTATATAAGATTTAGAGTTATTATAAAGAAACTATTAATTAAAATATATGGATAAATAAATAAATATTAACTGAATGAATTTGACAAATTAATAATGTGTATTCTAATAACATGTATAAATAAAAAATACAACTATAAGTGGAAATTTCTTGTAAATTACTCCATTAATCAAAAATATAATTAGGATGATAATGGGGAGGAGGATGAAAAAATTATGGTTGATCTACATTGCCATTGATGTGGGTATTATTGATGGGGAGATGAAGGTATGAGGATGGACCACATCACTACTGAGGAGGGGAACCAAGAATTGGAGAGGAAGGTTATAGGGGGGGTTGCATAACGGGAAAAGCACCTAGGGAGTAGGTCAAAGGGGGAGGGTCGTGGTGGTCTGGGTCGAAGGGGGGGTTAGGATGGTCACAGTTTATCGGCTAGAAGATGCATGCTTGGTGTTACTACTAGGTATAAGAGGAGCTGCTGGGACAAAGGAGGTTCATAGGCATATGGTCACTTTTACGGAGAGGATAGGAGGTGGTCATGGGAGGTAGAAGAGGGTAGTCGCACAAATGGAGTGGGGAAAGTGGATGGATTAGTGTTATTTAAGACATTTAGTGGTGGTTTAATTGAATCTACCAATAAATAAAAAAATCTCATTGATATTTTTTAATATTTCCATAATATTATATTTTTTTAACATATTTATTTTATTTTATTTATTAGAATACTTCGAATAAACGGCCTGTAACTAGATCTTAACTTATAGTGAGTTACATAGAGAACATTCCTCAAAATAAGGACATCAATTGATAATCAACCTATGAGTGGATATCTAATGGTGATACATGGCAGTCTAGGTTGAGATAGATGATGAATTTTATCAACTAAAATTGGATGGATGAAACTACAGAAGAGTTTTAAGGCTTGATCGATAGATAGTGATTTGTTTATATATCATGATAGTGGTATTATTTTGGAATTAAGCACATATATATGGTAATTATTGTTTAACTTGTTCCTTTATTGGAATCAACTATATTTTAAGGAGACATGAAATATAACATTTGTTTCACAATTATATTATTAGTGGTGGTTCGATTAATATGTATTAGATGGTAATTTATTATCATTATTTTTTCAATAATTCTCCATATATTAATAATTTTTTAGATTCGTATATTTTTTTGAAAAATATTATTATTGAAATGATAAAAAATATTGTTACATGAAGAATTATTAAATCATTTTTTAAAATTCATTTTACATTAAATGAATCATGGAACTTGTTATTTTGAAGTGAGTTTGGATGTGACCATTTTTTTTAAAAAAATAATAATATAATGCTATCCAAAATAAAATTTTCAAATATTTTTGTTAATGAGATTAGTTTTCTTTGTAATGTGAATGGAAATGGATGAAATATTGAGAACATAATTTTTGTGAATACCATTTGATATCATTGGGTGTTTTGAAATACATGGGTGAGGATTGGTTTCTATAAATATCATTTGGATGGTTTTTTAAAATATGAATCATGTAATTGTGTAATACATGTTTCAAGAATTTTTTTCATCAGGAATAACCTAGAATGATTAATTATTTTCATGTCTCATATATCATGTTTTCACAAAAAATGTAATGTGAATTTGGATGATGGTTCATAATTGGTCCATGTTCTTCACATAGAGAAACTTGTTCTTTTGTAGAACTGTTTTCAAGATATATATTTTTTAATGGGATTGAATGAGTTAATTGATTCATATATTTGGTGTAAATATCATTATTTGTTATTCTTTTCCCTTGTGGTGAGCTCATGAGATAGTTGTTTGATTTTGGGATCGAGTACCTCAGTGTGATTTTTTATGGTTATACTGTTTGGGCATGTTTATTTGGGTGTGGTGACATGGGGACCATTATAATCATGTCACATCATGGATTAATTGTTATGTTTTCAACTAAAATTGATTTATTTTTGGCGTAAAACCATTAGTTAGAATCATCCATTATAAGTAGATTCAAATGGTGGTGATCACTATAATCCATAGGATAGGTTAATAGATGATAATTTTGTGTTTGAGATTGAAGGGGGGGGTAAATAATCATCTTTGTGTTTCGAGAACATTTTTTCATGTTAACAATTGAGTATGAGTGTGTAATTTATGTCAATTATTTCATTTTGGTTACACACATATGTGGTAAATTTTGTATATATGTGATTAACCAGAAAACAATAATGATAATATCATAGTGGGAACCCATATATTGGCCATCAGTGCATTACCCTTGTGGAAGAACCTAAATTTTGTAGATTTGGTTGGTGAAAGGATGATATGGATGTAGGGTAATGGTGAATCGTTGGATATCATTGGGAATATAGGTGTGGTGAAAAGTATTGTATGTGTGTTGGGATGAACTTTGGATGGTAGTGGGATATGAAAGTGACTCAAAACTATAGTATATTGGAGCTCATGGGTAGAGTGCAATGGTTTAATTGGTTCAATGAAGATAAAGTTGTCGAATTACATTGAATTTTAATATTCATATTTTGGTGTGATATTTTGATGAATATAGTATTCATGTTTATGTTATGACATTGAGATTGAGATACATAAGTGTGTTGGTATGTGAGACTATGTGTTTTTGGAAAAATTCTTCCTGGGGTGGACCCACTGGTGCATTGACATATAATTGAATTAGTTTATGTAAGGACCACATTTTTTGTGTCATTTGATATGTGGTTCTGGGGGGTATAAGGATCAAACTAGAAGTCATTGATAAAATATATTTTTACTTGGATTAGTGTCTTTAATTGTGAAACAAAAGTGTGTTTGGAATTTTGAGATGAATCATGGAGCATTAATAGTGAATCGTGTATTGGTTGGTTAGGTATTATGGTGAATGTAATATTTCGGCTAATCAAGTATGTGATGTGTTATGGAGGGGTGTTTATAATGAATCACTTCTGTATAGGTTGTGATATTTTGATTATACATGATTTTTAATACAAGTGTATGGGATGTTTAGTGAATTTTTATTTGGATCAAGATTTGAGTGCATTTATCTCTAAAAAACTATTTTTATATTTGGAATGATGCCTGGTTAGAAGTTTGGGGGCATGGATAATTATTTGAGATTGGTTTGTGTTTCCCTATAACATAATTTTAGTTACACAATGGGCACAATGGCATTGTAATGGTTTCTCTAGTGTGGTGACCCATGTTTAAGGAAGACAATGGAGTAACCATTGAAGGATTGTCCTAGTAGGTGAATTAAGACTATATGGTCATCACTTACATTAACTGGTACATGGTACAATAGTTGAGATTTTCATTCCATTGCTCAACATAGTGGGGAATCCCCACACATTACCCGAAGGGCCTGCGAGATGGAGGGATCAAAATTGGTTGGGTTTTTTTGTATTCAATGAGGTGGGATGGGGAATTTATTCTTCCTTCACACTATATCCATCAGTTAGGTTAAGATTATTCAATCATGAATTATACAAATACATCACAAATGAGACACTAATCAGTCATTAGGGACCCTTAAGTCATATTTAGGGGATTCTGATTTGGAACCTCCTTGGGTTCTAAACCTCTATTCGTGTGATCGGAAATGGAGATACATTTATCTCTCCCTTTTCTCATACTTGTTTCCTATTTGATACATTTTATAGGAGGAGTTGCATTCTGTGTATTTGAGGTAGGCTCCCCTATTTCCCTTTATCTTTCTATTACATTGGATTTCAATTGATTTTATATTCATTTGGGCTAGGGTTTCAATAATAGTTTATCTGGACCATTGGATAATCATATCGATTAATGGGGATTTTAATCTTGGATCATAATATAACTCTCAAAATTATATAGTAAATTCATTACTCCTCGTTCGTCTTAGAGTTTTTCATCGAATTAAATATTTAGGGAATTGGTGATCCTATGTGAAATAGAAATTATTATTAGTTATATAAATTTTGGACTTTATGTGTCAGGCATCGTCGAGTGTGTCGAGACTAGGTTGAACTTGGACCAAATTTATCATGGTTTAAAAGCCAGGATGTCATTTTATATGATTGGGGGAGTTATGTGGGTATGTATTTTCTTATTTAATTTTTAATATTTTTTTTTTATTTTTATTGATGATATGGGTTCTCATGGAACCATAAGAGGTTATAATTTTCTTGGGTTGGATTATGGATAAGAATATGAGTTAGGTTGTAATGAATATATTAAGTCACTTTTTAATTATTGATCATACGTTATTCATCAAAAATTATTATTATTGTTTCCAAATTTCCTGACTTCTGTGATCTCACACATAGATTAAGAAAATATTTTCCTTGAGAAAAATTCAACAGGGATAACATATCTTGATTAAAGTATTGATGGTGGAGCGTTGGTCGAAAATGAACTGGTTGCCCTATTAATGGATTCCTTATTCATGTTCTTTGGATTTCAAAGAGAAGATGCATGAATTTTTTAAAATGTTTTTTAAAATGGTATGAATCAAATTTAATTTCATGGAATATGTTCATTAGAGAATTGGTATTGAAATTGTATTTCCAAATGAAATTGGGGTTTTTTGAAGAATATTTTGATTGGTTATTTGGCACTAGAACTAGCATATGAAAAATATGGAACATGATGAATTTTTCTAATTGATTTATAAATAATATGAGATTGATTTTTAAAGGAATATGGTTGTGAAAGATCCTTAACCTGTTTGTAGAGGACTCAGTAAATGCATCCAAGATACATGAGTTCACATATGGGAGGAGACATAATTTGTGGGGGTACTGTAGCAGTACTGTAGTAGGCACAACAGTAGGAACTATTCAGTAATGTGGCAATTCGAACTATTCTTCTAATTGGGTTTTCAGGCCATTATTTTGGTCCCTAAGTCATTCAACACCTTCATCCACCCATTTACTTTGTGATACAAATGCTATTGAGACACCACAATCCCTTTATTACAGCTCAAGGCATTCAGGACACCTTAAAAAATTGGCCCACCTAAAATTGTTCTCAATTAACCTAGAGGACTCCACAAGGAGTAGACTCAATATGATGATTCAGAGTAGGTTTATTGACCACAGAAGAAGCTAATAGATTTTGAAGAAATTGAGGGTATGAAATTCCCATCAAAGCTAGCATGTTCATGAATAGGAATCCAATCCAAACATCTATATGAAGGTGGAGATCTTACATCATGAGGTAGAAGATGGGTAGGAGTCGTTCCATGAATATATAATATATATTAGTTATTCTAACACCTGTGGGTCATTTAATATGAAATAGTATAGGCCTTTTATGGGTTCCCCCTCATCCCTTGAAAGGGGGATTATCAAAAATAAATAAATAATGGCCTTCGGGCCATTCAGGTAATGGAATATGGAGGAGCTGGTTGAGTTTTTTTTGTATGTTTCAATTTGTGTGGGGGATACCCTATTTTTTAATTTTATATGGATATTGCATGTACCCCCTTGTTTTTATTTCCTTTTTTTACTACATATTCAATGTTGACACATGAGTTTGTGTGTGTGTGTGTGTGTTGGACCTTGATGTATGTTTTATCCAAATTGAGGGGTTCGTCCAGATGAATTTATCAATACAATTATAGGTTTTAGATTGGAACTGGATGGTTTGGAGGTATGGGGATTATCCTTTAGTGATTATCAATATATTTATGCTTTTTTTGTGCTGTGATATATACCACATATAAAACATATTATTTCATATGTCTTTTCACTACATGATTATGCTGGGTGAATGATGTTAGTTTTTTTATTGATCTAGATGCATAGACCCACCACGAGGGATATTTTCCTTGCAGGATTTCCATGGTACATATGGGGTTGTGTGTGTTGTCTAGGAAGACCTTGAGTGATAATATGTCTGTTTATTTGGGGGGTTCATCCAAACATTAGTGAGAAGGGATGTCCATGGTACTTCATCAGTTCCATCCCTAGAGCGTTAAGGAAGGAATATGATTTTTTACATGTGACCTCTATTGACTGATTGGGGATGGGTGAGTACTTGATATGACACTCTACCCTTTATCTTCAATTATGGAATGGGAATAGCATTGCATCCTACCTAGAACCATTATGCAACATATGGTATTTTGCATGACACCATACCTTATGTATCCTATTATGGGTTATTAACTAGGATAGACACAACACTCAATATATTATGGTATGGGTCATGTAATGGTAACATTTGGCCCAATTTATTCTAACAAATAGCAGAATCATGTATGGTATTGTGTCATAGTGGCCTACATAGAAAATATAAACTAACATATATGATTTTGTTTGAATTATGTGTTATGTTTTCTTGGTATTACTTTTATACTAGTATGGATGATGATAGTAGAGATGAATAACATTCATATCAACATGATTTCAGTGTTAGATGGTATTGTTGATTGATTAGGGATTTTTATAAGGTCATTGGCGTCATCCCTACCCATATACATGGAATGGGTGTCACTGTAAATGCCTATACCTTAATTTTTTATCTCTATTCACATGTATCACACAGATGTGGATAGATGGTATGGGTATATATGGTCATAGATGACAATGACATTGCATGTTATATTGTATGAGTTGGGTCATAGGCCAGTGAACTTTATATTCAATTATTTTTTATATTACACAGGATAGTCTATCAGTTTTATATATTATGATTCCAAAAATATTTTTTCACTCTATTATTCTTGATAAAACGTCTATATGGTTTAACCACATTCTAGTCTAGAATATGGGGATGTGTTTGGATCTATATTTATATTTTCACATGTCTTTTTTATGATCTGTATAAGCTTTGCTAATGGTGAATTTTTTATAAACTCATGCAAGAAAATTTAAAACATTTTAGTGGTAATTGAATCAAAATGATTATGTTATGACCTCAACTCTAGTCAGCAGCAACATAAAATTATAGAGGTAAACTTGAGGTCTCATAGAATCCCCACATAGGATCCATTTGGGTGATCTAGGTCAGGAAATTATAGTTCCCTGAAAAAATGTTGTTATGAAAATTCATAGATAAATATTTGAAGGAATGAGATGATTGTGTCCTGATTAGTGTTTGGTACAATTTTTATGATAAAATTCCAAATAACAAGGGTAAATTTATAATTTTATATGAAGTTGAATCATGAGATCTTATAACATAAATTTCTTAGGAAGGAATTAAAGAAATTTTTTTGAGATAACCCTTATTTATATTGGGATAATCTAAAACTAAATATTTAATTAAATAATGCAAACATCTAATGAGATACTCAATAAATATACACAGTAATGAAGTCCCAAATTCTGGGATATATTTGCCTCACCATGACCCACTATTGTGACCTAGACATTTAATAAATTGGTTATGCATCTGAATGACAACAAAAGAGAATGATAACATTTCAAACATTATATATATGAAATTCTTTATTGGGTATTATTTTTCTTCACTATAAATGAGGTCAATATTTTGTCGACTATATGAAAAATATGTATTGGAAACAAATTATATATTGGTCTATGTCTATTAGAGTTGAAATTA
This sequence comes from Viscum album, assembly GCA_963277665.1. Lineage (NCBI taxonomy): Eukaryota > Viridiplantae > Streptophyta > Magnoliopsida > Santalales > Viscaceae > Viscum > Viscum album. The sequence goes on along the minus strand of OY728152.1, from coordinate 767,319,780 downwards.
ATGAATGAAATTATATTAAGGGAAAATCAATACAATTAATATGTTTTAAATATTGTATCACTACATGTCTTCAAAATTATTAGTTAAAAAAAATTCACAACACAAAATATTGTGTCATAGATGAAATGAAAAAAATAATAAGTTACTTATATTTAATGACCCTCGCTTATCCTACATTGATATAATAGATTAATAGATGATTACATATTACATAACATAATGGAATACACCATAGTTTTATTAGTCTAGTGAATTTTTAATCTTTTATACATAAAAAATTGGTTCTTAAGTGAAATACATCATATCACACTAAGTGAATCATAGTTATTACCCCTTATTGAAATATCATATATAATTGCTCTATTGATATCCTTGAGAAAGGAAAATATAAAGTAATGATCTCAGAATCTTAGTGAGTGTAAAAATGGGAGATATCAATCGATGATCACATGATTGAATAAGATAAGAATAAATTTATGAGATAATTAATATAACATAAATTGTCAAAACCAATCTACCATGTATCATAAACATGTGTAATGGAATAGAAAATGATAATTTTAAATGTTATGAATCATTATAGTGATAATTCATTAGAAATAAATAATGGGCCCTAAGTTCATGTCATTCAGTTTTTCCACCATCATTAATGTGTAAACCATTTTATATTTCATGGTTAACTGTAGATACAATAAAATCATAACATATTAGGAATTAAAACATATTTCCCCAAGTGTATTTTAACACACCTTCTCTTCATTTCTCATTAATAAATTATTTTTTACATAAGGTTACCCCAAATAAAACCCAAAGGATCAATAATTATCGTGTCTATGGGAATTTTGTGCATTACATAACAAATGTAAAATAGGAAGATTAAAAAATTTATTGAATAATTTCATAACATGATCAAACTTTACAAAACATGAGATAACCTAGGGAGAACATGAGAATGGGGTGAGATATAAACCCGATAAAGTAATAAACATGGATAAAAAAGAAAATATTAATACATATACTTGAATATGAATATCAATCAGACATAAAAAAGCGTGATAATGTGAAATATGAAAAATAAGGCATGATATAATATGATAGACACAAACATAACTTGAGAAATGTGGCAATGATGAAAAAACATTATATAATAAATAGAGTTCAAGGATATCTTCCTTGTCATCATGATAGGAAATTTTCAATAAATGAATCATGATCCCTCCCAATCATAACATGTTGTCTCAGTAAAATAAACAAGACACATTGAATCAGGTATCTATATAATTTAGGTTGCACCCATTAGTTTCATTTTATTCTCATTCTCATGTTTGAAACATATATCATACAACATGGATTAATCCATCATCATATTCCATTACATGATTATAGTGTGTGGGATTCGTGAATGCATCTACCTTTTCAAAGAAGTATGACTGTATACAGGTGAAAAGCATTGATAGTAAATGGGTATGGTATTCAATACATAATATAGTCTATCATGGGAAATCATATTAAATTTTTTGCAGTATAATAGATTCAATTAATAATTATAAATTGGGGTGATTATAATGAAATGGGTCTCTCATCATTTGGAAATCCAATGGGATGTAATAGTGACTAGGGTGTGTAATATCCCAAGTGTTGGTAAGATACGTCATTTTCATATTAAATAGTAATTATGAATTAATTAGTATAATTATATTTAACGGGATGCTATCTCTAATAGAATACATGACACTTAATATTGTGTGTTTTTGGAATCTTACATTGCACGCAACGCTATGTTATAGAGAACAATAATATACTATTAATATTATTATTTTATGTTGAAGTTATCACCATGTCTTTCTATCAGTGGGAATGAATAGAAAAAACAATATTTTTTTGCACATGTTTTTACACTGATCCATTAAATATAATATTCTTAAAATATGAAATCATTCCAATTTTAAGTATAAAATTTAATATATACTAAAATTATTGTTTTACATCCTTTTAAAGACAAACCCAGTTGAAATATAATTTTTTCAAACATTAATAATAATAAAATTTAAAAAAAAACTTATTTTTTGAAATAGAAATATAAATAACTACTTTTGATGAATTTTTGCTACTTTTATGAGAATTGTTCGTGTTTTAATGAAAAATTGTATAGTAATAAATTTTATTTAATAATTACTTTTTCTTTTAATTGACATATATAGTTAATTATTATGACAGATGGTTTTGACGTATAATTAGGTAATATTTATATCATTTAACCCATTTTAGGTTATTGAAATCAATTTACTTTTGAATTTGATAAAAAAACATCGAATATTTTGAACATTTTTTAAAACCCCGCATTGTCTTCTCATCTATAGGATTAAATTTAAATTAATTTTATCCATATATGTGAGTTAAATTTGGGAAATTTTATTCTAGAGATGTAATTATAATAATTTATAATTTCTAACAATGTCAACATATTTTTAACAATTGTATTAGTGAATGTTATTAAAATTAAATACTATGATTAAGAGAAAAAATAGAATAATAAGGGACTAAAACATAAATTTAAGTGCCAAAACAATCTGGAAACTAGTGAAAATATATTATCTTTCAATAATTATATCATTTCAAACCATTTACGAATTTGGAACATTATTATTTCTACTCTAAATGGGAAAACATGGGTGTAATTCCCTTTTAAAAAATTTACAACAGTACCAATCATCCTCCACTATAAAAAAACTCACCCCTCCCACTTCCAAACACATATCAAGCAAATTTTTCATCACCATGAACTACCAAAATAGATCATAAAAATCCCCTATCACATCCTTTAATCCTCATATAGGGAAGAAAAACACCCCATGAATACTTTTGGTGAAAACCAAAAAAAGATACACGAATAATAGGTGACACTCTTCCGCAAGATCCTATATTTTATATTCATCATCTACTTACTAAAATATTATTATTCTATGAATACATAATAAAATCTGTATCCAAAATATACTATTATTTTTTATAATAATATTCCAACATAAACTTATACACACATCCATCAATGAAGTAACGAACCTACCGTTCTTGTGTGTGAAGAACTACCACCCCACGAAATGAGGCTGTTATTTTGTTCCGTTACCACCATTCATGGTTGTTAATTAATATGGAAAAAATATTTATATATGAAATATATTATATTTATTATTTACTTATTGTTCTTTAATTATTTTATAACACATATCATTATACATTCGATAGAGTGTATATACGATAAAATCATTAATGGAAGTGTGGACTGCCGCCTGCTAAAAATGAGGTGATACATTCACAAACAATATAGAACATTTAAATGATAGTTCTAGATAAATTAATGTGATATACATATATAATGCCTGATATTAATGAAATAATTATCCTGTATTAAATATTCCACATAATTTTATTTAACACTTTCCCACACTAAAAAAGTGATAACGTTGTTCATGGAGGTGTGGATTACCGCCTCCTCAATGAGATGTGAATCCTTTTACGTCACTAAAAATATAGATAAGTATATCTGATTAAATAATATTTTATGTATGATATAATTAAAATTATAAAATGATAATGTTATAATTAACTTTTTTTATATTGATCATAGAAAAATGAGAATGTCAATCAATAATATGCATGGCATGCCCTATTCGGGATTGTAATGTTAGTTATTTGTTCATAAAAAAATTTCATGATTGTTTTAAAAATTTGTAATTGAGTTATATATAGGATATTTATTTCATGATAATTATTCATGAAATATTCATATAATAACCCCCTTGACCATATTTGACCTACAAATTCATTATCACACACAAATCGATCATGGTCAAAACACCTGATATAAATACAACTGTTTAAGTAGTTGTATAAAAAATTGTAATAAGTGAAATAATATTAATAATAAAATTGAAAATGGTTATCAATAAATTATATAATTAAAATAATGTTATTATTTAGGAAGGTACATACACACAATACATGTCGGACCCAAGGTAAGTGATTTTTCCAAATATCCGTTCATTAATGAATTTCATGATTTTATACACCTTTATTAATTAATAATGTGAATATACAGCCCATATAACATTATATATCAATAATTTATTTGTTCTGTTGTTATTTAATTTTTTTTAAGAAAATTTAATTTTCATGGGGCTTATGATTTAATTTTTCAATGTGGTATGAGACACTTATAATGTTTAAATAAAAAAAATTTAAAAAATTTCTCCATGGAAATAGTCTTGTTAATATTTTACAAATTTAATTATATCGATATAAAAGGACCCTAAAAGGAATTTTATTTATATTTTTGATTTCATTGAATTATTTTAGACATTGAATACATTTACATTAATTAAACAAATTTTTTTGACAAATGAGAAAAGCAATATTATTTTATAAACAAACAATGTGATAATGTATTTTCATTAATTGTGAAAATTATATTAATTTTGGCGTTTTTTAAAAGATTTCATCTTTTCTTAATTGAAAAATAGTATTTTTATTTTTGAATTATTTAGTTATTCAAAATTATTTTTTAAAATTGATTTATTATTGAAATATATTTAAATGTTTTTTTTGAATGAAACTGATATTTTATGAGTGAAATGTTGAAAGTTACAAACCATTATATGTTATGATTATATAATTGTATTTGGACATTTGAATGGTGGTTCAGCAATAAACTAATGCTTTTTGGTTTCATGATAAAACAACAACAAGTGGGTTCATGATAGCTTTCCAATATATTGGGTGTTGAAGATGATAGTATAACTATTACATGTTTAATAGTAAAATGTTTTACATTCGATCGAATGGTTATTCGATTTATAATAGGGACAAGTATATTGATACCCAAAGTTACTTATACATATTTTCTATTCCTTTTACATGTCATATTCTAATATTGTGATAATAAAACGAGTATTAAAAGATCTTGTTATGAATTGAATGTATTTACTACAAATCAAGTAGCAAATTATAACTTATTGTTAACATTTTCAGATGTTATTAATGTTAACAATTGGAAAAATAGTTTCCCTATTTTTGTATCCCTAACTAATATTTTTATGATCATCCCATATATTTAAATTTTTTTCATAGGACATAAGGATTAGTAAGGGGTTGGATGAATTCATTTTGAAATCCATAAATAGTTTTCATAAAAGGCATCATGTTTTATGTTTTTTATTTTGTATATGGTGGAAAAAAATTCCACTGCTCGGAAGTATTAACATTGTATTAAGTGGTTTTATTATGTAAGAGTTGTGGGATAATTATTTAAAACTATTTACCTAGAACTATCCTTAGTGTTAGATAAATTAAAATTCACAGAATAACTATATATTATGTATTTTATTGTGGTAGGTTCATTAATATTTGTATCAATGTAATAGTTTACACAAACATTAGAGATTAGGATAATATTAGTAGAAAGAAAATACAATATTTTTCATTATGGTTAAGTTAAGATGATATAGAATTTAATGATTACAAATATTTCTCATCAAAATTATGTTTTTTTAGAATTTAATTCCACAAATGAAAAAAAATAAGATGTGGGGAGAAGGCACAAAGAGGAAATAATCATCTTGAAGCATCATCTGGATATGATTGGAATTGGTACTGAGTATTTTTTTTGTGGTGATGGATTAGCCGACTCGGGCAATAAATTGTTGTGGGGTCCATGCTATAGAGATCCAAGATCTACCATAGTGGAGCATAATGACAGGGGATCATTTTATGATAAAACATCCCCCATTATTCATTCAATCATTTTACCATGTGACATTGTTTGGGTAGATTAAATCCCTAGAAAATATATATTTTTTCGTTGGTTGTTTGGGTCACCAAAATATTACTCATAAAATTTATCATTTTTATGGTGAAGATGATTAGTGGGGTTATATGATTAAGAATATCATGTAATGTCAAGATATTTGGACATAATGGAATGAATTTAAGAATATTTTCATTGAGAAATATTTTATTAGTGCAGTTTCACATAGGATAGAAATACAATTCAATGACTTTAGAAAAAATTAGGAAGATTCAGTGGCGGCATTCAATGAAAAAATCACTACACTGGAAAGGTATGTACCAAATTATATATGAGATATTGATAGAAAGATAAATAAGTATTACTATAGATTAAATCTAATATATTGAAGGTTTTTGAATTACAGTGAGTTCAGAAGATATGAGAATCTTTTTTAATGCATTGATAAGGTAGAAATACAGTTTTCTGATGATCATGTGTCCCATAACTATAAGAAAAGGAAGAGGTCTTTTAGGCGGGCAATGAGAGATCATTCATAAATGATGATTGGTGGTAATAAAACCACATTCACATCTTTTGATAAGTTTATTAAAAAGCCTCCTAGAGATTGAATTTTTAGGTCTAGTGGGTTCTTCAAACATGGAAATATTATTCTTGTGGTTTATGACTATAAGAAAGATGATTCAACAAGAAATGAATGGGCAATGTTAAGTTGTTGTAGATGCAATGAGTAAGTCCATTTGACAATATGCATCCAATGTATGTTAACAATGGTGGAAACCAAAAATATTTAATGAAAAGGGTTTGGAAATTACATTTGGTACTATTATAGTTGATTTTAGGTAGTCAAATGTAGTGGTGAAAGGTATGTTTCTATTTTTTCATGCCATTCCAATACTCTTTTTGATTCTGGAACTTCACATTCATTCATTTTTGAAAAATATTCTATAATATTAAGAATAAAACCTCATCAAATTATGATAGAACCTTTGATAAAATGTCTGGGTGGAAGTATTAGAGGAACTAATATTTATTATAATCTTCCTATTGTCATTAGTGGGACGGTATTTCTTGCAAATCTTGTTGAACTACATGTAGGGGAGATTGATATCATTTTGGGTATGGATTGTATTTATGTTTATCATGTTAAATAGATTGTAATGAAAATACGTTTTTATTATAATAATTATTACATTGGATAAAATAACATGATTCTAATTAATTGATGAAAAATTGAATTAAAATCTTTCATTATCTTGTTGTTTAAAATAATGAAATAGTTCTGATTATTGATATCCCAATAGTGAATGAATTTATGGATTCTTTTCCTAATGAATTTTCGGTTGTAATTCCTAGACCGGAAGTTGAATTTATTATATATTTAGTTTTTTATTAAAAGACTATTTCTATACCCCCAAATATAATAAATCAATTAAACCATTTGTAATTGAAGAACTAGTTATCACACCTTCATGATGAAGGATATATTCGACCTAGAGCATCCCTATGGAGTTTACTTGTTTTAATTGTGAAAAGGTAAGATGGATCCATGATACATTTAATTTACTATATATCCTTGATTAACATCATTATTATGAAAAAATATCAATTTCCATATATAGAAGAATTTTTTGATCAGCTCCAGGGAGTATTGGGTTTTTTAAGATTGACCTGAGGTTCGGGTACCATCTGATGAATATGAAGGAGGGTGACATTACGAGGAAAAAATTTCTGAAGAGATATGAGTATTATTTGTTTGTAGTTATAAAATTGGGGTTTTCTGATGCACCTAATTTATTTATGAATCTTATGAATAGTCTTACATTAGTTTTTGAATCCTTTTGTGGTCTTTATCATAGATGATATTTGGTATATTCTAAAAACCATGAGGAACATGAATGTTACATAAGAATTGTTTTGAAAAATTATAAACAAAATACAGTATATGGAATGTTTTTTATGTATTTATTTGGGTTTCAAAAAATTAAATTTCTTGGACATATTGTTTATAATGATTTCATAACTTTTGATACTTCTAAAATAAATCTCATTGATGAGTGGAAAATAAATTATAAATTCAATAATAATTTTATTTATCATGGGATATAGGGTTATTAAAAAGGGTTATTTTAAATTTATCATTTATCTATGCCACTATCTATGTTATCAAAAAATGGATTTATGTCCTTATATACAAGAGAATGTGATGTTTATTTTCCAGAATAAAAAATAAGATTGGAAAATTCCCCAGTTGGGGACCATCCTTGCAGAAATAGTTAATTAATCATTTATAATGATTCATCATTAAAATGACTTTTTTTCCTGATATAGAAGGAATGGGAAATTTTATATGCTTTACATCATTTGAAAACTCATGTGTAAAATTATCTTACACATTATTTGGAATTAGCAATTTTAATTTTTACATTAAAAATATTGAGGCCTAAATTATATTGACAAAATATTGAAATATATTACAATAAAAAATGATTGAACTAAATATTAACTCAGATACAGTTGAACATGAGATAATGAATAAGGTTGGATATAATCCTGGATTATGATTTAATGATTCATTATCATAAAAGTGGTGAAAAACAAGGTGGATTCTACTTAGAGTTGAATAAGTAATTCTAAGTTGACCAAATAACTATTGGGGCATGACCATTTGGTTAAATATGTGATGAATTTGGTCTATGATGTTCTGGATATAGGGATAACCTTTATTTCATTTCATGTTTTACTATATTTTACTTTCTTATAAATAATTCGTTTAGCTATGAAGGTGTATCATTTTTTTCAAAAATGGTTTAATTCAATAAGAATGGTGAGTTTCATGATTTTAATATTGATGAAGATGGTGTTTTGTAATTTCCCATACAATGACTCATTAAAGAGTTTTCCAATACCATGGTTCCATCAAATCGTTCCACTAAAATGGGGGCACTGGCCACAGAGGCACCATGATGGTGGCACTAGACTTGGTCTCACACCGAAACAATGACACCACTTATGGTGTTCCACCGGACCGATGGCACCATGATAGTGGTACTGTTGATGGTGTTACACTGAATCGGCAGCACCGTGATGGTGGCACTACATACAGTGTTCAACTGAACTGGTGGCACCGTAGAAATTGCATTGTCACGGTTGCACACTGAAATGGTGGCACCTTTACGGTGTCTCACCCAACAGTGTCCCATCATTTGTTTTTCAGTTCTAACCCCGCTATGTATCCTCTGACGTAAACGTGTTTTAATACCCCTTTAGAAGCCATTAAAATCCCATTAATGTTCTCTAAAATACTTCAAGAGCTGTGTGAGAATCGACTTACCAGAACTTTTTCCCTTTTCCTCAGTGTCACACCCTTTTTCCCATACATTTAAATTCCACCTTGTGACATTTTTTCATCAGTTTAATAGAAATCCTCTCTCTCATTGTTGTAATGGACACCTCTCCTATTATAATTATTAAATTAAAATTAATTACATCTTGTGTAACCACCCCACCGTGAGGAGAAACCACGATCAACCTTTAAATCCATTCATGATTTCGTATCATGTAACTCAAATATCACACCTTTTACCTCACATAAATTTTTCTTCTTCATGGATGGTCTCCTTCCATTCCTTGGTGTGGAAAGATCCCCCCTTCCCAAGGCTATTTGAGTGCCTATGAGAGAGCCTTTCTTATTCACTCTTGGAGTCCTCAGAGTTCCTCCCCTAAAAGTCGTGCATCCCAAGTTCTTGGCGCCTAGAGAAAATCTTTGATCATTGATCATCAATGTAGGATTTTATACTTTTTATCTCTTAACTATGTATGATTCAGGGTGGGTATGATAATTTTCCTATGATGATGGATGAAACCAGACATTAACAAAAATAATAAATTTTTTAGAAATAAATAAGGGGTGTGTTTGAAGATGTTGTTGCACACTTTTACCTTTTCTTATATTTTGTGAATTAGGTGGCCTTATCTCCACTGAAAATCATGGCCATTGGGGGTCCTCTCTTATGCACTAATGAACCTCTATTTTCATGATAATTTTGGGATGGAATGGATGAAACATGGGTACAGGTTAATCATGTAAACATGGTTGATTCAATTAATTCCCAATGAATAATAGTCCTTGTATGGTCACCCCGGTTAACCAAATTGAAAGACAGAACTGAAGGAACAATGTGTTTATATCTGAAAACTACCATGCTCTATTCCAGTGATATGTATGGTTATTCTTCATGATGTTTTTGAGGTGACATGGATGGGATGGGATCCTCTATTGTGCAGTTGTTAGTTTTTGTATTTTGGGGTTGTATGTTGGGTGTTGGTTTTGTTCTAGTACTTCGCGGGATCTCATGGATCCCATTTGTTGTTGTAACATTATAAGAGAACCGTGTGTGAATGCTTAATATAATGTGTGGATGTTTTTCCTTCCTTCAATTTTTTCTGTGCCTATTATTTTATAGGTATTGAATTATTATTTTAATGGAACCACTATAATGTGATAATAAGAATGGGTTCAATGGGGAATTGTTTTTGGGAATGAGTTGTGACCTGGTTTTGGTTTTTGTTCTTTTTATGAATGAATAGTGATGTGTGTGTTTTTGTATGGTCTAGTATGGATCCCCAAAGTAGGTAAATGTTCTTGTTTACCAATGTGTATTATTTATTTATTATGATTATTATTCTCACCCCACCCATGTTGAGAAATTCTTTTCAAACACCCCCATTTCAGGGGGGGGTGTGTTTCTTCCAACACTTCTATGAGTGGAGAGTTATTAGCATTTTTTCTACTCCCTTTACTAAGTAACCCAAGACTCTTCGGGTAGCCTATGATGACATGAGGTCCTTTATAGTCCAAGATTCATTGGGCAGGGTAGTTGTGGTGGTTGACCCAGGTGTGTGCGAGATGTTTGTTTCCCAAGTGTCTTCGGGAAGAGGCCCAAGAGTCTTCGACAGTGGCAGTAGTTTTTCATGCCTAGGTTTATTTAGGCGTGGTGGTTATTTTTGTGGCCCAGGTGTGTGTGGTCTAGGATTTGTTAGGTTTTTTTGGACCATGTGTCTTCAGGAGGGATTCATAGTTGTGGTGGCCCAAAAGGTTGTATATAGGGGAGATAGTGGGACTATTGTGTGAATGGCGGTGGTGGTTTTACATGTAGGATGTATTCAATAACCAGTGGAAAAGTGGTGTGGGATACCTAACAATCGATTTTTATTACTATTACATTACTTTACATGCGTTATTTGGGGAGTGTTCCTTGGTGAGCTCTAGGTGGATAGTTTCCTTATTAGGTGCTTTGGATATCTCTTTTTCTCAAGGGGCATTAGAATTCCTCCCCACTTGTGAACGAGATATTTTGGTTTTCCCTATTTAGTATACCTGTATGCTCATCCTACGTATGTAAAACAGCTTTTAGGTTTCTAGGAAGACATCAAGGACTAGGTCAAACCCTATTATCTTGGACACCGGGACTGTTGACGTTGATGTTTTTCATTTCATTTGGTACTTCCCTATAGAGTTTTCTTGAAAATTATAGCACATTATTTGGAACATGCATATGGGAATGGATTTTCCATTTTACATTACATATACCTTCCATTTTAGAGTCTTTTGGGTTTTTACCATCGCATCTCCTGATCCTACTTAATAAAAATGGTAATGACTTCAACATTACATTTGATTCTATACCCTTGATGCTAGATTCCACTCCGGGGTCTACTGAAGGCCGGACTAGGGGGGTCATTATCTCTGTTTCAAATTGAGGAATGAAGGGTGAGGTAGATTTCTATCCCTTCTCTCATCATGGGGATGGGGGTCATTATAGAATGGTATCAAAAGCAGGTTACGAGATAGTAAAGGGTCTGTGGTTATGCATTGTGAGCATTACATGGGATTGTATGGAAACAATGTTATGAAATCATGATGTGTGAAATAGCCCTTGGAAGGCCGGCTATGTCATCAGATTTTAGTGCCCCCTGTAATCCAATGTGCAGACTCTGGACCCACCAAATGACCAAGTGCGGCTACACTGGTTATAGGGAAGAGACCCCAGGAAAGGTATATGCATTCTAATGACTTTTGTTTTTGTGTATTTTTAGAATGATGGGGATTTATGTTAAATTAAAATTAAAATCAAAAAATATTTAAAAGGAATATTCTACACTACCCATGCTTAGGCATTACTTGTTTACATTACCATAATGGCACCTGGATGTCGACCATGGGTAGTGTTGGTGATCGAGGCCTTGGAGTTTGATTTGGATTATTAGTAGGGGTTGATCAAGATGAGGAGGATGAACAGTGGTGGAGGACGCTTTGTTCCTATCAGCAATAGACCCTCTGAAAGTACGAGGGTAGCATCTCGGACATGGATAAAGAGAGATGGCTTGAGGAGCTGGTGATAGCCTTTAGCTTGAACTATACACCTATGGTGTACTGTGTTCCTATGGATGTAATCTAGTTACAGTGACTGGTGCATTAGTGGTGGAATCTTAATCTTGGGGAGAATAGGGGGATGAGGTTTTGTGGACAACCATCGATATGGAGTTCTGGGAAGAATTCCTCTCGTCCACGATGAAGGTTGAGAATAGGTAGGAGTTAATCTCCCTTTGGCAGGGGATTTTGTCTGTGATGGAGTTGGGGTTCAATTTCATAGATCTCCTTTGATTTTCTCTGGACCTCTTCCCAAATTTGGAGTCTCAGGTGAGACATTTATAGTAGGCACTCCAACCTTCTCTTCAATATGATGTTACTCTCTTCAGTCTACGAATGTTATATAAGGTTTAAAGGAAGGATAATGTGGTGTAGAGGATGAACATTCCGGGTGGTTTACCACGAGAGGGGAGAACATTGGGCTCATAAATAGGAAAGGCCGTCAGTAGCATGCCTTCCGCTTTAGGGACTTATAGGTTTCGGCCAGTGGGGAGCAAGCCCTAACATTTCCAATTTTGATCTCTCCATCCACACACCTTATTTTCGATCCCAATACAAATATTATTCATCTGATGAATTCATTGGAATCATTGAAATCAGTTCTTGGACCGAGTGCAGTACATTATGGGAGGGCAGTTTAAGCACCCACCTCAACAGCAGTAATTTCTAGACCAGCCTTTTCAGCAGCAACAACTAGTAAAACAAACTCCTACTCCATCGAGAGTAGTCATCTTGGGAGGAGGCCAACCACATGGTTCTCCTCATGGACCTCCACCTGGGCATGGTCAGGGAGGCAGCTGACAGTTGAGGGCTAGAGAAGCAGGGCGTGGGTAGTTTCACATTGGAGAGGTAAGAGTTTCCATAGGGCCAGAGGTTGTTTGAGTTATAATTTTATTGTTTAGAACTCCATCTTGTTCTTGGATTGATTCAGAAGATTCCCACTCCTTTGATTCACCCACTATAGCCCATTCATTCTGTCTAGACATGGAAATACTTCATGTGCCCCATGTTTGGAGTACGCTAATCAGACGTCATACCAACTTGTCCCATGTTTTTCGGGGATGTATATTGATGTTGGGACCACATCAGTCTATTTGGGAACTTCTTTTGCAAAATATGCATCCATATGATGCCATTATAGGGATCTACTGGTTTTTCTTTGTGTGTGTTGTTATCGACTACTTCCGATTAAGGGTTGTGATTTTAGATATGGGTAGACAACGTGTGACTTTCATCGGTGAACATGGTTTCTAGGAATGTAGCCAATGATTGGAGCCCCTTCATTCCTTGTTTGTTGAGCTGTTAGTGGTGTTAGTTGATATAGAGATGGTGGATGTCCTTGGGGTCATTAGTGAGTTCATAGAAATCTTCCCTGGAGAGGTCGTTTCCCTACCAACTATAGCTGATATCATGTTTGAGATGGACTTGCAACCGGATACTCATCTGATTTCGATGGATCCTTATCTGATGGAACCTTCTGAGTTGTGGGAGATACAAATTCATATTGACGAACTGATGAAAAGGGTTTTGTTATACCAAGAACGTCACCATGGGGTGTTACATTCTTGTTTGCAATGAAGGAAGATGGTGGTCTCGGGCTATTTATAGATTATTGAAGGTTTAACTAGGTAACGGTCAAGAACCATTACCCCATACTGAGGATAGATGACCTTTTTAATTAGTTGAAGGGAAAGGATGGTTCTCCCAGATCGACTTGTAGTCGGGATATCACCATTTGAGGATAAAAGAGGATGACATCTCAAAGACAACCTTTAGGTGCCGATATGGGCACATTGAGTTTGTGGTCAGGTTGTTCGGTGTTATGAACGCAACATCCATGTTCATGTGGATCATGAAATCCATCTTCAATGAATATCAGGAATGGATTGTAGTCGTGTTTATTGACGACATCTAGATCTACTCAAGATTAGAGTAGGATCAGTCCGTGCATTTGAGGATGATTTAGAGGACTTCCAACAACACGATATCTATGGGAATCTCCCCAGGTGAAAGTTCTAGACATGAGATATGAAATTCCTCAGACACATGGTTTATGACCAGGTGATAGCATATACTATTCAAAGGTCTCGGTGGTTGATTCTTTGGCAGTGCCCAAGAATGTGATAGAGATTTATTGTTTTCATGGTCTAGTGGGTTGCTACCCAAGATTCATTCCCAACTAATATTGAGTTGAAACACCATTGAAATCCTTGACCAATAAAGTACATGGTTTTATATAGAGAGAGAAGTGGTATGAATCTTTTATTTATCTGAATGTTATGCTATTTAGTGCCCTGGTATTGAGGTTTTCAGAAGAATGGGTAATGTTTGAAGAGTTCTGAGATGCATTAGGATAATGATTAGGGTGTCTGTTGATGAAACTGTAGCGGTGATATCTTACGGGTATATGTAGTTACGTACCCATGAGCATAACTATTCCACACATGATCTAGCACTTGCAGCAGTCATGTTTGCAATAAATTGTTGGTGGCATTACCTCATTGTGTATCACAATGTAGTCTTCACGGATCACAATATCATGAGGCATATCTTCTCCTAGTGGGACCATAACATGCTAAAATGGAGGTGGATGGAGTTTCTTTAGGACTAAAACATCAAAATCTCTTACACTGAAGGTAAGGGGACTATGGTGGCCGATACTTGAGCAAGAAGTCACATAAGGATGTGGTATATGAATTGGAAGATTCTTAGAAATCGATGGAGGAGATGGCTACCCTAAACCAAAATGCAAGTGTGGGGGATATTAGAGGCTGTCTATTTTTGATGACAGAACAATCTTCTCAATTGAAATAGGTGGAGGAGTCTCAGTGGGGGGACATAGAGGCTGGAGTTATGTGCACTCGTGTTAGCCAGGGCAATGCTTTGGGCGGATGGTCAAAAGATGGGCAGAATCAGATGATGATTCCTAGGAAGTTTTTCATCCTAATGAAAATACAGAAGTGTGTTCTTGGTGAGTTTCATAACTAAACCCTGACAGTACTCCTAGGAGTTTCCAAGATGTACTGGGTTTTGAGGGGTTAGTTTTGGTTTCCCGGGGTGAACCGGGAGTGGATGAGTTTGATGAAAATTTCCTCATGTGACAATAGGTGAAGGCTGAACACTGTGTCCTGGGAAGTCTATTACAACCGTTACATGTCCCTGAGAATAAATGGGATGAAATGATGATGGATTTAATCATGGGACATCCCAGATATCAAGGGGCGGTGATGATATCTGGATAGTGGTGGATTGGGTGATGAAGTTATCTCCCTACCTGGAAATCAAGGATTTGAGTGCAGTGGATGCATTAGAACAAGGATACGTGGAAAAGGTGGTACAATAGTAAGGTGTTCTGAGGTCCATATTCTATGATAAGGATACCAGGTTTTCCTTATGGTTTGAGAGAGTATTGAAACATGCTTTTGACACCTAATAATGCCTCATCACTACTTTCCACCCCTAAACAGATGGGCAGACATAGCAGGTCATCCTATCATTGAAGGATATGCTATAGGAATTTGTATTGGACTTTAGGGGATCATGTGTATAAATATTTACCATGTTAATTTTTTCATACACCAATTGATATCACTCTTCCATTTGCAGGGATCCATTCTAATCCATGTACGGGATGTCATGTCGCGCAGCTGTGTGTTGTACAGAGGTCAGGGATGTTGTTTTTCTTGGCCTGGACTTGGTTCATACTACATCATAGAAGGTTTATCTTATAACAGAGAGGTGGAAGTCGTCTCAAGAGTGGTAGAAGTCATATTTCTATCATAGGATGAGACCCATAGATTTCGAGGTCAGGGACCATGTGTTCTTGAAGGTCTCCCCTTGGTGTGGGAAATTGAGGTTCAATATGGGATGTAAGCTTTCTCCCAAGTTCATTGAAAAAATCAAGGTGTTGTAGTGGGTTGGCTAAGTTGATTATCAGCTAGCGCTACCACTACCTTTAATGAGGGTGAACAACAGCTTCCATGTGTCTCCGCACCAACGGAATCTAAATGAGGATTTTCACGTCCTCGACTGGGGGAGTTGGATATCGAGGATGAAGCGGTGTTTGTAGAGAGACTAGTAAGAATCAATGATTTTGGGGACTAGGTGATTAATGGATTAATTTTCACCTTGGTTTGTGTGTAATGTAGGAATGGTGGACCCAAGGAGTGTACCTTGGAATGGGAGGCACAACTACACTACCAATACCTATAGTTTTTTTTGTTTTGATCTTTTTTGTTTCATACATGATTGTGATGAATTGCTTGACCTTGTTAACTATGAAATGTGTTGTTCCCTTTTTTCTTTTTATGTGTGTGAACATTCCAGGATACGGGGAGGGGAGGACCTGATCCCTAATCAAGACACATTAATGTGGATGCGGTTAAACCCATCTAGGTATGTCAGTGATTCCCAAAGCGGATAGTATCTTAACATGGAGTAAAGGACACCCTAATCTATATGACGGGATGGTAGGCCATTAAATTTTTTTGTGGTTACTTGTTTGAGGAGAGTGGTAGTGTATTGATGGTTTTTCAGAAGATAGATGACGGATAGAGTTTCCTATATGTTTAAGAGGTCTACTCCTGAGAGGTACCTTTCCAGGTGGTTATTCGGACCCCTCTCTTTTCTGTGGATCTAGTTTCGATTCTCGAGGGTGATAATAGATTGAAAGGTGCATGATGTAATGATCCAGACAATCTCTCATTAAAGAGTTTTTCAAAAACATTATTCCATCAAATAGTCCCTCAGAAATAGAGGCTCCAACTTTCACGACATCGTGATGGTGGAACCTATCACGGTCACACACTAAAACAGTGGCACCGCTTACGGAGTTCCTCTAAAATAGTGGCAGTGATATGGTGGAACCGTGGTGGTGGAACAATGATGGTAGCACCACTTAAGGTGTTCCCCCGAACCAGTGGCACCTTAGTGGCTGAACAATCATGGTTACAAACCGAAATGGTGGCACCACTTATAGTGGCACTATCACAGTGGCATCGTGATAATGGAACCATTACGGTGAATCACCAAACGGTGTCCCACATTTTTTTCAGTTCTACCCCTGCAATGTATCTTTTTAAAGAAATGGGTTTTAATACCCCATTCAAAACCATTAAAATCCCATAATTGGTATCTACAATCCTACAAGATCTGGGCGACCATCAACATTCCAAAATGTGTGGATTTTTCCTCAATGTCACAAATTTTTTCCAGTACATTCTAGTTGTGCATGTTACGGATTTTCCTCTGTTTAAATGAAAATCCATTAACTCTCATCTATTACGGCGACCTCTCTGATGTGAATTTTTAAATGGAAATTAATTCCATAAAATGTAACCACCCAACTACATGGAGAAACCATGATCCTCGTTTAAATCAATTCAAGATTTCAGAACCCGTAACTCCAGGATATCACCTTTATCGCATGTGGATTCTTTTATCTTCATAGATGATCTCTTTCTATTTTTTCGTGCGTCTAGGGCCCACCTTCCCAAGAATAGTGGGGCACCTCTGTTGGAGCCTTTCCTGCTAACTCTTGGAGTTCTCAGAGATCATCCCTTACTATTCGTTCATCCCTAGTTCATGGAGTGTGGAGAAAAACATTGATTGTTTATCATCTAAATAGGGGTTTTCCTTTTACTTTCTTTACTATGTATCATATAGGGTGGGTATGATAATGTTCCTATGGGGATGGATGAAACCAGACCATAAAAAGATAATAAATGGGTTTTAATGAATGAAGGGGTGTGTTTTATGATGTTGTTGTACTATTTTACCTTTTCATATATGTTGGGAATTGTATGGGATTAGGTCCACTAAAAATAATGGTCATTGGTGGTCCTTTCTTGTGCACTAATAAACATCATTTTTCTAGATAATTTTTTAGTTGAATGGTAATAACATGGTAACTGGTTAATCATGTACACTAAATTGATTAAATGGATGCCCAATGAATACGAATCCTTGTGTTGTCACCCCTGTTAACCATACGGAATGACAGAAATAAATGAATTGTGTTTTTAAATCTAAAAACTACCTTTCTCTATTATAATTGTGTGTATGGTTGTTCTGCTTGATGATTATGAGGTGACATGGATGGGATGGGTTATCGAATTGTCTATTTGTTAGTTAGTGGATTTTGGGGCCGTTTTTGGCCATATGTTGGGTCATGGTTTGGTACCAGTACTTCTAGGTATCTCACAGATCCATTTTGTTGTTGTGACTTTACAAAATAATCGGGTGTGAATTCTTAATTAACTGCTTGGCTATTTTTCAATCCTTGGATTATGGATATACATGTTAGTTTCCTAGTATTGAAGAATTATTTAAATGGAACCACATGAATGTGATGACATGAATTTATTCAATGGGGAATTGTTTTTGGGAAGGAGTTTTGGCATGGTTGTAGTAGTTGTTATTTTAATGAATGAATAATAATGAGGGTGTTTGTGTATGGGCTACATTTTGGAACCCCTAGGTCGGGAATAGTGATTTTTTACCATTATGTATAAGTTATTTTTAATGTTTGTTATTCACCCCCACCCAAGTTGATCAATTAGTGTCTAACATCCCAATTTCATGGGGTAGGTTGTCTTTTCCAACACTCATACGGGTGGTTAATTATTAGCTCATTTTCTACAACCGTTCCAGAATATCCCAAGACACATAGGAAGGGTTGTGACAGTCTAAGGTCCATTAGAGACCAAGATTATTCAGGCATGGAATTTTTTATGGTTGGCCCAGGGGTATGCAGGAAATTTCATTCCCAAGTGTCATCAGGATGAGGCCCAGGTGTCCTCGGGCATGGTGATAGTTGTTCTGGCCCAAGTGTATTCAAGTGTGATAGTTGTTATTGTGGCCCAGGTGTGTGTGGGCGGGGATGTGCCATGTTGTTGTTTCCCAGGTGTATATGGGTGGGATGCGTAGTTGGGGTAGCCTATAATTTTTTTGTTGGGGAGGTAGTGGGACTGTGGTGAGAATGGTGGTGGAGGTCTAATGTGTAGTATGTCATCAATTACCAGTGGAAATGTGGTGAGGGGTTCCCAAACATCTAAGTGTTTTTACTATTACATTACATGACTTGTGTTATTTTGGGTGTGTACCTTGGTGAGGTCTTGGGGGATAGTTTCCTAGCTTGGTGATTTGACTATCTCTTTTTCTCATCGGGAATTAGAATGCCTCTCCACTTGTGAATGAGAGATTTTGTATTTCCTTACATATTATACCTGTATACTCACCCTATGTATTTAAAATTGCATTCTGGATTCTACGAGGACATTGAGGATTGTTCCAGACTCTATTAGATTGAACGTCGTGACTGATGACGTTGTTGTTATTCTTTTCTTTTGGTACTTTTGTTGGGATTTTCCATGTACGTCGTAGAATGTTATTTGGAACATGTATATGGGAATGTATTTTTTGTGTTACTTTATTTTTACGTCTAGATTTTTTGGTTTTTGGGTTTTCACCATCGTATCTCCCAATCCAACTTAATAAAAAGGGTAATTCCTTATATATTATGTGTGATTCTATACCCTTGGTGCAAGTATCTACTCTAGGGCATATTAATGGTGGGACTTATGGGGGCCAGTATATCTCCTTCAACTTGAGGATGGGTCTAGCGGTTTTCTATCCCATCTCTCATCTTGGTTAATGGGGTTCGTGACATGTTTTACTATGTGGGAACATATTATGTGTACATTATGATTCATATTTGAGGAAAGAGTTATTTATTAATGCTCATAGTTCTACATTTTCATTCATCTAGGTAGCACTAAGATGTTTATAGACCTCTGGGAGTATTCCTAGTAGAATATAATGAATAGAGATATTTCTTAATTTTCCTTTATGTGTTAGGAATCTAAATTGGTTAATAAAAGTAGACAGTTAGCAAAGGGGATCCTAAAACATTTTACAATTATGTAGTGGAAATGGTAAAATTTATTAATGTATTTTATTTTTGAATTTCCAATGACTTCTCATGGTAATAATTAAATTTGGGATATTATAGATCGATTAAATAAATATACACATTTTCTTCCCCTTCAAGATATAATATCATTATATAATCTTTCTAGGATGTATCTAAATGTGATTTTGAGGTTAAATAGAGTGACTCTCTCCATTCTATCCATCCATTATCACAAGTTCACTCCCATTTTTTGGAATGGACTTAATATGTTTTTGGGTGTAATTGCAAATTTCAATAATTTTTTTCAAGAAAATATGATGGAATGTCTATGAATAATATTCAGACCTTGAAAAATATGCTTTGTTTTTTCCATTGTATTACTATGTAATTTGGGATCATAATAACTCTTTGGTAGATTTTTCTTACAATAATAGTTTTCATTAATTTATACATTTGGATGCTTTAGTGGAATTTTATGTAAATCGGTGTTGAACACTGGATTTTTCTGATGATGTATGAAAAAGTTAGTTAACGAGAATAGAGTTAGCATATGAAAAAATATAGAATGTTCAGTTGATTTAGTGACACATGATTACATATTAGATTCAAAAGAACAGTTATGAAGATAATTGGAGAAAATATATTTCTTTTATGGTAGGTGATCATGAGGATTTAATTTATTCTCGAGGGAAAAGAGCTATATTTTTGTAAGAAGGAGAAGTTGAGTCCATATATTATTTGAATGTATGAAATACTATAGAATATTGGAACAATTTCTTTCCAAGTGGCCTTACCTTCGATGTTATCTCATATAAAAAATGTATTTATTGTTTCATTGTTATGTAAATATATACCAAGCCCATCTCATGTTTTGATCCCTCTATTTTCTCATTTGGATGAGAATATTTCTAATAAGAAACAACTAGTTCAGATTATTGACCATAAAGGGAAAGTGCTATAGAATAAGGTAATTTACTAGATTTTAGTTTTATGGAAAACCCATATAGTTTAAGAGGAATCATCGGAATATAAAGACACTCTAAGGGAGAAATATCCCAACTTATTTTATAAGTGAATAACATTGAAACTAAGAAATTTCCAAAATGGGGGATGGATGTAACACCGCAATTAATGGTAGAATAATCATTTTTAATATTTATTATGATTTTCTAATTATATTGTATTCTTTTCTTAAACGAGACTCTATCTCCAAAATTTTACATAACAGAAAATAATGATTTTTTTTGGAACATAATTTTCCCATAAGACTGAATTATACTAGAGAATAATATAATTTTAATATTAATATTTTATGTGGTAGTTATCACATAGATTTTTTATCTATTGGATTGAACAGGGATGAATATATTTTGTTTACACATGTTTATTATTCCCTTTCACATTTATATAATACATCTGATAGCCTTATAACATGAAATCTATCAAATGTTTTACATAAAAAGATGCATATTTTTAAAAGGTAATTTTACAAAATTTTAATTCACATTCCATGTAAACTATATTTTTTGAAATTTATATTATTTTTATATATAAACTTATTCTTCATTTTTTAATGTAAAATTTAAAAATTAACATTTTGTGATTATGGTAACTTTTAGAGAAATTTCATATCTTTATGAATAATGAATAATATTGAATTTTATTTGCAATCATTTATTTTGTCCAGTATACATTTATACTGAAATAATTCTTTTATTTTTAAAATTATAATATGATAATTTATATATCATTTATCCCAATTTATTTAATCTAAGTCAATTTCACTTTTTAATTATAAATATTACATTGAATATTTTTAAACGTTTTTACTTAAAAATCCTATATTTTCATCCAGTCCATGGGATTAATTTTAAATTAATTTATAAAAATTATGTGATTATAATTTGGAAAAATGAATTCCATATATTTAATAATAATAATAATTAGTAATATCTAATAATTTAAATGAAATTTTTGGAAAAACAATTTGTTCAAGGGATAAAAATTATTACAACAATTAAGAGAAACATTAACATAACAAGGGAATAAACTTTAAACTTATGGGACAAAATGACCTAGAAACCTATCTAGAACATATTATATAGAAATATATAGACTCTATAATACCAGTTAAATAATGTTTTACAAATATTTGATCTACATTACATGTTAAAAATGTGTGTACAATTTTCTTTTCAAAAATTTACAAGACTGGCACTCCTCCTAGACTATAAAAATGCACTCACCCCTCTCACTTCATCAAACATTTCAAGCTAATATGGCTCAATTAAAATCATCCAAATAGCTCCTAAAAATCCCTCCCCTAAATAATAATCATCATCATGGGTATAAATCCATTCATGGAAACCCTCATGTGAAAACTAAATGGTGTTACTCGAATAAGAGGTAACACCCTACCTCTTGTTTTTAAATTTTTTTAGTTATTCACTTCCTCTAATATTCTTTTTGAAAAGACTATGGTATTTAGAGAATTATAAATTTTCATATCTGTTACAATTTATGAATATTATTTTAATTTTATTTTTAATAGGACACTTTGTCTGATAGCATACTCAACACTGAACAGAATGATTCTTTGAAATCATATGTTGAACACAATGTTGACTCATACTGAAGAAAATAATATTATATTATTATTATTTTAAATGGTAGTTTATTCCTAGTCATTGTACAGGAGCTAATTAATAGAACTAACTAAAATATGATTACACTTGTTAGTTAAATGTTTTTTCTTTTATCGAATAAATTTTAGATTTTTCAAATAAGAATGATTCTAATTTTAAGCATGAAATACTCTAATATTCATTAAAATATCGATTTACCATATTTTGATTGAAAACCCTTTGTAAATATATTTCTTTGTAACATTAATTTGATCTATTTGACAAAACATACTTCTTTTTTAGATGCGGGACCTGAAAATTTAATTTGGGTACAATTTTGGTATTTTTCTAATAAAGATAATTTTTATGAATATAGAAAAATACGTCATCTTAATTCAAAACTACCTTTTAATCTAAATTATTCATATGATTAGACATTCCATTAAATTTTTTTCAAATTTTAATTCGATTATATTTTTATCATTTGAACCATTTTTTGTCACTGAAAGTAATTTCACTTTTAAATTGGACCAAACCATATGTCAATCATTTTATTGTTTTTACTTCTTAAATAAACACTTTTTGGTTTTGACAACAGGATTTAATTTTAAATTAATCCTTGCGACTATTGTATTTTTATTTTGGAAAATTGGTTTCCATATTTGGAATTTAGATGTCCATATTGTGTAAATAGGTATCTTTAATTTTTATAAATTATGAATAGTATCTTTAGTAAATATTTTATTTACCATGGTTAAGTGGTAAATCTGGTAAATAAGGGTAAAAATAATATTACAATTATATTAAATTACCCTAACATATGTCCTAACCCTATTTAAAGATACATTTTCGACCATGGTAATCCTTTGGTCCATTTTGGGACCCCATAAAGTCACTTGTAAGTGAAAATGGAATTTTATAAAAATTAATTTAACATTGCGGAATATGTATCATAAAGATATATATTTTAGTAAACCAATTATAATATGGGGTTATATAAGAGATAATTTCAACAACAATAGTAATTATAAATAAAAACGATTTCCTACATCATGGTATTTTATTTATATTTTTTAGACATTATATAAATAAATTTCAATATGAAACAATGGGGATTCATTGATTGATTCATTAATAATGGATTCAAATAAATGGTATTATAAATGTTAAAATAAATGTAATTTGGTTATTTTTAAATCATCCACTTATTTTTTTGGATTATAGGTGTCTATTATAATTGTATTAATGGTGTTTTTTATAATCATTTACGTTGTTTTGGATTTCTAAAAAATTCATTATATGCATATTTTCAAATTTGACATAATTCATATTTTAAAATACGAAAATATTTTATTAAATATTATAATATTCCAAAAAAACTAATATTTGGAAAAATTATTATAAGAAGTGTAAACTATTTTAATTTACTCTTTAATTTGATATTTGTTAAGTTTTTGTAAATATTTTTATTCTCAATGTGTTAAATTCTGGATAAAACGTTAAAAGTAAAAAAGGGATAAATAAAAATGATAAGGATAAAAAATATCAAAAACCTATTCAATTATTATTGAATGATTTTATTTAGACATTAATTCATCTTATATTCAAATATAATTAGTTTTGGGTATTTTGAAAAATAAAATAATTTTATTGTAAAATAATATTTTCCGTCATTCTTAAAGAGCCCCTCCTCCATATTACCATCAGATTCCACCTCTAACACATTACACACACCTATAATGATCCTTGTATCATCAAAACTCTGATCAAATAATCTCCCAAATTCCCCCTATTCCTATTAGAGGCTTTACCCTAGGAACACAGAAATTAAGGAAATCCTTTTGAATCAAATCAAAGAGAGTTATATGTTTTAACAGGTAGTATCTTCTCTAAAATTGCTTTCAATTATTCAACTCCATCACTAAATATTATATTAATTTTCTTTTATTAAATAAAAAATATATAAAATATACTAGTCTATTTTATGAGAAGTATTAAAACTACACTTACACACACCGCCATCTAATGGATTTGGAACATATAGTTTATGTGGATTGTGAACTACTGCCTCACGAAATAAGGATTATTCAATTATCTTCCACTTCCTATCATGGAGCCCATTATGATTGAAGGATATATATATATGTGAAATATATTATATTTATATTGGATATAGTCTTTTTTCATTTACATCATACCTTTATGCTTTCCCTAATGCTTAAATATAATAATTTCATTTGAGGAAATGCGGACTACTGCCCCCTCAATGTGATATGACACGTTCATGATATACATGGAAAGTATAAGGGATGTAATTAATGAACATATTTAATATATATAACATATATATTATACTGTAGTTATTATGTACCTATGAATCATTCAATTTTAATTATTTTAAAAATTAAAAAAATCAATGAAAGTAGCGTTCATGTGTACGTACGACATACCGTCTCTATAAAGAGTGAATTTCATTTTATTGTATCAAATAGTTATGGATTGGTATAAATACATATATACTGAATATAAATACATATATACTGGATATATATTATATTTAAATCCAGATTACAATTATAGAGAAAATGGACTTTTGACAACATGCATAATTTTTAAATATAAGAAGTTCTTTTTTTACGTAAGTACCAAATATAAGAAAAACGACCAATACTAAATTAAATAATTTTGTAATGTTTATATAATTTTAATAATAGATATAAAAGGAATAATAAAATTGAAAAACATTATGAAGTATGTAGAAATTAACTTCTGTATATTATTAAGGAAGAACTGGGAACAAATTTAATGAGTCAGACTCAATGTAAGGGAACTTCTTAACCCAATTTTCATTCTATGGGTTAATCATCTACTTCATTATTATGTCCTGCTATTATTATTTGTTAAAAATATTTTATATCTTATATGGTATTTAAATGTGATTTATGTTTTTTTATTGTTTATAAACATAATCGATCTATTTTATTTACAAAATGATCATTGTAAGGGAACCTTTCACCCTCCACTTTTAGTGAAATACTTATTTTATGTTAGGTATTTTATTTTACATTTTATTATATTGGTATTTGTTCATATATATCCTTATTGATATAAAATTTAATCCCATTTGATGATATACACTTTTTCTCAAATCAACCAATTTTCTGAATTTTTATGTAACGCCATAAGGCTATTGAATTTTTGAAAGGGACTTCATCTCAATCTCCTTTCATTGTGGAATATGTTGATATTGTGAACCTTTATTATCCTGTATGGATTATATACAATATATAGACATATTATATCATAAATAGCCTTATTCTCATGATATTATATGTTTCATTTAATTTTATTCTTAAATTAGTTTTTTCAAGTATGTTTTTCAAGTGGTAAAGGACTTTTTAAAAAAAACATTGTTTTAAATTTTTTATAGATTTAATATCATAAATCATTCTCAATAATTTCCTTGTTTTCAAAATGAATTTAATGATTTATTTATATGCATAATAATGGTTTAAAATTTAAAATGTTTCAAAGTGGAATGGGACAACTTGATTCCAACATCTCTTTATTAAATGTTTTATATGGTTTTGTAAATGGATTGAATATTTCAGTATCTTGAATTGATTAATTATTATTAAATTGTGGAAATGTTATCATTCGATTATTCTTGTTTTATTTGTTATGATTATGTTATTGTTCCTAGGCATTCTTTAACAATACAGATGGTTCCGTGATAAAACTAGGGTGGGTGAGCTTCTAATAGCTCTCCCGTGATGTGGGTATCCTAATAGAGGTAAAGGTTTATGTTTCTCCTAAGAGATTTATTGAATAAAATGTTATTGGTATTCCAAACATAACTCTCTATATTTCTATGAAAACTACAATGTATGTATGTTATGTATACCAAAAGTTACCTTTAGGTTTTATTATTTGTGTGTGTTATTCATAAATCTTATGATTTCAAGAGGTATGTTAAAAAGATTATATTAAATGAATGAAAATGATGATTTCATTTATTTGTATGAATTTATGGACTTAATTTTACTTTCTTATTTTATAACTCTTAATTAAATTTTTATGCTCATCTCTAGTTTTTGAAATGTTTTTCATAGGGTATAAGGAAGGGTAAGATAAAAGAATAATTTAAGAAGATTTATAACAAGAAAATAATTATAGTTTTATTTAAGGGGTTTTATTGTTGTGAAAAAAACAATTTAGAGTATAAGTGTATACATTGTAATATTTGAGATGTAATGTAATAGTTAGGTCCTAATTCACTAAAACTCTAAAGATGAATAGATCATGAATATGAATTCATGATTTAACCCATGATTAAGTAATGATTTATGACTATGGACATATAGTTGGTATCTGAGGTCGGTTTGGATAACTTTATGGATTGTGAGATTTTTTCAGACACATGGTTAGTCTCTATGTATAATCTTTAATTTAAATAATTATTTTGAAACATGATCAAATCAAGGAATGTCTATTATAAACTAAATGTGGAGGATATCTAATGATATTCCAATATCTTCCAGATGACTTTTTCATAATAATTATTACAAAGTCATGTCTAGATGATTATGAAATATTTTATAATGTTAAACTCACTTGGATGAAATTGTTTGAGATATCAAACACCTTCTCTAAACCTATATTCCTTTTTGGAATTAGGGTTTTATTTAATCAAGTCATATTTTCAAAATATTCACATATTTTCAAGAAATGTAAATATTATCAAGGAATTTTCCAATATTTTACCTTATCACATGATTATTAAGCATATTATGATTTAGAAAAAGGGTCTGAAGAAGGAGACCCTTAAGAATCATATTTATATATTCTTTTTAAATTATAATCTTTCATCATATACATATGATATCTTAAAAGGACCTTTATTTGAATGTTTCAACTCAAACTCGGGCCAATAGTTTTATAAAAATCAAATTTTAATAGATGTTTTCAAATTACATTTCCTAAATGATTATTTTCCAAAAAAACATTTCTTGGAACAGCCATATGTCCCATATTGTAAAAGGTTTATTTTGATGAAGGAAGAAAATGAATTTGAGGGATTCATAAATCATTATTGCAATTCATGGACCATCTACCTATGTGAACAAGATGACGATGAAACCATGTGGATCACATCCTCATGTTATGATGTTCTTTCTATTAAGAGTTTTTTTATTTTAATTATATGGAGGAAAAAAAATGGAAATATATATAAGACCTCATGAATTAATATGTCGATGACTTGATGACTTGGGATGTAAAAAATTGTTATAAGACAACCATTGAAGATAAAACATGATATTGTTATTTAGAGTTTTATAAAATGGAAAATACGTAAGATGTGTGAAAACCCATCATTTCTGATGAGGACATAAAAATCAGACCCACAACTAAAGGGAGACAAGGGTGCATCACCTAGCACTGGCCTATGTGAAGTCCCTGGTTAGAATGACTTATTCTATTAAGTAAAACGATTTTATAGATAAAGAATATGTAAATTTTGGAAATTATCTTTTATAAAATGTATATCCTTAGTATATGAAAATTATTTAGTAATTAAGTGATAATGGTTATTTTGGAATATGTTTTCTATTTTGGGAACACAATATGCCTAAAAAAAATAGAATACATTGGGATTTCAATTGGGGAGTAATGGTGGAAATTATTTTGAAATCATCTATGTTTTTATTGTGGAAATATAGTGATTCATATTTTTATGGAAATAATTATCCTATCTTGGAGAATATGTTATTTGTTCAATTACTTTTCATTATGAGACTTTATGAGTTGACGATCTTATTTGAAGATAACTGTTAAGATTTTTTTGGAAGACTATGTGATCAATTCCTTCTGAATTTGGGGTTTCAAACATAGTTTAGTTTACATTGATGATTTTTAAGGACAAATGTTTTATGATAGTTCTTTGTTTACCTTTAAGTATTGTTAGTTGATTTTTTTGAGATTTAGTGTAGTATTTATTTTTTATAAAACATTATAGTTTTGGAGATTATCTGATCTTGTACTCACCATTTTGGTTTTAGATAATATATTGTTAATATTTTTTTAAAATATTCTAGTACTTTTGATGTGACCAAGTTAGCATGAATACTCATCTTTTGGATACAATAATATATTGTGGAGGAAATTTTGTTAAAGATGAGAGCCTACATGAAAATTAAGTATATTTTCTTATGTTCTGAGTCAATCTCATAAATAAATTCCACAAATTTATGAAAATACTTTTTAAACAAAAAATTTGTTCGTTTAATATTCCTACTATAAAATCAAACACCGTTTAACCCATAACAAGATTGTGTTTTTCTGGTGGTTTACTTTTTCATGATCATGTTTTCAATCACTCTCTATCAGAACATGACACTTAGTTTCTCCTCAATAACCATGTTTTCTTATATGGAATCCTTGTAGTGGATGTCTCAGGTAACCTTATTTACTTCTCATTCATTAATTTAATTTGATAGTTTTATTCACTATTTTTTTTATTAGGGACATTAAATGATGTTTCGATGAACAATTTTAAAATTTTAAGGATGTAATTTCCTAAAGAGGTTAAGGATGTAACAACTCAAGTATTTATAGAATAATAAATTGTCATATCTATTAATATTTAGGAATAAGATATTAATTTTATTTTAAGGAGTATTCTCTCTCTGAGAGCGTACTCAACGCACAAGAATAGATATCATTGAAATCTTATATTTCACACAATGATGAGTCATGCTGAAAATAAAATAAAATAATATTATTATTTAAAATGGTAGATAATACCTAGCTATTGTACTTTAAAGAATGAATAGTACAAACTAAAACATTATTACACTTGTTTTTAAATGTTTTTACTTTTATCCAATTAATTTTAGAGGGTCAAAATAAGAATGATTCTGATTTAAAGCATGAAATACTCTAATATTTATTAAAATGTCGATTTACCACCTTCTGACAGAGAACCCATTTTAAATCCATTTTTTTCACATTTATATGTTACATTTGAAAAAATAATATTCTTCCTTATAGTAAGTACATCAAAATTTACATTGGGTAAAATTTTGGTATTCTTCTTATAATGTTCACATTTTGATTAATAGTGATAAATACTGCATTTTAATTTAAATGTTCTATTTAATATAATTTATTTATATAATTAGACCTTACTATTAATTTTTTTTAAAGTGTATTTAGATTATATTTTTATAATTTAATACAATTTTTTCATTGAAAGTAATTTCACATTGAAATTGGACAGAAACACATGTCAATATTTTGGTAGTTTTTACTTCTTAATAACACGATTTTTGGTTTTAACAACAGGAATTAATTTTAAATTAATTTCGGCTACATTTGTGTCTTAATTTTGAAAAATTGATTCCATTTTTGGAAATACGATGTTATAATTTTGTAAATAGGTAACTTTTGTTATTAGACCTCATGAATAGTGACTTGAGTTAATATTTTATTTACCATGGTTAAAGGGTAAATCTAGTAAAACGATAAAAAATAATATTAAAATAATATTAAATTAACATAACACATGTCGTAAACCTATTGGATTGTACATATCCAACCAGGTTCATCCTTGGATCTATTTTGGGACCCCATGGAACAACATGTAAGTGAAAATGAAATTTTATAAAAATTAATTTAGAGGTGAGGAAAAGGTAACAAAATAATATATCTTTTTGTAAAAATATTTTTATATAGGGGTATATAAGTGAAATTTTCGACAATAAAAAATATTTTGAAAGATAAAAAAATCTAAATCAAGTATTTTATTTATAATTTTTAGACACTATATAAATATATCTAATTATGACACAATGGTGGTGCAGTGATGGCTTCATTTATAATAGATTCAAATAATTGTAATTTATTAATATTGATATCATGTAATAATTTTATACATGTAATATACATGTTATATTTTTGTTAATAATGTTTTTTCGAATCAATCAAGTTGTTTTATAATTTTAAAATTGTCATGATATAAATAGTATAAAATTAACATAATTAATGTTTTATAATATAAAATATTTCATTAAATTTTATAAAATTTAAAAAATTATAAGATTTGTCCATATAGTTATCATAACTCTAAAATTTAATTAATTACTATTTAATTTTATATTTTTCATGTTTTCATAAATATTTTGTTTCTCAATGAGTTAACTTCTAGATAAAATGGTAGGAGTAAAAAGGGTTAAATAAAAATGATAAGGATTAAAAAATATCTAAAACATGTCCAAAACTTATTGGATGATTATATTTAGAGTTATATTCTTCTTATCCTCATATATAATGAGTTTTGGACCTTTTTATGGGGAAAATAATTTGATAATAAAATAATACATTCAAACGTTCTTAAAGAGCCCCTCCTCACTCTTATAAAAGGACACCACCTCTAACATATTATGCACAACTATCAAGCCACGTTCTTCTTACAAACTCTTCACCAATAAGCTCCCAACATCCCCAAATTCCTCCTAGAATTTTTCCCCACTGAGAAAGGATATTCAAGAATTCCTTTTTCCACAAATCAAAGAGAGTAAAATGTTTTAAGAGGTTGCATCTACTCTAAAATTCCATTCCATTATTCTACTTCATCACTTCCAATTATATTCTATTAATTTGATTACATATAAAGTCTAGTATCATAAATATACTAGGATGTTTTTTTTAGAATTATTCAAATTACACTTATACACACCTTCATCTAATAGATTAAGAACACATTGTTTCTTTGGACGATGAAGTACTACCTCACGAAATGATGATTGTTCAATTATATCCTACTGCCTCTCATGGTAGCCATTATGATATAATTTTATTTATATGTGATAAATATTATATTTATATTTTTTCTATTATTATGTATTTTTCATTTTGATCATACTTGTATGCTTCCCATAATGTATAAATACGATATTTCATTTGCGGAAGAACGGACTACCGCCCCCTCAAAGGGATATGACTCATTCATGCTATACATGGAAGGTATAAAGGATGTAATTAAGAAAATTAGGTAACATATATAACATACATATTATATTGTAGTTATAATATACCTATTCATCATTTGGTTTTCATTCCTTTAAAAAATGAAAAAAATGAAAGTACCATTCATGTGTACGTACGACTTATCATCTCCATGAACGGTGTATTTCATTTTCATATATCCAAATGTAATGGATTATTATCAATACATATATAATGGATATAAATACATATATATTGTACGCATATGATTTTTAAATAATGAAGACAATTTTGGAGATAATGGTCTTTTGACCACATGGAAAATTTATAATTATAACAAGTTCAATTTTGACTCTAGTACCAAATATCTGCAAAACAATAGATACTAAGAAATAAAATTATGTAATGTTTATTACAAGGTAATAAGTTATATAAAAGGAATAATAATCTTGAAAAATATTCTGAATAGATTAGAAATTAACTTATGTTTATTATTCAAGAAGAACAAGGAACATACGTGAGGAGTCAGACTCAATGTAAGGGATCATCTTGAGACAATTTCCATTATTTGGGTCGATATTATACATATTGATTATGTAAAGTCATTATTATGCGTCAAAAAACATTTTATGTACTATATTTTATTTATATATGATTTATGTGTATTTATTGTGAATACAGAAAATCAATATATTTTATTTACAAAATGACAGTTGTAAGGGAACCTTTCACCCTCCTCTTTTATTCAAAGACTTATTTTATGTTATGTCTTATAATTTCAATTTCTTATGTCCATATATGTTATTATATATCCATATAGAGGTATATCTATTCCCAATTTAGGAGATACCAT
Organism: Viscum album; assembly: GCA_963277665.1. Classification (NCBI taxonomy): domain Eukaryota; kingdom Viridiplantae; phylum Streptophyta; class Magnoliopsida; order Santalales; family Viscaceae; genus Viscum; species Viscum album. The sequence goes on along the minus strand of OY728152.1, from coordinate 767,287,149 downwards.
TTTCTCTCTCATCAACTGATTTTGAATTTTTAATTCATGTCGTTATGCTATTGAATGTTTTTTAAGGGACTTCGTCTCAATATCATTCCATTGAGGCGTAAATTGATATTGTGCGCCTTTATTATCCTATAATGTGTATGTAATATCCTTTATAATATTATATCATGAATCCCCTTATTTTCATGATATTATAGGTTTGTTTTAATTTTATTCTTAAACTAGTTTTGTTTGAGTATTTTTTTCAGGTAGTAAGGGACTTTTTAAGTAAAACATTAATTTAAAAGTTTTAGTGATATAATCTAATAAATAATTCTCTATAATGTAAATGTTTTCAAAATGGTTCTAATGAGTTATTTATATGGATATTAATGTTTTCAAATTTAAAAATATTCAATGTGTTATTGGATACTTTGATTCAAAAATATATTTATAAAACTTTTTATATGGGTTTAGAAATGGATTGGATATTTTTATATCATGAATTGATTCATTGTGATTTCTATATGGAAATGTTGACTTTCCATTATGATTGTTTTATTTGTTATGATTATGTTGTGGTTCTTGGGAATTGTTTACATATACGGGTGGTACGGTGATAAGCCTATGGTGGGTGTGCCTGAGAATGATATCCAATGCATTGGGTAACATGAGAGAAGGAAATCATAAGGTTTCTCCAAATAGATTTAGGGAATATATTTTGATTGGTATTCTAAATGTAACTCTCTATGAAGTTGTGAATGCTACAATGTAAGTATTTTTTGGATTACATGTGTTACCTTTATGATTTATGATTTGTATGTGTTATTCATAAATATTTTGATTTCATTAGGTATGTTAATGGTCATATATTATATGAATAAAAATCATTATTTCATTCATTTGTATGAATTTATGGACTAACAATTTTTTTCCCTTATTTTATAAACCTTAATAATCTTTTTATTCTCATCACATGTTTATGAAATTTTTTCACACGGTATAAATAATGGTTAGACAAAGGAATACTTTAAAAATATTTATGTCAAGAAAACAATTTTTTTATTTAAGTAGTTTTTTTATTGTTAAAAAATTTGGTCATAGTAGAAGTTACTACATTGTAATATTTGAGATGTACTATAATAGTTATGTCTTAATTCTCTAAAACTGAAAACCTGAAAATATCCTCAATGTGAACTATTAATATAACTCAAGATTAAGTAATGTTTTTAAGGATTTGGAATTATACGTATTACATGAATAAATAATAGCATATGTATCCACAAAATAATGGAATGTTTTTATGATTAGATTTAGACTTTCACTTATACACAAATCCATCTTATTTGAAATGAACATAATGTTCTTGGGTAAGACAAACAACTGCCTCACAAAATGATGGGGTTTATTTTTTCCATTACCTCATTTGATGGTTCATAATTATGATGTCAACAATGGTTATATATGATAATTATGATATTTATTTCGTATTTATTCATATTTAATCTCATTATAACACATAAATTTATACAATTGATTTTATGTAAATATTATAACACCGTTTGTGGAAGTGTGGATTACTAATTTCTTAAAACTATGTGATTCATTCACACAATACATTGAACATATTAAGGATGGGATTAGTTAAATATTATGTAGATACATAAATTTTAATTAATATTTATAAAATAATTACATTTATGTAAATATAACACTTTATTTTATTTAACACTTTTCAACACACTAGAAAAGTGATAACGTCGTTATTGGACATGTGGAATACCACCTCTTATAAGTGATGTGATTCCATTAACATCACTATAATTATATATATTTATATATGACTAAATAATATGGTATATACAATATAATTATTGATATTGAATGTTAATTGTTACTTACCTTTATTCCTTAATGATCATTGAAAAATTGGATTGTGGGTCATGCAAACATACAACCTACTATCTTCTTAATTATAATGTTGGTTAATTATTCATAACAAAATTTCATTATTGTATTTAAAAGTGTGATTGACATATATATATTATAATTATTTCAAGATTATTATTCTGGATATGTTCATATAATAAACCCATTGACCATAGTTGATCAACCAAATTCACATTGAATCATAAACCGAATATGGTCAAAACACCTGATGTAAACATATTTGTTTATATAGTTTTATAAAACATTTTATTAACTAAAATTAATAGAAAAATATGGTCTACAATGGTTCTCAAGAAAATATATATTTAATTGATGTTTATTATTCAGAATGATAAAGAAACACAATACAAGTGGGAACAAAGGTTATGGATTTTGTATCAATATAGTTTCATTATGATATTTTCTGATTATATAACCTTTATTGTATTTTAAGGATTATATATTCCCTTTGATATTATATATCTCAGTTTTGATTTTCTGTCATTTTCTTTAGTATTTTTTAATGTTAAACTTATATGGGGTTATTATTTAAATGTCCAAAGTGGTATGGGACACGTTGAATTTTTATATACATAATTTCATAATCTTTTCTCTATGGAAATATTATTGATATTATTTTAAATTATTATTTATATACATATTAACGGAATATAATATAAATTTTATGTCTATTTTCAACATCCTTGAAATATTTTTAACAATAATTATTTTTAGTTGCGTTTTACATAAGGATTTGAAAAATGAAATGTTCTATTATTAACACATAGTGATATTGATTTTTCCAAAATTGTAGAAATAATTTTCTGTTTGGATTACATTTCCAGATATCATATTTTATTAATTGAAAATCCTAATTTTTCATTTCCAGGTATTGTGTTATTAAAAATGGGTTTTTAAAATGTATTTTTTATTTGAATATCTTGATTTTTTTTCATGTTATTGAAAAAGAATATTTATAGGTGAAATGTAGAATATTTAAATATTTATTGTGTAATGATTATATTTTTCTACTTGAAAATTTGACAGGTGGTTCTATAATAACCAAATAACGGTTTGTTTAAGGATAAACTGATCAATAGTGTGTAGGTGGTAGCCTTCAAATGCATTGGATATAGAGTTTAACAGTATTTTTATTCTCTTTGTAAAACTTATATGTATTCAAGTTGATTGTATAATTATTTAATCAATATGAGTGAAAATTATACTAATGTTTCAATTTACTTTTATGTATTTTCTATGTGTGTTAGGGTTTTTTGTTAATCATGTCATTAAAAAGTATTAGATTTTATTATTATAAAAGGAAATTATTTACTACATCTCAAGTTGTAAATTATTACATCATATTAACGTTTCCATAAGCTTTAAATACATCCAAATGGACTAATATATTCCTTCTTTTTATATCCCTTACATAGCTTTTTATACTCACCCAATGTTTTTACTATTCTTTCATAGGATATAAGGATTACTATGGGATTATAAGAATTCATGATGATATTAATAAATTGTTGTCATAAAAGAGATTATTCTTTATTATTTAATGGATATATATGTTGAAAAAAACTGAAATTGATAAGATTTATCGACTTTATATTTTATGGTTTTGTTATGTATGACTTATAGCCTAATTCTTTTAAAATTGAAAGCATAAAAATCCTCAATGGTAGATAATTTGAACATATTGAATTATCTCAAGATCATTTAATGTGTTAAGGCCATGTAATTATATCAATATGTATCACAACATTAGTATTTTTTTATTTAATTCATATGATAATAAATAAATATTATTAAATATATGAATAATATGATACCTTACTATATTTTGGAATTGTAATGGGTATATATTAACATTATTTGGATGTATTTAATGAATGAGAAAAGGTCTATAATAATTTAAACATCAAATTTACAGTAATTGGGATATTAAATAACATATTCCAACATAAAAAATAGTAATTAAAATGAATAACATAAAATAATTATGGAATAAAAGGATGCAGTGATACCTTACCTTGAGAGTGCCATTCTATATGCATGGGATAATTTTCATGGATGAATTTAGGAACCTTTGGAGGACTCTAGTGAGGGGATAGAAAATTAAGGGCATGGTCTAAGTATTTTTTGAGAAGATAAATGCTCTCATGGGTGGGTTCATATAGAAAAAGAAAGGGGAATTGATTATTATTTCTCCAACATAAGTTTAAGAGATTATATAATAAAATAACCAATACCACAATCCTTCCAATTCTTTTTACCATGGGTTATTCCAAAGGGTGAATATTTATTTAGTTTATAATGACAGGGGTAAAAATTAAAAAAATAACATCCATTCTTATGTGGATGTTAATCGTACTCCTATAAAATGATTTTAAAACCTTCAAATATATTATCATTTTCGTTGGATTCATAAAGGAGATATAAAATTAATCAAATAATTATAAAATATCATTATTTTAAGGATAAAACGTATTATTTTTCATGGATAACATTTATATTATTTGTTACATCACTTTTTGGTTATTATTATGTCATAATACACATCATATATTTTTACCATATTTAATTTTTACTAAAAATAAAATAACCTCAGAAAAAAGTGAAAACATAATCATTGGATAATTTCTACATTATGATTTCAAAAATAATATTCATTTTATCTAAATGATTTTCAAAATATTTTATTTTTCTCTTTCTATATATGCTTCAACAATTATAGATAAATTATGGTTTTTTGACAATAATTTTTTTTGAACCCTTAAAAATTACATTTGAAATCATAAAAATTATATTGTTAACCAAATTCATCAATAAATATTTAAAAATAATATTTTCTTTAAATGTCATTTATTTGATAAAAAAAATTATTTGTTCAAATGGAATGGCTTGATTGAAATTCCACATCACATAAAAAAATTTTGTTTTATCATATAAAAAAAATTATAAAACCAATTTGATAATAATTTTAAAATAAAAAAGTAATTAATTAAATAATAATTTTCATTAAAATTATATAAAATTATTCAAAAATTTATGTTCCTTTTTCTATTATTTGTTAATTTATTGTTACCATTATAAAACCAATTTTAGTTTAACCGTGGTAATTAATAATTAAAATAGTTACTAATCTTATTGATCAAAAATTAATTTGACCTTATATCCAAATGTTAATTAATATTATTAAAAATATAGATTCAATTTTATCAAAATCATTTCACGGAGGACAAATAATATAATTTAATATAAAAACCTCAAGCATGATGGCCATTGGTTTTTCTGAAAAAATTTGAATATTTAGTTAAAGAATGATTTTAACAACTAATAATATTAATTATAATAATTTCAATACACAATTATAGATACATAATCTAAAAATTAATTTTCATAATTTATCATTATGGGTTGTTTTAATTAATTTTGATGGAGAAACATTATGAAACTTAATATATTTTTTTAAAAAAAAATTTTGAAGCCTAGAAAAAACCCATTAATATAATTTGATAAAAATTTGATTCAAATGTAATTAAGTAATTTAAATATAATTGATGAATTGTTTTGTAAACTTGAAACGCATTAAATAAAAAATTCATGTTTAAATTAATTCATTTTTTCATTATAAAAGGTAATTTTAAAAAAATGGTATTTTCACTATTCACAAAAAAATATATATTTTACAAAAAACAAAAAATATTCAACTTATGTAAATTTTTATATTTTAATTTAAAAAATTATTTTGTTTTATCAAAAACATTTTATTATTTCTTGACAAAAATAAATCATTTCTGAAGAAAACATATTCTAAAGATTGAACCAACAATACAAAAAGTTGATTGATTATTTAATAAGTATTTATCAACATATATATGATATATAGACATATATGATAAACTAGTTATTCCTAATCATATCCAAAAATTTAATGGAGACATTAAAATTTTGATATTTAAATAATAATTGTTTGTATGGGTTAGATGTTGTGTATCACATAGGCTATCAAAAAAAGTTTTTTTAAACATAGGGTGTTACATTCTTCTCACCATTAATTAGTTTCTTACTCAAAAATTAATAATGTACTCGTTAATAAATGTTTTGAAACTTGAATAAATTTGTATAGATAACACACAACCCAATAAGTGTTCATAATACATCCTCTTGAAAATGGAGAAAGTGGAGTAAGAAGTTCATCACAAAACGTGGCATCCAAGTTAGAGGATGTTCATATGAAGTGAAAACATAGGCATGGAAGTGAAAAATTACACCAAATAAACAATAGGGTGTGATATAAAAAATGACTCGGTGAAGCTTAATGACTATAAAACCATAAATCATTCATGGATAAAATGATCAACAATTCATCACTTAAGAGCACAATATAAACACATTATTTATTCATCATTATTTTATAAGTTTTTTTGGAATAAATTTACCATTAATTATTGTAACATAATGAAGTATACATTCATCACAAGTATAACATCATCCTTTAATTAAATTCTATTACAATCTATTATTTTTCTGCAAATGTAGAGCACTGATAATGAAATTAAAAAATTTATGCCTAAGGAACTGTAATAAACATATAAAAAATCACATAATCAATCAAATAATGACAAGGTATTACTCTTATTTTTAACCATTAACTCGAATAAATGAAAAATTAGTGATGTTTAAGTTAAACCTATTAATCACATAAAGTTGAAAGTAATTATATTAAAGGGATTACAAAGAAATGACATTTATTTATTGACATATGTATTTTTATACTTAATATATATGTTATAAATGTATTATTTGCAAACATAGTCATTTATTGTAATTTTTTAAAGACCAGGATAATTCCATGTAAATTTTTTTCAAAATTATTTGGGATTCTCACGAATCTATGAAAATTAACAGCACGTAATTCCAAGGCCGGGTGTGCCTAGAATAAATTTATGAACTTTTTTTCGGGTATTTCTAATAAATGCACTGGTGGAATTTTCTATCCTTCAAACCAGTGCTAGGATTACCTATATGAGGGAAGCTTTGAATCTGCATCTCTAGGATTCGCTTAAGAGAAGCTTCACTTCAACCACAGTTGGTCAGGAGAAAAAGATAGTATTTTTTTCTTTTAAATAAATAAATATATTACACAAATTGTAATTATATTTTTTTTTCTTTTTCCTACCACCTATTGTGCGGTGTTGGTGGGGACCATGGAGGTGGGAAGGCCTTTAATTGGGGGTGTTAATTGCACGGTTACACATTAGTTGCGTAACCACAACTTACGTCACTTAATTAGGTACTTTAATTACATCAATAAATGAGGAAAATTAATTTCATCAATTAATGAACCTCATTAATTCCTCAAGGTGTTTCACGCCTTTCCCCCTCCTATTGAAATGGATCTCGGGTTGGGGTTTTGACACGGTTCCATCAAAGAAGGAACCCCGGATGAAGTAACGCCACTCCTTCCACTGAAGGAGAAGAGAGGATTGATGGCGCCCATTGTAGGATCGATCTTAATGGTCGATGGACAACGAACGCCAACAAACGTGAATCTTTTTATTCATCCACAATACCCTTTAATGTGGAAGCACCATCATCTGCAACATCCAAATCTAATCAAGAGGTATAGGTTGTGTTTTAATTTAATAATTTCTCTCTATTATATTACACGTTGTTGTGTTATCAGGATGCTGATGCGGTGGATTTTTACAAGGTTCAACATTATTAAAATGTGATGAATTATTACCTCCCTCTTGTTATAACACAAAATTAGAGGGCGCGGGCCAATAGAACATGGCCTAGACCCACCACTACTTATTTTTGTTGAATTCTTCGGGGACGGTTTTCTAAAATCGACAGCAACGCGAGGCAGAGGTTCATCTTGTGACGAGAAGAGTCTGGGTGGCCCAACGACGCAGATGGAAAAGGAAACGGAGCATTGGTCATAGCCCATGGAAGCTCTGCGGGCATGGCACTGGCGGCCGATGCTGGTGGCGGATACGGCATCCAGTGCTCCTTGGATATGGAGGAGCACAACACCATTGAGATCAAGTTTGCGGCTGACAATTATCGGTTGTAGGAGAGGAGGTGTCGCACCATCGCGTGCCACCTTGAAGAAGGCGTGAATCAAATTTGCTGTGAAGGCAGGGGGGCCAACGGACCACGTGGCAGCACCATATGGCACTGTTGATTGAATTCAGTGAATGGATCCATGGAGATGTTCAGTAGGCGGACCTCACGCCCCATGTAGGGCATGCCAGCAGTCCCGGCTGCGTCGCCTGGTGGGTCAGGCCTGTCCGCAGCCAAGAGGGTTGAGCCCTCTATGGCCCAGCACAATTGGGCTAGCCAAGGCTAGTTTGGTTCAGGCCGGATCAGACCCCGACCGGGTTGGGATAGCCCATGTCGGGTCTGATGGGGTCCAACATGGCCCAGACCCCTACTGGGCCCAGAAATGCATAAAGGGACATATCTTGATAACCAGACGTCCATTTGGAAAACCATCTATGGTGTTGCAAACTTTGGAGCGAGATGGTCCTTTTGAGATACTCCATGATTGTTTTGGAAAAAATTTGGAGTATGGCTGTGTTGGATCGAAGCAGAGTCCAATCTGTCCCTTGACACTAAAATGACAAAAACTAACAGAACGAGCATTCGATCAACACAACATCTATGACATATGGACCCTTGTGACAAGGAATCCATTTGGAGATTCTATAATTTATTTTTGATAGAGTTTGATGTGTGACCTGGGTTAGATCAGACATGTATCCAACCGAGCCCTTTTACAAATGTGCCCATATTTCACAGACCGGGCGTCCGATCGAACAAAATTCTTTCACGTTGAGACTCCTAGGAAAGGGAGGTCTTGTGGGTATACTTTTTGAGTGACTTCGTACCGGGACAAATATGACCGATGGTTGAGGAGAAGAATCTACCAGAGATCATGGGTGCTTCATGTGGGAATCCAGTAGCTAGTTGTGACATGAAGAAGAAGAGTGTCCAATATAGGTCAGCATTAGAAACTCCAGAGTGGATGATCCAGTTGTATGACTAATCATACCTTCCTCTATACCGGCGACCAAAACAGTTGCAGTAAAAGTGACCAATATTAGGTCACCACCAGTGAGCAATACGTGTTAGCAGCTAGAGACCACTACAGGTCAGCTTCTAGCCACAAATATGTGTCAGCAGTATAGTTATTATTGATAGGATGATCGGTCTTTATGACTAGTCATCCATATCAAATTTAACCTTGAAGTTAAACCATTATAGCGAGCTATCTTTTTTTGTTATTTATGATTTATATCATACATGTGATACTAACTTTGTGTTATTTCTTGTGATGTTTTCCTTTTTGGATTACTGAGAATTATTCAGGGGTCTCGGGGCCACCTAATAGGTATTGTTATACTTTCCCCTGCATGGGCTCCCCCCACACGTGTGATTCTGGTTCAGACTACGGACGCTCTGAGGCAGATTTTGGAGGTTCAGGACCTGGTGGAGCTTGGTGCGATGGGAGCAGTCGATTTACTCTTCTTAGATAATAGACATATTTCTACTAACCTTGAGGTAGAGATCCAGGGTATATGTGATAATTTTTTACATGATTTTAGGTTTCTAGGGCTTGTATTTCGGCCCACTGTTTTCAGTTTTCAGTTGTACCTATGGTTGTACATTACTCTCATGTCTATATATTAATTTTTTTGGTTGTTTACTTCAGTTTCCCTTTTTGAGTGTGTATATATCTCTAAGTTAATTCCTTCCCTTTATGAGAAAAGCCTTCTTGAGCTAGTCTACAACCCATGTCCTATAGATGGCGGGCATGGGGTAGTCATGTCTGTACCCCGTGGGACGGGTCATCACAATGTGGTATCTAAGGGAGGTTGGTTCTACCAGAAGAACTAATAGTCCACTTTTAATGAGGAAATGGTGTGAAGTGTATTGAGATCAGTTTCCATTACATGGAGTCTAGTGTTGGTGCAACGTCTGACACATCTATACACCAGGACCCTAAATTCTGTTTTCTGACTCGGTACTAGAAAACACCAGTTGCTAGTGTTTTGAAATATTTTTTTGATCATTCTCTAGTCATGTCACCAGGTATAACTTATTGACCATAGGGATTATATTTCTTATAGGATGCCTTCACTAAGATATACATCCATAATTATGATTGGAGATCATGATAGTGGCTCACTGAGTGATGAGTCATTAGTGAAGGGACAAATAAAAGTGATGGCACCTTTGGGTGGTGTAGCAGCAGCACCACCACACATTGAGCAGCATATGCAACCAGTTGATCGTGCACATCGTCTGAGTGTGTTGCATGAGTTCCGGAGATAGAGGCCTCTGTGATTTCGAGGTGAGTCAAACCCCATGGTTGTACAGGACATACTGGACTGGCTTGAGGCGGTTGTGTGGTCATTTGATTTGTAGAGAAACCTACCTAGAAGATGGTGATATTGGCTGATAGCTTCCTTCTGGGCTCAGCAGGATGATGGTAGAGCATGATGATCTAGGTGCATGAGGAGAGGACCCTCACCAGTCCAGTCTTTGGGTGCATTTTCATGCTAGAGTTCGTGCTAGTGACAATATGATTTGTGCATATTTAGGAGCTGCTGCACCTCTCGAAGGGAATCCATATTGTGGCTCAGTACTTGTTGTGATTTACTGACCTCTCCCGACACTCCAATGACATGTTATAGGACCCTTACATTAGGTACCAAACCTTTTAGCATAGTCTTCGATTAGATATTAGAGTTGTGACAGTTTCTCTCAACATCTCGATGCATGGTGGGGCTATAGAGTGATCTTTGTTGATGCAGAGCTTCCTTGCTGAGCATGAACTGATAGTGAGACCCCCTAACGTATGCCAGGTAGCAGATTAATATACAAATATTAGTAGATAGAAGATGTAGGATCTCGAGTGGGATGAACCTTCTAGGGGTGACCCGAGGACGCCAGGTTAGAGGTGCGAGGATTGAGAGGTCAAGGGAACCACCGGAGAGGTATGATATGTTTTTCCTATGGGGGGTAGGGTCATAGAGCACATGACTGTCAGAATCCCTACGCAGATAATGAGCCGATGGTGGAGGGGCCACCGAGGTAGTGGTAGTGGATGGATCATGAGTGTCATCAAGGCGGAATATGAGGAAATATATTAGGACATGCAGCAGGAGGTTGGTGGGGTCACCAGGCACTACCATCATCACCCCCATGTTGTCCACCATGACCTCAGGGAGCATGTGGATGGGGATAGGCCTAGCTATATGATGTAGAGTCTCATGATCCTGATGTCCCTAAAATGATATGAGGTACACTCTATATCATTTATGCCTTAGAATCATTTCATATCGACACATGTTCTAACCTTTATTTCCACTCCGGGGACTTACTTCATGACTCTGAGATTCTAACTGAGCATTTAGCATGACCTTTTCATTTTCATACTTTTATGGGATGAGATTCAGTGGTCACAAACTGGTGCCTACAATGTGATATTACTCTCGAAGGAGAGAGTTTTAGATGGGACCTTCTAGTAGTAATGTTGAATCCCTACGACATCATTCTTGGAATGGACTAGTTAGTAGCAGTTCACAAAAAGATTAATTGCTGGAGTCATACAGTGAGATGTACGTGCAGAAATGGTGGTCTGTTTTCATTTTTTGGTGTGAAGGAAAATAGAGCAGCATAAGATGGACTTGCGCTCAAGAGGGTACAACTGATTAAATATCAGCTATCTTTCATGACCTTCGACACAGTGGATGAGGTGAGTCCCCAGTTCCCTATGGTGGTGGATGAGTATAAGAAGGTGAAACCCTTCCTATGTTTAGAGTCATGCTAGCAGAGCTTTCAATAGCTGAGGCAGAGCATGACCACTGCTCCCATCCAGAGGTTGTAGAGGAGGGCACTGACTACATGGTTTACTGTGATGCATTAGGCACCAGACTCAGTTGCATCCTGATGTCGGGTGATGCAGTCATTGATTATGTCTCATGATATCTAAGGCCACATGAGATGAATTATGAGACTCATGACGTGGAGTTAGCAGTAGTAGTCTTCGCATTGATGATTTAGCAACACTACTTGATGGGTGAGCGGTTCATTGTTTACTCAGACCACAAGAGTCTCAAATATATCTTCACATAGAAATAAATGGATATGATATAGTGATTTTGGATACATTTCCACCAAGACTATGAATTTTAGATAATATATACGTCTGGGAAGTTGAACTTAGTGACAGATGCACTTATTCGGAGATCAAATTCATAGCTACTGAGAAAGGCATCAGAGTAGTTAGCATCGCTTTAGATAACCAACTTGGATAGAGATGAGATAGTCTACCTCTAGTAAATGGTAGTAGCACCTCCACTCCTTCAGTGAGTTAGGGAGGTGCAACATGGAGACAGTAGCGGTAACACTACATGTGCACAAATATCCTTAGGCCATGCACCTGATGGATATTCAGAAGGTGGGGAGAACACTATCATTTTCATAGGATGTACAGTTGCACCAATTTCACTATTACAGGAGGTGTTGAGGGAGTTCCATACTTCTCTTTTTCAGTACATCCAAGCATGATGATGATGTATCAGGACCTACGATGTCAATACTGGTGGCCAGGGATGAAGAATGTTGTGGCGGAGTTTGTTTCTAGAAGCCTCACCTCCCATAAAGTAAATTACGAGCACTAGGTACCAGTAGGCTTGAACCAACCCCTAGAGATACCAGAGTGGAAGTGGGAAGGGATTTTGATGGACGTCATGATGGGGTTACCACATACGTCTAGAGAGAATGATACCATATGGGTGATCGTTGACAGACTAACCAATTCGGCCCACTTCCTTGCTATTTGAGAGAAGGGTTCTGTAGAGTGCATGGGACGTCTCTACGTTCTGGAGATCGTGTGACTTCACGGGGTGCCTTTGACAATTGTCTCAGACAGTGACACACACATCACATCTATGTTATGGAAAGGATTACATGAGGCTTTCGGGACACAGCTTCCCTTGAGCATACCTTGTCACCTACAAAATGATGGTCAGACTGAGCAGACTATCTAGAACATTGAGTACATGCTTTGTGCATATGTCATAGAATATGGTCATAGTTGGGAGGACCACCTATCCATGGTGGATTTCACGTAGAACAAATTTTATCACTCCATCATTTGTATGGCCCCCTTTAAGGCATTATATGGATGACCGTGCAGATCAACCATGTGTTGGACGGATCCAGGAGAGATAGCACTCGGGGGGCACAACAATGGCACATGCTACTACTGAGAAGGTGTATGTCATCTGAGAGTAGATGAAGACTGCACAGAGCTGACAGAAATCCTATTCTGATAGGTGAAGGAGACCACTGGGGTTCCAGTATGGGGGACAAATATTTATGTTAGTCTTCCCTCGAAGGGGACCATAGAGAATTGTCTTAGGTAGAAAACCCTCACTGAGGTTTATCAGATGATTACTAATACATCGAAGGATTGGCAAGGTGGTGTACTACTTGGCACTACCACCGCAGTTGGAGAGGGTGAATTACATCTTCAACGTATCCCTACTGAGAAGATACATGCCCAAACCATCACACTTCATTGACCACAACAAGCTAGAGATTGATGACGGGGTGTCCTTTGGTGAGTTTCTGGGGGAGATAGAGGATCTACTAGAGTGGGTCCTTTGAGGGCGGTCGATTTATCCCGTGTGAGTTTTTTGGCAGCATAAGAATCTCTAAAAGACACATGGGAGCGAGAGGCTCATATACATGCCTAGTACACCTCTTTGTTTGTGTAACCTTGATTGGATTTTGGATATGTAAAACCCTATGGTGGGGAGAATTTAGTGACCAGAAAATTAAATGTAATTATTTTTTATATTATTTGGTATTTTTATGAGTTTGATAAAATTGACAGCATGTAATTACACGGCCCGGTGTGCCCGAAATGAATATCTGAACATTTTTTTCGGGTACATTCTCTCAGTGCACTAGAATATTTTTCTATCATTTTAACTGGGGCATGGATTAAAAATACATTGGCACCTTTGAATCTACAACTCTAGGATTCGATTACGGGATGCCTCACTTCAACCGTATTTGGTTAGGAGAAAAAGATAGTATATTCGACCTTAAAAATTTAATAAAATAACATAAATTGTTATTTTTTATTTATTTATCCAACCACCTGTTGTGAAGCGGTGGTAGGGACCAATGAGGTGGTTATCCCATTAATTTTGGGGTGTTAATTGAATGGTTACATGTTGGTTGCATAACCACCCAATATGTCAATTAACAAGGTGCATTAATTACATTAATTAATAAAACACATTAATTCCTCTAGGTGTTTCTCACCATTCCCCCTCCCATTTAAATGGATCTCGGGGCGGGGTTTTTGGAATGGCATAATGAAATGATGAAACCTTAATTATGTGATGACACTACTTTCTCAGATGGTGAATGGAGAATTGAATACACACATTTCAGGATCGATCTGAAGTTCAATGGATGATGAATGCCAACGCATGTGAACCTTCTCCTTCATTCGCAATACCCTCAAAAGTGGAAGCACCGACATCTGTGACATCCCCTACAAACACAGAGGAAGGGGTTGTCTTTTAATTCATGAATTTCCATAATTTCTATTCCTCATTCTTGAATTTGTGGGAGGTTTTTGTAGGATTTTTGTACGGGGTCCAGCATAATTAAAATATGATGAGTAATTATATCCCTCTTGTTGTAACACTACTAGGGAGGGAATGGGCCAAATGAACAAGACCTAGACCCTCCAATGATTTTCTTATTGTGTTCTTTGTGGACAGTTTTCCCAATTCGACAGCAACACGAGATAAAGGGTCACGCTATGACGACAACATTCTTGGATTCCCGTAGGCATAGACGGGAATGGAAATGGAGCTCCAGAGCATTGATAGAGCCCCGCGGAGGCTTCTCCGTTGTAGCACCTACAACCATCTATAGAGATAGAAACAGGGGCCAGCGCTCGCTGACCTCAGTGGAGTGCAGCGCCACTCAGCACCACAATGGTCGGGTAAGCGGCCGACAACGAAATGTTGCATAGGAAGAGGTGGTGTGTCGTATAGGAGAAGTCACGACGAAGGAAACTGACCCACATCATTCTGTTCCTACACACCACGTGGCACCACTTATATAAGGGGCCAAACAAATCATTTGAACTATTTGGTAGGCAGACCCCATGCCCCCCACAGGGTGCTCCAGCAGGTCGGGCCGCATCGCCCTGTGGGACAGGAATGTCTGCGTCCCAGTCCAACTGGGCTCACCCAGGCTGGTTCAGGCCAACCTGGGTCTACCCTGGACTGGGTTAGGTTGAACGGAACTAGTTTAGGCCTTCCTAGGTTGTGTCAACCCAGGTCGGGTCAACCCAACCATGTTGGGTCGGGTCAAACTAGACTCGGATCCCTCTCGGGCCAAGAAACACATAAAGGGTCATATCTTTTGAATCAGATATATGTTTGAAAAACCATATACAATGCTGGGATCCTTGGAGTGAGATGTTCCTTTTTAGATACTTCACATGTGATTTGGATAATTTTGGAGTATAACAGTGTTGGATTGACTCAAAATCCAACTGGGCCCTCACAGTAAAATTCCAATAACTAATAGACCAGGCATCTGATCAATGCGCCGTCTATGGTATATGGTCCCTTGTGACAAGGTGGTACATTAAAGATACTCTATGTGTGTTTTTACATTTTTTGATGTGTGACCTGAGTTGGTTCATACAGGAATCCAATGAATCCCTATTTACAAATGTTCCCATATCTCACAGACTGGTGGTCCGATCAACTCGTCATTTGTCACATTGGGACCCCAATGACGGGGATTCCCTTGGTATTATTTTTATTGATCATCGTACCATTTAAAATATGAATTATATAATGAGGATATGAATTTTTCAAAGATTAGGCATGCTTCATGTGGGAATCCACTAGCTGGCTATGACAGTAAGAAGAAAGAAGACCAATACAGGGAAGCATCATAAACTCTAGTGTGGGATGATCTAGTTGTACGACTAATCATCCCTAACTCTATACCAGTAACCAATACGGGTTAGCATCTTCAACCAATACGGTTCAGAACCAGTGAAGAATACATGTCAACACTAGCGACCAATACAGGTCAGCACAAGTGAACAATACAGGCCGGCATCTAGCGACCATTACAGGTCTTCATCTAGTGACCAATACAGGTTAGTATACAGTGAATTATAAATTTCAGCAGTAGAATTACTTTTTGTAGGATGATTTGGATTTATAAATAGTCATCCTAATCCCAGTAACATGGAGGTTATACTGTAAGAGTCACCTTTCTCTTTTGTTTTGTGCTTCATGATTTTGATCATACTTTTCATACAACCATTGTTGTATTTTTTGGTGTTTTCCTTTGTGGACTACAAAGATACCTTCAGGGGTCTCGAGGTCCCCTATTGTTTATTGTTATACTCACCCATCCACTGGCTCCACCCATACGTGAGTGTCTGGTGCAGACTAATGATGCTTAAAAGATGACATTAGAGGTTCGGGACATGGAAGAGCTTTCTGCAATGAGAGCAATCAAGATCCTCTTCATCGACTTTAGAGATATAGCTATTACCATCTAGGTAGAGATCTATGGCAGATGCGACAACTGTTTACTTTCTTTTCTATTTCTAGGTTGTAACACCATGAGATTTTTTTAGAATTATTCTTTTTAATTTCATTGATGTCTTTTGTTTTACGCTTCACCCTTATTATCTTGGCTATACACAACACCATATTAGCTTGTAGTACACACAACACAATTCTTATCTTGTGATGCACACAATTTCATGTTCTCTTGAATAAAATTCATTTTACAAAACACCAAGTATAGATTTTGATAAATGTATAACTGAACTAAATTTTGAGTATGTTATACACAACATCAATGGAAGCTTTCCCTACATGTAACCCTGGCTTGGCTTACATTACACGCAAAAGTGACCTTCCTTAATAGCGTGTGTTGTACGCAACACCAAGTTTCACTAAACAACGATATATTGTGAAAATATTATTATGAACTAGCCGTTCTTAATAGTATTAACCACATTATCTTATAACATTATAATTCATCTTACACATTTTATGGAATGAGGTATGACAACAAAATCAATATTTCATATAAAAAATGGATTTTTCAAAAAATGTTGTTTTTCCACCTTTTGAGCGAGGACCCATTTTCAATCTAATTTTTGTAGATTTTATAAGTTCAATTTTGCAAAATAAACGTCTTCTTTTGAATCAGGATATAAAAATTTACATTAGATGACATTTTGATATTTTTCTGACAACATTTAATTTTGATGAACAGTACAAACACGCTAAATTTTACTTAAAAACAACTTTTTCTATCGAGATAATTTATATTGTAAAATTATAATAGTAAATTACTTTAAAAAATAAATAGAATATATTTTTACCATATAATATAATTTATGTCATTATCATTAATTTTACATTTAATTCCTAGGTAAAAAGATTTCAACCTTTTACAATGTTTTAACTTTTAAAACACGTTTTCTTAACAACATGATTAATTTTAAATTAATTACTGCAACTTTAGTGTTTCTAATTTTGAAAAATTGATTCCATATTTGAATTCACTGGGTCCAAATTATGTTAATAGGCTACTTTTTTTTGATATAATGAACAGTAACTACGATAATTTTTATTTACTACAGTTAAAGGTAAATTGGGTAATTAAGGGTAACAATAAGATTAAAAAATTACCCTAAGACCTAAAAAAAATCTATTGGATGATTAGAAGTTGACCCATATCACATAATGGTCGGAATAGATTCATTTAATGTACATTTGGCCATGAAAATGATATAATTATTATTAAAACAAAGAAAGTTACAACATGTCACTCTCTTACATCTTATAAGTGTAATAATTTTAATTTTGTGATAATCCTCATAAAACATTGAATATAAATAGTCTCCAAAAATATAATAAAATTATATACATCATGAGAATTTATTTTTAATTTTTAGGTATTAAATAATTAACATTAATGATGAAACAATAGTGATTTAGAAATTATTTTATTGATTGAAATATCAAATAAATGGTTTTAAAAATATTAATATAGACATTATATAAACTAATTAATGTTCTACACAAATTTTGTAAATTAATAATACATGATATAAGTCTATAAAATATTTTGGTTTGAATATATCCTCTGATTGAATTTTAATTAAATTCAAATAAATGAATAGTGTCAAAATCGACACTATTGTTATTTTATAAAATTAACATATTATGAAATTGTTAAAAAATCACAAAAATATTTAAAATTTATAAATTGAAATTTATATGGTATAACATGTCATGAAGTATCCAATTATGGAAAATTCACAACAAATAAGTAATTATTTCTAACAATTTGAAATTTAGAATTTTATTACCACAAATAAAATTAAATAAATTAAATAATGATAAATCAAGTTCATAAGGTTTAAAATAAATTACCAACATGTTTAAATCTTATTTATTGATTATATTACAACCCTATCTCTTCTAAAATTCATATTTGAGTCATTTTTGGACGTTTTAAAGTGTTTTTTGATTTTATTATAAATTAATAGTTTAGAGGTTTCCAAAAGTGCCCCTCTCCTCTCTTATAAAAGGGCACCTCCTCCCTCTCCTCCTCACACCACTTTGAGCCTTCAATCTCAGAAAAACCCAGACCATTTATCTTTTCCACTTCCCTAGAAACATACTATAGGTCCTGGTCTTCTTCAAAGACCAACATTAGTGCCCTAAGAGGAGGTTTAGAAGAGGCGCGTCGAAGAAGAGGTAATATCCTTTACTGATTCATTCAAATTCATTTCTTCTTATAATTCATCTTATTTTGTTTTTTCATAATAAAGTAACAAAATAAGTATCACTCATATACTGATATATTATTATAAATATGAACCAACCCTATTTCACCTTCTATCCATCCTACGGAAAGTGAAAACATTGCGCGTGCGTACGTACAAAATACCGTCTCCATGCCGTGGTGTAATCTGTTTTTCCACCACCACCATAGTTGGATGGGTATAATGGTATAAAGACAAATATATTTGGTTATTATAACTTGATACTAATTCTGAGATATTATATCATCCACTCTAATTCCATTCAATAATTATGGAAACGATATCATCGCTCTTGCGTATGTACGGATTACCGTCTCCACGACGCGATGAGATTAATTCTCCAAGTTAACCATTCAAGAATAATTATAATGCATATATAATAAATAATAATGAAATATATGACATATTAATGATACTGGATTTATGTATAAGTTATTTACTTACTTCCATTCAATTTAATTTGGAAACAAAAACAACGTCCATGCGTACGTACGGCCTACCGTCTCCATAAACAGTGTATTTCATTCCATTTATAGATCTATTATATATATTTATATTATGAATATATATTATATATAAATAATTTTTTACATTCTGGAAATAAATAATCTTTATTTAAGTAATCATATGAATTATTACAAGTCGAAACACGGATGATAAATGAAACAATTTAACCCAAAACGCTACTTTAACATGGAATTGACAAATGAATGGGTAATATAAAGTCGTAAGTGAATCATATATGATAACATAGATATTATTATGGTTCTTTTACAAGTTAATAATATTTTTAAACCCAATATATAGGAGTCTCAGACACATACAAAAAAATTGGACATAAGGAAAGGGATAATTATTCCAATCTCGTTCTTATCCGAGATTGTTTATTCGTAAGTATTTACTAGGGTTATATTTTTCATCCTTGTACATAAAAATGTTTTCCATAAAGTGTTTAATATTCTTCCATTTATTTTTGAAGTCATGTTTTCCCCTATTTTACTTTTACTTTGTGTTATGGAAGGAATCTTTCTTTTTTTTTACCATATGAGGTACTTTTTGATTTTTTCTGTAAAAGTACGAGGAGAATGGTTTTTTTAGCTTATATATCATGAATGGATTTTTACATTCTCATAACCTTGTTTCTTCATGAAGACTAATCTAAAATATTCCATGATTATTTATAATAAAATCCTTTTCTTTTAAAATTGCGTGGCTTTTTGTGAAAAAAATGATTTGGAAGATGAAAAGATATTTTCCTCAAGAATTCGTCTCAAGTGATTTATAAAAACTATTTTCCATCTTAGATGACATTATTTATCATGATTATGTTTCAAGTAAAATTTCTTTATTATTTACAAGGTTTTATTTTTATTATGATGAAATGATATCAATTTGTTTTATATGGATTATGTCACAATGGTATGATGTTTATGAAACCCATTTTATTCTTTGGGTTATGTTAAATGATTTATGATATTTTGTGGAACACGTAAGAATGATTTCAATATGAGATGGGTGAGACCTATATCTCCCTACAATGAATTGGGTAAATATTTATATCTAATTATATAAACATGACTGGAATGGCATGTAAAATCTGGTTCAGTAATACAGGACTGGAACGGCAAGTATACCCAGTTCAGTAGTGGAATTCTTCCACGATGATTGTATTGGAAGCATTTCCTTGGCTACTATGGAAATAATTACATGTTATTAATGGTTTTCCACAATTCCATGTTTTGTTCCCATGTAATTCATCATGATTAATGTTCCTTTATGTTCTATGCCTTATGCACTGTCATGGTTTATGACATTACTAATGATCATGATGTTTTATGTTCATGTTATTACGTTAAAATGTTTAGGGACTGTTTATGTTCTTCATGTTTAACCTTACCAAGAATTTGAGCTCACCCTTTTTATGTTTTCTTTTTTCCAGGATATAAAGAAAGGTTTTAGGTAAGAAAACCAAAGGTGAAGATCTTTATGGGAGATGATGAAGATCTTTCACCATGATTAGAAGATTATGTTCCGAGTTTACAAAGACACTAAACTAATACGGTATTTGGGTATCTTTTTTTATCATTTATTAAGAATTACTAAAAATTAATGTAATTTCAATGTACATCAAGCTTTGGGTCTCTACATTTGGTATCATACCGAAGGTTTAGTTAAACATTGGAAACTAGGATGTGAAAACATTAGTGAAATCACTAGAGATATTTCTAAGGTATATCTAGGGATGTCTCTAAGATTAAGTATAAGTATGGGTTATAGTCCTAGAATTACGGAAAAGATCATAGAATTAAACATGTGATGTTATATATTGAAGGTATGCCCAATTTATTATGTTGTTTTCCAAGCATGATTTTTTCCTTTCACGCTATTATTTTTGGGTTTTAGACGTTGGATGGAACCCGACGGAACCATGTTGATCAATGTAATGGAAAATTCAATGATTTTCCTCCTGAACAAACCATTGTTATGGGAGATGGAGTGTATAATCTTGTTCTTATACTGACACAAGATATGAATCATTCTGGACTTCCAAATAAGCCGATAAGAGAACAATATTTTATTGTGTCCTTCATAAGGCAACGTCCACATTCTTTCAGTGGGTCTTCTGATCCATTTGTTTCTGAACAATGGATCAGTACCATTGAAAATATATTTTCTACAATTCTCTATTCAGAAAATGAAAAAGTCATTCTAGATGTTTACCATTTAGGAGGTGATGTAGACCATTGGTGGACTCTAATTAAGAATACGAGGCCCCAAGATGACATTGAATACATGGAATGGGATGAGTTCAAGAACTTATTTTTCAATTAGTACTTCCCTCATATTCTTCGATCAAAGATGGAAATGTAGAACCTTGAGCATAAGAAAAAGGATAATGAATCTATTGGTATATATGAGGTGAATTTTAAAAGTCCTTCAAGTTATGCATCCGGCTTTATCATCCAACCGGATAGAAAATTTGATCGATTCTTCAATGGCTTAAAACCAAGTCTTCGAAGGACATTAGCTATAAGAGACTTCATTTGCTATGAAAAATTGTGCGTTGTGCTATCAAGGAAGAACTATAAGTTGGTGCTACATATTCATATCATGTTTTTGACAATAAACGAAAGATGGACTTCAAGGAAAAATCTCAAATGTATGGTGAAAATAAGACAAATTTTTCGTTATACTCAAATTGTGGAATGAAGCATGGTGAAGATTGTCTTAAAGGGGATAGAAAATGTTTTAAGTGTAGAAAATATGGTCATCGAGTAGATGAATGCCGAAGTAATGGGAAAAAGGTAGATAATGATGTGAATAGAGAAAAGAATACATAAAACGCACCACTAACACTTCAATGCTACAAGTGTAGGGAAATTGGGCATTATGATAACCAATTCCCTAATCCAAGGGTTAATGATTATCAACATCAAGAACCTCTTAAGGAAAAGGAAAAAAGGGAAGTCCCATGTGATCACTATTGGATATTTTTAGTTTGACAAAGATGTGGTGGACTGATTATGTGCTTACGTAACGGGATTCCAAAATAATGTAGTGGAATCTCATTTATAGTAATATTGAATATTGGAATATCTATGTATTGGTTTATTGCGGTTTTCAATAATTATATGGTACCGGTAACCATGAAAATTGATTGGAATATTTTTTAAAAGCTAATGATATGTGCATAATAAAGGGATACAGTGGTAATGAAATTTTTGATAGTATTAAAAAGATCATATAAGGACAAGTGATATCACAGTTTGAGTATATAGAAATTTTAGGATTTTGGTATGTTGAAAGAGTTTAATTTTGACAGCATTCATGTTTTAACATTGATTCTATGGTAATTCATGTTTCAAGAGAATACATTATTAATTTATTCACATGTTTGTAATGTGACCAACAATATATATCTTATGATATACGGGGGATAAATGATGGTATTCACATGCTTGGTTGATGACATTTATAGTAATTGTAGTCTTTATACTATGAGATTGGATAGAAGTATTTTGGATAATCCTAATGATTTAAAATGGATTATGTTGGGCATAAGATAATATTGTTTAAGTATATAACCTTTATTCGATATTATTTCTGGAATGTTACAATATTGTTGTTTTAGAAAAAGGACAACATATAGGATGGGAGAAAACACATCGTGTCAGACAAGATTGTGGGAATCAAACCCACAACCGAAGTGTGACTAGACTTTATCACCTACCATTGTCCTACATAAAGTCCCTAGTTAGTATAAAAAGTCTTATTTTATTATGCGGTATGATAGATGAAGTATAAGTCCATTTTTGGAACCATATACCCTTAATATCACCATAAGATGGTCATATATATATAATGTTTGCTAACATTATGTTTGAGACAGATGGAATTAGCTATCACTCTATTGTGTGATTTGATAACACTTCCCAGAATAAAAAATCAACTTCATTTCATTAATAGATGAATTTGAAATTGTTCAAGGCACAAACAGCAGTGAGATTGTACCAAAATCAAGTAATTATTTATATTAATTCAAAAATTGTTCAAAATTAAGGAAATGATCATGAAAACCAAAAATGATTTGTAACATCCCAATTAATTAATTAATAATAGATATTCTTATCTATGTCTATTTATGCATTAGATAGTGTTTTTGAGGCTTAAAATGAGAATAAATCCAATCTTAAGCATGGAATACACTAATATTTTTAAAAGATTGTTTTACTGCCTTTTGATGGAAACCCATTTTAAATCAAACTTTTTATAATTTTATAAGCCCTATTTGTCGAAATAAACTTATTCTTTATGATTAGGACATTTAAATTTACATTGGGTAAATTTTTGGTATTTTTCGATAAAGTTCATTTTTTAATGAATAGTGAAAAATGTTATATTTTAATTCAAAACCTCTATTTAATAAAATTTAATTAAATGATTATATTATCTTTTGAATTGGTTTTAAAGTTAAATAAGAATATATTTTTACCAATTAATCCAATGGTGGTCATTGGAATTAAATTCACTTTGAAATTGGACTTAAACTAGGTACAATATTTTGATAAATTTTGTTTCCTAAAAACACGCTATTGGCTATGACAGCAGAAAATAATTGTTAAATTAATTAATGTAACTTATATGTTTTGAATTTTTTAAAATAGATATCATTTTTGAATTCGGAATATCATATATAGCTTAGGGTGAAGTTTTGATATATTTCTGAAAAACTTCAATTTTTGATGAATAGTGAATCCACTAAGTGGTACATAAAAAAACTGATTTTTCGTTTAAATGAAACATTACCACTTCTGTGTTTTGAATTTCAAAAATCCGACATACATGGTTTTCATTAAGAAGTGAAATGTGGTTCAATGGGATTAAAATAATTTTTTGGTGAATAGTAACTTTTATGTTTTTAATCACGATTAGAGGTAATTAGTGCAATTTAAGGAAAAAATGATATTGTAATAAAATGGAAATACCTAGATACATGTCCTACCCTTATTGGATGTGTCATGGCCGTCAAATAAAATCCTTGGGTCAACTTGGGGACCCCATGGAGCCACATTGGTAGGAAAATGACATTAATATCTTTTTATTTAATGTTGAAATTAAAATGACACAAACATGAGTTGTTTTACTAAAACAATTTTTACATGGGGCGATTGAAGTCATATATTTTACTATAAATAGTAATTGTAAATATAAAAATATTTAATATATCATAGAACTTTTTTTATAATTTTTAGATATTAAATAAATTAAATTATTTATGACATCATGATGATGCATCGATTACCTCATTATTTAACGATTTAAATAAAAGGAGAAGATAATGTAAAATCTAAGACCTACACTTGTCAGAAACCAATTGTATGGGTATATTTAGAACCCTTATCACCTTATCGTCAAATTAAATCAATGTGGGACCTTGTAAATCCGAAACGCATTTTAAAATAAAGTAACATTTCTTTACTTTCCAAGAGTGCCCCTCCTCTCCTCTTATAAAAGGCCCCCACCTATACCTCCTTACCCACCCTTCCAAAGACTTTGGCTCGGCCGAAATCTACCCATTTTTTCTCTCCACATCCCTCTCTAACTCTTAGATGCCTCACCATGGGCAGATGTCTTCCCAAGGAAGCTTTTGAGCTCAAATCAAAAAGAGTTACTCGTTTTAAAGGTAGTGTTTTCTCTTGTGTTCTTATGTTTTATTTTGCTTCTCCAACCCTCTAAACACTTTTTATTCCTTTCTTTTGTAACAACACCAGTATCCTCAATATACTAGGATGTTGTTATAAGAATGATTCGTGCTACACTTACACACACCTACATCTAATGGTTAATGAACATACTGTTTCTGTGGATGGCGAATTTCTGCCTCACAAAACGATGATTGTTCAGCACTCATATAACACCATCAAAGGTGGCCATTAAGATGTCACTATATTAATATATGATATATAATATGTTTATGTTTTCCTTAAGCTTCTGTATTTTTCATTTTGGGCATATCATTATGGTTTCCATTATGGGTAAACGCGATATCTTCATTTAATGAAGTGTGGATTATCGCCCCCTCAAAGTGATTTGCTTCGTTAATACCATATGTGGGATGAATAAAGGATGGAGTTATGATATTATATATGATATTATACTATAAATATAATATACCTTTATATAATTATGAATCCATTCCATAAAAATACAAAATAGAAATGAAAGTAGCGTTCATGCATACGTACGGCTTACCGTCTCCATGAACAGTGCATTTCATTTCATACCTCTAAACGTTATGTAATATTATAAATGTATGTATATAATGGATATATATGATATATATGATATATAAATCATGAGTATAACTCTGGATATAATGGATACATGAACAACTTGTAATTATAAAGAGCATATTTTTGACTCAAGTACCAATGATCGTTAAAATGACCGTTATTAACGTAAATAATTGGATAGTGTTCATGACATGTTAATAAGTGATATAAAAGGAATAATGAACTTCAAAATGGTTCTTAAGAAATTATAAATTAACTCAAGTTTATTATTCAGGAGGTTAAAGAATGATCGAGTCAAGTCGGACCCGAGGTAAGGGCACTTCTTAACCCAATTTCTGTTCTTTGGGTTAATCTCCTACTTTCAAATTATGTCTTGATATTATTATGTCCTATCTTTTATTTGTAATTTCATTATGTTTACTTATAGGGAATACACATAATAGATCTATTTTATTTAAAAAATGATCTTTGTATGGGACTTCATCTCAATCTCCTTTCATGGAGGCATATTTCGTTTTATACACAACCTTCTTTTATACGGTGTATAAACCCCTTTGACTTTTACATTTATCCCAAAGGAATATTTTTTATATGAAACGTTTTTACTAAACGACAAAAGGGATTTTTTTTGTCGTACGTATGCGGTGACAATGACTTCTCCGCCGCCGTGACCATTATTTGAGTTTCGGATTCCTCTACAAGCCATAACTTTTTTTAATAAAATAATAAATACCTTGTTTTAATTTTCATTTCTTTTGGTCTTGAAAATGGTTTTCATAATGTTTTTATATGAATGTGTTGTATTGATATCTTGTGATTGAAAAGTGGAAATGTTATGTTTCCTTTATGCATGTTTTATGTGAAACGATTATGTTATGGTTCATGGGCATTGTTATGAAGACGGGTGGTTTCGTGATAAACTAAGGGCGGGTGAGCCCGATATAGCTCTCCAATGCATTGGGTAACGCGAAGGAGTTAAACATTAAGGTTTCTCCGATGAGATTTAGGTAATATATTGTGATGGGTATTCCAAACGTAACCAAGAGGGTTACTCCCTACGTAATAATGTTATGAATGCCTCAAGTTACCTTTATGTCTTATGATTTCTATGATTTATTAATGATTTGATGAGGTATGATAAAGTTCTTAGGTTTTATGAGTAGAGTGTGATTTCATTGATTCATATTTATACATGTACTCATGTTTCCATTCCATATGTTTATATCCCTTACTGAGCTTTTTATGCTCATCCAAAGTTTTTGAAATGTTTTTCACAGGTCAAGGGAAGGGTACATGATAGGATGATAGTGTCAAGGAAGTGTCATGAAAGAATCCATGTTTTATTTTAAAATGTGTTTTTGTTGATGGGAAAAAATGAATACAATATTTTATGGTAACCACTTTGTTTAAATGTGGGATATAATGCATGTTTTCTGATCTAATTCTCTAAAACTTTAAACCTGAAAAATACTCAAGGTGTAATCTTGTAATAACTCAAGATTATGTAAGGTTTAATGCTAGGACTTTATATGATGTCCTAGTGCCCTCTTATATGACGAATCATATGGTACCTTAGATCATCACAAATTTATGGCTTTGTGATTGTTGGCTTTTTCAAAGCCATGTTCTCTACCACTCTTTATCCAAACATTATTGTTAGATTTCTCTTCCAAATCCATATTTTCTCCTATATTATCCCATGTGGAAACCCAGTGATATGTTACATTTGGTATACATTATGTTTCTAACTTTCTTTTTTAAAATTATGTTTTAGTATTCTTTTTTACGACGTGGGTTTCTATGAAAAAAACTTTCATGTAGAAAACGATTTATAACCCCAACAAATTTCGATTGAGAAATTCATTTTAAGGGGGGTAGAATGTAACACCCCATGATTTTATGAGAATTATTCTTTTTAATTTCTTTGATTTCTTTTATTGTACACTTCACCAATATTATCATGCACTACACTCAGCATCGTATTAGCTTGTAGTATACGCAACACTATTTGTGGCTTGTGATTCACACAATTTCATGTTCTTTCGAATAAAATTCATTTTACACAACAAAAAGTATAGATTTTCATCAATGTATAACTGAAATAAATTTTGATTCTGTTATATGAAACATCAAAGGATTCTATACTTACATGCAACACTGGCTTGGCTTTCATTACATGAAAAAGTGACCTTCCTCAATCGCGTGTGTTGTACGCAATACTGAGTTTCACTAAACAACGATATATTGTTATAATATTATTATGAAGTAGACATTATGAATAGTATTATCAACATTTTTAATTTTATAACATTCTAATTCATCTTACACATTTTCTGGAATGAGGTATGAGAAAAAAATCAATTTTTCAGATAAAAGAAGTATTTGTTTAAAAAAAAGTAGTTTTTTTCGCCTTTTGTTGGCGCACCAATTGCAATTCTAATTTCTGACAAGTTTATAAGTTCAATTTTAAAAAATAAAATTCTTATTTTGAATCTGGATATTAAAATTTACATTGGATAATGTTTTGATATTTTTATGAGAACTTTCTTATTTTGATGAATAGTAAAAACATGCTAGATTTTACTTAAAAACAACTTTTATCATCGAAATAATTTATATTGTTAAATTATAATAGAAAATTGTTTTAAAGTATAAATATAATATAGTTTTACCATTTAATATAATTTTTTTCATTATCCTTTATTTTATATTGAATTCATAGGTAAAAACATTTCATGCTTTGACAATGATTTAACTTTTAAAACCCATTTTCTTAACAATGGGATTAATTTTAAATTAATTACTGCAACTTCTATGTTTTGAATTTTGAAAAAGGGATTAAATATTTAGATTCAGTGGGTCCAAAATATGTTGATTGGCTTCTCTTTTATGATATTATGAATAGTAACTATGGTAATTTTTATTTACTACAGTTGAAGGTAAATTAGGTAATTAAGGGGAAAAATAAGTTTATAAAATTAACCTAAGACCTGAAAAAATTCTATTGGATTAAATCTAAGTCGACCCATATAACGTAACGGTCAGAATAAGTTCATTTAATGGACTTTTGACCATGAAAATGATATAATTATTATTAAAACCCATGAAAGTGTCAACATGTCCCTCTCTTTTATCTTATAAGTGTAATAATTTTCATTTAGTGATAAATCTCATAAAACATCTATTATAAATATTTTCTAGAAATATAATAAAATTATCTACATAATGATAATTTATTTATAAATTGTAAGTATTAAATAAGTATAATTAATGATGAAGCAATAGTGCTGTAGAAATTATTTTATTGATTGAAATATCAAATAAATGGTTTTACAAATATTATAATAAATATTATATGAAATAATTAATGTTATCCACAAATTTTATTTTTTAATATGACATGTTAGGAGTCCATTAAATGTTTTCGTTCGAATATATCCTCTTTGTGAATTTTATTTAAATTCAAATAAATTAATAGTGTCAAAATTGACACTATTATTATTTTATAAAAAACATAATATTAAACTTTTTAAAAATCACAAAATTATTTAAAAATTATAAATTTAAATTTAAATGGTTTAAAATGTCATAAATTAATCAATTATGGACAATTAACAAGATATAATTAATTATTTATAACAATTTAAAATTTATAATTTTATTACCACAAATAAAATTAAATAAATTAAATAATGACAAATCAAGTCGATAAGATTTAAAATAAATTACCAACATGTCAAAATATTATTTTTTTGATTATATTAAAACCCTATATCATCTTTTATTAGTATTAGAGTCATTTTATAGGGTTTTAAGTTGGGTTACAGTTTATTATAAATTAATAATTAAGAGGTTTCCAAAAGTGCCCCTCTCCTCTCTTATAAAAGAGAACCTGCTCCCTCTCCTACTCACACCACTTTGAGCCTTCACGCTTGGAAAAACCCTACCCATTTCACTTATCAACTTCCCTAAAAACATAATAGATGTCCTCGTCATCATCAATGACCAATTTTAGTGCCCTAACATGAGGTTTAGAAGAGGCGCATTGAAGAAGAGGTAATATCCTTTACCGATTCTTTCCAATTCATTTCTTCTTCTACCTCCTATTCTTTTGTTGTTTCATAATAATGTAATAACATAAGTGTCAATAATATACTGATATGTTATTATAAATATGAATTGAAACTATTTCACCTTCTATCCATCCTACGGAAAACAAAATCATTGCGCGTGTGTACGTACGGAATACTGTCTCCACGCTGTGATGTAATCTTCTTTTCCACCACCACCTTACATGGATGTGTATAATGGTGTAAAGAATAAATATATAAAGTTATTATAACATGATACTAATTCTGAGATATTATATCATCCATTCTAATTCCATTCAATAATTATGGGAATGATATTATCGCACGTGCGTACGTACGGATTACCGCCTCCACGACGCGATGAGATTCATTTTCCAAGTAAATCATTAAAGAATGATTATAATGTATATATAATAAATATTCATGAAATATATGAAATATTAATGATAATGGATTTATGTATAAGTTATTTACATGCTTCCATTCAATTTAATTAGAAAATGAAAACAGCGTTCATGCGTACGTATGGCTTACCATCTCCATGAACGGTGTATTTATTTCCATTTATCGATTTGTTATATATATGTATATTCTAAATATATATTATATATAAATCATTGTTTACACTCTTGAAGTAATTAATCATGATCTACGTAATCATATGAATTATTACATGTCAAAACACGGATGAAAAATGAAACGATTTAACCCAAAACGCTACTTTATCATGGAATTCACAAATGAACAGGTAATATAAAGTCGTGTGTGAATCATATATGATAACATAAATATTATAATGGTTCTGTTACAAGTTAATAATATGTTTAATCCCACTATACAGGAGTCTCAGACACATACAAAAGAAATTGGACATAAGGTAACGGATAATTATTCCAATCTCATTTTTATCTGAGATTGTTTATTTGTAAGTATTTACTAGGGTTATATTTTTCATCCTTGTCCATAAAAATGTCTTTCATAAAGTGTTTAATATTATTACATGAATGTTTAAAGTTATTTTTACCCCTCTATGACTTTTACTTTGTGTTATGTAAGGAATATTTCTTTTTTTTACCTTACGAGGTACTTTTTGTCTTTTTTCAGTAAAAATACGAGGAGCATGTTTTTTTATCTTATAGGGTATGAATGGATTTTTATAGTTTCATAACACCTTTTATTAATGAAGCATAAAATACCAGATTTCATTGTTATTTTCATTAAAATCCTTATCATCTAAAATTGTGTGGCATTTTTTAAAAAGAAATTGATTTTGAAGAAGGAAGGATATTTTCCTAAAGATTTCATCTGTAATATAAAAACTATTTTCCATCTAAGATGACATTATTTAGCATGTTTATGTTTCAATTATAATTTCTCTATTATTTACATGGTTTTATTTTTATTATGTTGAAATGATATCCATTTGTTTTATATGGATTATGTCACGATGGGATGATTTTTATGAAACCCATTTTATTCTTTGGGTTAATGTGAATGATTTATGATGTTTTGTGGAACACGTAAGAATGATTTAAATATGGTATGGGTAGGACCTATATATCATTCCAATTCATTGGTTAAAGATTTATATCTCATGATATAAACATGGCTGGAATGGAATGTAAAATATTCTTCAAGAATACAGGGCTGGAACGACAAGTAAACTCGGTTCAATAATGCACTTTTTCCAGTATGATGATCTTTGTAGCAATGCCTTTGCTACTATGGAAATAATAACATGTGATTAATGGTTTTCCACAATTCTATTTTTTCTCATGTTATTTATCATTATTAATGTTCCTTCATGATCTATGCCTTATTCACTACCATGTTTTATGTCATTTCTCATGATTTTGATGTTTTATGTTCATGTTCTTACGTTAAAATGTTTAGGTATTGTTTTGTGTTCTCCATGTTTACCCTTTATGAGAATTTGAGCTCACCATTTTTATGTTTTCTATTCCCGCGGAAATAAACAATGGTTTAGGTAAGAAAACCAAACGGGAAGATCTTTATGGGAGATGATGAAGATCTTTCACCATGATTAGAAGACTATGTTCCGAGCTTCCAAAGACACCAAACTAATACTATATCTGGGCATCTATTTTTCATGTATTATGTATTCTTCAAAAGAAATTTAATTTTTTTTACTTCATGCTTTAGGTCTCTACATAGGGATTCTATTTTCAGTTTAAAGTTGTACTTGTGGTTGTAATTTTCGCTCTTGGATATACCTTACATTTGTTGGATGTTTACTTTAGTTTACCTTTTTGAGTGTGTATATATCTCTAACAGAACTCTTTTTATTTTTAGTAAGAGACTTCTAGTGCAAGTAGCCATCCCCTATCCTATGGAAGTCGGGTGTAGGTTACTCACATCAAGGCCCCATGGGATGGGTCATGAAAATATTTTCCCTCAATAATGGTTTATAATGAGATTGTTAATTTACCTATTCATATTCCCATGAGAGTGTCAAACCAATTATGCAGCGACACCCATTTTCATGGACCACATCCCATTAGAGTATAACTCAATGTAGTGTTTTCAGGTTTTACCCCTATAAACATCTATAGAAGATCCACATCCACTTGTATTATTCGGAAAAGAATTCATTTTATTTGTATTCCAAATACTTTAAACTTTCCAAAATTTAGAAGTTTTTTGTTATACATAGTCATTTCCATAAGGATTTCATTATAGTTATCAAGTCCTCATCCCAAAAAATTAATCTTCTTCTTTGATAACAAATTTAACACTTATTCTCTTTATTTCTTAAAAATCGATGATTTATTATATAATTATACCCATAATACAGCCTGAAAGATCTATAATTCTAGTTTAATTAGTAATTATGCACATTACATAACAATATAAAATTTTAAAAATATATTCATTATTGAAAACATCCTTAATAAAATCCTAGTTACTTCTATATAGGATAACTTGGGGAAATTCTAGAGAAATTTGTGAGATATAAAGCCTAGTAAGTAAATAACAAAGTAATAGCATGAAGAATTTAATAATCGTTTGATAATTGACATACCAGTGGGATATAAAAGGAGTGAGAATTGTAAAAATGAACAATAAGGAATGATATATCATGGTAATAATAAACAGATCATGAAGAATGTGGCAACAACATAAGACAATACATCATAAACATGGGTCAAGGCTAACTACCAAGACATCATGATGTAAAAATTACCATAATATAATAAATTTCACACCATTTTCTAAAAATATTTCTCATTAGAATAAATATTATCCAATTCATTGGAGACCAAAAAAATTATTTGTGCACCCATCACTTTCATTTCATTCCATGCTTATGTGTTCTATATAGACCATACAACATAGATTTATTCACTATCATATTATATTCCACTAATTAGGTGTGTGGAATAAGTTCATGTATGACCCAATTATGTGATGTATAAGTTTATATTGGTGAAAAAATTTGATAAGAAATGGGTGTGGTATTTACCACATAATGAATTTGAAATGGAAAATTGTTGGGAAATTTCTCTAGCATAATAGTGTCACTTAAAAATTAAGAAAATGGGTTGATGAGATATAAAGGTTTCTATCATAATTTTGAAATAAAATGAACAGTAAAAGGGAAATTTAATGTAAAATATGAACATTTTTAATTTTAAATAGAAGATATAATATGATAATAAAACATTAAAAAATAGGAGTATTAGAGGATACGCTACTAACTTTTGTTATGGTAAAAGGTGCACATAAAGGATAATGTGAGGGATGTAATAGGTTATAAATGAATTTATCATACTAATAAATAAAATTAAAATTAAGCCATATTTGGAAGAATATATCACAAAATGAAAAAATTGTAATTATATGGAATAACAAAAATAATGTTCTAGGATAAAAAATAAGAGTGGGAGATCCCATACATTGGGAGTGTGACTCCAAATGCTTTGATGGGGCTTATTGAGCTCTTAGGAGAACATTGGTATGACTCTAGAGTGAGTAAGGAAGAGTATGTCTTGAGAAAATAATTTTTATTGAAGAAAAATTAGATCTTGGGTTGGTTTATAAAGGAAAAGAGAGATGATTATTTATTAGTTCTCAAACATAGGTTCTGGACTCTATATAATAAAATAATTAAAACCACAAACCTTCCCATGGTATTTGTCCATGGTTTCTGCCAAAGTGGAGTGTTGGTCATTGTTTTTTAAAGAAAATGGCATAAATTAATAAAACTATACTCTTCTTTGTGGGGAATTGATCCAGTTTCTTAGTGAAATGATTTTAAAACATTAAAATATGTTAATATTTTTGCAGGATTCATAATGAAATTATAAAAATAATATATTAATCATAACATATCATGATGTAAAAGTGAAAACATATATTTGTTTAGGGATACCATTTATAGTATTTATTACATTACTTTTGGGTCATTCTAATTTCATAATACACATTATATGTTTATACCATATTTAATTTTTTACCAAAAAATTCGACTATCTCAAGAAAATTATTAAAAATTTCCCAATTTATAAATTTTACATTCGGATTCCCAAAAAAGTATTCTGTTTATCAAATTTTTTAAAATATTTTATTTTTTAATTTTAAAATAAAATTCAATGTTTATTGAGAAATAATGGGTTTTGTTTCTACAATAACAATTTTAAACCATTAAAATGTATATTTGACATCATAAAAATTACATTAGAAAAGAAATTTATAATTAATCATTTCATAATAATATTTTATAAAAATATCAATTATTTCAAAAAACGCCGAATTGAACAAAATTAATATATTAATTTAAATTTAAATTTTCATTAAAATATAATTTATTTTTTTGTATCAATATATAATTTTTATCAAATTGATTACTTAATTATTTAAAAAAACATGGAAAAAATATATGCATCATTTTAATTAAAAATAAAAATAAATATTTATACTATTACAGGTAATTTTTTCTAGTATTTTTTATATTATTTATACACATAATTATCATATTTTCCATTTATTGGCATAATTAATATCTTCTACTGTTAAAATAAATATTTTTCAAAAATAATTTGGCCATATTTCCTAATATTAATGACCTAATGATTCAAAATAAGTGATCGATTTTATAAATATAAATTATTTGATGCATAATAATTTAAATTAATGATATATATATATTTAATTTAAATAATTTCTCCTTATGGGTTTTTTTTTCTTACTTCTGTTGGAGAAACTCTATCCAATTTTAAATATTTTTCAGAAAAAATGTGTTTTAAGGCATAAAAATAAACCTATAATAAAATAAGATACAAATAATGTTTTTATTTAATTAATTGAGTTATATATAAATAAATAATTATTATTTTAAATTTAAATAAAAATAAAAATAATTCTACTTTTAAATGAATTTATTTTTCATCTATAGTGATATTTGTAAATAAAAAATATATTTTCACCCTACACTAAAAATATATATTTTTTTAAAAAATACTTGAATTTTCAACTTCAGTAAATTATGATATTATTATTTAAAAAATTGGTTTTTTATCAAATACATTTCATAATTGATAATGAAATGGAGATCATTTTTTGAAAAAAAAATGTATTCTTAAATATAGAAATGATAATAGAAAAAATAAATTAATATTTACAATGAATTAATCATGATATACAGGTCATATATATATATATATATCAATAAATAGTTAATTCGGAAAATATCAATAAATTTTATGGTAAGGTAAAAATAGAAATATATACATAATCATTGCTTTTTTGTGTTCGTTGTTGTGTATGACATATTCTATCTAGCATAGAATTATATTTTAAAAACATGTGGTGTTAAATGGATAAAGAACATAACATTATGTCCTATAATGGAACAACAACATCATCCTATGTCTCATAATGGACCTAGTACATCAACTTGTTTCCCATTATGGATAAATCACAATGAATTGTTTCTAATAGAAGATCAAGCACATCGAATTGTTTCACATAATTATATAATGAGATATAAATCTATAAAAAATTCATTTGAATGATATATAATTATTTTCCCACCCATAAAATATTTATAATATAGAAATGTGTTCCATAAAATCATTAAATATTCATCATACCATCA
Organism: Viscum album; assembly: GCA_963277665.1. NCBI lineage: Eukaryota > Viridiplantae > Streptophyta > Magnoliopsida > Santalales > Viscaceae > Viscum > Viscum album. The sequence goes on along the minus strand of OY728152.1, from coordinate 767,251,305 downwards.
CAACAAAACCCATAAAATGAAATTAGGTTTCTTAAACATTTCATTCACCCATCCAGGCATAACCTATATAAAATAAAGGGTGTCCAAAAAATCTCTTTATCGTAATAATAAAACATCAAGATAATGAAAATTGATGGTACCATTATATAATATCAAAATTAAATCGTATGAAACAGTAGAGGTTTTTATCATTTATGAATAGAAATTCTATACAAATTACATTAAAAACATTGTTGAGGACAATATCAATTCCAATTTAATATAAATTATTTTAAATCACGAAGGTTACCAAATAATAATGTAAAATGTTTCAATGAAAATACCCATTTAAACTTGTTGATTTTTTTTTAAATCATTGACCAGATATGATGGTGGAAAATATCATACATTTTGTAAATGTTAAATCAACTATTATTTTTTCAATTATCGATAAAACTCCAAGAATAAATTTGTTAGAAAATGAAAATATTATTAATTTAATACGATTTCATATAAGTAAAATATTGGTAAAAATTACTTTTAAATATATTTTTTTAATGATAAAAATATTCCTTAATTTTTTTTAAATAAACATGGAAGTGATATGTTTTTAAACATTATATTGAAATAAAGTCATTTTTCCTTAAAAACATTACATGGATCTATTGAGTAAATAAATAGATGAAAAATGAAGGGGGTTCAGGTTTTAATATATAATATCAATAGTATAAGAAAATTTATGAGTTTATTATCAGATAAGTCATAATATTTCATCATTAGAATCTTAATAATTAACAATCAATATAAAAATGATATTTTATCATAAAACCCTTTCACATTGGTAACTATTTAATCATAAACCCCATAAAATAATTAACCATGTATAGATATTTTTATCCCAAAAATTTCCATATGAATCATTATAAAATAAACTCATGTTTAGTATATGTAATGATTAGATGAAAAGTGGTGAATAAGGCATGTGTCACCTGAGAAATAAATTTGATATGAAAATCCCTTACCACATGTCTTGACATTCATCATACACATTAGAACCTACTATATAACAAATATAGAATTATTATTATTCTATTTTATTACCATACTAATATATGTATATTACCATATATTATTTATTTATAACCTTTTATCACCCATTATTTAAAAATAATTTCTTTAAATAATTATTCTTGATGAAAACTGTTTCATTTTTAAGGTATGTTCTAGCTTGAAATGTTTTGTCCATGCACTCAGTTTATGATTATATAATATCCCGAATTTTAATAATTATATACTATCACAAATTTTCTTTATATAATTTTTTTTATAAATTCAAAAAGGTTAAATGTGGAAAAGGTAATTACACTATTCATGGAGAACCTATGTCATACATTCAAATAAACATTTATTTACTTTTTCAAGAGATTCATTAAAATAGTTATAAATAGGTATTAAAATTTACATGGATGTTTAAATATAATATATATCATATATATTTATTTAATTTATCTTTATTATATTAAATATAAAAATTAAATGAAAAACATATCATATCAAATTTTTGGGGGCATTAATCCACCCATGCACAAGAATGATATAATCATTTTCCCATGGTGTAGAAGATTAGAAGGTATATATTTTATTATAATTTAAAAAATATATTTTTTCATAAATAATATTTATATACCTTAAATCCATCATTATATCAACCCATGTTATGTAGTGATAGACAATGTAATACACCAGTTCGTGATGTAGTCATCATCCATACACAAGATCGACAATTTTCATTCGCATTTCATGGAATATGAGATTGATATGGGTTGTTAAATTAAAATAATAACATATTAAAATGTTTTTTATTCATATTATATAATATGAAAAATTATTTTCCTCAATTTAAGGAGGTGTGAAAATAAATTAAACAAAAATGCCTAGTTTAGAACGACACCACTTATTCACATAAACCCTATATGTTTGAACAAAAAACATTTTTAGAAATGATTAATAAATTAAATAAGGAAGCCTGGATGTGAAAATTAACATAACAATTTTTTTGGTATGGATATCTAAATGAAATTAGATTTGATGATTTAATATGAGAGTAGAGGGGGTCAGATTTTATATGTGGGGGAGGGGACACACAGAAAATATTTTGAATGAAATCAATACACACAGGTTTTATACTTGTAACATGGATAAAAAATGTATAATTATTGAAAATTATATTGAATAAGGGAGATATATTTCTATAAAATATAAATTGGACATGTTTTCTCATCATTTTGACCGGTACAATTTTAGTTTAATCACTCTATAAACTCATTCTATAATTTACCAAAAAAATTAAATTATACTATTTTTACAATTAATTGTAATTAAAATTTATGTCGAACATAGTATGTGATATAATTTATTATGGATTCAAATATGTAATTTTTTTTTTCAAATTCAAGTCACATAATCGAACTAAATTAAATTGAAATTAAACCCACATACGTGATGAAAAATGATTTTCCAAAGAAATGATTTTCAAATGTATAAAATGTTTTATATCAAAATTATACAATTAATATATTAAAATGAACTTCATTTCATTAATAAAAATATAATTGGACTAATTTTACCATTAATAAATTTTAAACCTATGTGTACATTTTTAACATTATTAAATAAAAGAATATTTTTATTCAAAATAAATATTTTTCAATTTTCAAAAAAATGTAATTCGGTTCGAAAAATTTTAATAAATTCTCCTAAATGATAATTTATTCATATGGATTAAAAGGAATTTTATATTTTCAAGTAAATTTTATAAATATAGACAAAAATTAATATAATTATTAGTCCCTAAAATGAATTAAAATCATTTTTCTAATGAATTTTATTTTTGAAACAGATAATGACTTTTACAAAATATAAGTACTCATTTAATAATATATTTTAATTATCTTTGCAATTAAAATTAATTTTTTACAAAATTATTATTACAATTCATATTTACAATTTTATTATATAGGTTATAATTTTCTTACTTAAATAATTGTATTTATAGTATATTTTTTTTCGTCATAAAATTTTGTTGTGATTAACACAAGTTATCGATGAAATTAAATTTATTAGAAAAAGATTTATTAAAATATTATAGTGTTGCATTCTTTGCCCCATAAAATTAACAATACTATAGAAACTGCATTACACTAATACAATATATTTAGGGCACTTCTACCTCATCAAATCCTCATCCTCCTATGTAAAATCATCAAATAGGTTATTTCCCCAAAACAAATTGACCATGTGATTGGTCCCATTTCATTGAATTTTCTCTCTATGATCCCAAATATCCATCACTTTTTTCTTAAATAGTTATCATTCAATGGGATATGAAATTTTATTTCAGAATATTTGGAGGTATATGTATGTATTTCTCAATGGATATTCATGGAACACATCATGGTCTTGGTAGAGTTTCGTTGGATGCATAGGGAGGTAAGAAACCATCCATACTGAATCATGAATATTGAAAGGGAAAACATACCAAGGAAACCAAATGAAATTATTTTTTAATTACATATCTTCATTCCATATATAAATTTATGGAAAAAAATCTCCAAAACTATAATGTATGGATCTAATTAACCATTTTCAAAAAAAAAACTTGTGAATCTATGTTTCCATGGTGTGTGGTTGATTACTTTTATCATTCCCTATAATTTCAATATCTTCTTTAGCTACCAATATCATTAATTTTCCAACATCATACAATCATTTTTTATTTCTAATCTTATTTCCATGGAATGTTTCATAATATGCTATCATAATGGTTTAATGAAATATATTGTTGTATGAAAATTCCACTATAGGAAGGTGCTGATCCAAACCAATTTGTAAATACATAGAAAAATATATTATTATATTATAAAGGGTTTGAATTTTTCTATCATAAAACCAACTATTTGAGGAATGTGTGATTTACTAAAAGATAACTTCGTTTCGTGTTGTTCTTGAATAATTTTATAGAACATCATGTTAATCCAAAAATCTGAATCATTTTGAATATAATGTTGTACTCCATGAATCCATACAATTCCCTTCTTGCATATTCTAGTAATATGATCAGGAGAGAAATCTTGTTTGTTAAAAAGATTTTTTTACTTCATAAGGGTATATAATATATCCCCTATATAATTATTCCCTTTTCATGTTTTAGGGATTGTGATGAAAAATACATTGTGATGTTTTCCCATTTCCATGTTGGTATGGGTAATGGTTTTATCATCTCATTAAATTTGTGTTTTCAGTATTAAATGTCTGACATGCCATGCACTAAGATACAAACATTTTAATATCTCTAATCATTCCACCCTTTCTGAGAAAATATAGTACATCTATATATATATTTGTACATATAGGATGAATAGTTAGTGATGAACTATGTACTTCCTTCAAAATAACAGTCTTAGAATCTCTTATAGATAGAATAAAAATATCATTCTTGAACATTTTCATTCCATCCCAATATTTTCTAAAATCAAGATAAATATTCCCTATCATCAAAACCTCTACATATCCTATAGTTTTCATTAAAATTACCTTGTTTATATGCCTAAATAATCATTTGATAAAGATAATACTTATTTGGAATATTTAATATTTCAATATATATCCATTATAAATGAAAAAATATTGGATCTATGGGGATCCATATCATTGATAAGTAGTTCTGATCCTTTTAAAATAAAGTATATTCCACCAGGATAGCATTAAAAGGGTTGTAATGTACTGAGAGGTGATAATATTTAATCATATATAATCTTGTTCTATGGCTTATATTCAACTCCTAATGTGTGAGTATATACATTAATCATTTCTGTTCAGTATATATGTCACCCATTTCATTATAGATATAATGCCTCAATATCATTAATGAAAATTCTGTTGTGGCTAACTAAAAATAATCATTTGGGTGATTTTTCTCATGATTCTTTAATTATAATTAGTCGTAATCTTTATCCATGTAATTCTTCATCATATCTCTTCCTAATTAATTCTTCGATGCACCACTATTGACTGAAAAACGTTCATCATAATAGGGTAATTTAAGCATAGGTTCACTGACTATCCTTCTCTTTAGTTCCAAAAATTTATATTCACATTAATTTATACAAAGGACCTAGGATCCGTTTTGAGTTAACACAGTGAGTGGAATATATAAAAAAGAGAAAATAATAATAAATAATTGAAAATATCCATCCAAACCAAGAAATATTTGGATCCGAGTCAATGTGGTTCATCTAGTCCAATGTTCAATAACTATTATCAATGATGGATTTATAGATATACCATATATTGGGATTATATAACCCAAAAAATGATTCATTTTGTTTCCAAAATTAACACAATGTATGTTTTTATATAAGTTCACCTTCTTTTGGGTCTTAAGGAGAATTCTCAAGTTATCTTCATACTCATCCAAAATCCATGAATGTTTTAGTATATCATCTATAATGACAACCACAATGTGGTCAATGTAATATCTAAATAATATATTCAATAAATTCATGAAGATATTGGTAATAATAGTTTGATAAAATGAAATCACTATGTATTCATATTATCCATACCTTTTATAGTATGACATCACGGGTATATTATAACGACCCATACTTTACATACATTGTTAATACATCAAAATTGAAGCATACTTATTACAACATATGACAAAACCATGAAAGGACCGTATAGGTATAGTGTCTTTAGAAACTGGGAAACATAAACCACTGGTTCATAAAGCATCAACATTCCCCCCCCCCACTTATTTCATCATATCTAGAGTACCATTTTGGCATATCCTACTTAAAAACCTTATTCCTGACCTGGGGAAAGAAAGCATACAAAAGGGTGAGATCAAATGCTCAGTAAGGGTAAACAAAAGAAATATCAATCACATCGTATAAACAAGCACATAACTTTTGGAAATCTTAACCTGAAAAAGAGATCATAATTTCATAACATGGGATAAATCATGGCAGTGAAATGTAATCACAATAATCATAACATAAAATATGAAACTTTGTGGCATATGCACATAATCATAGAGAATCATTTCTTGTTAGTCAAGACTCATTGACAAGACTATCTTAGTGGACAAAGTCCCTTTCTGAACCGAGTCACCCTCATTTCAGTCCTGTTTCACTGAACCGGTATAACCTACCGTTCCAGCCATGTATATCTCATGAGATATAAAATCATTACCTAATGCATTGGAGGGAGATATAGGTCCCACCCATCTCATAATGATACCAATCTTATGTGTGCCACAAAATCATAAATCATACATCATTGAATAACCCATGTAATACAAATGGAAATCTTAAACATCATGACATCATAAAACAATTCATATAAGATAAAGGAATTCATAAAAATAATTTCATCACATCATGATAAAATCAATGTAATAATAGGTATAAAAACAGAACACATTAATATCTTAGATGGAAAATACTTTTGATAAAACACTTGAACTCCATTCTTGAGGAAAATATCCTTTCTTCTTCAAAAACATTTTTCCTTTATTAACATGTCATAAAACATTAAACTAAAAGAATTAGATTAAAAATAAACTTGAAAACTTGTAAAGGAAGCTTCTTGGAAATAATGTTTTAAAAATCCATTCATGCGGTATAAGTTAAAAAAACATTCTTCGTACTTTTGTCGGAAAAGTCAAAAAGTACCTCGTATGAAAAACGACAAAATATTCCTTTCATATTCTTTACTAAAAACTCACCGAAGGGTAATATTGCATTTAAAAAATTTTAGTTTGATGGAAATAATATTACATATTCAGGAAACATGGATGTGGATGATAAAATACACCCCAGTAAATACTAAGTATAAACATTCTCGGAAAAAAAATGAGATTGTGATATTTCCCTTACCTTAGGTCTGACATGATTTGTAAGTGTCTGAACCTCCTGTATAATGATTTAAATAATGTTGTTGACTTATTACAGAATCATACTTATTTTTATGATATCATATATGGTCATATTCTTATCTTCTTAGTAGTAATATTTCATTGCTACTTGTTATTCGGGTATTTATAACTTTTTGTTCTTATGCGTGTTTTGTCGAATAAATTCTTATTCTTCTCTTTAGGTTATAGATACCTCATTTCCAGAATGGTATTAGTTAAATATATATCATATTCATTCATTCAATTCATTTATATAATCATTATGAAATGAAGATCTTGTCGAACGAGTCGCATCACATCATGGAGACGGTATTCCGTACGTACGCACGAGTGATGATATCGTTCCTATGATCGTGGAATTGTATTGGAGTATATGTATACTATTTCAGAATCAATATCACTTTATAATAGTCATATATGGTCATTATTTACACGATTATACCCATCCATGTAAGTTGGTGGTGGAAAATAGATGACACCACGGCGTGGAGACGGTATTCTGTACGTACTCACGCGCGGTGATTTCATTTTCCGTAGGATGGATAGATGGTAAAATAGGGTTTTTTTCATACTTATAATAACATATCAGTATATGAGTGATACTGATGTTATTACTTCATAATTAAACAACTAAATAATAATAAGTGGAAGAAGAAATAAAGATGAAAGAATCGGTAACGGACATTACCTCTTCTTTGAAGTGCTTCTTTGAGACCTTATTTTAGGGCACTAAAATTAGTCTTTGAAGAATAACAGGACCTCTAGGATGTCTCTAGGGAAGTGTAGAGAAGTAATTGGTAGGGGTTGGCCGATCTTGAAGGATCAAAGTTGTGTGAGGAAAAGGGGGAGGAGGTGTCCTTTTATAAGGGAGGAGAGGGGCACCTTTGGAATAACAAAAAATATTATTTTATTATAAAGTCATGTTAGGTTTTAAGTAGCTCCAAATTGATTTATTTCGAAGATATGGTGGGGATGGGTCGAAATCCTCTCATAAAATAGAATTTAGACAAGTTTAGGTTCCTATTTTAACCTTATCATTTAGATTTAACATTAAGTTAAATAAGTTTACTTTTACCGTGTCTTCTTGTGTTCTTATAATATAAGGTTAATAAACTTACTATAAGTAGCCAAACGAACCCCAAGTTGTTTATTATTAATATATATAACCTTATCTAAGTCATTTGACCGAACCATAGATTTTTAGGAATAAAATAACAATTACCAATATAATATTTATTTTAAAAACTATTTTATGTCAATTTTGACACTATTTAGTAATTGATTTTTGTGAAAATCATAACAGAATTATTAGTTCGAACCAAGTTAATTAAATCAATAATAACATGTCATACTAACCTAGAAAATTAGTGGGATTCATAAAAAGTCTCAAATTACATTTATTTTGGTGTTTATAACATCAATTATGTCAATGTTTCATTAATAAGATAATTACTGCAACATCATTGTGTCATAAATAAATTAAATTATTTAATGTCTAAAAATTACAAATAAAATACCATTATGTAGGAAGTATTTTTAGACTTCTAATGAATATTTATAGTCGAATTTATCTTATTTATAACCCCATATTAAAAATTATTTACTTAATAAACTTTGATTTTAACTATTTTAACACTTCTTTAAATAAATTAATAATAAATGTCCTAATCTAATCCAAGTGGGCCTAAATGGTCATATTTTATTCCTAAGTTTGTTTTTGGTCGAATTACACTTGTCTAATAGAATTATGACATGTGTTAGGGTAATAATAATATCATATTTACCCTTAATTACCCTATTTACTTTTAACCGTGGTAAAAAAGTAAAAAGTTACTATTCACCAAAAAAATTATTTTCATCTCATTGAACCACATTTTACTTACTGACATCAACCGTGTCTCTCGGATTTTTGAAATTCCACTCACAGAGGCGGTAAAATTATGTTTTATGAAAAATTCAGTTTTTTCAACTACCACATAGTGGTTTCACTATTCATCAAAAATTTAAAGTTTTCAAAAAAATACCAAAATTTCACCTTAGGCTAATTTCGATATTCCGAATCCAAAAATGAAGTCCATTTTGAAAAATAAAATTTATAAAATTTCAAAACGTGGTCATTACTATTCATAACGGCTAGTTTTAATGATATTTTAATAGCATATCGTTGTTTTGTGAAACTCGGTATTGCGTACGACGCAAGCTATCGAGGAAGGTCGTGATTTCATGTAAAGCAAGCCAAGAATGTGTTGTGTAGAAAAATATTCCTTTGATGATTTATATAACAAAAAAGTCTCGGGTGATACATTCTACCCCCCTTAAAATGAATTTCACCCTCGAAATTCGTCACTTTGTAACAAACAAATGAGGATACCTCTCCCTCGTCATATCCTCAAGCTCCCATGTAGCTTCTTCTAATTGGTGGTTCCTCCATAAAACTTTCACCAATCGAGTGGTCTTGTTTCGTAGGACTTTTTCTCTACGATCCAGAATCTCTATTGGTTGTTCTTCATAAGAAAGATCTTGCTCCAGCGGTAAAACATCTGAGCTGAGTACATGTGAAGGATCAGATATGTACTTTCTCAGGAGAGATACATTGAACACATCGTGAACTTGAGAGAGATTCGGTGGAAGCGCCAATTGGTATTCTACCTTCCCAACACGATCCAGTATTTCGAAAGGACTGATATATCTAGGGCTCAACTTCCCCTTCTTTCCAAATCTCATAACCCTCTTCCAGGGAGATATTCGTAAGAACACTTTATCACCCACTTCGAACTCTAGGTCTTTTCTTCAGTTGTCGGCATAACTTTTCTGTCGACTCTGATCTGCTCTTATGTGTTGTTGAATAGATATGACCTTTTCTGCCATTTCATCAACGAGATCAGGTCCTAATAGCTTTCTTTCCCCAACTTCATCCCAGCAAGTTGGAGTCCTGCATTTCTTTCCACAGAGAGCTTCATAAAGAGCCATCTGAATACTGGAGTGAAAGTTATTACTATAAGAAAATTCCACCAAAGGTAGGTGTTGATCCCAACCACCTTTGAAATCTATAGAGAAAGCTCTCAACATATCTTCTAGGGTTTGAATTGTTCTATCAGACTGACTGTCTGTCTATGGATGATAAGCAGTGATGAAACTCAACTCAGTATCTAGAGTATGCTGAAGACTTCACCAGAACGTCGAGGTAAATCTCGGATCCCGATCAGATATAATAGAAAGTGGTACTCCATACAATCTTACCACATCCTTTACATATATCCTGGCAAGCTGATCCAGAGAGAAATCCTCTCTAATATCCATGAAGAGTGCAGACTTTGTAAGATGATCAACTATGACCCAGATAGCATCATTTCCTTTGGATGTTTTAGGAAGTCCTGTGACAAAGTCCATAGTCATGTTTTCCCATTTCCATTCGGGTATGGGTAATGGTTGTAACATCCCCTTAGACTTCTGTCTCTCAGCTTTAACTTGCTGACAAACCAAGCACCGAGAGACATATTCTGCAACATCTCTTTTCATGCCATCCCACCAGAAGTACTCTTTCAGGTCCCTATACATCTCTGTGCTTTCAGGATGAATAGAGAATGAAGAACTATGAGCCTCATCCAGCAGCTCCTTCTTTAATTCGGGGATGGGAGGAGCACAAACCCGATTTCTGAACTTTATTATCCCATCACAATCAAGTTTGAATTCAGGAACATTTCTCACCTTCTTTTGTAACTTGACATCTTCTTTTTGTGCCTCTTTAATCTTCATATGTATAGATGGTTGAACATTCATTTGAGAAAGATATGATTTTTCCCCTTCCATTATAATTCCAAGATCCATCCTTTGTAAATCCATAAATATTGGATATTTTTTGATCATCATCATGGATAAACTAGCGTGGTCTTGTCGACTTAATGCATATGCCACCTTTTTTGCTTTCCCAGGGTGGTAATGGATTGAGCAGTCATAATCCTTAATCAGCTCCAACCATCCTCTTTGACGCATATTCAGCTCCTTTTGTGTGAAAATATACTTTAAACTTTTATGATCAGTATAAATATCATTCCTTTCACCATAAAGGTAATGCCTCCAAATCTTTAATGAAAATATTACCGCAGCTAACTCCAAATCATGTGTTGGGTAATTTTGCTCATGGATTTTCAACTATCGTGAGGCATAAGCTATCACCATATCATTTTGCATAAGAACACACCCCAATCCCTTCTTGGATGCATCACTATAGATCACAAACCTTTCTCCACTACAAGGAAATGTGAGCAAAGGTGCACTGGATAACCTTCTATTCAACTCCTTGAAATTCTCTTCACATTCCTCCGTCCAGGCAAACATAACTCCTTTCCGAGTCATCTTGGTGAGTGGATTAGATAATCGTGAAAAATATTTCACAAAACGTCGATAATATCCAGCCAAACCAAGAAAACTTCGGATCTCAGTTACTGTTGTTGGTCTCGACCATCTTTCGATATCCTCTGTTTTTGCTGGATCCACAGATATCCTCTCTTTTGAGATTATGTGCCCAAAAATGCATCTTTTTGAAGCCAAAATTCACACTTGGTAAATTTGGCATAATGCTTCTCCTTTCTCAGGGTCTTCAATATAATTCTCAAGTGATCTTCATGTTCTTCCTTTCTCTTTGAATAGACAAGAATATCATCTATAAAGACTACCACAAATTGATCAAGATAGTCTCTAAAGACTCTATTCATCAGATCCATGAAGATAGAAGGGGAATTAGTAAGACCAAATAGCATCACTATAAATTCATAGTGTCCATACCTTTTATGGAAAGTCATTTTTGGTATATCCTCCCTTTTGACCCTTAATTGACGATACCCTAAACGAAGATCAATATTGTAAAAGTATTGAGATCCACGTAGTTGGTCAAATAAGTCATCAATGCGTGGGAGAGGATATTTGTTCTTGATAGTGATCTTGTTAAGTTCTCGATAATCAATGCAGAGTCTCATTGATCCATCTTTATTCTTAACAAATAGAACAGGTGCTCCCCAAGGTGACGCACTAGGGCATATGAATCCCTTATCAAGATTCTCTTGGAGTTGCTTCTTCAATTCCTGCATCTAAATTGGGGCCATTCTATAAGGTGTCTTCGAAATAGGCAAAGCACCCGGTACGAGTTCTATTGAGAACTCAACTTCATGATTTGGTGGATGTCCTGGTAATTCCTTCGGAAAGACATCATCAAACTCCCGTACAATGGTCATATTCTTAATCGTGAGTTTCTCACCAACCATTTGAGATAAATAACCTTCATTTAGTGGAATCAAGACCCATATGATGGAAGAAATTTCCACTGGAAGGTTACGTTCATCCTTGCATTGATAGACGATCATAGATTGATCTGGAATATGAAATGTGACTTCCCTTCTTTGGAAATTGATATGAGATCCATATAAAGAAAGCCAATCCATGCCAAGAATCACATCAAATTACACTATAGGAAGGATCACAAGATTTGCAGGAAGCACTTTCCCACAAACTTCGATCGGAGAAGAATTATAAACATTTGATGTGACTGTTGTGCCATTAGGTGTCGTTACAGCTAACTCAACATCTATTGTTGAGGTAATATGGTGATACCCTTAGAAAAATCTTCAGAAATAAAAGAGTGGGTGGATCCAGAATCAAATAAAACATTTTCTACTTTAGAGTAGATGGTAATTGTACCTTTCACCACATCGTTATCGTACTCCACATCGCTGATAGAAATTGCATGTTACATTCCTTTGTCTTTAGCCTTAAGAGTTTGTTGACGTCGACCATCATCATCAACCCTTGGATTAGGGAATTTATTGGCATAATTCCCCATTTCCTTGCACTTGAAACATTGATGTGTACTAGGTTCATTCTGTGTATCCCTTCCTTTGTTTGCATCATTAGACATCTTTTTCCCATCATCGCAGCATTCAAAGGCCCGATGACCTTCCTTTCCACATTTGAAACATTTACTTGTCCCTTTAAGACAACTCCCTCCATGTTTCTTTCCACACTTTGAGCATAAGGGAAAGCTCATATTCTTTTCAGTTTGCTCTTTAGATTTTCCTTTGAATTCCATTTTCCTCTTCTTATCAAACCCATATGACTGATGGGTTACTCCAATCTCCATCTCGACTTTGAGATGACATCGAACTATTTCCTCGTAGCTATTGAAGTCCCTTATGGCTAACGCCCTTCGAAGACTTGGTTTTAAGCCACTAAAGAATCGATCGATCTTACTCTCAGGTTGGATAATAATACCAGAAGCGTACTTTGAAAGTCTTGTAAAATTTTCTTCATAGGAACCAACAGATTCATTATCCTTTTGCTTCAATTCAAGAAACTTTTTCTCCATCTTTGTTCGGAGAATACGAGGGAAGTACTTATTGAAAAATAATTTCTTGAACTCGTCCCATTCCATGGACTCAATTTTATCCCTTTGCCTCGTATTCTTAATAAGATTCCACCATTGATCAGCATCTCCTTCCAAATGATAAACTACTAGGATGACATTATCATGTTCAGAACATTGAAGAACTGAAAATATCTTTTCAGTAGTACTAATCCATTGTTCAGAAACTAATGGATCAGTAGACCCACTGAAAGAAGGTGGACGCTGCCTCATGAAGGATTCAACAGAATGTTTCTCCTTCCATTGCTCGTTTGGAAGTCCTACATGATTCATAGCTTGAGAAAGTTGTGTGAGCATGGCTAAAAGATTTTTAATTCCAGCTCCCATAATGTTTGGTTGCTCAGGGGGACAATCATTGCATTGCCCGTCGCATTCTGTATTAACATGATTCCTTCGGGTTCCAGCCATTGACTAAAACCAAGAAGAATAGTGTGAGAAACACTAATTATAATAGTTAAACCACATAATCAAGAATAAAATTTCACACTTAAGGTCTTATCCTAGGTTATTCGTGGCCATTTCTAAAACACTAAGATTGTGTTCTATGCTTAGACTTATCCTTAGGGTTCTTACTAAGGCTTTCACATCCTAGTTTCCAATGGTTGACTATACCTTTCCTCTGATACCAACTATAACGTTCTGGAATTACTTCCAATGGACTATAATTGATACCTATCAAGGCACTCCATGGGCGGATACACCCCCTGGGCGGGACACACCACCATCCCCAGTGGCAGCCATTTCCTCATGAAGCCCTTGGGCGGAGAGCCATGCTTCGTCCAACGCTCACATGTGAGAGTTCCCAAGGATCGGATACATTCCTACCTCCTTTGCCTCTGATACCAACTATAACGACCCATACTTTACATACATTGTTAATACTTCAAAATTGAGGCATACTTATTACAACATTTTACAAAACCACGAAAGGACCGTATAGGTATAGTGTCTTTAGAAACTGGGAAACATAAACAACTGGTTCATAAAGCATCAACTTTTCCTCCCACTTATTTCATCATATCTAGAGTCCCTTTTTGGCGTATCCTACTTAATAACCTTCTTCCTGACCTGGGGAAAGAAAACATACAAAAGGGTGAGCTCAAATTCTCAGTAAGGGTAAACAAAAGAAATATCAATCACATCATATACACAAGCACCTAACTTTTGGAAATCTTAACCTGCAAAAGAGATCATAATTTCATAACATGGGATAAATCATGGCAGTGAAATGTAATCACAATAATCATAACAAGAAACATGAAACTTTGTGGCATACACACATAATCATAGAGAATCATTTCTTATTAGTCAAGACTCATTTCCAAGACTATCTTAGTGGACAATGTCCCTTTCTGAACCGAGTCACCCTCGTTTCAGTCCTGTTTCACTAAACCGGTATAACCTACCGTTCTTGCCATGTATATCTCATGAGATATAAAATCATTACCCAATTCATTGGAGGGAGATATAGGTCCCACCCATCTCATAATGATACCATTCTTATGTATGCCACAAAATCATAAATCATACATCATTGCATAACCCATGTAATACAAATGGGAATCTTAAACACCATGACATCATAAAACAATTCATATAAGATAATGAAATTCATAGAAATAATTCCATAACACCATGATCAAATCAAAGTAATAATAGGGATAAAAATAGAACCCTTTATTATCTTATATGGAAAATAATTTTGATAAAACACTTGAACTCCATTCTTGAGGAAAATATCCTTTCTTCTTAAAAAACTTTTTTCCTTTCTTAACATGTCATACGACATTAAACTAAAAGAATTTGATTAAAAATAAACTTGAAAACTTGTAAAGGAAGCTTCTCGGAAATAATGTTTTAAAAATCCATTCATGTGGTATAAGTTAAAAAAACATTCTTCTTACTTTTTTCGGAAAAGTCAAAAAGTACCATGTACGAAAAACGAAAAAAGATTCCTTTAATATTATTTACTAAAAACTCACCGAAGGGTAAAATTGGATTTAAAAAATTGTAGGTTGATGGAAATAATATTAAATATTCAGGAAACATGGATCTGGATGATAAAATACACCCTAGTAAATACTTAGTATAAACAATCTCGGAAAAAAATGAGATTGTGATATTTCCCTTACCTTAGGTCTGACATGATTTGTAAGTGTCCAAACCTCCTGTATAATGATTTAAATAATGTTATTGACTTATTACAGAATCATACTTATTTTTATGATATCATATATGGTCATATTCTTAGCTTCTTAGTAGTAATATTTCATTGCTACTTGTTATTCGGGTATTTATAACTTTTTATTCTTATGAGTGTTTTGTCTAATAAATTCTAATTCTTCACTTTAGGTTATAGATACCTCATTTCCATAATGTTATTAGTGTAATATATATCATATTCATTCATTCAATTCATTTATATAATCATTATGAAATGAATATCATGTAGAACGAGTCACATCACATCATGGAGACGGTATTCCGTACGTACGCGCGAGTGATGATATCGTTCCTATGATCGTGGAATTGTATTGGAGTATATGTATACTATTTCAGAATCAATATCACTTTATAATAGTCATATATGGTCATTATTTACACCATTATACCCATCCAAGTATGGTGGTGGGGGAAAATAGATTACACCACGGCGTGGAGATGGTATTCCGTACGTACGCACACGCGGTGATTTCGTTTTCCGTAGGATGGATAGACGGTGAAATAGGGTTGTTTCATACTTATAATAAAATATCAGTATATGATTGATACTGATGTTATTACTTAATAATTAAAACAACTAAAGAAGAAGAAGTGGAAGAAGAAATAAAGATGAAAGAATTGGTAACGGACATTACCTCTTCTTTGATGTGCTTCTTTGAGACCTTCTTTTAGGGCACTAAAATTGGTCTTTGAAGAAGACCAGGAACTCTAGGATGTCTAGAGGGAAGTGGAGAGAAGGAATTGGCAGGGTTTGGTCGAGCTTGAAGGCTCAAAGTGGTGTGAGGAAGAGGGGGAGGAGGTGTCCTTTTAAAAGGGAGGAGAGGGGCACCTTTGGAATAACAAAAAATATTATTTTATTATAAAGACATGTTCGGTTTTAAGTAGCTCAAAATTGATTTATTTCGATGCTAAGGTGGGGTTGGGTCGAATTCCTCTCATCCAATACAATTTAGACATGTTTTGGTTCCTATTTTAACCTTATCATTTAGATTAAACATTAAGTTAAATAAGTTTACTTTTACCGTGTCTTCTTGTGTTCTTATACTATAAGGTTAATAAACTTACTATAAGCAGCCAAACGAACCTCAAGTTGTTTATTATTAATATATATAACCTTATATAAGTCCTTTTGACGAACCTTAGATTTTTAGGAATAAAATAACAATTACCAATATAATATTTGTTTTAAAAACTATTTTATGTCAATTTTGACACTATTAAGTAATTGATTTTTGTGAAAATCATAACAGAATTATTAGTTCGAACCAACTTAATTAAATCAATTCTAACATGTCATATTAACCTATAAAATTAGTGGGATTAATAAAAATTCTCAAATTACATTTATTTTGGTGTTTATAACTTCAATTATGTCAATATTTCATTAATAAGATAATTACTGCATCATCATTGTGTCATAAATAAATTAAATTATTTAATGTCTAAAAATTACAAATAAAATACCATTATGTAGGAAATATTTTTATATTTCTAATGAATTTTTAGTCGAATTTATCTTATTTATAACCCCATATTAAAAATTATTTACTTATTAAACTTTGATTTTAACTATTTTAACCCTTCTTTAAATAAATTAATAATAAATGTCCTAATCTAATCCATGTGGGTCTAAATGGTCATATTTTATTCTTAAGTTTGTTTTTGGTCGAATTACACTTTTCCAATAGAATTATGACATGTGTTAGGGTAATAATAACATCATCTTTACCCTTAATTACCCTATTTACTTTTAACCGTGGTAAAAAAGTAAAAAGTTACTATTCACCAAAAAATTATTTTCATCTCCTTGAACCACATTTTACTTAATGACATCAACCGTGTCTCTCGGATTTTTGAAATTCCACTCATAGAGGCGGTAAAATTATGTTTTATGAAAAAATCAGTTTTTTTAACTACCACTTAGTGGTTTCACTATTCATCAAAAATTGAATGTTTTCAGAAAAATACCAAAATTTCACCCTAGGCTAATTTCGATATTACAAATCCAAAAATTAAGTCCATTTTGATAAATAAAATTTATAAAATTTCAAAAAGTGGTTATTACTATTCATAATGGCTGGTTTTAATAATATTTTAATAGCATATCGTTGTTTAGTGAAACTCGGTATTGCGTACGACGTAAGCTATCGAGGAAGGTCATGATTTCGTGTAAAGCAAGCCAAGCAAGTGTTGTGTTGATAAAGATTCCTTTGATGATTTATATAACATAAAAGTCTCGGGTGTTACATATATGCTCCTTGAAACTCTAGTGATGATATTTTGAAAAAACTTAATTTTTTTAAATGTTTTGAATTATATTTATTTGATCAAAGGTGTTATCAATATAGGGTAGAGGGTACATATTCATGGTCTTGATATTGTTTAGTTTCTGTAAATCAATGTTGAGTCACATTGATCCCTCATTACTCTTAAAAAAAGAAAATATTCACCCTAAGGTGATATACATGCATGAATAAATCCCTAGTCATGATTATTTGAGAGTTTCTTTGACAATTCATGTAACTAAATTTGGGCCCTTATAAAGAGAGTATATAGAATAGTTGTTTCACATGGTTTAAATTTTTTTATGAACTCAACATCACAATTCAATATATGACAAAAAAAACTATTCAATATATACATCAAAACACTCTCACACAATAATTATACAATCTATGTTCTGTTTCTCCCCTACAATATATGATAATTTCTGCTTTTGAAAAGGAATAAAGGCCCATAAAATGGGTGAAGTTTCCATTGTAAGATCATTTCTATCATCACATTGAAAAAATATCACTATTTGTATTGGAATATTGAACATTAATTCCCTTTCCTTAAAATTGATATCACAATTATATAGAGATATCCAATATATTGTTAATCTGACATGAAATTCATCCAGAGGAAGAATAATGAGATTTTCAAGAATCACATTCCGAAAAACATCAACTAGAAAATAATCATATATTTCAGATGCAATGATCATTCTATTAGGTTTATTCACAGATAATTTAACATCTAATAATTCAGTACAGTGATCAACATTAATAGATAACATTCTAGAAACAATGGAATTCCTATAACTAATACCAAATAGTTATCTTATATATTTATGAATACCTATTACCACTTCAATGTCATCATTATAACTACAATTCCATACAAAAACCAAAATGATTCTCAATACCATCAATCATATTTAATCATAGTAATCAATCATGAAAAATTTATCATAATAGGACTAAATCATGAAACCTTATTTTAAATATATGACACCGTAAATTTAACATTGTTCATTCAAGGTAATCAACTATCAAAAACATTTGGGGTGATTTTTAATGAGTTTTTATATTTTGAAATCCTATCCCCTTGGATTGTAAAACCATGTGTAAAGAATTGGCCAATATTGTGAACCATGTGACAATTGAGTCAAATAATACTACCCTCATTTCAGAGTTATTACTGTAAATACCCAAAAATTCTGTGGAAATGTTTTTTCGTAAATACATGGGAATTTTATGAGTCTACAAAAATTTACGATTCTTGATTCCGAGGCCCTGTGTGCCCAGAATCAATTTCTGATGTTTTGTTCGGGTATGTTCAGTAAACGTACGTGTGAGTTTTTATAACTTTTGAACCGGAGCTCGGAATTGAAATATGAGGGCACCTATTAACTCACAGTGCCGGTATTCTCTTATGGAGACTATTATTTCAATGACAGTGAGTCGAGAATAAAATATAGATTTTGGGGTTTTTAGAGATTGAATTAAATAAAAAATAATTTATGTGGCGTTATTTTTATTTGACAGTTAGAATCTCCTCATGGAAGTGGGAGGTGGGACCACCACACCATTACATCCCTTGAGAGGTTATGGTGGTGGGGACCACCTGAACCTAACCTCCCACAAGAGGTTACGATGTGGGGACCACATGGGGCTAAACCCCCTATTGATGGAGGAGAGTAAAACCTCTCAACTATACCTCATTAATGAGGGAGAGCTTCTTGACCTTCCCTTTAATTAATTGGTTACAACTCCCCTGATTAATTTGTGCCAACAATCATGAATAAATTAGGGGATCCAAGTAATTAATTAACCAAATTTATTTTTGTTTCAGCAAAAAAATAATTGAAAAACTCAATCTATTATTATCTTACTTGGTATTTCTCATTTGGTGGAGCTTGGGAAGAGAAGAGATTGGGACAAAAGTTCTTCCAATGACGAACGCTCCACCGATGAAGAACGTGCCACCGATGAAGAACGCTGACCCTCTTCGACTTCCTCCCTCAGATCCCGCCGATGTGGGGTGCCTTAAACCAACCTACCCTCCGCATCGTCGTCCACGAGCCGATGCAGCCCGAGATTGGGAGTGTGTGGCGGACACAACGAACGATGAACTCATTCTCCTTCTTTCCGCCACTGCAACATTGACAACCGAAAATCAAAGGTAGGGGGTTTATTTTTTATACCTTTACTTTTATTTTTATCTTCTTTGGATTGGAAAGGAATTGTTGAGTGGTTGTAAAACATTTTTTGTTCATCTTTCTGACTCTTTAATGAGCCATGTCTTACCACCCTAAACACAGAGGGTGTGTGCCAAACCAACATTGCCCGAACCCTCGTCCGTTCTTTTTTTTGTTTTTTATTGGCATGGTGATGAAGCGGCATTCAAGGCAATGAAGGCATAGGATAAGGTCGAGCTTCATGTACCGTCCTCGAACAGCAACGCCCCCGCAGTGTTCTGGAGCCCCTACTGAGATGGCCCCGCGAGCCGAACCACCACAGGCCTCTCGCGCACCCTAGCCAAAACTTGCCAGTCCGAGATGTGATGAACCATGTTGGCCCGGCCTCCCGGCCGCTTGCTGGCTGGGCTGCACCCAGCTCGACCGCCTTCCGGCCCGCCTGGAGCCCTACCCGACCGCCCGCCGGCCCACCGGGTGCCCTCCCCGGGTGCCCCCCCTACCCCCAGCCTGGCCGCGCCCTGCCCGGTAGCCTCCCAGCCGCCAGAACTCCCAAACCAGCCCATGGCTCCCCTCGAGGCCCCTTGGCCAAAACGGCCTGAATGTGCTCTCTGAGCCAAGCCCCGCCAGGCCCTGCCCTCACAACTCTCTGGGCCGATCCGACCCCGAGCCCGGGCTGAACCGCCCTCACGGCGTGCTGGGCTGGGCCTAGTGGGCTGGGTCGAACCAAACAGACTGGCCCACCCATTAGGTTGGGCCAGACCTGATAGGTTTGATCGGGTCGAATTAGACTGGGTCGGCCCAGATTGGGTTGGGCTGAGTCAGTCCGACCAGGTCAGACCAGACTCGGGCCCACTAATGACCCCTTTACTTTCTTTGTCCATATCTCTGGAACCGGTTGACCGTTTAACGAACCGTCAGCGGCATTGTTTTTCGTGGAGCGTGATGGTCCCTTTGAGTATACCCCACAGGAGTTCATGATAATGTTGACATACGGTCAGGTTGGATCATACATGAATCCAACTGGGCCCCTAGGACTAAAAGGCTAATAAATCACAAACTCGGTGTCCGATGGACATTTCATCTATTGCCTTGAGACCTCTATGATATGGAGGACCTTTAAGATAATTATTTTTTGGGACATCGTGGCAGTTGGAGCATCGACCAGTAGCTTGTGGAGCGGATCTTCTTGAGATGAGTGAGCATTAGTGCATGAACCTAGTAGCTGGATGAGACCTGACGATTATTGACCATTTCGACTCGGATTGATTTGACTAGCCTTGTGGGTTGCACCTTGGTGTCGCGGTAGACCCGGAGTGGGGAGTTCCTCTGTGTGAGCACAGCAGACCCACAATACTCGATAGAAGGAGTACCTCACATGACTACGAGGGGGAGCGCCTCTGTGTGTCGTGGCAGACCCACGGTGGGGAGCGCCTCAGTGTTAGCACGACAGACCCATGGTGCTTGACTGGAGGAGTACCTCAGCATTCCAAGGTTAGTGGGAAGTGCCTTTGTGTGATGCAGAAGGCCCACAGTACTCGATAGAGGGGTAGTTCTCTAGCATCTGAGGGTTCAGATAGATACTATCCCTAGAATAAAATCCTAGTTCAGCTGAGTCATTAATTTTTTGTATTTACCTCATGATTGAGATGGATTACTTGATAACTGAGATATATGTATGGGCACATAACTAAGTGGGGTTATCTGTTTATTTCTTACTTTTTGATTTATCCATGTTGGATTTTGTGAGACCTTGAGGGTCTCGGGGTCCCTACTGAGTATATTTATACTCACCCCTACAAAATCTATGCACGTACCTCGTTGTGTTGGTTGCAAACGACGAAAAGAACTGACTGGGGCTGAGAGTACCAGGACTAGATGGTACCTTGAGATGGACCGTACGACGTGTCGGTATGTAGAGGAGACTGATAGAAGTGGAGTGCTGAGGAGGCTATCTATACCAACCCTTCAGGTAGGATCCGTGGTGGATGATCCAGGAGCTTCTCTTCACCTTTCATCGGTTTTTTCCTTTTCAGGTGTTCTTGTTTTGAGTAGTACTTGTATTTTCCTATTGGGCTTGTATTCCGGCCCCTCTAATTTCAGTCGTCATTGTATACAATTTTACTTAGTTTTTTTCTTCTAGCTCATACTCTGTTGTGTGCGTATTCAACTTTTAAAAGAAATGTCTTCCCAGTTTAGGGATTCACGCCTTTGGTTCTAGTCGACAGCCCCTGACCAATGGAAGACGGGCTTGGGGTAGTCACGACATTGGCCCCATGGAACGGGTCAGGAAAAATTGGTATCAGAGAAGTCGGTTCTACCACAGAACATAGTACTCTGAACTTTCATTTCTATAAAGCAATAATGTTAAGGATACTGAGTTTAGTTCTCAGTTCAGGGAGTCTAGTGTTGGTGCAGTGGCCGACGTATCCATACACTAGGACCCTGACTTTTAATTTCTGACTTAGTGAACGAAAACACTAATTGTGTATGTGTTTTCAAAAAAATTTCTTTAGGCCGGGTCAACCGGTTCAGCTCACCAGGTATAATATTTGAAGTGTCACATCTATATCTTTTAGGATGCCTGCCCGCAGATGACAAGCTAGTTCCTCGAGATTTGTACATGCAGATAGCCTAGCGAGCGATGAGGACTTAGTGTAGAGCCCTTTTCCAGCAGAGGAACCAGCGGTACCACACCCCGTTGGGCCACGGATACCACTATCCCTAGTAGAAGACGATGCATTCCACTTGAGCATGTTGCATGAGTTACAGCGCAAGAGGCCGCCCGGGTTCTGGGGATAGATGGACCCACAGTCAGTTGATGATTTGCTGGAGGCTATGGTGAGAGTCTTCAGACTGGTAGGGACACCAACCGACTTCATGGTTATTCTTGCTCCCAGCCTTCTACAGGTAGTAGCGGGAAGATGGTGGAGCTTGATGCTCTAGGTTCATGACGAGATGACACTTCTCTGGGCAGACTTCAAGAGCCTATTTCGGGCGGAGTTTGTTCCAGCGACTCTTTGTGCAGTGCGTATACAGGAGCTACATTATGTGAAGTAGGGAATCATGATAATGGAATAGTACTCAGTGAGGTTCAAAAACCTCTCACGCTACTCCACAAATATAGTGTGGGACACATTCTTCAGGGGCCGGACATTCTGGCAGGGAATCAGGTGAGGGATCAGGGCTTCGATGATCTCCCTCAGCATCCCGATGTAGGCAGGGGTGTTGGAGCAAGCCCTCTTAGTAGAGAGCTTCCTTGATGAGTAGTCTCCAATAACGAGACCCACCACTAGTCGACATGTAGCGGAGTCTTCAACAGCTGTCAGTTGAAAGATGTTGTGGAGGTCCAAGTGGACCAGACCCATGGGTGGAGAACCGCATGACTCAAGATCGGCTGTACAGGGCACCTGGGGTAGAGACACACGTGCCTGGAGCAGGCCGTATAACTCTTGTGTCGGGCATGGACACATGGCTCGTGACGGTCCAACCCTCCATTCGGATGACCAGCAGATGGTCGGCGGTCTGCCAAGGTAGAGACAATGATTCGATTGAGGTGATCCATAGGGAGCAGGGAGACGTGGTAGAGGAGATGGTCGTGCGGCTGGCAGTGGACGACGTTTTGTGGTGTTAGCACCACCACCACCAGGAGGTCCTCCCCGACCACAAGAAGTATGTGGACAGGTGAGATCTCAGCTCTAGGCAGCTGCGTCTTACGATCATGGTGCTCTAGAGATGATTCAAGGTATGATTTGTGTCCACTCCACCATAGCTACAGTTCTTATAGACACAAGTTCCAGTCACTCACTCATTTCCACTTCCCTTGATTGGAGATCGGAGATTTCGATAGAGCTGTTTGCTCAATCCTAACAGCTAGAGACTCTTACAGAAGCAATCTCGATGATTACAAACCAGTGCCAGCAGTGTGAGATTACTCTATGAGGCAAGAGCGTCAGCTGGGAACTCCTAGTAGGGGCGTCGAGGACTTACGATGTCATCTTGGGTATGGACTAGTTATCTACAGTCCATGCTCAGATTGACTGTATTAGGTGCAATGTGTGGTGTGTCTGCATGGATGAGACCTGGTTTTCTTTCACTGGTGAGAGTGTATCCTTTGTAGAACAAGACAGAATTACTCGGAGGAGGGTGCATCCAATCACTAATCAGTTCGCCTGCCTTACCCTCAGAGTATTTTAAGTGGACAGTATAAGGTATCCCGTAGTGGTGGACCAGTACACGGATGTTTTCAATGTTGATGTTCCAGGTCTACCTCCTCTCAGATTGGTGGAATTTTACATTGAAATGTACCTCCAGACGGCACTGATATCTATACCAGCGTATCGGATGCCTCCCGCGGAGCTTCACGAGCTGCGGGTACAGCTAGAGGACTTGCAGGGGAAAGGATTCATCTGGATTAGTGTTTCTCCCTAGGAATCCCCGATTCTGTTCGCCATGAAGGAGTATGGGATATTGGGGATTTGTGTCGACTAATGTCACCTAAATCATTTGAACGTGAAGAACAAGTACCCACTCCCAAGGATTTATGACCTCTTTGATTAAATGAAGGGAGAACAATGGTAATCGAAGATAGACCACAGATCAGGCTATCACCATCTCAGAGTCTGAGATAAGGATGTGTAGAAGACAACCATTAGATGTTGGTACAGCCACTACGAGTTCTTGGTTATGCCTTTCGGCATATCCAATGATCCAGTAGTATTTTTGGGACTCATTAATAGGATATTCTAGCCATACCTCGATCTCTTTGACGTAGTCTTCATCAATGACATTCTGATCTACTCGACTACTAAGGTGGAGCATGCCTACCATTTGTAGGTAGTACTGGACACATGCCAAGAGCACCAGCTTTATGGTAAGCTCTAAAAGTGCCAGTTTTGGATCTGAGAGGTTCACCTTTTAGGACATGTCATCTCGGAGGCTGGAGATGCAGCAGATCCAGTGAATACTGAGGTTGTAATTGCTTGGGATCCACCCAGGAGTGTGACAGAGGTACGGAGTTTCCTGGGTTTGGCTGGTTACTACTGGAGGTTCAGGGAAGACTATTCAAGAGTTGTAACACCACTATCAACCTTAAATAAGAAGGGTAAACCCTTTTTATGGTCGGAGAGATGCCTGTAAAGATTTCAGGAGCTGAGGCAGAGACTGACTATTTCCCCATGTTGAGGCTTCCAGAGGAAGGCGTAGGGTATGTAGTATACTACGATGCATCAGGGACCGGAATCGGTTGTGTCCTGATGCAGGAGCGAGTAGTGATAGCGTATGGTTCTCGACAGCTGAGACAGAACAAGTAGAACTATGCTACACATGACCTAGAGTTAGCAGCAGTGGTCTTCGACTTGGAGAGGAGGAGACACTATCTGATGGGAGAACATTTTACCATGTACTCAGATCACGAGAGTCTCTGTTATATCTTCTCTCAGAAGGACCTGAACCTGAGATAGTTTTGATGGATTTATTTCCTCCCAGACTATGACTTTGAGATAATCTATACTCCTGGAAAGGGGAACGTTGTAGCAGATGCACTCCGTAGGAGATTTGGTATATAGCTGCTAGGCGAGGCGACAGAGCAGCTGGATGCTTTACAGGTATCCTTTGTGGATAGAGATAGAGAAGCATTCCTTCATTCCCTTATAGTCACTCCCCCACTTCTTCAGCGAGTCAGGGTGGCACACCATGGGGATACATATTATGAGACATGACGTGCTTAGATATCCACAAGGCAGTCACCTAATCGATCTTTCTGAAGGTGGGGAGTATGTCATCCTCTTCAGTGGATGTACTATAGTTCTAGTTTCACTTTAGCGTGAAGTGTTGAGGGAGTTCCACACATCCTCACAAGTGGTACATCCAGGAGTGGCAAAGATGTACCAGGACCATTGACGACATCATTAGTGGCTAGGTCTGAAGAAATCAGTTGCAGAGTTTTTTCTTGATGCCTCACTTGTCATCAACTGAAGGCGGAGCACCATGTACCACCTGGCTTGGTTCAGCGTTTAGAGGTTCCAAAGTGTAAGTGGGATGGGATATCCATGGACTTCATGACGGGTCTTCCACATACATCTAGAGGTCATGACTCTATCTGGGTGATCGTCGAAAAAATCACCAAGTCGGCCCACACTCTACTGATCAGAGCGCAAGTTTCAGTGGAGAACTTGGGACGCCTCTATGTGCAGGAGATTGTGCGGATACATGGAGTTACTTCTTCTATTGTGTCTGATCGTGACACATGGTTTACTTCCTGGCTAAGGAAGGGGTTACAAGAGGCACTCAGGACGCAGCTTCATCTGATCATAGCCTTCCATCCTCAGACGGATGGCCAGACTGAGCGGACCATTCATACCCTCGAGGACATGTTTCATGCTTGTGTCCTTGACTTCAGTCGGGGCTAAGAGAATAACTTAACTTAGGTGGATTTTTCATTCAACAACTGTTATCACTCCATAATAGGTATGTCACCTTTTGAGGAATTACACGGGTGACCTTGAAGATCACCATTATGCTGGACTGACCCTAGGGAGTCATCACTGGTGGGACAGGAGATGGTACTGGAAACCACGGAGAAGGTTCAGATCATCCAACAGCGGATGAAGACATAACCGAGCAGACAGAAGCCATATGCTGACAGGAGAAAGAGGCCTATGGAGTTTGAGGATGGAGACCATGTCTTTTTACGGGTCTCACCTCGATGAGGAAAACAGAGATTTGTCCTAGACGACATGTTATCTCCACATTTCATCGGACCATTTCAGGTCCTCATGAGAGTAGGTGAGTGGCATACCACTTAGCTCTTCCATCACAGTTTCATCGGGTGCATGATGTCTTCCACATATCTCAACTGAGGAGATACGTGCACGACCCTTCCCACATCATCGACCATATAGAGTTGGACTTTGACGATGGGGTGACTTTTACAGAGTTTCCAGTGGAGATAGAGGATCTATGGGAGTGGGTCCTATGTGGATGGTCGATACCTCTAGTGTGTGTTCACTGGCAGCACGGGAACCTCCAAGAGAACACATGGGAGTGGGAGGCTCATATGTGTGCTTAGTACCCCCACTTGTTCCCTTAGTTTTATTTGTAGCTTATAGGAACATAAATCCCTAAGGTGGGGAGAATTTAATGACCCGGAAATTCCGTGGAAATTTTTTTTCTTAAATACATGGGAATTTTACGAGTCTGTAAAAATCGATGGTGCAAGATTTCGAGGCCTGGTGTGCCCAGAATCAATTTCTGAAGTTTTGTTCTCGTACATTCAGTAAATGTGCGAGAATGTTTTTATAACTTTTGAACCAGTTCTCAATATTGAAATCTGAGGGCATCGTTGAACTCGCAGCGCCGGTATTCTCTTAAGGAGACTTTTACTTCGACGACAATGAGTCGAGTTTTTTAGGTTTTTAGATATTGAATTAAATAAAAAATAATGTGTGTGGCTTTATATTTATTTTATGGTTAAAATCACCTCATGGAAGTTGGATTTGGGACCACCACACCTTAACCTCCCATGAGAGGTTATGGTGGTGGGGCCCACCTAAACCTAACCTCCCGCGAGAGGTTATGATGTGGTGACCACACGGGGCGAAACCCCCTTTTGAAGGAGGAGAGTAAAACCTCTCAACTCTCCCTCATTAATGTGGTAGAGCCTCTTCACCTACCCTTTAATTAATTAGTGCCAACTCCCCAAATTAATTTGTGCCAACACTCGTGAATTAATATGGGGAGCCAAGTTATTAATTCACCAATATGATTATTGTGTTAGAAACTAAAAAATAGACAAACTCAATCTATTTTTATTTTTCTTGTAATTTCTCATTTGGTGGAACTTGGGAAGAGAATAGTTAGGGAGAAACATTCTTCCAACATATAATGCTCCACCGACAAAGAACAATCCACCGACGAAGAAAGACGACCATCTTCGACATCCTCCCTCAGATCCTACCGACGTAGGGCATCTTCAACCGACATACACTCCACATCGTCTTTAATGAGCCGACACATCCTGGAATTGGGAGTTCATGGAAGATGCGACGAACGATAAAATCCTTCGTCTTCTAACCGCAAATTCAATGTCGACAACTGATAGTCAAAGGTAGGGGGTTTATTTTGTGTAACTTTCCTTTTCTTTTTCTTTTCTTCTAACTTGAATGAAATAGTTGAGTGGTTTTAAAACAATTGTTGATCATTGTTCTTACTCTTTGATGAGCCAAGTGCTACCACCCTAAATGCGGAGGGTGCGGGCAAAACCAGCATGGCCCAACCCCTCCGACGTTCTTGTTTGTGTTGTTTCTCGGCATGCTGATGATGCAACATTGAAGGTGAAAAAGGCATAGGAAAAGGCCGCACTTCCCGCGGCCTCCATGAACCGTGTCGCCCCCGCGGTGTTCAAGATACCCGGCTGAGCCGGCTCTGCGAGCTGAACCACCATCGGCCTCCCGCGCGCCCCGGATGAACCCCGCTAGCCCATGCCACCCCGGGCCGCGCCAAACTGCACTAGTCCGAACTGCGCCCGCCCGGCCTCCCAGTCGTCTGCTGGATCGGCCGAGCCCTACCCGGCCACCCACCGGCCCACCTGGTGCCCTTCCCGGCCTCCCGCCAGCCCGTTGGGCACCTTTCTCGGCCACCTTCTGGCATGTGTGCCCTGCCCAGCCGCACGCCGGCCCGCCTGGTTCCATGCACGGCCGCGTGCCCTCCGGGCCACGCCCTGCCCTGCCGCCTCCCGGCCTCCCGAACTGACCCATGGCGCCCATTGCGATGCCCTGACTGAACCAGGCTGGTCGTGCCCTCCGGGACAAGTTGATCCAGGCCGCGCCCTCGCGGCTCTATATGTCGAACCATCCCCGAGCCTGATATGAACCGCACTCGCGGCCCGCTGGGCTGGGCCCAGTGGGCCTGGTCGAACCTAACAGGCTGGCCCACCCAATGTGTCGGGCCAAACCCAATAGACATGACCGAGTCGACCCAGACTGGGTCATCCCAGACTATGTTAGGCCGAGTCGGTCCAACCAGGTTGGAACGGACCCGGGCCCACTACTCACCCCTTTACATTCTATGGCCATATCATTGGCACCAGACGACCTTTTGACGAATTGTAAGCGATGCTGGATTTCTTTGAGTGCAACGGTCCCTTCGAGTATACCCCACTGGAGTTTGGGATAATGTAGATATACTGTCAGGTTGGATTGTACAGGAATCCAACTTGGCTCCTGGGACTAATAGGCTAATAACTCACAGACCGGGAGTCCGATTGACGAACCGTCTGTTGTGTTGAAATCTCTATGACGTGGCAGAACATTGAGATACATATTCATTGGACTTCATGGAAGTTTTAGCATCGACCAGTAGCTTGTGGAGCAGATCTTCTGGATAAGAGCAAGCATTGGTGCGGGAACCTAGTAGCTAGCTGAGACCTGACTACTGCTGACCGTTTTGACTCAGAGTGACTCGACTTGCCCAGTGGAGAGAGCCTTGGTGTCGTGGCAGACCCACTGTGGGGAGAGCTTCTGTGTGATCATGGCAGACACATGGTACTCGGTAGGAGGAGTACCTTAGTTGGCTACAAGGGGGAGCACTTCTGTGTGATGCGGCAGACCCATGGTAGGGAGCGCATCTGTGTGAGCGTCGCAGACCCACTGTACTCAACCGGAGGAGTACCTCAGCAGTCCAAGGCTAGGGGGAAGAACCTTTGTGTGACACGGTAGGCCCACTGTAATCAAGAGTGGAGGAGTTCTCTAGCATCCAAGGGTTCAGATTGATACTATCACTAGAATAAAATCTTGGTTGAGTTGAGCCAGTAACATTTTGTATTTACCTCATGATTGAGATGGATTATTTGATAACTTAGGTATATGTATGGGCATATAGCTAAGTGGGGTTATCTATTGATTTCATACTTTTTGTTTTGTCATTGTTGTATTTTGTGAGACCTTGAGGGTCTTGGGGTTCCTACTGAGTATCTTTATACACACCCCTTCACAGGATATGTCTGCACCTCGTTGTGTTGGTTGCAGACGATGGACAATGTTGATTGAGGCTGAGAGTACCAGGATTGGTCCATACCCAGAGGTGGACCATAGGATGCATCAGTACGTCGAGGAGACCGATAGACGTTGAGTGCTGAGGAGGGTATCTATACCTACCCTTCTAAAAGGATCCTCGTTGTACGATCCAAGAGTTTCTCTTCACCTTTCAGCTGTTTTGTCCATTTCAGTTCTACTTCTTTTCAGTTGTACTTTGATTTTCCTGTTGGGCTTGTATTCCAGCCCCTCTACTTCCAACACTCTTTGTAAAAAAATTTACTTAGTTTTTTGCTTCCAGCCCATACTCTATTGTGTGCATTTTCATGTTTTAATGGCAATGCCTTCCCAGTTTAGGGATTTATGCCTTTGGTGCTAGTTTCCAGCCCATGGCCTATGGATGGCGGGCTTGGGGAGTCACGGCACGGGCCCCGACGAATGAGTCGTGACAATTACCCCTAGGTACAAATATTCTAGAACCACGTCTACTTATAGTATCAAAATACGGATTTAATATGTTAGAAACCACTCTCTTGGTCCTTTACCAAATTTCCTAGACATTTTCATATACATTGACTTATGCCTGAGGTTCTCACAAAAGATTTTTCATCCAAGTTCCAAATGATAACTAAATATTTCTCAAATATGAAAAAAAAGACCCTTAATTTTCACACATATATTTCATATCTTAATAGATGATTATTCATTAAATAATATAACAATAAAATAGAAATCATATGGCCCTTGTTCCTTTTTACACATTGATATAAAACATTTGTGCTAAGTGAACTAATTTACCTCCCACTAAGTTAATCATAACTAAAACCCTTCATAGACATATCATAAATAATATGTTTCTTTATATCTAGGGAATGGAAACAAAATTAGCAATTTTATCACATTTTCATTAAGGTTAAACATTTTTGGTAACAATAGATAATATAATGAAATCGTAAGATAATCATGGGGTTATGAGGTCATTAATATAACTTAAAAACTTCATACCAAATCTATCATGGATCGTAAACATAATTCATGGAATCAAACCAGATCATTTCAAACAAAAATAATAATAACAGTTAGAAATCATAAAATTGAATATTGAACCATAAGTTCATGTAATATCAGTGTGGAATGATTGTATGTGTATAATTAATTTCCATGGTTAAGGATACTACAAACATTATCTAATCATAATGTATTGGGAGTCGACACCTATTTTTCTAGTGGATAAAGATCATCGACTTGTTTCACATAGAAAATTAATAAAAGAAACGTGTTTCCCATTATGGATTATGTACATTGACCTATTTCCTAATGCAGAACCAGCACATCGACTTGCATCCCATAGAAGATCATGTACATCAACTTGCTAAACATAGATATCTAATGATATATAAATAACTACCCAGTGTATTGGACAGATACATAACTATTGGACCACCCAACACATTGTTAAAACCATATATATGTGTTAAATTAAATCATTAAACATTCATCATATCATCACATGATAACCCATGAAAATAAATTATGTTTCATAAAAATTTCATTAATCCATTATACCATAACCCATGGAAACCAAATTGGTTTCCACAAAATCTATCCATCATAATCATAAACTATCTAGAGAATGAATATGGATGTAACCATTAGATCATATCAATACTATATCATTGTTAAAACCAATTGTTTTTCATTTTTATGAATAAAAATTCCATAAAAGGATCCTTGAAAAAATTCTTGATGAAAATGTCCTTTCTATTTTGAAATAATTACTTTAATATCTAAAACTTTCACAAATTTTAAAGAAAAAATATTTCTCTGAAAATATCCTTTGAATGTTTTCTATGATATTTTTAATCTTTTATCTGTCATGACCGATGTCAATATTATTCATCCTAGACATGTTAAATCAATTATTACTTTCACATTTTCTATAAAAATTACCATGTTCTATAAATGAAATGATATTACATTTTAACCAATTTGTGAAAGTATTTTTTTTATAAATGAAATTAACCAATTATTTAGAATGTTAAATGTATTATTTAAAACATTTTTTGAAACATATACATGAATGATAAATGATTTATGAGTGAATATATAAATATATTCATATATCCATTAAACATTATTTTAGTCTCAATAATTCTTATAGTGAGTAAAAATGAAATGGAAACATTTTTTCTCAATCAATATCTATATAATAGTAACTCTAAAGCGATTATTCAGAGATATAAAATAATATTTTGTCATCAGAATCTTAATCGTAAACAATCATTTTAAATAATTAAATTATAACCAAAAACCATTAAAGCATTGGTAAATTTGGAATCGTAAGACCCACGAACGAATGAAACATATAGGGATATTTTTATCACAAAAATATACATAACAGTCATCATAAAATACATTCATGTGTAGTATATACAACAAATAAAATAAAGAACCGGTGAATATATAATTTTTGTCAATGAAATTGATGTGGGATGAACATATCTTACCATAAGTATTGATTTTCATAAAACATGTTCTAACATAAAATATAATAAATATATATTTATTATACATATATTACAAAAAAATTACTCATATATATCATACAAGATAATATTTATTTATTAACATTCACAAAATTTTCATTAACAAGTCATTATGGAAATCGTAGTTCATGGTCATAACTACTTTGTTATTCATGCATGTTTTAGTTTGATGGTTATTTACCTCTCTCATTGATTTGGGTACAATAATTTCAAAATTTTATGTAATTATATATCATAATATAATATATTTTAACTATATATGTAATTATTTTCATTCCTAAAATTTTGATATAGAAAAATGAACTTCACCATTCATGGAGATGGTAGTTCATATGTTCGCATTAACCTTGTTTCCATTTTTTTCGATGGATGAAACAAAATAAATATTAATATATATTTACCTTTATCAAATAAATTATCATATATATGATATATATTCATTAAATATATTCTTATTATGATAAATTTCGAAATAAAATGTTAAACATATCACTTTTTCCATAGAGGTGGTAGTCTAAATGTACAAACAAGTGGCGTTATTATTTTACAAAGGATTGGAATGTAAGTAGGTTCATCTCATAATATAATTCCAAAATTATAATTATATGATAATTTTTATATATATAATTTTAATTGATCATTATATCCACGCATGTGATTTGGTGATGTGAAATGAATTACGTCAGTTTATGTGGAGGTAGTACACTATACACATGATCGGTGATTTCTTCTTTCATTTGATAGAAGAGAAGTTTGATATGGGTTATGAAATTAACAAAATAAAATCTCAACATATGTGTGATATTGAATTTTTTATTTCATCATAATTGAAGGAAATTTTATTGAGGTAGAAATAAATGTAAAACAAAAATGCTCAGTTAATAATGATACCTCTCTTTCAGAAAACCACTTTATGTTTTCACCAAAAAACATATTAGGATGATTTTATAATAAAAATATATAATCTAAGATGTTATGTGGGATATAAAGAATTTATATTTATTGGTATACTATAAACCTAAATACATTATATGTGTGCCTTATAGAGGGGAGGTGGTTCCATTTTTTTAGTGGGAGAGATGACACACATGGAATGTTTGAAAATAAAATGACATAACCTTGTTTACACATATCAACAGGCTCAAAAATGGCTATTTATAGAACATTATATTTGATAAGGTATAAATATTTCCATAAAAGATGTATTGAACTTTTTATTAGGTCATTTTTGTCTCCTATCTCTTTATTTTATCTTCCAGTGATCCTATTTTAAATGTAGCTATGGTAATTAATTTTTTATGTTTTACTATTTATATTGATAATAAAATAAGTTGAAAATAATATATAATATAAATTAAGATGATTCCTAATTTTGAATCCATTTTTTCAAGTAAAACTCTTAGGAATTTTATAATTTAAATTAAAACTAAACCCATAATTGTGTTGAAATATAGTCTTCCAATGAAAAAACATTGGAAACTATATAATGTTTTTATATCATAATTCACCATGATATTGACTCAAATGACCCCAATAATATCAATAATAATACAGTGGCACTAATTTTACATTAATATTTTTAAAAAATATATTTTAATTATTCATTACATTAAAATAAAATGTAATTTATAATAAAATTACTATTTTTCTCAATTCATAAGAAAATTATTGTTTTAAAAAAATTCTAAAAAATTTACAGTCAAATAATTTTTAAATGATGAACATAAAAATGAAGTTTTTTGTCAATTTTTTTAAATTATTCATAAATTATTATTATTAATTTTTTACAAATTAAAGAAATTTATTTTTGATAATAAATTGATTTTCAATGTATATAAAGACTTTACCAAAAAAATTACCTATTTAACAATATATTTTCATTATCTAAATCCATTAAACTAAATTTTAATGATCATATTATTTTGATTCACACTAATATGTTTAATATATAGCTAATAATTTTAATTTTTAAATTATAACATTAATCATATATTTATTGTCCACTAAAATCTCAGTGTTTTGTCTAACTCTCAATATTGATGAAATTAAATTTATCGAAAAATTTTATTTCTTATAATCTCAAGGAGTAATATTTTAACACCCATAAAATTAATTTATCAATATAAATTACTACACTCATATAGAAACTACTGAGGATAACTATTCCTCATCACATCCTAATGTTCCCATTTAACATCCTCAAACCGGGTGTTCCAACACAAAACTTTTACATGGTGCCTGGTCATATTTCATTTCAAATTCTCTCCATGAACCATAATCTATACTAGTTGGTCCTCTAAAGTGGGTTGTTTATCTAGTGGTTCTATAATATCTTGGGGGTTTCTTATGGTACAAATCTCTCTTTTCTGGTTAATGTTGTTTCATTACTTATTTTTTGGCATAGACCAAAAGTCGTGTCATGGTCCAGTTGGGTTGTTTTTGGGAAGCAAATGGGAAAACATGGTGAAATATACCAACATTCTAGGTACTCATAATATACTTGGTCTACATATTGTTTACATCAAGTACACACCCCGTACTAGGCTGTCACGATATGTAGTCTGTAACACCCCAGGTAAATAAGGAATATGACATTTTCATATTTATCCATATTTGTGAATAAAATATGAAATGAATTTAAAGGGGACGCTATGCTCGATGGCGTACCCAACACGCAACAACGAGTTTCTTGGGAATCTTACGTTGCACTCTAATAATAAAATAATATTATTTTAAATGGTAGTTAACATGTAGCCGTTGTAATGGCGTGAATAGATATAAATAACTAAAATATGATTATATATGTTTTTAAATGTTTTTACATTTATCTAATAAAAGATAAAGGCTTAAAATACAGAAAGAATTCAATTTTAGGCGTATATGCCCTAGTTTTCACTAAAGGTTCACTTATCACCTTTTGATGTTGAACCATCATTAAATATAGTTTTGTTCACTCTGAAACATTATTTTGGACCGAATAAAACACTTCTTAAGAATCGGGACATCAAAATTTACTTTGTGTAAATTTTTGGTATCTTTCCGATAAAGTTCATTTTTTTAATGAATAATGTAAATGTTGTGTTTTAATTCAAAACCTCTTTTTAATCTAATTTATTTATATGATAAGATAATATTTTTAATTTTTATTAAAGTGAAATTAGAAAATATTTTTACCATTAAATCCAATAGTGGTCGTTGGAATTAATTTCACTTTGAAATCAGACTTAAACTAGTGTCAATCTTTTGATACTTATTGTTTTATAAAAACACGCTATTTGCTCTGACAGCAGGAATTAATTAATAAATTAAATAATGTGACTAATATGTTTTGAATTTTGCAAAAGGGACTTCTTTTTTGAATTCGGAATATCAAATATAGCTTAGGGTAAATTTTTGGGATTTTTCTGAAAAACATCAATTTTTGATGAATAGTGAAACCACTAAGTGGTAATCAAGCAAACTGATTTTTCAGTTAAATGAAAGTTTACCACTAATGTGTATTGAATTTTAAAAATCTGACAAACATGGTTGTCATTAATAATTAAAATGTGGTTCAATGGGATAAAAATAATTTTTTGGTGAATAGTAACTTATTAAGTTTTTAATCGCGATTAGTGGTAATTAGTGTAGTTTAAGGTAAAAATGATATTATAAGAATGTGAAAACACCATTACACTTGTCCTACACCTATTGGGTGAGTCATGGCCGACCAAGACAAGCCATGGGTCAACTTGGGGACCCCATGGAGCCACTTTAGTTGGAAAATGAAAATAATATATTTTTATTTAAAGGAAAAGTAAAATTGACACAAACATGATATTTTTTACTAAAACAATTTTTTAAGTGGGGTTACACAAGTCCAAATTTTGATTATAAATAGTCATTGGAAATATAAAAAGAATTCCTACAACATAGTGATTTTTATATAATTTTTAGACATTAAATAAAATAAATTATTTATGGCATCATTATGATGCAGTGATGACATCATTATTTAACGATTAAAATAAAATGGAAATATAATGTAATATCTATGAACTACACATGACCAAAACTTATTGTATGGGTGGATTTCGAACCCCTATAACCTTATCCACGAATTATATCAATGTGGGACCTTTTGAAACCGAAACACATTTTCAAATAAAGTAATATTTCTTTACTTTCCAAAAGTACCCCTCCTCTCCTCTTATAAAAGGCCCCCACCTCTACCTCATTTCACACACCCCTCAAGCCTTTGCCTCGGCCAACCCCTGCCCATTTACTCTCTCCACATCCCTCTCCTAATCCTAGAGGATTACCTTTGGGCAGAATCCTTTCAAAGGAAGCCTTTAGGCTCAAATCAAAAGGAGTTACACTTTTAAAGGTAATTCATTCTCTCATGTTCATTTGTTTTATTTTGCTTCTCCAACCCCCTAAACTCTTTTTATTTATTTCTTTTGTAACAAAACCAGTATCTTCAATATACTAGGATGTTGTTATAAGATTTATTCGAGTTAAACTCTCACACAACTACATAAAATGGTTAAAGAACATACGGTTTCTGTGGATGGTGAAATTCTGCCTCCCGAAACGATGATTGTTCAATACTCATTTAACACCTTCAAAGGTGGCCATTATGATGTCAATATTTTTATATATGATATATAATATGTTTATTTTTTATTTATGCTTCTGTATTTTTCATTTTTGTCTTACCTTTATGGCTTCCATTATGGGTATACACGATATCTTCATTTAAGGAAGTGTGGACTACCGCCCCCTCAAAGTGATTTGATTTGTTAAATACCATATGTGGGATGTATAATGGATGTAAATATGATATTATATATGATATTATACTGGAATTATAATATACCTTTATATCATTATTATTCCATTATATAAAATACAAAATAGAAATGAAAGTAGCGTTCATGCGTACGTACGGCTTACCGTCTCCATGAACGGTGCATTTCATTTCTTAACTATAAATGATTATGTAACGTTATAAATTAATGAATGTACTGGATATATATGAAATATATGATATCTACATCAAGAATACAATTCTGGATATAATAAACATTTGGCCACACGAACAACATGTAATTGTAAGAAGTCCACTTTCGACTTAAGAACCAAATATCGGCAAAACAAATATTATTAACTTAAATGATTACATAATGTTTATGACATGGTAATAAGTGGTATAAAAGGAATAATGAACATGAAAAATGTTCTTAAGGAAGTATAAATTAACTCAAGTTTTTTATTCAGGAGATTAAAGAACGATCGAGTCAAGTCGTCCCCGAGGTAAGGGATCATACTCCTCTATTTCTTTTTAAGTATACACTTTTATGTCATTCCTTTTAAAGCTCATCTTTCTTGTTATTGGGATGATCTTTTATATTACATTTACTGTAATTTTTATGTACATGTGATGAGAGAACCTATTATCTCTCATCAATCCATTTTGGGAGTTTTGAGTGGCGCCGTTAGGCTGCCGAACTTTCGTAAGAGATCTAACCTCTCTCTTTCTTTTTTAGTACTCTCCTTTGTGTCACTTCTTCTAAGCTCCTATTTGTTATGTTGGGGGATTTTCTATTGTATTCATCTTGCTGTAAATTCTATTTTAATATGATGGGATACTCTATTTGATCTCATCAATCCATTTTTGATGTTTTAAGTGGCGCCGTTAGGCTGCTGAGTTTTCGTAAGGGAATTTTCATCTCACTTTTATTCTCGTGAGATTTATGCTACATTTGCCACAAATTCCATTGAGTGGTGTATGTACTGCCCATTATTTTACTCTTTGTGTAATATACATTCATTTATGAGTATTTACATCAATGATCTATTGTCCTTCTTTCATGGGGTGTATGTTTTGAAAGATACCCAAGTCGGTAAGGGAACCTTTCACCCTCCTCTTTTTTAAAAGACTTCTTTTGTTGGGTCTTTTAATTTACATATTGTTATGTTGGGATATGTTCTCATATATCCTTATTGATGTAAATTTGATGTCCAAGTGATGGGATACACTTTTTATCTCTCATCAACTCATTTTGATGTGATGTCGTTAGGCTGTCAAGGGAACTTTTTAACCCAATTTCGATTTCTTTGGGTTCAACATGTAGTCATTGAATATGTCATCCATTGAATATGTTTGAATGACATTTTATTGTTTTACACTTAATATCCACTTATATTGGGTGTATTTATATTTTTCACAGATATTTTGAGATTGATTTGTCCTTAATTTAAGGATACCTTCTTTATAAGGGATTTCATCACATTTGACATTTCTATTGAGGGTTCATTTTTTTATGCACCAATTCACTCTTATATGGTGTATATACTGTCCTTTGGAGTATTATATCATGAATCCTTTTATTCTCATGATATTATAAAGTTCTGACTAAATGTTATTCCTCAATTATTGTATTCAAGTGTCTCTAATTTTGGTAAAACCCCTTTTACAAGAATATAGTTTTAAATGTTTTAATTATTTGTTCTTATTAATATCCATGTTTTCAAAATGGTTTTAAGGATTTATTTATATGGATATTAATGGTTTAAAATCTTAAAAGCTTCAAGGTGGTATGGGACACTTTGAATCAAAAATCTCTTTATTAAATGTTTTAAATGGTTTTGGAAATGGTTTCTTTTTGAATGGATTCATTATTTCAATATACTGAAATGTTATATTGTGATTGAAATGTGGAAATGTAATGTTTCCTTTATGCATGTTTTATGTGATACATTTATGTTATGGTTCTTGGGCATTGTTATGAAAACGGGTGGTTTCGTGATAAACTAAGGGCGGGTGAGCCCGATATAGCTCTCCAATGCATTGGGTAACGCGAAGGAGTGAAACGTTAAGGTTTCTCTGAAGAGATTTTAGGGAATATACTGTGATGGGTATTCCATACATAACCAAGAGGGTTACTCCCTACGTAAGAATGTTATGAATGCCTCAAGTTACCTTTATGTCTTATGATTTATATGATTTATTCATGGTTTGATGAGGTATGTTAAAGTGCCTTTGTTTTATGGGTAAAGTATGATTCCATTCTTATGTATATATGAACTCATGTTTCCTTTCCATATTTTTATAACTCTTACTGAGCTTTTTATTCTCATCCCAAGTTTTTGAAATGTTTTTCACAGGTCAAGGGAAAGGTACATTATGTGATGATAGTGTCAAGGATGTGTCAAGAAGGAATCCGTGTTATATTTTAAATATGTTCCCGTTGATGGGAAGAATGAATATTGTCTTTTATGTAACCACTTTGTTTAAATGTGGAATGTAATGCAAGTTTCGTGATCTAATTCTCTAAAACTCTAAACCTGAAAAGAACCTCAATGTGTAATCTTGTAATAACTCAAGTTTAAGTAAGGTTTAAGGCTGGGGCCTTATAGTTGGTATCAAAGGTCGGTTTAGATAACTTTAGAGGTTAGGGTATTCTTTAAGCATAAGTG
The DNA here is from genome assembly GCA_963277665.1 of Viscum album. Classification (NCBI taxonomy): domain Eukaryota; kingdom Viridiplantae; phylum Streptophyta; class Magnoliopsida; order Santalales; family Viscaceae; genus Viscum; species Viscum album. The sequence goes on along the minus strand of OY728152.1, from coordinate 767,211,212 downwards.
ACATTACCATAATGGATAGGATTTCAGAAAGAGTCCTAGTTTTAGATAAAGTGAATGAGTAAGTGTATCTTAGAGTTTAACTTCCTCATTAGTACATGATGGTTTTATGGATATACTCACATTGACATTTTTTTTAGTGAATGGATGGATCTAGCAGGCACCAAAGAGACAACAGGTTAGAAGGAAACTGTGGTGGTTCTCTGATTAAGATACTAGATAAAATGGAGGATTCAATGAGGAAACTCGTGGTTGTTATAAACCAAATATCAAGGAGTCATGATCAACCACATCAACCTTGGTGAGTTCTCTAATGCATCATGTACGAAATGGCCAACTCGATGTGGAAAATTCAGGTAATAATTATTAAGGTAACCATTTGGGTTTATATGATCCTTACTTTTGAGGTAATTATGGGTTACTATATGTTATGATGGAAAATGAAAGGCATGAGATAAACTTGAGGTTAAAATATGTTATGATCATCTTTGAAGATTTTATCCCTTTTTGGGTAATGATTTGAGAATTATATAGTTTTGGAAAAAGGACAACACGCAGACCATGTGACATCCCGTCACGTCGGACAAAGCTGCGGGAATCGAACCCACAACCAACGTGCGACTGGTATTTATCTCCTACCACTGGACTACGTGAAGTCCCTGGTTATTTTGACTAATTCTTTCTAGTTATATGATTTTATGAATTAAGAGTAAGTTGATTTTGGGTTATTTATTAAAATGATTAACCTATCATGGAGGATATGTGATTAGGATAATTACTTTTCAATGTGAGACTTTAGGAGCAACTGATGTTGTTTGGAGATAAATGTTACGATTTAACTTGGAAGATTATGTGACTAAATCCTTCAAATATTTGGGTTTCAATATTATATTGGTTTACTTTGAGGAATTTTTATGGAAAAATTTGTTTATAGAATGGTCCTCGTTGAACTTTCGGTTTTGTTGGACAAATTTTGGAGATTAAGAATAGATTTTCTTTTTATAAAGGGTTATCCTTTTCTGGATTATCTGACCTTGTACTAAACTTTTTAGTTTTGGTTATGGTTAAGGTATAATGATATGGGAAGTATATAGTTCTCTTTTTTGGATTAGGTGATTCTCAAGAAGTTGATTATAGTACTCTTAATGTGAACAAGTCTTCCTAAATACTCGTCTTTTGGAGAAAATATGAGTTTGTGTAAGGAATCTAATAAAATTTGAAAGTCAATATGACAAGTGATTATGTTTCCTTATGAATAAATTCCTCAATAAAAAGTAACTTAAAACAAAAATGTTGTCTATTAACTTTTCCTACCGGGGAATCGAATACCGTTTAACCCATCACAAGTTTGTGATTTTCTCATGGTTAACTTTCTCCTAAACATGTTTTCTATCACTCTCCATCAGAACATGGCCCTTTGTTTTTTCCCTCCATGTCCATATTTTCATACATGGAATCCTAGTATGGGTTAACTCGGGTGACCATTATACTTATCTCTCTTTATTTTAAAGTGTTTGTTTTACCAACTCTTGTTCTGATGTGGGACGTTCAAGGATGTTTCCAAGCGCAATTTTAAAATTGTGAGGACGCAATTCCCAAAAGGGGGGAAGGATGTAACACCCCAGGTAAATAAGGAATATGACATTTTCATATTTATCCATATTTGTGAATAAAATATTAAATGACTTTAAAGGGGACGCTATGCTCGATGGCGTACCCAACACGCAACAACGAGTTTCTTGGGAATCTTACGTTGCACTCTAATAATAAAATAATATTATTTTAAATGGTAGTTAACATATAGCCGTTTTAATGGCGGGAATGGATATAAATAACTAATATATGATTATATATGTTTTTAAATGTTTTTACATTTATCCAATAAAAGATAAAGGCTTAAAATACAGAAAGAATTCAATTTTAGGCGTATATGCCCTAGTTTTCACTAAAGGTTCACTTATCACCTTTTGATGTTGAACCATCATTAAATATAGTTTTGTTCACTCTGAAACATTATTTTGGACCAAATAAAACTCTTCTTAAGAATCGGGACATCAAAATTTACATTGTGTAAATTTTTGGTATCTTTCCGATAAAGTTCATTTTTTTTAATGAATTGTGTAAATGTTGTGTTTTAATTCAAAACCTCTTTTTAATATAATTTATTTATATGATTAGATAATATTTTGAATTGGTTTTAAATTGAAATTAGAAAATATTTTTACCATTAAATCCAATAGTGGTCGTTGGAATTAATTTCACTTTGAAATCAGACTTAAACTAGTGTCAATCTTTTGATACTTATTATTTTATAAAAACACGCTATTTTCTCTGACAGCGGGAATTAATTAATTAATTAAATAATGTGACTAATATTTTTTGAATTTTGCAAAACGGACTTCATTTTTGAATTCGGAATATCAAATATAGCTTAGGGTAAATTTTTGGGATTTTTCTGAAAAACTTCAATTTTTGATGAATACTGAAACCACTAAGTGGTAATCAAGCAAACTGATTTTTCATTAAAATGAAAGTTTACCACTAATGTGTATTGAATTTTAAAAATCCGTCATACATGGTTGTCATTAAGAAGTAAAATGTGGTTCAATGGGATAAAAATAATTTTTTGGTGAATAGTAACTTATTAAGTTTTTAATCGCGATTAGTGGTAATTAGTGTAGTTTAAGGTAAAAATGATATTATAAGAATGTGAAAACACCATGACATTTGTCCTACACCTATTGGGTGAGTCATGGCCGACCAATACAAGCCATGGGTCAACTTGGGGACCCCATGGAGCCAATTTAGTTGGAAAATGACAATAATATAATTTTATTTAAAGGAAAAGTAAAATTGACACAAACATGATATGTTTTACTAAAACAATTTTTTAAGTGGGGATACACAAGTCCAAATTTTGATTATAAATAGTCATTGGAAAGCTAAAAATATTTCCTACAACATAGTAATTGTTTTATAATTTTTAGACATTAAATAAAATAAATTATTTATGGCATCATTATGATGCAGTGATGACATCATAATTTAACGATTAAAATAAAATGGAAATATAATGTAATATCTATGAACTAAACATGTAAAAAACTTATTGGATGGGTGTATTTCGAACCCTTATAACCTTATCCACGAATTATATCAATGTGGGACCTTTTGAAACCGAAACACATTTTCAAATAAAGTAATATTTCTTTACTTTCCAAAAGTACCCCTCCTCTCCTCTTATAAAAGGCCCCCACCTCTACCTCATTTCACACACCCCTCAAGCCTTTGGCTCTGACAACCCCTGCCCATTTACTCTCTCCATATCCCTCTCCTCATCCTAGAGGATTCCCTTTGGGAAGAATCCTTTCAAAGGAAGCCTTTAGGCTCAAATCAAAAGGAGTTACACTTTTAAAGGCAATTCATTCTCTCATGTTCATTTGTTTTATTTTGCTTCTCCAACCCCCTAAACTCTTTTTATTTATTTCTTTTGTAACAACACCAGTATCTTAAATATACTAGGATGTTTTTATAAGATTTATTCGAGCTACACTCTCACACAACTACATCAAATGGTTAAAGAACATACGGTTTCCGTGGATGGTGAAATTCTGCCTCCCGAAACGATGATTGTTCAATACTCATTTAACACCTTCAAAGGTGGCCATTATGATGTCAATATTTTTATATATGATATATAATATGTTTATGTTTTATTTATGCTTATGTATTTTTCATTTTTTTCTTACCTTTATGGCTTCCATTATGGGTATATGTGATATCTTCATTTAAGGAAGTGCGGACTACCGCCCCCTCAAAGTGATTTGATTCGTTAAATACCATATGTGGAATGTATAAATGATGGAAATATGATATTATATATGATATTATACTGTAATTATAATATAACTTTATTTCATTATTATTCCATTATATAAAATACAAAATAGTAATGAAAGTAGCGTTCATGCGTACGTACGGCTTACCGTCTCCATGAACGGTGCATTTCATTTCTTACCTCTATATGGTTATGTAACGTTATAAATTAATGAATGTACTGGATATATATGAAATATATGATATCTACATCATGAATACAATTCTGGATATAATAAACATTTGGCCACACGAACAACATGTAATTGTAAGAAGTCCACTTTCGACTTAAGAACCAAATATCGGCAAAACAAATATTATTAACTTAAATGATTACATAATGTTTATGACATGGTAATAAGTGGTATAAAAGGAATAATTAACTTGAAAAATGTTCTTAAGTAAGTATAAATTAACTCAAGTTTATTATTCAGGAGATTAAAGAACGATCGAGTCAAGTCGGACCCGAGGTAAGGGATCCTACTCCTCTATTTCTTTTTAAGTATACACTTTTATGTCATTCCTTTTAATGCTCATCTTTCTTGTTATTGGGATGATATTTTATATTACATTTACTGTAATTTTAATGTTCATGTGATTAGAGAACCTATTCTCTCTCATCTATCCATTTTGGGAGTTTTGAGTGGCGCCGTTAGGCTGCCGAACTTTCGTAAGAGATCTAACCTCTCTCTTTCTTTTTAAGTACTCTCCTTTGTGTCACTTCTTCTAAGATCCTATTTGTTATGTTTGGGGATTTTCTTTTGTATTACTCTTGCTGTAAATTCTATTTTAATATGATGGGATACTCTATTTGATCTCATCAATCCATTTTGGATGTTTTAAGTGGCGCCGTTAGGCTGCTGAGTTTTCGTAAGGGATTTTTCATCTCACTTTTATTCTCATGAGATTTATGCAACATTTGCCACAAATTACATTGAGTGGTGTATGTAATGCCCATTATTTTACTCTTTGTGTAATATACATTCATTTATGAGTATTTACATCAATGATCTATTGTCCTTCTTTCATGGGGTGTATGTTTTGAAAGATACCCAAGTCGGTAAGGGAACCTTTCACCCTCCTCTTTTTTAAAAGACTTCTTTTGTTGGGTCTTTTAATTTACATATTGTTATGTTGGGATATGTTCTCATATATCCTTATTGATGTAAATTTTATGTCCAAGTGATTAGATACACTTTTTATCTCTCATCAACTCATTTTGATGTAATGCCGTTAGGCTGTCAAGGGAACTTTTTAACCCAATTTCGATTTCTTTGGGTTCAACATGTAGTCATTGAATATGTCATCCATTGAATATGTGTGAATGACCTTTTATTGTTTTACACTTAATATCCACTTATATTGGGTGTATTTATATTTGTCACACATATTTTGAGATTGATTTGTCCTTAATTTAAGGATACCTTCTTTATAAGGGATTTCATCACATTTGACATTTCTATTGAGGGTTCATTGTTTTTATGCACCAATTCACTCTTATATGGTGTATATAATGTCCTTTGGAGTATTATATCATGAATCCTTTTATTCTCATGATATAATAAAGTTCTGACTAAATGTTATTCTTCAATTATTGTATTCAAGTGTCTCTAATTTTGGTAAAACCCCTTTTACCAGAATATCGTTTTAAATGTTTTAATTATTTGTTCTTATTAATATCCATGTTTTCAAAATGGTTTTAAGGATTTATTTATATGGATATTAATGGTTTAAAATGTTAAAAGCTTCAAGGTGGTATGGGACACTTTGATTCAAAAATCTCTTTATTAAATGTTTTAAATGGTTTTGGAAATGGTTTCTTTTTGAATGGATTCATTATTTCAATATACTGAAATGTTATATTGTGATTGAAATGTGGAAATGTTATGTTTCCTTTATGCATGTTTTTTGTGATATATTTATGTTATGGTTCCTGAGCATTGTTATGAAAACGGGTGGTTCCGTGATAAACTAAGGGCGGGTGAGCCCGATATAGCTCTCCAATGCATTGGGTAACGCGAAGGAGTGAAACGTTAAGGTTTCTCCGAATAGATTTTAGGGAATATATTGTGATGGGTATTCCATACATAACCAAGAGGGTTACTCCCTACGTAAGAATGTTATGAATGCCTCAAGTTACCTTTATGTCTTATGATTTATATGATTTATTCATGGTTTGATGAGGTATGTTAAAGTGCCTTTGTTTTATGGGTAATGTATGATTCCATTCTTATGTATATATGAACTCATGTTTCCTTTCCATGTTTTTATAACTCTTACTGAGCTTTTTATGCTCATCCCAAGTTTTTGAAATTTTTTTCACAGGTCAAGGGAAAGGTACATGATGTGATGACAGTGTCAAGGATGTGTCAAGAAGGAATCCGTGTTATATTTTAAATATGTTCCCGTTGATGGGAAGAATGAATACTGTCTTTTATGTAACCACTTTGTTTAAATGTGGAATGTAATGCAAGTTTCATGATCTAATTCTCTAAAACTCTAAACCTGAAAAGATCCTCAATGTGTAATCTTGTAATAACTCAAGATTAAGTAAGGTTTAAGGCTGGGGCCTTATATAGTCGGTCTGGATCAAAAAAATAAAATGGAAGTACATGTCCTGAACATTGGCTACATGTTGTGTACCATGCCTAGTGGGTATTATTTTATAAATGAGACAGTAGCCTAATATTTTGATGGACATATCAGTTTACTTTTTTTTGGTAACCAAAAAACCCATCTAATAATGTTTTTAAAATATCCATGTTGTCCGGAATCCAATTCAAGTGATTCTAGTCTTGTTGGAACTACATCAAAAATTAATCAATTCCTCTTTATTCATTCATGATTCATTGGAATAAAAACTGCTCAATTTGAATTTAGTCTCCTATAGCATAATATCTTTTTCTTCATTCATTCTTTATATTTCTTCTAAACTATGATGAATCATGACTTGATAATGGATGAATTATCTACTACCGAGGCAAGGAAGTTGGTCTATACTTTCATCCGGATTATTTTTGTACATTTTAGGAATTTGGCCGATATGCTTCCAATTGGAATTTCTGAAGAGGCCTCTTTTTATAGAGTTTCTTGTCGTACTGGTTGTTTGACCTAGTGAGGATGCTTGTATGTTTTGTTTGGGTGTGTCGGCACATGTTTCTCATTTCAGGGTCACCCAAGGTGTGTACCATTATGAAATAACTTTTTTATTCCTATTTAAACCACCCAATGGGTGTTTTCTTATGCTTTCTTAGTTATAGGGTGCCTGCTAGTGCCTTGATATCATGAGTAGCTTGTTTAGGATATGTACTACCTCCTTGATTAATCAATATCTTTTTATGACTTTTCTATTTTGAATGTTTGGAATGTTAAATGGATAATGTGGGTTGGTATACCTATTTGAAAATGATAATGTCTTGTTGAATGATTTATAGAGGAGGGTAGTCTTATTTTATTGTAGTTTATAAATGGTTTTCATGAGTGGTTATACTCATGGATTATGCAGGCTGATGTGAGTGAGTATACTCACATTGAATGAATGTTTAATTTGATTGGTTTAATGCTTGATAAAATTGTTTTATAGATTTCTTGGGCTTCTCTCCATGGATATGGAATGTAGTAGTGGACACCTTGGGTTGACTATACAAGTTGGGCCTTTCTTCGATGGGATGCCTCGAGCGGTGCTACTCTATGGATCTGGCATGATCGGGCACATGTAGGACTTTCTATTTCCATTCTCCTAGGTCCCCAACTAGTTTCTAACCAATATTCCACCAGGGACGCCCATGGGACTTGATGGGATGGCTTGGATAAGCTCCTTGGATCCATCCCGCCATGGTCTAGATATTTTACATGGTATCCTTCGTCTGCTCACACTTTGTATCCGGCCCTTGTGGTCTACACTTCACTATACGTTATGCTCATGGAATACTTGACTTCACTATACTGTGTGGATATGTGATATTTGACTTCACTATATGGTGTGGATATGGAATACATGACATCACTATACAGTCTGGATATGGGTTTCTTGATACAGATGGATGTATGTCATGTCCATGTGATATGCATGGTTTCTTGTTATAATTGCCTAGTTAGGAGATGAATCTCTTTTGTAGGTAGACTTAAGGGATGGTTGGTATTAATTAATACCATAGACTTATTCCACAATCATTCACACTTACCTTACTAGTTGTTTACACTTTATATAATGATTTTATATTTCTTTTAGAATTGCATAGACATTGGCGGTTGCCTACTGGGATGTTTTTATCACACCCTATCTAGGCCTCCATGGGGACTGAAACAAATTATATGTTAGAAAGTGATGATAGGGGAAAGAACCCCTGTAGAGGTTATTGATAGTGGATTTGGAGAATGGAATCCTAAGACCAACCTGAGGCTTGTGATGTTAGGATTCCTTTTTGGACTTTTGTTCTTTTTGGGACTTGAACGTTATTACATTGTAATGTACCTTTTTTCTACTTTCTAGATACTTATACCATCACCATCATTTTTTATATGTGTCACTTCAAGTTATTGATATTTTTTCGTGTAATGTCTTACTTACTGTTGTATGTTTTTTAATTATATTTTTATATTTATTATATGTTTTCCTTCTACTATGATAAATGGTTAATGAGGGAATAGTCTCCCCACTGACTCACCTAGGCCCTCACTGGAAGTCGGTAGCGTATAGCATTTGGGGAGTTGTGCTTGAGGCCATGTGTCCAACTAGGATCGGGGAACCATTTTTGGTGGTAACCAATTCCGAGACATACAAATTTTGTATCAGAGGAGTTTTCTATTTTGGTAGGACATGCTGTTTGGTGACATTACACATGGATATGAGGGAAAAGGGATTTGATAATAAATTTTCCATGGGAGTAAATATATCTCATAGAGCGAAAAGCAAGGCCCAATATTCCTAGTATACTGTACCACATCTATGTACATAGGTTACACCGACACACATTACTTTCATGTCAAATTACCTTCAACCAAGGCCCAATATTTGACTATAAATAGTATTCCTTTTTAATGTTAACCTATTGGTTGATGAAGTGACCAATTTAATATCTACTCACCCTATTCCTACATGAATGTCAATAACTCACTTTTGATGGATTATTAAACATTAAAATTAATTGAACCTAACCGAAATATAGTTTAATTGGGTTTACATGAGGTTAATACAAAAAAATTATTATTTGTAAACCATTTCCTACATAGTTCTATAATAATAGTGAGAATGAATTTTAATGTACAAATATTCAAGCACCATTCATCCAAAAGCATTGACGGATCCCCATATCACTGGGGAAAAGTTGTACCACCATTATATATCTCAAATTTTTCTTCCACCATGTAACACATGGGAACCAATATAGAAAATAATCTATATGGAAAACAATCCTTCTTGACCTTACTATTTATACCCCCTTTCTCACCCATACAAGGGAGAAGCCACTTCCTCACTACTATTTGGTTGAACAATTTTACTCACCCTCTTCATGGAAAAACACCTTGCACACCCTATATTGGGAAAACCACCTTTATATCCATTACTAGGGTGAAGCATCCCCCTATAACTCACTAGTGTAAAGCATAATTGGTTATCCTTCACTAGGGACAATCCACATTTATGGTCCCCAAGAAGGTAAACCATCTTCTTCTTTTCCCACTCTATGGTACCATAAACATCATAGCCTCAATATTAGAGAACCCCTTTACCCAATTCTACAACATGAGCCAACAATTATTAGGGATTTATCTTAATCCACCTGATATATGTGATTAAATAATGAATACAAATATGAACTAATTTGGTCATGTATTTCTTTGATAATAGGAATCACCCGATTCTTCCTCCAAAACTGATAAATCCATGGTTGAATCACGATCTTGTATTCCCATGATAATGAGGGTCTCTGAGATGAGGTTGTTGGGATGCTACCTTATATTTCATATGGATCATCTTAACTAACCCTTTATTAAACCAAATCAACTGGGGACCTTAGTAGATGCTTGTTTCTAAGCCATGATCCAGGATAAACTCGCTCTCTTCTATGTTTATATCCATATTTCTAACTCATTGATAGGTTCCATCTCTACTAATATATCCATCACATAGAAAAAATATTTTTCCACAATTTTTAAGACCCTTTCAATGATATGTTGTTTCCAACACCATGTTGTCAAACAAAAAGTCCAACATCCTACTCTCATGACATAAAACTTCATGAAAATACCCTCACCACAAGATGTTAAAATCAAAAAAATAATACTATCACATAAACATAAAAAGTGCTCCTCAAACTATGGGTGGTGTAATTATTATCAAGATTGATAAATGGGAATCAATATAATGGATGAAACCTTGAAATTATAACCCTTCAATTACATTTTTGTGGGTTCATATTCCTTTTAAATCTATTCATATCCTTCGGTGACCAGTTATATTTCTCATGTTCGCAGATGTCCCATTTGGACTAGGGTTATACTCCTTGGGAATTCTCCCCCATTGAGTCATATTAGAGGTAAAACTACCCCCACATTGAAAAACAAAGTTCTTCTAGTATCACCATATTTCATTTTCCATTATTTATTCTCAAAGTTACAATATTATGCTTAGTGGGTCATACTCCTTCTACACAATCCAACTAATAATCCATTGTCTATATTCCCTTATATGGTAATAAGAATGACTCACTCGTGAAACTGTGTCACATTAATAATCACTTGGAATATTTCACCTAATTTTCCTTATCATTCGATTTGTAAACTATATTCATTGGTCCTTATCACATGACATTAAATGTTTTGATTTTTCTCATTAACTAACACTGGACTATATGGGTTTTCATTCCTTTCCCCAATATATATATTTATACCTTCCTATTGTCGCAAACCTTATATCACCAACACATACCACTTCAATCGAAGAATATTACATCTATTGTTCCCTGTTTTGTTGATTTAACCCATAGTACCATAAAATTATGTATGTCTAGTTAACAATGAACAAAAAATTTGAATATATTATATACATAGATTTATAAATTGATACATGTTAGTGGAAAATCATTTCATGTTTGGATTCTGTATGGATTTATAAACCCCACATAATTCTATAATATAGTTCATGTGTAGGTAAAAATCCCTTAAAATAGTTTGATGAGACTAATATCCCACCCTCTTAGAAAACAAATATCCTTAGGTGTTTTTTTAAAAGTGTCATTGGTTTCTTTCATATTGGAAATCAGGTCCACCTCAACTAAAAAAATAAATGTACTATGTGTTTTAGAATTATTCACTATAATTTTACCCTATGAATAAAAAAATATAAACCTGATATAAATCCTTTAACTGTGAATGTTATTTGTCGAACCAATTTTTTTTACATTAGAAGTCACATTAATGTGTTTTTTGAAATTTTTGAGACCATCAAAACTTGAGATCCATTTAGTCCAAACTGATAGAACTGCTACAACATCCTATATATACCTCGGTAGCTACCAATGGTGGGTCTCAATGAACAATAAGGTTTTGTGAATAATGCAGTTTCTCTAAATAAGTGAAAAACATAGTAGTTTTGTTGTACCAATTAAATAATACAATATCAATGGTGGTGGTCACATGTGAATATATCCTAAACATGAGGCCTCACCAACCATATGTTCTATGACTAATGTGAAAAATTAAGCAGTATTTATCACTACCTTGATGAATTTCTAGATCCAGTCCCTAGTGAACATCAATAATCACCTCCATTATCTTAGGGAGGTACATCAGCACATCGATTGTGGCCTCACTAATATTTAGGTGTTTCCTATGAGAAATCATGTCATCCTATTAAATCATCATGTTCATCCAAACCCTCGTCTACTTTATTATGATATCTCTCAAGATGTATCTATTACAGCTTCATAGATATAAGCATCTAAAAGATATCACTTGTTTTGGTGATCCACCAATAATAGGTATTAGACCCCTTCCCCCTTCAACTAAAGTGATTCACCAACATACATTAGCATCATTATGTGATAAATATTGTGGCCCTATTCATACACATAATTTTTCCCATTATAACTTGAGTGAATAAGAGGAACTGAGTCAATATGTATCCACATCCTGTGAGGGGTCAATTTTCCTACTACTACCCATCATGATTTCTTTTGTATTGTGGTAGCTTCAGGGGTTTGATGTCAGCATATCCCAATATAAACCAAGGTAATAGTATATATTCAATCTCACTAAAATGAATCCTATCAAAATATCCAATTCTCAAATGGAGGATTGAAGATAGATTATATACGCACTCCCATAAAATAACAAGTTCATATTCTTATTCCCATCCTAAAATCCCTTCAAAAAATCATGGATCCTATTTACGGGAATTCTCATCTACCTACTCACACATTAAATGAATATGAATATATTTCATTATAAATAGTTGAATTCCATAATTATCATTCCCTAGTGGTCAATAGTATACAACAACATATTATTTCCCCCTCTTTCAGAGTATCTCATCAATATGGTTAAAGAGATTCTATCAAACAACTATAAATTCATTTTCCATTTAAGAGAATCATTATTTTATTTTTTAGAAGAATGATTAACTCGATTGTGATCATATTCCCATTCTGAATAGGGACTAGTATCACATCATAATAGATTTATGATAGACGGGATATATTCATTTCGGCCTTAAAAAATATCGTAATCATTTTTTTATAACAGTATGAGAGTTCCATATAAGGGATACCACATGTGAACATCATTGTAATCAACCCGCAGCCTCAAACAACCTATGAAATTAATCAAATAGAATGTCTCAGCAGGATTATCTCCAAGTATAAGAGTAGGCCTAATTCCCATTCATAGATGACCTTGGTGTTCTTCGGCATTAAAGTGTCCTTCAATAAGAACATGTGATTCTTCCAACATATCATTATAAGGAGGATGTGGATAAATTTTTTTTAGCTCCACCCCCATAATATTATTTGACATAGTTCTCGAGGTACCCTTTGTTGTTACTTCTATGAAGGAACTCTCAATGGAAACAATAACATTGGTAAGGGTGTCTATTATAATGTTTAAGGTAATCAAAATCTACCTCTTGTTTTGAAGATAAAAAAGAATTATGGTTTTCCCCTAACTCACATATAAATGAATGTTTTACCTGAAGGTCCTTAGTAGGGTATGTGTTTCAGGAATCCATCCAACAACCAAAAATTTGCAAATGATTGTAGTCCCCTATATAATTGAGTTCGTTGAAATTCTCATCCTCATAGAAGTATCACATTTCCATATAAATGTCCCCCTATAAGAAGAAAATCTACAAATACATTGATATGGAGTGTAACATAAATGAAAAATGAATTCAATACCAGGAGACTTCTCTTGGATAATTTTTATCCTTTCTCAAGTGATAGGTATCCTATAGTGGTGGTTCCATCTGTGTCACCTTCAGATCATCCACACATTTATCTTCTATAATTTATTCTTATTATTATGAATCCCATTAATATGATAGTCATGAAACAAACACCATAATAAGATTAGTTATAGGAACCTCTCAAAATATTTGTTGAGAGAATTTTGTTTCTGATAAAATAAATATAAAAACACTATAAAACTTTCTTTTGCAAGCCCATATCCACTTATGCATATGAAATTTTGAAGAATCTAATAAAGGAATGTATAAGATATATTTATCTAAATTTATGAATGCATCTCCATTATTAAATGTTGAAACCATTACCTTAGATAAAATATATAAAGCTTGATAACGAAATATGAGAATGCTATATTCATATCGATATGTTCTCCCAATCAGTTCAGTGGAACCTAGTTCTACGAATGTAGTGTATATATAACCAATGTGAATTTCCTAATTCTTTGATAACTCTACATTATATTCTCACCAAATGTATTTATGATATTTTTATTATAAGATGGGGTGAACATAGAGTATACTATTTTACTCTACTACCTAGTTTTTTGATTCTACCGAAAAAATAAATTTTGCAATGATATTTCTCAAGAAACATCACAGGATCGAGATCTACACAAGATATTCAGCCTATCTGGTAGTGTTTTATTATCACAAAATCTTATTAAAATGGATCAACTCCAATTATATTTATATATATTTTTTATTTATTTATATTTAATTATATATGTTTTAAAGAGGAGATGAATCAAGTTTTTCAAATAAATTAGGTTGAACATCACCCCATTGTTGTATTCAACGTCTTATGGGGTATTATTGAACATAAACACTCACATATGTTTATAAATTTTTTATTTATTTGAATTTTAGTATTTTTATTTAATTCATGTCAATTTAATTCATTGAATATTCATATTAATTTGATATAATGTTAAAAGACTCAGCATATTAATTTCCAATATAAATGATATTGAAACAAGTTATTTGATCTAGATAAGGTTTTTAAAGAAGTAGAGGATGTGTTAGATGAATTCATACCTTTGAATACATCACCATCTTGTAAATTTTGACTTTTAAGCAACTAAATCCATGATAGAAGCAATCCAGATCTCAAAGAGGACCACTGAGCATCTAGTGGAGGATCACTGGCTTCCAGGTGGTTCATCTGGTGAATAAGGAATATGCCCAAAGGACACCTGTGAACTGTTGGATTGTAACTTCTAGCTAGTGGAGGATCTCCAGTATATCACATCCCATGGTTTCCTACTGACTATATTTTGATTTCGACTGGCTATCTGGTGGCTGCAAAAGAATCCAATTATATAGCATTCTTTATGTTATAAATAACCAACATTTTGATCTTCGATGGATTATTTACACCTAATGAATTCTATAGGCATCCCAATATTTTCAAAGACTATAAAAGGACCTCCTTAACTACTTGAATATATACCTTGTTACCCTTACACGCTAAATACATGAATTCAAAGATCAAACTAACATACAGGCTCTAATATTCAATTTCCTCCCAAAGGGACTTCAATGTTCCAATTATCTCAGGGTTCTCAAACATTTCTCTCTAATATATCAATACCATAAATAATTTAACCATATAAATAGTTTAGTTAGTGGATTTTAGTATTTATTTATAATTAAATACTCTCTCCCAAAAACATTTACTGACTAATAGTACACACTACAAAAACTTGTTGGATGGGTTACATGGCTACAAACATTGATCAGTAGGGTTATCACAAACCAAAATTAGTGGTTATGGTATTCTTGATCATTATTTAGATAAATGGATTTATAAAAATAGATCTCTTGAATCAAATGGATAAGACATAGTAGAACATATCAATATTTAGATAAACTCAATTTCAATTACGTTTTTCCTATATTTAATATTATTAATTGTATTGTTTTACATCATCTTGTATAATTATATATTTTTTTAATAGTTTTCATTATTAAATTACATTGATATTAAATATGAATCACATTTTTGAATGAGAATTCAACCATTTCTCACATGATTATCTATGTATCGATGTAGTTTATAATTTTTAATTTATTCTGTATTCAGTTTTTATGTTAAATTCACCCCTATATTTCAAAAATATCAAACGAAAATACAATAAAAAATCTTGTCAGTATTCCCAAAAAATGAGTGTTGGATGGGACCATGATGTGGTTTCCCTTATGTTGGAGTTCCACTTCACCTACGAAAAATGGATAGGAGCAGTTGTGAGAATTGAAATAGTGTCTAGAGTGTTTAGTGTCCTTGTTAATTGTGTAGAGATTAATTAAGATCATTTAATAGAAAATTTCTAACTGAATAACCTCTAAATCATACCATTAGATGTTATGTGTTTCTAGTTCACTTGTGAGAAACAAGATACCCAGTTAATGTGTTTTTAAAGAATATGGTATACACATATGAAGTTGTTGTTGTAGTAGACTGTTATTCCACAGTGACCAGAAGATGATTATTTTAGTAGGCCTTTATCATGGAAATAGGTCTATATGAATTTCACTTGGTTTTTTTATGTGATGTTTCACCTATGAGAAATAGTTAGACCTAAATAGGTATTGTGTTTCTAATGGTGTCATCATTTTCATTGGAGGATAGATGTGATGAATTATAATACAATTTTGAAATTAAAAATAGCTTGATGTAAATGGAGTTGGGTGTATCAATGTGTGTTTTTATAGGATATTAAATAGCCCCCATCATGTTTTTTGGATGAATGTATTTTGGGAATTTGTTTCAAAGAGAGATGATCAAAATCTAGATATGTTCGATCTGATGATGCATAGAAAGTTATTTAATGATGTAATAATCATGGAAAACTATTTTAGCTCATGGTACTAGTATGAGTTGAAGAGAGTCTTCATCAATTCAATAGTCCAAATATTGATAATTTATTCAATCTTGTAAAGAATGAAGAAAATGTTCACTAATTAGTTATTTAATTGACTATATAAGGATGAAAATATTGGGTATTTATAGGTGGTTTTATAGTCTCATTATGTTTCCAGAAAGTGTAATGGTAATTGTGACTGATTCCCCATTATTAGTAGGGGATATTATTATCATCAATAAGAGTGGGAGAGTCATGTCATATATATGATAATTAGAGATTATTTTTTCATGTAATGATTATAAATTAAATTTATATGAGGAAATATTAATAAATTGATCTCATTGGAGCATCAATAGATTGGGTAGAAATTTAAATTGTATATCCACATTATTATGTAATGAAGAATATCCAATTTTCTATCGATACAGCGGTGAGTTCCTCTTTTTGGTGAGAATTACTGAGATTTAAATTTTTTATTTGTAACTTTGCCAGGTAATTGGTGCCACTATATTGTGTAAACTAAATAGTAGTAATTCACTCTAGTGTATTGGTGTGTAGGCACGTCACCTTTAATGGGTCCACGAATTATTCCAAAAAAAATGTTCTTCACATCACGATATCAAGATCATAATAAATCGACTTCATTTTTTATCATTATTACCCTGATCATCCCCTCAGGGGTACTATCTTTGATAAGGAACCAACAATTATTATCGAAGTGAAGGATTATATATTGATGGTATCTCTCCCAAAATCATTTAATTGGTATTAGTGGATAATCGCAATGACATACCAATTTTTTAATGAAACAATTTTAATTATTTACGAACATGTTAAGACACTATTTACAGTCATTTTGAATGGATACATACATTAAATTTATTCATGGGATAATAAAAAGATTGAATTTGGTTCTTTATCATAAAAATACATCTGAGAATTGGATGCAGATACAAAGGTGATCATCACATTTGGGGTAACCTAGACTTACCCTATCATTACTAAGGTAATGTAAAATAAATAAATATTCATTCTATGTGTAATGGCCTCATGATTATTTATTACTACGATTCCAAATATTGAGAGTAAATTTGCATGGGTTGTCGAATAGATATGATGACAACTGGATAATCCCAACTAAAAATCAATATTCAGTATACGATAATCTAAATTAAATTCTAGAGGACATATGGGTTCTTAGAGAAAATAATGTAGATGTTATGAATGTTAAAAGATGATTTTGGATACTTACTCTAGATTAGTGAAATTTATTTTTTACAGGAAGACAAGGATTTGACTATTGAGACTCTTAATTATCCCCATATTACGCTGGTATCATATGAAATGAGAGATGATGAGAATAAATCAAGGGTAAATGAGATCTTATAAGATGTTTCAGTTATGGAAAAGAATAATATTTTTTTATATATGGTTTATATGAAGATGATATTTAGGAAATGATGTCTTTCAGTTCCTAAAATATCAAGAGGGGAAATTGGAAACTAAAACGAAATATTCTACTTTATTACATCCAGTGTGGTATTTAGTCACTAAATTTATAAGTTCTCTAGGAAATTACAGTTTCATGACAATAGAGATTTAATGAGGATGCCCTTTTTAGGGGACTAAAGCAAGAGAAAAACATAGTGAAAAAAATTCAAGAGAAAAAAATTATCTCAAGATGATTGTAGTTATACTAAGTATGAAGTGGGAGAAGTCCAAGATTATAGGGTCGGTATAGAATAATATTATGTAGTTATGGTTGAAATAAAAAAAGACAATGTTAATGTTTGTGAAAATGATGAATTTTAGGGTGGAGTTGATCTTCAAGTTGTTCTTGAGATAGGCCCTGAATAACATGAAAATATAGGGTTAAAATCATTATGAAAAATCCAATTTTTTATGACTCTAATCTATAATTATAAACGAGAATAAGAAACATCATAATTAAGTGAAGAGATCAACAATCTGAAATATGGACTTTCTGGAAACACTAAAAATTAATTTCATCATAATCTTATAGATAATAAACAAGATTGAATCATTGAATTATTGACCACCTTAGTGAAACCAAGGGTCAAAATAATTGAATAACCTAATGTATAAGTAATTTTTTGTGAGGAAATTTTTAGGAACATTAAAGGATAATTAAAACGAATATGGTATCAGGTTACTGACGTGCAACATCATTATTTAAATCCATCTTGTCCATTGGGAAAATAATAAATAGTGTATTCTCATTCGTAAAGTATGACACTTCAAATACAAAGGGAATATATAGTGTAGGATTAGGACAAGTAAGAGATAGTTAAGCCTCATACTATACCTCAAGAATTAAACACCTAAGGGAAATTGGTAACGATAGATTCTTAAAATGATGTTTATACAATAGGAAATGTTTGAAATATGATATAAAAAATAAGTTATAATATTTTGTAAAACTGGTACAAAATCAATTTGTTTGCTCCATTTTGAAAATATTTATCAAACAGAGTCATCACAAAATAAATAAAAGTTGGTATTCATCATCATCTAATTTTATAAATGGTTATTTCATTTAGTGTTAGTTTTTTTGTCACAAATTTGTTTATTTTACCTTAAAATATTTGGGATATGTGGCTTATCTGACAAAGTAAATATAAAAAAACTAATAGTAAATATTGATAAAAACATTGAAATTTGAAAATATATTATCATTTTACTTAATATGAAATGGGAATTATTTATCTATATGATAAATAGGTGAATCAATAATCTATATAAATTCATTCATGGTCTTAGAAGAGGAAAAAATTGAGTTAGATTAATAATCTCACGGATATTTATTTGAAATTAATGGAATATTTTGATTTAATGGATTTAGATAGCTAGTACCACATCACTAGGAATAAATATCATATCATCTACACAAATATGAAAAAGGTGTACTATTTTGATTTTATAATTACATAGAACTAAATATTTTTTTCTCTTGGAATTGCTTGGTTGATAGAAAAGATCTCTAAATGATAGATATTATCTTGGGGGAAATAATTAACCATAATCTTCTAGTTGTGATTCAGATGTATGACTCTAGGAATGATGTGGAATTTGGAAAAATGGGGTTCATTATTTAAGATATTGATTGTTAACTTGTTCTGTACAGAATCCATAATAAAGTATTATTTATGTGATTTGTGTATTAAATTGGTGCATGTTTTCCAATGATGATGAAAACTAGTGTTGATTGAAAAATATCTTCCATTTGAGTCAAAAGTCATTTTAAAGCATCTAAATATTGTTGTAGCACATGATTTTGATAATCTAACATGTGAAAATAACCATCCATGTGATTCATTTGATAATGGATAGTCAAATTAGATAAACTAAAAGATGAATAAGTTTAAATCCTCTAGATTAATATACCCTACTAAAGTAGATTATTTTTAAAAATAAATCCAATTAAATTTTATCAGAAGAGATATTATATGTTTTTTTATTTCATCAAGATGGATTGTCTAATTGTCATTTCTCAAAAACGATAAGTATACAAGTGCATCCATTGATGTAAGAGATAAGATAAAAAAATATTTGGTGAACGAATCAATAGTTTCACACTTGTATCAGTATTGAATTTACAAACCCCCATGTAATAGGGTATCTAGGAAACAATGGAATATACCCATAATTTTTAGCGGTTATAACTCCACTAAAAAATAGAGTTGTTAGAAGAAATAATTTCTTCATCAATAACACGTCTTAGAATATTGTTTTTTAAAATCCCTTGGTAGAGAAGTTTTGGGATGAGATGGTTGTTATAGTGGTTCATAACACTAGCCACACACTATTGTGTCCAAATAAAGATAAAACTCTATACAGAAATGGGTATGGAAAGAATCCCAAACTAAAATACATCCAGTGGTATGGTGTTATATGTTTTATGCTTAATAATGATATGAATATAATGTTATAAACACATTTATATTATGGTATATTTCATGGATATTCAACTAGGATAAATTAATATAATTATTAAAACAAACAAGTGAGTAAAATGGAAACTATCAATAATGTGATGATGACTGAATGTGTAACGAATTTGGTGTCAGGTGAGAAGGATTCAACATTGAATGAGAAAACATCACATTACAATTATCCAGTTTGTGGTGGAATGTGATAAATATGAATTTGGATCAGAGAGCATTCAAATGAATGAAATTATCTCTAATGATAGCTCTGATAATGAAGGAATCATTGTAGGAACAATAATATCAACCAAGTGATTTAATAGTGTATAAATCATTAATAACTACATATTGGGTGACTGAATTTCTCTGGTTCAAATAATATAGACGAAGGTGTAGCTACAATAATTATTTTTATATCATATGGAATTGAAATCTAAGTTTTATTCTTCCATGGATGTATATTGGGTCAAATCTATGAATTAGGTGCCAATCCATATTGAAAAATAATAATACATGTGAAATTATCTAATGGTCGAAAAATATGAATGTTATTAGAATCAATTAACATTCCTAAAATAAAATCTATGTAGATTGAATTTGGGCATTAAATAAGTCATGTCTTCTATGTATGTCTTATTATTATATATATTCATTGACATTAATTAAAACATTTTACCCATGGATGGGTTTTAAACTATAAGAATATATTTATTTGTGTTTGTGAATATGGTTTTTAATGTTTATTTGAATGGTGTAAAATTAGTGAGATTTAATTGCTCATTGAATAGGAAGTCTACATTGAGTAGCTGAATTTTTTCCTTATTCATGATGAAGGGAGAACAATATATTGACTGAATTAACCATGGTATGTAAGGAATCTTGCATGAAGGGCACAGTTCTATTGACTACTTGAGTACATAAAGAATATCTATTATTCTTGGGGAAGATTTTATCACCAAAATTATAAAATTAAGGACAAGGTAATTTATTTGGTGGTGCATGTAAATATTGATGGAATAATGATTGTATATCTCTGTAATGGATTTACTCATCAGGCACTCTTAACCGTGTTACTCATAGATGCATTGGTACACAGTGCTCAATCAGTCTACTTGTATTTCTGGGACAGGAGGGGTAAATAAATTATAATTTTTTTCTATGATTCCTTGAAAAAACCTTCACCTCATGTTAAATAGTTAATTCCTTTATGAATAATAATTCAAACAAACATTTATCGGAACAAAAATATTTATAAGGTTCACCATTCAATAAGAAAAGCTATATCATTGGTATGGTTTGGAAATTATCACATACAACATAGTATACTAGAAATCAATTTTTTCGGTTGAATTCAATGTGTAGGATATACCCTTTCACATCTGTAGTTATTTATAGAAAATCAAAAAGTGAATGATCACCCCCTTAGAATAAAAATATTAAATCAATTTTTGTGTAACATAAAAAGTTACATGTGCATCTTTTCAATTTCCACATGTGTATTCAATAGATAAAAATATTCACTTTTGTTCCAAGAAGCTGGTAAGACCCTCTTATACATCATAATGAAAACATAGTCTTATTTCTCTATTTGATCTTCCCATTCCAAATCATCAAACCCGAACTTAAAATACTATTTTCAAATCACATTTCAAATCCTATAGATATAACTCAACTAGAATATGATCAAGAAAATTCATAACACTTCCTTCCTCAGTCTGGAAGTCCCAATATGAAAATCCAATATCTAATTAATCCATCTATATACGATGATCTTCCAAATATAACGACAACATGAATATGATAGACAACTGAATACGATGAATATTGAGTACACTGAAAAACTGAGTAACATTGTTATCATGTATCTTCCCCTTCACATTAAATAATAGAAACATCATAAAAATGCTCAATATGAGAAGAATTTTATCTCCCTATAAAGTCAGATTTTCTCTCTCTTCAATGAACAGTACATCCAAGATAGACCTATATCATGTACAGTGTGCTTTTTCCCCTTTATAGGTGACTAATGATCAGTTTTGGTGTGAACCCCCAAAACATTCCCACTCTACCAAATTCACCGGAATCATGATTTCCCAGGAATTTCGCGAGAATATTTACTTCAAAAATTGTTTTCGAATTTTCTGAAATCTTCTATCAACATCTTATCTTATTTTGAAATTCTTTTTCAAATTCCAATCTATATATGTTTTCTGAAGGTTATGTTCTCCCTGAAGAAATTTCCAATAGTTTTCATCAGCTCCTCTATTAACCCATTTGAATCATAAACAAATTAATTAAACAATTTTTAAATGGTTGACTACATTGTCGATTAAGATCAGGGATTCATCTTTAAAATATTAACCACATGATTTTATTTTAATCTCAATCATTAGATTTCTAAAAACTCTTTATCTAAATGAAATGTCCCAACCGAGTCTGATTAGAATCTTATTTCAGTTGTGAACACAATGACGATTGTCTTATATAGTGTTGTTCTAACAATTAAAAGTGTTATAACGTCCCAATCCTCTATAAAATTCTTTCTTTTCTTATCATCCAAAATTTTATTGTGATGAATATTATTTCCAATACATTTGTTATTTTTAATCTTGATATGATTAATCTAAATATGGTTGATAGAATTTCTCTCACTCCCCATTTCATTCATCAATCTTGAATCATAATTTTCACAACATCCTTTGGATTTATGAGAATTTAATGATTTGTAAAGAATAATCACATTTGATTTATCACAGTCAGGAAGACATTGATGCCCTGTAAACTATATTTAGAGTGAATCCAATGACCATTTACATATTTCAATATTTTTCCACAATATAATTTATTTCTCACTCTTCATTCAGACTGAATATGATGAGCCTTATCTTACACCAACTCTTAAATTTGATAGACATTTTCAAGCATTGTGAGAAGATTATTTTGAACATGATTTCTAGTCTAAATTTATCAATATAAAATGTGATGGTATTTTAGTTTTCTCATAAACTTCTTTGAGAAAAATAGAAAATACCTTCAATAAAATCACCTGCCTCTTTAGCTTTATTTTAAAAATCTCGCATTTTGGATTTTGTTATGATCCCTGATTTATAAATATTTGAAGTTTGTATCCTCTAGAAATTGATTTATTATCAACAATTCTAAGCCTATGTTAGCTAACTCATTGTAGGAAACAAGAATAATTTCCAGAAAAATCTTGTTGTCCAAAATAAGTCACTACAAAAACTTCCACATATTTTATTCATATATTTCATAGCTTCTTCACTTTTCATAGAATAAAAAAATTACTCCCTACAACCAATACAACATAAATTTGTTATAGATAAAAACAAAAAAAATATTTAATTTGTAGCATTCCCATATCTCCTTCGTAATGTATTCGAAAAGAGAGATTAATGAAAAATATTATGCCACTTAACAATACAATCCAAAGGAAATATGGGGAGTGGACAGAAACACATACCTTGACCTTGATGAGAAATAGGTTGGATTCCCATTTTTAAAATCAATTTAGAAAATGATTCCTTTGGTAACAGTTTTGTAAATATGTCACCAACTTGTTCCAATATTGGAACATAATAAAGATTCAATTAACTATTCTTCACATTATCATTGATCAAATGATATTTGATATCAATATTTTTCAAATGAGCCTGTTGAACTGAAATCCAAGTGGGATTTTTTGTACATTGATTTTCACAAACCAAGAGAAAGGGTAACTATGGTTCAACAAGTAATTCAATAAATTGAGTTTCCATCCACATATTTTGAGTAGTGGATTGACTGGAAGCAACATACTATTTTTCAACTACACTAAGAGTTTCTAAATTATTATTATTTTGAATGAAAACAAACATAATTCATTTATATAATGAATACTCCACCACAAATAGATCTTTTATCATCAACATTTCCTACCCAATAAACAAATAAATACCCAAATAAATACTTCTTGATCTATCATACCAAATTATTCATTCATTTTTTCTTTTGATGTATATATGAATTCATTTTTCTAGAATTAGATGTGAATCTTATTAAGTACCATGAAATAAAACAAATAAGGTTAGAGAATAAAAAATTTCAGGTCTTTAGGCAGTCAAATACCAAAAACTTCCAATTAGCTTTCGAAATTCATTCTGATCATCTTATTTTCCTTATCCATCCTTTTCAATATTTTTCTCTACTAAAATGGGTGTTGAAACAGGTTTTTATTTTTATATAATGATCCTCTTGAAGAATTCCTTAGCAAAATGTTTTTTTGAAAGAAATATATGTTTCTTCTTTTGTAAAATTTGTATCATATGAATGTTTTTCATTTCTCCTGGTATAGAAATTTCAAAAACCATTTTCATTTCTTCATAAAAATTCACAACATTTTTCATTCATCCCAAAATATATAATTTCATCAATATAATCAATTGTGATGAAGGAATAATTTTAAAATTCAATGATATAAATATTTCAATCAAATCTTCCATTCATTAATCTAATATTCCTTAAGAATGTATATAATTTGGTATAAAATGCTCTCAATGATTGTTTTATCACATAAAATTATTTATTTAATCCATACACATGACTTTCATATTTCCTAGAAATAAATCCATGAGGTTTTTCAATGTAAACATCCATATAAAGATCAACATTCAGGAATGCTGATTTTACATTCATCTGAATGATTTTGTAACCTCATTGTGCATCAATAGAAAGAAAAATTATGGTTGTTTATAATCTTGAGACTAAATAAATAGTTACATGAAAATAAATACCTTAAATTTTTTAAAACTCTCAGACACACATCTTAATTTGTTTTATATTCCTTCACCTTCTTCATTCATCATGTTCTGAAAGACCATCATTGTGATAATAATGTTTTTTTTATATCATTGGTATGAGTTTAAATGTTTCATTCTTTTCAATTTTATCAAAATCTTCATTCATTCCCTGATCCCATTCCGTATATTCAAAATATTCATTCACATATTTCATATCCACTTTTGAATATAGAGAATTCGGTTTAATATAATTTGTTCTTATTATTGTATGATCCTTCTAATGTTGATCACTAATTATATTATGAGGATCCACTTGTTTCCTCATCCTAGGATGATATTTTTATGTATCATCCTCATCACTAGATATAGGTGAGTTCAATTACTCTTCTTGAGATGGATTACAATTGTTTGTATGAAAATCATAATTGTTTTCATGACATCACATAATCTTCACATCATCCTTATCTATCCAAATACACATTCCTTCCACAAACCTTTCAATTAAATTTACACAAAAAAATTGAACAGTTATTCAGGTTTCTTTGTTGATTCATCCATATATTCTCTATTTATAGGAAGCCAAGAAATATTCCATATTTTTATCTTCTATATAATACATAGAATCTATGAAACTCTTAAAAGATTCAAACATAATGTTTTATCATAAAAATATACATTAAGACATATCTTGTAAGTACCTGGATCTTCATTTTCAGGTATATCTTTCCTTTTCCTGGAGTTTTTGAGAAAAGAGGAGTTTTTGGATATTTTTAATGTACTCGCCGTGTACTCCTTTGTCGCTCGAGGCCATGTTCTGGCCATGTACAGGCCACACACACGGTTTGTAGGGGTGATGTAGAGGCCTCTTAAAGCGGAGTACAGAAAATACGAGTACACGTCGTGTACCCCAGAAGTAAACGTTGTGTAATTTTTTTTTCCATTAAACAGACCATGGTCGCGCATGACGGACAAAACTCACTTCTTCTTCAGTTTCATCATCTGAGAGAACCCGTACGGCCGCCGAACTTCTCTGAGCCCTTGTGCCTCCGTCCGTTCTCCGAATCGACCGTCATTGATTTCATTAAAACCACAACGGTATGCTCTTCCTTCTCCTAGAGCCTTGTTTTCCAATTTTCCATCTTTCTCAAGATATCATGCGTTGAGCGTTTTGGACGTTTTCTCATATCTTCGACGTTCTAAGGAGAATATATCATCATGGTTCAAGTAGATCGATCTCCTAGTATCGAGGTAGGTGGTTTGTGCCTTTTTGTAGGAAGTCTTTGAATATATTGTTCAATTCCACCAATTCCCAGGAATGTGGTATTGTGTGTTTCCTATGTTTTCTATGTTGTTTGCCTTCTTTTCTTGATTTCTTGAGTAGAGGTCAATTCATTTGAATAGGGTAATTTTTACTATGCTATAGATGTTTTCCCATACATGTTTTTCCTATAGGCGTTTTTCCAGTTGACATGCCTAGTTGCAGGTTAGTGGAATGGTTGTATTGTTATGCTGTTGTGCCCTAGAATTATAGCAATGTAGTTCTTAAGGATTACTTGGGCGATATACGCGCTATGCATTTTTGTTTTACACAGGTCTGTGAGAACCTAGTGTAGTGGATCATAGTGAGAATGGACGTAAGGGATTCTCTGGAGTGTCTTATTAATTCGATGTGAGACCAAAGGGGGAATTGAAAATGAGTGCTTCCTCAGAGAGTCTGCAGTTCCTCCACGCGGGCCACAGGGGGAATGAGACATTGAGTGCTTCCCTAGAGAGCCTTTAGTACGATACGAGACTATTGGGGGAATTGACGGTGAGTTCTTCCTCAGAGAGTCTAATCTTCAGCTAAACCAGAGGGGTGAGACTGTGTGTGCCTCCAGATGGTTTCTAGTACTTGATGGTTGAATCATATGGGTTAGGCTGTGAGAACTAACCAGGGGGTTACCTGTTGTTCTACTTATTGATTTGTCTATTACTTGTGTACTTTATATTCTAGAAACTGTGGATTGTAGTTGCTGTGTGATTTCCTATTTACTGATTCCTGTATAATTACTTGACATGTATTCACAGACTATTAGGCACAGATCTTTGGGTGGTTTCCTACTAGGGCCTTGTCTCACACCCACTATGGGCCATTCTTTTGGGCCCAAACAGACTATATTGTTGCAGGTATAGATAAGTTCAAGCGCCCTTCTACATCTGGTATTTGACTTGATGTGAAGCTGGATAGCATGGGACCAAGCTATGGCTTGCGATGCTAAGAAGTTTACATGTGTTTCATTTGAACTTTGATTTAGTATTTTATTCAGCATTGTGAATTTTTTGGCTACATTCATAGAAATATGTATAATTCATCATTTTATATATACATTTTTGTGTGCTCCAGTTGATTACTATTAGTCTTCCACTGTTTATCATTTAGTCTTGTATGGATGGTTACGGTTACTGATGTTGTCTATTTGTTTTTCATCTGCTGTGTACTCTTCTAGTGAGTTAATAGTTTCCCCACTATCACAACCAAGTCCATCACTGCTAGTCGGCAGCCTATGGCGTTTAGGGAAATGCGCTTGAGGCCATGTGACCAACCGGGTACGTGGGCCTCTGGGTTGCTTCCGGAACTGGGATGTTACAAATTGGTATCAGAGGCTGGTTTCTTTTCTCATGATTTACTATTTGGAGCCTTTATCCAGGGATAGGACAGATTCAGTACTTGGTATTAAGCTGTGATCAGGAGTACCTAACCCGTGTGCAGGGAAAAGCCAATCTACCTCGCTTATTACAATTTTCTAGTTTTTCTATGTTACAGTTGATCTGATTTCATCTATAGTGATTCACATGCTTTGTGTTGTTATTTTTGTTGATATTGTGGTTTTATTTCTGTCACTACCCTATGAGATGAGGGTATTCCATCTCAGGAATCATATAGGAAGTTGTTAGAAATCGCATGCCATGCATTCTTGACATGCCATCTAGGGTGCATTAGCAATTTCATGTTGTTGTGATAGACATTGTGTAGATTATGCATGCTGTTGTGATAGATGATTTGACCGAATCCCTACTGTTTGATAGAGAGGTTGTTTTTATTGTACCTTGATTAAATGAATGCCAAATTTTGGTTCCTGAGGTGTTATGGTCCCTCACGGATCATAATTTGGCACCTTCATTCTTGTTTTCAGTGTTTTCTGGGCTTCACTGCAGTTTCAGAGCTACTGCCTGAAAAAACCCATAATACATAGCGTGTACATTATATATACATGCCGTGTAGTATTTAAATCGTTTCACTGACTTCGTAAGCAGAAACACTGGTTGTGAAATATCTCCAGGAACACGTCGTGTACGGTAGGTACACGCTGTGTAGTAGTGAGCCGTGTACCCAGCCGTGTCACTAACAACACTGGTCAGGGAAGCTCGTGTAATACAAACTGTGTTTTTATGAAGACGCCATGTATCCTTGTTCTCGGTACCCGGTCGTGTCACGAACAACATGAGACGGTGTTATCTCCTATTATACACGCCATGTTTGTTAGGAACATGCTGTGTAAGGGTCAGCCGTGTACCCAATCGTGTCACCAACAACACGGGTCTGGAAAAATCTTCAAGTACACAACGTGTTTGTTCAGAACACGCCATGTAGTTTTACCCGTGTAACCGGCCGTGTAACTAACAACACGGGTCATTGAAACCTTTTCTAATATATTTCATGTCCTCAGAGAACACGCCGTGTATTCTCAGTTTAAGAAGACCGTGTGGGTAAGTCGTGCAAGGAGACTCGTGCAGGGGAATAGATTTAAGTACACACTTTGTAAAGCTTATACATGCCATGTAGTCATGTTTTCTAAAACATGAGTGGTTCCTTCTCCTGTTTCTGTTTTGTACTCCTTTGTTCTCTGTCCTTGATATTTCTGATATAAGGCATGCTTTTGATCTTTCAGAGATACGCCTCTGAGATGTCCTCTGGTTGTACGTCAATTGCAGGATAGTGATCAGACAGCAGATATGGCTGATCAGGGACTTCCTACCGATCCTCCAATCATTCCAGTCTTGGAACCGGGTGTCATACCAGTTGCAAGCACCGATGCGTAGTTTAGGGAAGGCTTTATGAGGAATATTAATACCCTTCAGGGAGGACCGCCTCCTTCCACGACTATGGAAGACTTGAATCGTGGTTTCTAGCATCATCATCTTCTTACTTTCTTGGGGGAAGGAGGACCACAAGCTTCAGGGTCATGGCTGGAAGCCATGCTAACTATCATTGAGCATATGGAAACTCCTCCAGAGAGGCGGGTTAAGCTCACTAACTATATTCTTCGAGACTCCTCCAAGAGGTGGTGGGGCGTGATCTCACAGGCGGGTTATCAGTAGGGTATGTCTTGGGAGGAGTTCAAGCGCATGTTTTTTGACAAAATCTACCTGGAGACCCTGAGGGCCAATCGATCCTAGTAGTTCATGAGTCTAGAGCATGGTACTCTCTCTGTTATGGAGTATTCCTCTCTTTTCACTAAGCTGCAGTGTTTCACACCCCTCCTGGGTAGATATGGTATGTTCTTAGCAAGGAAGTTTGAGGATGGTCTCGAGTGGGAGAACTACTCGCAGGTGAATATATTCTAGTTGACTTCCATCACTTCCATAATCAACCATACACTTATTGAAGAGCGCAATCTGAGAGACTCTGTAGCTGCGATCCTGGGCGATTATGCTTCCAGAACTAGTATTCCACAAATTGATAGCAAGAATCGCTATAGGGAGCCTACACGCGGTGATCCGAGGAGATGAGATACATCTTCAGGTAGCCAGGTAGTATGCTGCAAGTGTGTAAGGGTACAGAACTCGAGGTCTTAGTGCTAGAGAGACCCAGTGGAGTGCGAATCTTTTATAAATATGGTTCACCTTCATCATTTCTTCCTGGTTTTCTCCCCAATAGCTGGTGATGGGGTTTCTCCCATGACTCCTCGTTCAAGAGAAGCACCACCAGTTTCTCTCCAGTCGGGGAACTGGAGTTCTTCCACCCATTCAGCCCGAGGTGGAGGTCGAGGTTGTGGTGGTCAGTCACCAGTCATTCAGCATCAGCATGGAGGGTTAGCTCAGAGTGGTCAGGCAGGGTCGCGGGGCCGCGGGGCAGGCCAGACTTTTGCAGTGGAGGAGACATATCAGGATCAGGATATTGGACCTTCTACAGTTCGAGGTATGATTTTAGTAGCCTCTGGTTTATCTTCAAATCTTTTTGATACTGGTACTACACATAGCTTTATCTCTGTTGCTGTTGTGTGGATCCTTGGGCTCTATATCTTTTCTTCTGCAGACTTGGTGACACTAGACACACCTTTGGGGATGAGGAAATCTAGTGTAAGTCGGTGCAGAGAGTGCCCTATCGAAGTTGTAGGGTATCTTTTCTTATGATATCTCAATGTCCTAGAGATTACAAGGTATAATTTCATTCTCGGGATGGACTGTTTGGTTCCCTTCCAGGAAGTCATTGACTTTTATTGTCAAAGGGTGAGTTTCATTTCACCAGAGGGTGAATCATTTCTTCATATAGGTGAATGGGATGTTCTAGCGAGTCGAGCAAGACTCAAGCATCATGGGCTAGGAAGTGTTACATCCTAGATTGCATGTCTTTATCTGGATGATCAGGAGACTTCATAGTTAGACTTTACTCCAGTGGTGGATCATTTCAGGGATGTCTTTCTTCATGACTTTTCAGGTTTGCCTCTGGAGCGTGAGTTAGACTTTTCTATTGAGCTCATGCCAGGAGTGACACGGGTGTCCATTCATCCTTATAGTATGGCTACACCTCAGTTGTAGGAGATCAAGAAATAGTTGAAGGAGTTGCAGGCAAAGGGTTTCATCTGACCCAGTACTTCTCCTTGGGGTTCGCCTGTCCTGTTTGCAAAGAAGGCAGCTGGTACCCTTAGGCTCTGTTTGGATTATCAGAAGCCGAACAAGGTGACGGTCAAGAACTGATATCTCTTTCTGATGATTGAAAATCTTTTCGATCTTCTTCAAGGAGCCCGTGTGTTCTTGAAGATCGATTTGAGGTCCCACTATCATCAGTTGTGTGTTAGACCATCAGATATACCTCTGAGAGCCTTCAAGAGGAGGTATGGTCTCTACGAGTATACGGTTATACAGTTCAGTCTCACGAATGTTCCAGTAGTTTTCATGGCACTGATGAACCGAGTCTTCCATCCTTACTTGGACTTCTTCATCGTGGTCTTCATGGACGATATCTTGGTGTACTTTCACACTCGACACGACCATGCTACCCATCTTGAGATTGTTATGAGGAAACTGAGAGAGAATCAGCTTCATGCAAAACTCTCGAAGTGCCACTTTTGGATGGATCAGATTCACTTCTTAGGTCACGTCATATCAGAGGTAGGAGTATCTGTGGACCCAGATAAAGTGAGAGTTGTAGTTTCATGGGAGCATCCGAAGAACATTTTTGAGGTATGGAGTTTCCAAGGGATGTCTGGAAATTACAGACTCTTTATTCATGACTTTTCACACCTAGAAGCACCATTAAAAGGACTGAAAAAGAAGGGGGAGAAGTTCTTATGGTCAAATTCTTGTGAGTCAACCTTTCAGGAGATGAATGGAAGGTTGGCGTCAGCACCGATAATAGTCTTTCCAGATCCAGACAAGAGTTATAATGCTTATTGTGATGCTTCAGGTATCGGCCTAGGTGATGTGCTTGTGCAGGGATATGGAGTCGTTGCGTACAGGTCTTTGCAGTTGAGGCCACGTGAGTGTAACTTCCAAATGCACGACCTGGAGTTGGCACCTGTTGTTCATGCCTTGTGATGTTGGACGCATTACCTTCTAGGAGTGCACTTTGTGGTTTCCACCACCACAAGAGTCTCAAGTACATCGTCACATAGCGTCATCTGAATATGACACAGCGCATGTGGGTCGAGTATCTTCAGTGTTTTGATTTTGAACATGCCTATACATCGGGAAAGGGAATTGCAGTGGCGGATGCATTGAGCAGGAGAACTCAAATTCAAGTAGTTCAAGAGGCCAGAAGTGAGTGGCATCTTATGGCTCTGTTCTCTGAGATGCATCTGGAGGTGCACGATAGACAGGTATAGACTTACCAATCTTCTGTGGATGTTACCTCTACACATCTTGATCGGGTACGGAAGAGGAAGATATCAGAATTAGAAGGCGTAGTCATGCGGGAGAGTGTGTCAGGAGAGGACCCTCTTCCTAGATGGACAGTGGGTGAGGATTAAATCTTGCATTTATTGGGATGCGTATGGGTGCCAGCAGACATACGTGAGGAGATGATACTGGATTTTCATTCCTCAGTTTGGGTAGTTCATCCTGGAATCACCATGATGTATCATAATCTTCATCGCCAATACTGGTGGCCAGGTATGAAGAGAGATGTCGCTAGTTTCATATTGAGGTGTTCTACTTTTCAGCAGGTGAAGGTGGAGCATCAGTGACCAACAAGACTTTTACAGAAGTTACCCATTCTAGAGTGGAAATGGAATGATATCATGATGTACTTCGTGACCGGATTGTCGAGGTCGCCTCGAGGGAACGATGTCATTAGGGTTGTCGGGGATTGGCTTACGAAGGTTTCGCACTTCTTTCCGATCAAGGATACATTAAGTATTGATGATCTAGGATGACTATACATCCGAGAGATTGTACGTCTTCATGGAGTTCCACACTCCATTTCTTCAGACAGGGATGCACGCCATACTTCTCGGTTCTCGCAGGGGCTTCAGAGGGCTTTGGGTATACAGGTACTTTTGATTACAGCATACCATCCCCTGACAGACGGCCACTCTGAGCATATGATTCAGGTGCTTGAGGATATGCTCTTATCATGCATTATAGAATTTGGTGGTTCTTGGGAGAAGCATATCCCTCTTGTGGAGTTTTCCTACAAGAACAATTTTCAGGCGACTATTCAGATGGCACCTTACAAGGGTTTGTAAGGTAAGCCATACCGATCACCTTTACACTAGTTGGAGGCAGGAGATGCAGCATTACTGGGACTCATCTTATTCAAGAGACCTCCGAGTAGATGGAGATTACTCAGAAGAGGATGGCTACAGCCCAGTCTCAACCGAAGTCTTATGCTGATCAGCGGAGATGACAACTGGAGTTTGAGGTTGGGGATCGGGTTTTCCAACTTCTCGCACCGAGGTTGGGACACAAGAGAATTCGAAGACAGGGAAAGGTTTCACCAAGGTACGTCAAGCCGTTTGAGGTATTGAAGAGAGTTGGTCCAGTGGCATATCGGTTTCTATTACCTCAGAGGTACCACGCCATGCAAAATGTCTTCCACATCATTCAGCTTCGACGTTACTTTTCAGACCTGTCTCATGTATTTCATCCCGAGGAGGTTGAGCTCAAAGTGAATGCATCGTTTGAGGAGCATCCTATCTGGATTGTCGATTGCAGTATGAAGGTTCTCCATGGCCGATCTGTTCCTCTAGTATGATTGTTATGGCATTACAGGTGAGTGCAGGATGAGACTTGGTAGAGGGAGGCCGATGTACCATCGTAGTGGCCGGAGCTGTTGGGGGTTTCTTCTTCTACACATCGCTACGGAAATTCAAGGACACATTTCTTTAAGGGGGATGTTTGTACAAACCCAGATCTTCATTTTCATGTATGTCTTTACTTTTCTTGGAGTTTTTGAGAAAATAGGTGTTTCTTGAAATTTTTTAACTACAGGTCGTGTACTTTTTGAGTACAAGCCGTGTACTCCTTTGCCGCTCGAGGCCGTGTGCTGGCCGTGTCCGGGCCACACACATGGTGTGTAGGGGTGACATGGAGGCCGCTTAAAGAAGAGTACGGAAAAGCCGAGTACACGCCGTGTACCCCAGAAGTACATGTCGTGTACTTAATTTCTTTCATTAAATGGACCGTGGTCGTGCCTGAACGACATAACTCGCTTCTTCTTCAGGTTCTTCGTCCGAGAGAACCTGTACGCCCACAGAACTTCTCCGATCCCTCATGCCTCCATCCGTTCTCCGAATAAACCACTGTCGATTGCGTTGGAACCACAGTGGTAAGATCTTCCTTCTCTTAGATCATGGTTTTCCAAATTTTCCTTTTTATCATGATATCGTCGGTTGAGAGTTTTGGTCGTTTTCTTAGATCTTTGATGTTCTATGGAGAATCAATCATCGTGGTTCATGTATATTGATCTCCTAGAATTGAGGTAGGTTGTTTGTGCCTTTCTGTAGGAATTCATTAAATATTTTCTGCAATTCCACCAATCCCCTTGAAATGGGTATTGTGTGTTTCCTATGTTTGCCCTATTTTTAGCGTTCTTTTCTTGATTTCTTCAGTAGAGGTCAATGCCTGTGAATTGGGTAATTTTTAATGAGATCTGGATGGTTTTCCATGCATGTTTTTCCTATAGGCGTTTTCCAGTTTCAATTGCTATTGGTAGGATAGTGGAATAGTTGTACTGTTATTTTTTTGTTCCCTAGAATGATAGCCAAGTAGTTCATGAGGATTACATTGGTGATACTCGTGCTATGAATGTTTCTTTTACATGGGGCTGTGACAACCTAGTGCAGTGGACCATAGGGAGAATGGACGTAAAGGCTTCTCCAGAGTGTTTTATTAATTCGATGCAAGACTAATGGGGGAATTGAATATGAGTGCTTCCTCATATAGTCTGTAGTTCCTCGACATGGGCCACAGGTGGAATGAGATGTTGAGTGCTTCCCCAGAGAGCCTTTAGTACGATACGAGACTATAGGGGGATTTGACGGTGAGTGATTCCTCAGAGAGTCTATTATTCAGCTGAACCAGAGGGGTGAGACTGTGTGTGCCTCCAGAGGGTTGCTAGTACTTGTAGGATGAACCATAAGGGTCAGGCTATGATAACTAACCAGGGGGTTACCTGTTGTTCTAATTGTTGATTTGGCTCTTACTTGTGTAAATTATATGCTAGATAATGTGGATTATATCTTCTGTGTGCTTTCCTCTTTACTTCTTCCTGTACTTTTACATTCCATGTATTCACATACTGTTAGGCACAGATCTTTGGGTTGTTGCATAGTGGGACCTTGTCTCACTCCCTATTTGGGCCTTGCTTTTGGGCCCAAATAGACTATATTGTTGCGGGTATAGATAAGGGAAAGCGACCTTCTACATCATGTACGTGACTTGCTATGGAGCTGGAGAGGATGGGACCAAGCTATGGCTTGCGATGCTGAGGGGTTCACCTATTTTTCTTTTTCACTTTGGTTTAGTATTTTATTCAGCATTGTGACTTGTTTGGATGCTTTTTTAGACATATGTATCATTCATCATTTTATATATATATGTGTGTGTGTGTGTTCCGGTTGTTTATTGTTAGTATTCCTCTTTTTATCGTTTACTCTTGTTTGGATGGTTACGATTACTACTATTTTCTATTTGTTTTTCATTCATTGTGTACACTTCCAATAAAGGAATTATTTCCCCACTATAACACCAAAGGCCCTCGCTGCTATTTGGTAGCCTCTGGCGTTTGGGGAAATGCGCTTGAGGCCATGTGACCAATCGGGTACGGGGCGCCTCTGTGTGGCTTTCGGAACAGGGATGTTACATATCTGAGCTACGCCAATAGAAATATCTGTTTTTAATGTACATAGAAGTATTCGTGGATAAACTACAAACATATTGATAAAGACCATGTTGAAGTAAGATAGTTCTTCACATTTCCACCAAACATCTATTATTTGATTCAGATACTCCATTTTATATAGGAGTGTATGGGGAACTATACTCATGTTGAATTTCATAAATCTCAAGATAACATTCATATTCATCACTTATATATTAACAACTATTTTTTGTTCTCATCTTCTTTATGGAATACTCAAATTATTTCTCATCTTTTATTTTGGATCATTTAATCATTTTCAAAGCAGATGAAATATTTTTTATATACATAGAAAAATTAATGATAGTATAATTTTCAATGAATGAAATGAAGTATTTTTCTTCATTTTAGGATTTGGGTCTCATTGGACCATAAATATCACAATGAATAAGCTCTAGGTGTTTTCTTGAAAAATTTACAACTTTCTTGTGCACGGAGTTTGAAATCATTCTTTTCTAAGAAATAATAAAATTAAAATCTCTTCATCCTAGAAAATCAGGAATACCACAGACACTATCTCTCATTGATAACATTCTCATGTTTCTTTGAGACATCTATCCATCCCTTTTATTCAAAATTTATTTTCTTCCACCTTATTCAGTTAATAAGTGTTTTGTATTTCAAAAACCTAAAACATGTTTCCTTTTCACATTGACCTCATGTAATAATCATTCCATATTACTCACCTTTCCATATAAATCAATTTTTCCTGAAGATAAATTTTTTACCCACATCAAATAATTGTGAAAAAATAATCAAATTTTGGTTCATCCCATCAACAGACAAATCCTTCTTTGATTTCATATTTTTTTCCAATAATGGTTGATTCAACACCATCGATTCTG
This sequence comes from Viscum album, assembly GCA_963277665.1. Lineage (NCBI taxonomy): Eukaryota > Viridiplantae > Streptophyta > Magnoliopsida > Santalales > Viscaceae > Viscum > Viscum album. The sequence continues at coordinate 767,174,803 of OY728152.1, read as the reverse complement.
AAGGATTAGTTTTTCATAATTGTCATTGTAACTTCTTTAAAATAATTAACATTCATAATTAATTTCCAATCACCTATAATTTGATAATAACACCCACTATGAAGAATACAAGGATGTTTTCCTTTTGTAGATTTCAATGTGGTTTCAACAATAAGATGTTTTTATTCTTCTTTTTATTTCTCCTCCTTATGCTTTATGGAGTTAAGAATATTTTGTTGAGTTGGTAAGAAAAAAAGATATCCCTTTTCATGTTTTCATGTTTTTTGACATATTTCACAAATTGATTCCAACAGTTGGAAACTTTTTCCAGTTTTGAGACCAATCAACTTAGGTTTAATTAGAAAAACATTTTATGACGTCTTTCTATGTAGAGATCAAATCCCCCTAGAACCATTATTTTTATAACCTATAGAATAATATTAATATTTTTGGTTAAACCAACCCATATTTTCTATATTATTAAATCCACCATCATACCATCAGTAGCCACAGAAATTGTATTTGTATTCGAAACATCCATTTTAACAGGAATTGTAATTACATTTCTCACCAACCTTATTTTATTTATTCTTTGAGTCTCCAACCTATCTATTATAAATTGGAGTATTCCTTTTCTTTTCACATTCATAATATTAAAATTTATTATAAAAATTTTCAGATTCATGGTATTTTGAAACATCATAATTCCTTAATTTTTTTGTCTTTGACACATATACCAATTTCCCATTTTTCTTCTTTTTGAAAAAAAATCTACTTTCCTCATAACCATTTAAGGTAACATTTATTGAACCTTCTTTGGTTTCTCATTATGAGAACATTTAACAACATCATTATTAGAATTTTTGAAACGTTTCATTTTCGTATCACCAATATAAATTTATTATTTTAGTAGATATAATTCTTCTTCTTTTTCATTCATCTTTACTTCAGGATGCTCATTACAATTATTTTCTTCATTAAGATACTTCTTCAAATCATCAATTTTATTATTCCATTGCACCATCTCAATAGAAAATCATTAAATAATTATTATTTAGGAACATTCATCTTACAAATTTTTGTTTTTCATTTCACATTTTCTAATCTTTACCAAACATTCTTTTAACGATTCATTAAAATAAAATTCATGTTGAGTTTATTCTTCTTCAAAACTACTACTTCCAAATTCATCATCATTCAATGTTTCAAAAAAAGAATATGCAACACCATACTCAATAGAATTTTTGGATTCAGCATCACTACCTTATTCATCAGCATGATTATATAAGAAACGTTTTCTATTGGATTTGAGGAATCTTATATCTTTCCCTAGGGAATATGATGTCCCCTTATCTCTCTGTTTCTTCTGTGGTCCACTTGTATTTTTGTATTCATGATTTGTATCCACTTATTTCATTCTTCAAGAACAATTATCCTTAATGTGACCAAAGGATCTATATTCAAATAATTTAATGGGATGTTTCCCTTTGTATTTCCTTATACATATGGTGACATTTTTTAAAACAATGATACATATCATCCATATTTTTATATACCTCATTTTTAGAATTGGATTCAAAAGATTAAACATCAATAAGAATATTCATAGAATTTTACTTCTTCATATTTTTGGAAGACAATATTCTATCATTTTTCTCATTTTCATATCTTTATCCCTTCTCATTTTAGAAGTGATGGGAGTGTTATGTAAATCATCCAGAGATAATATTTCAGGATCTCTATCTTCTAATGAAGAAACTTTTACATCAATATATTTAGGGATATTTATCAAACTATTTTAAATAACTATAGAATCTAGTAAATTTTCTCCAATACAACATATAGTAATAAAAATTTCATCTACCCTAGTAAATAAATCTCTAACATATACATTCCCAGCAATCATTAAATCTACATACTCCTGCCTCCATATTTTTAACCTTTCCACTTTCACTATTTTATTTCCTTCATATATTATTTTTTATTTATACCATATACCTTTGGTTTTGGAAACACCTTTCACCCTTAAGAATTCACATTGAGAAAGTGATGACAATGAAAATTTTCAGCCCTTTATCATTCTAGAAATTATTCTTATCAACAGATGTTAGAGGAACATTACCATCAATGGTAGGAAACCCAATAGTTCTAGTGTCAATTACATCTTAATTGGTCAATATAAGATAAAGAAGTATTCAATATTTCTTAATATGATAATTATATCAATCAAACACTAGAAGACCATTACACTACACACAATTCAAATTCTCTATCTACAAAAAATAAGTGAAGGAAACCTCCAACTCTGAAAAATGTTGAATTTTCCTAGTTAGGGTATTTTTAATTCATAAATAGGGAGGGGTCAATCAATGATACTAGTTATTTTATGATTCCTTGAAACAACTTTAACCTGGTGGTATAGAGTTAATTACCTTCAAAAAAAATTCAAACACACAGACAAAAGAACAAATGTATTTACAAGGTTCACTATTCAGTAAGAATAACTATATAATTGTTAGGGTTTAGAAATGATCAAATACCAAAAAATAAACTAAAAATAAATCATTTTGGTGGAATAAAATGAGTAGGATATACCCATTCCTTCATGTATCACTTTTAAGAGAATCCAAATGCATGTTTTCAGCCTATTAACACAAAAAGGGTAGTTCAATGTTTCTGTTGAAAACATTTTTCATGTACTTATCTCCCATTTCAACAAGTTTATTCAATTGAAAAATAATTATTCACATTAATACCAAGAAGTTGGTAAGAACCCATGAGAATTTATAATGAAACCTCTGTCTTATTTTTCAATATGATTATCCCAATTGGATTCGTTAAATCCGATATTTATATCTGATTTCTCAATCTAATATATATTACTCTGTCAAAATATGATCAAAAAAATCAGAACACTTTGTTCCCTATACTGGAAACCCGAAAATGGAATTTCTAGTTTTTATTGATCCATACTGATAAAATGATATGTTGAAAATGGTTAATACTAAATACGATTAAATACTAAGTTGCATTGCAATATTTTCACATATCATTCACTTCAATCCATAAAAGAATATTAAAAAAAATCTCAATAAAGAAAAATATTTCTCTCCCTAGAAAGTTGGATCTCATATAGCATTAATGAATAGTTTATCTGAGTCTGAACTATTTCATGTACAATGTAGTTTTCAACTTTTATAGGTGACCATTAGTGGTTTTGGGAAGAATCCCCAAAACATTCCCAATCAACCAAATTCACCAAAATCATGATTTCTCATGAATATCAAGTAAATATTCACTTCATAATATCTTCTAAAATCTTCTCTAATATTCCATCTTATTCAACTCTTCCATCGATATACATTTTTATATTCTAATCCAGATCTGTTTTCTGAATACGATGTTTCCATTGAAATTAAATCCAACAATTATATTCAACATATCTCATGACCTATTTTAAACATAAAAAAGTAATTAAACCTTTTTTAATTATTGAAAACATTATGGATTAAGCTCTAAAATTTTTACTTTTAATGGTAATTATATTATTTTCTTTTCTCCACATTCTTCAGATCTCATAATATTCTTTCTCTGAGTACAATTTCACACAGAGTTCTATTATAAGCTTCTTTCACTTTTGAATATGATTACGACTAGATAATATAGTGTTTTTATTACAATTAAAAGTATTTTATCTTCCTGAACCTCCAAAAACTAATTTATTTCCTTCTCATCCTAGAAAAGAGTAGGTTGAATATGATTTCAAGTATTGTTTTTATTTTCAATACATATGTGTTCAATTTCATTACAATTGGAAGTATTTTTTCACTCCCTATTTCATTCATTAGTCTTTCCACATACATTTCACAACAAACATATTATTTTTGATAATTTCAATATCAGGAATTCATTGTAACGTTTGACATATCATAGTCATGATGACTGTGATACTCTATCAATTGGACTCTAAGTGAAACTAATGACCATTTATTTCTAGTATGATTAATCCTAAATATTATTGATTTATCACTACAGATTCATAGTGTATCCTATGATCTATTACTTAAAAAATCTCCTTAATATAAACATTTTCATGAATTTTAAGTATAATACTTTTGAATATGATGTCCTATTCCAATTTTTCAAAAAACAATGTGATGTTATTTTCAATTTTTCTTAAACATCCTTGACATCAAAAGTAAATAACTTAAATACAATATTTGTTCTAATCATCTCGTTCCTAAAATTGGGTCTTTTGAACATATCCTTGGTAGATTTATTAAAATGATACGTCCTTCTGTTGATTCTTTTGATAGGTGCATCTTGGGATCTTGGTGTTTACAATATAGGATGAGGTCGGGTCTCTTCAATAAATGATACATGATGATTTTAATTTATTTTGAGGATGAATTGAGAATTTCTTAGTCATGTTCTTCAAAAACCTGTAATGCTTCTCCCCTCTAGCTATTCTGAAGGTTGTACGATTTTCATATGAAAGGATATTCACTTGCAATTTAATTATGGATATATTTTCTAGATCATCAACTACCATAAAAAAATCCCTATATTTTACATATGATAAGAAATGTAGCTTTCTTTTTTGTGTGTTCTAATTATAGATATGATTCTTTCTAAATATTGAAATCTATGTGGATCTCTTTCGAAGTAGATGTCTCATGGCCACCATTGGAGTTGATTTAGATCACATCTAGAGAGAAATCTCAATACAAAAAATAGGTGGTCTTTGAATTTTGGAGTTATAATTGTTTGACATGTAAAAAAATTGGGAAAATTTCTCCTCGTGTTGTTATGATCGTGGGGATTCACATAGGGTAGTGGTATGATATCAAGAAAGTATTTAGGATCGAAAGAAATTGATGCTCTTATTATGGATAAGTTCAATAGTAAGGATGCAACAATTGTTGTTCCCAAAAGAAATGATTCTGCATTGTTAAACACGTATCTAAAGGTGGTGGATATCTTTGGATGGTTGAGATGTGAATATTCCAAATGCAATTCGATAGTATAGAAAATATCGAGGACTGTGTGAATTGACGGGATGAATGAAACAAATTCTCTTGAACCAGATGTCATCATTAGAAATAATTCATCACATGTATTAGTTGTTTTTCTTGATGAATGATATTTTCCTGAGGTGGACATTTAGTCGAAATGTGTGGGAGGATCGGTGGCCAACATGGGCCCTGAGAATTATTTGTTGGTCTCATCAATTGTGCATGAGGATTTTCTAAAGGTTGGGCCCTTGAAATATCCAATAAAAATCATTCCATATATTAATCATTGTAATAACATTGAGTGTCCATGAATTGAAGGTATTGGAGAGGATGAAACTGACCTAGTGTTGGAAGTGAACTCCAATGATGGGAAGTGATTATCCGGGGTAATGCCTGGAGGGGAGAGACTAATTCAATATTAGGATTATTTTTCTAATGGATGAAATTTTAGTGATCATCACAACTCAAGGATAAAGAATATGTGTAAGGGACTCGGGGAATTTGGGAGTTTCATTATGATAAAGATAATGAAAAATAAATGTCATAAGGACTACTCTTATTTAAATTATCCAATGGATACATTGTCGGTCAAAAAATACAGTTCCAAGCGTATGGATTGTTATGCTACTACGAATGGTCATTTTAAAAAAATATTTGAACATCTTATGTAGAATAATAATGACTATTGGTAGTGATTCTATACAATATGATAAATAGAAGGGGAGGAATGATGTAATATCTCACTCTGTAGTAGTTAGTCTTAGTGGCTATAGAGTACGTTTTGCTTGTACCTCATTGGATGATAGTCAAGGTGTATAAAAAATTAAAAACAATATTAGGTTAAGGCTATCCCAAAGATTCCAATAGTAGAGGAAGATGGGGGAAAAGTGATTCTTCAGGAGCTTTGCCTTCTATCTAAGGAATAAATTATAGAGGTGGATATTCTATTTAAGTATTCTAATGTCGATGTTTATATGATAGAAGTGATAATTTTTTGTATGAAATTAAATATGTAGGGAAGTGAGCGAATGAATAAGAACTATATGATTTTCACAAGGTAATTCAAATAAATGAAGTTAAATGTAGAGTGGTTCACCAAAACTTGAGAAAAGATGGATTATCATTTTCAAGACCTCATCAAGGATGATTTAGATACAAAGGACATAAAACTTCATGGGAAATTATATAGGGATTATTCTTCCAGAATTTTAATTCATTCCTTTAATGATATTTAAATTTCATTTAGTTTAAGACTTCATTGGGTATATTTTGTGAAGTGTCCCACTTTTACTATAAAAGTTATTTTAAAATAAAAAAAAATTTCATTCACTAGTTTATAGTTTATTCATTGAACAGATGTGTCATTATTCTCCCCAATCAGGTATACTAGGAATGTGTTGAATAGGTTTTAGATGGAAGATTCATAATGGATGTATACATTAAAATAAACCTAGATAAAAGTTTCAAATGAATATGAATATACAAAGGTTTATGTGACCCTCCAAAAGAAAATTTTCAGTATTTTTATTTACATGAAAGGATATTGCAGAAAAAATATTTCACCACATTTCAATCCCCATGATAATATAGTTTTCTAAAGGAAATTATTATAATGGTTGTGATGTGTATATAATTCAATATCAACCATATAGTGAATTTTTGTATCTAATATTATAGAAAATCACTACCACAATTTTTTTGGGTTTGTAGATGATTATTAGGTCAAATTTAGTTGATTTACAAAAATCAACTTCTTATTTAGTGTACTTCATTATAATCTCTATTATTTGTTTTAAATGAAAAAAAGATATATTTTATTTCATTAATAACTAAAGAAGCCATATATTTCCCTATAATTCAATATAGTACATAGTTAATATGTATCCAACAATAGCACGATGATATTGGATATAAAATGGTATATCATATTCCATTCTAGTTATCAAAATCAAGTGTGACATTAATTAAAAATAATAGCATGAAAAAACTCGTGGATGAAGTCAATTTATATTAAAAATAATTTCCTAATTGAGAAATTTGATGAATATGTTATGAATTTAGAGTATGTGACTACCAATATTATTGTGGTTGATAACATAACTAACATTTTACCCATGATATAATAAGGTAATGAAAGATTTATTCTAGGATTTTAATTTAAAAAATCATTTAATATGTAATTGGTTATGGATCCCCAACACCCTGTGTAAATTAATATTTTTTAAGGTTTGATTTCTATCCTCAGTTTTCAAAAATATCTTTCTCACTCTCTCACTCTATCTAATTCATATTCATGGATGTTAGCATTGGTCATATTGATAATGAAGTATAAGTTTTTGGTGGAGAAAAAAAGAAAGTACTTATGTATAATTTTTCTAATGGAGTATCTACATATGTAAGAGTGCTTAGTTGTAGTGGTTTTAGAATTAGGGATCAAAGACGTTAAGGTTGTGAAATGTGTTATCATGTGAGATTTTTTTCATTTAACTCATGTTTATCACATTTATCCTAAATTCCCATGATATAGGAGTTTATTAAAAAATGTATATTTGATTCCCTTTTGGAAGGAAATATCCAAGAATGTGGTTTCAGCCTTTGTGGTTATGGAATTTACCAAAAAACCCCTAGACATAGTCTTTTTTAAGGGGAAAAGAACCATTATTATGTGTGGTGATTTTGTGTTTATAAATGATTATATGTAGAACTTTTATTTGTATAAAATATGTTGAAGTGGTATATTATAGTAATGAATTTTAATTCGACACCATATAAAATATATTTTTTCTATATAGACACCCAAAATAAGATTGATGTAAGGGACAAAAATGTGGCTTCCCCCATGGTGGAGTTACAATTCACCTATGAAAAATAGCGAAGAGAAGCTATGGGAATTTAAATGGTGTACAGAATATACGGTGGTAGTTGAAAAATTCATGAAAAACATTGTTTATCATGTGATAAAAAATGACAAATTATTGGATCTAAACATCAAGGCATTTGTCTTGGTGGCTTTCAATATCACATAATATAAATGGGTTTCCAAATACATGTGTGTTTTATAACCATGGTGGACTTATAAAATGTTTATTTTTAATAATATATCAATTTCATGGATGAAATACGTTGAGTGTTTCACTATTTGAAAATCATGGCAACATGTTGTTGGATGTTTCCCTGGGTGTTTAGAAATTTAGTTTCACCTATGAGAAATAGTCGGCCTAAAAGAATTATGATGCTATTGTGGTGATAATGTTTGATGTTTAAAATGGAGTTATTTTTTAATCCAATAGTTAAATGAAAAACAAGAAATATATTTTTTAAATTTTCATTTTGAAGGGAATTTTTCATTGATATTAAACATTTTGTTCCACGGTGACCCAAAGAAATAAATTTTGGGGAGCGAGGAGCTAAAATTTGAAGATTCCTAATCTTACGATTCATAACTGTTTCTTCAAGTATTACATGGACAAGGAAATATATTTCTAGGAATTATTCTATAATTAATTTATGGGAGATTTCATGAATTTATTGTTATTTCATTTGAAAATTTGTTACAAGCTTCAATGAATATAATGAAGGTTTTGAAGTTGTTATTTACTTGAGTGCAAGAAGATAAAAATCATGGGGAGTTATGTAATGTCATGAAAAATCATTTTGAAGATGAATACTAGTATATTAATTTTTAATGTTTCTTATATATTAATAATTCATATTATTATATGAAAAATGACTATGACAGAAAAATAATACCTATAATAATAAAGGGGGGGTTCTTTAAGACATGTTGGGAAATTAAAAGTCTGAAGGAGGATGAAATATTGGGAGGTTTATATTGCTGGAATCTCATTATATTAGAATGAAGTGACATTAAATTTTATGGGTATATCTATATTCATATCTCATGAATAAGATAAAACTCTTCATGGAAATAGTAGTGAGTTCCTCCTTGGATATAAAGCAATGATATTTTCAATTTTTTAAAAACTATGTATAGAGGGTCGGTGAGACTACTCCATTGTATAAATATGACACCTGCTATATTCTCTACAATTTTTTTTCATAGGCACATAACCTTTCCATAATCTATGGGTTATCCTTGATAGGATGAACAATGTAAAATTATTTGTGTCCTTTTCTAATTTCAGTCACTTAAAAGGAAGAATTATTCAAGATAAATGGGTTTTCCTCACACTAATAGAACATCATAACAAATAGGAGAAAATAATTAAATCATTATTGATATGGCTAACTCCACCCCTATTAGATTAATATCATTTATAAGTGACCCAAATTAATCAATGAACAAGTATACTTGACGGGAGAATTCCATTGATAAAATCTCTCATCTAGCCTCTGATGTGAACATGTAGGATTTGAATCTATGATACTACAATCGACCAACTAAAGAACAACCCAAAACCTTGAGTATCTCATGGTCGAAAAAATCAATACATCCTATCAATAAATGATCAAAATCCCAAAAAATAAAAAAACAACATTATTGGTCACCATGGATGTAATATAGAAACAATCCCAACTTGTATGGTTTGGGGAATTTTTAACACCACTACAACCATGGAGGTAAAAAATTCCTTGGGAATGATAAGAGTTCACAGTGGACGATGAAAGATATCCCCGTCCTAGTTAGATAAGGAATTAATATCACATCCTCCCCCACCCCTATATAAATTATTCTTCTCTATACTACGTGAAATTTCATAAGGAACACCTCTATAGCTTTAACATTTTGTAACCCATTTTTCACTTTGGGGACACATTTAAAAAGGTTTTTTGGATACTCCCAATGAATCACAATTCATAAATTTGTTACATGGGATAATTATAAGGCAAGGTGCTATGAAAAATTACATTAAGATACATTTTTTAGTGGTATTGTCACAAAACAATGGTAATTTTGAATTTTGCAATGTTTTCTAGAAAATGTTTCTACAATAATTAATTTTTTTAGGAAAATTTCACTACATGAAATTTGAGCTATAAGAACGGAACAATACTATAGTTTTGGAGAAACACTGGTATATGTACCTTAGAGAAACACATAGCAATGGTTTTGTCCTAACTTTTGGTACAGTTTTACTTGACAGAAAAAATACCAATTGTATTGACAAAAATTACTGGTATAGGTCTCTTTTAGAGACCCTATACCAATGGTTTTCATAAAACCATTGGTTTTGGTTGAAAAACCAGTGAACCTATACCAACTATTTTATGAACAATTTCTATACATACCAATATTTTAATTGATAATTTTGTGAAAAAACTCTATATACATAAAAATTTAAAATTATTATATATATATATATATCAAATTGTGTTCATGAAATACATCTTAGCATAGTTTTTCAGTCACTGGAATATAAATGGGCACTATCAGGATCGAAACCAAGCTGGAGTGTATTTTTAAATAACTTATACCAATGATTTTTTTAAACCATTGGTATGGGGTTTTAATATGTGGTATTGGGTTTTAAGATAATTTATACAAATAGTTTTTAGAAAACCATTGGTATTGGTCTATACCAACACCAGAATAGCCAACGCCCCTACAGACCATTGGTATAGGCTATTCCTACAGTCTAGAGACCTATACCAATGTTTACCAACCGTTAGTGTATGCTTTTTTCGAGTATAATTTTATTTATTATCATTAAAAATATATATATTTATATTTATAAAATATATAACCAAAACATATTTTTGTTACATAAAATAATAATAATATTTTATTTTCATTATATTAATATATAAATTTTTTGTAAAATACTTTAGTATTTTAAAATTATGTTAACATAAATATAAATATCTAATATTTTTATTAATATATTAATATTTTATTACTTATTTAATGTTTATATATGTATAATATATTATTAATAATATATTAATAATATATTACATAGCTAATATATATATATATATATATTCATTTATAGTACATTAATAATGATAAAATGTATACTGTTTCTATTACATGAAACCTTCGCGACCTTAAATAAATAATAATTTATCTTTATTGTCTTAATATATAATTTTTTAATAATATTTATTATTTTCTTAAAACATAGATAATATATATATATAATTATTATTATATTATTATTAATGTATAACATAGCTAATATATTTAAGGATAAAATTATATTGTTATTAATATATTACTAATATATAACATATATATATATATTAGAAGTATATTTGTATTTATTATTATTAAAAATATAACATAAATATATATTTCTTATACATTCATTCATATATATATATATATAATTGTAATGACAATTTTATTATATTATTAAATTATTTCTTACTAATATATTTTAATATTTTAAAACATAGCTAATATATATAAAAATAAATTTTTAATATTAATATTATATTATTATTTATTATTATTATATATATATATTATGCATGTTAGAGGTAGTCCCATAATGCCACTCGATGTCAATTGTCTATCTATTAACAGGAAAATTGGGGTAGGGTATTGTGTGTGCAATCATGTGGGGGAAGTTGTCAAATCTAGGGCGTAAGGGTCAACAATTAGTGTGGGTGTAAGAGGGAATGGAGGTGCATAGTTAGCCTGTGGGAGGATTGGCCAGCATGGTGTTCGGTGCTAGTTATATGTTTGTGAGATTATTTCAATATATATATATATATAATAAAATTTTATATCATTTAAAAAATGTAGGTAAATTATTTCATGGATACTCAAAAAATATTTCCAAAAAATAAAAATTTACCCCCGTTTAAAAAAACACACATAAATAAAAAGGCTTTTCTAAATGTAATGAAAATATACGTAATTGGATAATGATAAACTTTTATAAATATATATAATTAGTGACCCATCATTTCCCTACATTTTTTAGAATTTTTGTAAACTCATAAGGAATATTTAAAACATTCCAAATGAAAAAAAACACAATCAAAAAAAATAATATTGAGGAAAAAGCCACTTATGAGTTGCAAGCCAAAATATTCTTTTAATAAATGAAAGACCAATGAGAATTATAATCTTCCCCTAGGAAGATTTGGTGAGAATAATCGTTACCCTTATAATGATGAGTTTATTCCTTTATTTTACTCTACATCTGTGAATTTCATTAACATTGGCACCAACAATCATTCATAGCACGAATCAATCACATAAGAGATGGATGAGGAATTTTTTTTGGAAATGGTCCACATCAATGTTCTTAAATAAGTTTTAAATACCTATCAATATATGAAACAAATAATCTAAGGGCCCTTCAAATACTGAGTTACTGCCTCCTTAGTGAGCCTCACAAAAATAAATGGAGAAGAATGTGGAAGTATCTCATCCATCACCCAATGAATATGGTACTTATACATTAAAATAAATAGTATGTCAATATGAAGAATAGATAAAATTATTAAATAAAATCAGTTTTTAAAAACGCAATTGAAATATACTTATTGTGTATAATTTCTATGAAGAAACTCATATTTCTCAATTGGGAAATGACCCTCAACAAAGAGAAACTACTCTGCTAAAGAGGGTAAAATTCATATGTATGACCAAACCATTAACTAGGAAACTGATTTATGTATGCCAACGGATGAGGTATTTAGAACATACACACATTAGGGATGAACCCCGAACCATTTTTAGTGATCTTCCCATATGAAACATATACTAGTTATCAGAAATAAACATGAGCATGCATACCATATCATGCTTGACTAATATCTTTGCACATGTGTTTGGTTATTATATAATACTTTATAAATATCTGATCTGTGAAATCATTAAAATCTCTATTGTATTCTATAGAAGGATGTATAGAACCAGTGATACATAAAAGGAATCCATACCTTGGGTTAGTAGATGAAAATCCTCTTACACTCAATGTAAAACATCTGACCCTTCCAATCATTCATAGAAATAGTGATCCTGAGATATACCACTAAAAAGTTTTATCTTCATGTGTCCCCATGATGATAACACTAGACCACTAGTAGGAATTCAATCTCAGATGTTTTTTGTGGGATCTGGATGGAACAAAAATTTCCTTTTTTGATAGCATACCTTTTGGGTCCATCAATGATTTGAAATATCTTGGTCTGTTGTTTATTTACTAGTTCATCTCAATGATAACAAAAAATATGTTACTGAACCTAAAAAATTGAAAATAGAATGTAGATGAGACATTATTATGATACATTTAGAGATTTTATTTTCTAAACTACTCCTTAATCCAGAAACTCTTATATGATAATAGACATTACTATTCATTGAAACATTTTTATAATGATTTATTGAAGTTTTTAAACACGATCAAAAGACCCCGTTTGATTCAATGAGTTTCCAAAGATACTTAAAATAGATTAGATATTATAAAATAGTCCAAGGCCAAGTCTCAAATGAGGTCTATAGCTAATGAAATCAAATTTCATAAGAAAAAGAAGCTACTATTACATATAATTTATCACCGATACTAGCTCTAAAACTAGAACAACTTAAATATCACATGGTACATTCTTTTAATTGGTAGTAAAAATGCAGTGTACTTTTAAGGAATGGTAAAAATAATAGAGGCATCGACCATATGAGTATTTATATAATTATGATTATTCCTTAGGAAAAGATAAATTTTAAATTTACTTTATCTCATCTATTGAGAATAGCCTACTGAAGGTACTAGAGCCTATTAATCCCAATGAATTATACATCCATGACCAACTAGATTATTTTCACTTCCCACAAATATTGGGACACATTATCCATATGTACATTATCTTCAATTTCATCCTCTAAATAATTGTATATTCAGGTTAATTCTATATTTTAAAGTCACTAAAAAATTTTCATATAGCAACCAATGATTTTCAGTCCTTGATAATACATCCTAGAAGATGAACATCATTTTCACATAACAACTATACATGAAAAATTCATGTTGGTCTAATATATTTACAAAACTTGAAATATAAAAAACTGCTTCATAATAGTTCTACAATGTCTCCAACACATATGATCATAATTATCATCCTCCATAGACATATAATCCATAAAACAACTACTCACATCTAGGGAAATTAATGATATAAAATAATGAGATCTGATTCATAGTAAGCATAAACATGGGTGATAACAATTATCATCTATGAATATCATAAGAATTAAGGGTATAAGATACCTAGAATTTTCCTATTAGATGTAATTAAATTCCTTTAAAATATCACTAAGGAATTATTGATGAAAATAAACTCCCCATTTTGAAATCATCTATTTAGAAAACATTGATAATATATTGGAAAATATTTTCTTTAAAATAAACCATGTAAACATATGATCTAATATCTAATGAAAAAAATAGTCATGATAATGCTAAAATCGAAACATTTTTTGTAATTTAAAAGCATTCCTTCCATACTATTGTTAGAAAAGCCAAAAATTTAATCATTTGAAAAATTAAAAGAATATTCCTTACAAAAAAGAATGTAAAAATTATAATATGTGAATATTACATTAAATAATAATAGTATAATATTAAAAACATCCCTGAAAACATTTTTAGAAAACATGGATATTTAAGATAATCATTTCATTATTTACTACAGAAATGATGTTGATATTCCATAAAAAATATATTTTCTATATATTTATTACAAGAATTAATGAAAATGAATGGAAAATCTATATTTTCATGACACAACCAGAGAAGAAGAAAATTCAAGTGTATCTTGATAAGTAGATTATAATATTTCACCTTCATAACATAATAATAAATAATCTTGTTAAAAAATGTTATAACACAAAACCAGTAACATAGGATATGATTTCCAAAAAATAAAAATTAACTCTAATATAATTAATTTAAATTTATCATACTTCATTAAAAGATTCATTTTAATACATATAATAATATATATGATCCCTTAATAATATTCCAATAGTACCTTTTATCAATAATTCATTATTAAAATATCCATTTCTAGGTGTCAACTGTTACGTTTATCATGAGTATTCCAATTTAGTAGTCATATTCCTTGTGCATTTATCTCGGTTATATTTCCTCCCAAATATAAATGATGATATAAATATAATATATATTAATTATATACTCATTCAAAATCATCCCAACGTGTGCATGAACATTGATTTCATTTTTCAATGGGTGGGAAAAATAAATGTAAACATTAGTTCTAATTTAAAAGATCATTATTATATAATAAATATTATATATATTCATCATTTTCATTTTCATTTAAAAAAATGTGAAATATAAGTGAATAATGAATCACATCACATCATGGGGGTGTAATCCCACACATATGCACGAGGAGAATTATCATTTCCCATAGTATTAGATATCTATAATATAGATATGATAATATCATTCAAGTATTATATTAAAGTCATAAATTTCATATATAATCATTAATCTAAACATTATATAATGAATTAAATATGATGATGAGATATGAATTTTATTGCTTATTAGATACGGTAAGTCACACATACACATAGGAAATAATTTGAAATATTCATCGATAGAAAAGAGGATGTATGCTGGCTTTTTAATAATCAAAATAAAATTTTAGGAAATTTAGGATATACAATTTATTATTTAATGTTATGTACAAATTATTTAAATGAGGTAAATATGAGTATAAAATAAAGTGATCAGTTATGAATATTACCTCTTCTTGGAAATGACTTCTGTAGATATTATCTATAAGGATCTAGTGAATTTAATTTATAAAAAAAAAAATCCAATAATGTTTTTATAGTTTAATTGAGATGTAAATTTGGTAGATTTATTTCATGACATGAGTCTCAATGTACTGTAATGACATGAGTTGTCGAGTTCATTGTTTAATTGTGTTGACAGGCACATTTACAATTTATCAAAAAAAATTAATTATAACACATTAATTCTCTAGAGAAATGCCTCAAAATAGATATAGACTCAACGATAAGGTATCTCAAAGTCGTAATCCCATAAAAAATTGAATTTCTAAATTTTTTGTGTCATTTTAACCATTATAAATTTTATTAACCTTTAATTAGACAATTTTAATTATCTCCGTAGTAATAACTTTTAAAATACTAAATTTCTGTAATTTTTACATATAACGTGAAAATTGGACTACAATTTTATTTTAAAAAAAATTAATTTTATTCAATGTCACATTCAATAATTCTTATTTCAATATTTTTTTGATATTTAAGTAATTTAATAAAATATTATTTTCAAAAAATTTGATTACTACCAATTTTGATACTATTAATTTAATTTTTCATAAAAGGTGTAAATAAGAAGTTTTAATTCAAATAAAATGATTCAAAACAACAATAATATGTCTTGTAGAATTATATAATACGTGGAACACAATAAATTATTCAGATTATTTCACTTTTTATATATTCAAAATCATTTATTTTATATTTCTATTAATTTCTTAAATATAGTTTTTATGTTTTGAATGAATTTAAGATATTTATATAATACATAAAATTGAATATAAATTACCATCATGAATAAAATTTCATTATTCAAAAATTTACTATTAATATTCATTAATAACTATTATTTTTTCTATTTAACACATCATGGAATATAAAAACTAAGCGAGTGACATTTTCTAACTTTCCATGAGTTAATGAATATATATATATATATGTTATTATAATTGCAATTTTACTTTAAAATAAAATATTTATATTCTAAAATGATTATGGTCAAATTAATTTACACAATAATAATTATGATTAAATATTATGGCCTCATCAATAATATTTAATCTCGATTAACCTGATTTTCCCTTTACAAAAGTGATAAATTTTATCATTGATAATATCCATATTAATAGATAATAATGGGGGTCTATTTAAAAACATTTAACCTCTTGATTAAAAATATGAAATCCAAATTATATAATTCCAAGCTGATATGTTTTAGAAATTATATTTAATGTACATGTGAAAAATGCAACCAAAACCACTTTTTAGACAAAAATAATTTTAAGAATAAAACTAGATTTATACTAATCTTATTCCTTGAAAATGATTTGTTATTTTTTTTAAAATATTTGATTTATTAGATAATATATAAATATCATTAATATTACTCCCAAATAAAGATTAATTTAATTTATTAATAGAAAAATAAATTCAATACATTAAAAAAAATTCAAAAAAAACATAACTTTTATTTTCATATAATTTTTTTTCAAAATATATACATTTGTTAAATAATGAAGTAATTTTATAAATGTGTAAATTTTTTATTTCTCATAATTTATTCATTAACATTCATAAATGGAAATACAACTGATAGGTGATAAGAGAAACATAAAATTGTAATAATGTAATATGGTTTAGATAAACCAATTTTTATCTATAATGAAATCTTCTGAAGAAAAAAATTATTATTAGAGAAATATTTCACAAAAATCTAGAGATCATACAATATTGCAACTTTGAAAATAAATTATTCCTAAAAATTAATCACATTAATATAAATATATGATGATACTTTTGGTTCATCACGTCCTAAATTTCACACATAGCTTCAACAAATTGGTGGTTTTTTAAGAAAACATTTATTAGTTTAGTGGTCTAGTTTCATAACACTTTTTGTCTGTGATCTATAATCTTTATTAGTCTTTAATCGTAGGAAATAACCTTTCCAATGGTAATACCTCAAGAATTACATACATTTTAGGTATTAGTAATGTACTTTCTCATGAGAGATACATGGAACACATCATGAACTTTATAGATATTTAATTAAAGTTCCAATCGATAAGATACCCGACTGATATGATCATGAACTTCAAATGGACTGTATAACTAGGGTTTAGATTTTCCTTCATTCCAAATCTCATCACACTCTTATATAGATGTTTTTTAGGAATATCATGTCACTAACATGAAGTGGTAGGTATTTTTATGATTTTCTTCATAACATTTTTATTGACTCGAAGATTCTAGTTTATGCTACAGAATGGCTATACTTGTTTCTTCCATTTCCACATCTGTAATATTCCCGAAGAGATTTCATTATAGAACATCATTATAACATGATTGAGTTATTCACTTTCTAACATATATTGATTCACATTAATCCATGTGAATGGTAGTGTTAATGTTATTCTTATATATAAATTTAAACAAAGGAAGGTGTTGGTACCAACCACCATTAAAATCCAAATAGAATGATCATTACAGGTCTTCTATAGTTTTAATGGTGCTCTCATATTGACCACTTGTCTAAAGATTATATGTTTTTTAAAATCATTTACCTATATTCAGATCCCACTTAATTTTCTGGTAAAAAATTTAGGTAATCCCCAAGCCCCAATCAAATACAAATGATAGATGTAAAAAATATAATCTTACACCTAATTTATGTATAACTGTGTATGTTAATCTAGAGATAAATCTTTTTTGAGAGTGATGAAGTGTACTAACATAATATGGAATATTATTATAACCTTTATATAATTATCTCCTTGATATTTTTTGGATATTTCTATGAAAAAATCAATGGTTATTTTTTCACATGTCCATTATGGTACAGAAAATCCATGTAATATCCCCTTAGACTTTTTAAACATAGCCTTAGCTTTATGGAAATAATTCTTTAGGAAACATTCATAGAAATATCTCTCTTCATGTAATTCCATAATAAATTATTTTTAAAATCCTATGCATCTTCATACTTCAATAATGATTAAGGAATATAGAAATATGAGATTAATCCAAAAAGCCATTCATCAAAAAATGGTACCTAGAAAACATATACATTATTATTAAATATTATTATTCATTAACAATCATTGTGGAACAAAGAAAAAATTATCACCTTATTTTGAAACTCTACATCTTCTTTCTAATTGTATTTAATCATCACAAGAATATTTGGTTGATAAATAATTTAAGCTATATATGATTTCCCATATTCCTTGAATATTTATTGATTAATCCTTCTTAAACACATATGAGTTAGTTCTTTTTTGATCTCCATCATATATATGATAGTATGATCCTTTTTCCTAAAAGAATCTACCACCTTGTTCACATTACAGTGGTGGTAATGTTTTGAGTAGTGATAACATTTAATCAGATAAAACCATATTATTTGGGATATTTTTAGTTAATTTTTAGTTAAAATAGACTTTTAACTTTTTTCATTAGTAAATGTTTCATAACTTTATCCATGGATATAATTCCTCAATATCTATAATGCATAAATTTCCATAGGTAAATCTAAATCATGCGTTTTTTAATTTTCTCAAGAAACATAAATTTTATTGTGCAATGATTTGTAACCATATCATTCCTTATGATGGCACATCCAAGTCAAATTTTTTATTCTTTAATAAGTAATAAAAATCCTTCTCCACTGTATGGTGATTTATGCACATGTTTTATAACTATCCTTCTATTTATTTCATTAAAACCTTCCTCACATTCATCCATCCAATGGAATGTGTATCCCTTCCAAGTTAACAAGATAGTGGATTCGATATCCATGCAAATGTCTCTATAAATTACCAATAATATCAATACCAATGAGGATAAAAATTCATATAAGTAATAGTTTTTGGTTTTGGAATGGTTTCAATAAAATATGTTATTAAGGGGTCTACCGAAATACCCACTAGTAAAAATTATGGTTTTCCCAACACATTTATGCCAACAGTTTGAAAAACCCCATTGGTATGTTGGTTTTACATTTAACCTTTCCCAACGGTTTGAACAAACCTTTGGTATATTGTTTTTACTGTCAACCATTACCAGCGGGTTGAGTAAACCATTTGGAAAGATTTCATTTTCTTAATGTATACCATAATGTTTATAAAAATGTTGTTAAAGTCTATATTTCCCAAAGGTTTTTATGAACATTGAGAAGGCTTTCCCCCAAATATATAGTACATCTAGTTTCACCAATCTGTGCGATTGTATCCCTACAACCCTAAACTGAATCACTCCTGAAGCACTCCCATTACCCTATGTTGTGAAACTCCTTCCACCCGATTGATCCATATTCAATCAATAAATTTTTTATATCAAAACCACAAATTTATATGTTCTACCATAGTTTTAATGTTCAAAATCAATTTTTTTTTTCTGTTTTGATTTGGCATAAACAAGTTGTCAATGCAGTCTGTGGCATGGTATACCCAATATGTTCACTACTATTTATTTTATGTTTTTTATTTTACACATCAAGTGTAATGATTGTGTGAATAACATATATTTGATGTCTTCATATCCAATCCTTATTTTTATTGTTAGTGAAATTTATGAACTAATGGTGATGCTGGTGAGATGTATCCCCTCTCAATGATGGTAAATGGTTTGTTTATTCATATTGTCAAGAGGTGGTTAGTGGATATAAGTTTGGCCAACGTGAGAGGATTAGAGATGGTTGTGCTAATGGTGTAAGTGATTTTACATTTTTAGGGGGTGGATATGTTAGTTTCTATGGACTTTAATTTAGTTGAAAATTGTATTTAGGTTACTTATTTACAGTTTCTTTTCAAGTAATAATGGGAAAGTTAGTGACATTAAAGATGAATTGGCAGCTTGTTGGTGATGGATTGGAATTTTGATGTTGGTTTTATTGGTTATAGGGAATATTCAAGGAATAATATAGTTATTTCCTACCCTACACCCCCATCCCCTGGACACCCCCACCCCCTAGACAAACCTGACCCCCTAGACACCCCCAACAACCTTAACACCACCCCTAGACACCCCCCCATATGACATCCCCCATCCCCCAATAACCCCCCCCCCCCCCCACCTCATAGATAGAGCCCCCCCCCCTCCCCACCACCACCACCCTTGTACACCCCTCACCACCCATAGAAACCCCCCCATCCCTAGACTACTCCACCCCCTAGACACCCCCACCCCCTTGAAACCCCCAACCACTTCTACACCCCTTACTACCCCCCCAAGGACCCCACTATCCCCCCCTCGTACACCCCTTAACATCCCCACCCTATTGGAAATCCCCTCCAGACATCACCCCCTAGACACCACCCCACACCATGAAACCCCCACCACCTAGACACCCACACCACCATGGACACCCCCACCCCCTGGATAGCCCCCCCTCTGGACACCCCCACACCCCCTGGACACCCCCACCCCCTATACACCCCACCCTACAAGGCATCCCCCCTAGACTCCAACAACCCCTTGAACCCCTCACCCCCACCCCTAAGAACCCCCACACAATGAATACTTCAACTTTGGGTATTGTTTGTTATGAAATATCACAACAATTCAAAATATTTTCTTTTTATTGCATCAATAACTTATTTAAAAACGTTTTTTATGCATTCTACATCTTTAATGAATATAATTCACATTTTAATATCTTAAACAATGTTCTATCAGGTCCACGGTGTCCTCTTGACATTCATAAATGAAAAAATTCCAAAACACATTTCACCAAAAAATTTGGCACACATAACTAAATTATTATATCTTCACATTGTTTTAAAAATATGGTATCAACCCCAGCATAGTTGACTACATCAACTAGAAACCCCTTTATGGATATCTAACAAGGGTATAGATTATCCCATTGGAAAATAAATTTCAATTCATCATTCTAAATCTCCTTATACATGGAATCATTCTTCTTTTCCCCATGGAAAATTCATCTTATGACATATGACTCCTCTTAGATCAATTTAATATTTCTTGGATCATGGTCCACACATTTGACTATGATTTTTCAATACATGAGGAAATTTTTACCATCATTTTCATATTATATTTCCCATTTATTCAGATTATATATTATAAATATCACTCAACTAATCTACTAAAATATAAATCTAAAATTTACAAACACCTCAATAATTCTTCTCCACAAGTGTATATGACTTTTTACATTCATTTAAATATCATCAAAAATATTCTAAACCATCCATGAACATTTTTTTGGGTCTCAAAACACTCTCCATATCTCAAGTTATATATTTATTACTTATTTTATTAAATACTTGTAATAATCGGATTATTCTCCTTCAAAGGCTCGTGTATTCAAAATCTCTCTATCTCCCTGAAACAAGATGTATAAGAATATCAACATTATCTAATAGAATATATATCTTCTCTCAATATGAAAAACTATCATGGTATAATATTTATAATTGATGTCAATATTATATATTTATATTAATTTATACTATTTTTTATAAATATGATATTTTGTTGTCTTTTATATTATTATTCTCATATAGTGTAGTGTCTAAGTTATGGTTTCATACAAGTTGAACAATTCTTATTTAAATAAATATATTTTTAATTAAATCTCAATATTATAGAATTTATTTTGATGAAATGACTTCTAAATTTTTTTTAAAGAATGGATTGAAGATGGATGTATGAAACTGATTGGATATCAGGCGATTTTCAAAACAAATTGGAGATATTATTAGATTTTTCATTTCACAATGAATCAGATAGTGGTCACATACACTTCCCTTATTAAAATTGTATTTTAATACCTTGGTTGATCCATAAAGATTTCAGCTACCACAAAACCAAATATTGTTTTCAGGAAAACTACTATGTGTGGAATCACAATTGGGAGAAAATGAAATCTCAAAATGCTGATGATGCAAATGGGAGGAATGGATTAGTGAATTTATTATATAACTGGATTATTTTTATTCATAATCATGAAAAATAAAGGGTTCCTACCCAATTACACTTTGATATGAGCACACATGATGTGTCTAGTGAAAATGATTATGTTGTTAGGGTGAATAAATTGAATAATGATGCCCCAACATCAATATATCGACAATGTGATAAAATGAAAAAGCATGAATTTGTAAACAGATTGTTTAATGGGAAAACAATGTTTGAGATTTCTAATCCTGCCATCGATTACATTTTTACCTTCTTGAAGGGAATACATCAAGATGAAGCTGATATTCCCTCAAACCACTATATTGATTTAATGAAAGATGAAGAACATGGATTTTCAATAAACAAAATTCATGCTTTCCTGAAAGATTTCAGTTTATTCTTGGAGGATACTATTGAATGAAATGATTTTATAAATGTGGAACATCCCACTGGAAGCCAAAAGCAGATGGAACACCATCTCTTGTACCAAAAAAAGTAATGTAGCACTTTCCATTGATTCCTAGACTCCAGAATCATTTTATGTATGATGAAATATCAATAAAAATGCAATGACATGATATCGAGAGAAAGAAGACTAATGATGAGTTGCTTCACCCTACAGGTGGATTTTCATGGTAGATATTTGATGCTCAATATCCTAATATTTTAACTGAAGTGCGTAATGTGAGGATACACCTTTCATGTGATTGTTTTAATCTTTTGGAGAATATGCTTAGTTCTCACTGCACATGGCATGTTTTTATACACATTTATAACCATCCACCATGGTTTTGTTTGAAAAACCATTCACTTTCATGCGTATACTCATATATGGATCTTCTGATCCCAGCAATGATATAGACATATACATGTAACCTTCAATAAAAGTGTTGAAACTTCTTTGGGATGTGGGTGTACGCACATTCAATGCATGTTCAAAAGGCATGTTTAATATGTTTGTTTCACTTATGTCGACGATTAATGATTTTAATGCTTAGAAAAAGATTTCTAAATGGAAAACGATGGGAGAACAATCATATTTCTTTGTATGAAGAATGCATGATCTAGAAGACCGAACTATCGATGTATTATTAATTTTTTGGGACATCAACAATTCTTGCCAATGGACCATCCATATTGATTTAATCATCCATGATTTAGAAATACTATGGAGACAGATGATCCTCCCCAGTGTATGTTTGGAACTAATGTTCTCAATGAATTATGGGATTTCAGTTTTTAATTTGATAAGGTTCAAATGAAATCTATAATTAAAAATAATGATTCCACTGAAACCTGTAACAATTGGGAAGATAAAGAATGTTTGCACTAAAAATTTTCATGTTTGGCATTAATACTATCTACTTTATTATTGAATTTTATTTTGGAATAATCAGGAAGAAATAAAAAAAATATTCTAATAAATACCTCCACACATTTGGACATTCTATGATGTCAAATCCAGGGAGGAAACAGGTATAATAGTTTATCATTTTACTTTACGAGTTGAACTTTTTATTGTTTCCTCCAAAATTTATTTGATTCCAAAATTTTTCATAAAATTTTAGTTCTGTACTAAATAATTTTTAACCTATTTTTAATTATGGTTTCAAATATTAAATTTCATTATAGAGGAAAACATTTAATATTGAAGGACATTTACCTCGAGCAAAACTGTTTTTTTCAAGTAGTTGGAAAAAAGAAGGAAGTACAATTAACGAACGGACTCTGCATCAGATTTTTAGATTTACTTTGATGATTTCAAAATTTAATGTCTATTTTGAAAATTGATTATATATTTTTTTGTAACCTTCTACTTTAGAGGACATTGATGCCCAAGAACCTGACAATTTAGGGCCAAATTATTACTTACATTAGGTGTAGGGAGATGAGTACCCTAGTAGAGTACACTGCAAACCTGGGAAGAGTATAGTCCTAAAAAGGTATTCTCCCAATTCAAGTAAGAGTTTTAGTTCTACCGAGTTCCAGAAGGTTATGGTATAGGTATAAAAATATGAAAAAGGGCTATAGAGATGGTAGATTAGATTGCTAGGGAAAACACTACATTTATGAAACTGATGGATGTTTTACGCCCAACACATCCACCAGTGGACAATATAGCTTGTGATGAATACATTTCATTGATGTGTTCTATATATGGTGCACAAGGTGGACGTTATTTTCATGGTTGAGATGATGTTGTTCTTGGAGATGACGATGGATTTGAGGGAGCAGAGGCAGAGGAGGTGGGGGAGGAGGGGTTCACGATAGAGGGGGGTGGAGAGGAGGATTTTGAGGCAGAGGAGATGGGTGAGGTGGAGTCCAAGGAGGAGTATGAGTGTGAGGATTAGGGAATTGACGAGGGTGAGAAAGATTATGGAGATAATGGTGAGGATGTGGATGGGGCTGATGATTATGGAGATGATAGTGATGGTGATCAGGGATAGATTGATCCATTACATTTTTGAGTGATATTACTAACATTTGTTTTCTGATAATTTTTTGTGCCAAAATATATGTCTCATTAGGTAGGTCACATTATCATTATTGACTTATCTATAAATAATAAAACATGTAATGATGATTTTGTTTTGAATGAATACATGTGACTGATTCACCCATCCCATGGATAGCCCACCCACACCCAACCCCCACCCATTGGAAGGCCCCACCCCCTTGGACATCCACCTACCCCCCTTAGATTTCCCCCACCCCATGGATAGCCCTCCACCCCCAGGACAACCCCTAGCCCCTTGGACATCCCCCCTAACCCCACCCTATTGGACTACCTATACCCCCCTGCCGGACACCCCCAAACCGGGATATCCCCCACTCCCTAGATCCCCCCACCAACCCTAACCTGGACCCCCACCCCCTAGACAGCCCCACCACCTGGACTCCCCCCACTCTGTTGTCACCCCCGAACACCCCTTGCAACCCCACCCCCTTAGACACCCCCTAGACATCCCCCAACCCCACCCCACCACGTTATAAATCCCCCCACACATCCACAAACACCCCCACAAACAAATACTCCCACCACCTTAAACATCCCCCTACACCACACCTTTGAATAGCCCCCCCCCCCCCAAACAACTTCCCACCCCCCACACACCCCACTAGACACCCCCCACCTGCACCCCCAGGGACAACCGCCCCTAGATTGCCTCCTCACTCCCTATAAAATGAAATATTTGAAGACATTTATTAATTTTCATATCTAATTACACATGAAAATTATTAATCAATCTTCAATCACACTGATTTCATCTAAAATCACCCATGGATATGAATTCAATTATGAATTCTTATTATGTGTACCATATTCTATATGACATTTTTGTAATATTTTATATTCCATATTAGTTATATTCTATTTAGTATGTAATATTTGTAATTTATCTCTATTATATATATCTTACTTGGAATTTAATTTTTAATTTCATATTTTGTACGTGTTATACATAATTAAATTTTTTATGTATTGAATTATGAATTCAATACGCTATACATAATTCATAATTCTATATGTAATTCAGAATTCAGTACATAATTCATTATCTATGTATTCCATTGAGAATTAAATTATAAACTCTATATTTTATAGGGTCATTGGGTTCTGAATGGAATTATTAATTCAATGAAATTAAAAATTTTGTATTGAGTTATGCATATACTAGCTTTGCAGGTGCACATGAGATTATAGATAGGGAGGCAAGTCGTCCTGCTACTGAAATTGTAGTAAGGCTATACCAATGGTTTTCATAAAAATGTTGGTAAAAGTATATGCCAACAGTTAGTAAACTGTTGGAATATAAATTTTAATCAGTCTTTACCAATTGTTTTATGTAAACCATTAGTAAAAGATATTTCCTATAGTTACAAAATCGTTGGAATATGTCTGAAATTACATAATTTTCAATAGGTATTAAACGTTGGAATAATTTTATTCCAATGTAGAGTCCAAACCATTTCTATAATGGGGAGTCCATAGCAAAATACCTACAGTTATTTTGTTACTATTTATATATATATATATATATATATCTTGACAGCTAACTAGCCAACAGTTTAAACAACAGTTTATATAGTTTATACCATCCATTTTAAATCTATTTTATAATTCATGTTTCCAGCTGTGACCCTCATAAGAGATTATAAGTCCCAAGAATGAAACATTTTGATGCACAAAAAATCATGATTGTTATAAAAACATTAAATGATTTTACTTCCTTGGGGTCTTTAGCATAATTCTCAAAGCACTGTCTTTTTCTTCCTTTATATTTGAGTAAATTTGAATATCATTTATAATGATTATTGTTAATTTACCAAGTTAATTTCTAATTGTACTATTCAATAACATTCATAGAGATATCTGGGGAATTAGTGAGGAAAAATAGAATCACTATAAATTCATAGTGTTCCAAAAATGTACATAATGTTATATTAGATATATTATTCTTCTTGAACCATAATTTATTATATATATAATGAATAAAAATCATAGAAAATTATTGATATCAGTATTTTGGAATAAGAATGTAATCAATATGGGGTAGGGGATACTTTTTCTCGATATATTTCATTTTATGTTCTTAATAATCAATGTTGAGTTTTTTCGATCCATATATATTCTTAACAAATATAACTGGTGCACCCCAGTGTGACTTATTTGGCTAAATTAATTCCAATTTAGGATTCTTCTGGGTTTTTTTGTTAATTCTTGTAACTGAATCGTGGATCATCTATAGAGAGAGTTTGAAATTTGATTAGCACTAGTTATGAGTTTTTTTGAAAATTGTTGGTCAGAGTGTAGTACTTAAGAGGGGGTGAATTGGGGATATATATAAAATTTATATTTTAAAATTATTCTTAAAAGGGTTTCCCAATAAAGTTAAATATATCCCAGTTATTCAGAGTTATACTGTTATGAATTTTTGACAG
This sequence comes from Viscum album, assembly GCA_963277665.1. NCBI lineage: Eukaryota > Viridiplantae > Streptophyta > Magnoliopsida > Santalales > Viscaceae > Viscum > Viscum album. Next base: position 767,147,206 of record OY728152.1, on the reverse strand, counting down.
TTTAAATAACTTCTTAGAAGATTGTTTAATGCTCAGAAATCATAATATTAGTTAGTAACATTACTTTTTATGAAATTCTATTAATGAATAAAAAATTATAAATTCTTTTGGATATTAACTATTAATGTAAATTTAGTGATTTCTGGATTAAACAGTAAAACAATGAAAACTAAAATAAAAAACATCGAGGATATAAAATAAGTGGTTCAGTCTCAAGTCGAGACCTTGTCCACTCCACTTTGTGATCACCTTCCACTAAACAGCTTATATAAATAAACATGATACACAGCCTATATTGGGTTGTACAATAGTACAAAAGACTATCCAGGTCCCACAACATCTTCCACATTTTTTCTTGGGTATGGACTAACAGGTCACATAGTGACCTCTTCCACACTTATCTGTGGGAATACACAGGTGTAAAAACAAGTAAGATAAATTAGATCGTGTATCCTTTAGTTTGATGCAGGAGATAGTGTGTTTTTAATATAGAAACACACACTTCTCGAATGATAAGAAAAATAATACAAAACCAAGAATAAATGATGATTTAAGGTTATAAGTGCTCTGAGTGTTAGTTTATGCTGCTCTGGGATTCTGAGATGAAACAGATGCAGAAATCGAGTCCTCTCCCGGAAAACCAAATATCGTAAGTCAGCTAGATCTGGATCGTTTTCTTCATGGTTTTATCAATGTGAAGATGTTCTTAACGATTCTGATCTATGTTCTCTAGCATGTTCATTCAAGAATGAATCATGTTTTCTTTTGGAATATTGAGATGCATGTGACTGTTATTTTCTCAAGATAGCTCATGTGTACTTATTTATTATTCTCACTATTTGTTATCGGGTCGCACATCTCATTTATTCTTTGAGTGCATGTATTGGAGCTGGAATGATACATGTATTCACCACCTTGTACCTCGTACTGTTATATAATATATCGATAAAAAAACATTTATTATTTCTATGCATTTAAAATATTCGAACATGACTGTTAGAAATTAAATTTAAAAATGAAAAAATAGATTAAGAAACGATGCCACAGTTTGTCTGTAAATTGTGTCTCCCTTAAACGGTGTATCCTAGAAACAGTGTATGGATGTTCATGGTGTCTGGATGGTCACAGTGTTTGGATGGCCACGGTGTCAGGATTCTCATAGTGTCTGTATGGTCACGTTTTCGGGATGGTCATGGTGTCAGATGGTCACGGTGTCTGGATGTTCACATTGACTGGATGGTCATGGGGTCTGGGTCCTTTTCTAGAAAAGCACAACTGGTGGAAGACTCACGGTTTCTCCAACATAGTCAAATATCTATATATAGACTTAAATAGTGATATTACAAAAATGGTTTAGACTTAGTCATTCACCTAATAAACCATAATGAATAAAATTAAACATAGTGTACAATAATTAAACATAATTTATAACAATTAAGATCTTGGATAGGTTTATTTAAATCATAATGATTTTAATCATCTATAAACATGATTTGAGATAGATTAAAAAGAATTAATAGTCAATACATAATGAAAAGGATTTGTGATCATTAAAACATATGTAATATATGAGGAATCCAACAATCTCTCCCTTTTTGATGATCACAAATCATGGGAGTGCGAGATTTTTTCTTAGGTAATGTGTCTCTTCTTTAATGTTCATTTAGTTACTATATAATACATTTTATTGCATCTCCAATACATATTTTTCTCCCATTTGGGATTATCAAAAAGATTAAAATAAGAAATAGACAATAAAAGTGCACAAATCATTTGATGGATAAAGAGAGTCATTACAAATAGTAAGGAATACGACTACATAATATATCCCTATAAAACGATAGTAAACATTGTTCGTCAGCACTGGATTGTATTCTCTTTTCCATTGGCTGCAGCATCAGAAGAAGAAGCTATAAGATCAGAGGTAGAAGTGGATGATGGGAGTGAACTAGTGGCCATTGAAGGTAAAGGGGGTCCTTCAAAAACAGAAGGGGCCAAGGTAGGAGCAGTAGAAGACCAAGAAAACTATTGATAAAAAATTACAGGCCTGGTCTGACTCAATGCCCGAGAGACAGAAATATATGTGGTGGCTAGGGTAGTGGATGAGATGTTAGGAAAGCCAGATCTCATGTGTGCAGTAGCTGGAGTAACAATTGAAATACTCTGAACATGATGATAAGGCTAAAAATGTTTGATGATGCCAGTAATGATTTCACCACCATACTGCATAGTTTTCTCAAATTCATCAATGTTCTCCATAAACATATCTAAAAATGAGTAAAATTGTTGAGATTTTGGACTTGAGTATTGAATGCATGGGTTACAGGAGGAATCCATAGATTCTCCATAGGGTACTTGAAGTGTTTTTTCATGTCATTTTAGAGAAGATCTGATTGAAGTAGAAGTCCAAATTTTTAGAAATTTCTTATGGAGAATCATTATAAAAGACAATAAGCCCAAATTGAAGTTCTTTATTGACATTTTTTTAAAGGTTGGGTCCGAAGTCCCATTATATTATTGAAAAAAGTGCCACTTTTTTGACTTGGTAGAGGGGGACCCATTACATAGCCCGAAGGCCCAAGGCCAAGTGGTCTGAATATAAGGCTTGGGAGCCCATTTTGTTTTGGATAAAAGGACTCCTTGGTGAATAGTATTGGTATAGTTCCCAGGCTTTTGCAATGTCACCTATAGAACTGCCACTGCTAATGATTTTAAATGTGGTTGAATCAGTGTGGATACTCCCTGTGGGGTTTCAGTAACAATATACTCAACAGGATGATAAGTCGGTTCTATTCTTGAGGATATCCATATATAAATATCTTCAATCATACATTTAGAGTTTTTACTTCATCACTGAGCAGTTTATTCTCATATTTGACTTCTAGAAACTAATGTATAATCATGGGTTGAATCATCCATATAATCTTTTCCAACAACAATGAATCATCTCATTCACATAGATTGGTTATAGGAGCTGGTTGGGTATTCATGAGTTTCTCAACTCTAGCCAGTAGGGTAGGTCCAAATGCTTTCAGATCATTCTTATTCACCATGGTTGGAGGTTCTTGTGAAGGCTCAAAAATAGAAGCTGAGACTGGTTCATGATCCTTTGCAGAGACAAGATCAAAAACTGATTTCAACTGAAACATAGTAGACAGATCAAGACTTTTGACTGAGTCTTCCAGTGAATCAGCCACATCAAAAGAACATGTAAATTTGTACCATATATCCATTGAGCATGTATTAATCGTATTTGAAACTTCAATAGATCCCAAATTGTAGGATACCCCCCCTAAATAGTTGAATCATTCTCAAGACTGAGAGATTTAGATCCTTGATCTATTTCCCCGATTTTGTCCCTAATTTTCTCATCCATTTCCTTTCGAGTGAATTGAAAGGCTTGCTCCATTATCTCTTCAGCAGAAGGAATATCTTCAGGAACAACATGTTCATCTGGGAGTTCCTCAAGGGAAGCTTCTTGCATTACAATAATGTCTTCTTCTATATGCTCTTCCACAACACACTTTCCACATACCATAGCAACGGATTCTATATTTGAAGAAAATATTTCTTCTAGATCAACATCGTTTTCCAGAACAAGAACCTCCTATTCAAATAATATATGAGGAGAATATTCATTATCTTCCTCAACCACAAATGTTTCTTTTGGATGTACAATAGCCTCTTCCTCTTTATCCACCTCAAAATAATCAATAATCTCATCTGGTTCCAAACCAGGATTATATATATCCTTAGGAATTGAAAGGTGTTCCACCGGGTTAAACATTTCATAAACTCTATCATTATCTTCCACCCATGCTTTCCTCCATGGATTCAAATTGATTTTCATTATTTTTAGAGTAACTTTTGAAAGACATATTTCATAATCCTTTATGAATTCTTCATCTGGTCCATCCAATCCCTTTGCATGAAGCATAACTAAAATAAGTCGGGAATAAATAAAAGAGTATGGATTAGAGGTTGTTTTGATCAAGTAACATGTAGAGTTTATAATATACTTGAAATGGTTGATCTTGTGTTCATTTTTCATGAGATTTATGAAAAATACATCCTGATATTTGAGTACAGAAAAATCAGCTTTTTTTGGGTCTAAGAAAATTATGAAAAAACTTAAACAATAGTCTATATTCCTTATCCAACTCAGCATATATGGATCTCCTCTTACATTCACTTCCAGTTAAACATCCCATCGATTTTTCCAAAACACAAATTTTCACTTGGAGGTGGAGGACCTCTCCGGTAGTTTTCACAAATACCTTCATGAGATATCATAAGGCATGCAACCCATAACCTTGAAGAAAAGGTGCATCTCTATCCATTAATCCAACTTCACACAATATATCCATCTATTGAATAAAAATAAAATTGAACATATTGCTAAAACTAGGGAACCGACTTCAGATAAATAGGGATATCCTCCTTAGTGAACCAATCTAGCCAGCCATGCTTTTTTAGCACTTTCACAACCAATGACATACATGATTGAAGCCAGTTAGGGAATATCTCCTTTTCAGGTACCACTACTCTATTCACTAGGATCGGATTTAGAGGACCCTCAGGTGATAACAAGCATTCACAGTGAGACTGTAACGGTGTGATTTCTAAACTATGTGAACATATTGTTTGAGAATATAAGGTCCAGAAAGTAACCAAAAAATAGAAATTGTGAGACCACAAACATGAAATAGTAACTCTTATGACAGTAGAACTATAAAACCCTTAGTGTTAATCAATAATCTCAAGAAAGTGACTTGTGAAATAGTATACAGTCAAATGATATACTTACAACTTAACATTTATCATTACCAATTCATGTATTTTGTAATATATTCATTCAGAATTTAGTGGTTTGGTGAATATATCAGTAGTATGATATTCTATTCCAATAAATTCCAAATTAATATCACCTTTTTGATAATGATCTCTCAAAAACTGATATCTTTCATTAATATGCATTGTCCAAGAGTGTGAAACATGATTTTTTTGAGATGTTAATAGAACTAGTATTGTCAAAATTTATTGGTACGTGCCTGAATTTAAATCCATAAACTAGTTATGTGTGTTCCATTGACAAAATTGGTGCACAAAAACTATCATCATCTATGTATTCAGCTTCTCCAGTACATGATGCAACAGAGTTTTGTTTCTTACTAAACCATGATACTAGTAACTTGCCAGAAAAGTGACTTGTTCTAATGGTGCTCTTTCTATATATCTTAAAACCACCGAAGATAGCATTAGAATAACTCACTAACTCAAATGATTGTCATATAGGATAGAACAGTCCAAGATTGGGTGTATGCTAGATGTATTTGAAAACTCTCTTAACAACATTTAATTGAGATTCAGTAGAATTTTCTTGAAAATGAGCACACATACACACACTAAACATAATGTATGTTTGGCTAGCAGTCAGGTACTATAAACTTCTAATCATTCCTCTATATGAATTTTTATCAACAGATATTCCATCTTCATCATGATCCAACTAACAAGAAGTACTCATTGGAGTATCCCTACTTTTAGTGATATCAAATCCAAAACATTTTAGAAGATCTCTAGTATATTTACATTTTTTTTAAATAATACCATCACTATTTTGTGTAAAAATTACTTTTCCATTCCAAAAGTAGTATTATAATATATTTCGTAGGTATTTTGGGTAAAAATAACATTAAATATGTCCCATATTTCAAAAACCATTGGAAAAACATGGTAAATCACATGTTTTTGAATATTCCACACCTATATTTCAAAGGAATTTATTTGGAAATTTAATCAAATCTTCTAATTTATCTATTAATAACCACCTATTTCTCCATTAACATTCACTCACAATCCATCCCCCTTGAATATCTATTAGTTTTTCCTCCCAATTATTACCCACCAAGTGGTCTTGAAGGCCCCAAGTTTTCAGACCTTGAGATTTACGAGTACCACTTCATGGTAAAGGAATTATCATGTTTCTTCTCTATTCAAGAACATCTTTTTGTATATGTCTTGTTATTTTTTATTACTCTATCTTAACACCCTTTGTATCATACCCATAAAATAAAATTTTGTTTTATCAATGTGAAACCCTTTTCACATCTAATTTTACCCATTACTAAATCAGTTTTTTCTACCCATTATGATTCTAAATTTAAATCACAAAAATTACATCTCTGCCTCATGAAATTCAATTATTTTTGAGGATACAGAAAATATTTTATTTTCCATGGGTACTCACCATGATATAAAAAGGATTTATTTTATTCATTTATTTAAATATAATAATCCCAATTTCACTTTTCATGGGATAATAATTATGTAATGATCATGTCTTTATGCACTTTTGTACTCCATGATTTTGATAAGAAGCCCATTATTTATTATACATGTGTTATTAATGATATGATTTACTATTATCTATGGGGATCGTAATAAATTGAGACATAAGAATGGTTTTCCCTAATAGTTCTCCAATGAATTGGGTATAAAAATTAATCCTAATATGTAACATGTTTTACGATATATTAGTTAATAACTTTAGTTATTTTCATTTATGAAACCATGGGGATTAACATTTGTGATAAGATTATGAATTTTTCCATTGAATTTTGTAGAAACATTTCCATGTTATGATTCATGTTGTTATTGTTATGATATACCTTATTTTCCATTCCTCATACATTGATGAAATTCCACATGTTCTTATTGATATTCCTCAAGATCGCGTCCAATTGTTTCCCTTACTAGGCCAAATGATAATCCATTTACATTTATGTATTTCCAGAGGATATGAGATAATGTAAATATACATAGGATTAACCATTTATGAATTCATTCAACTAGATTTGAATAATTCTTTATGTTTTCATGTATTTTTTAACTTATTTTCAAGAAACTAAACATGTAAATATCCTCTGTTTGTACAGTATAATGAAATTTTAATTAATAAAAAGGAGGGATTCAATAGAACGCATCGATGGATGGTTTAGAGATGAGTAGAAATTAGGATTTAAAAAGATAAGTAATAAAATTGGAGAAAATTTAAATATAGAAAAACATGTTTTATTTTGGTGAAGTATAGAGTAAGTGGTTTCTGAGAAATTAAATCCCTTCTTGTGTATTAAAATGTGTATGTGACTTTGTAATAGATTTATCAATGGCTAAAAACAAAAGAACTAATTTGATCTAGACTCGGATGGAAACAGGTGCATAGAAATAGGTCTTGTTGCACTGCTAGTTTGACACAACCAAGGAATATATTTACTTAATCACATATTTTTATAAACCATTAAGAATAATTTATATGAAATGTATTTACTTTGAAGAATAACGTATTTAAGCATGATGTTTTAAGACATGAAATTAATTTATAATTATAATATTCTTAATTGAAATATGTTTTCAAATATGGTTTTCTCTTTTATAAAATGTTGGGAAATATGAGGAACCTCGTAAATGATGAGCGCAATGGACCCCATTTTGATGGTCGTTTGCTGGAAGCTAGAATTTAAATCATCATGATAATGGTGAATCAACTAACTTGATTAATGATCAATTATGTGAATCATGTGTAGAGATTATATTCACCTTGGTGTAAAAAAATCCATTAATCCATTTTTACAACTATGACAACCTTCTTTCTGTGAATATACCAACCCATTTTTTATTAAAAATGGATAAGATCTAAAAAAATGATCTTTCTTGTACACTATTGTTTAGAACAAGGGATTTTCACCATTTTTTTACCTCTTAGATAGTTAAGCTGATTAGTGGTGGAAACTGATTAAAAACACAGATCTAAGAACTTAGATTTATGCTATTGAGTAGGAAGAGTTTGGGGGAATATTTTTCAATAAATATTTACCCTAATCAAAGAGAATAAGAATCAATATGGAATTCCTAGAGATTATGTAGAAGGAAATAGAATTGTTGTGAAGATATGAGATGAAAATTAAAATACTTTCTCATTACACCAACGGATTTGTTATGAATTCTAATGGAAAGGTTGATAGATTTTTCAGTGGACTAAGACCCCATCTACGAAGGAATAATGCCAATAAAGATTATTTCAGCTATGAGGTGAAAGTTCATAGTGCTATAAATGATGAAATGGAGTTTGGAGAAACATATTGGTAACACAAATCGAAAGAAAATAATCGATATTTGGAGACAATATTGTTAAGGATATGTGATTATGAAAGTGGAGGAAAGAAATCGGAACTTCCTATGTGAATGTTTTTTGTAGAATCATTCCAGGAAGATTTTTATTGATAGTGGAAAATAATAAAATTGTTGAATAGATGGCCATATATCTTAGAACTATCATGGGGAGGTGAATCCTCAACTTCTAAACAATAACAACAAATGAATGATGGTCCCATCCCAGCATAAATTCCAATGCGTCATGTGTGGAACATTGGGGAAATTTTCCCATAACTATCCAAATAATAATATAATAGATGAAAATCACCATAAAACTCATCATTTTCCAATATAGGATATCCTAGAATTTACATTAATGACAGCTGAAGTAGAACCTCAAAATAATGTTGTGATAGGTACTCTCATCGATCACTCAAATATAGCATGTACATTATTTGAATCTAGTTCTACCCATTCAATTATATTCTCCAATTTTGAAAAGAATATAAAATCAATCCATGAACGTCTAGAAATAAAATTATCATTCAAGACTCCTGTATAGATTATCCATGATTCAATTGTATATATAAAATCTAGTATTGAATTTGGTGAGCACAATATCATTGTCAATCTAGTAGTCATTTCTATTGTAAAATTAGACATTGTAAAAGGGATCGAATGGAAGTTAAGGTATAATAATAAGATCAGATAGATAGGAAATTAAATATTAGTCATCTTTAATGTAAAACCTATAGTTTTTTAATATAGATAAACTACGGCATGATCTTTTCCTAAAACACATATTATAGTCTTCATTATGAAGACGATTGGAGAAGAGGAAGAAGGGATTCAAAGTATAGGATTATAAAATATTCCTATCATTATAGAATAACCTAGTGTATTTCATAAAGAGATGCCTATACCTACCATATTAAAAATATGTATAGTTATCCCTCAAAATCATAATTGGATCCAAGATGATATTAATTCCCCATATTTAATGGAAAACGCAGAGCTAGAGGAATTAAATAACTGACGTCAAGATCTTTGGAATATGTGGTTTATCTGTCCATGTGTATCACCTGGGGAGCACCTATTCTATTTTTAAAGAAGATATATGGATAAATTCGTTTATGCATTTTTATAGAGGACTAAGGTGATCACATTGAATAACAAGTTCCCTCTACCAAGGATTGATGATTTATTTTACCAGCATCACAGTGCTCAATTATTCGATAATATTAATCATAAATCATGTTATCATCAATTGAAATTGATGAAATTGTATATTATAAATGTATCCTTCCAATAAATAAATGGTAATTATCAGTTTATTTTAATCAAAAAGGAGCACGGAAAATTCATACAATGTTATATGTCAATTATATTCTTGAAATAAAGAAGGACACGATGTAAGAAGCTCAAAGCTCTATGTTCTCAGTTCATCTTGAAATCACATGATTTTATACAGACCTTCATGGTCATTATTGGTGGTATAACAAGAAATGGGGGATTGTCGACTACAAAACAACCTTCTTGGTATGTCAACAAGTAAAGGAAGTGGGAAAACATCTTAAAGGGGTATTACAAGCACTACACATACCAAATTGTATGTGAGGCAATATAAATATGTTATTTTTCATTGTTCTCCAAATAACATCCAAAGGAAACAAGGTTATATTGGTTATAGTGGACTAACTCACTATTACTACCCATATTATTTCTATTTGGGTTGATTTCCCTTTTGACCAACATGTGATTATTTATGTAAATAAGTGGTGAATCTAAATTGGGTTTGAATTTTTTTTCATTTCTAATCCTAGTAAATGGTTCATGTTAAACCCCATGACTGAGTTTTAACAAACAATAAAATATTATTAATATATTATTATAATATATTACCTAGTAGCGAAATTAGAGGTAATGAATAGTAAAAACCAATTTATAAAAATATGGGTTTTAAAAAAATAATATGAATTCATGGTTCATGAAATAAATATAATTGAATATGAATACTAATTGAATGTGAATGAAAATATTAATTTTTTAATGGTAACAAACCAATTTTACCATAATAAATTAAATTAATTATAATTAGTGAGTGATATTAATTTAATATTTATCTTATATATTTAATTAAATATTTTTGTTATTCATCCAAAAGATTGGATGGACATAATATAGGCACAATCCTAATTTTATGCATAAAACACTATATTTTTTATAAAGGTAGTTTCAAAACCTTTTAATGGATAAACCATTTTAAATAAAAAAAATTGTGATTTTATAGATTTAATATAGAAAAATAAACTACATTTATAGAAGAGAAACATAATTTTTTTGGCAGGATAATTGTTTTTCTCTATAAAGATTCAGTTTTAATGAATAGTTAAGAAGTCTGGATTTAATTCAAATTTTCTTTTTCATCTTCTTAATTTATAAGTTTAAATTTAATTATAAATTTGTTTAAATTTTTAATTATATAATATTTTTATAGATTAATACAATTAATTTAATTGGAACCAATTTCACATTGACATTGGTTATAAAACCATAATAATTTTTTGAATATTTTTTTATCATTAAAAACCCTTACTGTCGTCCTTTCATGGGGATTAATTTTAAATTAATTTCATCAAAAATATGTGATTGGAAGTTAATGAAATGGACTAAATATTTGGAATTATAATAATTTATAATGTATAATATTTTTAACATTGTTTTTGACCTGAAAATATTAGTGAACGTTATTAAAATTAATTACATCGATTAAGTTCAAAATATCCTTAATAAGAGACTAAAGCTTTATCTCAAGGCACAAAACAGCCTATACACTTGTCAAAAAGACATTTTATGTCCATATTTCAACACTATAATCCATTGGCTCTGATCTGGATCATTATTGGATACACATGAAACATGGAAACCAAGGGAGGAATTATCACTTCATCTATTTAAAAGAGTGCATCACCTCCTTTCTTATTAATGGACTCGACATCTCCCACTTTGTCACACCTCTCAAACCTCTTAAGATCATCAATGATATATGAAATCCCCTTCCCAAGATATGTGAATTCATTATAGAAGCCTCCCCATGGGAAGAAATCTGTCCATAGATGAATTTTGGCATAAACCAAAAGGATTGACCTAATTTAGATGAGGTTTGAATGAGTATGATAAGAGTCAAGTCACAACATAAGGTAATTTCATCTCACTTTTTATTTCCTTGAGATACAATATTTATTCACCAATCACTTATTTATTGGTATATTTACTGACCATGACTATATTTTACATCTCTTAAACTTAAATTTGTATGTATTTACATATCCATTCTATGATATTTATTTTATTGGGTTAGTGCCTCCAATGATACAAAATCAATAATGTAGTTTTTTTTCAAATTTCATTTTTTGAAACACATATTAGGATATGAACCAATGATATTAAATAGGGTTTATATGATTTTAATTGACATGTTATATCAAGAATCTCTATATTTTCATGAAATTTTTTTCTTCATGAAATTTTATTTTCTTAAATGAGGAGGATGATCCTACGTAACCATATGGTAAGAGTTTATGGAAGCAACTTCATTGGTTTTCATGATTGTTAATGATTATGGTTATTTTGATGAAATATTATGATACATATCTCAAGAACACTCATGATCTTCTTTGTTCCCTATTTATTCATGATATATCCCTGTATTAGTATCTTTTTTCAGACATTTGATAATTGAGGTTATTAAGAATATGTTTTTATGAAAATATAAACGTACATCACTCTATAGATAGAAATATGTTTTATTTTAGTACCATGATTTCAAAAATTTATTAAAATGATCATTGAATATTATCTTCAAGGAAAATGGATTTTAAATTTTTTACAACGGTTTAAAAATATTTCATTGTATTTTTTCACTGTTATTTTCAAATAATTGGTTTTCAAAAAAAATTCGGGATATATATATATTTTTTCAAGGAAAATGGATTTCAAAAATATTCCAAGATTATTTTACAAGATTTCATGAAAAATGGTTTTCAAAATGATTTCAATTATTCATTCTATGTTTTCAAAGTATTATATATAAAAATGGATTTCAAAAAGGTTTTATAATTTAAAAATACTTTTTCAATGAAGAAGGGATATTTTCTCAAGAATTTTTTTCAAAATATATTTTCGTATTATTCTCCATCTATGATAACATATGTTGATGTTACTCATCCCCTTCTACGAAATGATCAAAATGTTCCATTCATATTCATTCTTAAATGGTTAATGTTTTGAGGGAATAATGGTTAACACACTAATTTGACTTCCACTAGTTTTGGGATTTTGAAACCCACTTTTTTTTCTTCGGTTATTCATTAATGAAATGATTTTAAAACCTATCTATTTTCATAGGTTTTGATGTGATTAATTTTTAATGATACCCATTTCATTTCATTGGTTACGATTTGATGTTTGTAAAACATATATCCTTTTATGGGTCATGATATAAGGATGGTTTTATTAACCTATGGCACATGTATGAATGGATTTATTCTAAGACTGGTGGGGCCTATATCTCCCTCCATTGCATTGGGTAATAATAAGTATTACATGAGCTCAAAGGGAACATGGGATGTATCCCAAGATCCAAAAAAAGTAGTTACATGGGTTGTATCGCAAACATAAATGTAAGAGGGAACAAGGGTTATATCCCAATCCCAACAACAAGAATGTATATCAGTTGTAGGCCAAGACAAAAGTTAGAGGGTACACATGTAGTAGCCCAATCCCAAAAACAATAATGTATATGGATGTTACCAGAAGACTAAAAGTGAGAGGGTAAATGTGTTTTAGCCAAAGCCTAAAAAAAGAAGTTGTGTGGATTATAGCCTAGGAAAAAAATAAAGAGGGTTCACTAGTTGTTGCATAATAACAAAAACAATAAGGTACTTGGGTTGTAGCTGAATACTAAAGGAATGAGGTTACACGAGTTGTTAGCCCAATCCCACGGAAGGTACACGGGTCGCAGCCCAAGACTAACAAGTTATAAAGGTCATGGTCAGTAGTCTTGACATAGAATTGTCTATTATTATATGTATGCTGCAAATCCTATTTATTATTCATCCATTAAGATTTCATGGCCCATGATGTTTATTTATTTATGATTTAAGTCTTATGATAATCCATGATTTATCCCATAACTCATGTTTATGATCATTGATATGAATTTTATGATCCCCTGATGTTAAGATCTTGTTCTCAAACCCCTTCGACCCTCGACTTTTATACATTAACATTAAATAACTTTTGTGAAATACTTAAAACATTATTCAAATAGACTCCCAATGAACATACAAGTATAATGAATTTTAAAACATGGAAATATAAACATTGATAGACAAAATATCTACATTATCTCCAAATAGATACCTCTTGTCAAGAACCCTTATTAGACACATCAAACATAATACATATCTTAATAACCTAGGGAAGAAAACATAAAAATGGGTGAGATCAAATTCATCATAAGGGTAAAAAAGAGAGATATGTAAGCATTATCATGAGCCTAGGGGTATGATAATATCATAATGGTAATTTAATATCATATCCTTCACGTACAAGATCATATAAATGAATCAAAAAAATAATAATGTCAATTCATTTGTGGAAATTATTTTCATTATGAAAATATATTTCCCAATAGTAAATCACATAAATAGAATCTAAAAGGTGGTATGGGTATTGGTTATACTTAAGAAGTTATGGAGACCACAAAGGACATGTAAAATCTATGTGATGTTTTTCCATTATTGATTATATTGATCAGAATAATCATGATTATATTCAGGTTGAGGAACCATAAGACATGATTCATATTTCATATTCTGAGAATGTTATATTAAGGAATATGTTGATGAAGCCCATGTAATGGTTTTAGAATAATGTTATATTAATGAATTATTTTTGTTTTGTAATAAAAATATTATATTATATGAATCTGGAAATGTATATTAATTTTTATTATAATTTTTCTTTAAGGATTGTAAAAGACATGTCAAACCGTTTCAATGTAATATAAATGTGATATAATGGCAAGGTTTCGTCCCTTGGAAACACATGATTAATGGAATAATATACCTTAATGTGTTCCTTATTTTATGATAATTTTTTTGGATTAGTATATGTGGGGTATGAATAAGTTTGTTGGAAGGTACTGATTACCTATGAACTTATTAATGACTTATTAACATATAGTTTATTCTATCATTGATGAAGTTTAAAAATTATTGGTTTTATGGAATATGTCAAATAATATATTAAATAATGAAGAACACACATTTTCCATAAGTATTTATGGATGTTAATTTCATTACCATGTTATAAGAGAAAATATGATGAGGGTATTCATAAGTTTGGAATGTTTCAACCAAGAGAAACTATGAGATATATAAGGGAGTCAATGTTAAGATGATTTCATGACAATATTTATAATATTTTGGATTTTTATCATTGATAAGGGTTATAAGGTTATTCATTCATGAAATATTTATGTTAAACATCAGAGGAAGTATTTATGCCCTGAGTATGTGTTGAAAACTGTAGTTAAAAGGGTATATAGTGGTTAAACTTATTTCAAGGATTTTTATCACATTTAATTTTCAAATTATGTTATTATGGTTTTATAAAAAGACATAATGTATTTAGGGTGACAAATAATCATGTTTAGAAAGGCCACAAGCCTTGAACCCATGATCAAAGGATGATAAGGGTTCAACGCCAACCACTGGCCTACACGATGTCATGTCTAATGTATAATTATTTTTTATGAATAATTGTTTATGATGAAACAGTAGTGCTACTTTTATATTTAGAGATCAGTTAATTGACCATATTTATTTCTTTAATAAAATTTTTAGACAAATACTTATAATTTTCATTCAATTATGGGCCTTAAAATCTACTAAAAGTGTATTTTAACACTTCTGGCATCTAATTAGATTTTTCGATATCCACTACATTAAGTAATGGATGAATTAGATGTTTATAAAATCTCAAATAATTAATGAATATTTAGATATAAATATATCAAGTATATATATTTCCTTATATTAATGTTCAATAAAATAATTACTCATTGTTTGGATAGTGATCAAAAGAAAATGTTTTGTCCTAATACCTTTTTTTAGATGATGGCCTTTTCAATCATCATATATTTATCACTTTGAGGCCCTCAAATTTTGATTGATCATTTAAATGTTTGTGATTTATGGACTCAATAAATCCTTATAAATATTTATGCTTTCCATATATGTACAATATTCACTTATAACTTATGTTCTCTTATTTGGAAACCAAGTTAAATATTACCTTGTGTAACTGTTATGGTTCTGACATTCCCATTTTAAGAATGGTTTTAGTATCCATTTTTTTTATGTGAGTTTCAATGAATTAAAACTTCAAGTATTAAAACTCTAATAACCGAGAAATATTTTGAGGGAGAAATTCATTTTATTTGGGGTATAATGTAACACCATGAGATATTGTGAATTATATTTTTTCGAATTAATATAAGTGTTTCAATTTTTTCATTTCACATAACACTGAAAATAGTTTATTTTATTATAAATCTCTATGTTTGGATTGTTTATATGAAACACCAAGTTAATCATTCACTTCAAAAAAAACATTAAATTTTAGATTTCTCTATAAATAACAACAAATGTAGCTCATATTAAATGAAACAATGACTTTCCCCATTGGCTTGCGTAACACATATGGTTGAGTTATTCAATATGATAAAACATTATTAAAATATTATTATTAGATAAAACAATGTATTAAAATTAGAGGTTATGAATATTATTTATTAATTTATGAAAATATTTGGTTTACACAGATATAGATGAATTCATATGTTGTCAATTAATTAGAATTGAATATGAAAACCGATTGAATATAAAAGAAAATATTAATATTTGTATGGTTACAATTCTGTTTTACACTAATAAATTAAATTAATTACAATTAGTGATTAATATAAGTGTAATATATATTTTATATATTCAATTAAATATGCACTATATCAATCCAATAGATTTCATAGAAATAATATAGGAATAAACATAATTGTATGCATACAAAACTATATTTCATATAAATCTAGTTTTAACATGATTTAAAGAGAACCCATTTTAAATCCAGATTTTGGAAAATCTATATATTTCTTTATAAAAAATAAACATTATATTTTTAATAGAGAAAACAAAAATTGGATAGAATAATTTTTCGTTATTTTTCTCTATGGTTTCATTATTTATGAATAGTTGAAACGCTAAATTTTAATTCAGAATTTCTTTTCCTTCTAATTTATTTATAATGTTAAATTATATTTTAAATCTATTTAAAAGTATAATTAGCTTATATTTTAATAAGGTAATACAATTTATGTAATTTTATCAATTTTAAATTTCAAAATGGATATAAAAACATATAAAACTTTTGATCATTCTTTTACTTTAAGAACTCGTAGTGTTGTCCCATCATCATGATTAATTTTAAATTATTTTCTACCACTTATATGAATAGAATTTAAAAAAAATCCATATTAAGAATAAGAATAATGTACAATGTATAATATGGAAAATTTATATTTCTTACAAAATGACTAGTGAAATTGAATAAAATTAATTACATTGATTATGGTTAAATTTAGCTTAATAAGAGACTAAATAGTATCCCTAAGGCCCAAAACCACATATAGACTTTCCCAAAAACCATTTTATGCCCATATTTAGACCCTATACTACCTTGTACCAGATGTTTACCATTATAGAACCCAATTTCAACATGAAAAACAGAAGTGTAATTCTCTCCTCAAATATTACAAGAGGGTATCTCCTCCTTCCCTATAAAGGCCACAGCCTATATCTATTATTCACACCTATCAAACCACATTGGTGTTGGAAAATGTATATTATTTGATGGAAATGCAGTATGGTTTGTGTTTTGTTTCAATTATCCCATATAATATTAGGGATTCTATATAGAAATGGATATTACATTTCAAGTAGATAATAGTATCTAAGGTGTCATCATTCATTAATGTTTGGATAATTTTTTTGTCTCGATAATGGATAATTAATAAAATTATTTTTTGGAAAATGTATTTTGTTAAAAATATTCAAGGGTTTTGGGAATTTTGATCCCAAAGATTGTTTTAGGATCACAGCATGCAAATATGGCAAAGGAAAAAAGTGAGTGAAAGACATAAATTTCCACAAAAGATGAGGTTGTGAAGAAGAAACATACATGACTATTGTGTCCTCAAATGGGTTTTTTAAAATCATAGATAATATTAAATGTTTCATAATCATGGCCTATAAATAGATAAATACCCCTACTCAAGACTTATAACTTTTCCAATGTGGATTTGGGTCCTTTATTGTGGGATTGTTGAAAGTAAATATTTTTTGAAATGTGTTCTTCAGTCTAAAAAGACCAAGTGAATCATTTGGTGTAGTTCTGAGAAAGATTAGGTAGGCGTAAAAAATAAGTTTTTCTTGAAGGTTATCTTACATGAAAATCCCATATCTAGCACACAAGAGTAGTTGTATCATGTACGTTCTAATGGGTGCTTCGAGAATGTTATAGACATACAGTATGATTGATCAGTTCATCCATGTGTATTGATTCAAGACATTGATGAATTAAGAGTATAACTTTAGATAGAAAAAAACTCTTCAATGAAAATATATTGATGTGACCATCATGATGACAAGTTGAGTTATACTTCTCACAATTTAGTGATCTAGGTGGAGTGGATGGAAGTGTTCCTAGGGGCACAGTGTGCAACTCAATAATCATATAAAGGTAGTGTGTCGGGCATAAAGGCACTTGGTCGAAACATATTTATTCCACTCCCAATGATGAATATATGATTTAGGATTGACTAAAACACATTTGTTTTATGATCCTTTTACTATCCCTTAATGGAAAACCTAGTAAAAAATCTTTATTGTCTTGCTTCGAGGGAATATTTTCATTACTCCAGATTTCGATTAGAAAGGTTTAATAGGTTCCTTCCAATTTTGTAATAATATTCATGAAATGTGAAGAAGTATTGGAGACCCTGATTCACCCATCCTCTATCATGGTGTTTTGTATTCCTTAAGGTAATATCATAGGCTAAAGGATTTTGGTGTTAAATATGTCGTTCTTTTCTATCATGGAAAAACATGTTAATGTGAGGGTAGACCCCCACATTGATGGAAGTAACTTTATGATATGAAATTTAAAGATGATATATCATCTTATATTTATTAAAATGGAAGTACTCTTTTCTAATACATAAGAAATATAGGGAACTAATCTGATAGGTCTTTCAATGTCTGATACATATAATAAAATTCTGGAAGTTGTTGATGAAGCATATAAAAAACCAACTACATCTCATTCTGTTCAAATATATCTAATGTTGATCAATTTTACTTCAACCAAATCTATGTGGGAAAAACTAGATAATATTTATGAAAGAGGAAACAAAGTAAGGGAGGAATAAAATTCATGCCCTGCACAATAGGTTTGACGACATGAAAATGCATCCTGATAAAAATTTTGATACCTTTTATAATAAAATTATAGAACATGTGGGAGGGATATGTGGACATTGTGGAGAAAAAAATACATTTACATTGTGACAAAATTATTATGAAGGATTCCATATATTTATAATGAAATGGTGTTTATAGTGACCTATTCTTAACAAACATGGATATTACATCATTTTATATATATATTAAGAACATTACAAAAATATATATGCCTAAGGACCATAATATAATTGTTCACTTTGAAACATGGAAACAAAATCTTATATCCTAGTGAAATAGATTCAACATGTCCCATATTGATCTCTACCTTTATTACTTATACATAAAACCTTTCTCTATACTATGGGGAAAGGAATCATATGAAAGTGGTGAGATCAAACGATCATTAAGGGAAAACAAGGGAGATATATAAGCATGATCATGACTAAAATTGTATGATAAAATGATCATGAAATTATAAGATCGTACCCTTCATTTCAAATATCATATACATGAACAATAAAGAAATTAATGGTAGTTAATATGAAATGATTCCTATATAAATTAATCACATAATCCATTAAAGCATAATATAAGAATAAAACATGAAATTGTGTGAAACACATAAGCATATAATATGATTTCCATAGTATCAAAGGCATCACTGCCCAGACTATATTGATAGTATCAATTCACACACCATACAATATTGGTAGTCGTGGTTCACTCCCATGGCTATATTAGAAGAATTATTTCGCTCCTCATACCATATTTCTAGGCATAGTCTACTCCCATGGCCATCATAGTAGCAAGATTTCACTACTCATAAAATAAGGTAGTCATGGTTCACTCCCATGGCCATTTTATTAATCATGTTTCATTCCCAAAATCATATTAGTATATCTCATGAGATAAATATATATCCCCAATGCATTGGAATGAGCTACAAGCCCCACCAGTCTCATAATAAAATCATAAATACATGTTCCACAAGATCATAAACAATCATATCATAACCCATCAAATGAAATGTGCATTATAAAAATAAAAAGATATCATAACCTGTGAAAAAAATACAAGTTTCATAATAAATTAATCAAAAACATAACTCATGAAAAGATAAATGTTTCAAAAGTGTAGAACTTTTGAGAGATTAATATGTTTCATTAAGACTATGACATTTCGAGAAAACATTTCATCAAAAAAATTTATTGAAACCATTATATCATTTCCAAAAATGGAGTAATTGATATCTATGGATTTCAACATAGATGAAAAATAATGTTTAAATATGTTTCAAAAATTATTCTTGAGGAAAATATCCATTATTCTACAGAAAATTATTTTTAATAAATAAAACAATTTGAAATTATTTTTCATAAAAAAAATTTCGACTTATAAATAGAAATAAAATCATTTGAAAACCATTTTCCTTGATATATTAAAATACAAACATCCATACATTTTAAAGTCTTATTTCTTCATAAATATGTTGATAACATATAATGAAATCTAGAAAATGTTTTAAAACCCATTTTTTTTATAATACCTTGAAAACATACAAATAAATCATGAAATTAGTTCAAAAACTACATTAAATTAAAATAATTTGAAAACATATATAAAATTATGAAAATGTTCTGAAAAAATTTCCTTGATAGCTAATAAAATAATTTTGAAAATAGTTTTAATAACATTTTCATTGAAAACGTATAAATGATGTTTGAAAATGTTTGGAATCCATTTTCCAAGAAAATATATAAAATTAATTTGAAAAAATTTTCGAAACCATTTTCCTAGAAAATATCTTTCCAATATATTTTATTCAAAAATAACATTCATATGTTAAAGAAAAATCATCAATGTATTGATTGTGGATAAATTGTTACATGTCGTGCGAGGTAAGAAGAACATTATATTTTCACGGTAAAAAGGATAAAAAATTTCCTCATTCAGAAAAAAAAATATTCCTTTGAGAAAATTGGTATAAAAAATTGGTAAAGATTTATTTTAATGATCATTTTATATTATTATAATATTCATGGAAACCCTTTTTCAAAAACATGGTTTTTAGGAAACATAGATTTCCACCTGAAGAGAGGGTAAAGTCAAGCTTTCACAAAAACACTCCCCTAACTATCTTACATACAAAATAGTAGAAAATGGTACCAATACATTTGTATTGCATGAATTAATAGAGTATAAGAAAAATCATTAATTTATTAATATATGTAACAATATAATTCATCAAAGGAAGGATAAATGTAAACAATCTCAAAAAATTGATGATACTATCTCAGAAAACTCTAATAACTTGGTTACATTGGATCATAATATCCATGTATGAAAATTAAATTAAATTATGAATAAAATATCATTAAAATAAGTATATTAATGATATTACATGTAAAATTGAAGTATATACACCTCTAAAAAGAGTTTAGGTTCATAAAAAACATGAGTCTCAAAGAAAGAAAATCGAGACAAAATATATTTACCAATTTGGTATCTTTTTGAAATATATATCCCATGAATGAAATATACTAAAATGGGAATTTTAATACCCAAATATTTAATCATAATAAGAATAAATTAAATTCATGGTATGTACATACACCACACAAAATATGGGAGTGGTGATTAAGGCCTTTATCTCATGAAATTAAAAGTGATATAAATTCCCTTACCTTATGTCTTGAATCTCAGAATACTCCTTGAAACCACCTATATAATTAATTTAAATATTTTGAAAATATTTTACAAAACCATATTGTTATATATAACGAAATATATGGTTTTATTATAGTATTATATTACCAACATGTTACCATCCCATGCTATGGTTTCACTTCGGGTATTATTCACATTGTTCTTCATATGTGCCTAAATTTGTAATATTATTGGTCCTTATACTTATATAAAGATTCCATTATTTAAAAAGTGATATAAATATCATTTATATTTAGTATATATGTATTATAATAATCTATATAATACATAATTATGAAATTGAATACACCGTTCATGCAGACGGTATGTCGTACATACATATGCACGCTATTTCCATTTAATTATCATGTTGAAAGAATGTAAGTAATAGAAATATATGTATATATGTATATATTGTTATTATATTAGCATTATGATATCATATATAAGACATATATTAACTAAAACCATCCTTAATATTGTCCAGGTAGTGTATGAACAAATCATATCGCTTTGAGGGGGAGGTAGGCCACACATCCTCAAACAAATTTATCGTATTTACATAAGATAGAAAGCATAAAGGTATGTAAAAATAAAAAATAATGATAAATAAAGACATTATAAAGATAATAAATATATCACATATAAACATATTTTCAACCATAATGTGATCCATGATAGGCGGAAATGGAAAAAATGAGCATTCATCATTTCATGAGGGAGTAGTTTGTCGTATAGAGAAACAACATGTTTGTTACCCATTTGATGGAGGTTTCTATAATTTTAGGTAGAAATATTTACCAAAAAACATCCTAGTATATTAATTTTACTATTTTTTTTGAATTATCATATTCTAATGATAGTTGGAGGTGGTGGATACAAAATATAATAGAAGTGACATGAGATAAGATATTACCTCTTTATCAGGAAACTCCTTTTGGATTGTGCCAATAGGCTTCCTTGGATTGAATTATTCCAAAGGAAAGGATTTAGTGGGGAAAGGTATGATTTTTTGAAAGTGGATTAGGTAGGCATTGGCCAAACATGTTAGGTGTTCACATGTTATTTACTAATAAAATACATAAAAAACCAAAACAAAACTCAATAATAAATGGTGAATTTCCAAAATATGGACATAAAATGGGTGTTGGAAAGAGGACATATCATTTGGTACCTTAATTTTATGGTTTAGTTACCAAAAAATCTTCATTCAGCCTTAATCGATGAGATTAATATTAATCACTTTTGCTAATAATTTTAGTCAAAAATTAACTTGGTATTATTAGAAATCAAATATAATATTTAATGAAATGGTGTACGTCGGTTTTTCCAAATTCAAATCACATAAGCAGAAAAATTAATATTAATGCTAATCCCATAGATGAGATTAAGTAATTCATTTTCACCCAAATGGTTGAATACCTTCTTTATTATTAATTTTCTATAATACCCCTTTTAAGGGTATATGGGTAACCCTTTTATTTTTCGAAGACTTTTTTGCATTACATGACCCAATGGTCTTACAGGAATTCATCTAAATGAAATAATGATTTATTTATTAAAGAAAAATTCTCAAAAGTTTATTAAAATTATGTATTCAATTTCAATGTGAAATTGATTCTAATGAATTAAATTTTATTAATATATTTATTATTAATCAAATTTTACCTTAATCTATAATAACTTTTAAAATTAATAATTAATTAAAAAAATGATGTTTTTAACTAAATTGTACGGTTTTCAATATTAATAAAAATAATGATTTTTCTTAGAAAAATCTCAAAAAATCAACCTATCATAATTTTGATTTTTTGAATTAGAAAATTAATTTATTTTAACAAATTAATTTTATAAATTTTTCTAAAATTAATTTCATTATTAAAGGCGGTTCATTAAAGAAAATGGTATTTTTAACATTAAAGGACTTTTCCATAAATCATATATTTCATTGTCAATATTTTTATTTATATAAAAAAATTATAAAAAATATTTAAAATTTTGTTATTACTATTACAATAACAATGTTTAACGGATAGGTTAAAATTATTACATTAAATAACTATATACAAAATGTTTTACATAATTTTAGTGTTGTGTGCATTGTATGCCAAGTCGGTGTTGCATGTAATGGATTCCAAGTTGTACACCAAGTTATTGTGGTGTGTAACATACTCCACTTTGGTTCTTTTTGAAAGGAATTTTTCACTCAGTTCATTGCTAGATAGAAGATAAATTTTAATTTATTAGGGTAAAAACTCTTTATGACAATAATAAAATTTCCTTTTATATTCATTTTATTTTCATATGTATTTATAATTATTTGGTAACCAATGAATTCATATACTATTGTGTACACCGTATATTTTCAAATATTAGTTAATAGTATTCATATCGTTTAATTTTATGTCATGTTTTTATCATAGTATATTAAATAAACATATTTTAATAATATATTATTTTTAAATAATCCTCGGTCTAGCATGTTTGTCTAGTGATCATTGAATTTCATTATTTCATTTAAAAAATGATAACCTTAGTGTTCTGTATAGAGGAAGACAATGTTAATTTTTATTGTAAATCACAATTAACATGGTGTCGTGTATAATACAATTCAAACATAGTAATTTAATAAATTAAAATATCTTCTATGTTCCATGAATTAAAAAATATCAAAAATGGATAAATTATTTCAAAAAATTAATTCACAAAATCTAGAGGTGTTACATTAAACCCACCATAAAATTAATTTGACCCTTGAAATTCATCTGGGTTATCAAATGTTTAATACATGAATGTTCCATTCATAAAATCCCACATCATACAAATAAATATTATCTCGTCCTTAAAATGTGAATGTGGGAAAAATAAAATATACCCTTAGGAACATATAACATGGTTTTCCACACTAGAAAACATTGGATGGGAGTCAATATTGGACCTGGAGTAAAAGTGTAAATATTTATAGTGATTGATTGAGGTCATCAATATAAAACATGTGAATAGTAAAAGAAATTTTTTGGTCCTCAAAGTCATCTATCTATGCTTATATAAAAGGCCATCTATTCAATAGAAATATTATATAGGGACAAAACGATATTCTTTTGAAAATTATCCTAACGTTGATTATTTCTTTTATTGACCATGAATATAAGGATATATAATTTCTTTATAAATTCCTATGCTCAAAATTTTATTCATTAGATTCTATATTATCAATTTCAAATTCATCCATTACATTGTGTAATTGACATTCAAAAATTATTTATGATGCTTGAATCTCTAAAATACACTACTAGTATATCATAACGCCAATAAAATAATGAAAAGTATAAAAATTTATAAATATTCATAGAAAAAAATAAGGATAATAAATTAATCTATAAACATAAAATTAACACTACTTTTTGCATCATAAATAGTTATTAGTCAAAAATAATATTACATTAACTTGGTCATCACGTTGGCTAGTGGTTGGCATGAAACCCTTATCATCCTTTAGTCTTGGGTTCAAGACTAGGTCCTTTCTATACTTGATCAGTTGTCACCTGACATACATAATGAACTTTTCTAAAATCTTTCAAATACTATTTCAAAAATGTGATGTAAATCCTTATAATATGTTTAATCTCTAAATTTCCTCTTAACCGTAGTTTTCAATACAAGGTTAGTTCATAAATACTTCCTCTAATTTTTAACACAAACATTTAATGAATGGATAACCATATAACCCTTATGACATATGGAAATGAAAAAGAATAGAAGTAAATTCATGAAATTATATTGACATTTATCCTCCAAATATCACAAAATGGCTCCCGGTTGTCACATTCAGAACATGTGAATACCACTATGGTAAATTATCTTGTAACATTGTAACCTCATTAATTACCATAAATCCTTCTTGAAATCATGCATGCATCCATATTCCAAATTATATGAGATCTATTACTCAAATAAAAAATGGTTTGAACATCATCCTTGTTGACCTATATAACGTTTTCAATAATCATCTCTATTGTAATCCATACCATCCAATTTAATTATTCATAAACCATATATATTTATCAAAACAACATTTTCTTGACAAAAATAATATATTAAGGGTTAGATTCTCATAATCAAAATATCACATTGTCATTAAATCTCATCCATATCTCATTGGGAACATGAAATATAAACATGTAAATATAAAGCAAAAAATAGTAGTAAAAAATTCCTTGTATATATCATCATTCCTAATTTTATTGAAATCATATACATAATCATCTCTATTCCTAATTTTATTAAAATCATTATAAATATTCATCTCTATTCCTCATTCTGGGCCCTACATCTCAACCTAGGAAGTGCATTTCACTTAAGGCGGGGTACCACCTCTGATATCAAATGTAACACCTAGATCACTATGACAGCACAGACAGACCACCATAACTTGGTCTTCGGTTCCTAACCCCCCAGGTACCACCAATTGCCAAATGGGTCATGATGACAACACATACACCCCACCATAACATGGGCTTCGGGACATGGCCCCCAGTACCCTTCATGATCACAACTCCAGAAGGCCACCCACATGCCTAAATAGGTCATCTAACTAATTAGTATCCCCACATTCCAACACATATCTTTTCTAGTGCGCTTTGTCATCACACACACACCCTGAGAAATATCCCAGATAGTCACCCATCCTGATCACTACTCCAGGCCAATCACGCTTAACTGTGGGGTTCTAATCAGACATGATCGTGAGAAGGATGGTGAACCTTGTTGACAATAGTCAGATCATTTAGTCATTTATCCCTTTATCATTCTGGGTTGTTACAATCACCCCCCCCCCCACCTTAGAACTCGACATCCTCGTTGTGGGCCTTACATCACTACTTAGGCAGTGCATCGCACTTAAGGCTCGTTACCACCTCTGATATCAAATGTAACAACTGGTTCCCAAAGATAGAACACATAACCTAAGAAACATACTATAAGTTAACCCATCCTAATCACCACTCGAGGCCAAGAAAGTGTAACTATGCAGTTCTAATCAGACAAGCTCCCGAGAAGGATGGTGAACCTTGTTGACATGAGTCATATCATATTTTCATTTAACCCTTTATTATTCTGGGGTGTTACAATCACCCCCCCCCCCCCATTGGAGCTCAAAGTCCTCGTTCTGGGCCCTACATCTCAACCTAGGTAGTGTACTGCACTTAAGGCTGTGTACCACCTCTAATATCAAATGTAACAATGGGGTCCCGATGACAGCACATACACCCCACTGTAACATGGTCTTCGGGTCCTGACCCGCCAGGTACCACCAATTTCTATATGGGTCCCAATGAAATCACAAACACCCCACCTTAACATGGACATCATGTCTTGGCCCACCAGTACCACCAATTGCCCGCAGACGCGTCCCCTCCGCCATGGGGCCCACCCACATGCCATCATGGGTCATCTAACTAATTAGTATCCCCAAATACCAACACATATCCTTTTTAGTGTTCTTTTTCATCACTCACACCTCCCCACTTGGTGCTCAACATCCTTGTTGAGGTCCCTACATCTCAACCTATGCAGTGCACAGGACATAAGGCTGGGTACCACCTCTGATATCAAATGTAACAACTGGGTCCCGATGACAGCACATACACCCCACCTTAACATGGTCTTTGTGTCCTGACTCGCTAGGAACCCCCAATTACCAACTGGGTCCCGATGACAGCACACACACCCCACCTTAACATGGTCTTCAGGTCCTGTCCCACCTATACCCATCCTGATCACTACTCCAGAAGGTCACCCATATGCCTGAGTGGCTCATCTAACTAATTAGTATCCCAACATTCCAACACATATCCTTTCTAGTGTGCTTTGTCATCACTCACACACACCCTAAGAAACTTCCTAGAAGATCACCCATCCTTATCACTACTCTAGTCCAAACACACTTAACTGTGGTGTTCTAATCAGACAGGATCCCGAAAAGGATGTTGAACCTTGTTGACATTGGTCAGATCATTTAGTCATTTAACCCTTTTTCACTCTGGGGTGTTACAATCACCCCCCCTAGAGCTCAACATCCTCGTTGTGGGCCCTACATCTCAACCTAGGCAGTACACTGCACTTAAGGCTGGGTACCACCACTAATATAAAATGTAACAACTGGGTCCCTAAGATTGTACACACACCCTGAGAAACATACCAGAAGGTCACCCATCCTAATCACTACTCAAGGTCAAGCACGCTTAACTGTGCAGTTCTAATCAGACAGGCTCCCGAGAAGGATGGTGAACCTTGTTGACATGAGTAATATCATTTATTTAATTAACCCTTTATCATTTTGTGGTGTTACAATCACACCCCCCCCCCCCCAAAGAGCTCATCGTCCTCGTTGTGGGCCCTATATCTCAACCTAGGTAGTGCACTACACTTAAGGCTGGTTACCACCTCTGATATCAAATGTAACAACTGGGTCCCAATGACCTCAAAGACACCCAGAATGACAACAAATATCTTTTCTAGTATGCTTTTTCATCACTCACACACACCCTAAAAAACATCCTAGATGGGCACCTTTCATGATCACTACTCCAGGCCAAGCACATGTAACTGTGGAGTTCTAATCAGACAGGCTCTTGAAAGGGATAGTGAACACTATTGACATGGGTCATATCATTTATTCATTTAACCCTATATCATTATGTGGTGTTACAATCACCCAAATTGATATAAAATGTAACAAGTGGGTCCTAATTTCAGCATAGAAACCCAAAATGCCAACACATATCCTTTATAGTGTGCTTTTTCATCACTCACACAAACCCTGAAAAACATCCCAAAAGGTCACCCATCCTGATCACTACTCCCGGCCAAGCACGTTTAACTGTGGGGTTCTAATCAGACAGGCTCCAGAGAAGGATGGTGAACCATGTTGACATGAGCCATATAATTTAGTAATTTAACCCTTTATCATTCTGTGGTGTTATAATCACCCCCCCTAGAGCCCAGCGTCCTTGTTGTAGGCCCTACATCACAACCTAGGTAGCTCCCAAAAAGAATGGTGGACCATGTTGACATGATTCATATCATTTTTTCATTTAACCCTTTATCATTATGGGGTTTTACAATAACCCCCCCCCCCCCCCTAGAGCTCAACGTCCTCATTGTGGGCCCTACATTTCAACCTAGATAGTGTACTTCACTTAAGGCTGTGTGCCACCTCTGATATCAGATGTAAAAAATGGGTCCTGATGATAGCACAAACACCCCACATTCCAACAGATATACTTTCTAGTTACCACATCTGATATCAAATGTATCAACTGGGTCCCGATGACAGTATAGACACCCAACATGCCAACATATATCCATTCTAGTGTTTTTTGTCATCACTCACACACACGCAGAAAAACATCCTAGATGGTCACCCTTCCGATCACTACTCCATGCAAGCATGTTTAATTGCGGAGTTCTAATCATACTGGCTCCCGATAAGGATGGTGAACATTGTTGACATTGGTCATATCATTTTTTCATTTAACACTTTATCATTCTGGGGTGTTGCAATCACCCCAGAATGATATCAAATTTAACAACTGGATCGTGATGATAGCACATACACCCAACATGACAACATATATACTTTCTAGTGTGCTTTGTCATCACTCACACAGACCCTGAAAAACATCCCCTAAGGTCACCCATCCTGATCACTACTCCAGGACAAGCACGTTTAACTGTGGAGTTCTAATCAGACAGGAACCTAAGAAGGATGGTGAACCATTTTGACATGATTCATATCATTTTCTCATTTAATCCTTTATCATTCTGGGGTGTTACAATCACCCCCCCCCCCCAAGATCTCAACATTCACGTTTTGGTCCCTACATCTAAACCTATGTATTGCACTACACTTAAAGCTGGGTACCACCTCTGATATCAGATGTAAAAACTGGGTCCTGATTACAGCACAGACACCCCACATGCCAACACATATCCTTTCTAGTGTGCTTTTTCATCACTCACACTCACCCAGAAAAACTTCACAGATTTTCACCCTTCCTGATCACTACTCCAGGCCAAGCACGTTTAACTTTGGAGTTCTAATCAGGAAGGCTATTGAAAACGATGGTGAACCTTGTTGACATGAGTCATATCATTTAGTCTTAAACCTTTATCATTCTGGGGTGTTACAATCCCCCCCCTATAGAGTTCAATGTCCTCGTTATGGGCCCTACATCTCAACCTAGGTAGTGCATTGCACTTAAGGATGTGTACCACCAATGATATCTGATTTAAAACTGGGTCTCGATGACAGCACAATCACCCCATATTCCAACACATATCCTATCTAGTGTGATTTTTCATCACTCACACACACCATGAAAAACTTCCCAGATGGTCACCCTCCTAATCACAAGTCCATGCCATGCACGTTTAACTGTGGATTTCTAATCAAAAAGGCTTCAGAGAAGGATGGTGAACCTTGTTGACATGAGTCATATCATTTAGTCATTTAAGCCTTTATCATTATGGGTTGTTACAATCACCCTAGAATTATATCAAATGTAACAACTGGGTCCCAAATATAGCATAGATACCAAACAATGCAACACATATCATTTCTAGTGTGCTTTTTCATCACTCACACACACCCTGAAAAACATCCTAGATGGTCACCCTTCCTAATCACTAGTCCATGCCAAGCACGTTTAACTGTGGAGTTCTAATCAGAAAGGCTCTAGATAGGGATGGTGAACCTTGTTGACATGAGTCATATCATTTAGTCATTTAACCATTTATCATTATGGGGTGTTACAAACACCCCAAAATGATATCAAATGTAACAACATGGTCCCGAAGATAGCATAGACACCAAACATGCCAACACATATAATTTCTACTGTGCTTTGTAATCACTCACACACACCCTGAAAAACATCCCAGAAGGTCACCATTCCTGATCACTACTCCAGGCCAAGCACATTTAATTGTTGAGTTCTAATCAAACAAGCTCCTGAGAAGGACGGTGAACCCTGTTGACATTAGTCATATCATTAACCCATTTAACCCTTTATCATTATGGGGTGTTACAATCCCCCACCCACACCCCTTAGTGCTCAAAGTCCTCATTGGGGGCCCTACATCTCAACCAAGGTAGTGCACCGCACTTAAGGCTGGGTACCACATCTGATATCAGATATAACAACTGGGTCCATATGACAGCACATACACCTCACATGCCAACACATATCCTTTCTAGTGTTCTTTGACATCACTCACACACACCCTCACACTGAGGAAATTCCCAAAAGGTCACCCATCCTGATCCCTACATCAGGCCAAGCACGTTTAACTATGGATTTCTAATCAGACAGGCTCCCGAGAAGGATGGTAAACCTTGTTGACATGAGTCATAAAATTTATTCAATTGACCCTTTATCATTCTGGGGTGTTACAATCACCCCCCCCCCCCCCTTAGAGCACAATTTCCTCATTGTGGGCCCTATATCTCAGCCTAGGTGGTGCACTAAACATAAGGATGGGTACCACCTCTGATATCAGATGTAACAACTGGGTCCCGATGACAGCACAGACAGCCCACATGCCAAAACATTTCCTTTCTAGTGTGCTTTGTCATCACTCATACACACCCATAGAATCTTCCGAGAAGGTCACTCATCCTGATCCTTACTTTAGGCCAAGAATGTTTAATTGTGGAGTTCAAATCAGACAGGCTCTCGAGAAGGATGGTGAACCTTTTTGACATGAGTCATAACATTTAGTAATTTAACCCTTTCTAATGTGCTTTTTCATCACTCATACACACCCTAAAAAACATCCCAGAATGTCACCCATCCTAATCACCTCTCCAGGCCAATCAAGTTTAACTGTGAAGTTATAATCAGACAGTCTCTCGAGAAGGATGGTAAACCTTGTCGACATGAGTCATATCATTTATTCATTTAACCCTTTATTATTCTGGGGTGTTACAATCACCACCCCCCCTAGATCTAAACATCCTTGTTGGGGGTCCTACATCTCATCCTAGGTAGTGCACTGCACATAAGGCTGCGTACCACCTCTGATATCAAATGTAACAACTAGGTCCTGATGACAGCACGGACACCCCACATGCCGACAAATATCCTTTTTCGTGTGCTTTTTCATCACTCACACACACCCTAATAAATTTCCTAGAAGGTCACCCATCCTGATCACTACTCTCGTCCAAGAACGTTTAATTGTGGAGTTCTAATCAGACAGGCTCCCAAGAAGGATGGTAAACCTTTTTAACATTATTTATATCATTTAGTTATTTAACCCTTTATCATTCTGGGGTGTTACAATCACCCCGCCCCCCCGTTTAGATCTCAATGTCCTCGTTGTGGGCCCTACATCTGAAACTAGGCAGTGCACTGCACTTAAGGCTTGGTACCACCTCTGATATCAAACGTAACAATTAGGTCCCAAAGATAGTACACACACCCTGAGAAACATCCAAAAGGTCACCCATCCTAATCACTACTCTAGGACAAGCATGCATAACTATGCAGTTATAATCAGACCGGCTGCCAAAAAGGACGGTGAACCATGTTGACATGAGTCATATCATTTAGTCATTTAACCCTTTATCATTATAGGGTGTTACAATCACCCCCTCCCCCCCTTGGAGATCAATGCCCTCGTTGTGGGCCCTACATCTAAACTGATGTAGTGCACTTCACATAATGCTGGCTACCACCTCTGATATCAAATGTAACAACTCGGTCCTGAAAATAGTACACACACCCAGAGAAACTTCCAGAAGGTAACCCATCATGATCACTACTCCAGGCCAAGCACGCTTAACTGTGCAGTTCTAATCAGATAGGCACCCGAAAAGGATGGTGAACCTTGTTGACATGAGTTATATAATTTAGTCATCTAACCCTTTATCATTCTCCAGTGTTACAATCACCCCCCACCTTTAGAGCTCAACGTCATAGTTGTGGTCCCTACATCTCAACCTAGGCAGTGCACTACACTTAAGGCCGGTTACCACCTCTGATATCAAATGTAACAACTGGGTCCTGTAAAAGAGTACACTCACCCTGAGAAACATCCCAGAAGGTCACCCCTCCTGATCACAACTCCAGTACAAACACTTTTAACTTTGGAGTTATAATCAGACAGGACCGTGAGAAGGATGGTGAAATTGTTGACATTTGTCAGATCATTTAGTTATTTAACCCTTTATCACTCGGGGGTGTTACAATCACCCCCCCCCCTTGGATCTCAACATCCACATTGTGGGACCTAAATCTCAAACTAGGCAGTGCACTGCACATAAGGCTGGGTACCACCTCTGATAACAAATATAACAACTAGGTCCCAAAGATAGTACACACACCCTGAGAAACATACCAGAAGGCCACCCATCCTAATCACTACTCGTGGCCAAGCACACTTAACAGTGCTGTTGTAATCAGAAAGGCTCCCGAGAAGGATGGTGAACCTTATTGATAGTAGTCATATCATTTAGTTATTTAACCCTTTATCATTTTGCGGTGTTACAATCACCCCCCCCCCCTAGAGCTCAACTTCCTCGTTGTAGGCCCTATATCTCAACCTAGGCAGTGCACTGCACTTAAGGCCGGTTACCACCTCTGATATCTAATGTAAATAATGGGGCCTGATGACAACAGAGACACCCAACATGCCAACAAATATCTTATCTAGTGTGCTTTGTAATCTCTCACACACACCCCGAAAAACATCCCAGATGCTCACCATTTCGGATCACTACTCCAGGCCAAGCACATTAAACTATGTAGTTCTAATCAAATAGGCTCCCGAGAAGGATGGTGAACCCTGTTTACATTAGTCATATCATTAATCCATTTAAACCTTTCTCATTCTAGGGTGTTACAATCCCCCCCCCCCCACCCCTTACAGCTCAACGTCCTCATGGTGGGCCCTACATCTCAACCTAGGTAGTGCACCACACTTAAGGCTGGGTACCACATCTGATATCAGATGTACCAAATGGGTCCAGATGACATCACAGACACCTCACATGCAAACACATATCCTTTCTACTATGCTTTGTCATCACTCACACACACCTTGAGTAACTTCCCAAAAGGACACCCATCCTGATCCCTACTTCAGGTCAATCACGTTTAACTATGGAGTTCTAATCAGACAGGCACCCAAGAAGGATGGTGAACCTTGTTGAAATGAGTCATACCATTTATTCATTTGACCATTTATCATTCTGGGGTGTTACAATCACCCCCCCCCCCCCTTAGAGCACAAGGTCCTCGTTGTGGGCCCTACATCTCAGCCTAGGTGGTGCAGTGCACTTAAGGCTGGGTACCACATCTGATTTCAGATGTAACAACTGGTTCCTGATGACAGCACATAAAGACCACATGCCAACACATATCCTTTCTAGTGTGCTTTGTCATCCCTCATACACACCCAGAGAAACTTCTCAGAAGGTCACCCATCCTGATCACTACATCAGGCAACACACCTTAAACTGTGGATTTCTAATCAGACAGGCTCTCGAGATCGATGGTGAACATTGTTGACATGAGTCATATCATTTAGTAATTTAACCCTTTCTAATGTGCTTTTTCATCACTCATACACCCTAAAAAACATACCAGAATTTCACCTATCATAATCACCACTCCAGGACAATCACATTTAACTGTGAAGTTATAATCAGACAGTCTCTCGAGAAGGATGGTAAACCTTGTTGACATGAGTCATATCATTTATTCATTTAACCCTTTATTATTTTTGGGTGTTACAATCACCCCCCCCCCCCTTAGAGCTAAACGTCCACATTGGGGGGGGCTACATCTCAACTTTGGTAGTACACTACACAAAAGTCTGGGTACCACCCCTGATATCAAATGTAACAGCTGGGTCCTGATGACAGCACAGACACCCCACATGCCAACAAATATCCATTCTAGTGTGCTTTCTCATCACTCACACACACCCTGAGAAATTTCCTAGAAAGTCATCCATCCTGATCACTACTTCAGGCCAAGCACATTTAATTGTGGAGTTCTAATCAGACAGGCTCCTAAGAAGGATGGTAATCCTTTTTCACATTAGTCATATCATTTAGTTATTTAACCCTTTATTATTCTGGGGTGTTACAATCACCCCCACCCCCTTTTAGAGCTCAACGTCCTTGTTGTGGTCCCTACATCTCAAACTAGGCAGTGCAATACACTTAAGGCTGGGTACCACCTCCGATATCAAACATATCAACTAGGTCCCAAAGATAGTACACACACAATCAGAAACATCTAGAAGGTCACCCATCCTGATATCTACTCCAGGACAAGCATGCATAACTGTGCAGTTATAATCAGACAGGCTCCCAAAAAGGACGGTGAACCTTGTTGACATGAGTCATATCATTTAGTCATTTAACCCTTTATCATTCTAGGGTGTTACAATCACCCCCCCCCCCCCCCTTGGAGCTCAATGTCCTCATTGTGGGCCCTAAATCTAAACCTATGTAGTGCACTGCACTTAATGCTGGGTACCACCTCTGATATCAAATGTAACAACTAGGTCCCGAAAATAGATCACACACCCTGAGAAACTTCTAAATGGTAACCCATCCTGATCACTACTCCATGCCAAGCACACATAACTGTGGAGTTCTAATCAGACAGGCTCCCGAAAAGGATGGTGAACCTTGTTGACATGAGTCATATCATTTAGTCATTTAACCATTTATTATTCTGTAGTGTTACAATCACCCCACCCCCCTTTATAGCTCAATGTCATTGTTGTGGTCCATACATCTCATCCTAGGTAGTGCACTGCACTCAAGGCTGGTTACCACCTCTGATATCAAATGTAACAAATAGGTCCCGAAAAGAGTACCCCCACCCTGGGAAACTTCCCAGAATGACACCCATACTAATCACTACTCTAGTCCAAACAGTTTCAACTATGGAGTTATAATCAGACAGAACCCTGAGAATGATGGTGAACCTTGTTGACATTTGTCATATCATTTAGTCATTTAACCCTTTATCACTTGGGGGTATTAAAATCACCCCCTGTGGATCTCAACATCATCATTGCGGGCCCTACATCTCAAACTAGGCAGTGTACTGCACATAAGGTTGGGTACCACCTCGGATAACAAATGTAACAACTGGGTTCCGAAGATAGTACACACACACCCTGAGAATCATACCAGAAGGTCACCCATCCTAATCACTACTCGAGGACAAGCACACTTAACAGTGTTGTTGTAATCAGAAAGGCTTTCGAGAAGGATGGAGAACCTTGTTGACAGTATTCAAATCATTTAGTTATTTATCCCTTTATCATTTTACAGTGTTACAATCACCCCCCCCCCCACCCCACCCCTTATAGCTCAACATCTTCTTTGTGGGCCCTATATCTCAACCTAGGTAGTGCATTGCACTTATGGCCAGTTACCACCTCTGATATCTAATGTTGAAATTGGGTCCCGATGACAACAGAGACACCCAACATGCAAACAAATATCCTATCTAGTGTGATTTTTCATCACACACACACACCCTAAAAAACTTCCCAGATGGTCACCTTTCGTGATCACCACTCCAGGCTAAGCACGTTTAACTGTGGAGTTCTAATCAGACAGAATCCCGAGAAGGATGGTTAACATTGTTGACATGAGTCATATCATTTATTCATTTAACCCTTTATCATTATAGGGTGTTACAATCACCCCATAATGATATCAAATATAACAACTGGGTCCCAATGAAAGCACTGACACCCATCATGCCAACACATATCCTTTCTAGTGTGCTTTGTCGCCACTCACACACACCCTGCAAAACATCATAGAAGGTCACCCATCCTGATCACTACTCCAGTCCAAGTACATTTAACTGTGGAGTTCCAATCACACAGGCTCCCAAGAAGGATGGAGAACCATGTTTACATGAGTCATATAATTTAGTCAGTTCACCCTTTATCATTCTAGGGTATTAAAATCACCCCCCCTAGAGCTCAACATCCTCATTGTGGGCCCTAAATATCAACTTAGGTAGCTCCTGAGAAGGATGGTGAACCATGTTGACATGAGTTATATCATTTTGTCATTTAACTCTATATCCTTCTGGGGTGTTACAATCACCCCCCCTAGAGCTCAACGTCCTCGCTGTGGGACCTACATCTCAACCAAGGTAGTGCACTGCACTTAAGGTTGGGTACCACCTCTGATATCAGATGTTACACCTTGGTCCCGATGATAGCACAAACACCCCACATCCCAACACATATAATTTCTGGTTACCACCTTAGATATCAAATGTAATAATTATGTCCTAATGACAACACAGACCCAACATGCCAACACATATCATTTCTAGTGTCCTTTTTCATCACTCACACACACCCTGAAAAACATTCCAGAAGGTCCCCAATCCTGATCACTACTCCCAGACAAGCACGTTTAATTGTAGAGTTCTAATCAGACAGGCTCCCGAGAAGGATGATGATCATGTTGACATGAGTCATATCATTTATTCATTTAACCCTTTATCATTCTGGGGTATTACAATCACCCACCCACCCTAGAGATCAACGTCCTTGTCATGGGGCCTACATCTCAACCTAGGTTGGGCACTGCACTTATGGATGGGTACCACCTCTGATATCAGATGTAACAACTAGGACTCGATGACAGCACAAAAACACCACATTCCAACTCATATCCTTTCTAGTGTGCTTTGACATCACTCACAGACACCCTGAGAAACGTCCCAGAAGGTCACCCATCATGATCCCTACGTTAGGCCAGGCATGTTGAACTATGGAGTTCTAATCAGACAGGCTCCTGAGAAGGATGGTGAACCTTGATGAGATGAGTCAAACCATTTAGTCATTTAAAACATTATCATTTTGGGGTGTAACAATCAACCCCCCCCCCCCTAGAGCTAAACATCCTCATTGTTGGCCCTACATCTTAACCAAGGTGGTTCACTACACTAAAGGCTGGGTACCACCTATGGTATTTGATGTAACAAATAGGTCCCGATGATAGCACATACAGCCTACATGCCAACACATCTCCTTTCTAGTGTGCTTTGTCATCTCTCATACACAACATATGAAACATTCCAGAAGGTCACCCATCCTGATCCATACTTCAGTCCAAGCATTTTTAACTATGGAGTTCTTATCAGACAGGCTCTCAAGAATGATTGTGAACATTGTTGACATGAGTCATATCATTTATTCATTTAACCCTTTCTAATGTGTTTTTTCAGCACTCATACACACCCTGAAATACTTCCTCGAAAGTCACCCATCCTAATCACCACTCCAGGCCAAGCACATTTAACTGTGAAGTTATAATCAGACATGCTCTAGAGAAGGATTGTCAACCTTGTTGACATGAGTCATATCATTTATTCATTTAACCCTTTATCATTCGGTAGGGTTACAATCACCAACCCCCCCCCCCCCCTAAGAGCTCAACATACTCGTTGTGGGCCCTACATCTCAACCTAGGTAGTGCACTTCACTTAAGGTTGGGTACCACCTCTGATATCAAATGTATCAACTGTGTCTCGATGATAGCACAGACACCCCACTTGCCAACAAATATCATTTCTAGTGTGCTTCTTCATCACTCACACACACCCTGATAAATTTCCAAGAAGGTCACCCATCCTGACCACTACTCCAGGCCAATCACGTCAAATTGTGGAGTTCTAATCAGACAAACTCCCAATAAGGATGTAAAACCTTGTTGACTTTAGTCATATCATTTATTCATTTAACCCTTTATCATTTTGGGGTGTTACAATAACCCAGTCCACCTTTTGGAGCTCAAATTTTTCGGTGGGGGCCCTACATCTCAACCTAGGTTGTGCACTGCACGTAAGGATGGGTACCAACACTGATATCTAATGTAACAACTAGGTCTCGATGATAGTACACTCACCCTGTGAAACATCCAGAAGGTCACCCATCCTGATTACTACTCCCGGAAAAGCATGCATAGTTGTGCAGTTCTAATCAAACAGGCTCCCGAAAATGATGGTGAACCTTGGTGACATGAGTCATATAATTTATTCAGGTAACCCTTTTTCATTCTGGGGTGTTACAATCACCCACCCCCCCCCCCCCTTTGGAGCTCAACATCCTCATTTTGGGCCTTACATCTAAACCTAGGCAGTGCACTGTACTTAAAGCTGGCTACCATTTCTGATATCAAATGTAATAACTAGGTCCCAAAAACAGTACACACACCCTGAGAAACATCCAGAAGGTAAACCATCCTGATCACTACTCCATTCCAAACACACTTAATTGTGCATTCCTAATCCGACAGGCTCTCGAAAAAGATGGTGAACCTTGTTGACATGAGTCATACCAATTTTTCATTTAATCCTTTATCATTTTTCGGTTTTACAATCACCCCCCCACCCCCCATTAGTGCTCAATGTTCTTGTTGTGGTCCCTACATCTCAACCTAGGTAGGGCACTGCACTTAAGGCTGGTTACCACCTCTGATATCAAACGTAACAACTGGGTCCCAAAAATAGTACACACACCCTGAGAAACTTCAAGAAGGTCACCCATCCTGATCACTAATCCAGGCCAAGCACACTTAATTGTGCAGTTCTAATCAGACAGGATCCCAAGAAGGATGGTGAACCTTGTTGACATGAGTCATATCATTTAGTAATTTTACACATTATCATTCTGTGGTGTTACAATCACCCCCCTAGAGATCAACTTCCTTGTTGTGGGCCCTACATCTCAACCAAGGTAGTGCACTTAACATAAAGTTGGTTACTACCTATGATATCAAATTTAACAACTAGGTCCCGAAAATAGTACGCACACCCTGAGAAACTTCCAGAAGGTCACCCATCCTGATCACTACTCCAGGCCAAGATCGTTTAACTGTGTAGTTCTAATCAGATAGGCTCTCGAGATGGATGGTGAACCTTGTTGACATGAGTCATATTATTTAGTCATTAAACCCTTTATCATTCTACGGTGTTAGAATCACCCCCCTAGGTCTCAATGTCCTTGTTGTGGGCCCTACATCTCAACCTAGGTAGTGCACTTCACATAAAGCTGGTTACCACCTCTGATATCAAATGTAACAACTGGGTCCCGAAAATATTACTCACACCCTGAGAAACTTCCAGAAGGTCACCCATCCTGATCACTACTCCATTCCAAGATCTCATAACTGTGTAGTTCTAATCAGATAGGTTATTGAGAAGGATGGTGAACCTTGTTGACCTGAGCCATATAATTTAGTCATTTAACCTTTTATCATTCTGCGGTGTTACAATCACCCCCCCCTTAGAGCTCTACGTCTTCATTGTGGGCCCTACATCTGAACCTTGGTAGTGCATTGCACTTAAGGCTAGTTACCACCTTTGATATCAAATGTAACAACTGGGTCCCGATGACAGCACTGACACCCAACATGCCAACACATATCCTTTCTAGTGTGATTTGTCATCACTCACACACACCCTAAAAAACATCCCAGAATGTCACCCATCCTGGTCACTAATCTAGAACAAGAATGTTTAACTGTGGAGTTCTAATTAGACAGGCTCCCGACAAGGATTTTGAACCTTGTTGACATGATTCATATCATTTAGTAATTTAAACCTTTTTCATTCTAGGGTGTTACAATCACCCAAGAATGATATCAGATTTAACAACTACATCTCGATAAAGGATGGTGAACCTTGTTGACATGATTCAAATCATTTAGTCATTTAACCCTCATTCTGCGGTGTTACAATAACCCCCCCCCCCCCCCTTAGATCTCAACATCATCATTGTGGTCTCTACATATCCACCAAGGTAGTGCACTGCACTTAAGGCTGGATACCACCTCTGATATCAAATGTAACAACTGGGTGTCGATGACAGCACAGACACCCAACATGCCAACACATATCATTTCTAGTGTGCTTTGTCATCACTCACACACACCCTAAAAACTACCCCGAATGCCACCCATCCAGATCACAACTCTAGGCCAAGCACCTTTAACTTTGGAGTTCTAATTAGGCAGGCTCCCGAGAAGGATGGTGAACATTGTTGACATGAGTCATATCATTTAGTCATTTAACTCTTTATCATTCTCAGGTGTTACAGTCACCCTTAAATGATATCAAATGTAACAACTGGGACCCGATGATAGCACAGACACCCCACATGCCAACACATATCCTTTCTAGTGTGCTTTTTCATCACTCACACACACACTGAAAAACATTCCAAAAGGTCACCCATCTTAATCACAACTTCAAGCCAATCACGTTTAACTGTGGAGTTCTAATCAGACAGGCTCCCGAGAAGGATGGTGAAACTTGTTGACATGAGTCAGATCATTTTGTCATTTAACCCTTTATAATGTGATTTTTCATCACTCACACACACCCTGAAAAACTTCCCAGAAGGTCACCCATCTTAATCACTACGCCAGTTCAAGCACGTTTAACTGTGAATTTCTAATCAGACAGGCTCCCGAGGATGATGACAACATTGACACCCAAAATACCACCACATATTTTTTCTAGTGTGCTTTGTCATCACTCACACACACCCGGAAAAACTTCCCAGAATGCCACCCATCCTGATCACTACTCTATGCCAACAACGGTTAACAATGGAGTTCTAGTCAGACATGCTACTGGGAAGGATGGTGAACCTTGTGTATAAGAGTCATATAATTTAGTCATTTAACCCTTAGTCATTTTGGGGAGTTACAGTCACACCAGAATGATATCAGATGTAAAAACTGGGTCCCGATGAGACCACATACACCCCACATTCCAACACATATCCTATCTAGTGTTGTTTTTCATCACTCACACACACCATGAGAAACTTCCCAGAAGGTCACCCATCCAGATCAATACTTCAGGAAAAACACGTTTACCAGTGGAGATCTAATCGAATAGGCTCCCGAGAAGGATGGTGAACCCTGTTGACATGAGTCATATCATTTAGATATTTTACCCTTTCTAATGTGCTTTTTCATCACTCACACACACCATGAAAAACATCACATAAGGTCACGTTTAACTGTGACGTTCTAATCGGACAGGCTCCCGATAAAGATGGTGAACCTTGTTGGCATGAGTTGTATCATTTAGTCATTTAACCCTTTCTAATGTGCTTATTCATCACTCACACACACCCTAAAAATCATCCCAGAAGGTCACCCATCCTAATCACTATTCCGGGTCAAGCACGTTTAACTGTGAATTTCTAATCAGACAGGCTCCCAAGATGGATGGTCAACCTTGTTCGCATGAGTCATATCATTTATTCATTTAACCCTTTATCATTATGGGGTTTTATAATCTCCCCCCCCCCCCCCTTAAAGCTCAACGTCCCCATTGTGGGCCCTACATCTCAACCTAGGTAATGCACTGCTTCAGGCCAAGCACGTTTAACTGTGGAGTTTTAATCAGACAAGCTCCCGAGAAGGATGTTGAACCTTGTTGACATGAGTCATATCATTTAGTCATTTAACCCTTTCTAATGTGCTTTGTCATCACTCACACACACCGTGAAAATCACCCCTGAAGGTCACCCATCCTAATCACTACTTCAGGACAAGCACGTTGAACTGTGGAGTTCTAATCGGACAGGCTCCTGAGAAGGATGGTGAACCTTGTTGACATGAGTCCTATCATTTAGTCATTTAACCCTTTCTAATGTGCTTTGTAATCACTCACACACACGTAGAAAATCATCTCAGAAGGTCACCCATCCTAATCACTACTCTGGGTGAAGCACGTTTAACTGTGAAGTTATAATCAGACAGGCTCTCGTGATGGATGGTCAACCGTGTTGAGATGAGTCATATCACTTATTCATTTAACCCTTTATCATTATGGGGTGTTATAATCACCCCCCCCCCCCCCTTTAATGCTCAACGTCCCCATTGTGGGTCCTATATCTCCACCTAGGTAATGCACTACACATAAGGCTGGGTACCACATTTGATATCAAATGTAATAATTGGGTCCCGATGATAGCAACAACACCCCACATGCCAAAACATATCCTTTCTAAAGTAATTTGTCATCACTCACACACACCATGAAAAATTTTCCAGAAGGTCACCCATCCTGATCACTACTCCTGGCCAAGAACGTTTAAATGGGGAGTTCTAATCAGATAGTTTCCAGAGAATGATGGTCAACTTTGTTGACATGAGTCATATCATTTAGTAATTTAACCAGTTATCACTCACACACACCCAGAGAAATTCTCCAAAAGGCCACCCATCTTGATCACTACTCCTAGCCAAGTACGTTTAACTGTGGAGTTCTAATCAGACAGGTTCCCGAGAATGATGGTCAACTTTGTTTACATGAGTCATATCATTTAGTCATTTAACCCATTATCATTCTGGGGTTTTACAATCACCCCCCCCCCCCCTTAAAGCTCATCGTCCTCATTGTATGCCCTACATCTCAAAATAGGTAGTGCACGACACATAAGGCTGGGTACCACCTATGATATCAAATGTAAAAATTGGGTCTTGATGACAGGACATACACCCCCCATGCCAACACATTTCCTTTCTAGTGTGCTTTGTCATCACTCACACACAAACCTGAAAAACATCCCAGAAGGTTGCCCATCATGATCACTACTCCAGGCCAAGCATGCTTAACTGTGGAGTTATAATCAGACATGCTCTCAAGAAGGATGGTGAACCTTGTTGACATTCATCATATAATTTATTCATTTAACCCCTTTTCACTCTGGGGTGTTACAATCACCCCCCCTAGAGCTCAAAGTCCTCGTTGTGGGCCCTACAAATCTACCTAGGTAGTGCAATGCACATAAGGATGGGTAACAGCTCTGATATAATATGTAACAACTAGGTCTCGATGACAGCACATACACCCCACCTTAACATGGTATTCGAGTCATGGCTCATCCGGTACCACCAATTTCCAACTGGGTCCGGATGACAGCGCATACACTCCACCTTAACATCATCTTTAGGTCCTGGCCCACCGGTACCACCAATTGCCCCGCAGACACGTCGCCTAGGCCATGGGGCCCACCCACATGCCTGAATGTGTCATCTAACTAATTTAAATTCCCACATTCCAACACATATCGTTTTTAGTGTGCTTTGTTATCACTCACACACACCCTGAGAAACTTCCCAGAAGGTCACCCATCCGGGTCACTACTCCAGGACAAGCACGCTCAACATCCTTATTGGGGGCCCTACATCTCAACCTAGGTAGTGCACTGCACATATGGTTGGGTACCACCTCTGATATCAAATGTAACAACTGGCTCTCGATGACAGCACATACATCCCAACATAACATGGTCTTCAGGTCCTGGCCCACCAGGTACCACGAATTGCTCTGCAGACACGTCGCCTCATCCATGGGGCCTACCCACATGCATGAATGGGTCATCTAACTAATTAAAATTTCCACATGCCAACACATATCCTTTCTAGTGTAATTTTTCATCACTCACACACACACTGAGAAACTTCCCAGAAGGACACCCATCCAGATCACTTCTCCAGGCCAAGAACGATCAACATCCTTATTGTGGTCCCTACATATCAACATAGGTAGTGCACTAAACTTAAGGCTGGGTACCACCTCTGATATAAAATTTATCAACTGGGTCCTAAAGATAGTACCTACACCCTGAGAAACATTCCATAAGGTCACCCATCCTGATCACAACTGGGGTGTTACAATCACCCCCCCCCCACTTTTGAGATCAATATCCTCATTGTGGGACCTACATCACAAACTAGGTGGTGTACATCACATAAGGAT
Source organism: Viscum album (assembly GCA_963277665.1). NCBI lineage: Eukaryota > Viridiplantae > Streptophyta > Magnoliopsida > Santalales > Viscaceae > Viscum > Viscum album. Next base: position 767,102,913 of record OY728152.1, on the reverse strand, counting down.
GAATGGGTCCTGGCCCGCCGGTACCACCAATTTCCCCGCAAACACGTCGCTCCGCCACGGGGCCCAACCAAATGCCTGAATGGGTTGTCTAAATAATTATAATCCCCACATGCCAACACATATCCTTTGTAGTGTGCTTTTTTATAACTCACACACACCCTGAGAAACATCCCAAAAGGTCACCCATCCGGATCACTACTCCAGGCCAAGCACGCTCAACATCCTCGTGGTGGGCCCTACAACTCAACCTAGGTAGTGCACTGCACTTATGGTTGGGTACCACCTCTGATATCAAATGTTACAACTGGCTCCCGATGACAGCATGTACACCCCACCTTAACATGGTCTTCGGGTCCTGGCTCGCCAGGTCCCACGAATTTCCCAGCAGACACATCACCTCCGCCATGGGGCCTACCCACATTACTGAATGGGTCATATAACTAATTAAAATCCCCACATTCCAACACATATCCTTTCTAGTGTTATTTTTCATCAATCACACACACCTAGAGAATCTTCTCAGATGGTAACCCATCTGAATCCCTACTCCAGGACAAGCACACTCAATGTTCACATTTTGGGACCTACATCTCAACCAAGGACGCACACTGCACTTAAGGTTGGGTACCACCTCTGATATTAAATTTAACAACTGGATCCCAAATATAGTACCCACAACCTGAGAAACTTCCCAGAAGGTCACCCATCCTGATCACTTCTGGGGTGTTACAATCACCCCCACCTTTAGAGCCCAACATCCTAGTTGTGAGTTCTACATATCAACCTAGGTAGTGCACTTCACATAAGGTTGTGTACCACCTCTGATATCATATGTAACAACTGGGTCTCGATGACAGTACAAACACCCCACCTTAACATGGTCTTCAGGGCCTATCCCACTAGGTACCACCAATTTCCCCGCAGACACGTCGCGTCCACCAAGGGGCCTACCCAAATGCCTGAATGGGTAATCTAACTAATTACAATACCCACATTCCAACAGGTATCCTTTCTAGTGTGCTTTTTCATTACTCACACACACCCTGAGATACTTCCCAGAAGGTCACCCATCCGGATCACTCCTCCAGACAAAGTACGCTCAACGTCCTTGTTGTGGGCCCTATAACTCGACCTAGCTAGTGCATTGAACTTAAAGTTGGGTACCCCATCTGATATCAAATTTAACAAATGGGTCCCAAATATATTACCCACACCCTGAGAAACAGCCTTGAAGGTCACCCATCCTGAACACTTCTGGGTTGTTACAATCACCCCCCCCCCCCTTAGAGCTCAACATCTTCGTTGTGGGCCCTACATCTCAACCTAGGTAGTGCACTACACTTAAGTCTAGGAACCACCATTGATATCAAATGTAACAAATGGGTCACGATTACAGCACATAAACCCAACATGCCAAAACATATCCATTCTGGTGAGCTTTTTCATCACTGACACACACCCTGAGAAATTTCTCATAAGGTCACCCATCCTGATCACTACTTCAGGCCAAGTACCTTAAACTGTGGAGTTCTAATCAGACAGGCTCCTAAGAAGGATGGTGAACCTTGTTGACATGATTCATATCATTTAGTCATTTAACCCTTTCTAATGTGCTTTTTCATCACTCACACACACCGTAAAAAACATTCCAGAAGGTCACCCATCCTAATCACTACTCCAACCCAAACATGTTTATCTGTAAATTTCTAATCAGACATGCTCCCGAGAAGTATGGTAAACATTGTTGAAATGATTCATATCATTTATTCATGTTAACCCTTTATCATTCTGGGGTGTTACAATCACCTCCCCCCCCTTTGAGAGCTCAATGTCCTTGTTGTCATCCCTACATCACAACCTAGTTAGTGCACTACATTTAAGACCGGTTACCACCACTGATATCAAACGTAACAACTGGGTCCCGATGACTGCACAGACACCCAACTTGCCAACACATATCCTTTCTAGTGTGCATTTTCATCACTCACACACACCCTAAAAGCTTCCAAAAAGGTCACCCAGCCTGATCACTAATCTAGGACAAGCACGTTTAACTGTGGAGTTCTAATCAAACAGGCTCCTAGGAAGGATGGTGAATCTTGTTGACATGAGTCATATCATTTAATCATTTAATCCTTTATCATTCTGGGGTGTTACAGTCACCCCATAATCATATCAGATGTAACAACTGGTTCCCGATGACAGCACATACACACCACATTCCGACACATATCCTTTCTAGTATGATTTTTCATCACTCACACATGAGTCATATAATTTAGTCATTTAACCCTTTATCATTATGAGGTGTTACCGTCACCCAGGAATGATATCAGATGTAAAAACTAGCTCTTGATGACAGCACAGACACACCACATTCCAACAAAAATCATTTCTAGTGTGCTTTGTCATCAATCACACACTCCCCGAGAAACGTCCCAGAAAGTCACCCATCCTGATCACTACTTCAGGCCAATCATGGTTAACTGTGGAGTTCTAATCAAAGAGGCTCTCGAGAAGGATGGTGAACCTTTTTGACAGGAGTCATATCATTAATCATTTAACCCTTTATCATTCTGGGGTGTTACAATCACCTCACCCCCTTTAGAGCTCAACTTCCTCATTGTGGGCCCTACATCTCAAATTAGCTAGTGGACTGCACTTAAGGCTGGGTACCACCTTTGATATCAATTGTAACAACTGTGTCCCGATTACATCACAGACACCCCACATGCCAACACATATCCTTTCTAATGTGCTTTGTCATCACTCACACACACCTTGAGAAACTTCCCAGAAGTTCACCCATTCGGATCACTATTTCAGGAAAAGCACGTTTAACTGTGGAGTTCTAATCATATAGGCTCATGAGAAGGATGGTGAACTTTGTTAACATGATTCATATAATTTATTCATTTAACCCTTTATCATTCTGAGGTGTTATAGTCACCCTGGAATGATATCAGATGTAAAAAATAGGTCTTGATGACAACACAGACACACCACATTCCAACAAAAAACCTTTCTAGTGTGCTTTGTCATCAATCACACAAACCCTGAGAAACTTCCCAGAAAGTCACACATCATGATCACTACTTCAATCCAATCACATTTAAATGTGGAGTTCTAATCAGATAGGCTCCCAAGGAGGATGGTGAACCTTTTTGACAGGAGTCATATCATTAATCATTTAACCCTTTATCATTCTGGGGTGTAACAATCACCCCCCCCCCCCCCCTTTAGAGCTCAACATCCTCGTTTTGGGCCCTACATCTCAAATTAGCTATTCAACTACACTTAAGGTTGGGTACCACCTTTGATATCAATTTTAACAACTGGGTCCCGATTACAGCACATACACCCCACATGCCAACACATATCCTTTATAATGTGCCTTGTCATCACTCACAAACACCTTGAGAAACTTCCCAGAAGTTCACCCATTCTGATCACTATTTTAGGACAAGCACTTTTAACTATGGAGTTCTAATTAGACAGGCTCTCGAGAAGGATGGTGAACTTTGTTAGCATGAGTCATATAATTTAGACATTTAACCCTTTATCATTCTGAGGTGTTACAGTGACCCCTGAATGATATCAGATGTAAAAACTAGGACATAATGACAGCACAGACACACCACATTCCAACACAAATCTTTTCTAATGTGCTTTGTCATCAATCACACACACCCTGAGAAACTTCCCAGAATGTCACCCATCCTGATCACTACTTCAGGCCAAGCACGTTAAACTGTCGAGTTCTAATCAGATAGGCTCCCGAGAAGGATGGTGAAACTTTTTGACAGGATTCATATCATTAATCATTTATCCCATTATTATTATGGGGTGTTGCAATCACCTCCCCCCCATTGGAACTCAACGTCCCCATTGTGGGCCCTACATCTCAAATTAGCTAGTGGACAGTACTTAAGGCTGGGTACCAACTTTGATATCAATTGTCACAACTGGGACCCAATAACAGCACAGACACCCCACATTCTGAAACATAACCTTTCTAATGTGATTTGGCATCAGTCACACACACCGTGAAAAATTTCCCAGAAGGTAACTCATCCTGATCACTACTCCAGGACAAGCATGTTTAACTGTGTCGTTCTAATCAGACAGGCTCCTGAGAAGGATGGTGAAGCTTTTTGACATGATTCATATCATTTATTCATTTAACCCTGTAACATTACGGGGTGTTACAATCACCATTTAGAGCTCAACGTCCCCGCTGTGGGCCCTACATCTCAAATTAGCTAGTGGACGGTACTTAAGGCTGGTTACCAACTTTGATATCAATTGTCACAAATGGGTCCCGATAACAGCACAGACACCCCACATGCCGAAACATATCCTTTCTAATGTGCTTTGGCATCACTCACACACACCGTGAGAAATATTCCAGAAGGTCACTCATCCTGATCACTACTTCAGGCCAAGCATGTTTAACTATGTCGTTCTAATCAGAAAATCTCTTGAGAAGGATGGTGAAGCTTTTTGACATGATTCATATCATTTATTCATTTAACCCTTTATCATTACGGGGTGTTACAATCACCCCCCCCCCCCTTTGGCATCAGTCACACACACCGTGAGAAATTTCCCAGAAGGTCACTCATCCTGATCACTACTCCAGGCCAAGCATGTTTAACTGTGTCGTTCTAATCAGACAGGCTCCTGAGAAGGATGGTGAAGCTTTTTGACATGATTCATATCATTTAGTCATTTAACCCTTTAACATTATAGGGTGTTACAATCACCATTTAGAGCTCAACGTCCCCGCTGTGGGCCCTACATCTCAAATTAGCTAGTGGACTGTACTTAAGGCTGGTTACCAACTTTGATATCAATTATCACAACTAGGTCCTGATAACAGCACAGACACCCCACATGACGAAACATATCCTTTCTAATGTGCTTTGGCATCACTCACACACACCGTGAGAAATTTTTCAGAAGGTCACTCATCCTGATCACTACTTCAGGCCAAGCATGTTTAACTGTGTCGTTCTAATCAGACAGGCTTTTGAGCAGGATGGTGAAGCTTTTTGACATGATTCATATCATTTAGTCATTTAACCCTTTATCATTACAGGGTGTTACAATCACCCCCCCCCCCTTAAAGCTCAATACCCTTATTTTGGTCCTTACATCTAAACGTAGGTAGTGCACTACACTTAAGGCTGGGTACCTCATCTGATATCAAATGTAACAACTGGGTGCCGATGACAGCACAGACACCCCACATGCAAACACATATCCTTTCTAGTGTGCTTTGTCATCACTCACAGATACCCTAAAAAACTTTCCAAAAGGTCACCCATCCTGATCACTACTCCAGGCCTAGCACGTTTAACTGTGGAGTTCTTATCAGACAGGCTCTTGAGAAAGATGGTGAACCTTGTTGACATGAGTCATATCATTTAGTCATTTCACCCTTTATCATTCTGGAGTTTTAAAATCACCCCCCCCCCCCCTTTAAAACTCAATGTCCTTATTGTGGGCCTTACATCTCAACGTAGGTAGTGCACTTCACTTAAGGCTGTGTACCACATCTGATATCAAATGTAACAACTGGGTGCAGATGACAGCACAAACACCCCACATGCCAACACGTATCCTTTCTAGTGTGCTTTTTCATCACTCACAGACACCCTGAAAAACATCCCAGAAGGCCACCCATCCTGATCATTACTCCAGGACTAGCATGTTTAACTGTGGATTTCATATCACACAAGCTCTCGAGAAGGATGGTGAACCTTGTTGACAGGAGTCATATCATTTTTCATTTAACCCTTTCTCATTCTGGGGTGTTACCATCCCCCCCCCCCCCTAAAGCTCAACGTCCTCGTTTTCGGCCTTACATCTCAACCTAGGTAGTGCACTACACTTAAGACTAGGTACCACCTCTGATATCAAATGTAACAATTGGGTTCCGATAACAGTACAGACACCCCACATACCAACACATATCCTTTCTAGTGTGCTTTTTCATCACTCACACAGACCCTGAAAAACTTCCCAGAAGGTCACACATTTTGATCACTACTCCAGGCCAAGCATGTTTAACTATGGAGTTCCAATCAGATGGGCTATCGAGAAGGATGGTGAACTTTGTTGACATGAGTCATATCATTTAGACATTTAAACCTTTCTCATTATGGGGTTTTACCATCACCCCACATGCCAACACATATCTTTTCTAATGTGTTGTGTTATCACTCACACACACCCTGAGAAAATTTCCCAGATGGTCACCCATTCTGGGGTGTTACCATCACCCCCTAGAGCTCAACGTCCTTGTTGTGTGCATTACATCTCAACCTAGGTAGTTCACTGCACTTAAGATTGGGTTCCACCTTCGATATCAAATGTAACAACTGGGTCCCGATAACAGCACTGACACCCCACTTACCAACACATATCCTTTCTAGTGTGCTTTTTCATCACTCACACACACCCTGAAAAACTTCCCAAAAGGTCACACATTTTGATCCCTACTCCAGGACAAGCATGTTTAACTATGGAGTTCTTTTCGGACAGGCTCTCGAGAAGGATGGTGAACCTTGTTGACATGATTCATATCATTTAGTAATTTAACTCTTTCTCATTTAGGGGTGTTACCATCACCCCACATGCCAACCTATATCCTCTCTAATGTGCTTTTTCATCACTCACACACACCCTGAGAAATTTCCCAGATGGTCAATGATCATGATCACTACTCCAGGCCAAGCACGTTTAACTATGGAGTTTTAATTAGACAGGCTCCTGAGAATGATGGTGAAGCTTTTTGACATGAGTCATATCATTTAGTCATTTAACCCTTTATCATTATGGGGTGTTACAATCACCCCCCCCCCCCTTTAAAGCTCAACATCCTCGTTGTGGGCCTTACATCTCAACATAGGTAGTGCACTGCACCTAAGGCTGGGAACCACCTCTGATTTCAAATGTAACAATTGGGTCACGATGATAGCACATACACCCCACATGTCAACACATATCCTTTCTAGTGTGCTTTTTCATCACTCACACACACCCTAAAAAACATCCCAAAAGGTCACCAATCCTAATCACTACTCCAGGCCAAGTACGTTTAGTCATTTAACCCTTTCTCATTCTGGGGTGTTACCATCACCCCCCCCCCCTCTTAGAGCTCAACCTCTTCATTGTGGTCCCTACATCTCATCCTAGGTAATGCACTACACTTAAGGCTGGATACCAGCTCTGATATCAAATGTAACAAATGGGTACCGATGACTTCCCATACAACCCACATGCCAACACATATCATTTCTAGTATGCTTTGTCATCACTCACACACACCCTGAAAAACATCCCAGATTCCAACACATATCCTTTCTTGTTTTCTTTGTCATCACTCATAGAAACCCTAAAAAACATCCCAGAAGGTCACCCTTCCTGATCACTACTCCAGTCCAAGCACACTTAACTGTAAAGTTCTAATCAGATAGGCTCTTGGGAAGGATGGTGGATCTTGTTGACATGGTTTATATCCATTGGTCATTTAACCCTTTCTCATTATGGGGTGTTACCATCACCCCCAACCTTTAGAGATCAACATCCTCGTTTTGGTCCCTACATCTCTACCTAGGTTGTGTACTGAACTTAAAGATGGGTACCAGCTCTGATATCAAATGTAACAACTGGGTTCTGATGACTGCACAGACACCCCACAAGCCAACACATATCCGTTCTAGTATTTTTTCTCTTCACTCACACACACCCTGAAAAACATCCATGATGCCAACACATATCCTTTCTAATGTTATTTTTCATCACTCATAGACACCCTGAAAAACTTCCCAGAAGGTCACCCATACAGATCATTACTCACAGACACCCCGAAAAACGTCCCAGAAGGTCACCCATCCTTAACATTACCCCATGCAAAGCACGTTTAATTGTGGAGTTCTAATCAGACAGGCTTCCGGGAAGGATGGTGAACCTTTTTTAAATGAATTATATCATATAGTCATTTAACTCTTTCTCTTTCTAGGGTGTTACCAGCACCCCCCCCCCTTTAGAGCTCAACGTCCTCGTTGTGGTCGCTACATCTCAACCTAGGTAGTGCACTACACTTAAGGCTGGGTACCTGCTATGATATCAAATATAACAACTGGGTCCCGATAACTGCACAGACACCCCACATGCCAACACATATCCTTTCTAGTATGCTTTTTCATCACTCACTCACACCCTGAAAAACATCCGAGATGCCAAAAGATATCCTTTCAAGTGTTCTTTGTCATCACTCACACACACCCTGAAAAACATCCCAGAAGGTCACCCATCTTGATCACTACTCCAATCCAAGCACATTAAACTGTGGAGTTCTAATGAGACAGGCTCTTGAGAAGGATGGTGAACCTTGTAGACATGAGTCATATCATTTAGTCATTTAACCCTTTCTCATTCTGTGGTGTTACCATCACCCCCCCCCTATTTAGAGCTCAACATCCTCGGTGTGGTCCCTATATCTGATCCTAGTCAGTGCATTGTACTTAAGGCTGGGTACCAGCTCTGATATCAAATGTAACAACTAGGTCCCGATGACCGCACAGTCACCCCGCATGCCAACACATATCCTTTCTAGTATCCTTTTTCGTCACTCACACACACCCTGAAAAACATTCCAGAAGGTCACCCATCGTGATCACCACTCCAGGCCAATCATGATTAACTGTGGAGTTCTAATCAGATAGGCTCCCGAGAAGGATGGTGAACCTTGTTGACATGAGTCATATCAATTAGTCATTTAACCCTTTATCATTCTGGGGTGTTATAATCACCCCCCTAGAGCTCGACATCCTCATTGTGGGCCATACGCCTGATATCAAATGTAACAACTGGGTCCTGATGACCGCACATACACCCCGCATGCCAACACATATCATTTCTAGTATGCTTTGTCATCACTCACACACACCCTGAAAAACATCCCAGAAGGTCACCTATCCTGATCACCACCTCAGGCCAATCATGATTAACTGTGGAGTTCTAATCAGATAGGCTCTCTAGAAGGATGGTGAAGCTTTTTGACATGAGTCATATCATTTAGTCATTTAACCCTTTATCATTCTGTGGTGTTACAATCACCCCCCACCCCTAGAGTTTGACGTCCTCGTTGTGGTCGCTACGTTTCAACTTACGTAGTGCACTGCACATAAGGATGGGTACTAGATCTGATATCAGATGTAACAACTGGGTCCTGATGATTGCACAGACACCCTACATGCCAACACATAACCTTTCTAGTGTGCTTTTTCATTAGTCACACACCTTAAGAAACTTCCCAGAAGGTCACCCATCCTGATCACCACTCCATGCCAAGAACAATTAACTATGGAGTTCTAATCAGACATGCTCTCGAGATGGATGGTGAACCTTGTTGACATGAGTCGTATCTTTTAATCATTTAACCCTTTTTAGTGTGCTTTGAAATCACTCACACAAACCCTGATAAACTTTCAAATAGGTCACCCATCCTGATCACTATTCTAGGCCAAGCAAGTTTAACTATGATGTTCTAATCAGACAGGTTTTCGAAAAGGATGGTAAACCTTGCTGACATGAGTCATATCATATAGTCATTTAACTCTTTATCATTCTAGGGTGTTACAATCACCCCCACCTCCCCCAATAGCACAATGTCCTCATTGTGGGCCCTATATCTCAACCTAGGAAGTGCACTGCACTTAAGGATGGGTACCACCTCTGATATCAAATTTTACAACTGGGTCCCAATGATAGTACACATACCCTTAAAAACTTTCCAGAAGGTCACCCATCATGATCACTACTCCAGGAAAAGCACGCTTTACTGTGCAGTTCTAATCAGACAGGCTCCCGAGAAGGATGATGAACATTGTTGACATTTGTCATATCATTTAGTCATTTAACCCTTTATCATTCTGGGGTGTTACAATCACCCCCCCTAGAAATCAATGTCCCCTTTGTGGGCCCTGCATCTCAACCTAGGTAGTGCACTGCACTTAAGGCTGTGTACCAACTCTAATATAAAATGTAATAATTGGGTCCCAATGACAGCACATACACCCTACATGCCAACATATAAACTTGTTGACATGAGTCATATCATTCAGTTATTATCCCCTTTATCATTATGGGGTGTTACAATCACCCCCCCCCCCCCGTTAGAGCTCAACGTCCTCATTGTGGGCCCTACATCTCAACCTAGGCAGTGCACTACACATAAGGCTGGGTACCACCTCTAATATCGAATGTAACAACTGGGTCCCAAAGATAGTACACACACCCTGAGAAACTTTCCAGAAGTTCAACCATCCTGATCACTACTTTAGGCCAAACACACTTAACTATACAATTCTAATCAGACAGTCTCTTTATAAGGATGGTGAACCTTGTTAACATTAGTCATATCATTTAATCATTTAACCCTTTATCATTATGGGGTGTTACAATCACCCCCTCCCCTTTTGAGCTCATCATCCTCATTTTCGGTCCTACTCTCAACCTAGGCAGTGCATTTCACTTAAGTCTGGGTACCACTTCATATATCAAATGTAACAACTGGGTCCTGAAGATAGTACACACAGCTTGAGAAACTATCCATATGGTAACCCATCCTGATCACTACTTCAGGCCAAACTCTCTTAACTGTGCAGTTCTAATTAGGCAGGCTCTCGAGAAGGATGGTGAACCTTGTTGACATGATTCATATCATTTAACCATTAACACTTTATCATTTTGGGGTTTTACAACCCCACCCATCCATAGACCTCAACGTCCTCGTTGTGGTCCCTACATATCAACCTAGGCAGTGCACTGCACATACGATTGGGTACCACCTTTGATATCAAATGGAACAACTGGGTCCCAAAGATAGTACACACTCCCTGAGAAACTTCTCAGACGGTCGCCCATCCTGATCACATCTTCAGGCCAAGCATGCTTAACTATGCAGTTCTAATCAGATAGGCTCCTGAGAAGGATGTTGAACCTTATTGACTTGAGTCATATCATTTAGTAATTTAACCCCTTATCATAATGGGGTGTTCCAATCACCCCCCATAGATCTAAACATCCTCGTTGTGGGCCCTAAATCTCAACCTATTCAGTGATCTACACTTAAGGCTGGGTACCAACTTTGATATCAAATGTAACAACTGGGTCTCGAAGATAGTACACACACCCTGAGAAACTTTCTAGAAGGTCACCTATATTGATCACTACTTCAGGATAGACACGCCTAACAGTGCAGTTCTAATCAGACAGGATCTCAATAAGGACGGTGAACCTTGATGACATGAGTCATGTCATTTATTCATTTATCCCTTTATCATTCTACACGTAAGGCTGGGCCCCTTTAGAGATCAACATCCCTGTTTTGGGCCCTACATCTCAACCTAGGCAGTGCACTGCACTTAAGGCTGGGTACCACCTCTGATATCAAATGTAACAACTGGGTCTCGATGATAGCACACACACCCCGAGAAACTTTCCAGAAGTTCACCCATCCATATCACTACTTCATGCCAAGCTCGCTTACCTTTGCAGTTCTAAATCAAAAAGGCTCTCGAGAAGGATGGTGAACATTGTTGACATGAGTCATATCATTTAGTCATTTAACCCTTTATCATTATGCACTTAAGGATGGGTACCACCTCTAATATCAAATGATAAAACTGGGTTCTGAAGATAGTACACACACCTTGAGAAACTTTCTAGAAGGTCACCCATCCTGATCACTACTTTAGGCCAAACACTCTTAACTGTGTAGTTCTAATCATACAGGCTCTTGAGATGGATGGTGAACCTTGTTGGAATGAGTCATCTCATTTAATCATTTAACCCTTTATCATTCTGGGGTGTTACAACCTCCCCCTCCATAGAGCTGAACGTCCTCATTGTGGGCCCTACATCTCATCCTAGTCAGTGCACTGCACTTAAGGTTGGGTACCACCTTTGATATCAAATGGAACAACAGGGTCCTGAAGATAATACACACTCCCTGAGAAACATCCCCGAAGGTCACCCCTCTTGATCACTTTTTCAGGCCAAACATGCTTAACTATGCAGTTCTAATCAGATAGGCTCTTGAGAAGGATGCTGAACCTTGTTGACAAGAGTCATATCATTTAGTCATTTAACCCTTTATCATTATGGGGTGTTACAATAAAACCCCCCCCTAGAGCTCAGAATCCTCATTTTGGGCCTTACATCTCAACCAAGGAAGTGCACTGCACTTAAGGCTGGGTACCACCTCTGATATCAAATGTAATAACTGGGACCCGAAGATAGTACACACACCCTGAGAAACTTTCCAGAAGGTCAGCCATCCTGATCACTACTTCAGGACAAGCATGCTTAAATGTGCAGTTCTAATCACATAGGCTCTTCAGAAGGATGGTTACCCTTGTTAACATGAGTCATATCATTTAGTCATTTAACCCTTTATCATTCTGGGGTGTTACAATCACCCCCACCCCCTAGAGATCAATGTCCTTGTTGTGGGCCCTACATCTCAACCAAGGTAGTGAACTGCACTTAAGGCTGGGTACCACCTCTGATAACAAATATTACAAATGGGTCTCGATGACAGCACAAACACCCCACCTTAACATGGTCTTCAGGTCCTAGCCCGCCAGGTACCACCAATATCCCCGAAGACACGTCACCTCCATCATGGGCCCACCCACATGCCTGAATGGGCCAACTACCTATTAACTATCCCCACATGCCTACACACATCCTTTCTAGTGTGCTTTGTCATCACTCCCACACACCCTGAGAAACATCCTAGAAGGTCACCCTTCCTGATCACTATCCAGACCAATCATGCATAACTATGGAGTTCTAATCATACAGGCTCCCAAGAAGGATTAAGAACCTTTTTAACACGAGTCATATCATTTATTCATTTAACCCTTTATCATTCTTTACTGTTAAAATCACCCCCCCCCCCCCCGTAGATCTGAACGTCCTCATTGTGGGCCCTACATCTCAACCTACGAAGTGCACTACACTTAAGCCTGGGGACCACCTCTGATATCAAATGTTATAACTGGGTCCCAGAGATAGTACAGACACCCCACCTTAACATGGTCGTCGGGTCCTGGCCTGCCAGGTACCACCAGTTGCCCTGCTGACATGTGGTCCCCAACAGGGGAACCACCGACGTGTCCGAATGGATCATCTGAATAATGACAATACCATAGGCCAACACACATCCTTAAGTCTGGGTACCCCCTCTGATATCAAATGTAACAATTTAGTCCTGAAGATAGTACAGAACAACCAAACATAACATGGTCGTCGAGTCCTGGCCCGCCAGGTACCACCAGTTGCCCCGCAAACATGTTGTCCCCAACAAGGGAACCACCCTTGTGCCCGAACGGGTAATTTTACTAATTAATGTCCCATAGGCCAACACATGTCCTTTATAGTGTGCTTTTTACTCACTCACACAAACCTTGAGAAACTTCTTAGAAGGTCACCCATCCGGAAAACTACTTTAGGCCAATCACGATTAACATTGAAGTTATAATAAGGAAGGATCTTGAAAAGAAAGGTTCACCATGTTGACATGAGTCATATAATTTTTTTATTTAACACTTTATCATTCTGGGGTGTTACTATAATAAACATAAATTTTTTATACGAGAAATCTTGTATTAGTATTGAGAGAGTCAAGACATAAGGTGAGGGGATTTCATCCCCCTTTAATTTCTATGAGATATAGGCTATGATTTCCACTCTTACATTTTTTGTAGTGTATGTACTTCCCATGGTTTTACATGTACATAAACTTTGGTTCATTCACATTACCATTTTAGGATCTTTCTTCCATAGGGTTTCTCTCTCAAAATTTCACAAGTCTGTAAAACAATTTTGTCTCATTCAGCCTTCTTTGAGATTCAAGATTTTTTTGGATCCTAAAATATAATTAAAGGTTTATATACATCTATTTTAAATTTTAAAACATGAATCTAATTTTTTTTAATGATCTATTAAACTTCATGAAACTTCATTATTTTATATGGAGATTTTGATCCCATGTTACTGAGTTATAATTGTTTATTGAGACAATCACCTCGTTTTCCGATATTTCTTTGGTTATTGCTTCCCTTGATAAAATATTACGTTCCATATGTCAGTTATATTCCATATTTTCCTTTATCTCTATTATTTTATGATATACTCATGTATTATTACCATATTCTACACATTCGTAGAAAATATAGTTAAATAACTCTTATTTGGAAAGCCTAACATTACTCTTTCTTCACTCTGAAATCTATGTTTTCTAAAAAAGGTTTCCTAGAATATTTTATCATTATCGAGACATTTTTACGCTTTTTACCAATCTATTCAAGTGAATCTTATTGTAACTTTATGAACATGGAGTCATTTATAACTTTTTTATTATGAAAAAAAGGAATTTTCCTTTTTTACTTTGTACGACATGTACGAATTTACCCACCACCATTCATTTAAAGAATCCTTTTAATTTTTAAAAGGATAATTATTAAAAAATGATAATTAATATTCAAGGAAAAATATTTTAATTTTGTTCTAGTCTTCTTTATATTTTTACACGGTATTTTTGGGGAAAATTATTTTTAAATGGTTTTCTGTATTAAAAAGCCTTTTTAATTGAAGAAAGGATATTTTACACAAGAAACCTTTTTGAAGGATATATCAAAACTATTTTCCATTTAAGATGACATCCATTGATTTTACTCATTCCCTTTTTGGATATTCTATAATGCTTCCAAAAATATCCCTTCAATGAATGGGCCACAATTAATGTCAAGGTCCTTATGGAAAATGTTTCCCTTTCACGAGTTAAATGTTTGTGAGATCTTTTTCAATTTCACATTTTATGATGTAATTAAATGGTTATGAAACCTATCTATTTTCCATAGGATACAATATAATTAAATTTTAATGCTACACATTTCATTTTATGGGTCATAATTTGATGTTTATAAGACCTAAATCTTATTATGGTTCATGATATGATGAATTTTTTACTATCTTGTGGATCATGTGTTAGTGATTTTACTACGAGACGGTTATGACTTATATCTCCCCCCAATTAATTAGTTAATGATAATTTTAATATTATATCAATGTGTACTGGGGTTTTAGCCCATGCCTAAAAGAAAGAGTGTGTTTTGGTTATAGCCCACGACTAAAAGGAAAGAGGGTGTACGGGATGTAGCCCATTCCTAAATAGAAGAGGGTATAGGGGTAGTAGCCCAATCCCAAAAAGAAGAAGGTAAATGGGATATAGACCAATCCTATAATAAAATGGGTATAAAGGTTGCTATCTCAAACCCAAAGTAGGTACATGGTTCATAGCCCATGCCTACCATGTTATGAAGGTCTAGGTAGTTAGCCCAAACATAAAAGTTTCTATTCTTATTTATATGCCACAAATCCTATTTCATATTCCTTATTAATGATTTCATGGATAATGAAGTTTATTTTCCATATGATTCATGTCTTATGAACTGCCGAGATTTATCACATAGCTCATTTTTATGAGCAATGATAAGCAGGGTATGATCTCATAATGATATTATCATGTTATCATACTATTATGTTCCATATTATGCTTACATGTCTCCCTTTTTACCCTTACTGAGCATATAATCTCACCCATTTCATATGTTTCCTTTCTATAGGTTATGATGAAATGTGTTTGCTTCAAGTGAAAATGTTGTGTACCTTTATAGAAGATGTTGCAGCTCTCCAGCCAAGATAGAAGATTCGATCAGATGTTTCCAAATACACTAAGCTATTGTGGTCCTTAGGCATGTATTTTATCAATTTAATAAATATTCATCTAAAATGATGTAATATTGATGTATGTCAAAACCTGGGTCATTATAGTTGGTATCAAAGGAAAGGATTATTCATTCTTTCAAAATTAATATGATAAAACTGTAGGGAGATCCCTAATATTTTTTCTATGAATATGTCTAGTTATTTCATTAAGGATACGTATAAAGATGATTTAATGTTTAAAAAATGTACTCCAATTTTGGTAAAGTATTGAGTGATTTGTGTCCAAGAAATACATACCTTTCTGGATAATACAACTGGATATGGATTTGGCATAGATGTACCATGGGGTAACAACTCCGAAAAGATGTTTCAGGCTTGAATTAAGGTAATCTGGTACATGACAATCGGCCATGCTACACACCTGGTGTGACACTCTTGGGGATATGCTTTTTAAATTACCAAACTCTTTATGAACCTTCATGAAGGATTTAAGAAGAATTTTTCTATGAAAAAACTAGTAAAAACCTAATTTTTCATATACTAAAGAGGGTATGACACTTTAAACATCCAATAAGTAATTTTTCATGATTATGTGATTTTATTCTAGGATATGTGTTTCTCACCATGTGATTTATTGTTTTAGTTAACGGATAGAACAATAAGAAAAATGGTTAATATTTAATGTTTCATTTTCGAAAATATTTTTAATTGTGAAAATAAATTTCCCAAGTGGAAATATCATAAATAAAATCAGTAAAGTGGTATGGGTATTGGATATACTTTTTAAGATATAGAGACCACAAATTACAAGTGAACGGTATGTGATATTATTCCAGAATTGTTTACCTTAATCATAAGAAGCATGAATTTATTGAGGTAAGGGAACCTTAAGACATAGTTAATATTTAATATTCTATGAATGAGGTATTAAGGAATCATTTTATAAATAATGAGTAATGGATTAAGAATAATGTTATGTTAATGAAATATTTTGGAATTCAAATATCATGTTATATGAATCGTGATATGTGTAAGTATTTTCAAATTAAGTTTTTAATTAATGACTGAAAAGGACATGTTAAATGGTGATGAACACATAGAAAAGTGATTTCATGGAAGAGTGATTTTTTGATAATTGTAGGGTAACCATTAATTAATTTCTAGCATTTAGATAATGATGTTTTGATAAATATATGATGGGTATGAATAATTTAAATTGGATGTTGTGGATTGTAGTTGAACTCATTATTGAAAAAGTGTTTTATGTCATCAAGGATGAAGTTTAAAACTATTTGGATTTAATTATTATATCCAATAACATTTATAATAAGAACTAATTCATGTTTTCCAAAAGGGACTAAGGTAATTAAGGTTGTTACCATGTTTCAAGGGAATATTCAATAAGGTTATTCAAATGTTTGGAATGTGGAAACCATATGGTAATTTCTGATATACAGAAGATAATAATTAAGTTGATTTAATGAAATTGTTTCCCAATATTTTAATTATAATAATTTAAAAGTATTATAAGGAAAATAGTATAAATAATTTTTAAGTTAACGTGAGATGAATTTAGTAAGATTAAAGTGTTATCTATCTATAGAAATATTTAGGCATTTTGGACAGCCTATTTAAACCACTTTGTGTTGTTGATAACTAATTAAAAAGGGGATGGAATAAAATGTTCTGTTAGTACTTCATGAATGAAAAATTTACCTTCCTTTTTTAAGAAAGAGGTTATGCTGGTCAATGAACAATAAATTGTGACATTTTCTTGAAGTCAATCTAGAGTATATTTTAATGAAAATTCATAAACATTAGAAAAAAGGATCTTGAAACCAAAAAATGTTGTAATATATATAGGTATTTTATGAATCATAAGGTCTCTTAGTTGATCTCAAATCTATGGCTTTGTGATTGTCAACTTTCTCAAGATCTTGTTCCCAATCACTCTGCATTGAAACATGATGGTAAGATTTTTCTTCATGTCCATGTTTTTGCTTCCCACTTATTCTCTCATGTGTGAGAATCTTGTTTTATGTTACTTAGGTCATTGTTATGGTTTTGAATTTACCATTCTAAGGGATGTTTTAGTATTTTTTTCTTGTGGGTATCTATGAGTGAAACTATCATTATTAATCCTCTGATAACCCAGATGAATTTCAAGGGCAAAATTCATTTAAGGGGGTATAATGTAACACCCCAAGATATTGTAAATTATTTTTTTCAAATTCATTTATCATTTCAATATTTTTCATTTCCCATGAAACTGTAAATAGTTATATATATATATAATTAATAGACTAATTGAAACATTAATTTCATAAGAAAAACCAAATTCTCTTGTGATATAAGAAACCTCAACTTGGTGTACGTTGCCCATACCACTGAGTCTCTATGAAACATATATTTTTATTGTTTTAATTATTTAAATATTATAATTATTACCTAGAAATTAAACATATTAATTACTACCTTTCAAATATTATTGTTTTATATAAATAAAAAATATTTATAATGAAAGACAATATTTTTGGTAGAGTCCATTTTGGTTAAAAATATTGTCTTCTTCAATGAATCACATTTAATAATAAAAGAAATTTTAGACTCATTTAGAAATTTAATTGGTTAAAATAAACTTAATTTTATAATCTTTTATATCTATGATATCCTAAAATTATTTTTTGTGAATTTTCTTAGAAACATCCATTTTTATGAATAGTTAAAAAGAAAACATTTAAGTAAAAAATTTATTTTTCTAATTATTTATTAATGATAAATGTTATTAAAAATAAGTTTTAAGGTAACATTATAGAAATATTTCATCTAATAATAAAATTAAATTCATGAGGATCAACATCACATTGTATCTAAATAAAAAAATCATATCAAACATTTAAACTTTTTCCAACTTTAATACACCATTATTTCATCATGTCTGTGAGATTAGCACTAATCTTAATTTTTCCTCTTCTCTGATTGAAATTTCAAAAATCTGACATAATTCATTGTTTTCAGTTTAAATTTTTTAGTCTTAAAATTCCATGTTAATTTTTGACCGAAATGATTAGTAAAGTAATTAAAATTATTCACAACTGTGAAGGAAAAATTACAGTCAATTTGGGACTAAAAGTAAAAATTAAGGGCCCAAATGACCTTGTAAATTGTCTAACATCCATCTTTTGTCCATATTTTGTCCATAAACCTTCCATGATTGATTATGGTTTTTCTGGTATGACTTGGTTTATGAAATAACATGTTATCACATAATTGTTTTCTAAAAATTCAATGTGTGCCTTTTTTCTTTCGTATAAAAGGACACCACCCCTACCCATTACTCAATCCTCTCAAACCATTTATGTTCATCCTTGATCTGAAAATTTAGCCTCTAAAAATATTGACTTACACCTTGAATCATACCTTTGGGGTGAAAGATTCTCAATGAATCCTTTTGGCACAAACCAAAAGGAGTTACCCAATTTAGAGATAACGTCTTCTCTCAAAATAATTACCTTTATTTCCCTTCTTCACCCATTGAAATCTATTTATTTCATTATTTTGTGACAAAACTATTATCCTCCATATATTAGGATGTTTTTTTGAAGTTTTTATAACCTACACTTACACACACCTCCATCTAATGGATGTTGAACATACTCTTTCTGTGTATGCTGAGCTATTACCTCACAAAGTGATGATTGTTCATTTCACCTTTACCACCAATCATGGTGGCCATTATGATGGAAACTATATGTGTGTGTGTTTGTGTTATATATTACCTTCATTATGTATTTATTCTTCTTTATTATTTTTATTACACACATATTTTTACCTTCCATTAGTTTTAACACGATATTCTCGTTCGAGGAAGTGTGGACTACCGCCCCAAAATGTGATGTGATTCGTTCACACACCCGATAGAATGGATTAAGGATGGATTTAATAAAATTATATGATATATATAATATATTCATGATAAATTAATAATTATACCCATACATACATATATATACATATGTATGTTACATACTTTATTTCAATACAACAATAATAACGGAAACCACGTTCATGTGTACATACGGTTTACCATCTCCATGAATGTTGTATTCCATTTTATACCTCTATATGCTATAAATTATTATAATATACTTATTCTAGATATAAGTTATATTTATATCATGATTTACATTCAATAATCATGATATAATGATAAGAACCAATGACATATCAAATTAAGGCATATGTGGAGAACAAAAAAAATGTTACTCATAGTGAACCCTTAACATACGATAATTAACAAGTTTGTTTTTTTAACACAAATAGATACATGAATTGGTCACCCAATTAAGGCCCCAAATAAATTTATTAAATCAATTGTATTATGATACAATCTTGAGTTGTAGTGAGTTTACACAACCCAAAAGTGAGAGCGAAACATGATGATATAACAAAGAATAACTAACACACAATGTAACAAGTTCAGCAACTCCGAGCAAGCTCCAAGGCCTCAAGATATCGAAGGAGACATGCAGGTATAACTGTGACATAATAGAAGAGGTAAGTGCATGTATAAAGAAGTGATCAAATAGAATCAGGGTGTTTTTTAATACTCATACAACAACTAGTTATTAAACACTCGATGTTTGATATAAATATAAGTTTCAACATAAATTTCACCTTCTATGAGCCTTTGATAAGGAAACTCATCTCTTTGTTCCAATCATGATTCCAAATTTTCACTCACCTCCTCAACATCCTAGTTTACATACATCACGACTGGTTAAGAGACTTCATTTGGTTTATCACTATGAGGTATAATTGGAGGTTTAACCACACATTATGAAGGAGTATCTGTAGCCGCTGTTTTGGAAGCTCCAACGATGGTTACAGTCAGTTCAACCATATTTGTTGATTTTTCTAATTGCAATGTACTCCTTATTATAAGTATCAATTGATCTCATGACAATTACTCATTCATGGTGTGAATAGTCTCTATGTTTTCACGTTTGTTATTATTGGGAGTCATGAAGCCATCAACATCCACTATTTGTTTTTTCCCTTTTCTAGAGCATGATTTTAAGAGGTCTTACTAAATTTGATCAGATTTATCATCAACCTCCAATAAGGATGTGCTCTGTGCTGGGAATGTGTATGGGTCAGATTGAGAAATTACATCTCGATCATTCTCTATAGTGGGGTCATTCTAAAGACCATGGAAAGAATTTAACAAACCCCTAGAAGATTCTAGGTTTAGATCCACTCTCAACATTGAAAATGACTTGTGGATATGCTTTAACAGGATTTACAGTATCTTTTCTTTTCCCGCCATAGGGTTCCTTCATTCCAGAGGGGATAGCATGAACCATTGCTTTCTTAAACTCCCTCATGCAAGTTGATATGTCAATCTTCATCTTTAAATTATCAACTTAAGTCTTGCAAGCAGGTGGGTAGACTGTGTTACCACATGCACTGGATAAATGTCCAATTTTAAAATAGTTTGAATAAAAATTAGGAAAAAATTCATAAATCACCTCTTTTAAGAACCCATGGATGCCATTTTGAATCCAGATTTTTCCTAGAAGAGGTTTAGAGACATCAATCTCAGAATAAATCCTAGAAACCAAAGTCCTAGAATGTTTTCTTGTGGAAATGTCCAACTTCAATAGAAATCCAATAAGACTGAAAATAGGAAACACGAAAATATTATTAAATAGATGAATAAGTAAACCATGGATACCAAGCCATACATTGACAATAGGTTATTCAATTTCAGGATCAAAATCAGGATTCCATTTTATACCATTCATAGTGCAGCCACCAAAACCCATGGTCTCCTCACACAAAATTGATACTATACATTTTCAAATGAGAAACCAAGAATGATGTGAGAGTAATTAAGAAAACCAATGTGAAATCCAACAAACCCACTATATTTGAGAGGTTTCCTCAAATATATTAATGAAGGTCTACACCGAATTTTTTTTCCAACAAACATGAAGTGAAAGTCTGTGGATATAATATTTAGCTCATTAGAAGAAAAATAAATCCCCAAATGATTATATTATATGTATCCTATACCTAAATTTTTTTATTCACATTCCCATTTTATTTTCCTTCATAAAAATGGTTTATCTTTCAAATGTTACCAAATTGGTAAAATAGTTCTATCTCAATTTCCTTTCTTTGAGATTCATATTTTTTATGAACCTTAACTTCTCTTAGAGGTGTGTATACTATGATTTTACATGTTATAACATGAATATAATTCTTTTAATGATATATTAAGATTCAGGAAATTTAATTGTTTTACATGGAGAGTATGATCAAATGTTACCAAGTTATAAGAGTTTATTTTGACAATCTCATCGCTTTCCAAGATTTTTTATGTTATTACTTACCATAGTGAAATATAATGACCCATATTTCAAAAATATTCATGAGTTACCATCTCCTTTATTATTAAATGGTATAACCATTTTTTATTACCATATTATATTCCTTTATATGTAATATAATTACAAAATTATTTTTTAGGAATGCCCTACTTTACACTTTCTTTGGTCAGAAATCTATGTTTTCTAAGAAGGGTTTCCAAGAATAGAATACCATTATCCTATAATATTAAAAATAAAATTTTACCATTTATTTATTTTACCATTCAATTAAATAGAATTTCATTTCACTTTATGAACAAGTAATTCTTTCTAATCATTTTATCTTACAAAAGTAATGTTCCTTTTTACTTCATAGGACATGTACAGATTTACCCACTTCTATTCTTTTGAAGATTCCTTTTTATTTTTAAAATTATAATATTTATGAAATTGTTTTAACAGTAATTTTAAAGGAGAAATATTTTCAATATGGTTACATGTCTTCTTTATATGTTTTCAAGGTATTTTATGAGAAAACAATTTTTAAATGGTTTTCTGTATTAGCAATACTTTCTTAAAGTTGAAAGGATATTTTCCTCAATAAACATTTTTGAATGATATTTCAAAAATATTTTCAATATAAAATGAAATCCGTTGATGTTACTCATGCCATTAAAGGAAACTATCTATAGAATCCATTTATATCCTTTATATGAATTGATCACACTTAATATCATGGTCCTTATGAATCCTTTATCTCTTTAACGGGTTATATCTTTATAAAATTCCTTTCTATTCCATGGGTTATTCTTCGATGAAATGGTTACTAAACCTATCTATTATCTATATGTTATTATGTGATGAAATTTTAAAGAAACCCATTTCATTTTATAGGTCATGATTTTATGTTTATAAGACCTATACATTTTTATAGGCCATGATATAATAAATGTCTTCTTTTATTGTGGAACATGTATGAATGAATTTACTATGAGATGGGTGGGACCTATATATATATAAAATGTGTTTTTTAATGATATTTTTTATATGATCTCATGGTTTAAATTGGTTTTAAAACATTCCTGAAAGGAAAAAAGGTGTTTAGGTTATAGACCAAGCCCAAAAAGAAAGAGGGTGTATGGGTTGTATCCCAAGACCGATTTTATGAGGGTACACAAGTAGTATTCCAAGCCTGAAAATAAGAAGGTTCATGGTTTTAGCCCAATCCAAAAAGAAACTGAGTACCTTGGTTGTTATCCATATCCCAATGATGGTACAAAGGTCTTAGCCATATCCTAACATGTTATAAAGGTCTCTGTGGGTATCCAAGTCATAATTTTTTTTATTCCTATACGTATGCCACAAATCCTATGTCTTATTCATTAGATTTTATATCACTACTCATGATGCTTTTTTCCGTATGATTCTTGTCATATGAACTACCAAGATTTATCTCATAGATCAAGTTTATGCCCTTTGATATGTAGGGTATGATCTCTTGATGTTATTATCTTGTTATCATACTATTTTGTTCATGTCTATTTTTAAATTTCTTCCACGTTTACACATAATAAGCATCTGAACTCACCCCTTTCTTATATTACCTTCCCCTAGGTTACTAATAATGTTTTTAGGTAGAAGTGATAATATTGTAGAACATTATGGGAGATGTTGAAGATCTTTCACCAGGATAGAATATTTTTTTCCAATCATCCAAAGACACTAAACTATTATGGTACATTGGAATGTATTCTTTAATTTTACTAAATATTCCTCTAAAATGATGTAATATACATGCATGTTAAGACAAGTTTGTTATACATATCCCATTGGTGTATCAAACCCAATGTGTAGAAAGGCACGTTGTTGTGTACCAGATTACACCGAATTTGCCTGAAACATCTTACCGTAGTTGTTACCCCATATAAATTTGTTCTTGGAATACATCCACTTATAGAATCTATACATGGATGTATTTAAAGGAATCCACTCACTCTTCACATTACCAAAATTATAAGATATTTTCCTAAATGTTGACTCATTCTTATACGTATCCTTAGAGACATACCCAGGTATACTGTAGAAATGTACCTCAGAATCCTACAAAAGTTTTCTCATACCAATTTTGAAAGGTGTATAAATCATTTATTTTGATACCAACTATAGAAACCTATCAATATTAAAACATTTTTATGTAAATTTAGTACTTTAAAAAAATACATTCCAGGGGACTGTAATAGTTTCTAGTCTTTGGAAACATGGAAACAAAATACTCAATCCGTGTGAAATATCATTAACATACCCCATATTGATCTCCACCTTTAGTAATTATACCTAAAAACATTATTCATAACTTGTTAACGTAAACATAATAAAGGGGTGATCTAAAATGATTAGTAAGGGTAAAAAGGGAGATATGTATGAATATTCATTTTAGTAATGTTAAGATAACATAATCATGAAATTATATGATCATACCCTACATATCAAAGATCACATATAGGAATCATGGCATAAATAATGGAAGATAATAAGACATGAGTCATATGAAAATATATAACATAAGTCGTGATAGAATAACATAGCAATAAATCAAGGAATTATGGACGACATATAAGAATAAAAGATGATTTAAATAGTAGCCAAGGCGTCGCATTCAAGATCATCTTGGATTAATGGGTTCACTCCCTATACCATCGTGGTAGTCATGGTTAACTCCATTGGCTATCTTAGTTGCATGGTTTCACCCCTCATACCATCTTGGTAGTCATGTTTCAGTCCCATGGCCACCATAGTAGCATGAGTTCACTTCTTATATCATCATGGTAGTCATGGTTCACTCTCATGTCCATCTTAGTAGTCAAGGTTCATTACCAAGTCCATCTTAGTCTATCTCGTGAGATATAAATTATTACCCAATGCATTGGAAAGAGATATAGGTTAAACCTATATCATAATGAAATAACACATAAATGTCTATAAATAACATAAACAATCATCTCATAACCCATGAAATGAAATTTGTATTATAAATGTGTAAATTTATAATAATCTTTGGAAAAAAGATATTTTTTATACTCAATTCATCATAAACATAACTCGTAAAAAAGCGGGTTTAAAAAGTTTATAACTCATGAAGGAGAAATGAGTTTCATGAATACCATGAAATTAAGAGTAATTCATTCATAGAAATAACATTAATTGAACCTTTATATGATTTCCTAAAATTACATGATTAATATTAATGGATGTCATCTTTGAAGGAAAGTAATTTCTATATTTCTTTCAAAAATGATTCTTGTTGAAAATATCCTTTATTATTTGAAAAAGGATT
The DNA here is from genome assembly GCA_963277665.1 of Viscum album. NCBI lineage: Eukaryota > Viridiplantae > Streptophyta > Magnoliopsida > Santalales > Viscaceae > Viscum > Viscum album. Next base: position 767,077,395 of record OY728152.1, on the reverse strand, counting down.
TTTAATATATATAACAATTTTAAAATCCTTTAAATATTAAATACCATTAAATTTTATAAAGAATATTTGAAATCCATTGAAAATCCTTTTCAATGGAAACATATAAAATAAACTTCAAAACCATTTTAAAAACATTTTTCTTTGTAAACCCATTGAAAATATTTAAATAAAGGCTGAAAAAATTTCAACACCGTTTCATTGAAAATACCTTAAAAACTTATAAATAAATCATCAAAACGTTTTGAAAACACTTTTCCATGAAAATAATTTTAGAACATATAAATAAATCATGCAAATATTTTGAAATCCATTTTCATTGAGATCTTATAAAAGATTCTTGAAGATTTTTTAAAAACTTTTTCCTTTAAAACATTTAAACGAAGCTTGTAAATGTTTTGGAAACAATTTTCCTTGAAAAATTATGAAAGAATTATGAAAAAGTTTTCAAAACCATTTTATGGGTAAATATCATCTCAAAAAAATTTATGTATAAATAACCATTAAAAATGAAAAGAAATTTCCAAAGTATTGAAGGAAAATAAATCCATACATGTCATATGAGGAAAAAATAATATTTCATCTGGACAACAAAAAGGATTGATAATTTCATCATTTAGAAAGAGAAAGGAAGATTATATTGAAAACACATTTAAAATACAAAAAGGGTAAAAATATCATTTAATGATCATAGTATATTGTATAATATTCTTGTAATCCATTTTTAAAAATCATTGTTTTGAAGGAATATAGATTTCAGAATGAAGAGAGGGTAAAGTTAGGGTTTCTTAAATACACTTTCTTAAGTATGTTCTCTATAAATAGTAGAAAATGGTACAATAACATGAATATATACTGAATAACTGGATTAAAATAAATGTAATTAAGTACTTGAGCTATGGATCATAATAATTCATCAATGGAATCAAAAATTTAAATAATTATGAAATTTTATGAGATTATCTCAAAAAAATCTTATAACATGGTAACATGGGATCATACTATACATGTAAGAAAATCAAATTAAAATAAGTTGAAAATATAATTAAAATATGTAGATTCATGATAGAACATGTAATATGGAAGTATATACAACACAAATAAGAGTATAGGTTCATAACAAAACATTAGTCTCAAAGAAGGAAAATTGAGACAAAACAATATTACTAATTTGGTAACTATTAGACCATAAACCCCATGAATGAAAGATCATATATTGGATATATGCATAAGAATAAATTTAATTATAATAGGAATAAAATATATTCATGGGAATTATATACACCACAAAAAATAAGTGAGTGGTGATTAAGGCATGTATCTCATAAAAATAAATGTGAGATGATATTCCCTTACCTTGTGTCTTGACTCTCTTTGTAGTCATTCAAACCACCTTTATAATAAATATAAATTTATTATAAATATTTTGAAGAAAAATATTCTTATATCTAACACCATATATGTTTTTATTATAACCTTATATTACAATCTTGTTAATTATCCCATGTTAAGGTTTGACTTTACATAATATTCTCTTTGTATTTCATATGTGACTTGATTTGTTATATTGTTCATCATTATAATAATATCATGATTCTAGAATGTAAAATATGATATAAATATAATTTATAGAAATTATATTTTTATTATTATATTATTTAGAATATATAATTAGGAAATGTAATAAACCATTCCGGGAGGCGATAGGTCATGCGTACAAATGAATGTTATGTCCGTTTAATTATTGGGTTGAGAGAAAGAATGTAAGAGAAATATATATATATATATAATTATAGTAGCTTTATGATATCATATATATCATATATATTCACTTAATCCTTCTTTAATACAATCTGTGTAGTGTATGAATGAATCATATCTCTTTTAAGGGGTGGTAGTCCACACTTCCTCAAATGAAATTATTGCATTTATAGAAGATAAAAATCATAAATGTATATTTAAATTAAAAATAAAATAAAAATAAATAAATTATAAATATAATAAATATATAATATATAAATATGGTTTCCATTATAGTGGCCACCATGATAGGTTTTAACTGAAAAATGAGAAATCATCATTTTGTGAGGTAGTAGTTTTCCATATATAGAAACAGTATGTTTGTTACCCCTTAGATAGTGGTGTGTGTAACTATAGGCCAACAAATTTAAATTAAAACATCCTAGTATACATAGGATAATTTTTTTTATATTATCATAAAAAAAAGAGATTTTGAGTTGGAGGATATGGAAAAAAATAAATGAATTGGGATAAGATGTTACCTCTTAATCCGATAACTCCTTTTGGTTTGTGCCAAAAGGATTCCATAGATTGTATAATTCCCAAAAAAATGATTATATTAGGAAATTAGGATTTCATGTTTGTGAATTTGGTAGGTATTGTCTAAAAATAATAGGTTTCACATGTTTGAGGATGTTGGAAATATGGTTTCATTTTCTAGGGAAGGAAAAGGACTCGTATGGAATTTTTAAAAACCAGTTAGGTTTTAACATGTTCTTACATAAGAAAAGCCATAAAAACCAAAATACTCAAGAATTTAAGGTTAATGGATGAAATATATACCTATTAAATGTTTTTTACAAGCGTATTGATCATTTGGTCTCTTAATTTTAAGGTATAGTCCCTAAATAATCTTAATTTAGCCTTAGTTATTGTGATTAATTTTAATCACTTTTACTAATAATTTTGGTAAAAATTTTACATGGTCTTATGATACTATAAATATTATAAAGAATAAAATGTTTTAGGTCAGTTTTTTTAAATTTAAATCATTTATGAGAAAAAATTAATAGTATTTCTAATCCCACAGACGGGACAAAATAAGGAGTTTTTTAATGTAAAAAAAGTCTAAAAGTTTATAAATATTTTGTATTAAATTTCAAATAGAAAATTATTCTAGTAAATAAAATTATATTAATAGATATAATATTGTTCTAATTTTACCATAAAATTATTATAATATCATTTAACATTAACAACTAATTTAATAAAATGAGAGTATTTAACTAAAAAGTAGTATTTGCGCTATTCATCAAAAATTATGTTACTTTGAAAAATCCCAAATTTTCACCATCAGATAATTTAAATGTTATCAATTCAAATATGAATTTTATTTTATCAAATTAAATTTCAAAATGTTTCTAAAATAATTTTTATTGTATAAAGTTGTTCATTTAAGAGGACAATATTTTTAACTAAAAATAACTTTACAAAAAATCATATCATTCAATATCATTGTGTTTTATTTATATAAATAAATAATAAAAAATATTTTCTAATTATTTATTAAAATTCCAATATCTATTTTTAACATATAGTTTATAGTTATATCATTTAGATAATAAAGTAAAAAATTGCCGAATTTCAGTGTTTCATGCATCGTAAACCATGATGGTGTTGTGTATAATGTACGCAAAGTCCTACGCCATGTTAGTGTTTTTTCTAATGTACACCAAATATTTTCCATGTGAAATAAATGTTTTAATTATTTCATTTCTAGACATAAATGATAATTTAATTTATTTTGGTAAATATTCTTTATGACCATAACAATATTTCCTTTTATATTCATTTGGGATTCTTATTTGTTTTTAATTAATTTGTAAACTAGGAATTCATATTATGTTGTGAAAAAATATATTTTGATAGATTAGTTTATATATTTTATAATATATAATTTTACATCATGGACTTCTCTTACTATATTAAATAATCAAATTTTAATAATATATTATTGTATAGTAATCATCGGTCTTGTGTGTTATGCAAGTCACCGAGGAATGTCATTGTTTCTTATAATGAAATTTGTCCTCAGATATCTGTGTAGAGAATAACAATATTTATGTTTCATTTAAGGTATGATTAACTTGGTGTTTCATATAATAGAATCCAAAAATAGTGCATTTATAAAATAAATTATAATCAGTGTTGTGTGGAATGAAAAATATCAAAAAGTATAAATTAATTAAAATAATAATAATTCACAAAATCATGGGGTGTTACAGTGTCAGCCCTTGAGAAATGAGATCGATCAAATAATTCTAGGGATGATCTATTAAGCAGTATGGAGGAATATTTAATTAGATCCAAACCTGAATATTCAACAACTCGATTACGCATGGAAATGGACATAAATTCCCTGAAAAAACATTATGTGTCTCGAGTAATAGTTGATTAAGATACTTAATAATATGTAAAGATTTCTCTTCTTGTAATGAAATTAAAGTGAGGAAAAGGGATATTTGAAGGAAATATTCCCTTGGAATATTTTCTTTGTGTTATAGATTGGCACATTGCCTCTCACTACTCAAAGAAGCTCAATGATGAATAAAGTGAACATGGAAATTGATATAAGATCCAAAAAAGTTTTTATCGAAATGGAGACTTCAAATAGTGAAAGAAATTAGAGAGGATGATTTTGTTCTATAATGAAGAATAAGATGACAATGAATTATTTGTGGAAGAAGAACCATAGTTCAAATATGGAACCCTACAGTCTATGATGGATACAGTTGAAAAGTTAGAATCATAAAATAATAAATCTATAGATAATCTATTGATTTCTAATAATGATTTTTGGTTGTAACATAAGGATTATATTAGGGATCTTGATTATCAATGTAACATATGAAAAGTTGAGAGTAGTTATTAAATAATCATCAGAATATGTTGATCATCTTGAAACTGAAATTAACCAACATGAAGAATTAGTCGAAGAACAATCAACAACCATTGAAAGTAAAGAAGATGTAGTGGAACATAATAACATAACTGAAGAACTAGAAAAGTTCATCAATGACCTTAGATACAAACTAGTAAAGAAAGTCCAATAATAGTGATGGTCATGATGAATACATTTTTACTCTAGGTAGTAAACTTGAATGTGGATCCAATTAAAAGGAAACAAGGAATAAAATATATTTTTTAAGATTCTCATGTGTTGATCTAATAGAGAGGGCCATCTGTGGTTTTGAAGGAGTAGATAGGGCATTTGATGATGAAATATCCACATGCATGGGAAAAAGTGGAATTTGTTGTGATGCTGAAACAACAAAGGAAAGAAAAAAGATAGACCAAAATAAAGTGAAGATAAATGTAGGACATATCGTAAAGTCACCTTATGTATTAAAAAAGAAAGCCAAAAATTAAAAAGAATAGGGAATTGAAAACAATCCATAAGTTTCCAGAAATTAACTTCAGTCAAACACTTTCTCTTAGGATGATTAAATGTGGATAACCGTAAGTTAGAAGACATTTCTTCTTATAAAATGCCAATTTTATGGCTATCTAGGCCATACCATGTCTTAATGTGAATAGGAAATGAGCTATTTGAATGGATATGATCTATATATTTAAAAAGGAGAATTAATTCATATCCTAATAAATATAGATAAAATAATTTATATAGATTCCTTTTTTATTATTCTTATATTATACATAATGTTGTTTACTAAAGGTAAAGGAAAATCATGAAAAATTCTTATAGAACTCAGTGAAAAGACAATACTCATCAAATGGTAAAGGCTCCTTCATGGCATTCAAAAGACCTAGGATCAAATCTAGGTAGGGATGAATTTTCAGGTTACTATAGCAGTGGTGGAACTTTGCAGTGGTGAAACTAAAGTAGAGATATATTATAGAATGAACTATAACGGCAATGGTACTATATAAGGTAACATAGCATCTCGGATACTGTAGAGGTTTTATTCACTGAATGGCACTTAGGGCCAACAAATGGGCTTTCTTGCCTTGTATTCAGGCCACATGGACTTGGGCCTTCGGGCTATGTAGTGGGTCTCTATCTACCATGATAATATAAGGTCTTTTTTTAAATAATAAAATGAGTATTCAACCCCAACCTTTTAAAAAAATTACTCATCAACTTGAAAAAGTTTCTCATACAAATAGTTTTTCTCTTCTAGAACAAGAGTTTGAGTATGACGAACCAGTTCACATGGAAAAAATATTTGAAAGGCCATCTTCATCGTTCACTCAATAAAATATTTCATTTAAGGAAAACAATATCATTGAGAAATACGATATTTCTAAAGTCTCGATCAATTCGATATATAATATTAGCACCTATATTCTTGATAGTGGATTCTCCTCTCATATGACAGGAAACTAATATTTGTTAATGAATGTAATTAAAAGAGTTGATTGAATAGTAAGGATTAGTAATGATTGTGCTTTGAAGATCAAAGGCAGTTGGAGCACTAAACTGGAAATTGATGTGCTTAACAAACTTGATGTTCGTTCTATAGAATTTTTTCCTCATAATCTCATGAGTTTGAGCCAACATTGTGATTCGGGACTTATAGTAACATTTTAATCAAAATAGTTGAACTATATAAGGAAGGAAATGTAATTCTCTTTTATAATTATGTAGAAAATGTGGATACATGTATCATGTTTATAGAAGATAACATTTGTTAAATGATAGTTGAATAAGAGAATATCATGTGGAAATGAAGGTTGGGTCACATTAATCAATAAGACATGAAAAAGATATCTAAACTAAATAGTGTCATGGATATAACTTATCTGATGAATTAACGGGATAATAATATTGATGATTCCATATGTGTAAAGATGTTCTATTATTCATAACACCTAGAGAATAAGAGGGCATCGAGTCTCATTGATCTCATCCACACAGATGTATGTGGATGGATAAATGTGGATGGAAGATATGGAGAGAGGTACTTTATTTTGTGTATTAGTGATTTTAGTTGAATGGATTGTTTGATGGTTATACATAGGAAATGAAAAGTGATTGATTTCATGAAAACATATCATCAAATAAGATATACTGATATTATATATATGATAAATGTTCTTTGGTTTGAAAATAGAGGTGCAAAAAAATTCATTGAATTTGAAAATTACCTCGAGAAACATAGAATTCAACATAAGGTGGATGTTGTGAGAACTCTACAGAAAAATGGATTTGTTGAGTACTGGAATTGATAGGTGAACAATATGGATAGAACAATGCAAAGTGAGATTTGTATCCCTCTCCATTATTGGAAATAGGATACTCAAGATTTCGTGTATACTCAAAGGAAAACATGGCTTTATATGGGTAAAATGAAGATATCATATGAGTTATAAAATCTATGGAAAAACAAATTTATGAATTTTCATGTTTCTGGAAGTAAATGTTTCATCTAAAATAAAGATGGAAATCAGGGGAAGTATGGTGATTTTTCAAACAAAGGAATACTCCTAATATATTTAATGAATAGAAAAGCCTAAAAATGTTACAATAATAATATTGAGAATACTATGGAAAGAAGTTTTGTGAAGATAGTTGAAGATAATAACACAAATTCCTCATAGAATTATTATGTTGATATGATAGAATATGGGGAGGAATGTGGACATGGAATCGATCCAAATAAAGAGGTAGAGGACTATGCTCAAAACATTTAGGGTTCACAACATGATATTGACAGAGAAGAAAAATTGAAAGTGGAAACCATGGCTGGACAAAAAATCGTCTGAACATCACATGATAAATCAAAGATGAGAGATTGATCAACCCTACATCATTGAGTATTGGAAAAAAACCACACAGACAAGAATAATGAGGAATAATGCACAATCTTATTTTCTATCTATTGTGGAACTATCCTCATTTGATGAATATAAAAAGGTTGAATCATGGGATAAATCCATGAATGAGGAGTTAGTTCCAAATGATAAGAACTAGACATGGGATCTGGTTACAAGACCCAAATGTCATAATATTTTTAGTATGAAGTTGATAGTTAAGATTAAATTTTATAAAAAATGTAATGGGATCAGAAATTGGTCGTAATATGTGGATAAATATATTCTTAGATTTATGTTGTTTATTTTGAAGAATCATTTACTCCAGTGGTGATACTAGTGTCAATCAGGACTTATCATTCAATGGAAATTCACATAGGATGAAAATTGTTTCATGTCATGAACCGTCCCCTGGGGTTCATGCGTTGACTACCCCAAGCCCGCCTTCTATAGGCTAGGGGTTGGTGACTAGCACTAAAAGGAATATTCTCTCAAACAAGGAAGGCATTTACTTTTTATCCTATAAACACACGCAACCATTAACATTGTAAGATACGAACATAAGTAAATTGTATAGAAAAAAGAGTGTTGAATGTAAGAGGGGCAGAATACAAGACCAACAGTAAAGGTACAAGTGCGACTGAAATACAATACAACCGAAGAAAGAGAAATTCATCTATTGTTTCATCCTATGAGGTTCCTACCTGAAGGTTAGGTACAAATCGCCTCCTCAGCACTCCATGTCCGCCCATCTCCACTGCGTACCGACACACCTTATGGTCCACCTCTGGGCACCGTCCTGTCCTCGTACCCTCATCCTCGATCAGCGCTGTCTGTTTTCTGCACCAAATACAATAAGGTGCGATCATAGCTCGTGAAGGGGAGAGTGTAACGATACCCAGTAGGGACTCTGAGACCCCAAAGTTCCCACAAAATACTCAAAGGATAAACCAAAAAGCATGAAATCAGCTGACAACCCTACTTACGTAAATGCCCTTACATATACCTAAGTTATCATGTATACCAATCTCAATCATGAGGAAATACAGGGTCAAAACCAAAACCCCAAAGCTCAACTATTCCACAAAGGAAGGAATACCACAAAGGTAAGTACAACACAAGAATTCCACACATGAGAATACCACCATGATATTAACACAAAGGAAATTACCACACAGGTATGAACATAGCTCTCACCTGGTATAACTTAGGTATAGTAGTAGAGGTGATTAGATGTAACTACTGAGTCATATTACACTATTAAGAGGTATACACACGAACTATCCCAAATTAAATACCCACAAATGATCCTAGTACATTTTCAGACCCACACAGGATCTTAGTACATTGTCAGACCCACACAGGATCCTAGTACATCGTCAGTACATCGCCAAACCCACATAGGATCCTAGTACATCGTCAGTACATCGTCAACCCCACACAGGATCCTAGTACATTTTCAGTACATCATCAGACCCACACAGGATCATAGTACATCGTCGGTACATCTTTAGACCCACACAGTATCCTAGTACATAGTCTGTATATCATCAGACCCACACACAATCCTAGTACATCGTCAGTACACCATCTGACCCACACATGATCCTAGTACATCATCAGTACATTGTCAGACCCATACATGATCCAAGTACATCATTAGTACCTTTTCAGACCCACACATGATCCAATTTCATCATCAGTACATTGTCAGACCCACACAGGATCCTAGTACAGTGTTAGTACATCGTCAGACCCACATAGGATCTTAGTACATCATCAATACATCGACAGACCCAAATAGAATCCTAGTACACATTCAGTACATCGTCTTACCCACACAGGATCCTAGTACATCGTCATTACATTGTTAGACCCACACAGGATCCTTGTACATCATCAGTACATCCTCAGTCCCACACAGGATCCTAATACATCATCACAGCCATCTACAGGGTACTCGCACTATGCTTTCTCGTCTCCAAGAGAGTCTTCTCTTCAATCTACTGGCCGATAATCCATCTAACACGAATTTCCATGAAGTAGTATCCCAATGGACTACCACGTAAAAAGGGTCTCAATTCAAGAGACGGTGTGTCATTCAGACACCCGGTCTGTAAGTTATTAGCCTTTTTTCCCAAGGTCCCGGTTGGATTCATGCTCGATCCAACCCGACCGTACCCCATCCTTATCCAAACATCAATTGGGGTATACCAAAAGTAATGTCTCGCACCAAGGTTTATGGCACCGTAGACGGTTCTTCAAATGAACAACTAGTGCCAAAGTTACTACCAAAAGAATGTATAAGGTCGATACTAGTCGGTGTCTAGTCCGACCCAGTCGGACCGACCGGGTCTCATTCAGGTCAGCTCGGCCCACTGGGTCCACCCCGACCCACGCTGGGTGGCCCGACCAGGTGGCCCACAGTGCGGGGAGGCCGTGGTTTGGTGGGTCGGCCGTGGGGTGGAAGGGCACCACGGTGCGGCGGGGCACTGCGGTGCATTGAGGCAGCCACAGAATGCCGGAGGGCCCGCCGTGCTCTCCGCACGGTGCGCTCATGTGCCGTGCCTTCACTAGTGGCCACCTCATCCGGCCTTCCTCCCTTTGTCTCTGCTGCACATTTCATGGACCCTTGTTCACCGGGTAGCACATTTGTGTTCCACCACCCCCATCGTACGGCCGACCTCTGGTTGCGGTCTTCCTCCATCGTAAAGATTTCATCTAAAAGCACATAGAATTGCGGAGTGGTTGGGTCATGTTTGTTTGGCTCGTGCCCTCCGCGTTAGAGCGGCAGCAAGTGGTTAAAAACTATAGAATCATGAAAAACATCATGTACGGGTAAGGGACGTATTTAAAACATCAAACCCTACCTCAAAGGTTCGTTGATGTGTCGTGAGATGAAAATGGTGAAGGCGAAGAGGGTTCCAATGATCACCGGGCTCATGCGTCATCCTCTTTCGTGGCTCCGAAAAATGTTATTTGATGTAGATGGAATTCTTCATTTGGAGGAGAAGTTCTTTTATAGAGATTAGTTTCTCAAATCTCTCCCAAGTATCTCCCTTTTCAAATAATTTCCAACCCGGAAAAATGAGAGGTTCCAAATTATTAAATTAAGTCTACTAATTTAATTATTGTTGGAACTGTAAATTTTTGGCACAATTTATTGTACCATGATGGCATAATAAATTTGGAGGAATTCCATGGGTTAACTGTTCATTAATGAAGGATTTCAAGGGGTTTCTCCAATTAAGAGTGTTCGGGTGGTCCCCGCATTTACGAATTCAAAATGGGGGTTTTAGTTCAGGTGGTCCCCACCTCTTTAACATTCACATGGTAGGTTTCCACAAAAAAAATTGAAGTTTATCTTATTTTATTTTTATTTCGATGAAAAAGTGAAAAAATATCCTTCACCCTCGACCCACTGTAGTTGAGGTAAAGGTCTCCATTTGCAAATAATGGAGCTGCGAGTTCAACGGTGTCATCAGATTTCTATTCTGAGCACCAGTTTAAAAGTTCCAAAAACCCGCTTGCACGTTTACTGAATATACCTGAAAAAAATTTAATCAGTTAATTTTGGGCACAATGGGCCTCAGAATCACACGCCGTCAATTTTCTCATATTCGAAAAATTCCAATATAATTAAAAAATATTACATGGAATTTTCAGGTCTTTACATTCTCCCCACCTCAGGGCTTTACGTCCACGTAAGACACAACTCAAACTAAGGAAACAAGTGGGGGTACAGAGCACGAATCTGACCCTCCTGCTCCCATGTGCTCTCCTAGAGGTTCTCATGTTTCCAACGTACTCGCACCAGAGATATCGACTACCCACGAAGGACACACTCATGTCGATCCTCTATCTCTACTAGATCCTCTATAAATGTCGCTCCATCATCAATGTCCAGCTCTTCATGGCTGATGATTTCATAATTTTTGTGCATGTATCTCCTTAGCTTTGATACATGGAAGACGTCGTGCACCTGGTGCAACTGAGGTGGAAGAGCTATGAGGTAAGCCACCTCACCAACTCTGCTGATGACCTGGAAGGGTCCGATGAACCTAATAGATAGCTTTCCAACCCGACCAAATAACCACATACCTCATTGAGGTGAGACCTGTAGAAATACATGGTCACCATCCATGATGACCAGAGGTCTCCATCTCTTATAGGCATAGGACTTATGCATGCTATGTACATTCTTCATCCTCTCCTAGATGACCTATACCTTCTCCATGGTAACTCGTACCATATCTGGTCTCATGAGTTCTTACTCCCCTAGGTCAGTCCAGCACAGAGGTGATCTGTAAGGTCACCAGTACAAAGCCTCTAATGGTGCCATCCCAATGGTTGAGTGATATCTATTGTTTTATGATAACTCCACCAAGGGAAATTGATCCTCCTAGATGCGATCGAAGTCAAGAACGCAAGCACGAAGCATGTCCTCGAGGGTCTGAATGGTCCGCTCAGTATGGCCATCCTTTTGAGGATAGAAGGTGGTGCTCAAAATAATTTGCATCTCGAAATCCTCCTGCAACTCCTTCCATAGCTGAGAAGTGAATCGTGTATCACGATTAGAGAAAATCATCGAGATTACTCAATGGAGCCACACAATCTCTTGAAAATAGAGGCGTCCCAATCTCTCTATGCAACTATGCTCTCTGATTGGTAGGAACTGGGCCGACATGGTGAGTTGGTCGACTATCACCTAGATAGATTCATGACCTCCGGATGTACGTGGAAGTCTCATTACGATGTCCATGGATATCTCGTCCCACTTCCACTCTAAGACCTCTAAAGGCTGAACTAAGCCAACTGGTTCCTGATGCTTCGCCTTTACCTGCTGACAAGTGATGCATAGAGAGACAAACTCTACTATTGTTTTCTTCATTCCTGGTCACCAGTGCTGTCATTAGAGATCCTGTTACATCTTCACCACTCCTAGATGTACTACTAGAGGGGATGTATGGAACTCTCTAAACATTTCCTCTCGAAGCGACATGGGAACAATGGTACATCCTCTGAAAAGGCCGACGTGCTCCCCACCTTCATAAAATCCACCATGTTCCTGTCTTGTGGATATCTGAGCATGTCGAGCCTCGCTGTCAGTGTCCCTGCGCTGTGCCTCCCTGAATTGTTGAAGAAGTGGAGGAGTGACTATAAGAGACTGAATAAAATCTACTCCATCTCGATCCACAAAGGATATCTACAAAGCAGCCAACTGCTCTATCGCCTCACCTATTAATTATATACCAGGTCTCCAGCTGAGTCCATCTACTAAAATTTTCCCCTTCGCAGAAGTATAGACTATCTCGATTTCATAGTCCTAAAAGAACTTGATCCAATATTGATGTCTCACATTTAGGTCCTTCTGTGAGAAGATATACCTTATACTCTTGTGATCAGAGTAGACTATAAAATGATCACCCATCAAGTAATGTCGCCACATCTTCAAGGTGAATACCACTGCTGATAACTCTAGGTCTAGGGTAGCGTAGTTATGCTCATTTTGTCTCAGCTATAGAGAACCATATGCAATCACTGCTTTCTCCTGCATCAGGACACATCTGAGTCCAGTCCCTGATGCGTACTAGAAGACTATGTACCCTATTCCCTCCTCTAGTTGCCTCAAGATGGAGGAACTAGTCAGCCTCTACCTTAGCCCCTGAAAACTCCGATGTCATCTCTCTGACCAAACAAAGGGTTTCACCTTATTCTTCAATGCTGATAAAGGTGCTGCAAGTTGGGAGAAATCTGGCACAGACCTCCGGTAGTATCCAGCCAAACCTAGGAAACTCCGTACCTCCGTCGCACTCTTGGGTGGCTCCTAAGAAAGTAATACCTCAATATTTATTAGATCTACTTCAACTCCCGCCTCCAACATGACATGTCCTAGAATGTGAACCTCTCAGATCTTGAACTGACACTTCGAGAGCTTACCATAAAGCTGGTTCACTCAGAGTGTGTACAGAACTATCTACAAATGATATGCATTCTCCTCCTTAGTTTTCAACTATATCAGAATGCATTCATTGGAGACCACCACAAAGCGATCAACAGTTTGGATGAAAGATACTGTTTATAAGTCCCATGAAAACTTATGGGGCATTGGTTATGCCGAAAGACATAACCAAGAACTCATAATGGCCATACCGACATCTGAAAGTCAACTTCTTCCCCTCTTCATCTCGGACTCTGAGGTGGTGATAGCCTGATCTGGGAAAAATCTTCTAGAACCATCGTTCTCCCATCTACTGAACAAATAGGTCATCAATACTCAGAAGTGGGTACTTGTTCTTCATGGTTACCTGGTTTCGGCACAGATATTCAACACAAAGACTCAAGCTCCTATCCACCATCTTGGCGAACAATATTCGGGTTTCCCAAGGAGAAACACTAGGCTGAATGAATCCCTTCCCTTGTATGTCCTCTAGCTGTACCTGTAGCTCACGAAGCTCTGAGAGAGCCATCCGATAAGCTGGTGTATAGATTGGTGTCATCCTGGGGGTACAAGTCAATGTAAAAGTCCACCTGTTTGTGAGGAGGTAGACTTGAAACATCGTCAGGGAAAAAATCTGCATATTGGTCCACTACTACAGGATAGCTCAGACTCTCCACATTAACTGCTCTGAGGGTAAGGCTAGCCAAATGTTGAGTGATTGGAAGAACTCTCCTTTCATTAAGTCTATCTCGTGCTGCAAAGCCTCCCTTCTCACTGGTGAAGGCAAACCTAGTCCCATTAGTTCGGACACACCGCACTTTACACCTAATACAGTCAATCTGAGCATGGACTATAGATAACTAGTCCACAACCAAGATGACTTTGTAAGGCCTCGACGCCACTACTCGGTGATCAAAGCTGAAGCTCTCATCTCATAGAGTAGGCTTACACTACTGGAACCAGTGTGTAGTCATCGAATCATCTCCTGTATGAGTCTCTAGCCATATGGATCGAGCCAACGACCCCATCAGAATCTCCGAGCTCCAATCGAGAGCTATGGTAATAATATAATGACTAGAACATGTGTTTATATAAACTGTATCTAAGGGGTAGTAGACATAGATCGTACCTCATATCCTCTCCTGAGCGCCATGGTCATATGCCTCACTTTCCTAGAGTTGAGCTTGCCCCTATCCACTTACTCCCTATGGTTGGGGTGGACCACCTGGTTGTGGTGGTATTAACAACTCGAATCGTCGCCCACCGTCACCTGCATAGCCAGCTCCTCTTCTATGTCATCCTTCTCCCTACGGACCTCCATGGTCGAACCTCTATCTCTGCCTAGGGCATCACGCTCCACCATCTGCCTGCTACTGCCTGTAGAAGATTTTCGAAAAGGATCTCCATATGATCAGCTGGTGTCCCCACCAGTCAGAAGACTCTCACTATGGCCTCCAACAAATCCTCAGTCTCCTGTGGGTCCATCTCCCCCCTGAACCTAAGTGGCCTCTAGAACTGGATCTTTTGAAAATTTCTCAAGCGACATGAACCCTCTGTTGCTGGGGATGGTGGCATCGGTGTCCCAATGGGTAATGGTACCACTGGTGCCTCCACTAGTGCCTCTACTTGAAGAGGGCCTCGCACCGAGGCCTCCTCGCTCAGTGGGCTATCAGAGCATACTATACTCGGTACCCTAGCTGACTGTCGGTGTGGAGGCATCCTGAAAAGAAATAGGTGCACCACAAACAAGAAGTTATACATGGTGATCTTACTCAAAGAGATCACAAAGAAAAATCTTGAAAATGCATGCACAATTAGTGTTTTTATGCACAATGTCAGAAATCATTAGTCAGGGCCCTAGTGTATGGATACATCAGCCACCGCACCAACACTATATTCATTATACTGATAACCACACTAACTACACATAACACTAATATAGTTAAAAATCGTATCATAGTCATATGTTCTAGGGTTGAACCGACTCCTCTGATACCAATTTTTCACGACCCGTACCCCAAGGCCCATGTCGTGACTACCGCAATCCCACCTTCCATAGGCCAGGGGCTGGAGATTAGCACCGAAAGGTGAATTCCCTAAAACTGGGAAGGAATTGCCTCTATATCCTGAAAACATATGCCACCAAGCACACAACAAGATATGAAATCAAGAAAAATATTTATCAAAAAGAGTGTTAAAAGTATGAGGGGCTAGAATTCATGCCCAACAGTAAAGGTACAAGTATAACTGAAATACAATACAACTAAAGAAATAGAAAGATATCTAATGGGTCCTCCTCATAGGTTCGTACTTGAAGTGTAGGTACAGATCGCCACCTCATCACTTCATGTTTTGCAGTCTCCTTTGTGTGCCAAAACGTCATATAGTCCACCTCCAGGAACCGTCTAGTCCTGGTACCCTCAACCTCGATCAGTGTTATTCGTTGTCTTCACCAAACACAACAAGGTGTAGTCATATCCCAATGATGGGGTGAGTATAACGATACTCAGTAGGGACAATGAGACCCTCAAGGTCTCACAAAATCCACAAAGGATAAACCAAAAAGAATGAAATCAACTAACAACCCTACTTAGGTATATTCCCATACATATACGAAAGTTATCAAGTATAGCCATCTCAATCATGAGGAAACATAGGGCCCAACCCAAAAACCTGAAGCTCAACTGTTCCAAAAAAGAAAGAATACCACAAATGTAAGTACCACACAAGTACGCCACCCAAGAGAATACCACCAAGGTATTACCACGAAGGAATGTACCAAACAGGTATGAACCCAGGTCACACCAAGTATAACATTGGTAAAACAATAGAGATGATTAGATGCAACTACTGAATCATCTTACTCTGTTAAGAGGCATACCCACAAAGGATCTCAAATTGTAGACCCACACCGGATCCTAGTACATCATCAGTACATCGTTAGACTCACAAAAGACCCTAGTTCATCATCAGTACATCGTAAAACC
This sequence comes from Viscum album, assembly GCA_963277665.1. Classification (NCBI taxonomy): domain Eukaryota; kingdom Viridiplantae; phylum Streptophyta; class Magnoliopsida; order Santalales; family Viscaceae; genus Viscum; species Viscum album. The sequence goes on along the minus strand of OY728152.1, from coordinate 767,060,895 downwards.
CACACATGATCCTAGTACATCATCAGACCCACACACAATCCTAGTACATCATCAGTACATCGTCAGACCCACATAAGATCATTGTACATCATCATTACATCGTCAGACCCACACAGGATCCTAGTAAATCATCGGTACACCGTCAGACCCACATAGGATCCTAGTACAATGTCAGTACATCTTCAGACCAACACACGATTCTAGTCTAGAGTCAGAACATTGTCAGACCAACACAGGATCCTAATACATCCTCAATACATCATCTGACCCACACAGGATCCTAGTACATCGTCAGTACATCATCACAACCACCAATAGGGTACCCACACTAAGCTTTCTTATCTCAGTGAGAGTCTTCTCCTCAAGGTATTGGTCGATAATCCAGATACCACAAAGTCCCATGAAGAATTTTCCCAATGGACTTCCATGTCAAAGTGGTCTCAATGCAAAAGATAGTGCATCATTTGGACGCCTGGTCTGTAAGTTATTAGCCTTTTAGTCTTGAGGTCCTGGTTGGATTCGTGCTCGTTCCAACCCGACTATACCCCAACATTATCCAAACCAAATGTGTGGTATACTAAATGGAATTTCTTGATCCATGGTTTCCGTAACTGCAGACTGTTTTTCAAACGGATTCCCGATGCCAACGTTACAACCAAAAGAACGTATAGGGTCGAAACTTTTCCGGGTCCGGTCTGACTCGGTCCGTTTCGGGTCGGCCTAGCCTGGGCTGGTTGGCCAGCGGTGTGGGTTAGCCATGGTGAGGTGGGGCGGACGTAGTGTGGCAGGACAGCCACCATGTAGTGGGGTGCCACAGGGTGGCCGCAGTGCTCGGGGTGTCCGCGGTGCCGCGGGGCGGCCACGGGGTCGCGAGTCGACGCGGTGCGGTGGGGCGGACATGGTGTGGTGGGACGACCATGCTCTCCACACGGTGCGGTCACACGAAGAACCCTCACCGGAATCCGGCTCTGCCGGCTGTCCTCCCTTCATCGCCAGGGCACAAGCCACGACCCCTTGTTCTTCGGGCGGCGTGAACCCGTACCGCCACCCCCGTCGTACGGCCGGCCTACAATTTCCATCTTCCTCCGTCGCAAATATTTCATCAAAAAACACAATGGATTGTGGAGAGGTCAAGCCTGGTTTGTTTGGATCACACCCTCTGCATTAGAGTGGTAACAAGTGGTTCTCAACTTTTGAACCATGAAGAACATCAAGAACAGGTTAGAGAGGTATTTAAAACATCAAACCCTACCTCAATGGTTTTTTGATGTGTCACAAGATGAAAACAGTGAAGGTGAAGAGGGTTCCAATGATCATCGGCTTCGTAACATGCTTCTGATGTCGGGCTAATGTGTCATCCTCTTTCTTGCCTCTGAAGAATGTTATTTTATGGAGATGGAATTATTTATTTGGAGGAGAAGTTATTTTTTGGAGATGGGTTTCTCCTAGATCTCCCCAGATACTCCCTTTGCCAACAATTTCCAACCTTGAAAAATGAGAGGTTCCAACTTGTTAAATTATGTCTATCAATTTAATTTACGCTGGCACAATTTATTGTACCATGTTGGGATAATAAATTTTGAGGAAGTACATGGGTTAACTCTTCATTAATAATGGCGTTCAAGGGGTTTCTCCCATTAAGAGGTTTTGGGTGGTCCCCACATTTAGGAATTCAAAATGGGGATTTTAGTTCAGGAGGTCCCCACCTCTTTAACATTCACATGGGAGGATTCAAAAAAATAGAATTTTATCTTATTCTATTTTTTTTCATGAAAAAGTGAAAAACTATATTTCACCCTTAACCCACTACGGTCGACTTAATGGTCTCTTGAAGAAAATACTGGCGCTCTGAGTTCAACAGTGTCCTCATATTTCAATTCCGAGCACCGGTTTAAAGGTTGCAAAAACCTGCTTGAACAATTACTATACGTACCTGAAAAAAAGTTCAAAAATTCATTCCAGGAACACCGGGTCTCCGAATCACGAGTTGTCAATTTTCTCGGACTCGTAAGATTCCCATATAATTAAAAAAATTACATGTAATTTTCAGGTCGTTACATTGCTAATGGATGTCAAAACATCTTTCAGGATTGGTGTTATTGATGAAAAAAATTTACATTGAACAACCAGTGGGTTTTCTACATTCTAATAATGAAATGAAGTTTTATAGATTGAAGAGGGAATTATACTGTTTGATACACGAACCATGTGCATTGTATTATCATTTTTATTTTTATCTAATGAAGCTGAAATTTAAATTTGGAAGATTGGATCATAGTAACTACGTGTAGAATTCCCAGAAATATCAGTCCATGGTACAAGTGTACATTGATGACATTATATTTTGAGGAAGTAGGTAGGGATCAATGGATGAATTTTCCAATCACATGAAATCATAATTTTAAATTCCTATGATTGGTAAACTTTCAAACTTCATGGGGAAGTAATTTATTTAGAGGAAAGACTAAAATTTTATTTCTTAGGAAAATTATTCAATGTAGTTTCTAAATAAATTCAATATGCATGATTCCAAACTAATGTTCACTCTGATTGTGATTGGGAAACAATAATAATGCTTGAAGTCAAGTATTATATTGATCCTAAAATGTTCATTAGAATCATTTAAATTGTATTTGTACATGATTGAAACAAGGAAATATATTGTTTTTGAAACATTTTTAGAGGCTATGTTTCAATTCAATTGAAGGAAGAACTTATGGAAGTAGTGTAAAGATTCATAAGGCACATTCAAGGTACTCAAAATTATATCTTATACATTTCCGCAGGAATAGATAGTGAACTACCAAAATTTTCTGATGCGGACTGGGATGGAGATGTTGTTGATACAAAGTCCACGAGTGGTGGATCATTCTTCATTGTAAATAGATTTTTGGTCTAGTTGAGTAAGAAACATGAAAGTACTTCTCTTAGTACTACTAAAGATGAGTATAAATATGTTATAAAGTATTTCACATAGATACATTGGATAAAGAAACAATCGACTGATATTGGTGATGAGGTGAATCAAATTATGGAAATTTACTATGATAACAACAGTTGTAATTAATGTTATGAATAATCGTGTTCATAATTCTCATACAAAACACATTGAAATCAAATATCACTTTTTCATAGAAAATGTTAAATAAGGAATGAGTATAATGGATCATGTTGTAACTGATGATCATGTGGCTAGAATATTAACCAATATATTGTTATCACCTGTGTTCGAGAAGAATTAGTTAAATATCAGTGTTTAACCACCTTCCAGTGCATGAGTATGTTAGGAAATCTCTCCTCCCCATAGTTTTGATAACTATTTTAATATTTTTTTGGATTCAATGTAGTTTTATGAAGGAGATACTATCAAGGGGGGTATGTTTTACCTATATAATGCAATGTTGGGTTATTTGGGATTATTTCCAATGTGTATGAATGAATAAATTCAATGGTACAATGGTGAATGATGAACATGTTTTCTGGTTGTAGGATAATGGATACAAGATAATGAAGAAATTTTATGAGCTACAATGGGGCGAAATGAGAAATTAGTGTTATGAGTAAATTTTTTAGGGAATGTAATGATTTTATGACATAATGAGCATTCAGTGTTATGAGGAAACAATTCAAGGTACGTAATGCTTCTATGACACAGTCAGAGAATATCTCAAACATCATTAAGCATTCTAAAACATGAGAACCCAAGTCAAGATTCCCCTATTTTTTTCTACACTAATCATTTCCCATGTAGACATAGAGTGTTGGTTATGTTTTTTCTTTTGTATCATTTATTGATAGTGGATGGATCATCATTGGATTTATCTAGAGATTTCCAAAAAACCCCAATGTGGGTGATTAATTGGAACCAAGAATGTTATTTGATGTAAATAGAGTATGATATGTTTTTTATGGAAATAATCACATGAAAAATTAGATAGTTTACAAGGAAAGAGATCATATTGTTCAATATGTTAACAGTGTAGAAGGTGGGGTCATTTTCCAATGTTCTCCAAATTTTTGGGTCCAAAAATTGGGGAATAATGGAAGGTGTTTTTGAAAATTTATGTTGCATGAAAGAATGAAAGAGGTTTGAAAATTTTCATGGAAGGATTATTTTAGTATCACTTCATGAAAATATGGAAATAAAAAAAATGTTAAAGATTTAATGTTTCACAATCGAAAAGGTAGTGTGGAAGACACTTATGATCCCAACGCACCATAAAAGTATATTTTCTTGCTCAGATAGAATCTTACACATAGGATCAGCGAGGCCTATATGTATCTGGAAACCACCACTAAATACATAGATATTTACTAATGATGATTAGTTTCCTCTATCGCTTTTAAGTGTTTCATGTAGAAGAGTTTCAGAATTTTTATATTGGATGGAAAGTGTTCTTTAAGTCTAAAAAGACCTAGTGAATCATGAGGTGTATATGTGTGAAAGAAAAATGTGTTGAACAAATAAGGGTTTCATGGAACTCATCATTCATGAAAATCCCAACTCTTACACGTAAGAGTATGTTCTGTGTGAAAGTGATAATGTGTTCATCTAGAAAGTAATTAAAATCTGGTGTTTTTAATCAGCGCTTTCAAGTGCATCAATTTAGGACATCGATGAAAGCATTGTATTGTGCTAGATAGATACAAAGTCATCAATGAAAATCTATTGAAGTGACCTTCAGGTTGATAATCTGAGTTATAATTATATCAAAGAAATGATATAGGGTAGTCGATGGAAGTTTACAATAACTAAAATCTTGTAAAGGAAGTGTTCTTGGAACAGAGTGACTATGGCTCAACTTTTTTATTCCACATCTAGTTAATAATAGTCGATTTAGGTACGACTGAAACATTGTCTGTGTATTCTCCTTGGACTAGCCCTAAGTTGTGAAACTAGTAAAATTTTAGTGTTTTCATGCCACTTGTGAATGATTTAATTACTTCCCATTACCATTAAATAGGTTTACCTAGTTCCTACCAACGTGGGAACAATATTAATCACATGAGATGAGAAAAATGACACCCGGATTCACCCCACCCCTCCCTAGGTGTTCCAAGGTCCTCTATTAGGATTGTCCAAGCACTAACCAATTCACTTCTCAAAATCCCTCCCTTACTCCTAGAATCCACCCATTGGTTAGAAAGATATTCAATGAATCTTTTTGGCCCAAACCAAAATGAGTTACCTGATTTAGAGGTAATGTATTCTATAAAGATCCATTATTTTATTTTCCTTCTCCACCCCTCCACTATCTTTACTCCATTATTTTATCACAATTCCAGTATCCTAAATATACTTAGATTTTGTTATTATAAGGGTAAAACCTATACTTACACACACCTCTGAACATACTATTTATGAGTAAGATGTACTTTCACCTCACAAAACGTTGATTGATCAATTTTCCATAACACCTATCATGGTGGAGATTATGATGGACACTATATTTATATATATTTCCTTTTATATTTATTATTCCTTTATTCTTATGTATTCCTTTTACAACACATATCCTTTTACTCACTGATTAGTGAAAATAAGATAATATCATTTGAGGAGGTGTGGAAAACCTCCCCCTCAATGTGACCTGATTCCTTCACACACTACATGGACAAAATTAAGGATTGGTTTAGAGAGATTATATGATATATATAACATTATAATTAAACTGTAACAATATTTTATACATATATAAAAATATATGTCTTTTACATTCTTTCTTTCAATATGATCATTAAACAAAATAATATCCATGCATACGTATGGATTTATGTCCCCGTGAACGGTGTATTCTATTTCATACATATATATCCTATGGGTTATTATAATACAAATATAATAAATATAAATTATAATGATTTAATTGTTTGCATTTTGGATATTATGATATAAATTTAAGAACAAAATATATAACAAATTAAGACACTTGTGAAAAACGAAGTGGATATTACCCTAAGTGAATCCTTAAGATTGGATGTTTAACATGAGGCAAATATAAGGTCATATTAAAAAAAAATTTAGATATAATAACATGGTTCTATAAAATATTTATAATAGATTTATTTTTATTATGCCGGTTGTTTTAATGAGTACAACGAGTGACATGAAACAAGGTAAGGTAATTTTATCTCACATTTTATTTCCGTGAGATACATGATTTATTCACCAATCAATTATTTTTTGTGGTGTTTGCACATCCAAAGAATGTATCATATATCTATTATCCTTATATTTATTTTTATTTATATATCCATTCTAGGAACTTTATTACACTAGGTAAATGTCTAAAATGATAGCAATTTAGTAATGTAATTTTGTTTCAGATTTCCTTCATTGAGAAACATGTTTTGTTATGAACCTATATTATTTAACAAGGTTAATATACTTCCAATTGACATTTTGTATAATGGATCTCATTATTTTCAAGCTATTTTATGCTTTATATAATTTTATTTTCTAACATGAAGAGTATGATCCCATGTAACAATGTGGTAAGAGTTTATTGATACAATCTCATCGCTTTTCGAGATTGTTAATGATTACGTTTATTTTAATGAATTTTTTTGATCCATATACCATGAACACTAATGAGCTTCACTATAATCCATTTATTAAAGATATATCAATGTATTAATACCGTTTTTTCACTCTCTGGTATTTAAGATAATTAAGAAAAACATTTATTAAAAATATGATTGTATCACTCTCTTCAGTCAGAAATATTTTTAATTTCAAAACCATGTTTCCAAAAATGTTTTCAAATGAACATTAAAGATACTTTTAATGGAAAAAGGATCTTAAAAATATATTATGGTTTCAAAATATTTATTTATAATTTTGTAATTGTATTCTCAAATTAATTGTTTTAATAAAACTTAAATCATTATATATATTCTTTCAATGTTTTTTCAATGAATCATGTTTTAAAAATGTTTTAAAGCTTTTTTAAATTTATTTCATGGAAAAAAGATTTCGAATAAAAATTAAGCTTCTTTTACATGTTTTTTCGTACAAATTATTTCAAAATTATTTCAATCCTTATTTATATGTTTTCAAATTATTTTCAATTAAAATGGATTTAAGAATGTTTTTAGGCTTTTCAAGTAATATTTAAAAGATGAAAGGATATTTTCATTAAGTAATGCTTTAAAAATACAATTCCATGTTATTAGAAATAAAATTGTGGTGCAGATTTATTTCACTCTTTAGTTAACCCAATTATTTAACAACACCACCCGAGTAAACACAACTCCAAAAATGGTCTTCATAAGAAATTATTGGCGTTGCGGTTTCAATGGTGCCCTCAAATTTCGATTCCGAGCACCAGTTTATAAGTTATAAAAACATGCTCGTTCGTTCACTGAACTTACCCGAGCTAAACTTCGGGAATTGATTCCGGGGACACCGTGCCTCGGAATCATGTGCCATCAGAAACTGCATACTCGTAGAATCCCAAAGAAAAAGAAGAAAAAATTTCCCTTGAAATTTACGGGTCATTACATTGATCTTCTGAATGACCCTGGACATATATTCTTTGATCATGTGAATACGTCCTGGACATGTCAATATGATCAAGGAAGGAAATCTAGGACAAGTAACTTTAATCATGAAATGTCATTCTGAACAATGTTGGTTATTAATGTAAATACATCTAGGAAAAATCGATTTGTTCATTCAATGAAAACTCAGAAAATATGGATGATCATAAAAAATCATTTTAGACATGTTAAGAAGACATCATTGGATATATCTTCCAAGTAAAACTCTAAAACTAGAAATATCTGGTAGATAATAAAAATGTTAAGATGATACCCTTGGATATATATTCCATGTCATACTAACACCTCAATAATGTCAGGTGTACAATCAAGACTTCTCTGGAAGATAATCCAAACAAGTCAAATAAGAAATCAAGATATGTCTAGTATAGGACCCAGAAATGTCAAGAAAACATTCCGACCTTGTCAGGCAGACAAACATGAACATACACCATGTGAACCCCAACCAAGAAACATTGATAAAAAACCCTTTATAAAGGGAGTTTCATTAATCGGTTAGGGTTAAACAGTCATGTGACCTTATTTTTTAAATTATCCCAGATGGACCCTCCATTTCATACCAAGCGTACTGAACTTTCATTTCCTAGTCATCAGATCTCTTTACCTATCAAAAGATAGAGAATGAATAACAAAATGGGCATCCATCCTAAGACCCAATAATTTCTAAACCCAAATGATAAAAATAATTTCTCAAAGTGTAATCACACACTACAACCCATCAGTGGGTTAGGGGATAATGAACTACGAGGACCCTAATTCTTTTTCTTACATGATATATAGGATTCCTTCCTAAGGCTTGTGCCCAAATTGGCATCCACCATGGTGTAAGTCCATTAATATCACAAATTTCCTTGACACATGGGACTAAACCCTACCATAAATCTTACATCCTTCCTTGTCAGTCATCATATAATAAGTGGTCTTATACATGGGGATCCTTTTAGAAGTATGTATCTACCATTCCCTTAAGTGCCTCAAACCCATGAGCGAGTTAGGTATGAAACAATAACACTATTAGAATTTATTAGTTAATTTTATTAGAATAAATTAAATTTGTTTTTTTTAATTTTTTACACACAACACCAATTCAATCATGTGTTACAAGCATCACTTGGTAATCATGCACAACACACAACACTCTACTAGCTTGTGTGACACATGACACTGAGTATTAACAAAACCATGATATATTATCAAGACGATTATAAAATATCCAATAGACATATCAAAATGAATAGTTAATACCAATTTTTGAATATTCATTATAATTTTTTACACATTTGTAACATATTGATAATAAAATATATAATTTTTGGTAAGGACATTAAATGTTTTAAAATGCTATTTTCCAAAAGAAATGATTTTTTTATCTGTAAACATTAATAAATTTAATATTTTAAATATTTATACAATTAATTTAATAAAATAAAATTTATTTTAGAATTTAGAATGTGATTATTATCTTAAGGTAAATTTTATGGATTTTTCAAAAAAATCATTTTTTAATAAATAGTGAAACATTCAGAGTTTTAATTGAAAACCAACATTTTGTACATTATTTATAATTTCGAATTATATTTAATTTTTAAAATTTATGATTTGACCAATTATACATATATTAATTCAATTAAGGTTATCTGAATCAATTACACATTGAAATTGGATATAAAAACTTCTTAAAATTTTGATCATTTTCGCTTTAAAAATTTTCTTTCTCTTCAATTATGAAGGATTAATATTAATTTAATTTTTTCAAATTGTTTGAAGGGAATTCAGAATAATTTATTAAATATTTGGAATAAATTTAATATATAAATTCTAATAAGTTCAAATTAAATTTTTTCAAAAATGAATAGTGAATGTAGTGATATTTAATTACCACGATTAAGGAATGAAATGGGATTACCTGGGATTAAACTAAATAGATAAGGGGAAAATTAACATAAATGCTAGTTTAAAAACTATTAAATAAACCAATTTCTACAATTACACCTCTTATGTTAGATAATGGTTAATTTTGGAACCTTGTGACATATGATAAACGTGGGTTCAATTCAATATTTCAAAAATTTGAATGTTTTCCACTCTCTCCACTTCTAAAAGGCCACACATTCTCCTCTATTCCCAAATACATAATACTTATTTTATTATATGAAGTTCAAAAATCATTTCCAAACTTCACTATACTCATATTAGAAGTGCTATTTTGTACATAAATCAAATCAATGGAAGGATTTTAGAGCAATCCTATGGAGAATACCTGAAGAAGACGTAACGTTGACCAGCAAACATTTTTAGTTCATTTCATCCTCCATCCTTATAAATTGTTTTTATATAATAATTAAATAGTGACAAAATTATATTACATATATGTAGATATTTTAATGGTTAGGGTGTGACTTTCCATAACACACATTTCCTTCAAATGAGTCGTGAAATCATTATTTGTATGTATGAAAGACTACCACCTCACGAACTGATGACGTTTGATTTTAAATTACCACCTCTCAAGGATTGGATTAATGATGGAAATACTATTTATATATTATATTTATGTTATTAATTAAACTATTATGCTTCCTGAATTTTTTATCACACATACCCTCATGCTTTCCCATTTTTGGGAATATGATAATGTCATTCATGGTTACGAAAGTCTACAACCTCATGAAGCAATGTTATTTGTTCACTCTTAAAATTGAATGTATTATGTAATATATATTAAATAAAAAGTATCATTTAATGTAAATATATACATTAATTTAATTTCTTTAAATGTAATATGAAAATATAAAAAAGTATTCATTCTTACATACATCCTACCGTCTCCATAAATGGTGCATTTGAATTCCAATCACCAAATATTATGGGTTAATCTAAATAAATATATATGATATTTTTATCATGTTTTTCATTATATAAATTATTAAATCATGATTTAATAAATAGGACCAAGACTTAAAACTGAAATCACTTGTGAAAAACAAAGTGTTTATTACCAAAATGTATCATTAACATTAAATTTTTAACAGACAAGAAATGTAGATCTGCAGATAAATAATATATTGTAAAATTTAATGAATATAGTTTTGTGATATACTTATAATAAACTTAGATTTATTATATAGGATATTTTAAGGAGTATGATGGATGTTAAGACCATTGGTAAGGGGATTTAAAGTATAACAATTATTCTTTAGAGACTTATTCCATATTCAAAAATCAATTTTTTGTATATATTACCCTATAATATGATATATCATGAATATAATTCATGTAATGATAATTAATTTTTCCATTTCATTTATTATTTCATGTGTATTATGATTAAAAATTTACATAGGGTTGTTTTCCTCAATTTTCCTTATTTGTGGTGTACATTATATTATGCATCTATATTAATTCTTGAGGTGTAAATGAATCCCCATTAAAATGGAATATCATGAAATTATTCATAAATATTATATTTTCATTTTAATTTTATTTTATTCCTTCATTGGTATTATGATTTGTGGCTACCGATGTGGTATTGATTTTTTGTTACAATATCTTTATTTTTCAGGATTAAATGTGATGAGGTCACTAATGTTGAATTCTCATGATCTACCTCTTAATAAAAATCATTAATTTTCTTATCCTCAAGTTACTCATGATATCCTAAAGTAATATGATCATTTTTTTCACTCATTCTTGCTTAATATAATTAAAACTTCTTTTAAAGATAATCAAACATTATTTATATATTAGATTGGAAATCAAGTTTCTATCCAAATAATGTTTCACAGAAAAAATCTTTTATTAATATTTTATTTTATTTAAAATATTTTTTACCAATTTTTCAATTGTTACAAAAAAATTTGAAATGAATCTTAATTGCATTTTCCAAAACAAGGACTATTTCTGTTTTAACGGAAATTTTAAAATAATCATTTTTATCATATACATAATGAATGGAATTCTCTCTCAACTTAACCAATCAGTTCCCTAAATATTGTTTTATAGGGTCCCAATTTTATTTCCAATGAAAATGTATTTCAAAATTATTTAGGTTTTAAATATTATATTTTAACAAATAAAGGATATTTTCATCAAGATATGTTTTAAATGATATTTAAATATTATTTTCCATCTAAGATGACATCCTTTGGAGTTACATATTCCATACTATGGATATAATTCAAGGATAGAATTTATATTATTTCACTAAATGGTTATATTCTAATTTCATGATTTTTATGAAACTTTTTTCACTTCCATGGGTTATACTATGATGAAATGACTAAGAAATTTTTTTTCTTGAGTTAGTCAATGGTTATTGGATTATGAAACCTATAAATTTTTCAATGGTTATTATATGATGGAATATTTTTGTTTCCCATTTCATTTCATGGGTTATGATATGATGAATGTTTATGAAATTTTTGAAATGATAAATAATTTTTTCGTTTTTAGTTTTGTTGGACCTATATCTCCCACTAATGCATTGGTTTACAATTTATATTTCCTATGAGATAGACATGGGGGGAATATTGAGTGAATCAGGTATATTGAGATAGGTATGTAATGGAGAGTGAAATTGGTAAATTAATACCGGTATGGAATGAGGAGTGAACTATGTACAATAAAAGAATTATTCCCTTATTATGGACTTGAAATTTATCCATAAAAAATATGGAAATGATTTTCTAGGCTTATATTTATTCGACAATTTCTTATCTTAGGTAAATCTATTCTCACAGGGATCATGTTCACTAATTGCCTTATGATTCATGTATTATGAACTGTCAATATTTACTTCATGATTAAATATTTTGTTCTTTCATTTGTATGGTATTATTTTCAAACATTAGGCCCAGGTTCTTAGGCCCTTATCTTTATGATATGCTTACGTATCACCCTTGTTAACCCTTTTTGAGAAATTAAGCTCACCGTTTCTTATGATTCATATCCTTGGGTTTAAAATATATGTATTATGTATGATATGTATATGTAGGGTTTTAGATGTGAAGAACGTAGTGTGAAATGATATTTCTAACCTATGGACTAGTGTTTATGTATTCATGTTTCCAAATACACTAAACCATTATGGTCCTCAAGTTTGTGTTTTGATTAAGGTAATAAATATTCTAAAAAAATGATGTAATGTATATATATGTTAATATCAGGTCATTATAGTTGGTATCAATAGATAGGTTTAGTTAACCTTTGGAAGCTATTATAATAATACCATAGTGAGATCCCTATGGATATGTCTTAGGATATGTCTTATGATGATTCAAATTATATAAAAATGTCCTTAATTATTTGTAATGAATAAATAAAGTGGTTTCTATGAAATAACATCCATATATGAATAATACGAGTGAATGTGGCCCTAGAATAGATTTATATAGGGTTAAAAACAATGAAACAATTGTATTGAGATAGACAAAATTGAGAACTAGTGCCTGAAAACTGGATTTACCACACACCTGGTTTGACACACCCAATGAATATTCTTGGGAAACTTAAAAAATCTTTACAAACCATCATGAAGGATCTAAATAAAATTTGATTATGAATTAACATGGATAAACCTAAGGTTTCATAGAAAAAATAAGGTGACCTAATTTAGACATCTAATAAGTGATTATTTCAATACAATGTAGTCCCCCTCTATTATTATTCTTTCATATACTATAATTTTTTTCTTTTAGTCACTTATTAGAACCTGAAGGCACTAAATTAATAATATGTTTGATAAAATGTTAAATTATTTCCCTCGTGAGAATCCAAACATTATGAGATCTAGAATTCAAAATCTCTTTGTTTTGATCACACATTTGTCTCAAGCTATGAATCATGATGAACATCCAATGAGAAAAGGAGGAAACAATGTTCGCTTGAGTCATTCATGGGACAACGTCCACCTTCTTCAATAGAAACTCTAAGACACTAGTTACTAAAATATGTTTCAGTACCACAAAAAATATATATTCCATTTTACAATGTTAGGAACATGAAAATTTCATTTTGGATTAATTCCATTTGTAATAGGAATTAGATCAACACTATCACATTATCAATAATATGAGGAAACAAGATGAAATTGAATCAATGGTTTGGGTTTAGTCTAGGTACTAATTTTTTAATAATTAGTTTCATTATATTATTTATACAATGATGGGGAACGAGTTCCTTGAGTTAAAGAAAAAGGATGATAAATCTGTTGGTACCTATAAGGAAAATTTTATAAGACTTATGAGTTTTTCTTCTGGTATTATTATCTTACCAGAATTTAAGGTTCATCAATACTTTAGTGGATTAAAACCAAGCATCTTGAGGTATTTATTTGAAAGGGGAATTAGTATTCATGAAATTATTGTCTAGTGTGCTATGAAGGTGGAAATGGAGGTGTAGTTAAGTATCAATCTCACGGTTCTAAAAATAAAATTAGATGGACATCATATAAAAATCATAAAACCATGTAGATAAGAAGTTGATATTTTCTTTATTCTAAAAGGGAGGGAATAATAAAGGATGAAATAGTATTAATGGGAAAATTAAATTTTTATTGTTTGTAAGGGATGTTCATAGATAAATGGCTTACTAATGTCATGGTATGAAATTTGTTAACAATGCCAATATAGAGAAATTTTATTAGAATGAACCTCCACCCACATTAGTGAATCTAGTGTAAGGAGAATGGGAATTTATATAACCCATGCTGAAACCATATGTTTAATGATAATTATCAATGTTAGAAAGCTCTTAAACCAAGGCACAAGGAGAAATTTCATTTGAACACTATTTTTAACAAGGGGTGAGGTAACTACATGGTAATAGAGAAACTTATCAAACACTCTAGAAATTTTGATGACTTATGTGACAGTCTATCTACCCATTATTTTATAACTAAAGAATTATATAAGGGTATTAAGATTCCACAAAAATTATTGGATATAAAATTTATCAATGAAAACACATAATGGTACAACGGTCATATCTTATGTTTATGATTCCTCTCTAATTGATGGTTGTGGGAATGTAATTCCTGAAAAGAATAAAATTCGTCCTCTAGTTGAATGTTGTGTCTTATTAGGGATGGATTGGATTTAACTACTTAAATCCCAAATTATTTTTTTATGATGTTACGTAATGTTATATATATATAACAACCACTTTATCATCTATCCATGTGACGATATTGACAAGCTTATTATAGAGATCAAATCCATTTTATGGGTTTTAATTTCCATTCACAATGGTATTTTATCTCAGATGTTTGGGGAAAACTAAAAAAATGATATTTCTATTGTAAAAGAATTTGATGATTTCTTTCTGGAAGAGTTTCCTAGACTCTCAACAAAAGAATGAAGTTGTTTTTTTAATATAACTCACATCTAGTGCCACACAAATTTCATAGACTCCCTATTGAATGGCCATTATTGAGTTATAGGAATTGAAGAATAAACTCATGGAAAATCTTTCTACAGGATCAATTTTGTCATGTGTGTCACCCAAGGGTGAACCTATTAACTTGGTTAAAAATATAGATAGATCGATATGAATCTTCATGAATTATTTGGAGTTTAAAAAATTCATGATCAAGAACAAGTGTCATATTCCCCATATGGATGAATACTTTAGTCAACTACATTGATATTAATACTTTTACATTATTTAACATCATTCTAGATATCATAAATAATTGGTTAAGAAGGAGGATATACCCAATATTATATTCTATACAATGTATATACCCTAGGAATAAATAACGTTGTCATTAAGTCTAATGAATTCTCTTTCGGTCATCATGGATTTAATTAATAGAGTCTTTATAATTTACCTTCATCATCTTTTGGTAGTCAATATAAAAGATGTTCTTGTCTACTCAAATTGTAAGGAAGAGGATGAAGAATACTTAATAATGGTATTAAAGACCCTATGAAATGAGAAACTACAAGAAAAATTTTAATGTGTATGAATTCTGGCGGAAAAGGTTTAATTTTTCGGTCAGACAATCTGAAGAGATGGTATATTAGTAGATCCATCAAAGATGGAGGCTATTGAGTATTGGCCTAAACCAAAGATGGTGACTGAAATTAATAGCTTTTTTAGATTACCTGGATATAGTCAATAGTTTGTAGAGAATTTCTCAAAACTATTTAATCCTCTAATGTAGTTAAGTTAGAAGAGGGAAAAGTTCCTCTAAGAAGATGAGTGTGAGGAAAATTTCAAGAAACTAGAGAGGATATTAGTAGGCATGCCAATGCATAAATTACCCTATATTGGAGAAGGGTTTTTAACCTATTGTGTTGCATCCATGAATGGATTGGGATGTTTTATTATGCAGAATTAAATGGTTATATTGTATGCCTCAAGATAACTTGATATTGGTGAGAAAAAATACCCAACTCAAAATTTGGAGTTAGTAGTGGTATTTTTTTCATTAAATATATTGAGGAAATATATTTATGAAGAGAAATATGATATATATATATATATATATACTGATCTTAGAACATTGAAGTATATATTCCCACAAGAGTGGAGTATGATCCAAATAACATGGTTAGATATGCTTAATGATTATGAATTCTTAAAAAATTACTGCCATGGGATTGAGAACAGTGTTGTCGATTCATTATGTCTAATGTATCCTAATATCTCATCACTAATGAGGATTATGAAATATCCAATATTTTAATATTTGAAAAGGATGGATCCAAAAATCCTAAAGGAATATGAAAAATCATACCTTTCCAAATTCAATGTTAAACAATCTATCCATGTGAATATTAAAGAGGTACAAAAGGAATATATAGAGCATCAAAATAAGGATAAAATGATCCTAAGTTTAGTATTGATCATGATGGAATGATAAGGTAATAGAACTATATATTCATTTCATCCATGCCAAATTTTATGAAATATTTTTTTAGAGAAATCCCATAGGTATTCATTCTCTGTTGATTTGGAATATTTAAATATGTATAGATATTTTAAAGAATACTTCTAGTTGGACGACATGATGAGATATATCATATAATTTGTATCATAGTGCTTGATTTTCCATAAAGTTAAGGCTGAAAGAAAAATTTCTAAAGGGATGATGCATCCATTACCCATACCAAAATGATAATGGGAAGTCACAACCAAGTATTTTTTCGTTGGACTCTCCAATACTTATAATGTGAATAATTTTATATGGATATTTATTATCTTCTTACAATGTTAGAACACTTCATCATTATTAGAGAAGGATCGACTCTAGATCATATTTCTATGATATATACTAAATAAGTTGTATGCTTCCAGGGAGTAATATGTTCAATTGTATATGATCTTTATCCCTAGTTTAACTCAATGTTCTAGTGAATTATCAAGTAAGCTCTTGATACCGAGTTTAGTTTCAGCACTACGTATCATCCTCAAAAAATTAAATAGCCTAAAGGAACAGTTAATACCCTAAAGAATATGTTGAGATCTTTTTAATCATATTTTAATGGTGTTTAGGATCGAAAAATCCCCCTTATAGTGTTTTTTCACAATAATATCATTCACTCAAGCATTCATAGGCATCCTTATGAGTCCTTATATGTAATGAAATTTATTTCTCCAATGTAATGGAATTAAGTTGGTTAAAGAAAGATATTCCGACCTAATATAGCTAATGAAATGTTAGAAATATTTGGATACATTTATCAGCATATCACGGTAGCATAGATTTTGAGGAAAACATATGTAAATAATCTCTAAGGTGGTCTATAATTTTAATTTGGTGTTATGGTGTTTCTATGAATTTCCCCAAGGAAGAAGTTTATGTGATTCAAGAAGGAATGAAAATTCTTCCCTGTATATATATTTCAAATTAAATTTTTTGATCATGTCTGGATGGTATCATATCTCTTCGATCTTCCACCAAACCAATCTCAAGTCTAAAATTTCTTTCATGTATCTATATTAAGGAAATACGTACCTTGCCCATCACATGTACTAAACTCAAAGGTCATACCTCTTGTGTATGATATTTCTTATGAGGAACAACATATGGAGAATCTGGATAATAAAGAGAATGTTTTATGAAAAAATACAACTCACATGTTCATTGTTTTGTGGAGAAAGCATTAGTTATAAGAAGCTACATAGGAGGCTTAAGATATGATGAAATAGAAGTATATTCAAATTTTTTGTATTAGAGTGGCCAATTTTAAGGGAGAAAATAATTCTATGGGGGGTAGAATGTAACACACATAGTTTTCATGAATTAATTTTTCTCAAAAATATTTAACGTAATTTAATTCCTTTCATTACACATAACAACATGTCCGAATATCATTTTACACCACCCTAGGTTATCATGAACTATAAGAAACACATGGTCATATTTCATAATAGATGAGACTGAGCTTTAACAAAACCACAATCTATTTTAATTAAAATTATTAAAATTACATTAAATATTGAAAAATGTATACTAATAACTAATTTTCAAAAATGAATTATAATTTTTAATATAAATGAATCATATTGATACTAAGTTATTTTTTTATAAAGTCGTTATATGTTGGGAAACACTCTTTCCTCAATGAAATGTTATTTATTTATTTTTTGAACATTAATAAAACTAATTTTTGAAAATTTTGAAATAATAATATGATAAAATATAATTAATATTTGAATTAAATAATTATAAATTATCTCATGGTACATTTATTGATTTTTTGGAAAAGATTCATTTATAATTAGTAGTTAAAAATTCTATATTTTAATTAAAAGATGAATATTAATTTAAATTATTTATAATGTTAAATTATATATAAATTTTGTTTCAATGTTTAATTAGTTAAATTATACATATAATAAATTTGTTTAGGTCATTTAACTCAATTTTACACTGAAATTCAATATAAAATCTATGTAATATTTTGAATAAATTACACTTTAAACCCCTACATTATTGTCACATCTGTAGGAATATTATTAAATTAAGGTTTTCAAAATTATTTGAATGTAATTTAGAAATATGGATTTCATATTCTTAATTACAATAATTTATAAGGTCTGATAGGTTTTTAATTTTTTTTTACCAAAATTAATAGTGAATGTAGTAAAAAATTAATTATTGTGGTTAAGGTAAAATGCGTTTACTAAGGGTTAAACTAAAAATATAAGCCTATAAATAAACAATAAAAGTTTATAAAAACTATTTTCTTGGAATACATCAACCATCACCATAGTTAGGTTCGATAACTTTTCATTTTGGACACTTGGTATATATGTAAAAATGTGGGTGGAATTCTCTCTTTCAAAACAATTTATGTTTTATAATCACCTCCATTATTAAAATAAACCACATATATTATCTTAGTCAGACCTAAAAACATGTATTTTTTGTCCAATGAATGATTAAATTTCATCAAAACTTCCCGATACCCATCATATAATCCTTATTTTTTACATAAATCCATCCAACGAATGATTTTAGTGTGAACATAAAGAGGATACCAGAAGAAGTGGTAATCGTCATCAATAATCAATTTTATTTTATTTCATCCACAAACACCTTAAGATATATTTTGATTCAAATTATTTACTATAATTATAATATTACATATTATTATATATTTTTTTATTTTACTAAATAAAATCACACATACTTCCATCAAATGGATTTTGAAATCATCATTTGTCTGTACGAAGGACTACCACCTCCCGAACTGACATCATTCATTTTCTCATGAATGGTACAATTCATTTACTATCACTAAATTTAATTTATTGCCAAAAATAAAAAAATGATTAATATATATGATATTTATATCTATTTTTACATTCTATATATTATTAAATAATGATTTTAGTGAGAGGAATAAGATTATTAATTCAAAGGATGAATGAAAAACAAATTTTTTATTACCCAATATGTTACATTAATATGAAATTGTTAATAAAAGTTAAATATAAAGTCATAATAAAATCACATAGGTGAATCTGTATATATTAATATGGTTAAATGGTAGATTTAAAATAATCTAATATTTATTATACAGTAATTTTTAAAAAATACGATGGAAGTCAAGATATAAGTTAAGGGGACTTCTACTCCATCTTTTTATTTTTGAGAAAATTATTTCATGTTAACCAAAACTTTATTTTGTGATGTTTATATGTTTTCCCTTGAAATTATATATCATTAAACTAACTCATTTAAGGATAATTAATTTTACCAAATTTTTTATTATTTCATGTGGATTATGATTCAAATGTTTCTCAAGCAGTAAGACATTTGTTGTCTCAATTTTCCAACTTTGAGATATATGTTATGTTATGCACATATATTATTTAATGAGGAATATATGAAGCCCCATTGACATTTAATATCATTAATTTATTCATTCTCAGGATATTTTTATGTTTCGTTATATGTTCTTCTTTCATGGGTTTTATGATTCGAGGTTACCAAAGTGGTAATTATTTTGTGTTACAACCTCATCATTTATCTGGAATTTTTATGATCATCTATAAAATTTTCGATTAAAATGATATAACTATCAATAATTATTCTTAATTTTATTAAACTATGGTTATTCATCGTATCATTAATTAATGGTGAAATTTCTCCACTCTTGGATACTTAATAAAATTTATAAATATTCTTGGAAAAAATCAGACATTATTTCACTCTTTAGTTAGAAATATGTTTTATTTAAAAACCATGTCTTCCAAAAATGATTTATAAATTTGTGATATTACTTAAATTTTATTTTTTGAATAATATTTTTACCATGTTTTACTTATTAAATTTATTTTCAAAAGTGATCTTCAGGTATTTCAAAAACAATTCCCAATATTTATTTTCTCAAATTGTGAAAGGAATATTTATTTTAATATGTACTGAACGAACAGAATTTTCTGATTCTAGGAAAAATCATTGCTTCATAGTATCATTTATAAGTTATAAATGTTATTTTAAACGTAAAATTATTTAAAATTGATTTATGTTTTTAATGTTATTTTAAAATAAGAAAGGATATTTTTCTTAAGAAACATTTTAAATAATCTCTCAAATTTATTTTACATCTTAGATTGTAGGGTAGAAATAGTATATGTAGATGCTCAATTACAAGAGGGTGGTGAATTTTATATTCCAAAAAATTATTTTTTAACCTTAATTAAATTTATGTTTAAAAAAGTTAAATAATTTAAATTAACAATCACTCATTTGTTCTTAACTAAGAAAAAACTTGATTAGGGTCTGAAAATATAGATCTGGAAAAGAAACTTATGTTAAGTTTATTCTACCTTAAAGAATATTGAATCATATTTATCTAAGTAAGTAAAAGTACTAGAATGTATAAGAAAGTTATAAATTATTTCTTTAACAAAATACAATCGAAATAAAACTGCAATTGACAATCAAGTAAACAAGTTAAAAATATTTTCACCCAAAGAGTAGGTTATCCAAACACCATGGATAACTGTCCATTGATTAATAATTTCTAGATATTATATCTTACCCACACTAGGGTAATCCCCCTATAATAATATTGGAGTCTATCTCGATATCCCTACATTCCCTAGAACATTAATGTAGTTGGCATAATTGTCTTCCTATCCATGGAATCCCTTTACAGTACTCATCAAAAATATGAGTCACACAAAACAAGCTGAACAAGATTTTCATAGTTGAACAATATGTTCATAAAATTCAAAAGGAATGAGAGTCTTTCTCTCTCTATAAATCATATCACAGCAGTCAATCTCTAGGATCATCAATCGATAGATGTATAATGAGCTCATTCGAATGATATCCTAATTATAGGAAAAACATCAATTGTATGCTCCCTCCCCCAATAGTCATATTTTTTCCTAAATCTCGAACGGGACGTGTACACATGTCACTCAAACAATGGTCAGTTAGAAATAAATTTTATGACATCATTTCATGGAAAAAAATATGTGTTATGAAAATTATGTAGGATAACCAAATCAGAAAATATGTAGTCTAAAGGAAAATGGAAATTAGAGTCTAATCGGATTATAGAAACATGGATATTTCAATTCGGTATTTTAATGAATCTAGATTTCAAATTATAATGAATTGAGATTCCAAATTCTGAGAAATTAGGATTCATAATTCTAAGGAATTGAGAGTCTATAAT
Organism: Viscum album; assembly: GCA_963277665.1. Classification (NCBI taxonomy): domain Eukaryota; kingdom Viridiplantae; phylum Streptophyta; class Magnoliopsida; order Santalales; family Viscaceae; genus Viscum; species Viscum album. The sequence continues at coordinate 767,039,185 of OY728152.1, read as the reverse complement.
CTAAGGAATTCGGATCCTGAATTCTGAGGAATTCAGAGTCTTAATTATGAGGAATTCTGAGTCTGAGTTATGACAATTTCAGAGTCCGAATTCTATATAATTCGGAGTCTGAATTTTGAAGAATTCGAAGTCTAAATTCGAAGTAATTCAGAGTATTAATTATGAGGAATTCATAGAATTTGGAATTTGATTTTTTGAGAATTTAGAGTCTAAATTTTAGATAATTTGGAGTTTTAATTTAGCAGAATATAGATTCTGAATTTCAGAGAATACGAAACCTAAAAATAAAAAGAATCGATATCCAAAAAACTATAATATTCTGAATATTTTGATAAGGAACTAAAATTTTGACTTATTAATAATATGTTTAGACTTGGTTTTGAGAAGAAATTCAATAAGTCATGAAAAACAAGAGTAATGATAAAACTTTAAGAGTGGGAAAATTTTCCATCAGAAAATAATTCTTAGTGAAAGATAATTTTCTTCAAGAAAATGTGTTTGGGATTTTCAAAAAATATAGGAATGAAAAATTCATAAGGAACCATTATTAACCCAATAATCTCCCCTATATTGGAAAGAACAAACAACCCTTTGAAAAATAATTTAGGGAATAAGGATTTTTCATTTTTAACTATATGAAAAACAATTATTTCCCTTTACCTATAAACAATTATAAAAACGACTAACTCCCCCTTATATTTTGAAATTCATACGGATCTTATTCTTGTCTTTCATAAATAAGTTACTTTTTCTTATTTAAGAAAATATTCTTTAATAAGGCCCCCTTACTTAATCTCCCTCTTACTTAGGGAATTGTCTTTTTTATACATAGTATTATTTGATCAATCTTTTCTTCACCTTTTTTATTTTTAAAAAGGAATGTAGGGAATGAAAAAATTATATTCCCTGAACGGTTAGTGATATACCAAACAAAACAGTTGAAGGATAAAAAATTTTCATTTTGATGGGAAAAAGTGTTACAGTGTAAAAATAAAAAAATGATTTCATTGACATGAAAAATCATTCTTTTTTTGTTGTTGTGGCATTATCTTTCTTAGGGTAACCTTTAACCTCTTGAGCTCCTTGTGATCATCCTCAATCCTCTTGAGAAACTGATCCTGATCCTGATTCATCATTTTTATAGCTTTGATCTTCACTCCTTTAGACTTCAAAATTTATGCCTTAGACATTACTATCACTTATTGCTGATTGAACCTCTCTTCTAACTATCCATTGGGCCCCCATTATCACTTTCAATTTATGGAAACTGAATTTAACATACCATTCAGATCATTATCCTCTTGTATTTGTGATACTTCCTCTAGATTCATCTTTTCCAAAAAAAACTTGTTGAAAGGTTTGTGATTATATCATCTGACTTATCAAAATCATATTTTACTAAATCATAGAAGTATAGAATGATTCTCATGTCATCAATTATTCTTTAAAACCATTTTATTATTTCATTACATGATGTCATATGAGAATCATAACAAATATAAAATGTTTTCAAATCTGTCTCATGCTTGATAGACATTACCATGAGCATGCATACTGAATCTGACTTATGATTGAAAGAATTTTAAAGCAGCTGATATTTTGAATCAATACTGGGGATCAAAGGAATAGGGTTCACTAAATTCTTCAAAGACTAAACAATGAAATCATCACCCATTGAAGATGATGATTCTGAATTTGATTCCCTTGAAGGATAGGATAATGTTTCTTGTTCTTCAGCTTTTATCTTGGATAAACCACCATTATCCTTCTTATCTTTAAATAACATACCATTTTAAGGTGTATCGACAACAATATATTTTACTTTATCAACATTGTAAATAACATTCCATCCCTTGGAGACTCATGGTCAATATTAAAAAGTTATAATATCTTATATTAATCAACATATTCTTTCATAGAATCTTCCTTAACATCATTAGGTTTAATGAATTCAGGGTTTCTAATCTCATTATCAGTATTTTTATCAACCTCTTCATATTCATCATCTTCTTTTCCATGAGAATCATTTTTGGATGAATCAACTTGAGATGTTTGGATGGAAATCTTGTCTGAAGGACTTTCCATATAATGGTATTCTTCCACTTGCTTAATCACATCATCACTTTCATCTTCTTCTTCCTCTTATTCTTCTTCTACTTATTCTTCTTGAACAATATATTATCCCACAAAAAGTTCTAGTATTGAAGTTTTTATCCCCGATTCTTATAAAGGAACTAATTCTTGGGGAAAGGATTCTGGTACCTGAATCAGTTTAGAGGCCATTTCTATATCTCTGAGTAAGGCTTGGATCATTTTAGCTTCTGAAAATTTCTTCTTCAACTTCTTCTCTTATTAATTCCTTTCAAGTTCATCAATAGTTTGAATTTTCAAGGCCTTTTCCACATTAGGATCTAAACAAAATATTTTATCTCCATTATTCTTCTACTTCGTCTTCTTCTGCACCATCCATTTTTCTACCACTTCATTAGAGAAGTTTTTTTTGGCTTTGGAGGAGCTGACTGACTATCTAGAAATGTATATTTATCTTCGGTTTCCAGTCCCTTCTCTTTTCTCTACATCTAAGCTTTCTTGGATGTTTTTCCTACTTCCCATTTTTAATGAAATATTCACTTTCACTTTTAGAAATATCATAAAATAATTCTCATTTTGTACTAAAATAGGCATTCATTATCCTCAAAGTATCACCACTCAGCAACATGATCATGATGGTTCTTTCTTTATAACTGTAGTTAATTTTAATGTCTTGTAACAAAGCACTATGATCTTCAACTACTTCACTAAATACATAATTATCTGAGACACGAGAGATCAATTCTTAATGTTAGAGATCATTAGAAGGATGTACATCACCATTTTTACCTTTCTAATTATAAACAGAAAGTCTAATATAAAGATATCACTTTTCTTTAAGGAGTCCTTATCTCCCTTTCTCAGAATAACAAAACATTGTACCCACAAGGATAACATTTTTATTTTTTTGAAATATCGTTTTTCGTTAGTGATTTTACTCCCATGAGTCCAAGGGACTCAATTGCATTTTCCTTCATAAAGCATGCTGACTTATCTGGATACTTGTGAGATAAAAATATGGACTCATCCAAATAAGTAATTTCCATGTATATTTTCTTCCATATTGGAATAGAAAGAATAGTTTTTCTCATAGCTCTTTAAAGAAATTTTTTATCTTATCCCTTTTTTGTAAAAACTGATTATGTCATAAAACTCTATGAGATTTTTGGTATAAACCATATCCTTACTCTTCATCTTGAAAACACAAAAACACTACAATATATTTTTATTAATATTATTCATAATAAAATAATTATTATTTGTAATGAAATTTGGGTCAACCAACCTTTCCCGATAGATTTTACAATCCTAGATTTCCTTTGTTGAAGACATCAATTTCTACAGATATGCATCAAGAGATATATGGAGTGTTATAAAACATGATAAAATTAATGACCAATTTGAATAGAAGCTAAGATTCAGCGCACCAAGACTTGAGAAATAGTTGTAGGACATGAAATAGTGAGGCCTTTATATAGGATTTGAGGCGATGGTTCAAATTCTTAATTGGATCCAATGGTTGAAATAATCATTATTTGATCAGATGGTTGAGATGAGTGTCATAGATCGATTTGGTACATTCCATTATTTTGTGGTTTTAAGGAAATATCGAATTTATGGAATGTGAATCTAATATAGTTTTCTTAAAACAAGTTAAAAATACCAAAAAATTCATTTATAAAAATTCAAGTAAGAATCCATACCTTATGGACTGCTTAGAATGAATTGTCAGTATTGATAAGGTTAAAAACCTATATTCCCAAAAAAATTAAAGAAAGGAAATTTTAAATTCCAGATATTTGGATTCCCAAAAATTTAAGAATGAAAAATTTCGGTTCTGAAAAATTTGAATAAGAAATAAAAAATTTTTTTCTTTCAAAACAAATTTTATATAGGAAATAAATTAGAATGTGTTTGGGGAAACAATAATAATATGTACTCCTCCTATGAAAAGGAATTTTTTAATGTAAGGATTTTGGTTTCCATAAAAAGTTAATATAGAATATTTCCTTAAGCTTATCATCCCCAAATTTTGTTTCATGTATTCAAACCTATTATTTTGTAATGGTTTTGTAAAAATATCACCCGACTGATCGTGCATCCGAATAAATTGAAGAATGATATCTCTTTTAATTTTGTGATCCCCATAAAACTGATTCCCAATGTCAATGTGTTTTGTATGATAGCATTTTGCAGGGTTTCTTCTTATGGACATGGAACATGTATTATCACACAATATCGATTCTTTGGTATAATAATGCCATAGTCTGTGAGTGTGTGTTTCATCTACAACACTTAAGCACAACAACATCCAGCATCTATATATTTATCTTTAGGAGTGAAAAGTGTTATTGAGTGTTTCATCTTGCATGATCGAGAAACTAATGAATCTCTTAAGAAAAGATATGTTCAGGATTTACTTTTATTATCCATTAAATTTCCACCAAATAAAAATCTGGAAATATTTTTAAAACAAAATCATTTCTAGAAGAATAGAAAAGTCCTAAATCCATGGTTCCATTTAAATGGATAAAAAACTTTTTTACTTGTTTTAAATGAGATTCCATTAGATTATATTGGTATCTTGAACATAATCAAACTAAATGCATTAAATCTGGATTATTAGCTATTAGTTATAACAAATTTTATATCATACCTATAAAATATGTTTGATCTACTGGTTTCCCTTCTTCATCAAGAATAAGGGTATTAGAGGTACCGATTAGCGTGCTTATACTTTTAGTGTAGTCATATCCATATTTTTTAAGAAGATATTTAATATACCTATATTTAGATTTATATGTTTGTTATATTTTTTGATAAATTTGAAAGATAGCGAAAAAAGAAAACACACCCATCATTCTCATTTAATTCTCAGATTTACTAAGATTTGCAGACAAATCGGTTAAATATTACTGAGTTGGTCAGAATATAATTTCATCAACATATATTTGAAAAATCAAAATTTTTTTATTATCATTCTTTATAAATAGATTGGGATCAGCAGTTCCCTTAACATATTTGTTTTGTAACAAAAATCCTATAAGCCCATCATACTAGACTCTAGACTCTTGTTTAAGTCCATATAAATCATTGATTTTTTTGAATACATGTTTAGGATGTTTTGTGTCTTAAAATCTAGGAGGTTGTTCAAAATAAAATTCTTCTTGAACATATCCATTATGGAAATCTCACATTACATCCATTTGAAAATGTATAAAATTAAAGAATGATGTAAAGGTAAGTAAAATCCGAATTGATTCAAGTCTAACTGCTGGAGCATAGGTTTATTTATAGTCTATTCATTCTTGTTGATTATAGCCTTTAGCAAATAATCTATATTTATTTCATTATATTATTATATTTTAATGACATTTGTTTCTGAAGACCTATTTTACACCAATTAAAGAATTTTTCCTTTGATCTTTCAACTAAGGTCAAGATTTTGTTCCTTTTGACTTCATTTAGTGCATCTTTCATGGCATTAATCCAATCATCATTACCTGAATCTTCATTAGTGATTTTTTTTCAAATTGGGGAAGGAATGATAGATGTTATAATTCATTTATTAAATAACATATAGTATATACTGGTTGATTTACATCACCAATGATACTCTCACTGGGATTATTCTTAACAAACAACTGATTTGGGTTTTGTAAAACATCTTCATCAACAAAAGGTAGAAAACATTCTAGGTTAAATAATTTAGAAACATTTTTTGATTATTTTACTTAATAGAAGAAACTTCTATCAAAGGATGATAATAAATTTTTTAAAACACATCTGAGGATGTAGGTTCGAGTTGTTTAAAAACAAAAAGATCAATTTCATCAAATTTAACATGCACTTTTTCTTCAACAATATAATTATTCTTATTAATGACACTATAAGACTTAGAAATAGTGGAATATACTAATAAAATTTCTTTATCATATTTGGGTGAAAATATTTTTATGTAATCTTTAATACATAGAATAAATATATTTCACCAAAAAATATTGATGCAACAATGTTTAGGTTTTCGACCGGTCCATAATTCATAAGGTGTTTTTTTGGAAAAAGATCTGATTAAAACTTGATTTATAGTATAACAGAAGGTAATAATAGATTCATCTAAAAGGTTTTTAATATTAGAATATTCAAAAAACATGGTTCTAGTAATTTCATTAATAATTTGATTTTTTCTTTCAACAACACCATTCTATTGATGATTTCTTTGGGCTGGAAAATTATGATTAATACCTTTTTTACTAAAAAGAGTTTCAAAATCTGAATATTGAAATTATTCCCCATGGTACCTATGAATATTTAACAATTGATGGGTTTTCACATTTTTTATCTTGAGCTCTAAACGTTTTAAAATAATAAAAGGCTTTTGATTTATTTACTCGAAAATAGACACTAGTAAATATGGTGTAATAATTAACAAAACAAAATACACAATATATGCATCTAATACCTCAAGTTGGTGTTGGACCAAAAACATCCATATGCACTAAATTTAATTCATTAGAAGATGGGACTTCACCGATTGATTTAATTCTTTACATATATTGCTTTCCAAATTTTCAAGGATCACAAACATTTTAAGAATAAAATATGACCTCTGGTGGATCCTAAGAAAGTTCATTATTTTGTAGTTTTCATATGTTCATAAGGTTACAGTGTCCTAGTATTCTATTCTATAACATATATTGATCTTCCATAGAACTTAGGCAAGCTTGGTCTTAGTTCCAAAGGACTTCTATGTTAATTGTATAAACATTTTCAAGCCTATGAGAAAATAGAATAATCTCTTCCTTGGAATTGTCTACTAAGAATTTATTAATCCTAAAATTCATAAGGTTACCTACATCAGATAATTTCATTATGCTAATGAAATTATGGTTAATACCTTTAACAAATAAAACATTTAAAATTATTGTTTTTTCAAGAATAACAATGTTACCTGTACCAACAATTTCTCCCTTAGAATTATCCCGAAATGATACTTCCCCTCCTTTTATCTTGATAATATTTTCAAATAATTTTTTGTTACTAGTGATGTGATAGGAATATCCAATATCCATGTACAATGTATTATTGTTGTTACTATCTTTATTTCCCAAAAAAATAAATACTTAGACTTTCAGAATCCAATCTTTATTGGATCTGGAAATTTAAAAAATTAAAATATTTGGAATAAACATTTTCTTAGAAAAATAAAAATTATGAAAACGTAAATATTAGGTTTTATTTAAATAACAATTTCATTCCCATAGTGCACCACATAAACATTTAGTACAAATGTGATCACATAGGGGAACAAAATTAATATTACTAAAAATTTGTTTCGAGTGAGTATAGCCAAATCTAGAACTCTTCCTTAGAGGATGAATTTTTGAATACATTTTATCAAATTCCTCCCATCCTGAAATAAAATTTTACAAAAGTTTATTTATGGAAAAAATTTCAGATTTTATTCTCATGACAAAATTATTATCCTCAATGTCATTAGTTTTATAACATGTCTTATTCCCTAAAATATTTTTTGTAGAAGTAATATTTTAAAAATAATTATAATGTTTATCCTTATCCTAATTAAATTCCTTAAAGTTTTTAGAAACACTTTCAAAATCAATAGTTTTTTATCAAGATCCGTTGAAGTATCTGATACTTCTTTTGTTAAAATAGATATTCTAGAATTTTCCTTCTCTAACTTCTTTTCTATTTTAAATTTTTTTTCTCAAGTAGTATAGAAAATCTATAATCTTTTTCAACTGAAGGTAAGGTATTATCCTCTAATGAGGAAGATTACTCATCATAAGATTCATTATATTATTAATTTTCAAAACATTCATTTATAGAAATATTGGTTAAGGATTCATCATTGTGTACCTTAGCTATAAGATAATGATTTTGAATGGGTACTCTCGCTATAAGACCAATATTATTCTGACCAGAAGATTCTTATTCTGAAGATTCATCTGATGAGTCACCACAAATGGGACTCCATCTTTAATTTCTATTAATACATTCATAGCATTAGATTTTTAATAATTTTTTCTATTTCTTTCAGAATAACTTTCCTCCCTAAAATTTTTCTTAACCATTGGACAATCAGGTCTGACATGTCCATCCCTTTTACATTCATGACTGGTTACTTCCAAATAATTCTTTTCCTTTCAATCATTCTTATTATATCTCTAATAAAAAAATTTCTTTCCCGTAATATTCTTCATTCTTCAAGAAATATAGGATATTTCGTTCTCTGAATGATCAATGTCTCCTGATTCAGATATAACTAAGTCATTCTAAGCTATATAACTAGTTACCCTTTCCAAGGAATTGGATTTATAGGTAGTAGTGAATTCTAAAATTACATTACCAATCTTCTTTTGGTTGAAATTAGCATAACTCTTTATTCTTATTTCATGCTGAAGAAGATTTCCAAATAACTCATACAGAGTAATTTTAGAAACTTTTTAATTCTCATCAATTGCTATACTTTTTTATTCCCAATCATTGGGAATGATTTCAATTATCTAATCCATAAAAACCTCATCTTCAATATCATTCTCTCCCATAAATAGAATATTTTTTACAATAGTCATAAATCATTATTGTACTTTGCAAATAGGTTCCCTATAAAGAAATAAGAATCCATGATATTCCTCTCTTAACATAGTTCTTCTAGTTTCTATCACTATAGAAGTTCTAAAATTTATAACTTCATGTTTCTTGAAAATTCAGTTCGTAGATTCAAAATAATATATTTGACTGTACATATTCCTGGCCATAGTACACAAAAAAGTATTGTACCTTTTAATTTAGTTTTGATTCTGGTTTTTGATGATTGGTAAATATTCTAACTTCCATGTCTGGAATTTTGTAATCCCCAGTGAAAATTAAAAAAAATTCTACTCCATTGTTAATAACAAAAGTCTTCATCCTATCTCTTCAGTACTTATAATCATTACCATCAATGATTAGTGGTTTTTTAGGATTTATTTTTTCAATGGAACCTACATTTATATGTCCAATTCTACAAAAAAATATTTTTCTGCAAAACCTGTAAAAATAAAAAAATTATAAAAAAAGATAAAAATCATTATGAAAAAACATAAAAAAGAAATGCTAAGAATGAAAATTAAAACATGGAAAATTTGAGCAAGAAAAATTATATTTAAGTATAAGTATTTCAGAAGAATCCCTCCAATACCAATTGAATGATATATATAGTATATGTATATGCTCAATTACAAGAGGGGTGAATGTTAGAATTAAAAACATTAGCTTTTAACCTTAATAAATTCTATGTATAATAATGTTAAACAAGGTAAATTCACAAACCCTCTTTTTATCTTAACTAAGAAACAAACATTATTAGCGTTCGGAAGTATTGATCTGAAAAAGATACTTATGTTTAGTTGATTATACTTTAAAGCATATAAAATATTATTTATCATAGAATGTAAAAGTAAATGAATTTATAAAAATGCTATACATTATTTTGTTATCAAAATATTCTTGAAATAAAACATGAAATGAAAATCAAGTAAACAGGTAGGAAATCTTTTAATCCAAAGGGTAGGGTATCCAACAACCATGGATAAAGTTCCCTTGATTTATACATTCAATAAAATGAATCATAAACACACCAGGGTAATCCCTTAATAAGAAAATATTATGTCCTGCTATCCCCTCAAGACCTAGAACTTTATGGTAGTCGACTCTTTTATCTTCATAACCCCAGAAGCCCTTGATTGTACTCAAAAACAATTGGAGTTTCATAAAGTTATCTGAACAAGATGTTCATTGTTGAACAAGATGTTCATTAAAGACACAAGGAACAAGATTCTTTCTCTCACTAGAAAACACTTCATAGCATGCAATCTCTATGATCATCAATCGATAAGTGGATAATGAGATCATTAGAATGAGATACTATTTATAAGAAATGCATCAATGGTCGGATCCCTTTTCTAAGGGTCACATTTTTTAATGAATCTAAGATGGACCTGTACATATGTCACTCAACCAATAGTTAGTTAGAAAAAAAGATGTACACCATAAATTCATTGTAACAAAAACATGTGTAAGGAAAATGATATATATTAACCAAATAATATAAATTAGAGCCCATGGATAAATTGAATTCTGAGTATAATAGTATTATAGAAACAGGGATATTCAGATTTTGTTTTTCAAATAATCTATAGTATGAATTAAAATGAATTGGGAGTCGGAATTCTGAGGAATTATGAGTTTGAATTCATAGGAATTTAGAGTCTGAAATCTAAGGAATTTTATGTCTCAATTCGGAGGAATTTTGAGTCCAAATTCCTTAGAATTCAGACTCTAAATTCATTAAAATTATGAAACCAAATTCTAAATTTCATAGAATTCATAGTTTGAATTTCAGCGAATACAGAGTCTGAATTTTAGATAATTCACTGTCTAAAAACTGAAAAACTCGATATCCCAAAAACTATATTATTTTGAGGATTTTGATAAGTATCTGAATGTTTGACTGAGTAAAAAATGTTTAGACTTGGTTTCAAGAAGATGTTTAATAAGGAATTAAAAACCATAGTAAGGATAAAATGTTTATGGAGGAAAACAACTTCTTATGAAAATAATTTTTAGAGAAACATAATTTTCCTTAAGAAAATGTGTCTATGATTTTCACAAAATAGAGGAATGAAAAAGTCCTAAGTAAACCATATTGACTCAAAAAATATGACATTTTTTTCCATTACATATTCCTTACTGGGGATATTATCCAAGGATATCAATCATATTATTTATCTAAAAGGATTATTGTTTGATATCATGATTTTTATGAAACCAGTTTCTCTCCAACAAGTTATACTGTATGAAAATTCTTGTGAAACTTGCTTCCTTTCACGAGTTATTATATGACGAAAATATTGTGAAACCAAACTATTTTACATGGGTTATGATTTGTTTTAATATTCATGATAAACAATTAAATTCATGGGTTATGAAATGATGAATTTTTGGGATCTTGTAGAAAACATATATGTGGTAATAATTTTGAGATGAGGGTGATCTATATATCCCTACAAGGCATTAGGTAATGATTTATATATCTCATGATAGTGACATGGATGGAACTAGGTTTAGACCTTGTATTGAAATATAGGTCTATAATGGGGAGAAAACATAGTATATAAAGACTAGGCTGGAATGAGGAGAGAACTAATTGCAATAAATGACTTTGAATGCAAGTATGGTCTTAGTAGTAATCCTTGACCAAAATGGGAATGATTTTATTTGCTTATTCATATTCCAAAAATCCATGTTTAATGACAATGTTATGAACTTGTGGCTCATGTTTTATGATTTATGTATGATTCATGTTTTATTAATTACAAATATTTATTACATGATTCATTATTATGATCTTTGATATGAAATCTATGATTTTATAATGTTATACTCATTTTATGATACATTTATGTTCATGTTATGCTTACTAATCTCGCTTTTTAACCTTACTAATAGTCTTATCTCAACCTTTATTATGATTTGTTTCCCAAGGTTATGATGATATGTATTATTTATGATATATATAAGAATGGATCTAGTTATGAAGAACATAGTGGGAAATGTCGTTTCTCACCTATGGACAAGTGTTTATGTTTCCAAGTTTACAAAGATGATATAATATTATTCCCCTTAGGAATCTATTTTTTTAATGTAATAAATATTCGAAATAAATGACTTAATGCCTATGTATGTTAATTGTATGTTTCTATTAAAAAATGTGAAGACTTTGATTCCATTGATGAAGAGTATACGTATGATGCCTTCATAAGCACTAATCTGTATAGCATATTCTCCATGAAAATGGTAGTGATACCTCTCTATGTGAAACAAAAATTCTTAATCCCCACAAAATATGCTCTCATGTGTTGTGTAGAATCTTGCACTGCCATTTATTTATCACACCGAGCATGACTCAATTGGACTTAGAGACTAGAAATGATTGTACTGATATCATGATGGGGAATCCCCCATTGAGAGCCCATCATTATAGTGTAAAACATATTACATATCATCTTTAATCAAAGGTACATACTCTTAATGAGGTAATTATGGTAATCCTTATATCCAGTATCCCATGTTAGGGACTCTTTTGTTGCATATTTTACAATGTAGGAACCTATAACATGAATTAGGTGGACTCTAAGTCTTTCCAAAATAGGAATCTTTGGATTCATCATCAAGGAACAATACCCACTTTTACATACTTTCCACATAGAATTAAATTTAATGGTTCAGTACCATCATATGACCTTAAAATCTGTCAAATGAACAATGTGGATTTTGATTCCTATTCTCAAGGGACACACATGATGCCTCATAGAGGTTCAATTCAATCTCCTACTCACAAATTTCCACCTTGTATGGGAATAAACTCAAGAGAAAATGTACATGGATATAAACTAAAGAAACATAAATGTATATGAGAATGAGGGAGAACATGTGGAAAACATACTAGTTCTCTTCAACATATGGACCTTCTCAGGTAAACTGAACAGGGGTATCTAGTCTTATATAGGGTCCTAGGATATATTTCATAAAAATATTTTTAATGTATATTAGTTTCTCATAATAGGAAAAAGTTCCACCTAATAGGTTTTGATGATCCCAAATCCCATCCCCTTGACCAATTTGATATCCTATGAGAAATTGAGTCTAAAAACATTATTGACCACTTGCCTTTGAAAAATGAGTTTGGTACCATCATGTGGATGTGGGAACCATTTGGAGTTTCTGTTGAATACAAATTTGGTATACCTGAGGTAAAGGATTGTGGAAACACCCTCAACCATCCAAAAAATTGGTATAGGGGGAACCATTCAATACATTTCAAAAGACATAATGGTTAAACCTATGTGAAAACATTAGAATATGTTATCCCAATAATGGATTAAATGGTATAACACTTCCATATTTATATCTATCAAAGTTGTTCATCCTTTTTGACGAACCAAAATGGTGAACATGACACATTTTTATATCTATGATGAACTAATAATAAATGAAGGAACCACCTTTTTACCCATTACCTATGAATGTAATTAATCAAACATGTACATTTATATATGATTTTTTACGAATACAATTTCCTGATTCATCTATAGGGCTTCTCGTGTTCTTTACAATAGAAATGGAATTTTTTATGGTTCCAATGGATTCTGAGACAACTCTGAAAGATGATTCAACCTTGAGGCCCAAATGTACACTATCAAAAACATAACACCTCCAGTTCCAGTTGCTAAACAACATGTGATTGGAGTACCACATCTACTTCTTCATCCAATCATTGGAATCAACTAATGAAATCCTACAAAAGAAGAATTCCCATAAACATTTCTTCCTACAATAGTTCATAGGTGAGTAATTAGACCTACTTTCTCCATTTAACCACTTTGGGAGAATATCCATAGAGAACATCAATAGACAACTTACCAACCTCACAGTGGTGGATAAGTAAAATCACCTTGTCAACTCAACAAATTTTGTGCTTCCAAGGAGGACCCCATTCCATTCTAGTCATTTTCATGGACATGTGACCATGATTACCCTATGCTATCTAGAGGAATCTGTGAACTCCCCAACAATCCAAAATGGTGAATCTAACATGAGAGAACACTAGTGGTTTTTTGATAATGAAAATCCAGAGAATGATTAAATCCCTAGTACCAAACATATGTATGACTCCCACCAGTGTATCCAAACAATGGCCTAGAAGAAACCCCATATCATCACTATCTAGTATCTTGTGACATTATCACAACTAGGCTTGATGACTATCAAATACCTAGGATCAATATAGCCCATATGGGTGGGGTGATTTTAATCATATTTTACCCTAGGATTTCCTTAAATAAGATTTCAAATCCATCAAATGGTATATTAGGCATTGTCACACCAAATGGTATATTGGACACTGAACTGTAAAATGAGATACTCCATTGAAGAGGAGAACCAGCCCTCTTATATCTCTATAAATAAGATATCGATCAAATCTATGGAATTTTCATTGGATTTGAATGAGTAAACCCTTTAAAAGTATAATCACAACATCCTATAGTCATCCAAGTCACAGAAGGTTTTCCTTCCTTCATACTCCAACACTAGAAAAGAAGGGCTTGGAGGTATCATTAATACATATACAAAAGGTACTATCCACCATGATGGTGTTTTAGTGTGAAATGTTGATGGAGCATATATCCAGTGGAAAGGACATATTCAATCCATGGGGACCACTTTGAGACTCCCCTCATCATCCACTTACCCTATCCTTGCTAGAGGAAAGGATATTTTCATGGATCCTTCCAATCATCCCCTTAAGGATATCGAGTAAATTTTTTAGGAGGATCATAATACTCAACAAAAATGAATGACAAATGATCTCTGGGAAATAATTTAGTGAACTCACCTTGGATATATGCCACAAAACAATGTTCTAGCACCTTCCTATGGGATCCTTCCTTAGAGTGATGTGTCATATCCTCTAGCGAGTGGGTAAATTTTATATTACCCCCCCCCCATTAGGGTAAATCCAAACATTATTCCAAATCACCCATAAACAATTCTTTGGTTTAATTATCAATTTTAAAAATACCCAACCCATAGGGCTAGTGAAATTTCCATATTTCTCACAGCCTCATCAAGGGTACCCCAGACTCCAATCTCATCATTGTTCTGTTGACAATAATGTTATAGGTAGCCTGAAACATAAGCTGCACGTTCACCCATCTCTTTTTGAAAAGAAATAAAAAAGAAATATTTCATCTTATCAAAAAATGTTCCAAGGTACATTAATTTTTCCATGGAGAATGACTCGATAAAACTCCAATAATAAAAAAACGGAATGAGGAATGTTTGATAGGCTATAACAATTATATCCCATACCAATGACCTCTCAATCACACAACATAGAGTTCCTTTAGAATTAAATATTTTCTATAGTAGAATGTAAATGAAGGATTTATAGAGTTAGAGTATCCTGAAACACATGAAATATGAGTAAGATTCATCCATGATCCAAAAAAAGGAAGCCACCCACCTTACATGTTATGGGACAACCACATCCTAGTAACATGATATTAAACTTCATGATCACATCCTAATGTCATTACATTAAACTACAAGACCATATCCCTATTGTACGATGTCAAACATCACAAAACATGTCCTACTCAAAGGATCGTAAACTATGCAGCATATCGACATTTGGGAAACAAGGTCAGTATCAGGTAGAAATTGTATCTTTTATAAGTACCATAAATATAGTATTATATTAATCAAATCAATATCACAGAATCACCAATACCCCTTAGTCGCCTACTATGTTTGTTATCTGATTGTTCACCTCCCATTAAACTCAAATCTAGGTATCATGGACAACCTACCAAATTGAGAAAGCTATAGAACAGAGGGAGATGGTTTATATTCCTTCTCGCTTAAATAATGTCACTAGGAATATTCCTATATATATCATGGGGGCAATTTCCCCTTCCTTCGTACATGAATCTCATAGACATATTCTGATGGAATAAGGAGGACAATAGTGGGAATACATCCCAACTTCAATCAAAGACATCAACCACTATATCATGGTAGTTGAGAGCATACAATAACACATTCTACTACATACCGTTTTTAGGTGCTGGTACATTGTGACAACAATATAGGAGATCTGCCAGTATATTCTACGGATGTCGTAGGGACATGAATACATTTTTATCTTAAAAGATATAGAAGAATAACATCATGGATAACATGAAAAATTAGATTCTCTGGTGAAAGAACACATTATTCCTCCTCACCAGGAGGATTATTTGAATATTCTATTAAAGTTTATGATATAGGATCAGGATCATACCACATTCCGACTATAACTCACCAACGGAGAGAGGAAAATTCCTCATGATGAGGGATCATTGTCTTCTGAAAATAGGCTGACTACCTACTCTAAAAGAAGAATACTAGACTCATATCGACTTTGTGATAGGATATCACCATGTGAGATTGGTTCATGACTTGGTATGGGCTCATATTCCTACTAAAAAAGTCCAATGTCATATTCTAAAGGAATAGGGATAAGCTCATATCCCCACTTGAACTTAGGTTTTTCATGATAATAAATAAACCACCTCAAATGAGACTCATATCCTTGATAATGAATATTTTTGAAATATTCTAGTTTCTTGTTGGAGGAGGCTCATATCCCTTCTCTCATTTTAGAGGTATGTTGGTATATTTAGATGGGGAATTAATAATTGAACAAGGATCATATACTTACTTCATCAAGGATTGATAGGCGTATTTTGGAAACCAAATACCAATAGGCTCATATCCCCACCAACCACCTTGATGTTCACTGACAAACTCAGGCAACATCTCAGTTTTGGGCTTATATCCTCGTAGCACCAAATAGTTATCAACATATTTCCACAGAAACCTATAGGAAATATCATATCTCATTAGACCATATAGAAGCTCACTGACATACTCCAGCAGCTTCTCATCTTTTGACTAATATCCCCATAGAATGATATATTTCTCAAAATATTCTATAATCCTTCATTAATATAGCTCATATCAATTCTCAACCCCAAATGGAATGTTAGGATAAATCGGCCACGATGCAGAATGAGGATAATATCCCGATTCTTCTCAGTGTCAATGTCCTTGAGGATATTGAGAACATATATTCAATACCACAAGAGTCCATCAACTATTCTAATGAAGTATAAGGTGATCATTACCTGTATTGTCCTCCTCATTTCAGTGTGGTGGTAGATCGTAGGGAATCTACTCCTAAAGTACACTTTGGTCAACCTCACCACAATGAAATCTCCCTTGGATAAATAAATTATATCCTTTTTAAAACATTTCCATATAGAGTGTTTCTTGAAAATAATACACCTTTATATACAGTGGTTATCAAAACACCAGGGTTAACCTTACATAGTTCCCCATCAACCATCAACAACACTTCGTCGAAGTCCACATGTGACCCAAAGAGGAAACATATGTGGTCTTATGAGTTTGGGGACACATTTCCTTAATTAATAATAGGATGACATGGATATGTGGATAAAGTTAGTTTAAAACAACCTCTGTACCCTATTAAGGCCTATTTCCACTTTCAATTACAATATCCAAAAAGGGTCATAAGGGGAGTACATTATTTTCAATCACCTAAATATGTAGGCTAATTAAAAGAGATTGAATTAGTGATACCTATCATATCAAGGAAATGACAGTCACCTCCTAATCATAAATACACTCCTTTATAAGTATGATAATTTCATGTTCTCTGTGGCCTGAGACCCAGTAGAGAAAGAGAATAAAAAACACTCATGGTGTATTGTCTCTGCCTCATGAAAATTCTCTATCTAATGGGAATTTTTTTTTCTTCTTACTATTGAATCTAGATATGGGGAATGTATGAAGAATTTTACATTACATTTTCTCTAGGGAATCAATGCTCTCTAGATGTGGCATCTTACAATGTCATATTTGTAGGAGAAAACATGGGATCAATAGTGAGTGAGAACTAAAGCTTGGGGATTGCCCTTACAAATTTTAAAAGAGTAGGCTTGAAAAAAACTATGTGCGAACCATATTCTTCATTGTGGTAGCAGACTTTATCACAGTTGTCCATGCTCCTCCTACCCTGAGTGGAATCCTAAAAGAAAATAATCAGCTCCAAAATCATTCAATGAAGATTCAGGCCATTCGGGATGAATATTTCTCTTCCCATGGACTCTATCACCATTCTGGTGATATATATTTACCTGGGAAACCTACCAGGAATCAAAGTTCCTCCACATACTCTAAGATGAATAAAAACAATTTTGACCTCAGAAACATCCCTCCACCATTTGAGTAATGCTTCTCCAGAACCATCGATGAGCTCTGGATGGTGAATCTAGGAATATAAGAAGACCCATGGTCGACATTGATTAGTTCAAAAATTCCTCTTGAGGAGAAGGATATATATATACCATTCTTAAATCAACATTGATAAATTTTCACTTGAAATTATACCAAAATTCCATAGATAAATCTAGATGTAGCCATGCATCACCTAGTATTACCCGATGACCATCGAGGTTTCATGAAGTAATAAAATATATTACAAACCTCTCACACTATCATGAAGTATAAGTAAGACTTTAAAATACATGACGTACCATTTTCTTAGTCACATAATGTTAAACTTCGTGATGGTTCATGGCCGCATGAAGTTAAATATAATGGAAATCATCCTAGAAACATGATGCTAAATAGCATGAGTGGCCCTAGTCATTTAAACTATAACTACAAGATTCCATTCATCCATACCGCATGATGTTATGATGTACAATAAATTTTACTTCATAGATGACCCATTGAACCTGAGAAAGATCTATGTGAGTCATATCCATATAGATAATTTCCACATTCATGGACTATTCATGGATTGATTACAATCCTCACATAATGTGTAGTAATAAATAGATCTAAATTATTGGTTCTAGATGTAATATATTCATCTCAGTCAGAATACATCTTATTGTATGACCGCATCTATGACAAATATGGTCATTATTACACATTTAAACGTGCATTATTATACAAAAATTCACTTAATAAAACCCATAAGATCGAGAGGTATAGTGTATTTTGGTATTATGAACATTACATGGAAACATAAGGCATTAAATGCAACACCTATATTAAAATCATCTTTTACATGACCAGAACATTTCTTCACACACACCAATGCATGGGATAACCTAAGGATATACATAATAAAATTGTGATCTATAAAACCATGCATGGGATTAAAAAAGAAAAAACATGAATAATACAATACATTTTACAAAATAGGTATATGAATGAATCATAAGAAAAACATGAACATAAAGGCATGATGTAGCATGATTATCATAACATGGAAATGTGGGAACAACTCAAGAAACTGCATCATAAACATAATGGAATTAGGTAAACCCTGATCTCATCATGGTGGAAAAAATTCATAAAAAGAATTACGTTAACCCCTATCCCAAAATTATGTATCATGATTCAAAACATTACCCTATTAATTGGAGTGCTATTTAATTCCAAGAGCACCCATCACATTCACTTCATTCTCATTCTTAGGCATGCCACACAGATCATAAAACTAGGATTCATTTTTTACCAAATTCATTCCACGATTAAGAAGTTTGGAATACATACATGTATGTCCTTAATAAATATTTTATATATGCATAATGTTTAATACCCATGATATAATAATGGTTATGGTATTCACTTCGTGATGATTTTCGCAAGGAAGAATCATGGTGCAATTTCGGCATCATAATGGAGTGACATAAAAAAATATAAAATGAGTTGATGAGAGATAATTGGTTCTCTAATAATATATACATCAAATGGGAAAAATAAGTTCATATAAAAAAATCTTCCAAAAGAAGGAATTTTTAAATTGAAGGCATAACATAATAAGGAAACTTCAAGAAAGAGGTGGAATGAAATAACTCTTACCAAATTTCAGCATGGTAATAGGTGTACGTGGGAAGCAATAAGGAGGGATAATGGGGAATATCATCATTAAAATATAATAATGGTAGTATGGGGGAGGTTCTAAAGAATTACACCTCAATTTTAATTTAAAATAAGCGGGTGTAACAATATAAGGAAACTAGGATCAAAATGAGAATGGAAGGAAACCCTTACTTGAGTGTGTGACTTCAAAAGCTTGAAGAGGGGATTCATGAGAGCTTGGGGTGCATTAGGAGGATTTTTTAGAGGATAGGAAAATTTAGTGATCTGGTCCAAGGATTTTTACTGAAGAGAAGTGGGAGATTTGGTGGGTTTATATTGGACATGAGAGGGGAATTCTTTAATATTTCACAAACATAGGTTTCAGAAACTATATAATTAAATTTTCAAATCCACCAAACCTCCAATTATTTCTTCCCAAGGTTTTTTACAGCGAGGAGTGGAAAAATTTATTTTATAAGGATATGGGCCGAATATAGTAAAATAATAGCCTTGCTTATGTGGAGGTGAGTAAAATTATTAATGAAATGAACTTAAAATCATAAAATATATTATACATATTGGAGGATTTACTAACACATTAAAAATTAATTGAAATAAATATAAAATCACATTATTCTAAAGTTAAGACATATATTTGTTCCAAGATCCATTTTTTGGTATTTATTACATCATTATTGGGTCATTATGATTCCATAAAACACACAATATATTTACATATATTTTAATTTTTACCTAAAAAATTGAATGTCTTAGAAAATTATGAAAAACATTCCATTAGATAATTTTGACAATGGAATTCCAAAAATAATATTCATTTTATCTAAATAATGTTCTAAATTAGTGAATTTTCACTTTTAAAATGAGAAAGGATATATACTGAAAATTGATGGGTTTTAACAAAAATATTTTTAACCCTTATTAAAAATTAAACATGAATTAATAAAAATTATATAATTACTTTTAAATTAATTTGATAATATTTTATTAAAAATTTCATTCTTTGAAAAATTCATTTATTACATAAAATGAATACTTTAATAAAAAAATACACTTTCGGTTAAATCACATAAAAATATAAATATTATCAAACTGCTTTCCTGATCATTTATAGACAAGGAAATAATTTAATAATCATTTATATGAATATTTTTATAATATTATTAATAAAAAACATAATGTATATATTTCTCAAAAATACCATTTTACCCAAAAAATCAATTTATAAAATTCTACATTTTTTTAAAGAAACACTACTCCAATAAATGAATTGATGGAATAATACTTGTAATTATAGAAAGGGATTATACAATAAGTAACTAATACCTTGTTACATAATCCCTTATAACACCCACAAAAGACCAAAGGGTAAGGCGTGAAATGGTGACATACTCTTGGGGTGGATCAGATAAAATCTCCCATGTGGTAATATCAATATACTTAAACTTTCCCTAGATGTGATTTCATCCACCCTCAACATGTTGATGCTCTTCATGGGCTTGGTCAAGACTGGAGAACAGTGATTCTACCTCTTATAGGACCTCTAACAAATGAGCATTGTACAACCTGAGTCTACTGGATGAGTTCATCACCTCCTTTTTCTGTGTTGAAATTATTTTTTAAAAACCTATATTTATATCAGGGGTGTTATCACTACTAAAGGGATATATTATCAATGATAATGTTGCATAATAGTATTATAAACCCAATAAAAAAAAGATTTCATTTTTTTCTCTATCAATAAGACATTAAAGAAAATGAATTTTATTCATAAATGATTGGGTAATTACAACATTCCCACCTTAAGAAATTTTAGCATCGAAATTTTATTTTTCAACACTAAAACAGATGACTGTATCTCTACATTATCTCTTCCTCTGGTTCCCATTTTCTTCTTCAAGTTTGAGGTTTCTCCACAACACATTGATGAGGGGAATTTTATTTTTTTGAAGAACTTTTTAATTATGATCTAATATCTTCACTAGCTTCTTTGCATAAGAGAGTTCTTTCTCTAATGGTATAACCTCTAGATTGAGTAATGTGATGGGTATGGTTTTTACTTCCTTAATAGTGATACATAAAACACATCATATACATGAGGGAGGTTCGGTGGGAGTGATAGTCGTTAGGCTACTACTCGGATGTGATCAAGAATCTCATAATGGCCATTTTACCTTGGAATAAAAACCCATTATTCCAAAATATCACAAATCTCTTCTGTGGTGGTATGCATAGTAATAAAATTTCTCTAAAATCATACTCTAGGTCTCGTAGAAAATTTTCATCATAGCTCTTTTGTCAACTCTGAGAAACATTAATGTGCTACAGGATGTTCTTAACCTTCTCCCACATTTCGTAGACCATTTTTGGATCTAGATGTTTTCACTCCTCAACATTATCCCAACATGTCAGTGTTCTTCACCGCTTCCCAAAGAGGGCTTCATAAGGAGCCATTTGGCTTCTTGAGTTGAAACTGTTATTATAAGAGAACTCAACCAGTAGAATATTTTGATCCCATATTTCCTTGAAGTTCATTGACCATTCTCAAAACATTTCCCCAAGTGTTTGGGTAGTCCGCTTAGATTGGACATAAATTTTAGTATGATAATCCATTCTGAAGTTCAGATAAGTATTCAAACTGTGTTAGAGACTCTTCCAGAACATTGAGTCAAATCATGGATCTCGATCAAATAAAATAAATAGTGGTACACAATGAAACCATACCAGTTCTATGATTTATATTTGTGTATATTGATCAAATGATAAATACTATGTTATTGAAATGAAGTGTGCAGTCTTTAAAAGATTATCCACAACAACCCATATATCATTGATTCCATTTGATGACTATAGAGATCCTGTGACAAATTCCATGGTGATGTTCACCAATTTCCATGTTGGTATTGGTAATATCTGCATCATCCCCTTATACTTCTACCTCTCAGCCTTCACTTGCTGACATACTAGGAACATTGATGTATATTTGGAAATCTACTTCACCATGTTATCCCACCAATAATTCTCTGGGATATCCTAATACATCGTTGTGTTTCCGGGGTGAATGGATATATTAGAACTATGTGTATCATCAAAAAGATATTTCATTAAATCCAAATTTGATGGAACACATAATCGTGACCCAAATCTCGCAATTCTTTATTCCTTAATAATCAACTCAGCGGATTTACCTATTCAGATAGTTTCCACTTTCTTCTGAATTCACACATTATTTTTTTAGCTTCTTTTATCCTTTCCATAAGAGATGGTTGAGAAATCATTTGTGAAATGATTGATGGTGTCCCCATATATAGGATTCCCATTTCCATATTCATGAAATCTATGAAGATTGGATCTTTTTCAACTCTCAATAATTATAGAATCATTGGGTCCTTTCTACATAGAGCATATTCCACTTTGTTCACTTTCCTAGGGTGGTAATGTATTGAGAAATCATAATCCTTCATGAGATCTAACAATCTTCATTGGAACACGTTCGACTGTTTATGTGTGAATATTTGTTGGAGAAATTTGGGATCCGTATATATCTCACACTTTTCCCCAAAGAGATAATGATGGCATATTTTCATCTGAAAGATCACTGCTACAAACATCAGATCATGCGTGGGACCTAATTTATCATGATTTTTATACTTCTTTGAGGCACATGTGATTAGTTTTTCATTCTATATCAACACACAACCTAGTCCCTTCATCAAATCATCGCTGGATATTATGAAAAGATCCCCACTTGTGGGTAGTGTGAGCACATGGGTAGAGATGAGTCTCTTCTTCAACTACATGAATCTTTCTTCAAATTTATCATTCCAATAAAACTTGACTCTTTGGGATCCATAATTGTGGGATGTTTGTCACAAATAGGAAAACCTTAACAAGTTATGGATATCCTTCATAGATATTGGGCTCATCTATCCCACAATTTCTTTTCTTTTGGTCGGATCCACAGATATCCCTATGTTTTTTATGACATACCCAAATAATGTGACTTCCTTCAACATGAAATCAGACTTTCTGTACTTTTCATAGACCTTCCGTTTTCACAAGGTCTCTAGTACAGTTATTAGATGCTTACAATGCTCCTCCTTGGTTTTGGAGTATATTAGAATATTTCCTATAAATAGTACCAAAAATTGGTTAAATTAATCACTAAAGACTCTAATCAATAAGTCCATGATGATTTCTAGAGCATTAGTGAGTCTGAAAGGCATTACTATGAATTCATAGTGCCCATACCTTTTATGGAATGTATTCTAGAGGATATCCCTCTTTTTCACCCTTACATGGTAATATCTCAACAGTAGATCCACCTTGGAGAAGTATTGTTCTCCAAATAGGTGATAAAAAAAGTCATAAATTCGTGGGAAATGAGACATTATCTTTATCTTTATTCTGGTTAGATCACAATGATCAATGTAATGGAACATTGTCCCATCATTCTTATTGACGAAGAGAACCGGTGCATCCCCTGGGGAAGCACTTGGGTGAATGAACCCTTTATCCATATTCTCCTAAAGTTGTTTCTTTAGCACCTCTAGCACCACAATATCTATTTTATATTGAGTATTGGATATTGTAAATGCCACAAGTATAAGATCATTCGATAATTCAACATCTCTTCTAAGTTGAAGACCATGAAATTCCTCAAGAAGCACATCAGCAAATTCTCTTATAATAGGCTTGTCTTTGACTATGGTTATTTCCTTATAATGAATCATTTGAGAAAGTTATATGTTATCAAATGGATGTAATATCCATTCTTGAGATGATGGTGCTAAAGAAGATTCACCCTCCTCCTTGCACATGTACTGAATTGGGGGTCGATTCACCATATGGAGAGTGATTTCCCTCTCATGACATTTTCTGTTGGCTCTATATAGGGAAATCCAATCCATGTAAATAATTGAATCAAATTCCACCAAGGGAAGTATGAGAAGGTTAATTGGGACGTTCAATCCACAAATTGTGATATGGGAGGAGTTATATTCCTGGGATGAAATAATTTCCCTACTTTCAATTTTCACTGACATCACAACTGCCATTCATTTTTTTGATGTTTGGATTATTCTAAAAAACATTCAGGATATAACAGAATGCGTAGAAGAATAATTAAAAATTAAATTAACTATTATTGAATGAATAGATTCTATACATGTCACCAATTCTAATTTTGGGTTCACTTTGATGGTAGTGATGGAAAAATCAAGTCCTTTCTACCATATATTTTGTTATATTCATCCAAAAAAACATTTTTTTAATTAACTTGTTCACAAATTGCCGTAGTTATTTTTAGTGGTAGCAATGAAGAATGTGTGGTGGATTTAATGGAGTGTTTCTTTCCTCTGTCACAATAGTAGGTTTTTCTTATCGGTAATCACTGGCTTGGTTCCCATCCTTCTCCCACCTAAAGAATTTCCTAATCCCATTAAATAAATATTTAGGGTGATTCTGTCTACACCTTTGGATAGTGGGATGCTGGAATTTATTATCACCATTCGATTTATCCATCGGACCACTAGAATTAAATTCCACTTTCCACTTCTTCACCACATGATACACTTGATATTCTTCAATATGTGTCTTGAATTTTATGGCACATCGGACAATCTCCTCATAATTTTCAAAGTCACGGATCTCGAGGGATTTCCGTAGGCTAGGTTTTATCCCACTAGAGAAGCTGTAGACCGGGAATTCAAGGGTAATGACAAAACCCAAGTTGTAGTGTGCATCTTTGGTGCTTCTTTACTCATATTCCCCAACAGATTCTTCATCTGATTGCATTAGTGTAAGGAAATATCATTCCATAATAAGACAAAGGGCGGTATAATAATATTTATAAAAAAACATTTTCTAGAGATCCTTTCATCCCATCACCCCAATCCCTTCCTCGTGATTGATAATTTTTAATCAAAATCCACCATTGATCAACTTCATCCACCATTTGATAAGAATCCAGAATATCCTTATCAGGTTCATGTCATTGAATAATAGATAAGATCTTCTCAATGGAGTTGATCTATTGTTCCACGATTGAGGGATTGGATGATCCATTGTATGTATGAGGCCTTTATGTCATGAAGCTCTAAACTATGACTTTTTCTTTCAAAGGGGGGGGGGGGTTGTATGTTCTTATTGACCAATGTTTCTATTCAGAATTTGATTTATCTAAGAGTGTATCATGACAAAAATTTTGATTCAATCTCCCATAATATTGGGTATCTCATTCGAACAGTCATCACATTGATCTTTGCATCGGTTGTTAGCCTGATTCCTCATATTACCTACCATAGGATATAATAAAAGTAAAATTAGGGGAAATATTTTTAAATTAATAAACACATAAATTGGAATCCAATGAAAAAATGGATAACTAACAAATTATATTTATTTCCATAACTTATGAATGTCTAGGATTCGATCTATGTAATACTGAATATATTTTCTAACGTATATTCTAATGTGATTTTTTTGTTACCTTAATATGGGTTTGTACTAAGCATATGAATTTAACAAATCATATCCCCTAGGAGTTTCAAATTAAGAGTGCATAAAGGCTATTTCTCATGCACCAGTTCTCATTCAAGTCTAGCTCAATGTGGTGTTTTCGATTTTTACCCCTTGATATATTTGTACAAGAGCCACCTCTACTAGCTTGTATCTAGATAGGGATGTATTTTCATGAAAAACCACTGACTCTATACTCACCAAAATTTAGGAATTTTTTTTATACTTAGCCTTATCCCTATGGATTTCACTGTGGTTTTCTAATTCTAATCCAAAAAGAAAAAAAATATCATCTAAAACCAACTATAAGAAACATGGTCATTGTTACACATTTAAACATTTTTTTTACACAAAATTGAACTGAATAAAACACAGAAGATCAATAGGTCTAGTGTATTTGGGTCTTAGGAACATTAAATGAAAATATAATGCATAAAATAAAATAAAATTATTGAAATCTTATTTTACATTACCACAATATTCCTTTTTTACTTTGCAGTTTATGGAATAACCTGAGGAAATACATAAAAAAGGGTGAAAAATAAAGGCCAATAATGGAGTAAACAAGGAATAACATGAAGAATACAATACATGTTAGGAAATATAGATATCAATGGATTCCAATAGAAACATGAACATAAAGTCATGATATAGCATGATTATCATAACATGGAAATGTGGCAACAACTTAAAACACTCCATCACAAACATAAAGGAATCAGGTAAACGCAGATCCCAAAATGGGGGGACAAATAACATAAAAGGAATTAGGTAAAACCCTATCCCAACATGATATATCATGATTCTAAACATAACCCAAATCATTGGAGCCCTATATAATTCTGGGCACACCCATCACATTCTCTTCATTCTCTTGCATAAGTGTGCCACATTGATCATACAACATGGATTCATTCTTCATCATATTTCATCCCTTGGTCATGGAGTGCTGAATAAATACATGAAATTCTTTAATAAAAAAATTATATGTGCATAATGGATAATACCCTTTATAGAGTAATGGGTATGGTATTCACTACCCAACGATTTGGCATGAAAAAATCACAATGCAATTTGGGTAGCATAACGGTGTGGCATAAAAATTAATAAAAAGAGTTGATGAGAGAGAAAGGGGTGTCTCATCATATAAAAATTAATTGGTAATTAATAGGTCTACAAAAATATATGTTTCAACATAAATAAATTTTTAAATAGAAGGCATAACATAATATATGACCTTGTTGAAAGAGGTTGAATGAAATAACTATAACAAAATTTCATCATTGTAACAGGTGTATATTGGTGTGATTAATGAGAGAGAATGCGGTCTATCATCATTAAAAAATAATAATCGATGTATAGAGGAGGTGTGAAAACATACCCCCAAAAATTTTAAATTTAAAATAAAAGGGTTTAACAAAATAAGGAAACTTGGACAAAAATGAAAAAAGAAGGAAACCAATACTTGAGTGTGTGTCCTCAAAAGATTAAAGACAGGCATATTGAGAGATTGGGGAACCCTGGGAGGATTATAGAGAGGGTAGTAAAGAATTGAGATGTGCACCATATATTTTATGTGATTAGAAATGGGGGATTGGGTGGGTTTTTATAAGAAATGAGAGTGGAATTCTCTAATATTTCAGAAACATAAGTTTTAGAATCTATATAATTAAATATTCAAAACCACAAACCTCCCCATTGTTTTTTCCCATGGTTTTTTATAAATAGGATTGGAAAATTAATATTATAATTTCATTGTATAGATATATTAATATATGATCCCTTCTTATGTGTAAGTGAGTCAAATTATTAAAGAAATGAGCATAAAATCCTAAAATATATTATACATTTCAGATGATTCACAAAGGCATTATAAAATATTCCAAATAAATCTAAAATCATGTTATTTAAAATTTAAATCGTAGATTTGGTCGAGAATCTATTTTATGGGATTTATTACATAATTATTATGTCATTATGATGTCATAAAAAAAATATATTTATATATTGTTTAATTTTTTTCCAAAAATTTGGATGGCTCAGAAAGTAATGAAAAATTCACTTATGGAAAATTTTGATATCCTAATTTCAAATATAATATTCATTTTCTCTAAATAATCTTCTAAAATGTGAATCTTCACTTCAAAAAGAGAACTGATCTATATTGAAAATTGATGGGGTTTGAAAAAAAAATTAAACATTATTCAAAATTACACTCGACTTCATAAAAATTATATACTCATTAATTAAATTAATTTGATAATATTTTATTAAAATATTAATTATTTCAAAAATTAAATAATTCTATAAAATAAAATCATTAATTAAGAAAATACACTTTTTGTTTTATCATATAAAAAATAACTCTTATAAAAGTGATTTCCTAATCATTTATAGATAAGGAATTAATATAATAATCATTTATAATAATTGTTTTTATAATATTATCAATAAAAACCATAATGATAATATTTCTCATAAGTATCACTTTTACTAAAAAAATCAATTTATCAAATTCATCATTTTTTTTGAAATACTACTCCCATAAAAGAATTCACTGACTAATACTTTTATTTATAGAAAGGGATTGAACAATAAGTAACTAATACCTTTTTTCATAACCCTTTATAACACCCCCATAAGACCTAAGTGAAATGTGGGAAATGGGGACAAACTTTTGGGGTGGCTTGGATAACATCGCCCAGGTGGTAATCTCTATTAACATGAACTTATCCTATAAGAAATTTTTTTCAAGCATAACATATTAAAATCTCGGCTTGGGCTTGGTCAACAGTGAAACCCAGTGACGTTACCTCCTTTCTGAGCACTGAATATTGTGCTTCGTATGGATCGAGTCTACTAGATGTGTTCATCCTCTTTCTTGTACATGTTGAAAAAAAATTTAAACTATATATTTATATCAGTTGTGTGATCAATGTTCAATGGCTATATAATCAATGATAATAATACATAAGGGTCATTTAAATCCAATAATAATATTACATGTGTTTTATGTATCTATAATATAATAAAGAAGAGTAATTTTATTCATAAATTATTAGGTCATAACAAAATCTTTAGAACATGATGTTAAAATTTATTCTTACCATATGTACTATAAATATGATGCCTTCAGACACCATCTCAAGAATCCCCATTTTACAAACATGGAATGTCTCTCACAAGATGATTTTCTAAATGCCTATATAACATTTATAATGATGTAAGCCTTCATTATCACATTGTCTAACCGGAACCATGATACATTATCTAAAAATTCACGGTTTTCTAAGAACTATGTATGGATTGATTCTCATTATGATGAGATACATAGGGATTCCTAGATCCTATAACTTTCCCCATCCGTGATATAGAACAATAATCACTTTTCCCTTATTTTAATCATGTCTATATAGTGAGAGAAACCTTTTCCATTCCTTGA
This sequence comes from Viscum album, assembly GCA_963277665.1. NCBI lineage: Eukaryota > Viridiplantae > Streptophyta > Magnoliopsida > Santalales > Viscaceae > Viscum > Viscum album. The sequence goes on along the minus strand of OY728152.1, from coordinate 767,009,544 downwards.
TTCCCATAGAGAGAATACCTCATGCGGGCTTACAAATTTTTCTGAAGGCTTCCCCACATAATATATACTTATCAGTTCATGTAATTGTAAGCATGGTTCTGGATGAACAACCATAAAAGGCACACCATGTGTCCATTTTTCATGATTTCAAAATATATGGTTGATGTATCATGAATGACAGAAAACTCAGAATTACAATGAACCTTTACTAAGTGTGCTATTATCCTTTATATTTCATTCCCACCACACCTTCATTCAATAACTACATGTGGATTGATTCCTATTACAACAAGATACGTTGTGACACCTGGATCTCCAATCATAGGTCTAGCCATTATATTAAAAGGGAATAATTTCCCCCTCTATGTAGGGGTTAGACATAAATTGGGAGTTTATCATTCATGATCTATGTTTTGTATCCTTGTAATTGTAGGATTTGTAGTGACTCGTGAATATCTAATTCTAGGTCCAGACACAACAATCAATGGGAATAATTCCCCCCTCATAATATGGGTCAAACCAACATAGAGAGTTTCCATTTAATAAAAATGTGTTTCTTTATTCCAATAATCACATGAAATATAGTGATTCTTGGATATCCAATCCTATGTCTAGCAGCAATAATAAATAAGAAAATCCCCCTCCCGCTATATATGGGTTTGTCCTGTTTGTAGAGTTTCCCATTCAAGAACATTGTGTTGATAAATCCAGTCATAATGGGATATACACTGACACCCAAATCTACAATCACGTTTCCAAATACAATAGGAAACGTTTAAAATCCCCCCCTGTATTTGATTCAAACCTACATGTTGAGTTTCCCATTCAAGAACTATGTGTGGATAGATTTCATCCATCATAGGATATGTAGTGTTTCCCAAATCTCCAATCATGGGTCCAACCACCATAAAATAATGTGTCCCCCTCCCTATGTAAGGATCAAACCTACACAAGGATATTCTATTATGGAACTATGTTTGGATTCATTTATCTTAACACAAGAAATGTTGTGATGTTTAGATCTCTAATGTTGGGTCCATCTGTAAGCATTAATGAGAGTAATTCCACCCATTTCATATTGGTCAGACCTATATAGAGAGTATCCCATTCAATAACTATGTATGTCTTGTTTAATTTCAATAAAGTTAATATATTTACATCTGAATCATAAATCCTAATTTCATCTAACGTGGGTGAAATGATAAAAATTCACCCCTAAATACATATCGGGTGGACCTATGTAGCGATCCATTTGAGACCTACTCTTTTTTGGATCGGTTGAAACCCCAATTTTCCATTGTTTCTCATCCATAGAAAAGATCATGTGAGCTTAGGGAACCTAGAAAGAAACACTTTCCAACACAACCACGATTCATTTCATATCGATAACCATGAACTAGTCTCATAGTGCTAAGATGCACCATGATGTTATAGTCACATTATCATAAACTGTAGAATAAATGGTCTTCACATCGAATAGATAGTCTCCTTTGATGGTTTTGTATCCAGGAATCAAATTTCTATTCCATCACCTAAAATTTTGTATAATACACACTTAATTAGCATTTAGGGTACTTGAACCCTTCTTGAAGATTATTTTTTCTATGAACCAACTTCATATCATTGATATCTGATCTGACACAACTAGTTCCTCTAATTAATAACTTTATCATTGATCCCCAAATACCTTGGGATTCCATTCTCTTGGATTATCCCTATAAAACTGGTAATGGGGATTGGTTCATCGAAAGGGACCCTTGGATCCCAAGGAATCCCCCTTGAATCAAGGATTTATTATTCTGAATGTGTGGAACATAATATCCTTCCACTATTTCTAATGATGAACCTATACTCACTAATTCTCACCTCCATTTAACTTAGATATTCATGGGTTATTATTTACAACTTTTATTACCCAACTATTCATGTGGATCTAGATTCTCTCTATGTTGAACTTATTTTTATTGTTCTCATTTTTTATGAAATGTTATGAAATCTTATTCTTGTACCCATCCATTTTGGGTTATGAAACTTCTATAAAGATCTCACTGCTTTGGGTTAGTCACCCCTCTCCCCTTCATAGAGTTAGATAAATATTGAAATATCTCCGTAAAGAAGATGATTATGTTATTTCCAAAATCCTTATAATATGCATAGGGAATCCTAGGGAATCTTGTACATAAAAATAAGCATATATTTCTATTTAAATAGGGTTGATCCATACATAAATTCTCTTCTGACGCACATGTTAGATCTATGTGAATATTTGTTTTGGATGACATTAATACCTAAAAAGAGGATTTATCATCTGGATACCCATAAATAAAAATGTTCATGGATAAAAGGTGTTCCAATTATCTAAATTCCCATGTCCATGGAAACTTTCCTCCACAATTATCTTGCATAATTTCACATCAGTTCACATTCCCTGACTACATGATATTATACTTCATGGAAAACGTCCTTATTGTATGATGTTATACTACCTGAAAAATTCCTTTCCCAATGATATACAACATTTAAAACTAGTCATTGATGTTCCAAATAACAATACCCTAAACATATAGCGAAATATACCCAAAAAAAATCAGTTTGAAACCCTATAATGGGTGGCCTAAGAAAAATTCATGTCTATGCTCTCTAAATTCATCATCTCCATCATTTAGGTAAATGTTATAGAAAAAAATTAAATAAGAAAAAATCTCATAGGGAGAACATTTTGGCCCTATTAAAATCATATACATAATTACTAGACCCATTGGTCTAGGAAAAAGTAAGAGTAAGGGTTTTCCACACCACCCCACCATGATGACATAATCACTTGGTGGAAACACAACATTTTAGTGTGTTATAACCCTTCTGAAAACATAAACTTTTCTTAAAAAATATTCATGAGATTGAATTTTTAGTTGAAACAACCTATTCCTTGAGTTAGCATCCATTTTTTGGAACCCCATGGACCTTGGGATTCCTTGCTCTTAACTTTATCTTGTAGAAAACTGGTAATAGGGAATAGTTCCTACAAATAAAACCTTAGATCCCGTGAAGGGCCCCCTGAAATCCAACAGTTATTTTACTATCCATGTAGAACATTATAGGATCCATGCACTACTAATGGATGATGTATACCCACCATTTACCACCTCTAGTTAGCTTGTATATTCATTGAACATGATTTACAATCCCCATAATCTGAATATTCTTGTGGATTAGACATCCTCGACATTACACCATCGTGTATTGTACCCTTCCTCTAAGAAATAATGTGACACTCCATACTAGAATCCTTTTATGCTAAGAACCATTTGATTCAATTAAATAGAATAGGGCCTGAGCCTCCTAACTAAAAGATAAATCACCCTAGGGTTTCGTAACCCTTCCTTGGGTATATTTCAGTACACTTTCACCTTCACCATTCAAATATTTTAATCTTCTAAAATAATTCATATCCCATGGAAGATATAGTTGATACCCTATACTTGATCATGTATGTAATCACTATGAGATCATGAATATGGTATTCTGACCTACCAACTAGTGTCATCTCCTCCGTGAAAGTGTATAATTATAATCCTTGTGAGCCTCGGTGACACCATGTAAGAACTCTTCACCTTAGGTTGTTTTGGGACATCTGAAGTATGTTTTCCCCATTCCATGTTAAATAGGCCAACCTCATTGATATGTGATTTAGACAACCCATATTCCAACTATCCTAGTGGATTTTTCTTCCCTAATATTTATATAGACAACCAATATATATCCACAAAATATCTCATTTCCCTTTTAAAATAGTGGGGATGAATCAACTTGAACATACATGTAATCCCTAAGGGACCATGAATAATGGGTTTCTACCAACCAACCAGGTGCATCTCCTCCTTTTAGAAATGTAACACTATTCCCCTTGATCCCCAGTAATGTCCTAGTATAACTCATCCCCTTAGAGTGGTATGGGTCCTCCCTAGTTTGCCTTCCCCGTTTCTTATGCATCAATCATGTCCTAGTGGAATGACTTTAAACTGCCTAAAATCTCAGGTTTTGAGATAGAAGACTGTAAACTATTAGTAGAAAAATGTATGAGCTCGATGAATCTAAACAACCATCAGTAGATTTTCTGATTTATAAGAATCTAAACTTCCAATAGTAGAAGTTTTGTGTTAGAGGATTCTAAACTACTTGTATTAGAAGGTATTATATAGAAGACGGTAAACTACAAGAAGTATAAATTCTGCATTATAGGGATCAAATCTACTAGTAGTAGTAATTATGAGATTGAAGACTCTAAACTAACATAGTATAAGGTATGATCTAGAAGACCTTAAACTACAAGACATCAGTAGTATATTATTTTATACATTAGAATTACCATTTTAAAGAGACATAATGTTGGCCATTTTGAAAACCTAAAAAGTTATCCCTTGGAAAAAAAATATAGGTCTCTACTTTTTGGTCATGAACATTGTGTGATCCGGACATTATTAAGCACTTATAAAATAGAATATGCATAAAACAGGTTAGCTTGAAAACCCATAAGTTGAAAGCAAGAGAAAAATCAAAGTCCATGCCTGCAATGATTTTCCAATATGAAGATTAGGAAAAGTATTGGGTTGAAATGAATAAGATGAAATTCTTTTGGGAAACATTATTTTTCCTTAGAAAAAATCAGGCTACGCACTCTAAGTCCACTGTTCTAGGAAACAATTAGAGTACATATCTAATTCTTTGGACCCTCCTGAGAGTACCAAGTCCTCTCATGACTAAAAAATATTCGAGATTTGTTATATCCTATAAGACCTTAAGAAAATCAGAGAAACCTACTTTATATGGTTTGAAATGTGCAACAATATCTATATTTTTCGAACCTAACCACCAAAACATGGGTCTTTACCTACGATTTCTTTAAAAAATGAACTTCCCCTTTCTAAGTATGAGTTAGATATACATATGGACATTCATCGTATATTTTTTTGTTCATGAACTTATGTTTACTATGAATGATCTGTATATTTATATAATTTTATCGCATAACTATGTACGGGATTATTCCCCTTACCTGTAGATTCATAGCAATGTCTTTGAATCTTATATTTGATCCAACATCGTGTTCTTTTCCACCCAATCCCTTTCACATCCTGGAATTCATAAAAATTCTAATTTCTTTGGATCCTTACCCAAAACAAAGGATACTCTCTATATATGATTAGTCAATGAAATTGAGGTCATCAGTATCTTCTTGATAGCACCAAAAATCCCCCAGTCAACAAACTCTTGATAAATCCATTAATAGGGCTCAATATCAATGCCCATGAGAATCTCAAATATATGGTAATGTGGCCTAGTTTTACCTTAAAATCTTATTATTTTCATTTCAGACTAATCTAATTCTAATTGGAGAATTTATTGATGATAATTACTATGTATTAGACAATTTTCCATCATTGATTCAAGATGATTGAACACAATGAAAGTCTAGCCTTAAGTCGTATGATGACTATAAAAGAATATTGATATAATATTCATAAAGGACTTAGAATTATTATAATTTTGGGATTGTGATTTCCATTATAAGGGAATAACCTTTTTTCATTTATTATATTAATTTTACTTTTGTAATTATGATAAGCATTTGGGATTCCATTAGAGAAACAAATAACGGTTATCCAAGACTTACTAGCCACCCCAGCATGATCCATGATCATATGGGAGTTACCTCAAAGACACATTGGGAGCCAGCTCAGATGGCTAGAATTGGTGGAATAGGTTCACATTCTAGCACACGCACAAGAGGAGAATATCTATGGCATAATGTTGAAGTTCAGTGGAATGGCTGGTCGATACAGGGAGGTGTTAGTGATAGTCGAGATAGTTCCCTTATACAAACTTCAAGAATCCAGTGGATCCATGATAGATTATTAAGCACAGAGATTCCCCCTAGAAATATGATGGGGGATAACTCTTGACACATGAAGAGTTCCTCCACACAAAAATATCGATACAAGATCAATCATCTGAACAAGCTGATAAAAGGCATCTGATCCCACTCCATCATTATATTCAACCTATTCCCACATACTTTTCCCTCCATCAATTTTGGTCGAGAAAAAGAAGTCATGCTCAACATCCCTAAAACTCCTACGATTAAATATAACCATTAAATATATTTCTATGGAACAAACCCAATTTCGTAGAATTTCTATCGATGTACAAAATCCATACATGTAGCCTCACTTCACATGAAGATAATAAATTCTTTATATAAATCCATCATAACATTCGTGATTGATCATGCAATCAAATATTGTTAATGATTTATCCATCAAACCAATCTGTGTAATTTTATAAGATCTATCTCGGTGATCACCAGTTCCATCACATGAACATTGTGTGGTATCAAATGAAGTTGATCTTGGAAAAAAAGAAATCCATTGGTAGTTTTTCTAAAAAACATGTGATTAGGTGTTTATGATCAGGTTGGGAAATTCTGACACCACCAGCATCATAAAAAGAAATAAGATAATCCTTCATCATGAGAGGATTCCACTATAAGAAATTTTATTTCTTAATGTCATCGCATGGATGAAAAAATATTATGTCAATATTTCCATTGATCACATTATTTTTATCATGAAATTTCCTCTCCACTTCAGGATGGTTCATATGGTGTCTTTCCCATGAAAGTGGGTGATAAACCCAGACACATTTTTCAATAAACCCATATTCTTTAGAAAAAACACACAAAAAATGAGAGATAGATAGAGATGAGGGAGAAATGTGGAGAAAAATAGTGGAGATTTAATATGGATAGACCACTACCTTTGGATATATTCACTAGGAAATGGTGATCTCCATCACATGATACCATTTACATGATAGCATGATTATTAAAACATCATGTGATACTACAATGTGAAGACTCATTCCTAGACATCCCCTTATAAGACCTATGTTATTTGAACCACTCTCATGAACCCCCTTGTAACACCCTGAGATTTTGTGAAATATTTGTTTTCATATCAATTTATATTTTTGATATTTTTCATTTCACATAATAATATAAATAGTTTTGATATATATATTAATAATATTAAGTCAAACATTCCTTTCACACATGAACCGAATTGGCTTGTGCTACATGCAATAATAACTTATCTTGTGCTACAAGAAATACCCACATGTCATATGTTACAAAAAATCCCAACATTTCTTACGCTACCTGTAACACTGACATGGCATACATTACAAGCAACACTGATGTTTCCAATAAAACATCATTTTTATGATTAAAATTTTTAATCAAGATAATTATAACCTAACCATTAAACATTATAATATGAACAGTAATAAAAAAACTTCAGATATTATTTTTATTATTTTATATGAAACATATTGATGACTAAATATTTAATATTTAGTGATATTATTATATATTTAAAAATACTATATTATCAAATGATCTACACTTCATGTCCTTTTGAAAAAAAGCTATATTTTAACAAATCTAGAGATTTAATTTGATAAAATAAACATCATTTGGGAATTTGTAATTCTAAAATTATCATATGTTTAATTTGGATATTTTTCAGAGAATCATCATTTTTTTGATGAATTGTGAAAAATATTACTTTTTAGTTAAAAACTGTCTTTTCGATTAAATAATTGTTAATGTCAAATTATATTTTAAATTTTTGTATGGTTACATTATATAAATTTGACATATATTAATACTATTTAGGTCATTATAAACAATTTCACTTTTTAAATTTAATATAAAAAAATAATAATCATTTGAAAGGATTAATTTAGAAACCCATTTTTCTCACCACCTCTACAAGATTAGAATTTATCATAAATTTCCTTCTTCTGTGATTTGAATTTCCAAATACTGATATAAATAATTTTAATCATAATAATATTTAATCACTAATAATATCAACTTAATTTTTTACAAAAAAAAATTAGTAAAATTGATTAAAATTAATCGTAGCGAGTAAGGTCAAATTAATCATAATTAGATATTGATCCAAAATATTAGAGGGCCAAATGTCCTATAAAATTATCCAAAACCCATTTTATGGAAATATTTCTTCCATAAACCATCAATTAATAATTGTTTTTGGTTCTTATGACTTTTGTTAGGTAATAACTTGTGTATACCTAACTTGTTTTCAAAAATTCCACGTTAGTCATTTTCATTCTCTATAAAAGGAAAGATACAATCCCTATTCCTCAGACCTATCTGGCCCCTTGGATCTCCAAAAGTATACTAAATAAGCTACCAAATTACCTATCATTATCCTTGAAGCCTTCCTTTGGGGGTAATTTCTTCCAAAAAATCCTTATGGCACAACCTAAAAGGAGTTACCTGATTAAGAGGTAACGTCTTCTCTCAATATCTCAAGTTTCATTTCCATTCTCCATACACTAAAATCTTTTATTTTCCACGATTAGGGGTAAAGAACATTATTTTTCATTGTACGACCAAAAACTACCTCAAAAAATGATGATTTTTCATTTTTCCTTTAACTCCTATCATTGTAGAAATTATGATGGAAACACTATTTATATATTTGTCATATTATATTTATTATTTCGTTAATCTTATTATTCCTTTTAAAATGTATATCTTTTTACTCTCTATTTGGTGTAAATGTGATAATTTCGTTAGTGGAAGTGTAGACTACAACCCCTCAATGAGGTGTGATTTGTTCACACACTACATGGAATTTATTAGGGATGGTTTTAGTGAACATATATGATATATTTATAATTATAATGCTACTATAATAATATTATATTAATATATTCTTATATTCCATTTCCTTTCTTTTTTAATAAAATAAATAAAATGGAAACAACATTCATGCGAACGTATGGCTTACTGTCTCCATGAACAATGTCTTCCATTTCATACTTATTTATGATATAGATTATTATAATATGTAAATATTATTTATAAATTATATATATATATATCATGATTAAATTTCTAGCTATCAAGATATAAATTTAAGTACCAATGAAATAGAAAGTTAAGATACATGCGAAAACAAAGAAAAAATTACCTTATGTTAAACCATAACATAGGATTGTAACCAATAGGGTAGTATAATGTTATAATGAAATCATATATTTTATTATATATAAAAATATTATTCAATATAATATGTATAATAAAATTATATTTATTATTCAAAAATATTGAATGAGTACGACTTGATTCAAGACGTAATGTAAGGGGATTTCATCTCACTTTTTATATTATTGAGATATATTCTATGTTAACCACTATTTTATTTTTTGAGGTATATGTAATTAAAATATTGGTATTCCATGTATTTTATACTTAAATTTATGAGTATTCATATTTCCATTTTATGATCCTTCTTTCATGGGGATTATATTCAAAAAATTACCAAATCGGTAAAATAGTTTTGTTTCAATTTTCCTTCGTCAAGACACATTTATTGTTATGAATATAAAGTAATTTTGTGGTGATTATATATCCAATTTACATGTTATATCATAAATATACATATTTTCATGATATTTTATGATTCGTTTAATTTTATTTTCTTACATAGAGTGTGTTATTCCTAGTCACTAATTAATAATTTGTTTATTGAAATAATGTCATCATATTTTGAGATTGTTATTTATTATGCTTCCTTTGATGAAATAATGTGTCTATATCACAAGAATGATCGTGATTTTACTTAACCACTATTACTTAAATATATATTCATTTATGGTACCATTTTCTACTCTTTGGTATATGAGACAGTCAATAAAGTATTTTTATGAAATCCCGACCTTACCCTCTCTTCCGTCAAAAATATATGTTTTCTAAAAAGGGATTATAACAATATTTTACCATTCTACAATAATTTATAAATGTCATTTTTACCCTCTTTATCTTTTACCATTATCTTCAAAGTAGTGTTCTTGTCGCTCCCTGAATGGAGCATTTTTTCTAACATTTTTACAGTACAAAATTTATGTTCTTTTTACTTTTAACCGCATATATAGATTCACCCCCACTATTTTCTTTGAAGATTCCATTGAATTTTTAAAATATTAATATTTAATAAAAAAATTCTTAATGAAATTTCCATGTGATAATATTTTCAAAAAAATTTCATTATTATTTTATAATATTTCAAGGAAAATTGATTTCAAAATGTTTTGAATACTTATTTATAAGTTTTCAAACTATTTTAAAAAAATATTTTTTAAAAAATGTTCAATCTTCTACCATATTTTTTCAAGTAAAAATATTTTCAAATCATTTCCAGGATTTCAATATATTTTTTAAATTTTAATTTCAAATGAAATGGTTTCCTAATCATTTTCAATCTTCCTTTATAGGTTTTCAATTTTAATTTTAAATAAATAGATTTCAATGAATTTTCAAGCTTTCATTATAATTTTTTATGTTATGGTTTTAATTTTTTTTAGAGATTTCATTAAAATATTTCCAAATGTTTCAAAGAAAATATTTTTAAAATGTTTCGTATCGTATTTTATATGTTTTCATGGAAAAAGTTTAACAAAAATATTTCATGTATTCTTTATAAGTTTTCATGGTATTTTCTAAGATAATAAATTTTAAATTTTTTTATGTATTAAATTATTTTCAAATAATAAAGGATATTTTCCTCATTAATTTTTTTTGAATGGTGATAAAAAATTATTTTCTATCTAATATTACACATTTTGATGTTACTCATTCCCTTCTTTGAAATGATCTAATGGTTACATTCAAAACATTTTTATGAATGGATTATTCTTAATTTCATGGTCTTTATGAAACATGTTTCTCTTCCAGAGGTTATATATTTATAAAATCATATTCTCTTCTATGGGTTATATTTTTATGAAATACATTTATTTTACATGGTTTATATGGTTTTCAAACTTACTTCCTTTAATAGTATTTTCTTTGATGAAATTATTTTGAAACCAATCAATTTTCCATTGGTTTTCAGTTGATAAAATGTTAATGATACCCATTTCTTATCATGGGTTATATGTAGATTTTTATAGAACCCATATCATTTCATGGGTAATGATATGTTGAATTTTTGTGGCACATGCATGTATGATTTCCTAATGTGAAAGTTGGGACCTATTTCTCCCTCTATTTTAATGATTAATGATAAAATATTTATGAACACAATGGTTACACAAGAGGACATCCCAATACTAAAAAAAACAGGGTACACGGGAGAACATCCCAATCCCAAAATAAGAGTGTAAATGAGAGGAAATACCACACCCAAAACAAGAGGGTACACGAGAGGACATCACAAGCCCGAAACAAGTGGGTACACTGGAGGGAATCTCAATCTTGAAGCATTTACATGGGTTATTATCCCAAGCCTTACATGTTTCAAAGGCCTTGGTAGGCTTCCATGACCCATGGTGTTTATATGATTATGCATTTGCAACAATTCCATGTTTTATTCCTATGTTATTCTTTCAAGTGTTATGTTCATTATTTCCTTATGATTTATCACTTATCAACATCCATTATTTATCAGTATCTCTAATATTTATTGTATGATTTTCAAATATTATGCCCAAGTTCCATACCATTTTGTTCATGTTATTCTTATGCATTTTCTTTATTTACCCTTACTGAGCATATGAGCTCACCCATTTCATATATTTCCTTTCTCAAGGTTATGAGTAATGGTTTTAAGTAGATGTACTAAAGGTGTATATCTTTATGGGATATTTTGATGATCTTTCACTAGGATAAAAGAATTTATTTACATGTTTCCAAAGACAGTAAAATATTATAGTCCTTGGGCATGTATTTTTGCAATTTACTAAATAATCATATAAAATGATATAATTTTCATGTATGTTAATCCTAGATCACTATACCCCTATCATTAAGTATCCACACTTAGTTCAAGTGACCAGGACAGACTTCACTCTACACATTCCTTTTACACACATGACTCTCTCATGTTGTATTGAATAGGAGATCATGCAGATGATTAGGTATCGCTTTGTATTTCCTTTGATGTGGCTATCTTGATATTTTTTACATCTACGGATCTCAGAATGTGAAAAGTAAATACCATATATATGCACACCAAGAATGAAAATGGGTTGATAGTCCTCGGTCATGCACCTTATCCATCCTATGGATCCAATGTGTTGTATTTGAGCATGTTATTATAACCCTTCACAAGACTCAATTGAGAATAGTAAATCACATGAGAAATTATCCATCATGTGACTCTATTATGTGGGGCCCCATCCAAATGTTTGTGTCCTTGGCATACATGTAAAATTGTGGGCATGCCCACATTTTTTCAAATAAGACTTAGGAGGTGGGGCTAGGAAGTGAAGCTTTGGAAATTATTACCTACTCACATTAAAAATATTTTCCATGTCACATTGAGTGATGATAATTTTGGACAAGAAACTTTATCACCTAGATGTGTGTGTGATTATAAACATGTCATGATGCCCTGTAGTGTGATTCTATTAAGGTTATGTAGTTTCCGGAATCATTGGTATCATGGTCCCCTCATTAAGCCTTGTACATGACATTTTGATCATGGGGTAGGTATTGGACAATTAATTTTCATCATGATTTGGACCTTGGACATGTTAGGATGATCTTGAGAAAAAATTGGAGACATGTCAGCATTTACATGAAAAATTAACACGACATGTCTGCATTGGTCATGTAAAGACATCCTTTTAAAGGAAGGTTGATCATTCGAAAGACACTGTACATTTACTCTTTGGTCATGAAAATACATCATGGATAAGTCATATTGATCATAAGAATAAATCCTGGAATGTTTTCCTTGTTCGTGCGATGACATCCCTGGAAATGCAGGTTGATCATTCAAAAGACCCTAGACATGTTCTGTTTGATCATGCAAAGACGTCCTAGATGAATCATAATACTGAAGTTAATACAAAACAAATAATGAAGTTTTTACATGTGAAGATATCATTTACAAGTTACTTTGACCAAGTTAATATGTATCAAACAAGTTAGTTGATCGTTAAAATTCACTACAGATGTCTTATTTCATGCTGTGAATCTTCCTTCTCATGTTAAGAAGACACCATTTTACGTGTCTTCCATATCACACTAACACCCTGAAAATTTCAATAAGACTATCAAATCATGGCAGGCAGACACCCTTGTATCCTTCCTCCATGTCACACTGATACTCAAATCAAGTTATGAAGAAAATCAAGGCATGTTTGGTAGACAAAAAACACATGTTCGAAAGATAATAATGAAATTTCTAGTCGAATATCCAAACATTTTGGGAAGAAATGTCAAACATATCTAGAAAACACACATGGATTTACACCATGTGAACCATTTCCCCAAAACATTTGGTTGAATTCCCCTTTATAAAGATTGTTTCCTTAATGGGTTAGGGATATGCACTCATGCGACTTGATTTGTGTCATTCTCTCGGATGAGTCCTCTTTTTCACACCAATAATACTCAACATATCATTCCTGGTCATCATATATCTTTATCTTCTAGAAGACAAGGAATGAATATGAAAATGGACATCTTTCCTAGAATAATATTGTAACGCCTTGACCCCAGTTACCCAATGTCAGTGCATTAATACAAAACGTTGGCATGATACAAGGAATCATGTCCCGAAAGACAGATCAGTTTGGTATTATTGGAAACAATACACATACATAAGTTCAACATAATAATGTCAAAATAAATACAACACTAATTTATTCCATTAAGAGCATCCAATACTCCTAGATTATGCTTGAATGTCACTCATAGCTAACATATTCATATCCAAACAAAATGAAACATAAGAAATGTGTGAACTCAAATTCTCAGTGAGAGTAAGCAATATAGAAGAAGATAATATAAACATTTTTCATGATGAATAATTGAAAACACATGCCTTTAGAAAAAACAAGACATGAACACATTATGGAATGAATATAAGCTGAGTAAATAATTCCATAATAAAACATAGTCATTGGTATTCTAATAGTTGAATAACCACATGAACCATCAATATTATTTTCATAATGAGGGAATGTATAATGCGGGACATTCTAAAACATCTTGTCCAGGCCTCGGCCAAGATGTCAAAAAAAGATTAAGGCCTCAGCCAAAACCCTATATCAAATTGAGAAATGCCTCAACCAATTCCATGTCTAATTGTCTCATGAGATCTACCGATGCATTTAGGAGCTATAGCAGGCTCCACTAGTCACTTATTAAGTCCAATACATTCCTCATATGAAAAGGTTGCAACATAACATAAACATTCATATTAAAAATAGATTATGAAATGTCAACACATTAACCATAAACCATAAATAGTATACAAATAACACATCTATAGTCAAAAATGTCACAAAACCTAAAATACAATATGTCAGATTTTTATCATAATAAAACAACTTCAAAGAAGTGTAAAATTTATCAATGGATGTTGATATAGTTGAAATCAAAAATATTTGAGAGAAATATCTCGTTCTATTTTGAAACCATTTAAGAGTCACATAATTAAAAAAGAAAACATTTATTTTTAAAATATTTATATAATCTTGAAAGGGAATATTCAGAAATATTATAACGGAATAAAATAACCGCACCCACCGTAAATGTTAAAAAAATGAAATTCTTACCATAATTTTGTCGAAAAAGTCATAAAGTACCTTGTTTGGAAAATGACAGAAAGATTCTTTTAAAAACATATAATGTCAAATATGGGTATAAATGTATTTAACCCATAGTCTAGTAAATAGAATTTTTTTTTCGAAATACATTTTAGGGAAAACACAGATGTGGATGATAAAGAGGTCCCAGTATATACTTACGTATTAACAACCAAGGATAATTAAAGAGATTTTAAAATTAACCCTTACCTTGAACTTTTCCATTGATGATGGTATGTTGACCTCATATATCACAGTTAAAACGATTTTATTAAACTTAATAGGAACTATACACATATATATGATATCATATATGATCCTCCAATATTTTTTGTAAAGAATATTTTTTTAGCATCATCGTTTCGAGTGTTAACTGATTCATTTTCCTTTATATGCTTGGTTACGTAAGATATGTTTGTTATGGATAGGATGTATTTGATGTATTTATAGAATTATATTAAGTTATTAAAAATTATTTTTAATCATAAAATGAAAATTATTCTAAAATGATTACGATTGGGAATGAATCGGATTGCGTTCATGGAGACGGTAATCTGTACGTACAAACGAGCAATAATATCAATATATTGATGGGAAAATCATATGTAATTTGATGGTATATCATATATACAGTATCATTAATATGTTATATTTATTATTTACATAATTTATATTCATTATTTTACCCATCCAAATAATGAAGTGTTTGAATAACAAACTACACCACGACGTGGAGACGGTAAGTCGTACGTACGCACGTATAGTGAATTGTTCTTTTATAGGATGTATAGAATAAAAAATATGGTTGTACCATATTTTTAATAAAATCACAGTATATAAGTAACTAGAGTTGTTATTATGGTATGGATACAACAATGAAAGAGGAATTGGTTGAAAAAATGAACTTGAAAGAGGGTGGTGAAATTAGTACCTCTTCTTCGGGGGCTTACAATTGAGTTGATCAAAAGGGCTCCATAGGTTGGAATTCTGATCGAAGTAAGGGCTCTAGGTCATAGTGAGTGTAGTTGGGAGGACATTTTAGTAGGGTTTCTCTGATCCAAATGGGATTGGAGGTGTGATTTAGAGTGAAGGGGAAGTACCCTTTATAAGAGAGGTGAGGGTCACTATAAGAATGTTTGTAATACTATTTTATTATGCATTCATATTCGGTTTATAAAGTCTCCAAAATGATTTATTTTGAAGCTAAGGTGGGTATGGGTCGATAAAAGTTCAGCCAATATGTTTTAGATGGGTATAGGTCACCATATTAACGTTATCTTTTAGATTTAACTCTTGGTTAAATAGTTTAACACTTACCATGTATCCTTGTATTTATATTTAATATGGTTAATAAACTTCTTATAAAATGAAAATAGAACCCCAAGTGGTTCATTAATGAAATATCTATCAATATATAAGTCCTTTTACTGAACCTTATATTTTCTGGACTATTATATCATTTAATAATATAGTATTTGTTTTGAAAACTCATTTATGTCAATTTTGACAGTATTTGGTATATTATATTTTTTAAATACCTAACAACTTGATTACTCTGAAAATGATTAATTTAATAAACCCTAACTTATAAAAATCTTGGATTTCATGAAAAGTCTTAATTTATATTTATTTAGATATTTATAATATCATTTATTTTAATTTTTCATTAATAAGGTAATTACTGCATCATCGTTGTGTCATAAATAATTTTTAATTATTTAATTTCTAAAAATTATAAATAAGATACCATAATGTAGGATATAGTTTTATATTTCTATTGAATATTTATAGACAAATTTATAATAAGTATCACTCTATATTAAAATTTGTTTAGTTATTAAACATTGAATTTAACACTTCTAACTCTTCTTTAAATAAAATACTAATAAATGCCCTAATCTAATTCATGTGGACCAAAAGGATAATATTATATTCAAAAGGTTTTTGGTTGAATAACACATTTCTAATAGAATTAGGACATGTGTTAGGGTAATTATAATGTCATTTTTACTTTTAATTACCATATTTACTTTTTATCATGATAAAGAAAAGTCAAAAGTTACTATTTACAAAAATTATTTTCATCTAATTGAACCACATTTTAATTACTAATTTCAACCGTGTCTCTCATATATTTTAAATTAACAGAAGCTATAAAATAATGTTTTATGCAAATTGGAAAATGCTCCTAGAAGATGGGTAAAAGACCGTAAAATGTTCAATGAAATTTTATATATCTAATATTTTTATAAAAATGGATCCATTGATTTAAATTGAACTAATATTGGTATTATATATCTATTTTGACTTAAAATAATTAAAATAAATAATTATTTAAATAAATGTCTGTTTTAAACAATAAGACAGTGTTTTTCACTATTCATCAAAAATTGAAGGTTTTTAGAAAAATACCAAAAATTCACCCTAAGCTAATTTTAATATTCCAAATTCAAAAATGAAGTCAATTTTGAAAAATGGAATTTATAAAATTTCAAAAAGTGGGTATTACTATTCATAATGGCTAGTTTGATTGGTCGTGGTGTGGTAAAACTCAATGTTGTGTACAACACAAGCTACTGCATTATTCAAATGGAAACATACCGTGGAAGTTTGACGTGTTACATTCTACCCTCCTTCAAATAATTTCATCCTCAAAATTTCTAGAATATTACTACATAAAAGGTTGTTGGTGGTTCTTCATCATTAGTTCCTTGGGTTCCCATGTTGCCTCTTCCATCTTATGGTTTCTCCATAGAACCTTTACCAGGCGATTCATCTGGTTTTTCAGCACTTGTTCTCCTGTATCAATAATTTTGATAGGCTCTTCGCAATATGATAGGTCGATTTCCAGTTCTATTTCATCATAGGTGAGTACATGTGTTGGGTCGGGCAAGTATTTTCTCAACAGTGATACGTGGAACACATCATGATATTTTGAGAGACTTGGCGGCATTTATAAACGATAAGCTACAACTCCAATTCGTTCTAAAATTTTATAAGTTCTGATGTACCTAGGACTCAATTTACCCTTCTTACTGAAATGTATAAAACCCTTCCATGGAGATACCTTTATGAAATCATGATCACCTACTTGAAATTCTAAATCCTTCTTTCGATTATCAAAATTTCTCTTTTTCCTAATTTGAGCTGCTTTGATGTGAGTTTGGATAATATTCACCTTTTCCATTGTTTCCTCAACATGTTCTTGGACATTGAGTTTTCTTTCACCAACATCATCCCAATAAGTCAGTGTGTTACATCTCATCCCATATAATGCTTCATATGGTGTAATTTGAATACTTGAATGGATGCTATTGTTATTAGAAAATTATACCATAGGTAAATACTGATCCCACACACCTTGAACATCAAGTGATCAAGATCTCAACATGTCTTCTAAGGATTGAATAGTACATTCTGATTGTCCATCAGTTTGAGGGTGGTAGACAGTTCTCAAATGATGTTCAGTATCTAGGGTTATCTGAAGACTTTTACAGGACCTTGATGTAAAATGGAGATCATGATTAGAAACAATCGATATGGGTACTCCATAAATTCTTACAACATCATTAATATATAGTCTTTCTAAACATTCAAGTGGTAAATCATCTCTTATAGAATGAAAATGTGCTAACATGGTAAGAAGATCAATAATGAACCATATTTCCTCATTCCTTCTAGGAGTCTCTGGTTGCCCCATGACAACGTCCATTGTAATATCATCCCATTTCAACTCAGGTATTGGAAGAGGTTGGGTGACTCCTCTAGGATGTTGCCTTCCAGCTTTCAGTGTTGACAAACCATATATCTTGACACATATTCAGCAATAACCCACTTCACATTGTCCAACCAAAAATATTCCTTTAAATATCAATATGTTTTAGTGCTACTAGGATGTATAGAGAAATTGGAGCTATGATCATCATCTGAAAAATACCTTTTTAGATTAGGTAAATCAGGAACACAAAGTCTCTTCCCAAATTTCAAAATCTCATCTTTATATACGAAGACGATAAATATCCCATCATTCATAGCATTACATTTCGTTTGAAACTCCTCCTCATCAGCCTGATAACCTTTTTCCTTTGTAGTAATGATGTTTTAGCAACCATTTTAAAAATTATAATTGTTTCACCTACTAGGATTTTGTTTGTATCCATCATTATTAGATCCATGAACATATGATCCCTTTCAACTCCCATCTTGTTCAGAACTCCATGATCCTTTCTACTCAAAGTATCTTCCACCTTATTTTCCTTCCCTATGTGGTAGTGTATTGTGAAATCATAATCTTTGAGTAGTTCAAGCCATCACCTTTTCCTCATGCTGAGTTATTTCAATGAGAAAATATACTTCAAACTCTTGTGATTGGTATATATCTCACATCTTCCACCATTGATATAGTGTCTCCATATCTACAAATCATAGAATATAGTTTCTAACTCATGATCATGAGTAGGATAGTTTTTTTCATCAATTTTTATTTTCCATGATTGATAGGAAATAACTCTCTCATTCTGCATAAGGACACATCAATGTCCTTTCTATGAAGCATCACTATAAGAAAAAAACATCATTCCCCGATGGTAGAGTCAAGATAGGAGCATGGAATAATCTTCTCCTCATCTCTTCAAATCATTCTTCACTCTCTTTTTCCAAACAAATTTAACCCATTTAGGTGTGATCTTGGTTAATGGGTTATCCAATAGGGAAAAGTTCTGGACAAAATGCTGATAATAACCTTCTAAACCAGTAAAAATGTGAACCTTAGTTATACTCATCGGTGCTGGACATTCATGGATTGCTCTTGTCTTTGAAGGATCAACAAAGATACCATCCTTAATGACAATATGACCATGAAAATAAATCTCCTATATCCAGAATTCACACTTGCTATACATACCATATAATTCCTTTCATCTAAGATTTTTCATAATAGTACATAAGTGATTATCAATATCTTTGAATATTTTGGATTATACCAAGATATCATCAATAAATATCACTAAAAAGTCATCAAGATATTATTTGAAAACTCTATTCATTAGATCATTGATGACAGAGGGTGCATTAGTCAGCACAAAATGCATTATTGTAAACTTGTAATGACTATACCAGGTTCAAAATGCTATATTCGGAAAGTCTTTCTTCTTCAAGAACAACTGATTGTATCCAGATCAAAGGACAATTTTTGAAAAATATTTAGCTCCATGGAGTTGATGAAATAAATCATCAAATTCAGGTAGGGGATAATTTTTTTATTATTATATAATTGATCTCCCTGTAGTCAATGAACAACCACATAGATCCATCTTACTTCTTGACAAAAAGGACAGGGGATCCCCATGGGGAAACACTAGGGAGAATAAATCCCTTATTACTCAATTATTCTAGTTGTTCCTTTATTTCCATAAATTCCACAGTGGACACTCTGTAAGGGGCATTCGATAGAGGCCTCGAACCAAGAATTAAGTCAGTGGAAAACTCAATTTCTCGTTCTGAAGGTTGTCCAGGTAAATCCTATAGAAACACATCAACATATTATTTCACAATAGGTACATCTTCTATTTGAAAATTCCTTTACTCACCCAAAGTTATTTCATTCTCTTCCTCCCCAATAATTGAATTTAGTAGAGTTTTTGGGGGTGGATCTAGATAAGAATAAAATGGTGATGTTTCTGTTCTAATGATACGGTAATCCTTATCATCATCAAAAATTATAACCTCCTTCTTCTTACAATAAATTTTAGCATCATGGTCTGAAAGGCAATCCATACCGAGGATTATATCAAATTAAATAATGGGTACGATGATGAGATCAGTAGATAAATGACACTTATGTTCCCAAATGGGAACAACTTCACAAAATATTGTTACAATTATACATCCCTTAGGATTTTTGACTGAAAACTACGTTATTATGTCAAATTAAAAATATCTAATTATATTTGAAATCTTGGAAGTTATGAATAATGTGATTATCCAGAATCAAATAAAGCATTGGGTAAATTTGAGGAAACCATTAAATTACAAGACACCATGTCATTTGGATATTCAACCTCAGTTGTAGTGATCACATAAGCTTGTCCTTTCTCCCTTTTCCTTTTTTGAGGTAAGCTGCATCGGCGCTTAGGACATTCATTTGAATAATATCTTATCTCTCTGCAATTGTAGCAATGAAAATTGGTACCTTCTTTCTTCCCCTTACAATCACCATCCAGATGGCCTTTCTGTCCCATTTGTAGCATACTACTTTTTCTTCTAGACCGACACTAGGGTGTTTCCTTCCACAATTATCACAAGGTGGAAATTCAACTCTTCCCTTCCTCCCTATTTCCTAATATCCTTTCCCATAGTGTTCAATAGATCTCTTATTCAATTTCTTTTCTTTAAAGCAATAATACTTTAATAATTCATTTTCTATCTTGAAAGCACATGAGACAATATCTTCATACAATGAGAAGGATTGGGAGATTAATGCTCGATGGTGAAATGGTTTTAACCCATCAATGAAATGATCAATATTACTTATTGGGTAACGTGTATAATCTGCAGTATGCCCCACTAACCTTGTAAAGTTAAATTCATACATTGTGACATACTCATCCTCTTTTTTCCTCAGACTCAAAAATTGCCTCTCCATATCTTCTCAATGGTCACGATGAATGTATTTTTCTATGAAAATATCGTTAAACACCCTCCATTTCATAAATGATACTTATTCATCCTTCTTTGTGTTTTGTATTAATAAACACCATTGATCTGCATCTCCCGTGAGGTGATAAAATGCTCTAACAACTTTTTACCTTTCGCTACTCCCCAAAGCATTGAAGATTTTTTCTCTAAGGAACATATTCATTGATCAACAAAAAATGGATTTGAATACCCATTTAATTTTGGTGGTTGTTTCCTCATGAAGTGGTCTAACATTGATCCTCCATATTGTGGGTCAAGGTGATCCATACAAGTAAGGTTATTATTCATAGCATGAGTGAGTTGTCTCAGTATGTTTATAAGTTGATCAGCACCAGTTGTAGAACCATCTCCACTATAATTATCTTGAGTAGTAGGGAAGTCCCTAAATGGACTAGGTGCGTTGATATGGTTTCTATTCTTTCTACTATGAGCCATTTCAAAACAATGGAATATACTAGATTAGTTATTAATCACAATACATAATTCCAAACTTGTAAAAGACCAAACAAAAATTGAACAGTTTGTGGATATAATCCATAATCATAAAATTGATTTCATTGAGGAAGAATATAAATATAAATCCTTCATAATTGTTTGTAATGAAAATTAGATTTATCTTTAGAATATCCCCCGGGAGTGTCATAACCAAGAGTGCAACAAGGTCTGTTGTCATGCATTAGTTCTCATTCGATTCTATCTCAAAGTGGTGTTTTCGGGTTTTTACCCTAGATACATCTGTGCCAGAGCGGCCTCTACCTGCTCGTATCCAGACAGAGATTTATTTCTTAAAAACCCACAAAATCTCTACATTACCAAAATTCTATGAAGTTATTATATACTAATCCTAAAGGTCTATCTTAGGGTAGTGTTCTCTAATCAGAGTTTTTCTAAATCTCATTTCCATGGTTTATACTAAACTACCTTTAATAGCAACTGTAATGCCTCGACCCCAATTACCCAGAGTTGGTGCATTATTTAATTAAACTGTAATGATATAACGAATCATTCCCAGAATGACCAATCAGTTTAGTATTATTGGAAACAATATACAAACATATGTTCAACTTTACAACTTGAAAATAAATACAACACTAATTTAATCCATTAGAAACATCCAAACCTACTAGAGTATGCCTGCAAGTCACTCATAACTAACATCTTCATTGTAACGCCCCAACCCTAGTTACCCAGAGTCGGTGCATTATTACATAACATTGGCTTGATCACAAAGGATCATGTCTCGAACGACTGATTATTTTAGTAGCCTTTGAAACACTTGATATATTCATAAGTCATACATTGCATCATAATGTGAATGAAACTAAAACAACATATTTTCTTCATATCCCCTCATTCTATCCTTGCAGGTCATTCATAAAATACATCTTCACATCCTGGGAAAAATAAAACATTGAAAGGGGTGATCTCAGCTGCTCAGTAAGGATAACAATATAGTAGAAACTTTCATAAATAAGCATAATCATTTAAGGAAATTTATAACTAAAAAAAGACTTTTAAACATGAACTTCCGCATAATATGGAAAAGATAAAATGAAATAATTCCATTTACATATTCACATTGATATTCTACTAGTCAAATAATGATATAAAATATCAATAACCACTTTCATAATAATGGAATGAATAATTCCAGACTATCATGACCACATAGTCAGGGCCTTGTCCCAAGACTACAAATAAGATTTTGTCAAGGCCTTATGCCAAGACTGTAGAGACCCAAAGCATGACGTACATGGACAATACATTACTTTTGTGGAATAATTAATACATAAAAAAACAGACACACAAGGATCGTAATAGTTTAGTGTCTTTGGAAACTCAGAATAAAATCTTCTAATCATGGTGAAAGATCTTCAACATCTCCCAATAATGATCTTCCCTTTTTTTCTTACCTAAAATCTTTCTTTATATCCTGGGGAAAAGAAAACATAAAAGGGGTGAGCTCAAATTCCATGTAAGGGTAATCATAGAGAACATAAAACAATCCATAAACATTTGAATGCAAAAAACATAAACATAAAATCTAAACATCAAAATCTTGAGCAAAGACATGAATCTTGGATGTACGCAAGGCATATATCATAAGGGAACACCAATCATGATAAAATAGTATGGGAATAAAAAATGTAATTATGGAAACCATTAAGAACATGTTATGATTTCCATAGTAGAAAAGGCATTGCTGTCAAGACCATCTTAGTGGACAAAGTCCCATTTTGAATCGAGTTCACTCCTTATTTCAGTCCTGTAACATTGAACCGGATTAACTTACCATTCCAGCCTTGTCTATCTCATGAGATATAAAATCTTTACCCAATTCATTGGAGAGAGATATAGGTACCACCCATCTCATAATGAAATCATTCTTACTTGTGCCACAAAATAAACTTAAAACATGCACCATAACCCAATGAATAAAATGGGTATCATAAACATCATCCCATCATCTCATAATCCATATAAAACAAGTGGTCATTTCATCATAAGAAAGGTGAAACCATTTAAATCATATAGACATTAAACTTGAAACATACACATATTAAATAATTTCATCTTATATGGAATTTTTTTTTGATAAAACATTTGAAATTAATTCTTGAGGAAAATATCCTTTCTTCATCAAAATCAATTTTTTTTCACAAAACGTCATGAAATTTTGAAAGAAGGATATTTTTTTGAAAATAGTCATCAAATATTTTGGAGGAAGCATCATGAAAATAAGGCTTTATAAAACCATAAAAACTCTTTCATGCCGTATAAGTTAAAAAAACATTCTTCTCGTACTTTTGTTGGAAAATCAAAAAGTACCTTGTAGGGTAAATAAAACAAAGATTCCTTCCATACCATGGAATAAAAGTCAAAATGGGTAAAAAGGACATTAAAAATACATGAATACACTTTTATAAAACATGGACAAGGACGATAGCAAAACCCCAGTAAATACTTACAAATAAGAAATCTCGAATAAAAATGTGATTTTCAAAATTATCCCTTACCTTAGGTCTGATATGCTTCATACGAATCTGAACCTCCTATTCTTTGAAACTCCTCTTTGAGACCTCATCTTAGGGAACAAAAATTTGTCTTTGAAGAAGACCAAGACCTCTAGAATGTTTCTAGGTAAGTGGAGAAGAAAATTTGGTCGGGTTTGGCCGAGCTTGAAGGCTCAATGTAGTGTGAGGAAGAGAGGGAGGAGGTACCCCTTTTATAAGGGAGGAGAGGGGCACCTTTGGAATTCTTAAAAATATTAATTTATAATAAATCTATCCCCACTTAAAAACCTCAAAAAATGAATCATATCCGAATATTATATTAGATAGGGTTGTAATCTCATCAATAAATCAAATTTAGTCATGTTAGGAATTTATTTTAAACATTATCAACTTGATTTATCATTATTTAATCAATTTAATTTTATTTGTGGTAATAACATTCTAAATTTTAAATTACAACTACTAATTACTTATTTGTTGTGAATTGTCCATAATTGGATACTTTATAACATTTTATACCATAGAAATTTCAATTTATAATTTGTAAATTTTTTTGTGATTTTTATCCAATTTTATAATATATTATTTTTATAAAATAACAATAGTGTCAATATTGAAACTATTCATTTATTTGAATTTAAATAAAATATATATAGAAGATACGTTTGAACGAAAATATTTAATAGATTCATAAAATGTCATATATATCTATAAAATTAGTGGAGAACATTAAATAGTTCATATAATATTTATTTTATTATTTTTAAAACCATTCATTTGGTTTATCTCTTAATAAAATAATTACAACATCATTTTTTGTATAATTATTTAATATACTTATTTGTTGCATAAAAATTATAAATAAAATCCTATGATGACGATAAATCTATTAAATTTCACAATAATACTTTTAATCGAACTTATCATCTTAAAATCACAATATTTAAATTGTTATATTTATTAAATTATGAAGGTGACAACTTTGGCATCATTTAAAATAAAATAAAATAATTGTCATAATCATCTTAATAAGGATCCAAATGGTGAACAATTCGGCCAATGGATGATTAGGGTTTATATATACACTAATAATAAGTTTTTTGCAGATTTTTGGGCCTTTTGATATATATTATTATTTCAATAAAAACTATATTATTGATTTTCCACTAAATAAATAATTTCTGCATCCCTATTGTGATAAAATTAATGATAATTATTTAATACCTAAAAATTATATATATATTTATATGATGTAGATAATTTCATTATATTTTTGGAGACTATTCATGTTCTAAGTTTCATGAACTTTATCACAAAATTAAAATTAATATACTTATAAGATTTAAGAGAGTGACATGTTGTCACTATCTTTGGTTTTAATAATAATTAAGTTATTTTCATGAAAAAAAGTCCATTAAATGATTATAATCCGACCCTTAGGTGATATGGGTATAAATTTAGTCATCCAATTTGATTTTGGCAGCTGTTAGGTTAATTTTATAATCTTATATTTACCCTTAATTACCCAATTTACCTTTAACTAGGGTAAATAAAATTTATCGTAATTACTATTCATAAAGCGCAAAAATAAAAAAGTAGCTTATTAACATAATTTGGACCTACTGATTCCAAATATGGAATCCATTTTTCAAAATTCAATACACAAAAGTTTCAGAAATTAAATTAAAATTAATCCCGTTGTCGAAAGAGAATGGGTTTTTGTTTAAAACATTGCAAAAGATTGAATTGATTTGACCTACGAATTCAAGGTAAAATCAATGATAATGAAATACATTATATTAAATGGTAAAAATATATTCTATTTATACATTAAAACCATTAAATATTATAATTTTACCACATTAGTTATTACGATAAAAAAAGTTGTTTTTAATTAAAATATAACTTGTTTTTACTATTCATTAAAATATGAAAGTTATCAGAATAATATGAAAATTTTATCCAAGGTAAAATTTTATATCCTGATTCAAAATAATAATTTTATTTTGTAAAATTGAACTTATAAACATGTCAAAAACTAGATTAAAAGTTTGTTCTCCATCAAAAGGTGGCAAAACTGCATTTTTTTAAAAATACTTATTTTACCCGAAATATTTATTTTGTTCTTATACCATATTCTAGAAAATGTGTAAGATGAATAATAATGTTAAAAAATTAAAAATTTAGTTAATACTATTCATAACGGCTAGTTCATAATAATATAATAATAATATATCATTGTTTAGTAAGACCCGATATTGCGTACAACACACGCTATCGAGGAAGGTCGCGATTGCGTGTAATGCAAGCCAAGTCAGGGTTGTGTGTCGTGCAAGCTCCTTTTGGTGTAGCGTACAACACAAGACATTAATGAAATTAAAAAGAATATTTTTCATAAAATATCAGGGTGTTACATTCTACCCCCCTTAAAATGAATTTCGCCCTCGAAATTCGTTGGGGTTATAAATGGTTTACTACTTGAAAGTTTCTTTAATAGAAACCCACATCGTAAAAAGGAATACTAAAACATCATTTAAATAAAGAATTCTAGAAACATAACGGATACCCAAATAACTCATCACTGGGTTTCCACATAGGAGAACATAGGTGAAAATATGGATATGGAGGAGAAATCTGACCATCATTTTCTGATGGAGAGCGGTAGAGAATATGGCTATGAAAAAGCCATCAATCACAAAGCCATATATTTGTGATGATCTAAGGTACCATCTGATCTATCGTATATAAGGGAACTAGGACAACATTTTTGGTTTTCAAGATCATTTCCTTAAAGATAATGAAATATGAATTAGAATAAATATGTTCGTGATTTTGGTACAGTCTCACCGTTGTTCATTCTTTGGACAATTTCCACTTTATCTATTAAAGAAATGAAGTTGAATTTGTCATTCGTGAAGTGTTAGAAGATCATGTGATAGAATGATGGGTCATCCATCTGTCTCAAACAAAAGGTTATAAAAGTTATCAAAAATACATAAGTCCATCTATAGTGAGATTAATCATATATGGTTCCTAAAATGGACTTATACTTCCTATATCATACTGCTTAATATAATAAAACTAGTTTCTACTAAACAGGTACTTCCTGTAGGCCAGTGGTAGGCAATAAAGGCCAGTCGCACTTAGGTTGTGGGTTTGATTCCCATAGCCTTTTCCGATGTGATGGGTTGTCACCCGTCCTGTAAGTTTTCCTTTTTCTAAAACTACATTACTATAACATCACATAAATACTATCGAAAAAAAAAACTTATATCCTTAAACAATACTAACATATGTTCAACATAATCCATTCCAATATTTAGGCTTATCCATAATACTGTAGTCCACTCTCATATTATAGTGAAAATGATTACCAGAGATTTCATATAACAAGAATGTTCATTCCATCGTTGATCCCCATATATCATAAGATATGTCTTGTTGGTCACATTCCAAACATTCGAAGGCCTTAATCATGTATTCTATTGAAAAATGAATACCCATTGAATCTTAGTGAAAACATGAATGCTGTCAAAAGTTATCTCTTTCCACATACCAAAATCTAAAAATTCTATATACTCAAACCATGATATAACCTTCTCCTTATATCATTCATGAGCTCATGAATACTATCAAACATTTATTTTTCTCCTAATCCCTTCATTATGTGGATATCATCTACTTTCCAAAAATATCTAAATAACCTTTCATGGTTACTAGTACAACTAATCATACACTCTCAAAACTTAGGAAATAAAACAGTGTAACAATCCTTAGACGTCTCTTTATTCCATAGTACCATGAGATTACTTGTACAACATTACACTTGATAAACATGTAATCATTCCACTACCTTCTTAAACCATTGACCGAGCTTCAACAATTCTTTCATCTCACATATCATTTGTAGTCTCTTCATCATCATCAACATAAATACTACCCATACGATTGTACTGATTCTCTTGATGACACTTTCCCTTTGGGAATTGGTTTGCATAATGCCCGTAAATTCCACATTTAAAACATTTAACCATTGTTGATGTCATAGAAATATCATTATCCTCATCCATGGTGTTAACTAAACCTTTTCCTTTGCACTTACTGGCTTTGTGTCCTTATTTTCCACACCCAAAGCATCTTCTAGTTCCTTTGAAACAATCTCCCCAATTCCTCTTCCCACATGATTTACATGAGGGAAATTGTACTTTCTTTCCTCTATGATCATCATGAAACTCCATCTTTCTCTTATTATCGGAGTCGGGAAACTTACCAAAGTTGATATTATTGATCATATTATGAGATTGCTGATTAGTCATAATAACGATATTTGGACTTTGAAATCCCATTTCATTTGGTTTCTCATGAAGAATATCATTTCATTGTCTGTCATATCCTCCATTATCATGAATCTTCCTGTTTCCAACCATTTTCGAAAATCCAAAAAGAATAGTGTGAGAGGAAAAAATCATGCTAGGGAAAACATCATAGTAAAGGGGGAGCACCCTCAATATCTAACATCTTAGGTTAAATTCTAATATTGTTTCCGTAGTTCTAGGACTATATCATATATGTATACTTATCCTTAGGTACATCCCTAGACATACCTTAGAAATATCTCTAGGGATCTCACTAACGTTTTCGCATCCTAGTTTCCAATGGATGACTAAACCGTTCCTCTGATACCAACAGTGGAGACCCAAATCATGACATACATGGACAATACATTACTTTTGCGGAATATTTAGTACATAACAAAAATAGACACCCAAGGATCGTAATAGTTTAGTGTCTTTGGAAACTCGGAATAAAATCTTCTAATCGTGGTGAAAGATCTTCAACATCTCCCAAAAAAGATCTTCCCCTTTTTTTCTTACCTAAATCCTTTCTTTATATATTGTGGAAAAGAAAACATAAAAGGGGTGAGCTAAAATTCCCAGTAAGGGTAAACATCGAGAACATAAAACAATCCATAAACATTTGAATGCAAAAACTTGAACATAAAATCTAAACATCAAAATCTTGAGCAAAGACATGAATCTGGGAAGTGCGTAAGGAATATATCATAAGGGAACATCAATAATGATAAAATATAATGGGAATAAAACATGTAATTGTTGCAAAAATTAAGCACATTATATGATTTCCATAGTAGCCTAGGCATTGCTGCCAAGACCATCTTAGTGGACAAAGTCCCATTCTGAATCGAGTTCACTCCTCGTTTCAGTCCTGTAACACTGAACCAGATTAACTTACTGTTCCAGCCATGTCTATCTCATGAGATATAAAATCATTACCCAATGCATTGGAGGGAGATATAGGTCCCACCCATCTCATAATGAAACCATTCTTACTTGTGCCACAAAATAATATTAAAACATTCACCATAACCCAAAGAATAAAATGGGTTTCATAAACATCATCCCATCATCTCATAATCCATATAAAACAAATGGACATTTCATCATAAGAAAAGTGAAACCATTTAAATCATAGAGACATTAAACTTGTAACATAAACATATTAAATAATATCATCTCACATGGAAAATGGTTTTTATAAAACATTTGAAATGAATTCTTGAGGAAAATATCCTTTCTTCTTCAAAATCAAATTCTTTTCACAAATCGTCATGCAATTTTAAAAGAAGGATATTTTGTTGAAAATAATCATAAAATATTTTGGAGGAAGCTTCATGAAAATAAGGCTTTATAAAACTGTAAAAACCCTTTCATGCCGTATAAGTTAAAAAAACATTCTTCTCGTACTTTTGTCAGAAAATTCAAAAAGTACCTTGTAGTGTAAATAAAAGAAAGATTCCTACCATACCATGGGGTAAAAGTCAAAATGGGTAAAAAGGACTTTAAAAATACAAGAATACACTTTTATAAAACATGGACATGGACGATAGCAATAACCCCGAGTAAATACTTACGAATAAGCAATCTCGGATAAATATGAGATTTGCAAAATTATCCCTTACCATAATTCTGATATGCTTCGTACGTATCCAAACCTCCTCTTCTTTGAAGCGCCTCTTTGAGACCTCCTCTTAGGGCACTAAAATCGGTCTCTGAAGAACACCAGGACCTCTAGGATGTTTATAGGGAAGTGGAGAAGAGAATTTGGTAGGGGTTGGCCGAGCTTGAAGGCTCAATGTGGTGTGAGGAAGAGAGGGAGGAGGTGCCCTTTTATAAGGGAGGAGATGGGCACCTTTGGAATTCATAAAATATTAATTTATAATAAATCTAACAACACTTAAAAACCACCAAAAATGACTCATATCCGAATATTAGATTAGATAAGGTTGTAATCTCATCAACCAATCAAATTTAGAAATTTTAGGGATTTATTTTAATCATTATCAACTTGATTTATCCTTATTTAATCAATTTAAATTTATTTGTGGTAATAACATTCTAAATTTTAAATTATAACAAATAATTACTTATTTTTTGTGAATATTCAATAATTGGATACTTTATAACATTTTCTACCATATAAATTTAACTTTATAATTTGTAAATATTTTTGTGATTTTTAAACAATTTTATAATATATTATTTTTATAAAATAACAATAGTGTCAATTTTGACACTATTCATTTATTTGAATTTAAATAAAATATATACAGAAGATATGTTCAAAATAAAAGCTTTAATAGATTCATAAACTGTCATATGTATCTAGAAAATTAGTGGAGAACATTAAATAATTAATATAATATTTATTTTATTATTTTTAAAATAGTTTATTTGGTTTATCTCTTAATAAAATAATTACTACATCATTTTTTGTATAATTATTTAATATACTTCTTTGTTTCATAAAAAATAAAAATAAAATCCTATGATGAAGATAAATCTATTACCTTTCCCAATAATACTTTTAATCTAATTTATCATCTTAAAATCACAATATTTAAATTGTTATATTTATTAAATTATGAAGGTGACAACTTTGGCATCATTTAAAATAAAATAATATAAGTGTCATAATCCTCTTAATAAGGATCCAAATGCTCACAAATTCTGCCAATGGATTATTAGGGTTTATATATACACTAATAATAAGTTTTCTGAAGATTTTTGGTCCTTTTGATATGTATTAATATTTCAATAAAAACTATATTATTGATTTTTCACTAAAAAAATATTTCTGCATCCCTATTGTGTCATAATTAATGATAATTATTTAATACCTAAAAATTATAAATAAATTTATATGATGTAGATAATTTCATTAGATTTCTGGAGACTATTAATTTTTGATGTTTCATGACATTTATCGCTAAATTAAAATTAATATACTTATAATATTTAAGAGAGTGACATGTTGTCACTTTCTTTGGTTTTAATAATAATTAAGTTATTTTAATGGAAAAAAGTACATTAAATGATTCTAATCCAACCCTTAGGTGATATGGGTCTATGTTTAGTCACCCAATATGATTTTGGCAGGTGTTAGGTTAATTTTATAATCTTATATTTACCCTTAATTACCCTATTTACCCTTAACTATGGTAAATAAAATTTACCGTAGTTACTATTCATAAAGCCCAAAAATAAAAATTATCTTATTAACATAATTTGGACCTACTGATTCCAAATATGGAATCCATTTTTCCAAATTCAATTCACAAAAGTTGCAGAAATTAAATTAAAATTAATCCTGTTGTCGAAAGAAAATGGGTTTTTGTTTAAAACATTGCAAAAGATTGAATTGATTTAACCTACGAATTCAAGGTAAAATCAATGCTAATGACATAAATTATATTAAATGGTAAAAATATATTCTATTTATACTTTAAAACCATTCAATATTATAATTTAACCACATAAGTTATT
The DNA here is from genome assembly GCA_963277665.1 of Viscum album. Classification (NCBI taxonomy): domain Eukaryota; kingdom Viridiplantae; phylum Streptophyta; class Magnoliopsida; order Santalales; family Viscaceae; genus Viscum; species Viscum album. The sequence goes on along the minus strand of OY728152.1, from coordinate 766,977,299 downwards.
ACGATGAAAAAAGTGGTTTTTAATTAAAATATAGCCTGTTTTTACTATTCATTAAAATATGAAAGTTATCAAAATAAGATGAAAAAGTTATCCAAGGTAAAATTTTATATGCTGATTCCAAATAATAATTTTATTTTGTAAAATTCAACTTATAAACATGTCAAAAACGAGATTTAAAGTTGGGGCGCCATCAAAAGGCGGCAAAACTGTATTTTTTAAAAAATACTTCTTTTACCCGGAAATTTTATTTTGTTCTTATACCATGTTCTAGAAAATGTGTAAGATGAATAATAATGTTATAAAATTCAAAATTTAGTTAATACTATTCATAACGGCCAGTTCAAAATAATATTATAATAATATATCGTTGTTTAGTAACACCCGATATTGCGTACAACACATGCTATCGAGGAAGGTCGTGATTGCGTGTAATGCAAGCCAAGTCATGGTTGCGTGTCGTGCAAGCTCCTTTTGGTGTAGCGTACAACACAAGGCATTGATGAAATTAAAATGAATATTTTTCATAAAATCTCGAGGTGTTACAAAGACACCAGTTTGTCTCATTAGAACAACCAATGCATCGAGGAGATATAGTGGGCTCCACCTGTCACTTACTAAGTCCAATACATTCCTTATATAAACAGGTTTAAACATAACATATACATTCGTATTAAAAATTGCATACGAAATGTCAATACATTCTCCATAAAACACGAATGGTATAAAAATAACACATCCATAGATAAACATTTCACAAAACCTTCAATACAATATGGAAGTTTTGTATCATAATAAATCAACTTAAAATAAGCTTAAAATCCATCAAAGGATGTTGAAATAGATGAAATAAAAACTATTTTAGAGAAATATTTCTTTTTGAAATCATTTAAAAGTCACACATTTATAAAGGATGTAATTTAAAATAGATTTTGGAATCAAACTGTCCCATACCACATTGAAACTTTTGAAAAGAAATATCATTTCAATACATTCATGTCCATATAAATAAATCCTTAAAATCATTTTGAAAATATGGACATTAATTAAAAAGATTTAGAAAGACAAATATTTAAAACATTTAAAATTATGATCTTGATAAATAGTACCTTTCACAAATTCATAAAATATTAATCATGAAATAATTTAAAAGTAACATAATTATAAAAAAACATTTACTTTAAAAAAATTCTTATAAGCTTGTAAAGGAATCTTCGAAGATTTTATAATGGCGGAAAATAGCCGCACCCGCTATATAAGTTAAAAAAAAGACATTCTTACCTTAATTCTGTCGAAAAGGTTAAAAATGACCTTATTTGGAAAAAGATGGATATATTCCTTTATAAACTTCTTATAAAAAGTAAAACAAGGGTATAAATGACTTTAACCCATATTCTGTAAAATAGTAAGAATGTTTTGAAATACATGTTTAACAAACATGGATGTGGAAGGTAAAGAGTTCCCAGTAGATAATTACGTATAAAAAACCTCAGATAATGAAGAGATTGTGAGGTAAACCATTACCTTGTACTTTTCCTTGGTTGAGGGTAGGTTAACCTCCTGTATAATGGTGAAATAATTTTTATTAAATTATACAAGAATCATATACATTAATATGATATCATATATGATCTTTTAACATTGCCTTGTTAATAATATCATAGTATTATCGTCATTTTGGGTGTTAACTTACTCGTTTTATTTTATATGTTTTGTTACATAATTCATTTTTATTATGGATAGGTTGTATCTTATTATATACATAATTATATCAAGTACTTAAACATTATTTTTAAACATGAAATGAAAATTACTCTTTCATGGATACGATGGGGAATGAATCTCATCGCGTTCGTGGAGACGGTAGTCCGTACGTATGCACGAGCGACAATATCATTATTTAGATATTTAAATAATATATAATTGGATGTTATATCATATATACAGAATCATTATCATTTTATATTTATTATTTACATCAATTAAACATCATTATCATACCCATCCAAATAATAATGTTTTTAATAACAATTACACCACGACGTGGAGATGGTAAGTCTTACGTACGCACGTATAGTGACATGTCATTCAAAGGATGGATAGAATACTGAATATGGTTGTACCATATTTATAATAATATCAAATTATATAGAAGATACTAGAGTTATTATTTTATAATTAAAATAACAATTAATGAAGAAGTTGAAGAAGAAAGGAACTTGAAAGAGGGTGGTGAAAACATTATCTCTTCTTCGGGTTCATCCTTTTTATTTGATCAAAATAGATCCCTATGATGGAAAAATGATCAAACTAAGGCCTCTAGGTTGAATTTTGGGATTTTTAGAGAATATTTGGTAAGGGTTTTGCCAATTCAAAATGCTTTGAAGTTGTTAATTAGAGGGAAGGGGAAGTGCTCTTTTATAAGAGGGGTGAGGGGCAGCTTAGGAAATGCTAGAAATATTATTTTATAATAAATTCATATTCGGATTATAATGGCTCAAAAGTGGATTAATTAAAGTTTAAGGTGGGAATAGGTCAAAAATCACTCAACCAATAGATTTTAGATAGGTTGGTGTCACTATATTAACCTTATCTTTTAGTTTTAACTCTTAGTTAATTAGTTTGACATTTACCATGTCTCTTGTATTTTTTTATTATATAGTCAATAAACTTACTATATACATCCATGAGACCCCCAAGTGGTCCATTAATAATACACCTATCATTATATAATTCCTTTGGCCGATCCTTAGATATTTACTAATAGAATATCAATTAATAATATAATATTTGTTTTAAAACTCATTTATGTCTATTTTGACACTATTTGAAATATTGTTTTTTCTAAATTTATAACATCATTATTACTTCGAAAATAATTCATTTAATCAACCCTAAAATGTCATATTAACCTATAAAATTAGTGTAATTCATTAAAAGTCTCAAATTATATTTATTTGGGTATTTATAATATCAATTATTTTAATATTTCACTAATAAGGAAATTACTGAATCACCATTGTGTCATATATAAATTAAATTATTTAATATCTAAAAATTATAAATAAAATATTATTATGTATTAAATATTTTTATCTTTCTAATGAATATTTATAATCGAATATATCTTATGTATAATCCAATATTAAAAATGTTTTAGTTATTTAACTTTGATTTTATCTCTTTTAACTATTCTTTGAATTAAATAATAATAAATGTTCTAATCTAATCCAAGTCGACCAAAGAGGTTTATATTTTATTCCTAAGGTTTTTTTTTTGTCGAATTATACTTACCCTATAGATTTAGGACATGTTTTAGGGTAACAATAACATCATTATTATCCTTACATACCCGATTTACTTTTAATCGTGGTAAATAAAAATAAAAAGTTATTATTCACCAAAAATTATATTTATCATATTGAACCACATTATACTCCTTGATATTAACCGTGTCTCTCGGATTTTCTAAATTCCACACACAGAAGTGGTAAAATTAAGTTTTATGTAAATTTTCAAATTCTCCTAGGAGATAGGTAAAAGACGGTGAAAACTTCAATAAAATTTTTATATATCTAAAATTATTATAAACTGAATACAATTAATTACATTGAACTTATATAGGTATTATGTATCTATTTTGACCTAAAATAAATTAAATAAAATAAATAATCTTTTAAATAAAAATTCTGTTTTAAACTATAACTCAGTGTTTTTCACTATTCATCAAAAATTGAAAGTTTTTAGAAAAATACCAAAATTTCACCCTAGTCTAATTTTGATATTCCGAATACAAAAATGAATACCATTTTTCAAGAAAAAATTTATAAAATTTCAAAAAGTGGGTATTTCTATTCCTAACGGCTAGTTTGATTGGTTGTGGTGTGTGTTAGAACTCGAAGTTGCATACAACACACGCTACTGAATTATTAAAAGAGAAGCGTACCGTGGATGCTTCGGGTGTTACAATCATATCCTGGGAAAATGAAACATAAGAAAGGGGTGAGCCCAAATGATCAATAAAAGTAATAAATATAGCAGAAGATAAGATAAACAATAGTCATAGTGAATAATTGAAAACACATATCTTTACAAATAATAAACATGAATACATTACGGAAGAAATATTAGCTGACAAAATAATTCCATAATAAAACATAGTCATGGGTATTATACTAGTCAAATAACCTCACTAACCATCAATATTATTTTCATAATGATGGAATGTATAAAGCGGGGCATTCTGAAACATTTTTTCAAGGACTCGGCCAAGACGTCTAAAATGATTAAGGCCTCGGCCAAAACTATATATCCAATTGGGAATTTCCTAGTCCAATTCCACATCTAATTGTCTCATGATACCTTCTGATGCACTGAGGAGCTATAGCAAGCTCCCCCCCATCACATACTAAGTCCAATACATACATCATTTGAAAAGGTTGAGACATAACATAATCATTTGTATTAAAATAGGAATACAAAATGTCAATACATTAAACATAAACCATGAATGGTATAAAAATAACACACCCACAGTCAAGAATATCAAAAACCCATATATACAATATGGAATATTTTTATTAGAACAAATCAACTTCGAACAAGTGTAAAATTTATAAAATGATGTTGACATAGATGAAATCAAAACTATTTGAGAGAAATATCTCTTTCTATTTTGAAATCAAGAGTCACATAATTATAAAAGAAAACATTTATTTTTTAAATATTCTTATATTCTTGTAAGGGAATCTTCGAAATGTTATAATGGTGGAAAATAGCTACACCCACTGTGTAAGTTAAAAAACGAAATTTTTACCTTAATTTTGTCGAAAATGACATAAAGTACCTTGTTTGGAAAACAACGGAAACATTCCTTTAAAAACATATATGGTCAAATAATGGTATAAATGACATTAAACAATTTTCTAGTAAATAGTAAAATAAATTTGAAATACATTTTTAAGAAAAAACATATGTGGATGATAAAGAAGTCCCAGTTGATACTTATGTATTAACAACCTCGTATAAGTAAAGAGATTGTAAAATTAACCCTTACCTAGTACTTTTCCATAGTTGATGGTATGTTGAACTCTTTTATAATAGTTAAAACATTGTTATTAAATTATACAAGAACTATATACATAAATTTTATATCATATATGATCCTCAAATATTGCTTTGTTAATAACATTTCAGTCGTATCATCGTTTCAGATTTTAACTAATTCGTTTTCCTTTATATGATTGGATATGTAAGAAATGTTTTTTATGGATAGGATGTATTTGATTCATATCCAGATTGATATTAAGTTTTTAAACATTATTTTTAATCATATAAAGAAAGTTATTATTCAATGATTATGATGTGGAATAAATATCATCGCGTTCATGGAGAGGGTAATCCGTACGAATGCACGAGCGACAATATCATTATATTGATGGTGAAATCATAATTAATTGGATGGTATATCATATATACAGAATAATTAAAATGTTATATTTATTATGGCCATAAATTATACTAATTATTATACCCATCTAAATAATTAAATGTTTGAATAAAAACTACACCACGACATGGAGACGGTAAGTCGTACGTACACACGTATGGTTCCATGGTCATTTATAGGATGGATAGACTAACGAATATGGTTGTACTATATTTATAATAACATCTAAGTATGTATAAGGTATTGGGGTTATTATTTTGGTATGGAAACAACAATGAAAGAGGATGTAGAAGAAGAAAATAACTCGAAAGACGGTGGTGAAAATATTTCCTCTTCTTCAGGTTTTTCCTTTTGTGTTGATCAAAAGGGATTCTTATGTTGGATTTATGATCAATGTAAGGACACTAGGTCGAATTGAGGGTATTTTGGAGGATATTGGATCAGGTTTTGGCCAAGATAAATGGCTTTGGAGGTGTGATTTTGAGAGAAGGGGAAGTAACCTTTTAAAAAAGAGGTGAGGGTCACTTTCGAAAAGCTTGAAATATTATTTTATTATACAATCATATTCGGTTTATAATGGCTCAAAAATTATTTATTTTGAGTCTAAGGTGGGAATGGGTCGAAAAACACTTAACCAATTGGTTTTATACAGGTTTAGGTCACCATATTAACATTATCTTTTAGATTTAACTCTTGGTTAAATATTTTAACTTTTACCATGTCTCCTTGTATTTTAATATTATATGTTTAATAAACATACTATAAAATGAAAATAGAACCCAATGTGGTTACTTAATGACATATATATCATTATATAAGTCTTTTGGATGATCCTTATATTTTTAGGACTATTATATAATTTAGTAATACTGTATTTGTTTTAAAAACTCATTTATGTTAATTTTGACACTCTTTAGTATCTGATTTTCGTTAAAGTCCTATCAACTTCATTACTTAGAAAAAAAAATTCATTTAATAGACCCTAACATGTCATATTATCCTATAAAATTCTTTTAACTCATCTTAAGTCACTATTTACTTTTATTTGGATATTTATAATATCAATTAATTTGATTTTTCATTAATAACGTAATTAGTGCATCATAATTGTGTCATAAATAAATTTAATTATTTAATGTCTAAAAATTATAAATAAAATATAATTTTCTAGGAAATTATTTTAGATTTATAATAAATATTTTTAGATGAATTTATCTTATGTGTATCCCTATAGTAAAAATGGATTAGATATTAAACATTGAATTTAACACTTTTAACACTTATTTAAATAAAATAATAATAAATGTCCTAATCTAATCGAAGTGGACCAAAAGGATCATATTATATTAAAAAGGTTTTTTTTGGTCTAATTACACTTATCCTATAGAATTGGGACCTGTGTTAAGGTAATTATAATATCAATTTTACCTTTAATTACCCAATTTACTTTTAACCGTGGTAAATAAAAGTCAAAAGTTACTATTCACCAAAAATTATTTTCATCTTATTGAACCACATTTCACATACTGATGTCAACCATGTTTCACGGATTTTTGAAATTAAACTCACAGAAGTTGTAAAATTATGTTTTATGAAAATTTTCAAAGGCTCCTAGAAGGTGGGTAAAATACGGTAAAAAGATCAATAAAATTTTATACATCTATTTTTTTTATAAAAATGGAACCTATCAATTAAATTGAACTAATATAGGTATTATGTATCTATTTTGACTTAAAATAAATAATTGTTTAAATAAAAGTCTGCTTTATACAATAAAGCAATATTTTTCACTATTCATAAAAAATTGTATGTTTTGAGAAAAATACCAAAAATTCACCCTAAGTTAACTTTGATATTTCTAATCTAAAAATTAATCCCATTTTGAAAAATAAAATTTATTAAATTTCAAAAAGTTCGTATTACTATTCGTAGTGACTAGTTTGATTTGATGTGGTGTGTTAAAACTCCAAGATGCGTACTACGCAAGCTACTACATTATTCAAAGGGAAATGTATCGTGGATTATTGGGGTGTAACAAATCCCCTAACATTATTAATCCTGACTGACAACAATAATTTCATAGAGTGTAATCACTCACCCCAAACCATCATTAGTTTTTGTGGTAACAAACTAAAAGGACTCTAATTGATATCCTAATAGTATATGTTGGATTACTTCTTAAGTCCCAAGCACAAATGATAATCCACCCCATTGTATGTCCCTTCATCTCCCAAATATCCTTTACTCATGGGAATGAATTCATTAATAATTATTCCATCATTCCTTGTCCATCAATGGATGATATGTGGTATTATACATGGGAATCCTTGAAATGCATGTCCCAACTATTAACACAAATACCTCAAACCTATCTATGGGTAAGGGATGAACCAAACAACCAAGATTATGATTCTTATCTTAAACATGATTCATAAGATTCCTTACTATGTCACAACGTCCATACAAATTTTTCCATGAAACTATTAATCATACCACTCTAATTGAATCATTAATTTGTAATCCCCTTACAAATATGATCTCATGTGATGTTCCCAATCTTCCAGTACATATTTTTTCTCACACAAATCATGACTCGTGTGGGATTAAAAACGGGTGATGATTATACAAGTATCATGATGGTGATTCCACTAATGGGGACTCTTCAATGGGATGTAATCCTAATTATATATCATGTTAAATCAAAGGTTCATACACATTATGAGGCAATTTGGGGAAGCCTTGTATGAATAAGACCCTCTCATGGCCTCTATTATCTCATATTTTATAATTCTGGTTCCCATTACAAGAAATAGTGTACTCCAAATCCTATCATAATTGGATAAGTAGGTTTCCTCCTCGAGGTCCGATGCAAATATTTTTATCCTTACTTTATAAATTTAAATTACATGGTATAGTGACATCATAAAACCCGATACACTGTTGAACAAACTATTTCAGTTTTGATTAATGTTACTAAAAGAAACATAATAAGAATCATATAGTTCCATTACCTTCTCCAACACACCAACTACATCCCTGGACAAAAAAACTCTAGAGCACTGGAAAAATCCCATAAACTAAAGCACAATAAATGAATAAGAGACTGATGGAGAACATATGGCAGACATAGTTATTCTCATTAACACATGGCATGATCAGTTCATTTCCACAAGGGTATCCATCCCCATATCCAAGACTAAGAATGATTTCATGAACATATCATAAATCTATAAGATATCTTAAGAATAGGAAAAAATTCCCCTAAAAAGGGTTTGATGAGCCCAAACTCCCATATTCTCAACCAATGTGGTTTCCAAACCATCCTTGGGTCTTAACACAAAATTGACCACCTACCTTTGAAAATATGTTCTATACCAAGTTATATATATCGGAACCATTGGGATTTTCCATTAAATAATGATATAGTAAACCTAACAGAAACAAATTTTCAACCACCATCATTCACTCAAATTTGAGTGTTAGGAAAAACCATTCCATATTTTTCAAAAAAAAACAACTACCCATTTTTTTAATTTAAAAACCTATAATCTATGAACTAAAAAAATATTTTTACCTGATACAAAAATAAATCATATTAAGAGTATTAGACCTTTTTTTATGATCATAGGAATTTATTATCCACTAATGAGGATACAAACAAGTGTTTAAATAGTATAATTTCCTTGGTAGTGATTATGGAAAGGAATTAATTTTACAATTATATTTACTAATTAAATCATGTAAGTGATGAGAAATTCAAATGATATATCCTAAACTATAAAATAAAATCACTATATATTTTTTTAATCCTCTGATTTATGGTGGGAATTATCAACACCGAAGAACAACTACTAAAGTTCATGAATAAGGTTTGTTTTGGATATCTATTTTCAAGTTTTGTTTTGAATTTTATAGAACATGTATAACCTATCACTTTCAAGGTAATATTTTATACAGAGATAAAATTCTACAAACCCACCTTTTATTTTGTGATGTGTTTGATGTTTTTGGGGTTGAATTCAAGGGCACTTTTTCTAACTATTTTGGTCACCATTCCATTTTAATTTTTGATGAATATGTAACCAAGTGGGGAGAATTAATTCCCACTATAACTGATGATTTTAATTTTTTTCTACGTTTGGAATATATAATATATTTTTTATTTTTGGGATACCAAAGTTTATCATCATTAATCAGGGAACAATCTATTCTATTGAAATTTTATAAGCTATTTTGAAGAAATTTAGGTTTCACCATAGTGTTTTTATACCCTTCCATCCCCAAATAAATGGAATAGATATGTTTTAAAATATTTTAATAAAACATATCTTTGGGTAAAATATAGAACAATATTTTAATTAGTATAGTTTAATATTGGATGATTCTCATTGATTTATATAAATTTTTTTAAAACCGTATTCATACTTTCAATTTTATATTATTGTATGGATTATATTTTATTTCACATATGCAGATAGAGTATAAATATTTTTAGGATGTCAAGAGTTGCAACATGAATCTATTATAAGCTGAATAAATAAATTATACATTAAAGAGTTGAAAAAATTGAAATAATTCTTATAAAATATATAGATTAAAAAAATAGAAAACTAATGCTTTAAATGATGAATTGATCCTCAATAAAGAGTTAAATGAAGAAGGTAATATGATACTTTCTTAATCCATACACAATGAATACCTAGGTTAATGTCATTCAAAATGTTCGAGACCCATTATCTTTACTCAAGATTATACATTTCATGTTATCTATATTAATGATTTATGGAATGAATATCAATTTTCAATAAATGGGAATAGATTAAAACAATAAAGATAATTTTTTCAAGGTCCTATGAGGGAGGAGATTAATTTTCATTCTACTAAATACAATTTAGGATACATTGTTTCCATCATTATAAACATTTTTTGTCCATAATTATAAATTTTTTATTACAAAAATGAAATTTTTTATAATGAAGAAATTGATGAAAATAAGTGTTGTGGGAAGGAACATACTTTTTTACAATAGGATTTTATGTTTTAATTGTAACATTGTATTTCATTTTCATGTCATATAGTTTTTATTTTGTTGATTTTTTTTTGAAAGTTGTATGATCCAAATGAATTCCTATTAAATTTTTAGATCTTATTAAAATGTGTTAACTGATTCGAACCATGGAAATCAATATAAATAAATGCTAAAATGTATTTTTATTTATATTCAAAATTTTCTTCACTCATTCAAGGACCACAGGACTTTTGAATCTCATTCTATGAATAACTTTAATAACTTGAAATTACTTACTTTTTAGGATTATGAACCATTATATTTCCTTCATAGAATCTTCAGTTCTTTAGTGAACAAAACAATGTTTAATCAAAAATATTTTTTTATGTTTCTATCAAAACCATATATCTTTTAGATACTTGTGTTGAATATGATCAAGGTTATACTTTGGATTTCAAATCACATTTATACATAATAAAATAATAAAATTAACATTTCTTTCAAAATCACATGTGACATGGAACAATTGGCTTAAACAACCCCTGAAATTAATTTCAATAAATTTAATCACTTTCATTTCTTGCAGACCACAAAAACACAAGTAAAAAATGAACCATAATATAGTATATAGCTATAACCAATCAATTAAATATTATGGTATTAATATTCCTATATAAATTATGAAATTATGGTTCTCTATTAACTACAAATAAAATAAGAATCATTTAAAAGAAAGAGAAATGAATTCTGAAATACTAAACTTCTTCTAAAAGGTGGGTTAGTCATGAATTTCATGCATAATTAAAAAATATTTTTTATTATTTTTATAAAATTTATTTGAGAAAAATAAAAATTATTTTTAAAATATTTATATGAACATTTTCTTAGGTTGATTATTTGGAATTTTATGAAAAGTATCATTTTTTATAAATAGTTAAATAGATAATTTTAAATGAAAACATCATTTTCATTTAAATAATTTGTAATGGTAAATTATATTTTTAATTCTTTATAATGAATAATTATTGTACATATATGAAAATTAATTCAATTTAGTTCAATTTAATCATTTTCATATTTAATATTGATATAAAAACACTATAAACATTAGAACATTTTCTCTTTGAAAGTATGATTTCCCACCATATCTACAGGATAAATTTTAAATTAAATTTTCCCAGTCCTATGAATGAAGTTTGGAAAAAATTATTACATATTTGTAAGAATAAAAATTTATAGTATCTAATAATATCAACATAAACCTTAACCAAAAAATTTTAGTGAAAATATTAAATATTGTTTACAAAAGTCAAGGTATAAATGTGTTAATAATAGGTTAAAATAAGAAGATAAATGTTAAAATGACCTACGAAATAGTAAAAAATCATTATATTTCCATATTTTCACCTTGAATTCCAAATTTAGAATCTAATTTCAGTTGTAATATTTTTTTTCTAGTGAATTAATTTATCATTTTGTATTCTTTATGGAACTTTTTGAGTAATTACAAAGGAGGTCACCTTTCCCAACCTATAGAAGGGAACTCCCTCTCCTTAAATCATCACACCTACCAATAAATTTGGATCATCCATAACCATAAATATTCTCTCTAAAAAATCTTTTTTAATTGTGTGTATAGTGTACTACCACCTTGGGAACCGATGTATTTTGTTTTTCATCTCCAAATTTAAAGAATATATATAATAGTGAATTTACCAAGTTCATGTGATATCTATGGTATTATTATAATTAATTAATTTTAAAATTATAAATACATTATTATGTATCATACCATTTCAAATACGATATCATCGCTATGGTGAGTGGCGGATAACCACCTTGTGAAGTGATGTGATTTGTTTTTTACATACACACTACATGGATTGTAATAAAGATATAATTAATTAATATATATTATATTTATTATATTATATTTATTATTAAAAACTAATATATCTCTAACTTCCATACCCTTTCACCTATTAAGGTAATGATATCATTGTTCATGCATGCATATAACCTATTGTCTCCGTGAAGCGATGCAATTCATTTTTCAGGAACATAATTTAAGAGTGACACAAATATTGTATATTGTGAATAAAAATTATGTCATAAAACTATTATAATATAAGATAAGAAGAATATATATAATATTCACAATAATTAGGGCTTTCATTAAAAAATACACATGAAAAAACAAGGCCATTAACATCCGAAACCATAAAAATAATGAATTATTATTAAAAAATGGGTGATGAGATGTTATAAAAGGATAATATATAATATGATAAATAACAATATGGTTCTATAATAAGTTAATAACATCTTTAAAAACACAATTTATAAGGTTAAATCACATTCAACTAAAATAAATCTTGGGGTGAGGGATTTTATAACTATTTTGTTTCACTAATGCACATTAGTATGTTAGGCGTCAATTTATTTTATATGGTGCATATACTACCCATTATAAATGTAATATCATTATTTATTAATAATTCATTGTATTTTTATTTTATATTTGATTTATTTCATCCAAGGGGGTTTCACATAAAAGTTACCATGTAGTAATGAATTGGTAACTCAATTTATTTTCATTGGGTTATATTACTTCATCATCATCATTAATATTCTAAGATTACATGTCTAATGAAATTTGACAATAAATTATAGTAGTTCTCATTTTTGTATGTTTATTTATTTTTGATATACATAATATATTCATTTATTTATTCTAGCATCAACATTATGATCTTATTAAGGGTTCATTTCATAATATCATCATAATCTAGATTTTTTATTCTTTTATTTTAGTTGGATGAAATTATTTATTCATTGTTTAATAAAATAAATTTTTTCATTTTCATATGTTTATTCATGAAATTTTTTATTAATAATACAAATTTTCTACTACTTACTACATAAAATTATTGAGAAACATTTTTTATAGAAATCCCACTTTATTTCTCCCTTCGAAAAAAAATATTTTTTATTCAAAAAACTTATTTCTGAAAAATATTTCCAAATTTTTTATCCATATAACAAATATTTATTAATTTAATTTTTAAAAAATCTTTTTTAAAAACAATTTAATCAAATATTCATTTAATTTTGAACATAATGCCCATTTTTCTTTTATAGATAATCTCAAAGGAATCATTATTATAATGTGGGAAGAATGGATATTTTTTAAATAAATAATTACAAATAAAATGTTTTATTGATTCAATTATATGTTTAAAAATTATTTTAAATGATAATTATTTTCAAATGGTTTTTTGAACATTTGGTTTTAAAAGTGAAATTCAAAATCAAATGGATATATTTATTAAGAATATTTGTTATGCTATATTGTTAGAATTTATATTCAAAAACAAATAAAAAATTAATTATAAATACAATGGGTATATGTTGTATTGATACCATACTTATTCTTTATATGGATGGTTAATTTTCATTTTAAACAAGTAAAGTATCCAAATTCACTTTCTTGATTCATTTTTTATTCATTAACATTCCCATGAAATATTTACATTGTTGTGATCATTTGAATTAAATGTCCTCTAAATATCATTATTATTTTACATGGATATGTTAATTTAATAAACCATATATCATTTTTATGTATAGTGTTCTAAATTGAAGTTTATTTGTGTATTTTAGGAAATATTGATATATCCATATTTACTCAATACATAAATTTGATGATAAGGAACAATTTTCATGAAATAAATCGATTTTTCAATATGTGATGAATTATTCAGAGCAGTAGAAAGGGGTAGGCCCCAGTATAATATCACCTCATGATGTAGTGGTGCATCGCATGACATAACTAAGCGTGTTACCATTAAATATGATTTTACCTAATGTTTTAAACCATCATGTGAATGGTATTAATGGTAGAGGTATCATGATGCTTGATATCATAGACTCTAATAATTAATCATTTCATTCATTATCAATTAGGGTATTATTATCCTTGAGATTTTCCTAATGATATTATTCTAGATGAATTTTATTCTCAATTTATTGATTAAACGGAATTTGTTTCTAGTTATTTACATTTCCATATTGATTATGCCTTATCTAATTTTGATAACCATGTTATTAAATAAAATGGAATGTGTATTCCCATTAATTACCTTTCTGTATTGGTTATTATTTATTGATTCAAGATATCTTCCATAATACATGTCCCTTACTGATCATTTCAACTAACTCCAATTTTTTTCATTTCCCTAGGGTTCCATTAAGTGTACTATTATAAGGCCCCGACCTTAAACATTACTTAATATTGAATTAAATGAATAATTCACATTGAGGATCTTTTCAGATTTATAGTTTTAGAGAATTAGGACATAACTATTACATCTCAAAAGATTACAAAGTAGTCACTTCTACAAAATTTCCAAAAAATAAAAACTCTTAAAAAGAAACATGTCTAGTTCCATATATTAGATAGCATGACTTTCCCTTGATCCCATCCTTGATCCTACTCCACATTAAGTCCTGTGAAAAACATTTCAAAAAAACTTGGGGTGAACATAAAAATCTCAGCAAGGGATACACAAAGAATGAAAACTGTTAGTTTTTCAAAGAAACAAGTAAACCATGTATACTTTATCAATGTAATACCTTTCACCTTTAGGAAGTAGTAAAAAACTCTTCACTGAATAAAATATCATCACTTACCCTTTTGTAACCAAAAGATTACCATAAAGCCCATATAAAGAACACATAACATATAAAGGTAACTTGGGACATAAACATACTTAAATGGAATAACCATACGGTTGACTTCCACACATACTTAATGGAATAGCCATACGGCCGACTTTCATACCCAATGCATTGAAGGTTATAACGTAACCACCCGTCCTGGTATTCACGGCACCACCCGTCATATGGTTTATCACGTAACCATCTGAAAAATGTCCATGTACCATCATTACACATAAAATATTGAAAATATAAACATTTCAATAAGAAAATTTCAGCTACAATCACAATAGGTAATTCCAGGATATTGAATAAATCAATCCATTTTCAAAAATCATTTAAAAGAGATTTTTGAATCAAAGTGTCCCATACCAATTTGAAGATTTTATTGGAATTATAATTTTAACACATTAATGTCCATATAAATAAATAATGAAAACCATTTTGAAAACATGGACATTAAAGATAAAGATTTAGAATAATAAATCTTTAAAACATTTAAAATGATATTTTTTTGTTAAAGAGTTTTTAACCAAATGAGAGACTCTTGAATACAAATAATTGTGGAACAACATTTAATCCGAGCTTTATAATATCATGAGAATAAAGGTGTTCATGATATAATATTTCAAAGGACGGTATACACACCATATAAGAGTTAATTGGTGCATAACAACAATGGAATCTCAATGGAAATGTAAATTGAGATGAAATCCATTATAAAGATGGTATCCTTAAATTAAGGATAAATCTATCACATAATTATGTGTGAGAAATAAAAATACACCCAATATAAGTGGATATTATGTGAGAAACAATCAGATTTCATTCACACATATTCATAGGATGACATGTTCAAGAAGTACAAGTTGAACCCAAAGAAATCAAAATTTGGATAAGATGTTCCCTTGTTAAAATTCGACAGCCTAACGGCGTCACATAAGATTTTACAAAAAGGGTTAATGAGAGAGATAAAGGGGATCTCCTCACTTAGACATAAAATTTACATAAATAAGGATATAGAAGAATATATCCCAACATAATAGTATGTGAATTAAAAGACATAACAAAAGAAGTATTTAAAAAAGGAGGGTGAAAGGTCCCCTTACCGAGTTGGGTAACTTTCGAAACGTACAACCCATGGATGAAGGGTCATACAAGGAAAATGTCAATACCCATAAATGAAATTATACTACACATAGTGTATAATAACTTGCATTACATACACCACTCAAAGTAAATAGTGGAAAACGTATCATAAATGTCACGAGAATAAAAGTGAGATGAAAAATCCCTTATGAAAACTCAGCAGCCAAACGATGCCACTTAAAACATCCAAAGAATGGTTTGATGAGATTAAATAGGGTCTATCGTCATATGAACATAAAAATTACAGTAATAGGAATATAAAATAACATCACAATCATAAGATAGATGAACATAAAATGAATGACATAAAAGAGTGTGCTTAAAAGGAAAGAGAGGAGTAGGATCCCTTACCTCAGGTCCGACTTGACTCGATCGTTCTTTAACGTCCTGAATAATATAATTGAGTTAATTTATACTTTCTTAAGAACCTTTTTCTGGTTCATTATTACTTTTATATCACTTATTACCATGTTATAATGATTATTTATTCATTTAAGTTAATAATGTTTGTTTTGTCGATATATGGTTCTTAAGTCGAAAGTGGACTTCTTACAATTACATATTGTTCGTGTGGTCAAAGTTTCATTATATCCAGAATGATATTCATGATTTGGATATCATATATATCATATATATCTACAATATACATGTATTTATAATATTACATAATCATTTAGACGTAAGAAATGAAATGCACAATTCATGGAGACGGTAAGCCGTACGTACGGATGAACGCTTGTTTCATTTCTATCTCATACTTTAATGGAAAGAAAATAATAATGATATAAAGGTATATTATAATTCCAGTATAAAATCATATATAATAACTTTAAATCCATCCTTTATACGTCCTAGATATGGCATTAACGAATCAAATCACTTTGAGGGGGCGGTAGTCCGCACTTCCTAAAATGAAATTATCGTGTTTACCCACAATGGAAACCATAAATTTATGCCACAAATGAAAAATAAAGAAGATTAAGTAAAACAGAAATATATTATATATCATATATTAATATATTGACATCTTAATAGCCACCTTTGAAGGTGTTATATGAGTGTTGAACAGTCATCATTTCGTGAGGCAGAAATTCTCCATCCACAGAAACATTATGTTCTTTGACCATTAGATGTAGGTGTTTGTAAGTGTAGCTCGAATGCTTATTATAAAAAAATCCTACTATATTTAAGATACTTTATTTTTTACAAAAGAAAATAATAAAAAGAGTTTAGGGGGTTGGAGAAGAAAAATAAAACAAAAGAACACAAGAGAAGACTGTAACGACCCAAAGTTTCATTAATGGAAAATCCCTCCTGATCTAGTTAAATGTTTCTTTATAAAAAAAATGTTTTTATAAGATGTCAACTTCTTTATTTTTATGTTAAGATTTGTGACCGTTACTTTTATAGCCGTTGAACAGTGATCATCTGAGTAGTATAAATATAAGGCTTTAACGAAACCATTTCTACTCAGACAAAGGAAGCGATGGCCTCATCCAGTAGAATTGCCCCTTACGAAGCCCATTTGTCGGATCTCGGAAAAGAGGTGGCGTCTTTGGGCTTTGCCCTTGACCAAGCCCAAGTTGAGCTTCATCAAGTCAATCTCGAATGTGATCGTCTACGGGAAAAATGGAAGTTGATAGAGATTACCACTCGAGCGATGTAATTCGAGCAACCCCAAGAGTCTGTCACCATCGCACACCTTACCCTTAGGTCTTATGCAGCTATTTTAAGGGGTTATGTAACAAATAAGTAGCACCATGTTCATGTACATTATTTTTTTTATATAATAATGAATATAATTTCTAGTCATTTTTGATACATTGTAATTAGTTTTTAAAGTACAAACGGTGTTTGAAGTTATTATTTAATTAAGAATTATATTTTATTAAATTAAAGGATTTTTGAATTAAATAATATTTTAATAAAATATTATTATTAATATTAAATTAATTTTTATTAAATATAAATGATCTTATAATTTTATGAATGCAATTAAAATTTTTATTAAGGTTTGAAAGCCATTTCTGTCAAAACCCGTGATTTTTTTATAAATGTCGGTTTTTATTTTAAAAGTGAAAATTCACATATTTGGAAAATTATTTAGATAAAATAAATATTATTTTTGGAATCAGGACGTTGAAATTATCCAACGGTGAATTTTTCATAATTTTCTGAGACAGTCAAATTTTTGGGTAAAAATTAAATACCATTTAAATATATAATGTGTTTTATGACATCATAATGACCCAATGGTGATGTAATAAAATACCATAATCCTTATGTTCGGCCAATATGTGTTTTATCATTAAAATAATGAGGTTTTGGGTTTGTTTGACTCACTATTCAAAGCATTAATGGAGCCCTCAAGACTTATTCACCACTTTGCCTTTTTAAATTAATTTCCATGGGAGTGTGACTCACCTCCACATAAGCAACCCTAATTTTTTAATAAGTTCGGACCTTGGACTTGTAAAATATTATTTTCCTATTTCCTTTTCCATAAACCACGGTAAAATACCATGGGATGGTTTGTGGTTTGGATTATTTTAATATAAGGGGTCCCAAACCTAAATAATAAAGAATTCTCTCACCGTTCCCATATAAACCCACCCAAGCTCCCACTTACTCCTTACTCAAAGCCCTTGAAGTTCGTCCAACCTCTGCCCTAATCTCTCTAGAATCCTCTCAAGGTGCCCCAAGCTCCCAAGAAGCCTCTCACAAGCCTCTCTCTAGCCTTTGGAAGCACACTTCCAAGTAAGGGGTTTTCTTCGTTTCTCATTGTTTTTTGTCAATTTTCTTTAAGTTGTATTTACCTTTCTATTTAAATTATGAATGTTGGGGCATGGTTTCGAACCTCCCCCATACTGTCCTCTTATTGTTTGAATGATGGGAGAACCCTTTCTCTCTCATTAAATGCCTCCCATGTACACCCGTTACTATGCCGAAATTCCGAAAGGAACTTCTCTCTCTTCTTTTACATTCAAGTAATACTTTTGTATCATGAATCTAAATTCCATTTCTATTGTTAGGACATGTATATATATTATCTCCTTACTGTCCATTACATGTAAATATGATGAGGAACCCCTTTCTCTCTCATCAACCTTTTTTATGAATTCTTATGTCACGCCGTTACGCTGCCGAAATCGCACCGATTTTCTAAGCCAATGTCTTTGTGTAGTGAATACCATGCCCATTTCTCCATCAAGGGTATTCACCTTTATGCACATTTACATATTGATTATAAATTTTCATGTATGAATTCCACATTCCCTTATCGTGGAAGAAATGATTATGTTTTATGAATCCATGTTTTATGATCCATGTGGCACACTTATGCATGAAATGAAATGTTTAAGAAGGGTGCGCCCTTTATAGCGCTCCAATGCATTGGGTAAAGTATAGTATCATGATACGTCATGTGCAATGAGTGTTGACTCATGCTAATTCAAGTGCAATGAGGGTTTACTCGTGCTTCAAGTGCAATGAGGGTTTACTCATGCTCCATGTGCAATGAGCCTTGGCTCATGCTAATTCAATGTTAAGTGTTGTTGCCACATTTCCATGTTATGATTATCATGCTTTATCATGCCTTTATGTTCATGTCACTCTTATGCTCTATTGATATGCCTATTGCCTAACATGTATTGTACTCCTCATGTTATTCATTGTGTACTCCCTTACTGGGCTTTATAGCTCACCCTTTTCTTATGCATGTCCTCAGGTTATCCAATGCAATGCTAAGTACGAAGGAATGTAGTGGTCATGTAAAGGAAGTTTTCAATAAGGATGTTGTATTTCAAGTTTAAAGTTTTTATGTAATGATCCTAAGCCCCAAAGACACTAAACCTCTCGATCCACTTTGTTGTATCAAGTGAATTTTTATGTAATAAAGCATGTTTAAGTTGTAATAAAAAGCAGGGTTGTCATAGTTGGTCTCAGAGGATAGGTTTAGTTATTTTTGGGATTAGGAAACCCTAGTAAAGCCTTAGATACAATACTAATCATAATAAAAACATCCCTAAGTTTTGGTAAATACTATGTAAGTGGTTTATCAAACAAATGCATCCCTGTCTGGATACGAGCAGGTAGAGGCGGCTCTGGCACAGATGTATCCTAGGGGTAAAACCCGAAAACACCGCTTTGAGCTAGACTCGAACGGGAACTGGTGCACGACAATGGGCCTTGCTGCACTCTTGGTTACGACACTCCCGGGGGATATGTTTTGATAAATTCACAATCTTAGTATGAACCCTTATTAAGGGAAAAATGCCCCTAAGGATATATGTTAGAAGGAAGATCATGAAAAGCCTGGATTGAATCCTATAGACTCATGAGTTAAAGAGATTAAAGTTTATTTATAAGTCATCAACTTTTGTCTTTGGATTACCCTTTATGTGTTACCCCAAACTTTCCTTTTATTCCAGCCAATGGCCGGTAATAGGAGAACTCGGGCTAACAACCGTTGTGAAGATCAGTGTGATGATTGTACTTATGAGATGCCCAATCCAATGGGAGCGGGAATCGCGAACTTTGTCACGCTTCTCTCTCAGCTAACTCAAGTTTTGAATAGAAGCACTGGTCAAGAGGAATGGTCAACCCCCCTAAGAAAGAACAAGTTGCTATTGAAAGCTTCATGAGACAAAGGCCTCCTACTTTTAGTGGATCATCCGATCCCATGATTGCTGAACAATGGATCAACTCCATTGAAATGATATTCTCCATCCTCCAATGCTCTAAAAAAGAGAAGGTTCTCCTGGCGGCTTATCGTATGGAGGGTGAAGCTGATCAATGGTGGACGTTGATCAAAAATACGAAGCCTGAGGAGGAGATCAAGGCTTTGGAATGGAAGGTATTCCGGAAGATGTTTTTCGATAAATATTTTCCACGCACCCTCCGTCTTAAGATGGAAAGGGACTTCCTTTCCCTCAAGAAGAAAGATGAGGAATCTATGGGAGCGTACGAGGCAAACTTCACAAGGCTTGCACGATACGCTTCCGGCTTTGTCGTTACCCCTGAATGCAAGGTTGACCGCTTCTTCGGTGGGCTGAAGCCTAGCTTGCGGAAAGCATTAGCGATCCGTGACTTTGACAGCTATGAGGAAATTGTCCGATGTGCCCTCAAGGTTGAAATGGAGATCGGAGAATCATAGGGGTATCATGGTCACAAGAAGCGGAAGGTGGACTTCAATGCTGGTGGTCCGATGGATAAATCCAACGGCGCTAAGAAATTCCAGCACCCCACTTGCCAAAAGTGTGGAAAAATGCACCGTAGAAATTTCCTTAGGGGGACAAGAAAATGCTTCAAGTGTGGAAGAGAAGGGCACCTAGCTGTTAACTGTCAGCAAGAAGGACCCGCGGCTGCGACGGAGGGGAGGAACACTCCGTTCGAACCTCAACGCGTTGTTCAATGCATTAAATGCAATGAACCGGGTCATTTTGCGAATCAGTGCCCTAATCCAAGGGTTATCGGAGGCAATCAACAACCTCCAAGACAGCAAGGAAGAGCTTTTGCCATCACTTCTGCCGAAGTGAACCCCAACAACGAAGTGGTGACAGGTACGCTAGTTATTCATTCATGAATAGCGAACGTACTTTTTGATTTAGGTTCTACGCATTCTTTTATTTCTAAAAAGTTTAGTAGAACAATCCCTGCACCACCACAAATCATGGAAGTAAAGATGTCGGTGAGTACGGAAAATGGGGAAATCATTACATCCCATGAGTATAAGTCCTCCCCTGTTATAATCTGTGGATTGAATTTCCCGGCGAACCTCATCATACTCCCTTTTGTGGAATTTGATGCAATTCTTGGCATGGATTGGCTTTCCTTATATAGAGCCAACATAAATTGTCGGGAGAGGGAAATCACACTCAATATGGAGAATCGACCCCCGATTCTTTACAAGTGTCAGGAGGAAGATGAATCTCCTTTAGCTCCATCATCTCAAGCATGGATATTACTGCCTTATGAGCACGCATATCTGGCTCAGATGATTGAGTCCAAGGAAGAAACCACCCTTGAAGAAATGCCTATTGTGAGGGAATTCGCTGAAGTATTTCCCGAGGAACATCCTGGTCTTCCTCCAAGAAGAGATGATGAGTTCTCAATTGAACTTATACCTGGGGCGCTACCAATATCCAAGACTCCGTATAGAATGGCTGTGGTTGAGCTTGAAGAACTGAAGAAACAACTACAGGAGAATCTGGATAAAGGGTTTATACGCCCAAGTGCATCACCATGGGGTGCACCAGTCCTCTTCGTCAAGAAGAAGGATGGGTCAATGCGGCTTTGCATCGATTATTGTGAACTTAACAAAATCATGATAAAGAACAAGTATACTCTCCCAAGAATTGATGACTTGTTTGATCAGCTGCGAGGAGCATAATACTTCTCCAATGTCGACTTGCAGTTGGGATATTATCAAGTAAGGGTGAAGAAGGAAGATATCCCCAAGACTGCTTTTCATACAAGGTACGGGCACTATGAATTCATAGTAATGCCTTTTGGACTCACCAATGATCCAGCAGTATTCATGGACTAGATGAATAGAGTCTTTAGAGATTACCTAGATAAATTTGTGGTAGTCTTTATAGATGATATTCTAATATACTCCAAAACCTAGGAGGACCATGAGGAGCATTTAAGAACTGTACTGGAGACTTTGCGCAAGGAGAAGCTCTATGCCAAGTACAACAAGTGTGAGTTCTGGTTGAAGGAGGTCTCATTCTTGGGCCATATCATCACAAGCAATGGGATATCTGTGGACCCCTCCAAAACAGATGCAATTGAGGGATGGCCGAGGCCAACATCGGTAACTGATATCCGTAGCTTCTTGGGGTTAGCTGGATATTATCGACGATTTGTGAGAAATTTCTCACGATTGTCCAACCCTCTTACCAAGCTAACTCGAAAGGGAGTAAAGTTTGCATGGAGTGATGAATGCGAAGAATGCTTCAAGGAGTTGAAAAGGAGGCTTATCACTGAACTTGTGCTCACTTTACCCACAAGTGGGGAGCTTTTTGTGGTATTCAGTGATGCTTCGAAGATGGGCTTAGGATGTGTGCTGATGCAGAATGATAAAGTGATATCCTATGCCTCAAGACAGTTGAAAATCCATGAGATAAACTATCCAACGCATGATCTGGAGTTGGCGGCGGTGATCTTTGCCTTGAAAATCTGGCGGCATTATCTCTATGGAGAGAAATGTGAGATATATACTGACCACAAGAGTCTTAAATATATATTCACACAGAAAGAGCTTAATATGCGCCAGAGAAGATGGATAGATCTCATCAAGGATTATGACTGTTCAATACATTACCACCCTGGGAAGGCGAACAAGGTGGCAGATGCCCTAAGTAGAATGGATCCAGCAATTCTATCAATGATGAGAATTGAGAAGGATCCAATCTTCTTAGACTTGATGAAGATGGATGTGGGAATCATAAAGAAGGGAACATCATCAATCCTTTCACAAATGATTGCTCAACCATCTCTTTTGGAAAGGATAAAGGATGCTCAAAAGGATGATGCAGGAATCCAAGAAAAAGTGGAAGCTATCAAAAAGGGAAAATCCTCGGAGTTTAATGTTAATGAAGAAGGAATTGTGCGGTTTGGGAAAAGATTATGTGTTCCATCAAGTTCGGAGCTGAAGAAGGAACTTTTGGATGATGCACATAGTTCAAATTTCTCTATTCACCTAGGGAGCAGAAAGATGTATCGAGATCTCCGAGAAAACATTTGGTGGGATAATATGAAGAAGGAGATCGCTGAATATACATCAAAGCGCTTGGTGTGTCAGCAAGTGAAGGCAGAGAGGCAGAAGTCTAAGGGGATGATGCAACCATTGCCCATACCAGAATGGAAATGGGAGAACATCACCATGGACTTCTTCACTGGACTTCCAAGGACATCCAAAAGCAACAATGCAATCTGGGTTATTGTGGATTGTCTTACAAAGACTGCACACTTCATTGCTATTCGAGAGGATTTCTCTTTGGATCAACTGGCAAAGATATATATCAGGTAAGTGGTACGGTTGCATGGAGTACCACTATCTATTATGTCTGACCGAGATCCAAGATTTACCTCTAAGTTTTGGAAGAGTCTTCAACATGCTCTGAATACTGAACTGAACTTCAGTACGGCCTATCATCCTCAAACTGATGGCCAATCCGAGCGGACTATCCAAATACTTGAGGATATGTTGAGAGCGTGCTCAATGGACTTTAAAGGAGGATGGGATAAACATCTTCCTCTAGTTGAGTTCTCTTATAATAATAGTTTCCACTCGAGCATCCAAATGGCACCATATGAAGCCCTGTATGGGAAAAGGTGTAGAACACCAGCATGTTGGGATGAGGTCGGTGAACGTAAGCTTCTTGGACCATAAATGGTCGATAAAATGGTGGAGAAGGTGAAAACCATTCAGCAGCATATCAAGGCAGGCCAAAGTCGACAGAAGAGTTATGAAGATAATCGTCGACGAGACCTTGAGTTTAAAGTCGGAGACATAGTGTTTTTACGCATATCTCCGTGGAAGAAGGTCATGAGGTTTGGAAAGAAAGGGAAGTTAAGTCCAAGGTACATTGGCCCCTTCGAGATTCTTGATCGTGTTGGGGCTGTGGCCTATCGACTAGCACTTCCACCTACTATGGCCAAGGTTCATGATGTCTTCCATGTATCCCTCTTAAGGAAGTACATACCAGACCCTTCACATGTACTCTCTTCTGAGGTGGTACAATTAGAAGACGATATTTCTTATGAGGAGCAACCAGTGAAGATCTTAGATCGTAGAGAAAAAGTTCTACGAAATAAGACAATGCCCCTCGTCAAGGTGTTGTGGAGAAACCACAAGTTTGAAGAAGCAACTTGGGAGTCGGAGGATATGATGAAGCTAAGTTACCCACATTTGTTTTAGTGAGGGAAAAGGAAAATTTCGAGGGCGAAATTTCTTAAGGGGGGAATGTTGTAACGACCCAATGTTTCATTAATGGAAAATCCCTCTTGATCCAGTTAAATGTTTCTTTATAAAAAAATGTTTTTATAAGATGTCAACTTCTTTAGTTTTATGTTAAGATTTGTGACCGTTACTTTTATAGCCGTTGAACAGTGATCATCTGAGTAGTATAAATATAAGGCTTTAACGAAACCATTTCAACTCAGACAAAGGAAGCGATGGCCTCATCCAGTAGAATTTCCCCTTACGAAGCCCATTTGTCGGGGCTCGGAAAAGAGGTGGCGTCTTTGGGCTTTGCCCTTGACCAAGCCCAAGCTGAGCTTCATCAAGTCAAGCTCGAATGTGATTGTCTACGGGAAAAATGGAAGTTGATAGAGATTACCACTCGAGCGATGTTATCCGAGCAACCCCAAGAGTCTGTCACCATCGCACACCTTACCCTTAGGTCTTATGTGGCTATTTTAAGGGGTTATGTAACAAATAAGTAGCACCATGTTCATGTACATTATTTTTTGTATATAATAATGAATATAATTTCTAGTCATTTTTGATACATTGTAATTAGTTTTTAAAGTACAAACGGTGTTTTTAGTTATTATTTAATTAAGAATTATATTTTATTAAATTAAAGGATTTTTGAATTAAATAATATTATAATAAAATATTATTATTAATATTAAATTAATTTTTATTAAATATAAATGATCTTATAATTTTATGAATGCAATTAAAATTTTTATTAAGGTTTGAAAGCCATTTCTGTCAAAACCCGTGATTTTTTTATAAATGTCGGTTTTTATTGTAAAAGTGAAAATTCACATATTTAGAAAATTATTTAGATAAAATAAATATTATTTTTGGAATCAGGATGTCGAAATTATCCAACGGTGAATTTTTCATAATTTTCTGAGACAGTCGAATTTTTGGGTAAAAATTAAATACCATTTAAATATATAATGTGTTTTATGACATCATAATGACCCAATGGTGATGTAATAAAATACCATAATCCATATTTTCGGCCAATATGTGTTTTATCATTAAAATAATGAGGTTTTGGGTTTTTTTGACTCACTTTTCAAAGCATTAATGGATCCCTCAAAACTTATTCAACACTTTGCCTTTTTAAATTAATTTCCATGGGAGTGTGACTCACCTCCACATAAGCAACCCTAATTTTTTAATAAGTTCGGACCTTGGACTTGTAAAATATTATTTTACTCTTTCCTTTTCCAGAAACCATGGGCAAATACCATGGGATGGTTTGTGGTTTCGATTATTTTAAAATAAGCGGTCCCAAACCTAAATAATAAAGAATTCTCTCACCTTTCCTATATAAACCCACCCAAGCTCCCACTTCCTCCTCACTAAAAGCCCTTTAAGTTCGTCCAACCTCTGCCCTAATCTCTCTAGAATCCTCTCAAGGTGCCCCAAGCTCCCAAGAAGCCTCTCACAAGCCTCTCTCTAGCCTTTGGAAGCACACTTCCAAGTAAGGGGTTTTCTTCCTTTCTCATTTTTTTTTGTCAATTTTCATTAAGTTGTATTTCCCTTTTTATTTCAATTATGAATATTGGTGCATGGTTTCGCACCTCCCCCATACTGTCCTCTTATTGTTTGAATGATTGAAGAACACTTTCTCTCTCCTTAAATGCCTCCCATGTACACCCGTTACAATGCCGAAATTCCGAAAGGAACTTCTCTCTCTTCTTTTACATTCAAGCAATACTTTCTTATCATGAATCTAAATTCCATTTCTATTGTTGTGAAATGTATATATATGATCTCCTTACTGTACATTACATGTAAATATGATGAGGAACCCCTTTCACTCTCATGAACCTTTTTTATGAATTCTTATGTCACATCGTTACGCTACCGAAATCGCACCGATTTTCTAAGCCAATGTCTTTGTGTAGTGAATACCATGCCCATTTCTCCATCAAGGGTATTCACCTTTATGCACATTTACATATTGATTATAAATTTTCATGTATTAATTACACATTCCTTTATCGTGGAAGAAATGATTATGTTTTATGAATCCATGTTTTATGATCCATGTGGCACACTTATGCATGAAATGAAATGTTTAAGAAGGGTGCGCCCTTTATAGCGCTCCAATGCATTGGGTAAAGTATAGTATCATGATACGTCATGTGCAATGAGTGTTGACTCATGCTAATTCAAGTGCAACGAGGGTTTACTCGTGATTCAAGTGAAATGAGGGTTTACTCATGCTCCATGTGCAATGAGCCTTGGCTCATGCTAATTCAATGTTAAGTGTTGTTGCCACATTTCCATGTTATGATTATCATGCTTTATCATGCCTTTATGTTCATGTCTCTCTTATGCACTATTGATATGCCTATTTCCTAACATGTATTTTACTCCTCATGTTATTCATTGTGTACTCCCTTACTGGGCTTTATAGCTCACCCTTTTCTTATGCATGTCCTCAGGTTATCCCATGCAATGCTAAGTACGAAGAAATGTAGTGGTCATGTAAAGGAAGTTTTCAATAAGGATGTTGTATTTCAAGTTTAAAGTTTTTATGTAATGATCCTAATCCCCAAATACACTAAACCTCTCGACCTTCTTTGTTGTATCATGTGAAGTTTTATGTAATAAAGCATGTTTAAGTTGTAATAAAAAGCAGGGTTGACATAAAGACACTACCTTTAAATCGGGTAACTCTTTTTGATTTGAGCTCAAAGGATTTCTTGGGAAGACTTCTGCACAAATTGATGCTTATAGAAGTAAGAGAGGGATGTGGAGAGACAAAATGGGCAGGGTATGGCCGAGCCAAAGGCTTGAGAGGTGTGGGTAAGGAGGTAGAGGTGGGGGGCTTTTATAAGAGGAGAGGAGGGGCACTCTTGGAAAGTAAGAAATTGTTACTTTATTTTAGAATGAGTTTCGGATTTTAATGGTCCCACATTGAAGTTTTTCGAGGATAAGGTGATAAGGGTTAGAAATGCACTAATACAATAGGTTTTGGAAATGTGTAGGTCTTATATTTTACATTATTTTTCCATTTTATTTAAATCGTTAAATAATGAGGTAATCGATGCATCATCATGGTGTCATAAATAATTTAATTTAGTTAATGTCTAAAAATTATAAAAAAATACTATGATTTAGGAAATCGAATTATCTTTCCAATTAATATTTATAGTCAAAAATCTTACTTGTATAACCCCATATAAAAATTGTTTTAGTAAAACAACACATGTTTGTGACATTTTAATTTTAACATTAAATAAAAAGGTATCAATGTCATTTTCCTACCAAAGTGGCTCTATGGAGTCCCCAAGTTGACCCATGGATTGTCTGGGTCGGCCATGACACATCCAATAAGGGTAGGACATGTGTCTAGGTCATTTTATATTATTAAAACATTATTTTTACCTTAAATTACACTAATTACCTCTAAACGCGATTAATAAACATAAAAGTTACTATTCACCAAAAAATTATTTTAATACCATTGAACCAAAATTTACTTCTTAATTACAACCATTTATGTAGGATTTTTGAAATTCAAATCACAGAAGTGGTAAATTTTCATTTAAACGAAAAATCAGTTTCTTTAACTACCACTTAGTGGTTTCACTATTCATCAAAAATTGATGTTTTTCTGAAAATTACCAAAAATTTACCCTAGGATATATTTGATATTCCGAATTCAAAAATGATTTCTATTTTTCAAAATTCAAAACATATATGTTACATTAATTAATCCAATAATTAATTCCCGCTGTCAGAGCAAATAGCGTGTTTTTATGAAATAATAAGTATCAAAAGATTAACACTAGTTCAAGTCCAATTTCAAGATGAAATTAATTCCAACGACCACTATTAGATTAAATGGTAAAAATATATTCTAATTTAACTTCTAAAACAATTCAAAATATAATCTAATCATATAAATAAATTATATTAAAAATTGGTTTTGAGTTAAAATACAACATTTTTCACTATTCATTAAAAAATGATCTTTATCGGAAAAATACCGAAAATTTACACAAAGTGAATTTTGATGTCCTGATTATAAAAAATAGTTTTATTTGGTCCAATAGAATGTATAAGAGTGGACAAAACTATATTTAATGAATGTTCTCCATCAAATGTTGATAAGTGGACCTTTAGTGAAAATTAGAGTATATATGCCTAAAATTGAATTCTTTTCGTATTTTAAGCCTTTATCAATTATTGGATAAATGTAAAAACATTTAACAAAAATATATAATCATATTTTAGTTATTTCTATTAATTCCCACCAATAAAATGGCTACGTGTTAACTAACATTTAAAATAATTTTATTTTATTATTAGAGTGCAACGTAAGATTTCAAAGGAACTTGTTATTGCGTATTGGGTAAGCCATCAAGCATAGCGTGCCCTTCAAATTAATTTTAAAATTTTATTCAAATAAAGGAATAAATATAAAAATGTCATATTCTTTATTTACCTGGGGTGTTACATCCTTCCCCCCTTTTGGGAATTGTGTCCTCGCAATTATAAAATTTGGCTCGGAAACATCATTGAAAGTACCACATCGGAACAAGAGTCATTAAAACAATCACCTTAAAAGAAAGAAATAGAAGTACAGAGGTCACCCGAGTTAACCCACACTAGGATTCCATGTAAGAAATCATGGAAAAGGAGGAGAAAACATAGGGTCATGTTCTGATGGAGAGTGATAGAAAACATGTTTAGGAGAAAGTTAACCACAAGAAAATCACAAACTTGTGGTGGGTTAAACGGTATTCGATTCCCCAGTAGGAAAAGTTAATAGACAACATTTTCGTTTTAAGTTACATTTTATTGAGGAATTTATTCATAAGGAAACATAATTACTTATCATGTTGACTTTCAACTTTTATTATATTTCTTACACAAACTCATATTTTCTCCAAAAGACGAGTATTTAGGAAGACTTGTTCACAATAAGAGTACTATAATCAACTTCTAGAGAATCACCTAATCCAAAAAAGAGAACTATATACTTCCCATGGCTTTAGACATTAACCAAAACCAAAACCAAACAGGTTAGTAAAAGATCAGATATTCCCGAAAAGGATAACCCTTTATAAAAATAAAATCAATTCTTAATCTCCAAAATTTGTCCAACAAAACCCGAAGTTCAACGGGGACCATTCGATAAACAATTTTTCCATAAAATTATTCAAAGTAAACCAAACTAAGATTGAAACCCAAATATTTGAATGATTTAGTCACATAGTCTTCCAAGTTAAATCGTAACATTTATCTCCAAACAACATCAGTTTCTCTTAAAGTCTCGTATTGAAAAGTAATTAACCTAATCACATATCCTCCATGATAGGTTAATATATTTCCATAGATAACCCAAAATCAACTTACTCTTAATTCATAAAATCATCTAACTAAAAAGAGTCAGTCAAACTAACCAGAGACTTCACGTAGTCCAGTGGTAGGTGGAAAATACCAGTCGCACTTTGGTTGTGGGTTCGATTCCCGTAGCTTTGTCCGACACGACGGGTTGTCACACGGTCTGTGTGTTGTCCTTTTTCCAAACTATATAATTCTCAAATCATTCCCCAAAAAGAGATAAAATCATCAAAAATAACCATAACATTATTTAACCTCAATTTTATCTCATGCCTTTCACTTTCCATCATAACATATAGTAACCCATAATTACCTCAAAAGTAAGGATCATTTAAACCAAAATGGTTCTTTATAAATATGTCCACAAAAGAACAGATAACTATTCCTTGAATAAAATTTTCATATATCAAACATCAGGGTTACACATACTATAAAAAGTCTTCTAATGTAACCCCATCATCAAATGAGATTTAATACTCTTAAGAATTTCACCATAACTCATGAAGACCTTATATGTTGACTTCTTACTAATTCAACATTCTTCAAGATCTATTAACCATTCCTTTCCAACTTATTCTGAAATACTTCTTTCCTACAAACAAAATCATGAATCATATCCTAAGATTCCAAAATAGGAAAACAAATGTTATGAAATAATCCATACCTTTGACTGGTCATTTTCAGTTTCTTCATCCTCAATCGGAATAGAATTAGGTATTGGTAAACGAATATTTGTACGATCTTGGTGATCCCATTCCCAAAACTTCTTCATAGGACATGTGTTTTCATAATGACCATGCACACCACATTTAAAACATTCAATTGATCCCTAAGAAAGAAATTATTTCCCTTTCCTTGAGTCAACTGGATGCTTCCTTTTTCCATGACATGTTATTGCTTTATGACCTTCATTTCCAAATCTATAGCATATTTCTATCCCTTTGAAACATTTTCCTAGGTGTTTCTTTCCACATATTTGACACATAGGATTTTGAACACAGTTACCTTTATTATTATTACCTGTAGTTCCGTAGGGATTTGTTTCTCGCATATATGATTCCTTATAGAAATCACCTAGGTGTAGGTGGTCAATCATGACTCCAGATAGTTGGTTGAGGATAAACACAAGATTTCTCATTGCAGCTCCCATATCATTCAGTTTCTCACTCAGAAAACTATCACAGTTTCCTTCACATCCACTGTTATATTGGTGCCTGCTACATCCATCCATTTACTAAAACCAAAAAGGTCCGTGTGAGTATATCAACAAACCCATCATGTACTAATGAGGAAGATAAAAACTAAGATATACCTACTCATTAACTTTATCTAAAACTAGGACTCTTTCTGATATCCTAACCATTATGGTAATGTCACTTATTCTTAGAGAATACCATAACCTCTAAAGTTATCTAAACCGACTTTGGATACCAACTATAAGGCCCCGACCTTAAACCTTACTTAATATTGAATTAAATGAATAATTCACATTGAGGATATTTTAAGGTTTAGTGTTTTAGAGAATTAGGACATAACTATTACATCTCAAAAGATTACAATGTAGTCACTTCTACTAAATTTCCATAAAATAAAAACTCTTAAAAAGAAACATGTCTACTTCCAGGTATTATATAGCATGACATTCCCTTGATCCCATCCATGACCCTATTCCACAATAATTCATGCGAAAAACATTTCAAAAAAACATGGGGTGAGCATAAAAAGCTCAGCACGGGATACACAAAGAATGAAAAATGTTAGTTTTTCAAAGAAACAAGTAAACCATGTATACATTATCAAAGTAATACCTTTCACCTTTAGGAAGTAGTAAAAAACTCTTCACTGAATAAAATATCATTACTTACCCTTTTGTAACCAAAAGATTACCATAAAACCCAAATAAAGAACACATAACATATAAAGGTAACTTGGGACATAAACATACTTAAATGGAATAACCATACGGTCGACTTCTACACATACTTAATGGAATAGCCATATGGCCGACTTCCATACCCAATGCATTGGAGGTTATAACGTAACCACCCGTCCTAGTATTCATGGAACCACCCGTCATATGGTTTATCACATAACCACCTGAAAAATGTCCATGTACCGTCATTACACATAAAATATTGAAAATATAAACATTTCAATAACAACATTTCATTTGCAATCACAATAGGTAATTCCAGGATATTGAATAAATCAATCCATTTTCAAAAATCATTTAAAAGAGATTTTTGAATCAAAGTGTCCCATACCACTTTGAAGCTTTTATTGGATTTATAATTTTAATACATTAATTTACATATAAATAAATACTGAAAACCATTTTGAAAACATGGACATTAAAGATAAAGATTTAGAATAATCAATCTTTAAAACATTTAAAACAATATTTTTTCGTTAAAGAGTTTTAAACAAAATGAGAGACTCTTGAATACAAATAATTGCGGAATAACATTTAATATGAGCATTATAATATCATGAGAATAAAGTTTTTCATGATATAATATGTCAAAGGATAGTATACACACCATATTAGAGTGAATTGGTGCATAACAACAATGAAGTCTCAATGGAAATGTAAATTGAGATGAAATCCATTATAAAGATGGTATCCTTAAATTGAGGATAAATCTATCACCTAATTATGTGTGAGAAATAAAAATACACCCAATATAAGTGGATACTAATTGTGAAACAATCAGAGGTCATTCACACATATTCATAGGATGACATGTTCAAGAAGTACAAGTTGAACCCAATGAAATCGAAATTGGGTTAGGATGTTCCCTTGTAAAAATTTGACAGCCTAACGGCGTCACATAAAATTTTACAAAAAGGGTTGTTGAAAGAGATAAAGGGGATCTCATCAATTGGAGATAAGATTTAAATAAATAAGGATATATAAGAACATATCCCAACATAATAGTATGTGAATTAAAAGACATAACAAAAGAAGTCTTTTAAAAAAAAGGAGGGTGAAAGGTCCCCTTACCGAGTTGGGTAACTTTCGAAACGTACACCCCATGGAAGAAGGGTCATACAAGGAAGATGTAAATACCCATAAATGAAATTATACTGTACAAAGTGTATAATAATGGGAAGTACATACACCACTCAAAGTAAATAGTGGCAAACGTAGCATAAATGTCACGAGAATAAAAGTGAGATGAAAAATCCCTTAGGAAAACTCGGCAGCCTAACGGCGCCACATAAAACATCCAAAGAATGGTTTGATGAGATCAAATAGGGTCTATCATCATATGAACATGAAAATTACATTAATAGTAATATAAAATAACATCCCAATAATATGGTATATGAGCTTAAAAGGAATGACATAAAAGAGTGTACTTAAAAGGAAAGAGAGGAGTAGGATCCCTTACCTCGGGTCCAACTTGACTCGATCTTTCTTTAACATCCTGAATAATAAACTTGAGTTAATTTATACTTGATTAAGAACCTTTTTCAAGTTCATTATTAATTTTATATCACTTATTACCATGTTATAAAGATTATTTAATCATTTAAGTTAATAATGTTTGTTTTGTCGATATATGGTTCTTAAGTTGAAAGTGGACTTTTTACAATTACATGTTGTTCATGTGGTAAAAGGATCATTATATCCAGATTGATATTAATGATTTGGATATCATATATATCATATATATCCAGAATATACATGTATTTATAATATTACATAATCAATTAGAGGTAAGAAATGAAATGCACCGTTCATGTAGATGGTAAGTCGTACGTACGCATGAACGCTACTTTCATTTCTATCTCATACTTTAATGGAAATAAAATAATAATTATATAAAGTTATATTATAATTACAGTATAAAATCATATATAATAACTTTAAATCCATCCTTTATACGTCCCAAATATGGCATTAACGAATCAAATCACTTTGAGGGGGCGGTAGTCCGCACTTCCAAAAATGAAATTATCGTGTTTACCCACAATGGAAACCATAAAGGTATGCCAAAAAAGAAAAATACAGAAGCTTAAGTAAAACATAAACATATTATATATCATATATAAATATAGTTACATCTTAATGGCCACCTTTTAAGGTGTTATATGAGTGTTGAACAATCATCGTTTCGTGAGGCAGAAATTCTCCATCCACAGAAACAGTATGTTCTTTAACCATTAGATGTATATGTGTGTAAGTGTAGCTAGAATTATTATTATAAAACCATCCTAATATATTAAAGATACTATAGTTATTACAAAATAAAAGAAGAAAAAGAGTTTAGGGGGTTGGAGAAGCAAAATAAAACAAAAGAACACAAGAGAAGACACTGCCTTTAAATCGGGCAACTCTTTTTGATTTGAGCTCAAAGGCTTCCTTGGGAAGACTTATGCCCAAGGTGAGGATTCTAGGAGTAATAGAGGGATGTGGAGAGACAAACTGGCTAGAGTTTGGCCGAGCCAAAGGCTTGAGAGGTGTGGGTAAGGAGGTAGAGGTGGGGTGTTTATAAGAGGAGAGGAGGGGCACTCTTGGAATGTAAGGAAATGTTACTTTATTTTAGAATGAGTTTCGGATTTTAATGGTCCCATATTGATTTGTTTCTACGATAAGGTGATAAGGGTTCGAAATAAACTCATCAAATAGGTTTTGGACATGTTTAGGTCTTAAAGTTTACATTATCATTCCATTTTATTTAAATCGTTAAATAATGAGGTAATCGCTGCATCATCATGGTGTCATAAATAATTTAATTTAGATAATGTCTAAAAATTATAAAAATAATACTATGATGTAGTAAATCGTTTTAGATTTCCAATTAATATTTATAGTAAAAAATCTTACTTTTATAACCACATATAAAAATTGTTTTAGTAAAACAACACATGTTTGTGACATTTTAATTTTAACATTAAATCAAAAGGTATTAATGTCATTTTCCTACCAAAGTGGCTCCATGGGGTCCCCAAGTTGACCAATAGATTTTCTGGGTCGTCCATGACACATCCAATGAGGGTAAGACATGTTTCTAGGTCATTTCATATTATTAAAACATTATTTTTACCTTAAATTGCAATAATTACCTCTAAACGCGATTAATAAACTTAAAAGTTACTATTCACCAAAAAATTATTTTAATCCCATTGAACCAAATTTTACTTCTTAATGACAACCATGTATGTCAGATTTTTGAAATTCAAATCACAAAAGTGGTAGAGTTTTATTTAAACCAAAAATCAGTTTCTTTAACTACGACTTAGTGGTTTCACTATTCATCAAAAATTGAAGTTTTTCAGAAAATTAAAAAAAAAATTCTCTAGGATATATTTGATATTCCAAATTCAAAAATGATGTCTATTTTACAAAATTAAAAACATATAAGTTACATTAATTAATTTAATAATTAATTCCCGATGTTAGAGAAAATAGCGTGTTTTTATGAAACAATAAGTATCAAAAGATTAACACTAGTTCAACTCCAATTTCAAGATGAAATTAATTCCAATGACCACTATTGTATTAAATGGTAAAAATATATTCTAATATCACTTTGAAACCAATTCAAAATATAATCTAATCATATAAATGAATTAGATTAAAAAGAGGTTTTGAATTAAAATACACTATTTTTCACTATTCATTAAAAAATGATCTTTATCGGAAAAATACCGAAAATCTACACAAAGTAAATTTTGATGTCCCGATTCTAAAAAAGAGTTTTATTTGTTCTAATAGAATGTATAAGAGTGGAAAAAACTATATTTAATGATGGTTCTCCATCAAAAGTTGATAAGTGGACCTTTAGTGAAAATTAGAGTATATATGCCTAAAATTGAATTGTTTTCGTATTTTAAGCCTTTATCCTTTGTTGCATAAATGTAAAAACATTTAACAAACATATATAATCATATTTTTGTTATTTATATTCATTCACTCCAATAAAATGGCTACATGTTAACTATCATTTAAAATAATTTTATTTTATTATTAGAGTGCAACATAAGATTTCAAAGGAACTTGTTGTTGCGTATTGGGTAAGCCATCAAGCATAGCGTTCCCTTTAAATTAATATTAACATTTTATTCAAAAAAGGGATAAATATAAAAATTTCGTATTCTTTATTTACCTGGGGTGTTATGATTAATATAAAAATATATTTTTATAGGTAATAATGATATTCTTGAAAAATAAATATGCTATATTTTTTTCAAATCTAATATACAACTCAATAATATATCTTGTTTAATAAGAATACTAAACTATTTGGAACATCTGAATGTGATTCCCTATATCTTATGAAAATTTAATAATGCAGGTATGAGCTTTGAGAAAATGGGTTCATGGTCTCTACAGTTCATATATGATTATTTTTAGTTGAAACCTTAGGAACTATATTTAAGAAAATGTAGAGTATGGATCATAGGGATATGATAGACTTTTAGTTTAAGTATATAAGGACATCATAATTTTTTTGAAAGGTTGAGATTATGTGGTTTTTTGAGAAATTCATCTTTTTTTGGATATTATAAGTCCATTTGGTTATGGTATAGATATATGTAGGGGTAATAACTCTAAAAGGGAAAAAATTATCACCAAATAATTACCTAGTGCATTAAAATGTTCTTTAATTCACACCTAGTTTTTACTTCTTGGGGATATTCTTAAGTTAATTAACATGTTTCTTTACAAACTATTATGAAATATTTTAATATATGATGACAATTAGTAACCTAGGATTAACCTAAGGTGTCTTATATTTAAAATAAGGTGTCTCAATGGAATGGTAAAATTATTTATTCTTGTTCAATAATAGAAAAATGTAAATAATTTATGACGAAAAATAATGAGTATGGTGGAAGGAAATAAATATCATCCTAAAGATCCATTTATAATTCATTGTCATAAATTAGGGGAATGTGATAATTTTCTGTGTCAGCACCCTCATATAATGGTTAAATCCAATTCCAAGGAAGGACCTATGGAAAAATAAAATCAATGAAGTATTTGGGTAGTATGATTGATGAATTAAATTGTAGAAGTATTTTTTTCAATGGTAATTTACTATTAAGAATTATGAAACATCTACATAATGTGTGAATTTATTAAAGAAAATATGTATTCATTAACATGAAAGTTATGGATACCATCATGGGTTACACAATAAAGGTTGATCATATGTTTAATTCATAAGAACCCCATTTTAGATTAAATGTGATGTGTTTTCACAATGATTAATTATGTTTTTGGAAAACATTTATCAGAATACAACCCAGTGGTTTAGAATATGTTTACGAAAACAATTTCTTTAAAAAATAAATCCCATACATTTTAATGAATAAGTTTAATGGTATTAGAAACCTTTATGATTTATCATATATTTTATATTGAGGTAATTATGGGTTATTCCACTTTCTTGAAGGTTATAGCAACTATATTAATATGGTATTAGAAAAAGGACCACCCATATATCAGGTTAATCCTATCACATCTGGGAAATACAGAGGGGCTTGTTCCCAAAAATTGAGGACAAAAAGGGTTCAGCACCTACAACTATCCAATGCAATGATCGAGTTGATATTTCATTTTTTAGATAAATTATTTGAATAAAATAAATATTAATATATGAAAAATGGTTTAAATTTTTATGTTTAGATAATAATTTATTACATTCGATAACATGTGATAACCATATTTGGTTTGGAAAATATTTAGAGAAAAAATACTATTAACTCCTTGATAAATCATATTATCTGTTAAAATTGAATATTAGTGCTTCATGCATAAAAAATTAAATTTTGGATATTCATTTCATGGAGTAAGCTACCAATCATAAATTTATCTAGCCAAAACCAAAGGATTAAATTATGTTTATGAAATATAATAGTATCAATTAAATATAATTCCTTAAATTTATAGAGAGTAAAATAATTACTCTACTCTAGGGAAAGAATCTTGACATAAATATTTTTTTTCATATTATCATTATTTTTTATGATATCATTGACCTTTTTCACGCCCATTTTCTTTATGGTTTTGTGGTTGTTGAGCTTCTCTAGATCACCCACTTAATTATCATCAATGAAATCTATCGGTTCCCATTAATCAATGTCCATTATTATTCTCTTCCATGTCCAATATTTCATTTCCCACCTTTGTTCTTCTACTTAAAAACTAGTAATGTGTTATTACATATAACACTTGTACATCCTTATCTCACTTATTAATACAATATTTTATTAACTCTTTTATCATATTGGATTTTTCAATAGTGGTATTCCCCCATTTAAAACCCTTGATTACCAATATAAATTCTAAATTGTGAGGAAGATATTTTTTTTAAATTTTTTTTAATATAACAAAAATAAATATTAAAATAATAACATTTTTTTCGATAGTGCATGTGAAACAAAACATTTTCTAAGCTAACTCACAAAACATATTTCGTTAAATAAAATCACTTGGATATCATGCAGAACACACAACCCTGAGTCAAAATGAACTATAATATAGTATACTAATAGTACTAAGTAAATTGAATAATTATGGTATCAATTGATTAGAAATAAAAAAAGAATCATTTAAAAAAAAAGAAATGTTTTCAAAAAAACTGTATTTTTTGAAAAATGTGGTTTACTGATGCATTGAAAGGATAATTTAAAACTAAATTTTACCACTTATAGAAAATTTATTTTTAAAAAAATAATTTTTTAAAAATTTCATATCTCAATTATATTTGCGTGATTTTTTGGGATTTTTCTCAAAATATTTCATTTTAAAGAATAGTGAAAAATATTAAATTTTAATTGAAAAATACCCTTTAGTTTAAGTATTTTATAAGGTTATGTGATATTTTTGTTTTTATTTTAATGTAAAAATTGTTAAAATATATTTAAATTAATCCAATTTACATAAATTAAATTGATTTCGTAATGATTTTTTATATAAAGGCATTGTAAAATATTCAATATTTTTAATTTGAAACCCTGCATTCCTAACCTATCAAGAGGATTGATTTTAAATTATATTTTTTTCACTTATGTGAATGAAATTTGAAAATATTGACTCCATATTTGGAATTATAATAATATTTACTAACTAATAATGTCAACATAATTTTTTACCTTAATGAATAGTGAAAATATTAAAAATTATTTACTGCGGCTAAGGTACAAATGAGTTTAACAAGGGGTTAAACAGAGAAGATAGGTGTTATAATGACCTAAAAACATGTAAAAAATGATTTTATATAAATTTTTCAGCCATATACTTTACAAAATTTAATATAGTGTCATTTTGATTTTTTTCCTTGTCAATGACTATTATTTTGGTTTTTATTGAGAATCTTCCATGTAATTCGCAAGGGCATACTCTTTCTCAACTTATAAATGGGAAACCCTCCCCTCACATATTAAAATATCTCACACCATTTGGAATTATAAAAATAAACATAATCTATTTGAAATATAATTATATATATTATAGATCTTTTTTCCTCTCAGACTACCATCCCTATTGTTCTTAACTGGAGATCCAAAGGAGGTTTCTCTTAGAGAAGGTAATTGTCTTACAAAAATCTTTTAGTTTATTTATTCATCTTCCGCTGTAAATAATATATTAACACATAAAATATAATTATAGCATTATCTAAGAAATACTGAGATGTTATATTGTTAATTTCATAAAAATTATCTATCTCCACTTCCATCAAATTTAAATCTAAATTATCGATTGTCTATATGGAGGACTACCACCTCGCAAACCGATGTAGTTAATTTTCCATCACAATCATTCAAAGGTGGATAAAATGATAGATTTACCACATGTATAATATATTTATAATATTATTTTACATATTTAATTATAATATCACATATGAAATTTAACCTTCAATTCCTTTTCAAATACGATAACTTCTCTCGTGTGTATAGAGGACTATCGTCTCGCAATGTGATGTGATTTTTTTCACTTATTACTTAAATTAAGTGTAACAGAGATATTATTAATTTATATATTCTATAAATATGATTTTATATTTATTATATTAAATTAATATCTCTCCCACTTCATTACACTTTCACCTATTTATAAATTGATATACTCACTCGTGCATACGTACGACCTACCATCTCCACAATGTTATTTAATTCATTTTTCTTTACAAAAATTCAATAATGGTTATAAAAATGTATGTAATGAGTAAAGAATATATTTATAACATTATTGTCATTATAGAGATTATGAAACTATATAATACGCACAATAATAAGATCTTTCACTATAAAACACGGATGAGAAAATGAGGCAATTAAGACCAAAAACAGTCAAAATAATGTAAGATTTGTTAAAGAAAGGGTGACGAGGTATTATAAATGGATCATATATTATAATTAAGTATTAGTATGGTTATAATATAATTTAATAACATTTTCAAAACAAGGATATATGATTTTATATAATTCTCAACCAAAATTAAGTTTTAGGTAAGGGATTTTCTCTCAATTTCCATTCATTGAGGAAAATTTTTATGTCATGCACCAATTTATTTCAAATAGTGAATATGCACCCAATTTTACAAGTAATATCATGATTCCATAATAATTAATTGTATTTTGGGTTTAAATTTGAATTATGTCATCCACGGGGGTTTGACATAAAAGATTCCATGTGGTAATGAATTTCTCAACTAAATTTATTTTCACTAGGTTATATTACTTCTCTATCTCCTTTTATATTCTAAGAATATGTATATAGTGATTTTTCAATATGTGTTTTTTTATTTTCACTTTTTTTTATTTACATTTTTTACATATAATCTATTCATTTCTTAATTATCAATTCAACATTATGTTTGTTTTAAGTGTTTACTTCACAATATCATCCAAATCAATATTGTTTAATCTTGAGTTTTAGTTGAAGGAAATTGTTTGATAATTTTCTAATAAACCCATTTAATTTAATTATACTATGGTTATTTATGTTATTTTCAATTAATATTACTATTTTTTCACTCATTGTTACTTAAATTAATTGAGAAAATGCTTTTAATAAAATCTGATTTCATTTCTCTCCTCATTCGGAAATCTAT
Organism: Viscum album; assembly: GCA_963277665.1. NCBI lineage: Eukaryota > Viridiplantae > Streptophyta > Magnoliopsida > Santalales > Viscaceae > Viscum > Viscum album. The sequence continues at coordinate 766,935,567 of OY728152.1, read as the reverse complement.
TTTCTTTAAAAACCATATTTTCAATAAAAAGAATAGTTTTTTTTACCCTTTAAAAATATTTAGTAAATAAATTTCACCAATTATTAATTTTTACTAAATTATATTAATATAATCTTCTTATTAAGTTTAAAACAATGTCTGCTTGGATTTTAATAAAAAAATTAATGGAGTATTTGTTTCAACATATAAAAAATGAATGGAATTTCTAGTAAATAAGAAAATAATAAAATTTATTTATTTATTTATTATATTCAAAAATTAAATTAATTTTTTAAGAAAATTTTGTTTTAAAATTTATTTTAAAAATGGATAGGTTAATTTCCTAACGAATGTTGTCTTCCTTAAGAATATGTTTTTAGATATTTTTATGGTATGTCTATTCATCAACAACAACAACTATTTATTCACACTCTAATGGGTATATGTTTTATTGAATCCATCCTTATTTTATTCATGGATATTTTGTGATAATTTTGACCAAGGAATGTATTGAAATTGAATTTCATGATTAATTTTATTATTCATTATCTTTCCCTTGAAATATGGAATTTCTTGTGATCATTGCACATTAAATGTTCCCTAAATATTAATATTATTTATCATGGTTATGTTAATTTATAAAAACAATATATCAATTTCACATATGATATTCTAAATTTAAAATTATTTTTTAATTATTGAAAATATTGATAAATTTGTATTCTTTACTCAATAAAAATATTTTTGGATAAGGCACATTGTTCATGAAAAAATAGATTATTTCAATATGTGAGGAATGTTTTAGACCTACATTGATGTGTGTGGTGGGTTATAAAACATACCATTGATGGTTCGGTATAGATCACAAGAAAACTAAGAAATATATAATTAAATGGGGTCTTACCCATATTTTTATATTTTTGTGTTAATGTTCTTCATGGTAGGGGTATCACGATGCGTGAGATAATAAATTCTAATAATTAAGTGTTTCCTTCATAAAAAATATAGTTATTGTTATAAATGATATTTTTAGAATGCTATTATCTCTAAACACATTTCATTGTTAGTTTATTGATTAAATAGAATGTATGTACAGTTATTTACCTCTCCATATTGATTATTCCTTATATAATTTTGATAGCCAAGTTAACGATTAAATTGAATTTTTTCAAGTTATTTACTTTTCTATATTGATTTTATTTTATTTTATTATGATTTAATCCATCGTACTAAACCCTTGATAATTATTTGCGATCACTCTTATATTTTTCGTTCCCTAGGATCCCATGAATTATACAGTGATTTTTATACAATTTTATATTAGATGGAAGAAAAATATTTTTCCAAAAAATTATGTTCAATTTTTTTATTTCAAATGTAATGTAAGAATCATGTATGTTTCTATTTTATAGATAATACTGAACAATTCAATCCATTTGGATGCTATTACTTGTGTCTTATTCCAACATATTAAAGTGGAAACGAGCTTTGGGAAACTAAGGTTGTGGTCACTACACCTATTATGGAAAACCATTTTCATTTAACCATTATAATCCCTTAGTATTCATGATCAACCTAGTTAGGCATCCACATAAAAAACCTAAATACCTATCCAACCTACTCCAAAACCAAGATAAATGATCCAAGTTAAAATTAAGTGTGGGGGTGGTTTTTGTTTTTAGGATTCCGCATCAATTTCGGATACCTTGAAACGAAATTTAATGGGTATGAACTATTTTGTAATTTTCATTGACTAATGTTGTCTATGAGCATTATTTTAAAGATAAAAATTCATTAATAATATGTTATGTGAGGAGATTTATAAAAATAAATTTTTATAAATTATAAGAATATTTATTAATCAAAAATTATATTGGAATTCTAACAACACTAATTAATGTTTAGAGGAAACTCTCTGCCTTTAATATACAACACTATGAAAAATTAAATATATAAATATATTGAACAGTGTTTATTATGGTAGTTTAAATGCAGATATTTCGGTATCGTTTAAATATATAAGGTGTTAAGTTTCCTTCTAAAAATAACAGATATTGGGAATGAATTATTAATAGTATAGTGAGGAGAATATCACCCTTGATTGTAAAACTAGAATCATGAATTTCTCATCAAAAATATCAAAACCTACTAATTTTGCCTCATACTTTTAAAAATTTAAAACCAACCAACCCTCGAAAAATGATTATACTTATAAATTACTCCTTATTAACTAATGTGTATAACTCAATTGAGTGGATATTTAGGAAATGATCAATTCTTTAGTGACACTTTCAAGTGTTTGGATTAGAAAATACTTGATTAAATTTAAATTTTTATACGGAGAGAAATATTTCTAGTGAGGAGGGTATTTGTGTGAATGGGTGGATAGATGAATTTTAAATGTATTCAATGTTCCTAATGTGGAATTTGGGATGAATTTAATTAACAAGGCATGATACATTTGGGTTCCTTTTTTTTTGAATTTGGTGAGTCTCTGTGAATAGTACTTTGTATTTTCTTTTTGAATAATTTTTTAAATTTCTTCATTGGGATTCCAAGTCTTAAGTGGTACAATTAACAATGCACATATTTTCAATTAATATACCCAAAAATTAAATGAAAAAAATATTAAAAATGTTTTTATTTTTAGGTAAATTTTTTCATTTATATTTTTATTTATTTTGGTATTTATTTTCATAATCCATACTTTTATTTATGCTTTTATGAAAAGGGTTATTTTGAAATCATGAGGTAATAATTTGGGATAAGTTTAGAGCTACCCTATATATAATAAGTAATATATTTTAGGAGAAGTGAATTTTTATAACTAATTATTCATATATAATATATATTTATTTTTTGGAAGAATATAAGATATATTGAGCATTAGTATTTATAATTTTGTTGTGCTATATATCTTATGTATCATCCTTAAAAATCTTAACCATGTGTTAATTTATAAAACATGATATGTAAAAAATGTTATGTTGAAATTATTTTTCTTATGTATTAGAGATATATTAAATTCATTGTGAAAGATATTTAATTTTTTTATATACTAAAAATATTTATTATTTAATCTTCAAAAAAATCACGGCTAAAAATATTTCATATCAGTTGAGGTAGAAACATTTCTTACATATCAAGTGAACTTCTTTTATATCATGTAACATGATATTTATCTAAGTGAATAAGCATGTCTATTATATAGGATATTAATTATCATTTATTAGATTATTTTTAACACTGATGGAGTCATGAGGGTTTTTATACTTTTTGAAATTATAGAAATCATAGGAATCCATGTTTTCATCATAAGGGATTGATTCATGCTTTGAAGGAACATTGATGAATTAGAGTTCCACAATAATAATGGAAGCCCTTTAACTATGAAATTGGGTTGAGTCAGGAATAAATCATATGTATTGAGATAGATAAATTCATAATAATCATGGTATTGACTAATACACCATTACATGATGATTTAATTATTGTTATTACTACATATGATGACATGAAAATTTAAAACTGGGAAGAAGAAGAAGTTTTGGGTCCAATTAAGATTCCAAAACCAAATAAAACAGTGGTACCACATAGTAAATGATGAAAAATATATTTTTTTATGTATGGAGGGTTTTAGAAGTACAGAAATTGAGGATTGGTTCATTATAAAATATTTTTCCCTCCATTGTGAAGACTATAAATATTAAACTGGAGGATAATATAGTAATCACCAAAATAAATATTCATAATTAATGAGAAGATATAGTATTAATCCTTGGTAGAAAACAAAATTAAATGATTGAGTTTACAATTTTTATCTATTTCTGGTTAAAATCCTTTAGTGGTTGTTAGTTGTGAAGATCTGCTGGCACCCTCTTATGAGTCCTAAATATTTTGGAATGCTTCCTGTCTAAATTTTTCTAACAAAATTTCTCTTGAATATTAGATGTTTTTTTATTCTAGAATATTCTAGCTTATTATTCTTTTATTTGGTTTCTTTTATATAAACTTAACTAAATTTTATATCTACTTAAATGTCATAAATAAGCCTTTGGTTAGGTGTAAAATGGCTTTAATTAAAAATAATTGTTTTGGGTCTTAAAGTAATTAAATAACTTCTCTATGAGGAAAAAACATAAAAATTTTTTGGTATTATTTTAAAATTAATTAGTCTGATAAATTCATTCTTTGAGGTGTGCAATAAAAAATAAAATATGATAATTTTTTTATAATGAAGAAGGGTTTTTTCAAAGATTAATAGTTTTTGTTGTTATTTTTTGTAATCTGATGTCATGGATAATTTAAATCAAATATAATATGGATTTAAAACACTCACAATCTCACTTTATTTTAATTATTTTTTATTATTTTTTATTATTTTTTTCAAAAAAATTATCAACTCTCTAATTTTATTCTTCTTTTCAAAAACAATATAACAAAAGTGATAATTATGAAAATAACATGAAAATGCATTGAGAAAAGTATTTTTGGTATACTATACTCCATTACATGTGGAAAAAATTCATAGGGATTCAGGGACAACATCTCCCATAATACCAGGACTTTAGAATCTTCTTAAAAAAAGGATTCAAACAAATATTTGTGATGGATGATCATGTTTCTGTGGTGATGTTTAGGTAATATGTAGGTAACATAGTTTCAAGTGAGGATTTCGTTTACATGTCTTTATTATGATGGACTGGAAAGAAATTTTTTTTTACAGGGATCAATAATTATCCAAATATTTCTTTTTTCCATGCATTGGAAGTATATATCTATAGGTAGGCACAGTAAGAACATTGTGATAGGTTTTGTGATTTCTAGTGTTTTTTATATTATAATTTGAATAGATTAATGGTATTTATTGCCTAAAACATTGACACAAAAATAATTAGTTTTTGAATATTTATATATTTTTTATTTTGAGGATAATATTAATTAAAAATGATTCTTTTATATTGAGATAAATCAAATTATTCGTATTAATAAAAGGTATTTTTTCTTTATATTTCCCTATTGAGAATGTTTTTTTACTATTTATATTATATTGTAGAGAATTTTACATATTTCTTATTTAGTTGTATCTATATAACATGATATTTATAGTCTATATAGTAATTTTTGACATGAAGGGAACTTTTTTTTCTATATTTAATTTTATACTAGTTAAAAAGTTGTTTATTCCAAATTTACTGGTATACCACTAATTTTTCTCTATAAATGTTTTTATAAACATGCTAGTCATTAATTTTTGGACATGTCCAAACAGAATGTGAGTTATAATATGTAAGAAATTATTAGGATTCTATTTGTGTTTCAAATTAATGAAAATTATTTTACAACTGTATTTTGTAGAATGTAAGGGAAACATAATGATATAATTGTATTTATAATAAAAGATTTTTTTTTGAAAAAGAATATAAAAGGGGAAATTAGTTCTATTTGAATTGGTAGTTTTGAGAATCGTTTTTTTATAAAAATTAAATGTTAAATTGGTTTTGAATTTTAGTTAATTTTCAATCTATGAATGAAATTTAATTAATGGAATGTGATATCCCAAAATATAGAATAGTGGCTAACACATGGGTCACTCTCAAGGATGTTGTGTCACTCATCATAGTGAGCCTCATAAAATGTTTTTTGTTTTTTAAATTAAATAGAGGTAAATAATAACAATAATAAATTTTTGGAAATCATATATATAATAATTGATGAAATGAGAATAATTAAAATGGAGGAAATGACATTAATGAGGAGGGCAACAAAGTCAATGAAAATAAATTTTTATCCAGGTCAATCAACTTTGTTACTAACAATTATAGATCTACTATATTAAATGATAATGTAAAGTTAATCACACTTAGTTCATGTTCTATGTATTGAGTAACACACTTAACTACCTCAAAAAAATATTTTACATATGCATGGAATAACTCTCAATTCCAGATAAATCTCTGAAGAATAAAAGAATCACTGAATAAAACCTCCTCATCCAAGAATCTCTTACTATCCAAAGTTATCCTTATGAGATCATCAATCACACATCCTATCCTAGACACTCAATGGTGTAACTAACATAACAAGGGGATAAATATAACGAGGAAATGGTAACATACTATTATTGTGTGTGGTTCTTATCTCACATCACTACTTTTGTTGCTGAGAAAGGAAGAAGAAAACAAACAACATGATGTTCTTATATCCATGAAATATTTCATCTTCACTCCCCAGTTTTTTTAATAAAAATAATCTCCCTATTTCTTGACCATTGAGAACCCAAAGCACAGTTGAGGAAGACAAAAAAAATGGTATTTATAATGTTGTACAAGACATAGTATATGAGAAGGTAGGAAGATGGTGACTAGATCCATTTGATCTAGAATGAGAAATTATATTTCTTAATATCTTCAATAATTCTGAAAATGAAATAGAAAAAAAAATTCAATCTAATCTAATAGTTTTTGAAATCAATGTGGCTTGCTCTCTTATACTTAACACTAGATTCTAGTGAATCCATTTTAATATTAGAAATTATCTTATAATGAAAAGAAATAAACCCAATTGGCCATCACATGAGGGAATATCCTACTATTTTAAAATAAACTCCACAGGGTTCCCATGAATCTCAAAACATCATTTTCATCATGTTATAATTATTTGGGTGTCCATACATTATAATTTAATTTTAACCAATATATGAGTAGGACCATGTCATGGGCCTATGTATTGTTGCCCGTTTATATTTTTATAACTTGAATATCATGGTATTTGTCATTTTATGACGCATTGTTGTGGCCTACATTTTTCAGTGGACACATCATGCACTCAAGCCAATATTTTCCACCACCATCACAAATCATCATTTGACTCTTCCTAAATTCTCTATAGAAGTCTAATTTCCCATGGATAAATATCCATTAATCCAAACACTAGTTCCTTACCGTAATTTATCAATCATGATTCATCCCACTAGTGTAGAAATTCATTGGGGTATTTCATTCAGTACTAAGAATACTCTACAATCCAAAATAATCTTTGTAATAATAGGGATGAATTAGGTCTACCCCAATCTCAAAATATCATAGGGAATAGAACGTCCTGGAAAACTCTTAAATTATGAAATTTCATCCTTATTTTATGTTCATATTTATGCATATTCATCTCTTCATTGGTAGATCACTGTATAAAAAGCAGTGTTAAATCATAGTCTCCCAAAATTCATCTTCAGTAAGATTAAAATGAGAAAAACATTATACTTTAGAAAAAATACCTTAAAATAATTCAAATAAATCATATAACCCTAATGGTTATCAGTATTTTACTTGTCAAGTTTTAATTTATCGTTAGCAATTTCATTATCAAATGTATCCTCACCCAAGAATCAATTCAACAACTGGTCTAGTCTTCTTAAACAACCATTTTCCATCATGAATAAAATTTACCTATTAATCCAATGGGTTGTTAGCATATCCAAGGATTATATTATGTATCAATAATCATTGAATCTTTTTATTTATCACCTATGGGGAATCCACCTATAATTATAAACAAGAAATCACAATAATTGATGAATTTGATGTTTCCACCATTGTCTTCAATATGTTTTGGAAACACACATCACCCACTCATTCAAAAATCCTTATTTTTCCATCATACTCAATCATGGAATTTACCCTTGAGAAATATGTAAAAAATAGATATTTCAAACACCCAATAATGTTTGTTACATCATGGTTCTTCAACTCCTCCCAAATCAACATGTATAACACTGTCGAAGTCATATCATTATCACATGTCTCCAATAATGCTCTTCATCATCTTTTCATCACAGTATCAGTTCATTTATATCACAACAGCCTCTATTCATATTTATTTTCAATTTGAAAATTAAATTTAATCAAAAGGAGGCATTATTATTTCCCCATTGTATAAATTCATTTAAAAAGAATGTTTTTCTAATTCAATATGCCTCATTTTATTTCAACCCAAGATAGGGTGTCAATCCTTTATTATGGTTTAACAAAATAATCATACTCACTAGAAAACATGGATGAAATAGTTAATAAAATTATTTATAACTCCTTAAATCATGATCATGAGTTCGTTTCTATAAGTGGTTGTATGAAAGATTGGTTTTTTTTATTTTTAGTTGATTGATTATTGTATCATCATCTCATGGTCTGTTAGATTTGAATAAATCGTAAATGCCTTCTCTCATGAGGTAGCTTGGGTTTACATAGTTTTTTATATATTTTTTAATATAAAATGGACAAAAAATACCCTCTATGGTAAGTTGGGTATTTTATCATATTTTTACACATGGTATCTTAGATGGTCATGTGGTAGAACCATCCAAAGTTTATTTTTTTGGCTTCAAGATAGTTTGGTATTTTTCATTGGAGTATCTTGAAAATAAATACGTGGTTGTTTTCATTATCACATCCAAATTCTTGAGGAGTTTTCCAAAATTATATACTTCACATGACATGGTACATCTGTAATGACACTATTTTTTCAGTGTAATACATTTTTTAGTTTAAATAGTATTATCTTAGTATGTCTGGAATTTTAAGGCCTAGAGTGCCTCAGTATATGTATTAAGAATATAAAATATATTAGATCATATTCATGAATTTTTCTTAAATAATGGAATCTCTCTCAAATAGTGTCTCAGATTGGTAATTTATGAACTCCATTAAATTAAAAATGTTTTTTACCCTAGGAATGACATAACCATTGACTTAGTCAGGTGTTTTTTCTAATAGAAAATGTGGGAGAATTAATTAATAAAAAATGATTTTTTATTAAAAACATCTTGAAATAATAATCTAATATTTAAACCCATTTATTTGGAAATAATAGGGTTATCCACATAACCCTAGTGATTTAGAGAGTGTTTTGGAGTAGATATTTTGTGAATGATGACCAGATCGTGGATGAAGAATTGGTTATTCAAAGTTTCCCTTCCCCAAAAGAGTTTTGGAATTTCACCAAAAATAGCAATGTAAAATCCTTCTTCATGAATGATAAATATAAACTCAATGTAGGGAATTTATTTTATTTAAATTATTCTCATTTTTTATCCCATATTAAACATGAATCAATTTCATTAAAAGAATTTATTTTTGGGTTGATGGATTATTTCATTTGATGATTTTTATTACAAGGTATTATGAATCGATATTATTATTATTATCTAATCTTTATTAACCTATATGTTTGTTAACATCCTGATTACTGATTGAGGCTAAATTGATCAATAGGCCAGTTTGATTACTCATGTTTATGTATTTTTGTTTCCTCCCCCATTGTATATACAATCATTATTAGTATTTTTTTTGACTTGTGATTTGATAAGTTCTTGAAATGTTATGGTTGTTAATTTAAGATTTAGAAAAATAGATCATTTCCATGGGATTGGTAGTGGGGTGTATGATTATGAATATGATAGACTATCGATTTGATGTTTGATCGAAATTATATCTTGCGGTTCAGGAATGATATCGACAATGTTCCAAGGGAATGAATCGATACTTTATTCAGGTTGATAGAATCTGGAAACCAGAAATAATAAAGGCACAGTAAACTGATATTTGCGACACATAGTGAGATTTACATTTAGATTAGGACCAGTGGATTCATGGGTGTTATATGTTGAACAAGTAATATTTTCTAGAAAATATCGTCATATACGAAATTTTGTTGACAAACACACATCGCATACTCCACTCAATGTGGAATCTATGATTTCCACTTGTAGTTCAATTTCACAGACCGTGTGGTTGAATGACATGTTGTTAAACCCTTATCCAATTGGATTGGTGTGTATAGGGAGTACAAGATTTTGAATACATGTAGTGATCACACACCATTTAACCCATGGTGAACTACTTAGTGTGTATAGGGAGTACAAACCCAGGTGGCCATGTGACCTCATAAACCATGTGTTTCAGGGAATATGCCATGTACATCGAAAAGTACCCAGTCTTTCGTGGATGGAACATACTGAGTGGCATCACATCACCTACACATCATGTGATATAGATTACACATCTTGTACTTCGATGGTTCTTGGGAACATCCAATGTACATAGGCACAACCTATGTACTTGGGAATGAACCATAGTACACTAGATAGACTTAACATCATACGGAGTCCCACACCAACATTAATATGTCATGTAACCCTTGAGAAATGTTGTGTTTTTGAGAAATTAAACTCATGTGAATGTAAGACATGGGTAGTTACAAGATTAGTGAGACACATTTTGTGACTTAGGGATCTGGAATGTACTCCTTAATTGTTATGTTGGAGCCCAAATTATTCATAGTTCAGCTCTAGGGTCATCTATTGTGAGTTAACTTGAACTATTTTAGTATAGACCTATTTAAAAATGGTATGTTCCCTTGGTCAATACATTTGAGGGTACTATGAGGTATCACATCCTATGCGTAGTATAAGATGCAGTCTATGGGATTAGTCTCCGAAAAAATTATAGAATCTCTCTATGGGGCCCAACGTGTGATCCTATATCATTCCATTCATAGCTAAGTGAGGTTTTAGAAAATTTTATGACCAGTAAAAATTTTCATATGAAAAACTATATAGTGATTTATTCAAGTTAGGATCATGTATTCCCCATAGGTATTGGGTTAGATCCCCTGTATTTGTATCAACCTATTTTTGCTTTCAATTTTGTGTATTCTGATTCAGTGTATCTCTTATAAAATACTTATCTATTTCCTTAGTGCACCTTCATGGAGAGATCTGATGAACATGTTCTCTCATATGTGTTGTATTTGTAAAGTAAGTCCTGATGAGTGAGACCTATTAGATGAGTTATATCAAGGATGGAAGGACATGTGGAGTGACTACTCCTATATGAGTGTTACCATTGAGCCTATAGTAAAATACTAGGTTTGTAGTGAGGATGTGACCTCACCATGAGATGTACTATCTATCTTGGGTAAATATTGGTTACACACACACACACACACACACACACACACACATATATATTTGTCTCAAATTCTGATTTAAATATATTTTGGATGATGATCTAAACACTCCCTGGGTGCTTATGTTTGGTGATTTTGGGGTGTCATACTACATATATATATATATATATAAACATCCATACCTTGTATCGGTCCAAAAATTTCAGTCCTTATAAATATGAATGCCTTTTGAATGGAGTCTTAGGTGGACCAGGAAAAGTGGAGAGAAGTTTGACCTTAGTTAATTTAGAAAAACCTTGTATGGATCAATGTGTTAATTTTGGGGATCTTCCCTTGTGCTGTTAGATGATTTGTATCTTTTGAAGTTCATGGTGGTCTTGTATTCATCCCTTTTCCCTTATGTTTTACCTCTTGTAGTTCTCTGTTGTGGAATAGATGTTATATCTGAATGTATAGCATTTTTTATCTTTATACATTATAATGGTGTATGTAGATTTTGACATGTGTATATGTAACTTATGATAAGGACACCCTTGTGTGTAATATTCCTACTTAATGCTAGTTATCACCCCCTATCATATTTAAGAGCGTATTGGGGTGTCATTAATTGCTTACATCCTTCGAAGCATTCCCTAGTGGGTCAGGTTATCATAGAGTGGTATCAATGGAGGTCATCTTATGTCCTTATTTTGGATATTTTATAGATGTGAGGACTGGATTGGTAACTTGGGAAACTATTGTAACATCAATCACGTTCAAATTTTAGGCTAGGGAACCTAGAATTTTATTAGAGGAATATGTATCCATTCACCAAGACTCTGATGACCTTCATATGTACTTATCTCATATAAGAATTGGTTGTACGTAAAAGATTAGTTATTTCATCATATATTAATGGGTATTTATTCCATGTACTTTCTTAATAAACACCCCATATATTTTATTTTAATAGTCATGTGTCTTGGATATCACTGGATGCCTCCATGATGATTGATTTCTTAGATCCCATAGTGGGTTCATGAATATGATCTACTTAGTGATGAGGCTTCATTTATAGACATCTTAGAGAGGTGGATCCTCTTGATAGATAGAGAGTGATTCCTCTACTTGTTCTATAGCATTTGGACCCACCTCTGATGGTTCAGGTGGATGATCCTCATTAGGTTGAGAATCAGTTGGTTCTGATGGTACTGCAGGATTACACATGTGGGTTATGTTCACTTCACATGTTTTATAGAGAGAGATCCCCATGGTTTCATGGTTAGTTAGACCCCCCCATCTCAAGTGATAAAGGACTAGCTTGAACCAGTTCTGGGAGTATCCTTCTTGGTTTAGACCCCTCCTGATGGATGTCCTAATAGTGAGACATATCTTGGGTGATGGTGGGAATTTCTATATCCCCATTTTGGTGATGTTTGACGTGAATTTATAATTTAATTGATGAGGTACACTTCCCCCATGAAGATTTTTTCTTTTGATGTGACTTTAAGCCGTGCAGCTGAGTCAGTGTCCCAAATATGATAATTTCAAGGTGTGGAGTTTATTTTCTTTTCACATAGATTTTTTGGTTTTTTTATTTGATTATGTGTTTGATAATTCCATTTTGGTGGGGGAATAGGTAGGAAAGGTAAATGGTAGATTCAATCACTAGGAGATTATAAATGGATGCTTCAAGTGTGGTTTGAGATGTGATGTATGTCTTCATGGCTCTAGGCACAGTTCTTTCACAAAGATATAAGAAATAATTCACTAATCATATCCCATATTTAAGGCCTGGGGATTCCAGTGGAGACATTATCTGAATATTTTTTTAGGGGCTCTATCATATATGATTAGGTAATCACAAACTTCTACCAATATTGTTACATAACATTGAGAGAAGATATATCCCCATTTGGAATATTTCTATTATAGAAGTTAAGACCTATGATAGTTTTTCTCAATATTCAAAATTTATATTCCATCCATCCTCTATTTAATTTTAATAGTGGGGGTTTAAGTGTACCCATGTTAGTGGGATTGAATTTTCCTAAATTGGATAGAAGGGAACTCAGTAAGAGAAAGATTAGTTCATAAATAAAATAGTATAGCTAATTTCTTACCATTTGTCCAGAGTTACCCTTGGAATAAAAATTTCAAGGAATTTTCAGTGCCTGTGATGTTGGAGTACTATAACGACATTATCTCTAAGTGTGTTCCATTCTTCCCCCCCCCCCAACAAGTTTTATCTTCTGTATAAAATTTCACTAGGGATACTATGATATCACCACTAGAATTTCTGATACACCCCTGTAGCTATGTGGGATGACAGTATTGTTGAATAATTCTATAAATAATGGGATTTGGTTCAACCCAGTGTGTTACCCAACATATTCTAGTGTTTTTCTCCAAGGAGGTGTTAGAGAATGTGATTTTATCAATGGATTAACTAAATTCACACAAGGTATGTAGGAAGTAGTATCCACCATGATAATTTATGAATTCTTAAAATAGTGGTTATGGGTGTGGTGGTTTTTAGAGTTTGGCCTTTGGATGGGTTATTAGAAGCTTCAGGTTTAAGAGGATAATATACTAAGTGTGAATTCATAGATATGCTATAGTTTCTTTAGTTTTTCGGTGATACCCTTTAGTGTGTTAGATTCCTAAAGAGTTCCTTTGGGACTTATGGAATAGATTATTTAACTACACTTGGATAATTTCATGGTATTCTTATTCGATGAAATTTTAGCGCACTATGTTTCAATGGAGGAACACACAATATATTTGAAGATAGTTCAATACATTCTCTGAGAGTTCTATATTTATGAGAATCTATCTAAGTATCGATATGTGATTCAAGGGGTCCAATTATTAGGATATATCTTCTCAAACATAGGAGTGATAGTTGAATGAGTAACTGTTGAGGCTGTGATAGTTTTGAAACCATCAGGGATCATGGATGTTTTGAAAGATTATCATGGAAATGTTTTTTATTTTCTATTTTTAAGAAATATTTTTGTGAAACTGACCTCTTTATAGCTGAACCTTATGGATATGGATGGTGTAGAGTAACTCTAGTCGGTGGTTTTCTCCCTCCACTTCTTTAGTCAGTAAGGGTGGAATAACCTCGAGATATCTATTGTGAGTTCATATATGAATAGATATCCATTGACCATGTTCTTAATGTTTTTTATAAAGATAGGGAGACCCTCATCCTTGTTCAAGGATGGACAATGACATTTTTCATGATATGAGAGGTGGTGCTATAGAGGATTAATTTTTTCTATATTTGTACATCTATGAGAGGTATGTATCTACTTAGATCTATTGGAATCAGTTTTCTATAGCCAAGGATGTGTTACCATGTTTTTTAGTTCCACCCTTGATGTATGAATTTCTCATAGAAGGAGGTTAAGTGATAAATGTATATCATAAATATATCTTAAAGATTTTTAATGTATTGATTTGTTAATTAAAATGAATATTTTTGAAATATGTTGTAAATTGAAACTTGTTTTAAATTTTATGGAAGGATATAATGAATATTTGGGAAATTAAAGAAAAGAAGTGATTTTGGAGCATAAATACACGTCACGTCATGAGCGAAGAAAAGAGGTGTGACATCGGATTTTTAGGGATGATCATAGAAGACTTTCGATGGATAAAACTTAAGAATCAATACAAAAAGTGTAATATATAGCATAAATTGAAAAATTCACATTGTGTAAAAATTACACAACATGTACTAGTGAATATGGGGAAAATAAGAAAATTTCGGGAAGAAAATGTACACATCATTACAAATTACACGTGTTGTAATGTATTTACACATTGTCTAATTTCCCAAATGATACTTTTTCACCATGATTAACCAAATCATTATTTTTTTTACCAAATTTCTAATGTGGGAGTCACCCCAGACCACTATTGGACCATTATTTTGTGGAATTCATTAATTAAAGAGACCAAATAAATCCAATAAATGGAGGTCTAGACTACTGCTATTATAGGATTCAAATCCATATTCTCTAGAGACTAAAGCTCTGAGTGAGATGATGCGCCCACCCCAAGATGATTATTTATGATCTTTATGCATTATTTTTTGGCCTCCTTATCTATTATTCTATCATCATTAGGATTATAGGGTAAACCCACCGTGTTCTAGGGTTATGTAAATAGAAGGGGAATTTCATTGGATCTATTTCATCTCGTTTATTCATGTATTCATTTTGTGTCATTTCTATCCTAATATTACAATACCATTCTTTTAATTTTATCATAAACATTGATAACTTAATTAAAAAAGAATATTAAAATTTTGAAACTAAAAATACTAAAGGATGCATTACCATTTCCTAATTTAGGGGAAATCAAGTTTAAAAATTGTATTGAGAGGTACTTGATTCGGCAACAGTCTTAATTACTAGACCAAGGGAAATTGGGTGTTTACTAATTGGGGAATGGATACCATGACCATTTGATCTTCCTCATATAAATTTGAAAAAACTAATAAATTATCCAAACTATTTTTTAAATCCTATTTCATCTGAACACTAAAATTACAAAATCTCGGCATGCTTTTAAATTTCTTTTACAAACTTATCAATCAATCTACATAATTTTTGTTTCTATTTATCAAAAATAATCAATTCAATCATTTATCACCATTAAATTCAATATAATAAAATTAATTCTTTGGAAATTTTAATAAAACTAATTTTATCATCCCTAGGGATTGATCAAAACCTACTGCTAATACTATGTTTCAATTAATCAATTGGAATAGTTGAGTTTTATATTTTTTTTCATAAAACCATAGGGATTTAATTACACACGTTGGGACTATCTCTAAGGTTCTCTTCTTGAGTTGTAAATTATATAGAATATTTTTGGTTTTTGAGTTTGGAAGCCACAATTAGAAATATGTCACCAAACCATCTGATTGATCACATACCGACTCTATATGGTGGCCCACATTCTAACCATATAATGGAATAGATTAATAATGATTTTGGGATGCCAATACATGTATATGGTAGTTTTGATTTAGTTAATTCCCTAAAAATAATTACATATCATGATTCTCATTTCACATCCTGATTATAGGGAGGATTAATGAGTAATTAAGACATCATAGTGGTTTAGCATGGTGTTTCTACCCTAGATATATGGTTAAGAAAAGATGGCCATTTAGGTTATTGGGAACATGCATTGGGTTTTCTAGTTAGTTTTATTCTATAAGTGTGAGATTCATTTACCATTAGTGGAGTTATGTATAATGATAGTTACTAGTCCACCATCGATGTGGCACCATTCCTGGCCAAGTAAAGGTGACCCTATAGGTCACCACAATACTAGTAGGAGATAGTGGGAGATAGTAATGATGGGCTCCATTTTTGAGTGATTTTTGGTAGTTAATGTGTAGTAAATCCATGGGTGTAGTCCTAATAATATCAATAGTCATATATGGATTGTCGATACAGGACTTTGTAGTTCAGTAATGGAGATCATGTGTTCCAATAGATCTAGAATCATCAATGATTATGAATATTTGGCTGAGGAGGTATGTTATCTATGAGGATCAATGACTCGTATTCAGTTATGGTGTTCGGTTATCAATGTGGTGTAATACATAATGCTACCACCATATTGTAACTAGTCATGTGATGTATTCCATATTTCACAGTTGTGGATATGTGTGCATGAACCATTGCATGATCTCTACTAGGGTTAGCTAGACATTAGGGTGGAGTAACCATTGTGAGGAGCCTAGTAGAATTTGATAACCAATAAAAGAATACCCTTTATGGAAAAGTGTTTCCCTTGGGTGCATATTTCATTGTAGGACAGAAACCATAAATAGAACTCATGTGATTCTAAGACCTAGTCTGAAGATCATCATCCCCTCTTGTAGGTAGGTTTTTACTTTTTTGGATGAAAATCCTCAAAATTGGGGTACTTTAATGACCTTGTTTCTGCCATGTAAGACATTGTAATATATTAATGAATGTTTTCAAAGCTATTTGTTTAGTAAAAATGAAATTCTAGGGAATGGGGAGCCTCTATGTGGATATTTTATATAAATTATATCACGTTTGTGAATTTTTTATTAAATAGTTTAATATCTCCCAAATAGAGATTCAGATAGGGAACCTAAGACATCCATTAAATATGGAAGATGGGTTTTACCCTAGGAGTGACATAACCTTTGAGTGTTTCATGTGTTTAGCCTAAGGGAAATATTGGGAAGATTAAAAGATAAATAAATATATTTATTTATTTAATTACTATGTCTTAATCCCCCCCCCAATTTAAACCCATTTAAGGTAAAATCATTGGTTTAGTGACATATCCCATGTTATATATATAGAGAAATTTTATTAGTTCTTTGGAGAATGTTGTTTCAATCATGGAATAGTGATCAATACTAATGATTTCATCTTCAGCAAATGAGTTTTTTGATATTTCCAATGATAGTGGCATGGAATCATTATTCATTAGTGATCAATCCAAACTTAATGTTGGAAATTTATTTTAATTACATTAAACCCATTTTGTTATCCCAAGTATAATGCGAATAATTTTATCTAAAAAATTATTCATAATTCAATGGTTGATTGTAGTTGATAATTTTTCTTCATAAGTATTAGGAATTGATATATTATTTTTTTGTTGATTTCCCTCTAAATTCATTTCCATCATGGAAACGGATTATGCCCAACCCAAAAAATTGTTGAGGATAATTTCTCACATTTATTTGTAGTGGTTTTCTCACCAATTATACATTTTATCATCTTCAGTATTTTATTTGATTTGTGAGTCAAAAAATACCTATAAACTGATCATTTCATGTTCGATCTATGGGGAAACATGTAGTTTATGTGGGATCAGTAGTGTGGTAAGGAAATATTATAATGATGTAGGATCAGTCAGGTGTTCAATAAATGTTTTTGTCACATGGTTTCAGTAATTGATTGAAATGGTTCCACATAAACTCATTGAATGATTTTCAAGGTGGTGAAAATATAGCCACCAGTAATAAGACACCCATATTCAACCTAGATCGGGGATCTACATTTAGTTTCATGGTGGTATCAGTTGTAGAGATGAAATGGGGAGGATGAATTGCACAGGAAGTGGTTTCTAGAAAATAAAAACACACTCGATGTGTAGTTCAGAAATATAAATCATTTATTCCCCTCTTTTTGGTGGCTATGGTTTCAAATTAGATTTAAATTTCAAATTCTGTATAGTTGAACCACAAATTATGTTACCCTTATTAAGTCAGATCATCAGGTATAGGGAATACAAACCTTTTAATCCATTTAGAAAAACATTTCTTGGGTGTCTAATCACACACTACATAACCCTTGGTTAAAGGCTCGGTTTTTACAAAGAGTACACCACTAAGTGTACATTTGACACTACATGATATGTAAGCCATTTCTCCTACCATATTTCTCATAAAGTACATATTCATGGGTGGATGACATACTCCATGATTCATCATATCCCATACACACTTTGTGATGTGGATTACACCCTATGTACTTTGGAAAGTTCCCTGGCATCACCAGAGTACGTGATCACTCCCCGAGTAGATGAGCATGGCCTAAAGAACAAAATTTTGACTTAACGGTGCACTGAGTTCCAGACCATATTATACACGTCGTGTACCCATAGGGAGGAGATATTTATTTTAAAATAATTTTTCCATGATAGAATGAGATTTAAGTAGTTATAGGCTATGTGAGACACATTATGTACCTCAATAGATATTCATTGGACTCATTAAAGGGTAGGTTGGAGCCCCTACACTTCTTGGATCACCACTAGTGTGAACATGGGTGAGTTCCATGGAACCGTTTTTGTATGGACCTATTTCTCTTGTTTGTGTTCCCTTGGCCCATCCCCATGACGGTACTCTATGGAATCACATCCTGGGGATACAATGTGATCCTCTCTAAGGAATTAGTCCTAGATAGTGTTACAAAATCCCCATGTGAATCCTAGAGTCTTATCCTATATCATTATCTTCTTAACAAGGTGGAATTTTCAGAATTAAAATGATCAACATACTCACACATATGATCCCCTTCTTAGCAGCTTATTTTAGTTTGTGTCAGGTATAACCCATATGTCCTGGGTGTTATTCTCTATTTGTGAATCGACATCTATTTCCTTCGGATGAGGTGTAGTCTAGTCATGTTCATATCATGGATGATACCTCTTTTTTTAGTTGGTACTTCATCATGGTATGACCTTATGAGAATGTTCTCACATATAATTTTCATCAGTATTGAAATTCTTTATGATTGAGACCTCTCAGATGTGTTCCATTTGTGATGTAGAAACTCTTGAAGTGAGTTCTCCTAGATAACGTTTACCTTTTATCCTCCGAAAAAAATCCTTTTCTAGAAGAAATTATGTGACCTCACCAAGATAATTAATTTATATCTTGAGTATATTATAGTTATTTTTATTTATATCTATGCTTTATATTCTGATTTTATAATCTTATTTTAAAAGATCTAACCTGTTAGAACCATTATTTTTTTAGGTATTTATATGTATGACTGTTTTTTAATCATTTTTTCCATTGTGTTTTCATCAGGTAATTTTTTCATTTTAATAAATTAACTCTTGTTTGGTGATGAAACATGTGAAGTACTGGAGAGTATCTTCAAGGAGATATTGGTTGGAGAAAATGACTTAATTTTTTCAGTGTGTATTCTTTTTTGAATTAATGGAGTTTAAATTTAAATGGGGTAAGAGTTTCATGGTTTATTTGTGAGTTGAGAAACTATAAAGTATTTTAGGTTTGTTTAAAAGGAAAATTTGCTGAAAAATTAGGTGTAGAACATTTACATATAAGGTAATGGGATTAAACATCATGTAATATTTTGAGGTTTTTAATAAAATAAATCCTAGGTTACTAGTTTTTCAACGTATTCCATTAAAAACATTTACACGACATGTAATCACGTTACGTGAAATGTAAATTCCTAACCTACTATTTTAAACATGATGTGTGGATGAATTATCAATTTTTTGGCTTCATATCATCTTATCTCGACTCTAGGGAATTATAAATGAATTTTTGGGGTGCCCATTTTTTTTGTTGAACATCCATGTTGTGTGAGGAATCCCTATTATGCCTTTTCGGTTCGGTTTAATCCTTCTCCTCCATATTTTCCATCTTCTCAAACTATTGTGTTGAAATCCTTTGACCAATTGTGTTGATGGTTTTTTTATCATTTTTTATCTAAGAAACTCTTTGCAATCATCCTCGCCTTATTCTTCATGGGTGTTAGCCCTTGGAAGTGTTGTTTGATTGTGAATTAATGGTATGGGTCTAAATCTCATCCATATAGTTTGATAATTTCCACATTTATGAAATATTGTGGTTGAACCATCTTTCTGTGCATTCAAATTAAATAAATAAATAATTTAAATTATTCCTTGAAGTCTTTTGGTTTCCAATATATTTTTAACATTCATATGGTTTCCCATGTTGTGAGACAACAAAGATTATAATTGAACTATAAAACAACTTATCATTTTTTTATCATGACATGTGACCTATGGTGATTTCTTATTATAGAATCCCTAAATTTTGGATTATTGAGAATTGATTTATTTTTTAATCAATTTTGAATTAAATTTGAAATAGTATATGATAGATTAATAGCAATTTGAATAATTAACCATTGGAAATTGTGATTGGATATTGTGATATATATGTTGTATATAAGGGAATGTATTTCATGCTATAATTATTATATATATGGTTTTTCCCTAGAACATGAGAACTTATATGTTTTCATGCTTATAATGAGTAGGATCAGCCTAGTACCATGTTTTAATTCTTATAGAGAGATAGTTATTCCCATTTCTATGCAGTAATTATTTTAGTGTTTTGTCCTAGATATTGTAATGTTTATATGGATTTGACCATGATTCTTGTGATTATACCATTTTTATATGGTTTTGGTTAGTATGGTCATAGGACATGCTCATATATATTCTATCATGGCACCAAAGAGGGTTATTTTACCATGATAATTTGATTGTGGTTGTCATGGTCGTAAGACATGATCACAGATATTCTGGCATAGAGACAAAGTAGGTTGTTGTTTTACGTTATTAATTCTTAAATTAATTAATACACAATTTGATCACTTTATTGCATAAAATTATTATTAGCAAGGTTTTTTTAGACACATTTTTGTTTTACTTCTGATTTATACTCAAACCATATTTGGGACGCCATTTTTTCCGGAGTAGATCTCAAGGAGTCAGTTTTGGACAAGGTAAAAGGACCTTACTGTTGATTTCATGGTTTGAATGGATTTTAGTATGGAGATGGGACCAAATGGGGTTTGGTACCCAGGACTTTGATTTATTTATTTTATTTGTAGCCTTATTATTGTATTGTTCTACCATGACATTATGTAACATTCCAGCAAGTAATTAAATTATTATTTATTATATATATGATTATTCAGTTGGATTTTTTTGTTCTCTTCCTCTATATATTTACTTTGATTATTGCAATTATATTATGATATGATTCAACTACCATAACACCACATAGTAGGTGGTATGGTCTCCGCACTATGTATTTCACACCCTCTTTAATAGTGGAAAGCCTATGGCATATGGGGTGGAATGCTTGAAGTCTCATAACTAACCCTTTTTTGCCACATGAAATTGTGTGAAATTGGGGAACTATACAAAGTCGTATCAAATCTATGATTTCTTTTCTTATACATTACTATTTATGAAAGGTATAACGGATACTAGGATATGTTAAGACTTAGTAATAAGCCTATTCATGGTTGTACCTGACCCATTTATTAAGGAAATTGGAGTAAACAGGGATGAGATTGTTTTTTGTGATGTGTGTTTGTTATAGTTGATGTTATTTCACCTTTGGTGAATCACATTTTTTGTGATGTTATTTTTTTATGATCTAACTATTTCTTGAGATTTGTACACATGGCTCAATATGGATAGACATGATAATACATGCATCAGAATTTTCACATAGGGATATGTGGAAATCTATTGTTCATGATAGGGGAATATCCATTTTTTCATATTCTATATAATTAATTGTAGAACTATGACATGGGATGTATGATTAACTGTATATGTGAAATGAGTTGCAGTGTCTCACTAAAATACTTGTAATCCATTTATAATGAGACCAAGAGTTAGTGGTTCTCTATTTCAGTCACTTCTTGGGTTTACATTATTTTTTATTTAGTTATCTATGGGGTGTGTAGGTCTTGTAGAAATGTGAATCCTCATCATCATTGATTTGAACGTCAAGAGTGTGTAAATAAAAAGACTAAAAACCTAGCTGAATTGGAGCTTCCTATAGTTTATGATGAGCATTTAGATGATCTTTATAACGTCCGAGTTTCAAGAGCCGCCCAAAGGTGCCCCATACCCGGTTGTTCATATGGCCTCAAAAAAATTTCCAAAAAAACTGGAGGCTTCCTGCTAGCATTTAGGTCTTTGGGTGTGATGGTGGGGACACAATTCCCTCATTGGAAGAGCAACACCGTGGAAATAAGTAGATAATAATAGATAAAGGAGTAAAAGATGAAATAAGTAAACAATAAAGGTAATAAACAACTAGAGAACATATATAAATGATGCATGATACATATGTATAAGAAAGAAACCAAACACAAAATAATGCTGGAATACATTACTAAACCAAAGTACAAAAGAAAATCAAGTAAATAGAACCATAACATCACAAGCCTCAGCATTGTCCCATGCTCCCTAGCTCCACAACAATTAAGTACCTGAAGTAGAAGGGCGCTTACACTTATCTATACCTACAGTAATATAATCTATTTGGGCCGAAAAGCATGACCCAAACAGGGTGTGAGATTAATCCTAATAAGCAACCACACAATTATTCATGCCTAATAGTCAGTGAAAATATATGGCAGGAAATATGAAAAATGAAGCAGTAACAAGTAAGTACTCGAATGTAAACAATCCTACACTTTTAATTGCATTAATATTAATATATCATGTCAGAATATAATCACAAATGGGTACGCCTTTGGGAAGTACTCACAGCCTAACCCCTTTGGTTCAACCAAAACACACACAAGAAACCCTTGGGGCAGTACTCACAGTCTAACCACTATGGTTCATCTAAATAATAAACTCTCTAAGGAAGTACTCATCATCAATTCCCCATGTGGTCTCGTATCGGTATCTATAGACACTATGAGGGAGAAAATGTACATACCTCTTATGGTCTCACAATGTAAAAGTAAACAAACACTCTGGGGAAGCACTCAACATCCATTCCCCCTATGGTCTACTACACCAGGTTCTTAAAGACATGTGTAAGTAAATCCTGAAAAAACAATATATGGCCGCTAAATTGAACCTCAAGAACTACATGGATAAATAGTCTACAACATATCACAACATGTTGGATAAAATTACTCCATCCAAACAATACTTGGCCTGGAAAACAAAGAATCCTAACTGGAAAAGCTAGACCAAATGGTCGATATCAAGAAAACATGGGAAACACATTCATATCATGGTAAATGACCCTCTTTACAATAATAAATACTCTACTCAAGCACACAATTCATAACAGACAATAACAGGGCTAGAAACCATAAACATGCAATACCCCGAACAAGGGTATTGGGAACGTTTGCACATATAACTCAAAGACTTACTATGTAAAGGAACAAAACACCTAATTTGGTGTTTTATAGATGATATAAGTGATCCTAGGGCTTTTTATTTCCCTAGAACGCCGTAGATCTATAAAACACTAAAAAAAATTCAACCAAAGATAACTCGTGAAAGAGGAGAAATCAGGAAATGAGGCTCTAGAAGAAGGAAGATCTTATCTTAGTCATTCAAATGCAATCAAAGATGGTTGATTCAGAGAATAGATGGTGTGTCATGGGCTTAGTGAAGAATCATCGTCCACAGGCACTCCTGGATGAGTCTGATAATGAAGTAGGGTGTTGTTGGGCAAAAATCCCTCAAGGTAACATTGCAGTGTTTTTTCGGGTTGATTGTGTTTGTTGACAAAGAAGGTTTTCATGGATATTTGTCGAGTTCCCGAGAAGTTGTTGACAATCCATGTTGACAAAGAACGATGACAAAGGAAAGGACGATCTGGAGGTGGTACAAAAAGAGCAGTACATGGTGGCGCCATTTCCCAGTGTTTGCCAAATTTTTGGGGTCCAAAATTTGGAAGTTTGGTGAGCATCGCGAAAAGAGGATTTCCATGAAGAGCATAATTTCATATGGCAAAGGCATGAATATCACGAAGATAGGATGCATGGTTTGGAAATCGCGAAGACCAGAAGAATGAAGGCAGTGATGCTTCGCGATTATGTCAAGCTTCGCGAACGGCAGAGGCGGAAGCGCATCGCGGCGGAGAAGGGATTTGCGAGAGAGATTCGCGGCGATGGTGCGAGCTGCGAAGGTATGTTGACGGTGAGTCTTCGCGACTACGTTATGCTCCGCGAATGGAAGGTTGCCGTGGAGCTTCGCGATTTGGACAGAATTCCTGCTGAAACTTTGGAGCTTCGCGATTTGAGATGACGTGGCGTTGACTTCGCGTGGAAAGTTCGAGGGTCGGTGGAATCGCCTATAAATAGAGGCCGACCCCTTCAACCGAAGAAGAGAGAATTTTCAGAGAAAATACTTTTCTCTCGATTTGCAAAGGTGGTTCGCGGAGCCAGTGTGCTTCGCGAAAGAGGTGCTTCGCGGAGGCTATTATAGCTCCGCGAAACCTGCGAGCTCCGCGTTGGCTTACTTAGCTTCGCGAGGGTCGTTGCTTTGCGACGGCTTGAGCATCGCGAGAGTGCTTCGTGAAGGAGCTTCATGAGTGAGGTTCGCGAAAAGGCAGGAGCTTTGCGAAGGCTTGTTTGAGCTTCGCGAAATTGGGAGCCTCGCATTGTAGGGTGCTTTGCGAAGGTCTTTTCCAAAGGTTGTTTTCCTATTGGATAGTGGCAAAGGGGTATTCATCTACGGGTGAAAGTTGAACTTCAACAGAGCATCTACATACAGAGAAAGATGCATTCCTTAATGGAAATGAAGAGACCTACAGGTCTATAAACTATGAGTGGATTCCCTTCCAAGAGCAGTGAGCTTAGGAAGAGGAAGATGGTGATCCTCTCCACCTGCAGTGAGCCAGAGAGAGAGAAACAGGGAGTGACCCTTGGGAAAGCAGTGAGCTGACCCTAAATCTTGTAAAGGCAGTGAGCCTGGGCATAGAAGTGATCTAGCCCGAACATTGTAATCCACAGCTAGTGAAGTCTAGTGTAATTTGGTACAAACCGGCAACTTTTCGGCGTATGCTCCTTGGACGTAGCCCTTAGCGGTGAACCAAGTAAAAATCCTTGTGTCTTCCTGCTTACTTTCCTGCATTGCACTCAAAGAATCATCATCAGGTAAAGGAGACAAGTAATCGTAGTAACCACACAAGTGAAAACAAAGTGACCCTTGTAACAAAGAGGTCAAGATCTAGTGGGGCAGGAAGAACTTTGAAAAAGAATATTCATACCCTGATTCACCACCCCTCTCAAGGTATATAGGCCCCTATTGGCCCTAACAGGTGTTCTGTTGATTACACGCATCCCCATTTCGATTTAATAAAATAAAAATAAAGTACAGAACATGTCTTTTAAAAGTACAGGTCATGTACATGCCTTTACCGAGCTCCACTTTAGGTGGTCTCTAGGTCACCCCACACGGTCAGGTGTTCTGCCATTACATGGCCAGCACTTAGCTACATGTGGAAACCGAGTACACGGCGTGTATTTATAAGTACATGGTGTGTACTCCTGAAATTTCTAGAATCTCCACTTTTTATAGAAAAAAAAACAATATTCATACCTGAAAAGATGATCCGGGTTCTTACAAACATCTCACATAAAGAAACTTGTCCTCGAATTTTCCTAACATATTGGTGTAGAAGAATAATCATGGAACTACTCCAGCCACTATGATCGTACATCGGCATCCCTCTCCTAAGTCTCATCTTGAACTCGCCTGTGAACCCATAGCACTCGTACCAGAGGAACAAACCCGCCATGGAGAACCTTTACACTATGATCAATACTCTATATAGGATTCTCCTAAAACGATACATTAACATCCAATTCAACCTCCTCACGTTGAAAGACATGAGGCAGGTCTAAGATGTAATGTTGTAGCTAAGAAATGTGAAATACGTCATGCATATCTTGGTACCCATGAGGTAACTACAACCGATAAGCAATAGGCCCGACCCTTTCAAAAACCTTAAATGGTCTGATGTACACTATAAAAATCTTACCCTGTCTCCTAATCATCTTGTGTACCAACCCCATTGTAACACGCATAAAACCTCGATCTTCAACCTCAAACTCTAGGTGTCATCTTCATTGATCGGCATTATACTTATATCATGACTATGAAGTATCCATCATCTACCAAATCGACTCTATCTTCACTGTGGTCTCCTAGACAAGATGAGGTCCCAGCATCACTGCCTCCCTTGATTATAGCTAATATAGGGGTGATCATCATAGCCTACCATATAGATCCTCATAAGGTTACATCTGAATAGTTTGTTAAGAACTATTATTCTTGGAAAACTCCACAAGATAAATGTTCTTCTCCCAGGAACCTATAAACTATAGGATGCATTCTTGACGCATGTCTTTCAGGAACTGAATCGTACGATCAGACTGGCCATCTGTATGGGGATGGTAAGTTGAACACAGAAGTGCCAGGGTACCCAAAGCCCTCTATAGTCCCTGCAAAATTGAGAAGTTAAATGTGTGTCCCTATCTGAAACAATGGAGTGTGGAACCCCATGTAGACTTAAAATCTCTCGAATGAAAACCTTCCCAGATCATCAATATTGAAGGTCTCTTCGATCAGCAAGAAGTGTGCAACATTCGTGTGTTTGTCAATAACAACCCAAACTACATCATTCCTTCGAGGCGACCTCAGTAAACCAATCATTAATTCCATCATGACTTCATTCCACTTCCACTCGTGAATGGGTAACTACTGTAAAAGCCATGTTGGTCACTGATGATCTGCCTTCACCTGCTAACAGGTGGAACACCACATGACAAAACCAGCAACATCTCTCTTCATACCTAGCCACAAATACTGATGGTGTAGATCTAGATACATCTTGGTGACAACAGGATGAACCGCCCAAACTGTGGAATGAAAGTCTCGCATCTTCTCCTCGCGTATGCCTATTGACACCCATACACACACACACACGAAAACACAAGATCTTATCATCACCTATGGTCCATATAAGAATAGGATCTTCTCCTTATGCATTCTCCCATAGTACTAGGAATTGCGAAAATGATAGCTTCCTAATTCTCACTCGATCATGAAGAGTATAGGTAATATCCAGAGAAGAAACAAATGTATTCCCCTGTCTATTGTGTACCTCCAAATATATCTCAGAGAATATAGCCAGAAGATTCCAATCACTGCTGGCCTCCTAAACTACCTGTATCTGAGTCCTCCTGCTCAACACATCAGCTATAGTGTTGCCTTTCCCAGGCGTGCAAGCATGATCAAGGTCAATAGACTAAAGGTACTCTACCCACATTCGCTTTCTCGGATTCAGATCATGTTGAGTAATGATATACTTCATACATTGGTGGTCGGTGAAAACCACCAAATTCTCTCCAAGAAGATAGTTTCTCCAACAACATAAGGCATGAACAACTATAGCCAACTCAAGATCGTGCATCGGGTAATTATCCTCATGTGGCCTCAGCTACTGAGACTCGTATGCAACAAATCCTCCCCCATGCATAAGCACTGCTCACAGCCCGATACTTGAGGCATCACTATAAATAGTATAGCTCTTTCCTGGGTCTGAAAAAACTAATATCAATGAGGAACTCATCCTCCCTTATAGCTCTTGACAGGATAACTCATAAGAATCTGAACACAAGTTCTTCGCACCCTTCTTAGTCAGGTCCATTAGTGGCTCTACTAAGCATGAAAAGTCTGGTATAAAATGCATGTAGTAACCAACCGTCCTTAGAAAACCTTGCACCTCAAAGGCACTCTTCGGCTGCTCCCAGGAAACTAATGCTCTCACTTTATCTGGGGCTACTAATACTCTTGTCTCTTATATAGCATGACTCAAGAAGTGAATCTGTTCCATCCAAATATGGTATTTTGAGAGCATAGCATATAACTTATTCTATCTCAGTGTACTCAAAATGATCTTACGATATGTGGCTTGGTCATGTTGAGAGTGAGTGTACACTATGATTTCATCCATAAAAACTACCATGAAAGAATCCATGTATGGATGGAACACTCGGTTCATCAGTTCCATGAAAACTGCTTATGTGTTCATGAGACCGAATGGCATAACCACATACTTGTATGGACCATACCTACTCCGAAACGAGTGAAGATGTATATCTAATGGTATAATGTGCAACTGATGATAATCGTATCTCAAGTCAATCATTGAGAGCACCTGGAATCCTCGATGCTGACCAAAGAAATCATCAATCCTTGGAAAGGGATATCAGTTCTTGACCGTCCACTGGTTTAACTTCAGATAATCCCCACTATGATGGAGGGTACCATCAGCCTTTTTTGTAAACAGGACAGGTAAACCCCAAGGAGAAATTCTAGGTTGGAAGAAACCCTTTTCCTGCAACTCCTCCAACTGCTTCTTCAGCTCCTGTAACTCTGGTGTGGCCATCCTATAAGGAGGAATGGAAACCAGTGTTTCCCATGGCACAAGATCACTTGAAAAATCTAACAATCGCTTTGGAGGCAAACCTGAAATGTCTTCTGGAAATACATATATGAAATGATCCACCACTTGGGGGAAGCCCGGCGGTTATTTCCCCGGGTCATCCAGATATAGACTAGAAATCTGGGCTATGACTCCTCCAAACCCATGATGCTCGGGTCCTACTCTACATGCCTGGACATCCCATTCGCCTTTATGAAGAGACAGTCTACCCTATAGTGACTTGAAAATCATTCTATGATGATTGCAATCAACCACAGCTGATAAAGGAACTAACCAGTTCATTCAGAGAATGACAACATAGTCTGTCATCCCTGAGACATAGAGGTCCCATAAGAAGTGACACCCACCGACCTCAAGAGGGAACTCCTTGCACTGTCGTACACTAGCTTCTCTTGTCCCCAGCAGAGTGTCCAGTTTCAAGACATCAGTAGAGAAAAAGAAACAAATTACAAGTATCTCCACAACAGTAACATATATGAAACTATGGGAAGCCACTATATTGAAATGTGTAGAAACTAAAACTGAGGCAACTAGGATTATACCTTTAACTTCAGAGGGTCTGGGATCCTGCTCCTACTGGGCCTGCTCCACTACAAAGGTATGACCTGTACCTAGGCCTTGTGACCCTACCTAACTACCCTGAGCTGATCCACCCAGTTGTCACTGAAAGCCTACCGACTGACAACCATGGATGCGACATCCTCCTCTCCCTGAACGGCCGGAAGAACTCCATTTCCTAGACTGGTGAGAAACTAGTGGTGCTACTTCTGAATGAGGATTCATATAAGATCTCCTATAACCATATGCAGGTGATAAGATCTAATAGAATCACTGAAGATGACCCATCATACCGTAAGATCATCACTCCACTGGGTCACTCGAGAAATGTGGCCTTGTATGCCCACTCTACACACACTGGTATCACACCAACTGGCCACCGGAATAAGTATTCCTCCTACTAAAATCTCTAGATGTATACTCCCAATGGTGCTTCCAGTTTTTAGTTTAAGGGTTACCGATTCTGGATGCCAAACTGCCATGGCTCACAACTCTAGAATCCCTCATATTTCTATCTGTGGTCAGTGCATGGTTGACTATAGAGGTGATGTAAGTCAACCTAATGATTTTAAATTGATATCAGATGTCGTGCCTAAGACCATCCTCAAAATTACTCACTAGAAATAACTTATCACCTTCTAGGATAGGTGTTATGTGATGTAAATCTATGAAGCGAGAAGAGTACTCCAAGACTGAGAGAGTACCATGCTCCAGACTCAAGAACTCTTGGGCTCAGTTGGCCCTCAAATTCTCTAGTTAGATATAGTCATAGAAAGCATGTTGGAACTCATACCATGCCATAACCTACTGGCGTCCCACCTGTGAGATCACATCCCACCATCTCTTGGCCGAGTCCTAAAGCATTTACGTAGCGATCTTCACCCTCCTCTCTTGTGGCATCTCCAAATGATCAAAGTTGGATAGCATGGATTCTAACCAAGACTCTAGAACCTGAGGTCCTACTTCCCCTATGATGGTGGGAGGATTCTACTACTAGAAAACCCACATCAATTCTTCCATTGAAGGGGTAGGATGTGGTACTCCTTAGAAGGTCTTAATGAACCTCATGAATACCTCTCAGAACTATGCATCGACACCTGTATCTGGAAAAATGGTTGGTGCCAAGACATGCACTACAAGAGGATCTACTGGTATTCCCGGATTATCCATGTCTGGTGTCAGATCACTACCTTCTATATGGCATACAACTGGAGGGTGTCTGGGTGGCATGAATCTACAAGATCATTCGCAAACCTTAGGATCATGATTATCAAGGACTGAAACATATAAGTGAATGTAAGGAACATGAGAAGGAAAGAATTCAGGTTTTTCAAAAAAAAGGATACACCAGGTTTATAACCCTTACATGGAATGTTACTTTATTCCTTCACATGGGTATGTACATTTTCCAGAACCAGTCGTGTAACACCCGATATACATGGGGTGTTTTTCCAGGACACGGTGTGTACTTGAATCGTGTCCCCCTTCCTAAGTTCTTCTACACGACTAACCCACATGGTTCCCCCTGGGCAGGACTACATGGAGTGTTTGTGCCCAACATAGCATGTACCACTTATGTTTTAACTACCTCTTCTGTTAGTCACACAGTTTGACACACAACAGACTCTATAGAGCGTGTCTATTCCAGACACGACATGTACTAAAAGGATTTCCACTACATTGTGGTGTTCGTTTCATGGCTGGATACCAGGGTTATACTACACAAAATCTTCATGCTTGACACTATGTTTATAACCTAAGTTTTATCCATCTGTATTTTTGTTCACATGAGTAGACACATGGTCTACACAACATGATGTGTTCATTCAGAACACAGCGTGTTTGTACCAAATATTTTCCAACCAGGTGTCTCTACCCACACAGCTAGTGACATGGTTAGAGACTACACGGCATGTAGATATAGTACACAGTGTGTACTTAATAAAAATAGTTCCCTACCTAACATAATGATACATGGCATGTATTTATAATTACGCTCCATGTATTCTGGGTTTTTATGGACAATAAGCCTCCGAAACTACTTTGGAACCCAGAAAAACACTAAAACGAACATTAAAGTGCCAAATTCTGATTCATGAGGGCCCATACTCCCTATGAATCAAATATTGGAATCTTATAAATGTTATATTCAAGAATAACAATGAAATTATCCACCAAATTCTAGTCCATGAGGGTCCATAAAACCTCAAAAACCATGTTTGGCATTCATTAAAACCAAATCTTACATTTTAGCAATACCCAATCAAATAGTAGGTATTCTATCAAGGAATCAATCACAACAGAATGCATATCTAGCACAACATCCATCACAACAACATGCAATCAGTAATGCAACCTAAATAGCATGGAAAGAATTCATGACATGTGATCTCTAACAAGTGACTATTTGATTCATGAGATGCCATACCCTCATCTCATCAGGTTGAAATAGAAAGAAAACCTCAATAATATCAATGATAACAGTACAAAACATGTGATCACCCAATGGTGAAATCAATCAGCTATATTAATGGAAAACCCAGAAAAATATCAATATACGAGGTAAATCGGATTTTCCTTGTTCACAGGTCAGCTACTCCAAGGAACAACTTATTACCAAGTACTTATTACTTCTTATCCCTAAATATAGGCTCTAAACAATATGTCAACAATAAAGAAACTCCTCTCCTACCACTTCGTAACGTTCTGGTTTCGGGAGCCGCCCAAAGGTACCTCGTACCTGTTTTGTCACATGGCCTCATGCACATTTCCCAAAATTCTAGAGGCTACCGACTAGTAGTGAGGGCCTTGGGTGAAATGGGGGGGATACTATGCCCTCATTGGCAGAGTAACACAGTGGAAATAAGAAGATAATAATAGCGGAAGTAGTAAAACATGCAATAAGTAAACAACGAAAGTAATAAACAACTGCAGCACAAATATAAATGATGAATGATACATATATTTAGGAAATCGGACAAACAAGTCACAATGATGGAACATAGCACTATAATAATGTACAAAAAATCAAGTAAACATATACACTACATTTCAAGCCTCATCTTTGTCCCATTCTCCCCAGTTCCATTGTAATCAAGTACCTGATGTAGAAGGTAACTTTCCCTTATCTATACCTACAACAATATAATTTGTTTGGGCCCAATATCATAACCCAAATACGGTGTGAAACTAATCCCAGTAGGTACCACCTGATTATCTGTGCATAACAGTCAGTGAATATATTTGGTAGGAAATATGAAAAAAAGGAGTAACAAGGAAGTACTGAAAGTAAACGATCCTACAATTTCAATTGCATTAATTTTAATATATCAAGTAAACAGCTAATCACCTATGGGTTACCCTATGGAAATTACTCACAGCATAACCCATCTCGTTCAACCAAAACACACACAAGCAACCCTCTGGGTAGTACTTGACGTCTAACACCTCTGGTTCAGCTATAGAATAGACTCTATGAGGAAGCATTGGCTTTCAATTCCCCATGTGGTATCATTTTGGTAACTATATACACTGTGGGGAAGCACTCAACATACAATTCCACCTGTGGTATGGAGGAACTATAGACACTCTGAGGGAGCACAATGTTCATCCCCCTATGGTATCACAACGTAAAAGTAAACATACACTCTATGGAAGAAATCAACATCCATTCCCCCTATGGTCTACTAAACAAAGTTCACACATCCCAGTTTAAGTTAATCGTGCACAAACGATATATGGAATCCATTTTAAACCTCAAGAACTACTTGGAAAAATATTTTACATCATATCACAGCATATCAAATAAAACTACTTCATCCTAAGAATACTATTCATGGAAAATGAATCTGGCCAACAGGCCATGCTATACTAAATGGTCGATATTAAGAAAACATGGGAAACAAATCCTTTCCATGGTAAATAACCCGATTTACAATCATAAATCATCTTCTCAAGCACACAAGGCATAACAGGCAACAACAGGGCTAAAAACCATAAACACGCAATACCACGAACAAGCGTATTGGGCATTTTGGAAAATATAACTCAAATACTAACTACGAAAAGCACAAAATACCTACCTTGGAATTTTATTGATGATATAAGTGAAACATTGTCCTTGAATCTCCATAGAACATCATAGATCTATAAAAACTCTAAAAATGATGAATCGAAGATAACTCGTCAAAGAGGAGAACTTAGGAAACGAGGCTCCAGAAGAAGGATGAGCTTACCATGGTGATTCCAACACAATCGATAGTGGTCAATTCGAAGAATGGATGGTGAGTTGGGGGGCTCAGATAAGAATCAATAGACACAGATGCTCTTGGACAAGTCAAACCTAGAAGAAGGGCGTTTTTTCGATTAGATGCGACCTCGGTCCATTTAATGAAATAAAAATAAAGTACATGGAGTGTCTTTTAAAAGTACACAACTTTTAGTTACCTTTACCAAGATCCACTTTAGGCGGTCTCTAGGTCATCCCACACGGCCATGTGTTCGACCGTTACACATCCAACACTCGGCTACTCACGGTAACTGTGTACACGGTGTGTACTTATTAGTACATAGAGTGTACTCCTGAAATTTTAATAAACTCCTATCATTAATGAAAAAACTAGAAAACAAGATTCACACCTGAAAACAAGATCTGGGTTCTTACATTCATCATCACAATAGATTCTTGAGGTTCATGTGATCCATGGAAAGGGAGACTCTTCATACCATTCCTTCGATGTTTGAGTTGACAAGATATTGTCAACTTCAGCATCTTTCTATATTTACTGGGAAGGGAGACCCGAGGCAGCTGAGTTCATGATTAATTCAGTCCATAAAATCCTTGAGATATCCTTGAATAGGTGGGTGAATATTGTTTCATAGAAACTCATTATTCCATTAAAGCATTGGTGGGATATTCGATAGGTTTAAGGGTAGTAGGATGAGTTATATTTGAAGTAATTTGGGACAATTTTCCTAATCCCTTTCTTTCAAATACCCATTAAGGATGAAAAATATATTTATTTTTGGCATATGACACATGGGGGTTTGGTGGAACAAGACTTTGCTCGAAATTTTACTAACCTATAGTGATTTATGCCATATTTGGTAACTGATGAGATCTCCAAGGTGAGATGTTTCCAGGATGTACTCCATTATGAGATCCGGTTGAAGGTAAAACGTTTATGTGTAAGAATTTTTTAATACCTCATGAATCAGGAACTCATCACATAAGGGAATTTGAGGAAGTCCTCGAGCAGCTAATTTTCCATATCAGCAGGGTGATCTGGGAGTTATTCATTAAGTGGTAAGAATCATTGTTATATCAATTTCCACAAAAACAATAGATGGTGGAGAAGTCAAGGTAGTGGGTAGTAGTCTCAATATTGCTTTTCCTTCCATTGATATCAGTGTGGATCATTTGGACACAATAGATTATTTTTTCTTTACCCCACATTAGTGTGTTGTATCTATGGGAGATAGGTTCAAATCCAAAGGTTATGTGTTATCTTTATGTAGTAGACTAGAGTTAGAGGATCTGAACATGCATGGGATTTGGGAAGGGTCTCATTTAAACCTCAATAGTTTTGATTCTAGAGTTCCATAAGTCATTTAGACCAAGAATGGGGGTTTGGTACCCAAGTGAATGAGTAGTAGTAATAATTATGGGAAATTGTTTAGGGTAGTCAGATTGTATCCCAAGGTAGAGGGAAAATTCAGTTTCACATTTTACAAACTACTCTAGCTAATGTGGGTCCGGAACAATCTATCATCAAGGTACAATTCTTGTATCGTTTATCATATCTTGGGTATTTTTGATATATGAGCATCTTATTATTTTATATCCTCCCCTTTTCAAGTTTTTTTCTCTTCAATGTGAAAATATTGTATGGGGTTTTACCTATTGGCACACCATTGGGAGTTCCATCATAGAATTTCAAAAGTTGCAAGGCATCCACTCTATAGATTAGTGGTTACTATATCTTTTGGGAACGGTTTATTCTAAAAATCATAGCATTTAACTTGAATCATGGTATGGATTGGCTAGTTATATATCATGATAAAATTGAATATTCAAAAGTAAATTTACCTTCGTATCTCCAGAAGGAAGTAGCTATTCTCACTAGGGTAAGTGGAATCATCATGATGGTTGTGCAGGACCAATTTAGTGAATATTAGATTGTCTCAGGTCTCAGATCCTCAATATTTCACTTGATAAATGTGGAATATATAATTATTGCTTTACTAACATTATATAGTTTTTCTATATATTTTCCCTAATTAGTTATAATCTTACTATCCATGATAGAGATCGATTTCATGGTCTATATGGTGCTAAGAGAAGATCTAGTTTGTATCCCACCTTTCTGAATGACAACAGCTATGATTAGGGTGATGAATGTTTAGTTATAAGATCTCAAATCTAAATACTTTATTTGGAATTGTAAACCTCCTTTTGATTATCTTTTAATATTCACCAAAAAGGATTATGGATCATTTCAGTTATGTGTGGATTATTGGAAGATGAACTAGATGTTGGTCAAGATCTAATACCATCTTCTGTGCCTTGATGCTCTTTTTGATCATTTGAGAGGTGATAATATCTTCTCCAAGACTAACTTGAGATCTTGATATAATAATTTTAGAGTGATACTATCTTACATAACATGAACTTATTTTAGGAGTAGGTATGAATTTGTAGTGATGTTGATTGGGTTCACTAATGCGCCTGTGGTGTTTGTGGCCTTATGAATTAGATATTTTTTCCCTTTCAAGATCTTTTTATCATGGTTCTCATTAATGGTATTTTAGTGTACACCCATTCAATGTATGATCATTATGAACATCTAAATATCATCTTGAGTGCATTGATAGGGAATTGAATTTACATTGCGATAACTAAATTCAATTTTTGGATAAATAGAGTGCACTTCTTAGACCATGTCCTCTTAGAGGAAAGAGTATCAGTAGACCCAGATAAAGTAGTATCCATGGAATCTGGGGAAAACCCCAGTAATTTCTTTAAAATTCATATATTTCTGTGATTACGAGGATTTACTAGCGTTTTACCCAAGATTTATCTTGTTTGAAAGAACCAATGTATGGGTTGGCCAAGAAAGGGGTGATGTTAGTTAAGTCGGACTCTTGAAAGAGAAATTATCAAGATCTGAATGATGGGATGATGTTAACATGTATACTCAATTTACCTATATAGGTTAAATCATATATCATGTATTATAACTCATATAAAGTTGGAATTGAAGAATTTATAATGTCGGAAGATTGGGTGTTTTCTCTTGGATCTAGGAAGCTAAGACCGCACAAGAGGAATTACCCTACTCATGATCTAGAGTTGGGAGAACTAGTAAATTCCATAATATTTGAGAGAAAATATCATTTGGGGGAGAGATTTTTGGTATACATGGATTACAAGGTTCTTATGTTCATCTTTTATCAGTGACACCCAAACCACTGACAAAAGTTGTGGATCGAGTATCTATAGTCTTTCGATTTTGAATTAGCTTATACAACATGCAAGGGAGATGTCATTTCTGATTATTTGAGAAGAAATACATAGATACAGGAAGTACATGAGTCTTTTTATCATTGAAATATAATTTCACTCCTTGTACACATTCAACTCGATGTTAAAGAATATCAGGGGTGAGTAGCCATGACTTGTAAATCTAGTATACTCATACTTTTGGATTGGATTAAGGCCAAGAAATTATTTATGAATAGTGCTTGGTTATAAGAGATAAATTATATGGTGGGATATTCCATCAAGATGTAATCTTGGAAAAAAAATTCTTTTTTTTTGTCATAGTATGTGTTCCTATAGGCTTAGAGTGGAGTTGATGTAGGAGTTTCATGATTCTAGATTGCCAGCACATCCTAGTTTGATTAATATGTATCTTGATCTATTTAGAATGTATTGGTGGATAGGAATAAATAATGAGTTAAAAATACTCATGGATATATGCTTCACTTTCTAGCAGGTAAAATCCAATCATCAAAGGCTAGTCAGGCTTCTATAGACTTTATTCATTCTGGAGAGGAGATGGGATGATGTCACAATTTATGTTTTGATAGGACTTTCTAGGATGACCCCTAAATGATAATGTATGGGGTTTTGTGTACCAAATGACTGTGGTATCTCACTTATTACCTATAAAGGAATCATTCAAAATTTATGATCTAGTAAAAATTTACATCTATGAGGTGGTTTTATTGCATTGTGTTCTAAGGAGTATTGTTTCGGAAAATGATCTTTATTTCACATCATGTTTCTCAAAGGATCTTCAAAAATCCCATTGACCATGAGTACATTCAAGAACATCCTTCTTCCACAGACTTATGGTCAATCCAAGTGAACTATTTAGATTTTATAGGATATGTTATGAACCTATTTTTTGGAATTAGATGGTTCATGGGAGTAACATATGGAACTCAAGGAGTTTTAAAATAATAAAATCATTGAGGAATTGATCCAAATTGAACCTTTTGAGGATTTTTATATGAGGTCATGAATTTCAACTCTTTGTTGGTTATATTCTGGTAATTTATTACTCGTTGGGCATAGTCTAGTGCTAGAGACATTTGAATAGGTTTACATAATCAGAAAATGGTTGGTGAGTGTGTAGAGCAGGAAAAAATCATTTACTGACCATTGAAAATTTACTCTAGAATTTGATGTTAGTAAAAAAATTCATTTAGGTGTCACCCAGGTTGGGGGAATTCCATGTAAAAAAATAGTAAAATCTAGCACCCATGTTTTTTGGGTCGTTTTAAATAGGGGAAAGGGTCGGTCCAATGGTGTACTATTTTTCTCTTATACAGTGTTATAGTTCTATTCTTGATGTCTTCCATGTTTCACATCTATGGAGATATAATTTATACCCTTACCATGTGATACATTGAGTTTTTTGATTATGCATCCTTATAGGAGAATCAGATATGAGTTGTAGATCTTAGTGATAAATATCTTTTGGGTAGGATTATATTGTTGGTTCTGGTGTATTTTTAACATATGAGATTTTTGGAGGACACATGGGTGAAAGAGTATAATATGACAAGATAGTGGTCATACATGTTCATTGAGACCTCATGGCGATTCATGGAGTTTCTTGGGGATGATCTGTTATGAGGTGGCAATTATAGGATCTTGTATTTGTTTAGGTATGTCCCTCTCTAATATTTTCATTAATGTTTTCTTCCAGTTGTGCTTTAATCATGAAATTATGTCTTTTAAAAAAACGTATTCGTTGGGTGGGAAAACATGATAAAGACCATATAATTTCATTGAAGAGATATTGGTTGGAAAAAATGACTTTATTTTTGGGGATGTGTGCTAGTTTAAATTAAGGGAGTCCTTATATAAAATGGTTAAGTGTTTTATAGGTTCTTCGTGAGTTGAGAAAAATCAAAATATGTTTGGTTTGTTTAAAAGAAAAAATGTCTGAAATATAAAATTTAAAAAAATTACACACAATATAAAGGGATTAAATGTCATGTAATTATTTGTGGGTTATAATAATATAAATATAAGGTGATGGGTTTTCGTCTATATTCCATTAAAAACTTTTAAATAATGTGTGATCACGTTATATGACTTGTAAATGTCTAGCATATAGTTTAAAACATGTTTTTTGGTTGAATTTTATTTTTCCTAGCTACATATTTTCTCCCCTCAACCCTAGGGAATCCTCTATTCATGTTTGGGGTGAAAACATCTATCATGGATGTCCTAATGGTATGAGAAATCCCATGTATGTTGTTTTTGTTTGGTTTATTCTTATTATCCCTTCTCTTACTTATCTTCCTTATCTTCCTTCTTCTACAACCATTGTAGTGAAATCCTTTAACCAATTTCATTGTTGGTTTTGATCATGAGCATTTTTTATCTAGGAACCTCATTTCAATCATCAATACCTTCTTCCTTATAGGGGCTTTTTCTTGGAAGCATTATTAGATCGTCGGTTAAAGGTAGGGGTCTAACTATTAACCCTAGAATTTGATAATTTCCATGATTATTCAATATTGTGATTGTGACATCATTTCATGAACTCAAATTAATGAAATTTTCTAATATAATCATTCCATAAATTTAGTTTTTTTGAATTTTATTTTTAACTAGCACAAGGATTCCAATTAGATGAAATATACATTATTATAATTGAATTAGAAAACCATTTAAAGTAATTTTAGCATGACATGTGGACTAGGGTTATTTCTTGTTGTAATATACCTAAATTGTGGTTTATTTCTTATTGATATTATTTTTGATGAATTGTAAATTAAATTTCAAGTGGAATATGATAAAATAATGGTAATTTTCATAAATAACCACTCATAATTGTGATCTGATATTGAGATATCCATATGGTATGACAGAGATTGTGTTCCATGTGAAAATAATTATATATTGGGCTCATCCATGGAACATGAAAACATATATGCTTTACTAATAATTATTAACATGCTCATCCCAGTCCCATGCTGTAATGATTATAGAGAGGGATATGACCAGTCCCATTCTATAATTCTTATAGGGATTTCTCTTGGAATTTTTAATGCTTATAGGGATTTGTCCCATATTGTTTTGACTAAACCAAGGTTTTATATGTGTGGTTATCATGTTCATAAAACATACTCAGAGATATTTCAATGTGGAAAAGATTCAGGTTATTTTAACTAGGTAATTTTTTTGTTGTTGGCCTGGTTGTAATACATGCCTAGAGATATTCCAACATAGAGCTGATGAAGGTTATAGTTGTATTTTATTAATTGTCAAATTAATTAACATACATGTTTATCTCTTTATTGAATACACTTCTTATTAGACTTTGTTTTTTTAGAAATGATGTTTTCAACCTACTAAGTTATAATCACACCCAATTTGGGCTACCATCTGGTACCTGAGAAAATATCATGGATCCGGGTTTGGAAAAAGGAAAAAGGGGCTTTTTTTGATTTCTTGTTTGTTGATGGGTAGTAGTTAGGAGATGTGACCAAGGTGGAGTTTAGGACCCAAGACATTGAGTATTTTTTTTGGGTCTACTACTCATTTTCTTGGACTATTCTAGCATGATGATTAGTTAGATTCTATCATGTCATTACAGTATTCCTTATTATTTATTAGATTATTCTATTGGATAATTTTGTGTCTACCTCTATGTCTTTACATTGATTATTTATGTTCGATTATGATTTCCCTATTATTCTATGTAACATAATACCAGGGGGTGTAGTCTCCACACTATACATTTTAGACCCCCTCTTCCACTCAAAAGCCTCTAGTATACGGGGAGTCATGCTACAGGCCTCATAACTAACCCATTCCTACCACACGAGAGATTTCCATATTGTGGAAAATTACATGACCACTCTCTTGAATCTTATGATTAGTGATTATGGGGTATCCCACTGGGTATGCTTATACACACCCATACATTGTATCTTCTGGTATATGTAATGAAATATGTAGATGATAGTACACTTTTTGAATTCAGAGGTGGACCATGAAATGTTCGATCCTATTTGGAGATTAGTTTTACTAGAAAAACATCATATGAATATTTTTTTTATTATCAGGTAGTTTTCCCACAAGTTTTTAGAATGTTGGGATATTTTTTAGTTCTTTATAGGAATATATTTATACCTTTATACATTTTTTTATATCCTATAGTACTATAATGTGGTATATATTTTATTCACGAATATATAATATGAGTTTTTCATCATTTCACATTATAGAAGTGTATGGATATTCATGTGTGTGTGTGTGTGTACATGTACTTTAGGATAACATCGTGCATGTGTTTTAAATTCAAACGCAGTTCTAGTCTCTAGGACCTATCCTATTTATGATGGTTATGGGGTTTTATTCTCAATTTACTTCTTTAAAATCTTCCAATAGTGGGTCGGGTCAGTGAAATATCAAAACAAAAATGAATAATCTTGATGAACTTGTAAAAAATTCCTCATGTTTGGAAGGAGTTCCTTCTTGTGGTTCCTCACCTTTTCAGATTTAACTACTTGTGGAAACTCTGTTGTTTTTCTGTAGTAGATTCTAATTTCAAACATGTGGTTAATAGATCGACCAAATTATCACAAATTTTATTATCTAAAACAATGGATTACGTGGAATATGTAAAATATAAAAATAAGAAAAATGATTTAATAAAGTTTAATAAATAAAAAATCTACACACTCAATTGAATAAAAAACCTATTCTTAATTAATATTAGATAAATATTATTAGGAATAATTGATCCAATAAATCACCAAAATACCCATTTTAATTATGATATTCAAAATATTTTTTTTTTAAATCAAAATTTATTCAAAATTTAATTATTCTCCATCAAAAGCACATTTTATCATTTAAAAATCAATTATTTCCCAAAATAAGAGGGGAGAAATGTGTAAAAAATAGTCCACATAAGAATATCAAACATTAAAATGATTTTAACATTAAAAATATATTATTTTACTTTGTAGATAGAATATGATATTTTTCATATTATCAAAAAATGAAGCATGATGAAACACTGATTTACATAAAGAAATATTTTTAGAAGGGACAAATTTTATAATGAATTTTCAAAATAAGTCCTTATTAGACTAAAACACAAATTATAAGTGAATAAATAATATACTCATAAATCATTAAAAATATCATACCTCCTATATGAAATCATCCACTACCCTACTTCAATTCTAATTAATTTTCTATTTCGGGAAGTGCTACTGTGTTAGAGTTAATTGGAATTAAACCCATGAAATTTGAACCTTCAATTATCACTCTCTCCTAAGTTAAAAAAAATAAAAGATCCATTTTTTAAAACGTTGAAACAACTCAAATTATTATCTATAAATCAATTTCCCCATTCTTTATTCGCATATAATATTCCCCTCACCTTAAGGATCTCATTTTTTTTAATCATAAACAATATTTTTTTTAGTTAATCCATGAATGTCTAAATTATATATTGAATCTGCATTTGTCTTTTTGTTGTAGTTTTTTCAGTTCTTAATGTCTCAAAAATTCATTGTGGGTTCCAAATTTCCCATTTTACTATATTTTTAAATGACTTATATTAATATATTCTTATTTTTATCCCTAAGGTGTTTTTTTTAGAAAAGTATTAGTCCACGAGTTCCAAGTTCAACAATTTAGTTTCCTCGTATTATAATTCAAATTCCACTAAACTCTATCATATCTCACTCTATTTCCAAATTCATAAATAGTTTCTCTATAGTAGTAGGGGGAAACGACACTAATCAACCATTCACATCCAACAATTTTTAAATCAATTTAATCCTTAAGACTTTCATGAAATATATCATTGGTTATGAAAACATTTATATAAAAATTAAATCTAAAAGACACACAAATTTTTTAAATTTTTTTAAAGAATTTAGGTATTTTTTGATATGAATAAATCGTCAAATAAAAACTAAGCATAGTGATGGACTTATCTCCCTTGCACTTAAAATTATAATTTAATCCATTGATGAATCCTAATTTAGAAGAAAATTAATGATTTTGTTATTCATGATATATTTTCAATTCAACAATTTGAAGTGTATTTGAATGAGTACAATAATATTCACATAATTTGTGATTTACAAATGAAAATAGCCCTTAAAATGTAAAAAATTTCATGTTTCTAATTTTATGAATAGACACTAGAATTTTCAATAAATCTCAAATTAGCATGGTCATTATTGTGAACAATATAAAGTAGTGCGTTGAATAAAAATAATTTTTTTGGGTGAAAAGGAATCAAATTCTAAAACACGTTAATTTTAGCACCCCAACTATTTAAAAGTCAAACACCTATCAGGGAAGAAAAAATTCATTGAACTCAGTTTAAAACACCCCCAAAAGATCCTCCAAACCATATTCTCAGTTTAGTAAAATAAATAGGAATTGTATAATAGTAATTACCCGTTGTAGAATCATCTATAAAATTTTTTCAAAGAAAATGAATCCCCCTTTTTATCATAGTGAAAGTCGCATTGTCATTAAATTAAAATACTTACATGATTTAAATATTTTATCATTAATATTAAATAGTTAAATATTAAATGTTAAAGTAACCAATTTTTGGGTGAGGGAGGGTTGATCTAGATTTTATCCAGTTTTTAGCTTCTATTATTCTTCAAATTTTGAATGATTTTATCTATGTGAGTTTTCTTCATTATTATCAAACGTTGAGTAATTGTTTAGTATAAACATTATCACTGGTATTTCAATCACTTGGGACCCATTGAATTTACATCATGGTTATTATAAAATAAGGGAAATAAGACAAAACATAACAGGATTTTGAATACAAAATAGGAACAAAACAAGATAATCTTTTGATAACCCCCCAAGGGGTTCTGTATTTAGACTATACATAGTGGGATAGTCCTTGGGTCACCCAAATCTGATGGAGTTTGTGGTTTCATTTTCAATAACCAACTAATGTTTCTATTTATAGTGTTTTTCACTTATAATGTTTATAGATTACCCATTTCTAAATATCATTAAATTCCTCATTCATTGAAATACATCCATGGGGGATTAATGGAGAGGTAAACAACATATAGGGAATCTTCCCTTATTCATTTTGAGGGTTAGGGGGAATAGTTTTAGGATTTTAATTTATGGATTGAAATTATCCTCTAGCTTAGTCCATTATGTTATTTCCTCTTTAAACATAATAAATGCTTCACCATCGTTTTTTATAACTTCTAAATACATCAACACCTCCATATTTATCCTCTTACAAAATATAATTTTCATGAAACAAATTTAGTCACATAGGTTCTACCTTGGGGTTAGGTTCAGTTACTTCAAGGATCTGAAAAAGTGGATTTGAGTCTTCAATAACTACAAAGGGAGTAACACAATCAAGATATGACTCAATATAATAAAAATTAAACATAAACACCAATGAAGTCTTCAACTTTATAAATTAATTAATTGTTTTGTTTTTCATTATGGAAATCTTCTATTTGGAGTATGTGTGGGTGTGGGATGAGGGAGTCAACCTCCTCCAACTTATCTTCAAAATAAACTTTCATATTTTTGGTATCTTCCATGGAAAGGGATTTTATGTAATCATTATTTTTATTCTATTGAGTTATTGAAAAATAATTGGAAAAATGATAACATAGAAACCCATCACATAAAGTACTAGAAAAAATATCTTCCAACATGTGTTGAGTGTCCCTAGGTTCTTTTTAACCCATATCCTATAATCCATTGGAATATTTCTCATTATTTTTATGTAGGTGTTATAAAGTTGAATCTAGTAGAATGTCAAGATTGATTTTGGGAAACATAAAATTATTATATCTTCTCCTTCTTCTTTTCTAGTTTAATCTCAATTTCTCTCAGAAATGTTCATTAGTGGGTTTCTATATTTCTATGTTTATATTTTTATTTTCCCAATACATATCAAAATATTAATTAAATATTTTCATAATTAGATAATAATAAACCATTTCATCATTTTTAATCTCTCAATCATGTAATTCATGAGAATAGTGTGGAATTTTTTACATAAACACCTCTACTTCTTGAAATTATTTGTACTCTAACAATGACATTGATTTAAAAATAATACATTCCATAGCTTCTGATATATTAATAATTAAA
Source organism: Viscum album (assembly GCA_963277665.1). NCBI lineage: Eukaryota > Viridiplantae > Streptophyta > Magnoliopsida > Santalales > Viscaceae > Viscum > Viscum album. The sequence continues at coordinate 766,890,616 of OY728152.1, read as the reverse complement.
GAAAAAAATGAAAAATAACTAAAACAAATGATGATTACCCAGCTATGATGCCAAAATATGATGACTCTCCCACTATAATGGGAAGTTGGAGATACTTTTATTATCTACCAATATACAGTATAGTGGGAACCCATGGGGTCACTCTAAAGGAAGTATTATCGATTATCTTAGTGATTCTCCAAAAACATATTTGTGTTATTTTGTAAATCAAAATGAATTAAATATATATAAGAAGATTTATGTGGAACATCAGTAGAAAATCATAAATGAAATGAGAACAATGATAAAAAAAATTAAAAATAGTATTAAAGAGGGGATGAATAAAGTAGACTGAAGTTTTATAAATGAAATTCCCTTTTCAAATGAAAAAAATATTTATTAATAATTTAAATTATAGAAAACACAAGAACTAATTTGGTTTTTATGGACTGTTATAAGTTATATCATATAATATTTAAAATATCACTAAGGATCATAATATTTTATTTCATAGTCATTATACATAGATCGTATGTTTATTATATAAATAGAGTTATTAGAAATCCATTTGACATGAAAAAATGATCCTCTGGAATCAACCAGTATAATATTACACTATAAATCCCATTTAGCATATCTTATTAGGGATATAGAATTACTATTATTTTCCCCTAACTATTTACAAGATGAAATTAAATAACTAATTTATGATATAGTTTTTTTCGGGATAATTTCAATCCCATTGATATCATATACTAAACAATGTCCATTAAACCACCCCACGAAAATATCACCATCACACACCTTACCGTTAAATAATTCTGTAGTTTAATAAAGGACAATGTATCTTGACCTTAACAGTATGAATTTATATATTTTTTATATTAATTAAATTAATGTATCATTTATAATTTATTGTAACTTAATAATGATTATATAATACGGATGATAGAAATCTGATTTTGATATGATGAAACAAAATTTGTATTTTTGGGATATCTATAGTTTAAATAAACATAAACCTTTGTATGAATCCATGAACTTTTGAAATAAATTATATTTTAAAAAAGTAGTTTTAAAAAAAATTAAAATATATTATTTTTTTAATATTTTTAAAAATTCAAATATAATTTTTATAACAGGCCAGAAACTATTATTGTAAAAATAGTATTTTTTTATTTGATATTTTCTTATTAAAATAGTAAATTACCATATTTGGAGAATTATTTTGAAAAAATATTCTTTTATCAAATAAAAATATAAAAATTATCTAGTGGTTAATTTGTCATAATTTTTAGAGATAATACAATTGTTTGGAAAAAATTAAATGTGGTATAATTATAAATATGTATTATGACATCATAAAACATAAAAAGTGATTTAATAAATACAAATAAGAATAAACAAAACAAAAATTAAGTTTTCCAATTAAAATAATGTGTTTTTATGTTATTTGATTAGTTTTATAACCCCTTATAGAATCCTCCAAACCTATATTATATTTTATAATTTTAAAATAAATTATATAAGAATATGAATCACTTACACATAACCAAGGTTATTATTTTAATGGGTTCACTTCATATCATTATAACATAATTAAAAAAACTCCTATTTGGTTGAAAAAATACTAAATAATAGGGTATGTTTTGTGGATTTTATTAATTTATCATATATAGTCCAAAACCTATGGTTAGAAATTAATAAACCAATCTTCAATATATTTCTTAAAAACTACCCAACTAGATATTACTATTCACTATAAACTCTTAGTGTTTGAATTTATTATAAAATTAAATATTTATAGTCCTCCTAAAATTCACCCAATATCTTAATAATACCCCCCAGATAATTTAAGAAGAACCCTCTCATGGTAAGGGATCATCTTTTTCACCTCTTTATTCAAGAACATTCTTAAAGTTGTGCTTATTATTTCAAATTTTTCATGTTTGTATATTACCATACACAAATTTCCTACATTCCTTATTATATTAAAGTGATTAGGGGACCCTTTACCTCTTATTAATCCTTATATGAATCTTTATATATCACTATTATGATGCCAAAATTATTTTATGATTTTCCATGCCAAAAAAATCTATAGTTAATACCCTTCTCCATTTATGATCCAAGGAATTCACTTAGATCTTCTAATACTTAATTGAATGGGGGAATTCATTCATGTATATGACACTCTATTTTTTGGGATTAAAAATGAGTAATTAAATATTAATGTAGTATGATCTATGTCGGGTACATATGCATGTACAGGATATGAATGTGACACTTGCGCTAGGAATTAGATATCCCTCTAATTAATTGGGTAATGTTTTTCTCACATTGGAAGTTATGTATTAGATTATGGAGTGAACCAATCCTTTATGAAATATATTACACCATGTTATGTTTTCATGGTTGTTAGCCATGAATTATTCTTTAATCAAATTTTATATTGTTTCCCCATTCTTATATTCCCTTATTGTTATTATCTTATATCAAGCAAGATTATTCATTATTTTTATTTTAATCTCTTTTATGTATCATAAATATTCCTACAAGCTCATGTTTTACTTCCATCAGTAAATGATTTTGTTATTCCCTTACTGTATAAATACTCTCAATTTTCACAAATTAACATTACATAACATTTTTATAGTACTTAAAACATCATACAAACAGATTCCCAAATACCGTAATTGGTCTAGTTCCTTTGAAAAAATAGAAATATGAACACCAGTACATAAGTGAGCTATATTATCATCCACTGGGTTATTCTTGACTAGAACCCTTCTTAGACACATCAAATATAATACAAATTATCATATCCTAGGGGAAGGAAACATAAAAAAGGGGTGATCTCAAATTATCAGTAAGGGTAAATAAGGGAGACACGTAAGCATAAATATGAACATATGGGTGTGAGAACATGATCATGAAAATGGTATATCAAGCCCTTCATATCAATGATCATAAACTAAAATCATGTCATAATGATTTGATGTTCATTATAAAAACATCATAAGGAAATAAAGAACACAATACATGAAATCATTACATAAGAATAAAACATTGAATTGTGACCGACACATAAGCATAGAATATGATTCCGATGGTATTGAATGATTCTATACCAAGACCATCATGGTAGTTTGGTTTTACTCTACATAGGATCTTGGTCGTATGGGTCCACTCCCATGTCCATCTTAGTAGCATGAGTTTACTACTCACACTATTTGGGTAGTTATGGTTCACTCTCATGGCTATATTAGTAGTCACAGTTCATTACCAAGACCATATTTGTCTATCTCATGAGATGTAAATCTTTACCTGATGCATTGGAGATATATATAGGTCAAACCCCTCTCATAATAAAATCATAAATTATTGTCCCATCGAATCAAAAACAATCATGTCATAACCCATGAAATTAAGTGGGTATAATAAATATTCATTCATATAATAACCTAAGGGAAAAGATACGGGTTTCACAATCATTTAATGATAATCATTAAAAGTGAAAGAGATTCAATTTTCATTAACATATTACTCATGAAAGAGAAACAAATTTCCTAAAAATATAACCCATGAAATAGAAATAGATTTCAAAAACATATAACCCATGGAAAACAAATGGATTTCATAAAAAATTAACCTGTGAAAGAGAAAGATATGTCATAAACATATTACTAATGAAATAATAATGTTTTCATAAATTCCATGAAATTATTCATAACCAATTATGAGAAATAATATGAATAAAACCTTAATATCATTTCCTAGAAAGGAATGAGTAACATCAATGGATGTAATATTAGATGGAAAATAATTTAAAATATCTTTCAAAGAAATCTCATCAGGAAAAATATCATTTATATTTTAAAAATTATTTTAAATATACATATCAATTTAGAAAATTATTTTCATAGAAAATACATTGAAGACTTGAAAAGAATACTTGAAATCATTTTGAAAATTATTTTCATTCAAAACATATACAATAAGTTTAAAAAAATTTGAATCAAAAATGCATTAAAATCTATAATATATTAATAAAAACATTTAAAAAAATTGAAAACTTATTGAAATCTTATAAAGAAATCGTATAAACGTTTTGAAAACTATTTCATTGAAAATAATTTTGAAAATATTTAAGGAAATATGAAAAATGTTTTCAAAAACTTTTTTTATAATGACTTAAGAAAGAATCTTTGAAATATTTGAAAACCCATTTCTCTTAAAATACATTTAAAAAGACTTTTTAAAAGTTAACTTTATTTACATAACAAAGAAAGTTTCATGTAAACAACAATGGTTAAATATATACATGTCATATGAGGTAAAAAAATTCATTTTCCATGGAAAAAAGGGTAGAAAAATTCCATGTTTGGAATGTGAAAAGAAGAGTCCTTTGAAAAAAATTATTAAAAAAATAGAAAAATTTTCTTTTAATTAATATAGGATACAATTATAATATTTCTGAATCCCTTTTTATAAAACATGGTTTTATGGAACACAAATTTCCGACCGAAGAGAGGGTATAGTCGGTATTTCTTAAAAAATAAATTATTAACTATATTATGTACCAAATAGTGTAATAATGGTACCAATACATGAATATATCATGCAATTATAGTTTAGAATGAAACTTATGATATATTTTGAGATTTTCATCACAATATTTCATCAATGGAACCATAATATACAATAATCATAAAAAATGATGAGATTGTTTCAGCAGACACATACTACGTGGAAACATCATATCACAATATACTTGTTAGAAAAGGAAATTAAAAGAAGTATAAAATATGAATAAAATAATTAGGTTCATGATATAATATTTAAAAATTAATTATATACACCTCAAAAAATAATCTAGGGGCATAACAAAACATGAGTATCAAGGAAGGTGAATTGAGACCAAACTATCTTACTGATTTGTTAATATTTGAAACATAAAACCCATGAATTTTTTTTAATAAAATGGATATGTAAATAAACATGAATTTAATTATAATATGAATATAATAAATTCATGGAATGTACATACACCACAATAAATAAGTGAGTGGTGAATAAATCATGTTTCTTATGAAAACAAAAGTGATATGAAATCCATTTACCTTATGTGATGACTCTTGTCATACTCATTAAAACCACCTATATAATAAATATAAATTTTTTATAAATATTTTAGAGAAACTTTTTATGAATATAGTACCATATATGGTGTTATTATGACCATATACTACAATCTTGTTAACAATCCTATCTTAGGGTTTCACTTCTGGTAATATATGTTTTGTTCTATGAATGTGCCCTAATTTTATATTTCATTAGTCTTTATACTTATATATTAATTTAAAGAATATAAAAAATGATATAAAAATCACTTATTTTCAGTATATATTTTTTTGATAATAATATATTTACAATAAATCTATGAAATGGAATACCCTGTTTATGGAGACGGTAAGTTGTATGTAAGCATTAGAACTGTTTCTTTTTTTTAATATCTTATTGAAAGAAAAAAAATGAAATATTTTTATATATTTATATCATTATTAATGAATCTTTTTAATATCATTTATATCATATATATTCACTAAACTCGTCTATAATACATTCCATGTAATGTATGAGCGAAACATATTGATTGTATTGGGCGGTAGTTCACACTTCCTCAAATGAAATTATCATATAAACACAAAATGGAGAGTAAAGAGATATGTGTTGTAAAAATAAATAAATAAGAATAAAGATATAAAAAATATAGTATATAACATATATAAATATATCTTCAACCATTATTTCCACCATGAGAGAAAATAATGGAAAAATGAACAATCATCATTTTGTGAGGTGGTAGTTCTCTGTATCCATAAACAATAAGTTTTACCCATTGGATGGAGGTGTGTGTAACTATAGTTTGAAAAAATAGTGTAAAAAATTCATAGTATATTTATTATACTGGTTTTTATACAATCATTGAATAAAGATAGTGTAGGGCTGGATAATGAAAATAAAAAATGATGCGTGAGAGAAAGTGTTACTTCTTCATAAGGTAACTCATTTTGGTTTATGCCAAAAGGATTCCTTGGATTTCCTTCTCCATAAGGGTAGGATTCTAGGGGGAAGGTATGAATTTTGGATAGTGTATTTTGAAGATATTTTATGAACCTAAGAAGTTTTATAGGTTTAAAGTAGAGGGATAGGTGGTTGGTCTTTATAGGGATGGGAAATGATAGACATGGAATTTTTATAACAAGTTAGGTGTGCCCATGTTTTTACCTAAAACAATTTATAAAAACCCAAAACAAACTCCATATTGATAGTTTAATGAAATAATAACTCATATAAAATGGGTTTTTTAAAAGTATCTAGGTCGTTTTGGGTCTTACATTCAAGGTTTAGTCCCTAGTTAAGCTTATTTTTACCTTAACTAGTTTAATTAGTTTTAATTACATTCACTAATCATTTTGGTCAAAAAATAAGTTTACCCTATCAGATATTGTAAATTACGATAATTTTAAATAAGGAATCCATTTTAAAAATTCCAACCAAAGGATCTGTAGAAATTAATTTACAATTAATCACCCTGTAGGGTCTACAATCCGAGTTTTTTGGGTAAAAACATTCAAAAGTTTTCTCAGTTATTATATAAAATTTTAATGTGAAATTGGTTCCAATTACCTATATTTTTTAATTTAAGAAAATATAAAATAATTAATGTTTGAAACTAATTTAATCTATAATTTAAACTTACAAATAAATTATATGTAAAAAACTATTTTGAAATAAAATTCAGTATATTTAAATATTCATTAAAAATGAAACCATTAAGAAAAATAAAAAAAATATCCTAACCTAATTTATATGGTTTAATTCCATATAAAAAGTTTATTTTAATATTATATATATATATATATAATTTAAAGGAATTGGATTTAGAATGGGTTCTCCATTAAACGGCTGTAAAACTACCTTAATAAAAAAAATAGGTTTTTATGGATAAATTGGGTTTGTTCTTGTCTTTCATCAATCAAATCTATTAGATGAATACCAAAAATATTTAATCGAATATATAAAGAATATATTACATTAATATCACTCACCAATTATAATTAATTTAATTTATTATAATAAAATAACTTATAGGTATAATAATATTTTCCTTTATATTCAATCTGTTTTCAAATTCATTTTTAATTAATTGGAATCCTAGGAGTTCATTTTATATTTTCATAAATTATATATTTTTATAAATTAGTAAATAATATTCATGAAATCTAATTTAATGACTAGGTTATATATTATTATATTAAATAACAACATTTTAATGATATATTATTATTCAGTAAAACATGGTCTTCTCTGTCACACAGTCCATCAAGGAATTTCATTATTTTTTGTAACACATGATATCCTCAGTTTTCTATGTAGATAATGATAAAATTTATGATTTATGTTGTTTATGTTTAAAAAGGTTTGTGTTATAACTATACACACAAAAAAAAAATTTTGTTTTTTAAAATGAATAATGTCAGAACTGTTATATTAATTTGAAAAAAAATTACAAATTATTGGGGTGTAACATTTTATTCCCCTTTAAATGAAATTGACCCTCAAAATTAATATGGGTTATCAATGGTTCAATACGTGAATGTTTCATTCATATAAACAGACATCATAAAAATTGAATACTAAACAAACCCTAAAAAGGGACTATTGGGACTATAGTAGTTATCCAAAGTAACATATTATCGGGTTTCCACATAGGAGAGCATAGGATGGGATTGAATATTGGACATGGAGGAAAAGCATAAATATTTATAGGGATTGATTGAGGTCATCAATCACTAATAAGATAATGATAAAATTATATTTGAGGGCCTCAAATTCATAAATATTTGATGATTTATAAGGCTATAGATTCAAAAAAAAGGTATTAGGACAAACCATTTTATTTTAATCATTATTCTAATGTTGATGAATTAATTTATTTACCAATAATATAACGAAATATTGTTACATTATATATTTATATTAAAAAAAATTATTCCTTATTTGTTCTTTTAACAATTTCTAATTCTTCCATTACTACATCTAACGGTTGTATAGAAATTATCTTTGATGTCTCAAGTGTGAAAATAAAAATTTAGAAAATATTTAGGCCCATAAATGAATGGAAGGAATAAATATTTATCTATAACTATTGTTAAAATTCCTGGTTAAGACATTAATCTCCATAAATAAAAAGTTACACTATTATTTCAACATAATTAATTATTCATTAAAAATTTGTATACATTGATCAGGACATCTGGTAGGCCAGTGTTTGGTGAGAAACCCTTATCATCCTTTGGTCATGGGATTGAGATATGCGTCCTTTCTAGTATTTATTGGATGTCATCTGATATACATGATGTCCTTTTCAAAAACCATACTAATATGATTTCTAGAATAAATGTGATGGAAATCCTTCAAATAAGGTTAATCACTAAATAGACTTTTAACTAAGGTTTTCAAAAAAAAATCAGTGCATAAATACTTCCTCAAATGTTTAACATAATATTTTCATGAATGTTTAACCTTAAAAACCTTCTAAAATATGAAAATAAAAACATTATAAGGAGATCCATGAAATATTCTTAACTTTGATTCTCATGTATATCAAAAAGTATCTCTTTGTTTTCACATTCCAAATAGGGGAATACCCTAATCATATATTCTATTGAAACATGGTTATAACCTAAAATACCATAAATACTTATGGAAAACAAGAATTCATCCTTATTCCATATATTACTAGATATATTCCATAAATACAGGAAGATAAAAACATCATCCATGATAGCATAAACTACTTGTCAACAAGTCTTTAATTAGTTACAAGGTAAATAGTACCTTCTAGCATACTTATTCATATTCCACATATCTATATCCATACTAAATTATCATAACATACATAATATTTTATGTTTTATCATTCCCTTTATCATGTGTTTTCTAGTGATGTCATCTTTCTATTATAGTCCTTTTATTTTACATTGAAACCATTCGACATGATCTTATAAATCTATAGGAAAAAACCTAAACTGAACAATCCAAATATATTTCACTTTTCATTTAACATAATTCTTGAATACAAATACATGAAATTATTTATTATCCCACTTTATCCTTATTCTGGTTTCAAGGATACCTTATCCAAATACACAATACCTCTTTTCATTCACATTTCATATTTAGTTTCTTCATCATTAGAATTATAACCATTACTCAAATCACCTTATGGATCATATTCAGATGCCTACCTCTTAGGAAATTTAATTTCATAAGGACAATTTACTCCACACATAAAAATAATAACTTTTGATGATGTCTTAGGGAGGTTGATATTCTCATCTATTTTGTTAGTTGAACTCATTATTTTTTCCCTCTAGTCACTTGATTTGTTTCCTTATTTTCCACATTCAAAACATAATCTTGTTCATCTAAGACATTCACATTTGTTATTACTTCCTCATTATTGAAGAAAAACAACCTGAATATTCTTTCCTTTCTACTCTCTATTACCCAAACTCTCAGTAAAATCCTTTCTCTACCTTAGTGACACTACTAAAAATTCTACTTATAGCGGCCGCCATTGGTGGTTGCAATTGGCCCGTACAGACCGCCCAACAGCCGCCAATTGCGGTCGCTGAAGGTGGCTGAGACCTCAGCCTAGAGTGACCACAACGGTCTCTGATGCTTGCCGGAATTCCGACCTATAGCAACCACCGGTGGTGGTCGCTGAAGCCGGACGAAAATCCAGCCTATAGCGACCGCCACCCGTAGTCGCTGAAGGTGGCCGAAACTTCGGCCTACAGCGACGGCCAATGGAGGTCGCTACACTAGAAACAAAAATTAAAAAAATTCATGGTACAGAATAAAAAAACAGAATATAAATCATAAAAATGAAAAACAAATCCTAACACAATAAACATCAAGATCATCATACACAATAAATGATAGACGTGCTTCAACGATCCGCAACCATCTGTTTTAAAAACCTACAGTAAGATACAAAGAAAACGAAACAAAACAAATGTAAATTTGAAATATTTATTCTGTTATTATATACATATAATAAAATTAAATCTGACATCTCATTGTTTCCCTAATAATTTAAAACCACCAATTTAAGAAATGCTATCATTTTTGAATATGTATTTCTTATATTGAAGTCTTTGCTTTAGTTTAGGAAAGTGTTTTTTGTTGTCTTAAAATGAATTTTTTTCACGCACACAGCACGTTCTATGGACGTGCCCTCTCCTCATATATCTCACGAATAATATTCCTATCGTTCTCGTGCGGTTTCAGGTCATTCGGAGCACGTTTGCTCTGAATTCGACCATGACATGCCATTTTGGTGTTTTATGACTCCAGAAATGCATTTCCAGTCACCACAGTCAAAAGGCACCTCCAATTGACGTGTTGTTTGTCCGAACATTTCACAATTCACTTTGTGGTTGTTTTCTTCTGATTTCATGGCATTCTGAGGTCGTTCGGGTGGTTTTGACCACCCAGCGCGCCCTTTTAGAGCGCGACGAACTGTTGAAAATGAAACATTCAGTCGTAACGCGCGCACCGCACGTATGATGGAAATTTTGTCTCCTCTTTCATCTCACAAATAATATTCCAATCGTTCTCGTGCGGTTTCAGCTCATTCGGAGGATGTTTTCTCTGAATTCAATCGCGACACGCCGTTTTGGTGTTTTATGACTCCAGAAATGTATTTCTAGTCACCACGGTCAAAAGGAACCTCTGATTGACATTCCTTATATCTGACCACTTCAAAATTCAATCTGTGGTTGCTGTCGTCTGATTTCGTGGCATTCCTAGGTCATTCAGGTGTTTTTTACCACCCAACGCGCCATTTTAGAGCGCACCGAACTGCTGAAAACGACACATTCGATCGTACTGTGCGCACCACACGTCCAATGGGCATACCGTCCCCTCCCACATCTCACGAATAATATTCCTATATTTCTCATACAGTTTAAGGTCATTCAAAGTATGTTTGCTCTGAATTCGACCGTGCCACGCCGTTTTGGTGTTTTATGACTCCTGAAACGCATTTCGGGTCACCGCAGTCAAACGGTGCCTCCGATTGATGTGTCATCTATCTAACCATTTCAAAATTCACTCTGCGGTTGTTGTCATCTGATTTCATGGCATTCCATGGTTGTTCGGGTGGTTTTGACCACCCAGTGCGCCCTTTTAGAGTGCGCGGAACTGCTGAAAACAACACATTCGCTCGTACCGCGTGCACCATATGTCCAATGAACGTTCCGTCTCCTCCTGCATCTCACGCATAACATTTACATCATTCTCATGTGGTTTTAGGTCATTCGGAGCACGTTTTCTCTGAATTCGACCGTGACACTCCGTTTTGGTGTTTTATGACTCCGGAAACGCGTTTCCGGTCACCGCGGTCAAACAGAACCTCCGATTGATGTGTCATCTATACGACCATTTCACAATTCATTCCATGGTTGTTGTCGTCTGATTTCTTGGCATTCTGAGGTTGTTCGGGTGGTTTTGACCACCCAGTGTGCCCTTTTAGAGCACGCTGAACTGCTCAAAAGGACACATTCGGTCGTACCAAAGGCACAACACGTCCAATGGACGTTCTGTCTCCTCCTCCATCTATCGAATAATATTTCTATCGTTCTCGTGCGGTTTCAGGTCATTCAGAGCATGTTTGCTCTGAATTCAACCATGACACACCTTTTTGGTGTTTTGTGACTCTGGAAACACATTTCCGGTCACCGCGGTCAAACGACACCTCCGATTGACGTTCCGTCTATTCGAAAAGTTCAAAATTCACTCTGCGGTTGTTGTCGTTTGATTTCGTGGCATTCCGAGGTCGTTCGGGTGGTTTTGACCACCCAGCGCGTCCTTATAGAGCGCACCGAACTGGTGAAAACGACACATTCGGTCGTACCGCAGGCACCACACTTCTGATGGATGTTCTGTCTCCTCCTGCATATCATGAATAATATTCCTATCATTATCGTACAGTTTCAGGTCATTCGGAACATTTGTTTCTCTGAATTTGACCGTGACACGCCGTTTTGGTGTTTTATGACTCCGGAAACGCGTTTCCGATCACTGTGGTCAAACGGTACCTCCGATTGATGTACTGTCTATCCAACTAATTCAAAATTCACTCCGCGGTTGTTGTCGTCTGATTTCGTGGAATTTCGAGGTCATTCGGGTGGTTTTGACCACCCAACGCGTCCTTTTAGTGCGCGCCGAACTGCTGAAAATGATACATTCGGTCGTACCGTGCGCACCGCACATCCGATGGATGTGCCGTTTAATCCTACATATCACGAATAATATTCCTATCGTTCTTGTGCAATTTCAGGTCTTTCAGAGCACGTTTTCCTTAAATTCGACCGTGACATGCCGTTTTGGTGTTTTATGACTCTGGAAACGCATTTCCGGTCACCACGGTCAAAAGGCACCTCCGATTAACGTGTCGTATATCCGACCATTTCACAATTCACTCCGCGGTTGTTGTCGTCTGATTTTGTGGCATTCCGAGGTCGTTCGGATGGTTTTTAACTCGTAGTGCGCCCTTTTAGAGCGCGTCGAACTGGTGAAAACGGCACCTTCAGTCGTACCGCGTGCACTGCATGTCCGATGGATGTGTCGTCTCCTCCTGAATCTCACACATAATATTCTTATTGTTCTTATGCGGTTTCAGGTCATTCGGAGCACGTTTGCTCAGAATTCGACTGTGACATGCTGTTTTGGTGTTTTATGACTCCGGAAACACGTTACTGATCACTGTGGTCAAATGGCACCTCCGATTGACATGCCGTCTATCCGACCATTTCAAAATTCACTCATCGGTGGTTGTGGTCTGATTTTGTTGCATTCTGAGGTCGTTCGGGAGGTTTTGACCACCCAGCGCGCCCTTTTAGAGCACACCGAACTGCTGAAAACGACACATTCGGTCGTACCATGCGCACCGCACATCCGATGGACCTACCGTCTCCTCCTGCATATCACGAATAATATTTCTATCGTTCTCGTGCGGTTTCAGGTCATACAACGCACGTTTTCTCTATATTTGACCGTGACACGCCGTTTTGGTGTTTTATGACTCCGGAAACCCGTTTCCGGTCACCATATTCAAACGGTGCCTTTGATTGACGTGTCGTCAGTCTGACCATTTCAAAATTCACTCTTCAGTTGTTTTCGGCTGATTTCGTGGCATTCCAAGGTCGTTCGGGTGGTTTTGACCACCCAACACATCCTTTTAGAGCGCGATGAACAGCAGAAAACGACACATTCGGTCGTACCGTGCACACCGCACGTCCGATGGGCGTGTCGTCTCCTCCTGCATCTCACAGATAATATTCCTATCGTTCTCGTGCAGATTCAAGTCATTCGGAGCACGTTTGCTCTGAATTAAACTGTGACATGCTGTTTTGGTGTTTTATGACTCCAGAAACGCGTTTCCGGTCACCGTGGTCAAACGGAAACTCCGATTGACGTTATGGCTGTCCGACCATTTCAAAATTCACTATGCGGTTGTTGTCGTCTTATTTCGTGGCATTTCGAGGTCATTCGGGTGGTTTTGACCACCCAACGAGCCAATTTAGAGTGCGTCGAACTATTGAAAACGACACATTTGGTCGTACTACGCGCACCGCACGTCCGATGGATGTTCCGTCTCCTCCTGCATCTCTCGAACAATATTACTATCGTTCTCGTGCGGTTTCAGGTCATTCTGAGCACGTTTTCTCTGAATTCGACCGTGACACGCTGTTTTGGTGTTTTATGACTCCGGAAACGCGTTTACGGTCACCGCGGTCAAACAAAACCTCTGATTGATGTTTCGTCTGTCCGACCATTTACCAATTGACTCTGTGGTTGTTTTCGTCTGATTTCGTGGCATTCTGAGGTCGTTCGGGTGGTTTTGACCACCCAGCGCGCCCTTTTAGAGCGCGCCGAACGGCGGAAAACGACACATTCAGTCATACTGCGCACACCACCCGTCCTATGGATGTGTAGTCTCCTCCTAAATATCATGAACAATATTCCTATCGTTCTTATGCGGTTTTAGGTCATTCGGAGCATGTTTTCTCTAAATTCCATTGCGACACACCGTTTTGGTGTTTTCTGACTCCGGAAACGCTTTTCTGGTCACCGCGGTCAAAGGTCACCTCCGATTGATGTGTTGTCTGTCCGATCATTTCAAAATTCACTCTTCGGTTGTTTTCGTATGATTTCGTAGCATTCCGAGGAGGTTCGGGTGGTTCTGACCACCCAGCGCGCCCTTTTAGAGCGCGTCGAACTGCTGAAAACGACACATTTGGTCGTACCACACGCACCGCACGTCCGATGGATGTTCTATCTCCTCTTGAATTTCAAAAGTAATATTTGTATCGTTCTCGTGCGATTTCAGGTCATTCGGATCAAGTTTTCTTTGAATTCGACCGTGACACGCCGTTTTGGTGTTTTATGACTCCAGAAAAGCGTTTTCGGTCACCACGGTCAAACGGCACCTCCGATTGACATGCCATCAGTCCGAACATTTCACTATTCACTCCGCGGTTGTTGTCGTGTGATTTTGTGGAATTCTGAGGTCGTTCGGGTGGTTTTGACCACCCGGGGGGTGCGGGTGGGATCTACGGGGGTGTGGGGTGGGCTGTACGGGGGTGCGGGGGGCCTGTCTGGGGTGGGGGCTGCTTGGGGGTGGGGGTGCTATCTGGGGTGGGTGGGTCTGTCCGAGGGGGGGGTGCGGGGGGGGGGGGGGGGGCTGTACGGGGGTGCAGGGGGCTGTCCGTGGGGGGGGGGGGGGGCTGTACGGGGGTGGTGGGTGTTGTCCGGGGTTGGGGGGTTTTCTGGGGGTGCTTGTGGGGGTCTGTATGGGGGGGGCTGTCCGGGGGGGGCTATATGGGGGTGGGGGTGTTGTCCGGGTTGGGGGGGCTGCCCGGGGTGGGGGGGCTGTCCGGGGGTGAGGGGGGTTGTCCGGGGGTGCGGGGTGGGTTGTACTGGGGTGTGGGGGGGGGGGGGGTGGGGGCTGTCCGGGGTATGGGGGGGCTGCCCGAGGGTGGGGGTGCTGTCCGGGGTGGGATGGCATTTTAAAGGAAAAATGCCCAATACTAAACCCTACACCTTGGCAACAAGGACTCCAATGTACTTCATTTATAAAATAATTTCAAAGGTATTATCACATTTCATAATACAAACATTGCGTCAGACCAACATGATACCCCCAAATCACAAACAAATATCACTAGAAATCCAACTTATACATCCATAACAACCTCTCCAATAAAAACAAAAACACACCTCATGAATATGATGCGTCATGCATGGTCATCACTACTACCTCAATCCGGTGGGCCAAGGGCCTACAACAAATAAACATTATGAATATTTTCATAAAAAAAATAATTTAAAGTAAATAAATAAATACAGTATAAACCAGCGTCATATGATCCCCTGCACCATCACCTGGATGCACATATTCCCGCAGTGCTCCTACCTCAGCGGTCAATTGTGCATTTGCCTCCTCAGAAGCACACAGCCATGCCTCGAAATTTTACAACTGTTGTGTCATCTAAGCAACAGCAGGACCGACAACCGCATCGCGTCACACTACATAATTATAAATCCGTGTTCCGTAGGTCAAACTATATCTATTCCTGTCCCGACCAATAATGCGATGAAAGATCTCATCCCTTCGCATGGGAAGTTGTCGCTGGTCCTCTAGGAGATGTTCTAACTCAGATTCAAATTGAACCTGTGAAATATATAAATATATATACATATATATGTTAAAATACAGATTTATGTAAGTATTGGTAAGTACAAGCACTTACTATCAATGCTGCAGCCTCTGGATCATTGCGATCACGAGTCCTCATCCACACCGACATTTTATTAGTTGATTCACCTTGCTCCCACAACTGTATATGAATAGAATATAAACACAAAACCATATTAATTAATTAATTAAAACATGAATAATAAATACCTCATGTCGGATCTGAGACATGTGATGTGTCCCAAGCCTGTGAGGTGGTCCCTACAACGCTCGATTCTCAGAATGGCGTGTTGACACCTCCTACATTCAATTCATTCAAATTTCAAACAAATCACACATTCTTGAGAATATATATACACCAAAATAAATATAAAAACTACAACACCCTCAGTAGACCAATATGTAACCATGTCACGCCACTGAGCCTGGAGGACACATCTCGGTACTTTTTCCAGAATGTCTAGGGCACCCACATTTGGTACCTAGTGGTCCCTCTTCACTTTGCCTTTATAATCTTGCCACATCTTATGACATTTGCTCATACACACAGGCCGAAACTCTTTGGGTCATACATTAACATTTTCCTACAAAGAAAAAAATCACACATATTAGTATTTTTTATATATAGAGAATAAAGTAAAATGGTCTTCTTACCTAATACTCCCTCCAAAGACGATCTAATGCGTCCTGAGGGATAGAAGCCCAGTCACGCATGGTCAGTGGAAATTGATGTGGGTCACGTATGATATTACCCAGTTGACGAATAAATGCAGGGGCATTCGGTCCCACAGGGTGAAATACCTCATCAAATGAAACATAAATCATTGTGTCAGAATTCCGTGATAAAATGCCACGACCGGGGCCTCTCTTGCAAGAGGAATAAGCAATCGAGTCTGATCCAGTTGAAATTTTATATATAATTTGACAGATGTTATAAATAAATAAATATATATATGTGTGTGTGTTTATCAATTACATAAAAAATAGAGACAATGAAATTCAAACATACCTTGACCCTGAGTCATAGATTCCTTGAATGGATGATGTGGATCTACTGCCTCTTCCCCTGACATGCCTACAGTCATAGAAAACATTAGTAAGGGTACTATCCAAAGCTTCTAAAAGATAAATTGGATTGTTCATAAAAAAATCAAACTTGTACAATTGTTAATCAAAAAAATGGATTGAATAATTAGTTGTGAATGAATTTTAAAAAATCAGAAAGTTAACAAAACAGATATACAAATTATATACAAAACCAGTCAATGCATAGCCAAATTTCAGATAAAATTAATAAAAATTCAAGCAGCACATGAACAAGATGAAGAATACCTCAAAGGGAAGATACACCGATAATAACATCAATAAACCAAGAGTAAAATCACCCTAAATATTTATAACTGAATAAACATCCAAAAGTGAGTATTAAAACTTACAAGGATTTATAAAATGGTTTGATAATTTATGATATCTTAGGACATTCAATACTGAATACAGGGAAAAAAATATACCTTTCATTAAGCATTCAAATCGACTGTTTCTCATTCAACAGCCACTCTGACCCAATAAATATCTTCTTCACATTGAACTACAGTATGTTGATAAAGCTGTTGGTAAACAAAAATAATAGTCTCGGGTTTATCTTATTCAAATAAAAAGACTCCTCGCCGAGACATTTTGACAACAACTTGCCAAAATGGATCCGAAGGCAAAGTAACGAAAAATACTTGTTTGGCTTGTGATGTAAAAATGAAAGGTTCATTCTCAACTCATTCATTATTTCTGTATAACATACAGTTTAAATTCACCAATGAAAACTGATATTGATCAACTTTACATCCACGCACTGATCAACCCAATTACACTTTAACAATATGTACTTCAAACCATGAGTGTATACAACTTCAATAATGTTTATCAATTGACCATAGTAATAACCAGAATCAAAAAATGGACAACTGATTCCACTGTTTTGCATTTCTCGTTTGTCTTCAACATCTTTAATGTGAAATCGAAAATCATTAGCATCAATAGCTTTATAACGATGAGCCTTTATAAATGGGCCCTCAGCCAGTTGGATAAATACTTCAGTTAGTGTGGGGTTCCCTAACTCCCTCAGCTTACAAACCTACATAATTTATAAAATTCAATACTGATATATGTAGAAAGGAATTATTATAATACTTCACTCATAATGAAAATCAATTTATACATATATAATCCTTGAACCAATCATGAAATGACGCATAATGAGATTGTTGAATTTGGAACTCAGTCGCACGATACATCTCTTATTTTATCTCATTAATGTGTTTCCTGCAAATGATAACGAGATGTTTAAATGATCAAATTATGCAAACAAAACATGTAATAGTTATACAAGCACATAGATAAGATACTTACTGCATTAATGGTGCAACTAATGGAGTAGTGAACAAGATATATCTATGTGCTTGTATCCACTCGATGTTTTCCATATCATATGTGGTTACTTATCCAATTGGACCATCATTAATCCAATAGGGCTTATCTAATTTTGTTTCACCATCCGTAAGATATTCTGCAAAAAATTTAGTACACTCATCCATCAAATAACCATTAGTTATTGATGGCTCCGGACAAGCTCTGTTGCGTACAATTATTTTCAATGTACTCAAATACCGTTCAGTAGGATACATCCACCTGAATTTCACTAGACCAGCAGCCATTACTTCATCAGTTATGTGCACTTTCAAGTGGACCATAGCATCGAAAAATGTGGGGGGGGAATGTTTCTCAAAGTAACAAAGCGTAAGCACAATTTGATCCTGGAAACTTTTTAAATCACTCATTCATTGATTTCTTAAACAAATCTGTCTAAAAAATTACTCATCTCAATCAACGGATGAACAACATTGGGGGATAAACAATCAAAAATTGCGATTGGAATCAACTGCTGAAGTAGTATGTGATTGTCATTACTTTTCACCCCTTGCAATGTCTTGCTCGTCAGATTCACACAGTTAGAAATATTAGAAGAGTAACCATCAGGAACCTTGACTATCTTCAAAATGGAAAGAAATGTCTCTTTCTCATTTACAGTCATTGTATACTGTGCAGTAGGAATATATGCCATGTTTCCCTCAGCTAACTATAAATGCAACTGTTTCCTTAAACCCATTTCTTCCAAATCACGGCATGCATTAACATGGTCCTTTGATTTTCCATTGACACCTAAAATGGTCCAAAATTTGTGATCAAAAACATTTTTTTCAATGCGCATGAAATCCAAATTATATCTCAGCATGTTAGTTATCCAATACAAAAGACTATAAAAAATAATTTTCTTTTTACAATTGGGACTGCGCTGCCTACCCGCAACTCGAATATTACGTACTAGAGGAGCCACCAAATCCTGAATTTCATATACCGTGCGGATAGTTTCTTCCTCAATCTGCGATAACATTTCGACTCCTGTCAAGATCTTTGGTGATGGTATTAACTCCCTAGAACCATCAAATTTCACTCTGTCCTTTCTGAACCTGTGCTGAGGGGGGACAAAACGCCTGTGACCCATGTAATCTATTTTTTTGGAATGATTAAGCTATACATATTTTTTACTTTTATTGCAACAAGGGCAAGAAAATTCCCCTTTCGTACTCCAGCCTGATAAATTTTCATAAGCTGGGAAGTCATTGATTGTCCACAATAAAGAAGCATGCAGTTTGAAAATTTCATTCGTTTCGCAGTCATAAGTCATCACACCATCGCCCCAAAATTCATTCAACTCATCAATGAATGGCTGAAGGTAAACATCCATCTTATCCCCCAGAATTTTAGGTTCATTAATAAGAGGGGAATGTAATATAAATTGTTTCTTCATACAAAGCCACAGAGGAAGGTTATATAGAACCAACACCACGGGCCATGTGCTATGACTTGCACCAACCATTGACTTGAATGGATTGAAACCATCTGCTGCCAATCCCAATCGGACATTACGAACATCTTTAGAAATGTCGGGATGTCTCTTATCAAAATCCTTCCATGCATGAGATTCTGCCGAGTGGGTTAACATATCACTTTCATAAACTCTTTCTGCATGCCATATCATTAAATTAGAAACATTATATGACATAAAAAATCTTTTCAACCTCGGTTTAAGGGGAAAATAACGCATTTGATTTACAAAAATCAGTTTCCTCTGTATCGCAATCTGACTTTGATGAGTCTTATTTCCACTGTTCTATTTCCACCTGGAAGCACCGCAAACCATAAAAATATCCAAATGGGAAGTTTCCTTTCTAAACAACATACAATTGTTTTCACATGCATCTATGGTCTCATATATAAAACCTATGTTATTTGTCAACTTACGAGCATAGTAATACGACTCAGGAATCGTAGCGTCGACAGGAAGAACTTTTTTCAATAACACCAAAAGCATGTCGAATGATGTGTCTGACCAACTATTAAAAGTCTTCAAATGCAACAACTCCACGATAAATGACAGTTTATTGTAAGAAGTACATCCATGATATAATTCTGTTTTCGCATCATCAAGTGCTTCATAAAACCTCCTCAAATCACGATCTGCACCAGATCGAAGATTTATCTCACCGGTCTCAAGATTCTGGATGTCAATGCCTTCAGGATCAAACCCACGTACCATTTCATTAATCATTTCATGCACTGGATAATTCATCCTTTCATAAACATCCATCTAAGCTACATCCGTATTTTGACAGCGAACATATTCTTCTCCATGAAAAATCCAACTCTTATAATTTTTCAGAAATCCAATAAAGAATAGGTGCTCCCTCATAGTATCTCGTGTGAATTGATATATTTTATCACATTTTCTACATGGAAAACTAATATAGTCACTTTCAAATCCTCTGGTGAAGTCAATAAACTTCATAATTCCATTGAAATATTCTCTAGACGTTCGATTTAGAAGATCAATCCAACTCTTATCCATAATAATATCTGTATAACAAAAATTAACACAATACTTATTACATTTTCATTTTTCAAATCAAGTATATTTAAAATAAATACTAATAATTTGTTTATGAACAATTGATAAAATTATAATGTAAGTGAAATACCATGTCATACCTGATTGGGCTACAAACCCGGAAGAGAGGGGAGCCAAAGGTGGTGCTGCGAGGGAGAGGAGAGGCAGTGAAGGGGAGCCGGAGCCAAAGGCGGTGCGGTGAGGGAGGGGACGGGTGGCGGCGGTGGCGGGAAGCCAGAGGAGAGGAGGTGGTGAGGGGATGAGGGACGTGCAGCGGGGGGGGGGATGTCCGGGGTGGGGGGGGGGTTGTCCGGTGTGCGGGGAGGGGTGTCCGGGGTGCGGGGGGGAGGGTTGTCCGGGGTGGGGGGGTTGTCCGGTGTGCGGCGAGGGGTGTCTGGGGTGCGGGGGGGGGTTATCCTGTGTGGGGGGGGCTGTCTAGGGTGGGGGGGATGTCCGGGTTACATGGGTGTTGTCATGGGTTCGGGGGGGGGGGTGTCCGGGGTGTGGGGGGCATCCGGGGAATGGGGGGGCCTGTCCGGGGTGCGGGGGCCTTGTCCGGGGTGCGAGAGGGATGTCCGGGGTGCGGGGGGGGGGGGGCTGTTCGGGTCACTATTGGGTACCTCCAGTGACCTCCAGAGGCAGTCGCCCGTGTCAGGGAGATTCAATGCCCAATATTCTAGTAGTGTGAGTCCAAGAATTGGTTAAGTTTCACATTATTAATAATGTTTTATGAAAACTGATTAGACATGATAACAACATTTCTCACTCTAGTGATCATCCCACTTGAATTATCATTAGAAAATCATCTATTGAAATTAATTTTAATCCATTTACTTCCAGTTACCACCATTTACTTAAACCATAAGCATAGTTTGAAAATTAACTATCATAGCAGAAGATCACATTGTCATGAAAATAATTACTCATAGGATATCTGAATCATGAAACCTTCCAAAATATATGAAACTCCTGGTTTATCAAAGTCTATTAATATAAAAATTATATTTAAATCCTTCATGATGGTTCATTAAAATTATATGAATTTCTAAAGCATCTCCCCAGGGAGTGTCAAACCAGTTGTGCAGCAAGGCTTATTGCCATCAACCAGATTACCCTAAGTTATTCCTATAACAACTTATCTTAGTTGTTACCTGTAAGTACATATTTTATAGAGCCACATCAACTTGTATTATCCAGAAAAGGATCTATTTCTTGGAAACCACTCACTCTATACTTTACCAAAATTCCATGAAATTTTCTTAAACGTTAACTCATCCTTATACTTATCCTTAAAGAAATCCCAAGAAATCTCCGTAGAAATTTACCAAGGTATCTCACTAATGTTTTATCATCCTAGTTTCCAAATGATAACTAAACAATTTCATTGATTACCACTATAGTGACCCTCTATTTTCAATCATTAACATTACATAACATTTGTGGAATTCAAAAAACATCATACAAACAAATGCCCAAAGACCATGATTTGTCTAGTGCCTTTGGAAACTTTGAAACATGAACACCGATATATAAGTGAGATAAATTATCTCTCAATAGTTTCTTCGATACTAAAAAACTTCATAGAAATATCAATCATAATACATATTTTCATAACTTGAATAAAGGAAACATAAAAAATGGATGAGATAAAATGCTCCATATGGGTAAACAAGGGAGAAAAGTATGAATAAACATGAGAATAGGGGAATGAGAATGTGATACTGAAAATGGAAGATCATACCCTTCATATAAAATATCATAAACTGAAATAATGGAATAAATATTGGCAGTAAATAAGACATGAATCATAAAAAAATAAATAACATAATACATGATTTCATAGCATAGTAACATAACCTGGAATTGTGGTAGACACATAATCATATAATTTTATTTCTATAGTAACCAATGAATCACTTCCAAGTCAATATTTGTAGTATGGGCTCACTCCCCATGCCATATGGGTAGTTAGGGCTCTCTCCCATGGACATATTAGTAGCAAGAATTCACTCCTCATACCATCTTAGTAGTCATATTTCACTCTCATTTCCATATTAGTACTCAAGGTTCATTCCCAAGACCATATTAGTTTGTCAAATGAGATATAAATATTTACCCAATACATTGGAGAGAGATATATTGGTCCCATCCATCTCATAATGAAATCAAAAATACATATTCCACAAAATCATCGACAATAATATCATAACCCATGTAATGGAATGGGTATCACAAACATGACATAATATCATAACCTGAGAAAAAAGATACATGTTTAATAATCCATTCATGAGAATCATAACATGTGAAATAGATAAGGATTATGTAAACATATAACCCAAGAAAGAGAAATGGATTTCATAAACATATAATTCATGAAAGAGAAACTGATTTCATAAAAATATAAATAGTGAAAGTGAATCAGATTTCATAAAAATATGTCCCATGAAAATGGAACGAGTTTTCTAAATACCATTTTATTTAGAATAACCCATTCCAAGAAAGAATATGAATTTAATATGAATATCATTTCCTAAAAATTCATGAGTAAGATAAGTGGATGTCATCTTAGAATGAAAATAATGTTGAAATATCTTTTAAAAATATTTCTTGAATAAAATATCATTTCATCTTTGAAAATAATTTTTAATACATGAAACCATTAGAAAAATAATTTTCGTAGCAAATACATTTAAAACATACAAAATAGACTTGAAATCATTTTTAAAGCTTTTTTCCTTGAAAAAATATAAAAGAATTTTAAAAATATTTTGAAAAAATTATTCCTTGAAAACTTATAAAATAATATTTGAGAAATTTTAATAATAATTTTATTTTAAATCATATTGGAAAATTATAAATAGATATTGAAAAATTCTTGAAAACAATTTCATTGAAAATAACATTGAAAAATTATAAGGAAGTCATGAAAATGTTCTGAAAACCTATTTATTTGAAAAATTGTGAAGGAAGTTTGAAATTTTTTGAAAACCATTTCTTTGAAAATATATATAAATACAATTTCTTAAAAATTAACATTTTAAACATTCAATATATGCTTCACAAAAATGATTATGGATAAAGTTTTTCATATCATAAGTGGTAAAAAGAAAATTCTGGGTAGATAAATTCATTTTCAGAAAGAGACAAAGCAGATTCATTTTAAGACCATAGTAAAAGAAAAAATGGGAAAAAATATTTTAATTATTACATGAGACTAGAATAAAATTATTAGAAACGGTTTTTAGAAAACATGGTTTGAATGGAACACACATTTCCGACCTAAGAGAGGGTAATGTCTTGCTTTCATAAAAACACACATTCTTAACTAACTTGTGTACCAAAATATAAAATTATGGTACCAATACATGAATATATCATGAAATAATAGAGGATAATGATACTAATGAGGATTTAGGATTTATGGATCCCATGATTTCATCAAATGAACCATAATCATTAAAAATCTCGAAAAATTACGAGATTGTTTAAATAAACACAAACTACATGGTAAATTTGGATCACACATTCCATGTAAGAAATGGAAATTACATGAAACACAATATATCAGGAAAACAAGTAGGTTAATTATATTATATTTAAAATGGAAGTATATAGACCATGAAAAAGAATTTAGGTGCACATTAAAACATGAGTCTCAAAGAAGGAAAATTGAGACAAAACTATCTTAACGAATTGGTAACTTTGGAAACATAAACCCCATGAAAGAGATTTAAAAAAATGGATATGTTAATACCCTTAAAATTAATTATAATATAATTAAAATAAATTCATGTTATGTAAATACCCCACAAAAAATAAGTGTGTGGTCAATAAAGCATGTATTTCATGGAAATAAAAATTAAGATGAATTCCCCTTACCATGTGTCTTCACTCTAATTTTACTCAATAAAACCACCTGTGTAATAAATATAGATTTATTATGAATATTTTCATAAATATATAATTATATCTAATACCATATATGTTTTTATTATGACTTTATGTTACCTTTTTTTTAAAATCCTATGTTAAGGTTTCACTTCGAGTAATATCTACTTTATTATTAACAAGTGTCTTAATTTGTTAAATCTTTTGTCCTTATAATTATATCATGGTTTAAAGAATATAAAAAATTATATAAATATAGTTTATATTAAGTATATGTGTTTTATAATGATATATATAATATATAAGTATGATATTGAATACATTGTTCATGCATATAATAATCCATACGTACACAAGAACATTGTTTTCGTTTTATTGACGTATTGGAAGAATGAAAAAAATGGAATATATATTCATATGTATATAATTATTAAATTATTTTTATGATATCTTATAAATTATATATATTCACTGAACCCATCCTTAATATATTCCATTGATTGTTTGAATGAATCATATAATTTTGAGGGGAGGTAGTCCACACTTCCTCAAACGAAATTATCATATTAACAAATAATGGAAAGTAAATATATATGTGTTTTAAAAAGGAATTAAAAAGAATAAATACATAATAAATAAAATATATAACATATAATAACCTGTTTTACATCACATTTTCCATCATGAGAGGCAGTAAAGGAAAAATTTACAATCATTATTTAGTGAGGTGGTAGTTCACCGTACATGTAAACATTATGTTCATTACCTATTAGATGGATTTGTGTGTAAGTGTAGGTTTAACCATTAGCATAAAAAAATCCTTTTATATTGATGATACTATTTTTTATATAAACAGTTAATAAAGAGAGCATAGGGGGTAGAGAAGGAAAATAAAATCAAGGAGCTTGATAGAAGATGTTACCTCTCAATCAGGTAACTCCTTTTGGTTTGTGCCAAAAGGGTTCCTCGGATTTTATTATTCCCAAGTTAAGGATTATAGGAGGAATGGAGGGATGTTAGGAGGTATATTGGGTAGATATTTGAGAAAACTAAGTGGTTTGATATGTGTGAAGATGAGGGTGAGGTGACAGTATTTTATAGTGAGGAAATGGATACACTTAGCCTTTTTTTAAAAAGTTAGTTGTACCCATGTTTTTTCTAAAAATCATAAATAACAAAAACAATAAAATATTGAAGGTTTATAAAAGAATAATAGCCAATAAATGGGTTTTGGAAAAGTTTCTTGGTCATTTTGGGTGGTAAATTTATCTTATCATCATTAGTTAGGCTTAATTTTACCTTCACCGATGTAATTAATTTTAATTACTTTTACTAATAATTTACGTAGAAAACTACATTTACCATCTTATAAACTATAAATTATGATTATTGTAATTATGGAATCCATTTTTCTAAATTTCAATCATAGGAGTGGAAGAAATATATTTTAAATTAATCCTATAGTCAGGTCGACAATTAGGGTTTTTAAGTAAATACATTCAAATGTTTACTACATTTTTATATAAAATTTCAGTATAAAATTGGATTCAATTACCTGATTTGAATTAAATTATTAAAATATAATCAATTTTAAATTTTAAAATAATTTTCTATATAGTTTAACTTTATAAATAATTTTTACGAAAAAGTAGTTTTGAACTAAAATTCAGTATTTTTAACTATTTATTAAAAAGTGAATCATTAAAGAAAAATAACAAAAAAAAATCTTAAATTAAATTTTATGTTTCAAATCAAAATATAATGTTTTTTTGACATATTTAATCTAAAATTTTTCTAAAAATTGGATTTAAAATGGGGTCTCCATTAAAAGGCGATAAAAGTACAATTATAAAAAATTCGTTTATATACATAAAAATGGGTTTTTTCTTATCTTATGTCTATCAAAAATATTATATAAATAACAAATAAATTTATTTAATATATATCATATATAATACAATAATATAACTCATCAATTAAATTTAATTTAACTTATTATGGTAAAGTAGGTTATATTAATAATAACCATTTTATTTTATATTCAATAACATTTCATATCCATTTCGATTTAATTTGTAATCTATGAATTCATTTTATATTTTCATAAACCCTTAATTTTAATAATTTATTTAATAATAATCATAATTTATGATTTAATGGAATGTTAATATCAAATTATATTAAATAATAACATTTTAATGATATACAATTATTCAATAAAACTTGGTCTTGTAAGTTACCCAAGCCATTTAATAAAGTCATTATTGTATTTGATGATAGATAAACTTAGTGTTCCATGTAGATCATGATAAATTTTTTTTAGGGTGTAGTGAATTCTTAATATGGTATTTTTTATAACTCAATGCAAACATAAAATAAACTATTTTCAATGTTTCCAGAAATGAAAATTACAAAATGGATTAAATTAATTAAGAAAATAAATTCAACAAAATATAGGGGTGTTACACACTCTTCTTTAGAGCTCGCCCCTTTCTTTTGAACATCCCCTAGTTGTCATGTGCAGTTTTAGAATAAAATTGGAATATAAGTTCATGTTATGGAGTTTTTAAATAATGTTGTTATATTTATTTTTTAAATTCTTTATTATACATACGTAATTAACAAAATGAATTGTTCCTAATGATTATCTAGTGTTGTATTAATTTTATTTCTAAGTAATAAATCTTGTATATAAGTTTTCTATTTATTTTTTATTTATCAAAGAAAAGTATATTTTTGTTTTCAGATTTGGGTAAAAAAACTATTGTGAAATCCTCAAGGATGAGACTAAAAATAGGAAAAATATACCTAAAATGTTTTAATATATAGAGTATGCCTTTCCAAGAAAATGGATCCTTTTATGGATACTATAATTGGATGTGTCTATGACACATTTCATCCTATGGGTAACAACCCAAGGAAAGGCACATTGAGTTAGTCTCAATCATCACCTGGTTCTTCAAAATGGGACATTCTCAACATCAAGTTTAGAACACCTAAGGGATGTGATTTGGTAAACTCACAAGCTCGTTATGAGCAATAAGGAAGTAAAATACTTCATATATATTTTATATTAAGAAATAGATCACGAATTTCTAAAATTTGAACCTATAAATTCATAGGTTAATGAATATATGTCATTTTAGAGTAATCCCTTTAATTTTCATGGTTTACTATTTATTTTCTTAATAGTTTTAAAATAATCATCCTCAATTTTCCATTTATTTTTATTAAATCACTAGAAATATGATAAATCGAGTCAAAAACCAATGTGGGAAAAAATATGATGATACCAAAATAAAATTCCATACCTGATGTGATAAGGAAGTAGGAAATTAATGATAATAATTTCTCAATTAACTCAAATTTTTAACTAAAGCATGAATCAAGAGGAGTTATTGAATCCCCCACCCTAAGAAATAGAAAGATGCAACTGAGACCATTATGTGATAAGGGAAACCAACATTTTTTGGCTCTTCTGATCCCTTAATCTTGGAACAATGGATCAACTCCATATTAATGATCATACCAACCCCTCAATTCTTTTAGAATGAAATTCCCATCCTTGTTATTTATTGTATTTAAGAAGAAGCTGACCATTGGTGGGTTTTGGTAAAAAATACAAAGCTCCCAAAGGAGATCGAAGCGGTGGAGTGGAAATAATTCCAAAAAATGTTCCTCAAAAAATATTCTCCACTCACTCTACATTTAAAAATAGAGAGGTATCTCCCAATACTCATGAAAAATGATGATGAATCAATCTACGATTATGAATTTGACTTCTAATCACTTCCATGATATGAATCTAGATTTTCTATATCCCTTGAAAGTAATGTTGACCATTCATTTGTGATAAAAAATTCCTTCTATGAAAATATTTGGAAATTTGAGAATTTGAAAGCTATGGGAAATTTTTATGATGTTACCTAAATATATAAATAGATATCACTTAATCCAAATGCTCTCATTTTTCAAGAGATAATATGAAAAAACAGATTTTAATCTAGCCGTGGGATGGAGAAGTATCATGGGAGAAAGAAATTCCAACATCCCACTAGTCAAAAGTGTGGGGATAGGAAAAGATTTAGGTGTGGGAATAAAGTGCATTGTGCTAGATATTTTAAATGGGAGAAGTCCACCAATGAGATGGAATAAAGAAGTGTTATATTCAATCCCCAGACTATTGTCTAATATTTTAACTGCAAGGAATAAGGGAACAACGGGAATCAATGAACTAAGATTACTGTTTTCAATGATAATCACCGACAATAAAATCCAAGGACTAGAGATAAAATGAAAGATTATTCCATAATAACTATGGATGTGTATCCACACAATATTGTGGTAATATGTACACTCATTATTCCTTCAAGGATTGAAAAAAAAACATTTGATTCTGGTTCTACACATTCATTCATATCAGACCTGTTTACTAGACTATTCAAACACCATCGCAAAACATATAATTTAAGCTATCAGTGAAATTAGTAATTGGGGTTTTCATCGCATCCCATGTATATAAATCATCCCCTTTCAAAATTTGGGTTCTTAATTTCTGATAAAACCCATTGATACAACCTTTACTACAGTTTTATTCTATTCTAGTTATGGATTTACTTCCACTATATAGATCCAACATACATTTATAAGAGAATTAAATCACCCAATGAATCACTAATCATCCTCCAATTCTATAAAAGTGGAAGCAGGATGATGAATCTTCTATGGTATCATCATCTCAATCATGGATATTATTTCCTTATGAGAAAACATATCTAAAAAATTATTTACACTGAGGGATAAACATTATTGATGACATGGCCATTATATGGGAATTCAATAATGTGTTTCCCAAATAATTGTATATTCTTCCTCCTAGATAAGAGGTTGAGTTATTGATAAAAAAATATACAAATATTTATTCCTATATCCATGAATCCATATAAAATGGATATTTTTTAACATGAGGATGTTAACAAACAATTATAAAATAATATAGATAAAGGGTTTATACATCCAAATTCTTCACTATGGGATACATTTGTCTTCTTCATCAAGATGAAATATGGTTCAATGCACATCTACATCGATTATCATGAGCTCAATAAGATCATGATAAGGAACAAGTATCCTCTATCACATATTGATGACTTGTTCAATTAGCTATGTGGAGACCAATACTTCTCCAAGGAGGGTCATAAATTGAAATATTACTCAGTAATTATGATGAGGTATGATATCCATAAGACTATTTTGTGTAAAAGGTGTAGGAACTACGAGTTCATAGTGATTCTATTTGGACTCACTAATGTTCCAAAAATCATTATTGACCTGATAAATAGAGGCTTTAGTAATTACCTCAAAAAAGTGTGGTAGTATTTATATATTATATTCCTATCCTCTCTAAAACATATGTCCAGGATGTGAATTTTACTTCCATACTGAAGACATTATGAATGGAAAATTTATTTGAAATGTATAGTAAATGTGAGTTTTTGATGGAGAATGTAACCATCCTAGGGATTGTTATCACTAGAAAAATTATACTTTTGGATCCATGAAAAAAAAAGAAGGATGGAACAAAATAAACACGATTTTTTGAGAAACATCTAATGATTTTCAATCCAAATAATCAAGATAACTCAAAAGGGGGTGAATATTTTATGGGATTATGAATGAGATTAAATCATTAAGGAGCTAAAGAAGAGGCTAATCACTAAACATTTCCTCACATTACACACCAGTGTGGAAGGATTTTTGATATAAAGTGATTAATCCAAATAGGTATTGGGTTGTACACTCAATCTGGATGATAAATTGATATATTAATCATCTAGCTAATTTATTATTCATGAGACAAAAAACACAAAAATTATCTAGAATTTGCGATAATGATGTTTACGCTGAATATTTGGTTAAATTATCTCAATGAGGATAAGTGTAACCTATATAAAATCCTTAATTAAATATTCATAAAAATTTATCTCAATATGAAATAATAAATGTGATTAGAGATGATCAATGAGTATAGTCATTCATTCCATTACAATCCTAGGTATGTGAACAAAATGGCAGATGCATTGAGTATAAAGGATCTTGCAACCCTATCCATGATGAGGATTGTAAGGGATCAAATCTTCTGGTACATGTGAAGTATGGATATGGTAAAAATGAAAGGATATTTATCCAACCGTTCTCAAATAACTTCTCAACTGTATATTCATTAGAGGATCAAAGAATCCCAGAGAGATAATGAGGTGCAACAGAAAATGGTTGTGACTATTATGGGCTTCAACTCCATAAAATATATATTAATAAGGTTTGGAACCCATATTTGTGTCCCATAAAATCTTGAATTTAATATGGGACAACAAAATGATGTGGATATCTCATCCTTCACTATTTATATAGGGAGTAATAAGATGTATAGATATCTAAATGAAAACGTTTTTTTGATATCATGAAGAGTAACATTGAATAATTTGTATCTTTATTTTTAGTATTCCATCACGTCAGTCATAAAGGGTATGATGCGATTATTTCCCAGACCAGTATGAAAATTGGAAAACATAACCATGGATTTCATCATAGGAATCCGATGGGAAACTAAATGAAATATCATCATATGGGCATTAGTCGATCACCTTAACAAGTTGGTTAATTTCATTACAATTAAGGGAAGTGGTAAGACTAAATGGATTTCCACTAACTATTCTATCTGATCTATATATGAGGTTTACATAGATGTTCGGTAGAATCCTTCAACCAGCATTGGATATAGAACTGAGCTTCAATTCTACATAAAACCCTCAAAAGGTTGTTTAATCTAAAATAACCATTCAAACTCAATAGGATATGTTTAGATATTGTTCATTGGATTTTAAAGGATGTTGAGATAAATAAAATCCATTAGTAGAGTTCTCATATAAAAATAGTTTCTATTATTGAATTAAAGTATAAATTTTTAAGGATCGGATGGGTGAGGTGTTAGACTCCAATATTCTAGGATAATATTCTAGAGTGGAAGATAATGAGACCTACTTTTTTCAATAGATTATGGATAAGTCTCAAACCATTCAACATCATACAAGAACAACTCAATGTTGAAGGAAAATCTATGCAAGAAATCATCGATGAGACATGGAGTTTGTGTTCAAAGTTAAATTATTCCATCATATATCATTATAGTATAAATTCATGTGGTTTATAAATAATAGAATTCATAGTTCGAGATACTTATTCCCCTTCGAGATTCATGATCACAATAGTGTGATAGCTTATTGACTAGTACTCCTACCAAACCTATCTCAAGTACATGATATGTTCCTTGTATCTCTCTTTAAGAAGTACACACTAGACCCCTCACATGTATTGAATACAGATTTGGTGTCATTGGATAATGATCTATCAAACAAGGATCATCCAATTAAAGTCTTAGATCATAGATAAAATGTTATATGAAATAAGAAAAATCAAATTTTCAAATTTTTTGTGGTGGAAGAAGACGTTTGAGGATGAAACTTGGGAACTGGAAGAGGTGATGAGTCAAAAGTAACTTAATCTATTTTACTATAATAATGAAAGTGAAAGACAAAAAGTTTACTATGGAGAGAATGTAATGACGAAATGTTTATAAATTAAATTCCCTTTAATATTAAATAAATTCCATGTCATGAAATTAAATTAAAGAAAACAAACACACTATATTGTTTATTTTCAAAAATTATAAGGTATATCATATATAATTTAAAAGAACACTAAGCATCATAACCATTGATGGTGTAGCCATTATACAGTTTCCATATAATTAGTATATTTATAGGGTTACATAAATCTATTAGACATATAAAAAATAAACTATGGTCATGACTAGTAGAATCATAAACTATAGAGCCAATTTATCAATTTTTTCTTAGAAAATATCATCAGTAGAATTTTCCCATAACAAATCAAAAGATGAAATTCAAAAAATAAATCATATGAAAAGTTTTTGATGGGATATTTTCAAGCTCATCGATATCATTTCCTAAACCATGTTCTCTGAGCCACACCTTGAAAATCCCAACATTATACACCTTAACCTTAGTGTATTCTCTTGTTTAAAAATGATCTGTGTAACTAGAATCTAATAGTTTTAATTTTTATATTTTTATTTTTAATTAAGTAATATATGTACCTTTTTTATTCATTATTATTAAATAATAAGGTTGATTAAAATTATATTTCAATATAATGAAAAATTAATTATATTTTTTGAATATGTATAGTTTTAATAAAGACAAGATTATTTGATGAATTAATGGGATATTAAAATAAATTATATTTTCATAGAATATTAATTTTAATAAATATTTATTAAATATAAATGACATCATAATTTGAAGAAGTCAATAATAGTTTTTATAATGGTTAAAAATTAATATTGAAAAAATAAAAACAAATTCAAATTAATGGAGTTTTTTATATTAATTTTTAGATCCTGATATTTAAATAATTATTTTGATAAAACAAATATTATTTTGATAATTTTCATCTTGAAATTATCCAATGATGAATTTTTCAGAAATTCTTTAGCCACGTGGATTTTTGGGAAAAATTGCATATAGTATAATTATATGATATGTATTAGGGCTTAATAAAATCCCATAAGTGATGTAATAAATATAATGAATGGTATCCATTAGAAAAATTATGATTCCTATTTATGATAATGTATTTTTAAATTTATTTTATTAATTATATAATCCCTTAATAAATCAACCAAAACCTATATTATATATTACGGTATTAAAATCAATTCTTTATGAACATTACTCCCTTCGCCACCACCAATTGTATTATTTTAATGATTCTAGTTATTACGTATATAAAATAATGAAAAAAAACACCTCTTTGGCTAAAATCCTTGAAAAAAACTTTGGGAATTTTTGTGCATTTGATTATATTCTCCTAGAGATTGAAAACCCTTTATTTGGAAACTAACAAAGAATTGTCCTCTCTTTTTCTATAAAACCACACCAAATCCCCCATTCCACTTCAGTAAAAAGACTTGGAAAATGAAGTTACTTTATCATTACCTCTCTCCATCCATCCAAAACATCCTCCAAGATATTAAAAATAATGACCCAAAAATTAAAAATCTCCCTCTCAAGGTAAGGGGTCATCCCTTTCACCTCTTTATTCAAGCACCTTCATTATGTTATACCTTTTATTTTACAATTAT
This sequence comes from Viscum album, assembly GCA_963277665.1. Classification (NCBI taxonomy): domain Eukaryota; kingdom Viridiplantae; phylum Streptophyta; class Magnoliopsida; order Santalales; family Viscaceae; genus Viscum; species Viscum album. The sequence continues at coordinate 766,856,686 of OY728152.1, read as the reverse complement.
TAATGTTTGGATATGTTATTACACAACCCTCAACATTTCAGTATTATTTTCAGGTTATGAGGGACCTTTTTCACTCTCATGAATCCCTTATATTAATCTTTATGTATCGTCATTATATTGTCGATGTTATCCTATGATATTTCATGCCAAATAATTATTTATTGAATACTCATCCCATCTTCTACTCAAGGGGTTGTCACATTGATGTACACATATTTCATTTAAAGGTTAATTCCATATATGTATTTCATCATGATTGTCATGGCTTGAAATTTTTTTTATCATTAGGTAACCATTGTTACTTTTCAGAGTAACTCCCAATGGTTCTCCCATCTATAGATGGGTACAGACCTACTTTCCAAAGGCCAAAGGTTGTTTGGGTTTTTAGGCACAGTGAATATTGGTGACATTCATCAGTTGAGTGAATGGGAGGTCGAGCTCATCGCACCATTTTTTGGGGAATTATTACCGGCTTTAGGAATCTTTTATTGATTTAAGATATGTTATCAGATCTCTTCTTAGACCCGATACGGGACCGATTACCCTGATAAACTGGTTTATCTGTTAATTCTATCAGTAGAGGAGGAAAGAGAGTCTCATTAATGGACCCATTTTTATGTATCATCTGTTCTACATACATTTACCTAGAGGATAATAGCTACTTTGTGTGATGTAATCATATGACCAAATACTTTGGAATAAGCTTCCATGCAAAGAGGCAGTTAATATTTTGAGGAGGGGATTGATCCATTATGCATCATCCTCTATATCCTGGACATTTTAAGAATCAAACACCATGTTGTTCATAGATTTTCTTGGGATTGGCCCCAAGGTATATTCCCTTACATCAGGGGTATTCATTCCTGATGCCTAATGAATTTTACATTCACATCTCCCTAAACCCACTGAAGATATGGACGGTGTCAGAAAAAAAGGGGGATTATATGATCATCCTCATGGAATATATGTATAGTACTTGTGCAGTGGGATTTCGTTGGGGTGTTTGGTATGCCACTCGGGCCTTGAGAAGGCATCCAACATATCATAAGTATGGCAAGAATTAGAGTAGTCTTAGTTCATTTGATCGGTGCTTACATGATGATACTACACTACAAAATTGTGGGGTTTTACAGGGAAGATGTTATGACCTATTAAACTCTCCAATCCCATGTGATCCATGCTCATTTTTTAGAAACAAGGGATATAATGAAATATATATAATTTCATTGAAGAAGGTACTTTTATGTTGGTCCCTCCATGGATGATCAATATGGATCTCAAACCTCAGGGAGAGGTGGCCTACATATCCTTAATATATCATTAATAAAAAAAATTGTAGTTACATTTATGTTGGGGATTACACGCTGAGGCTGCCCTAATACCATGATCCTCTTTTCTAGACAGTGTCACACGACCCATCTAGCGTGTCCTGGGATACATCATGTCACTTGGCTTGACACATATGGAGAGTGTCACATGACCTAGTTTCTATGTCCTTGGAGAAATCACATGACCTGGCCTGACACATATGGAGAGTGTCGCATGACCCGGTTGGCATGTCCTGGGATCCATCGTAGGGCCTGAACTGACACATATATAGGGAGTCGCAAGAGCTAGTACAACATAATCCAAAGGATGTCCTATATCTTGGTTGACACTTCAATGAGAAATTTTGAGTCTAGGCCGAGACATCTGTAGGTAATCGTGTGTCATAGTTGACATTCCCATAGGGTGTCGTGGGATCCTTGATTTCATGCCAAAATGATTTTGTGAGACTCATCTTACATGAAGATATGTCTTCATATGAATCTGCTGATGTGTCTAGCGGACATCGCAATTCCTGTGTGATGAACCCAAGGGGTTCACAAGATTGAAGCGGCATCCACGGGGGAACCATGTGACTTGTTCTAACATTTCTTAATATTTCATGTGATATGGATGACATGTTGAAGGAGTGTCGTGAGATATGGGAGATAGGTCCTGGTGTTTTCACATATCATTGAATGACACATGTGGAGTGCAGGAGGTGTGGAGAGAATGTCCTTACCTTAAACATTTTTCCTTGTATTTTGGTTCTATTCATTGTATTTTGAATGTCATGGTTTTATTCTGTGATTGCTTTTATTGAGTCTCACATGATCTAATTGGATTGAGGGGTTTTCTTTTCATAACCTACCAAAGATCCTTCCCATTATCAATGAATTCTCACATGAAGTGCAATAGCACATGACCACTCTGGCTGCTCACCAATGTATTACATGATGGATAGTTTTCTGGTCAAGTGATCGGTTGCTCCATGAAATATTATTCGATTCCTGGGACATTGCTGCTTGATAATTCCCTTCACGTAGTAGCTTGGGAATTTTTTGTGCTGGATAGGGAATTTATAGGCCTCTCCACACTAGTTACTTGCAAGGTTTTGTGGAATATCATATCCAATTCCATGGTGAGTTAGAAAGGGGTCTAGTGCCCTCTAGTTTCATAGTCTCTTCCATGAATCATTCTAGGTGTGCCGGATAATTTTTTGTGATTGTGATTATTCTCCATCATATCTTACTTTATCAGATTATTTCATATTGTTGAAGACTTTTTTGATCTTGTATAATTGTCGAAGGACTTCCATGTTGTCACGTTGACATGTCATGGGGCCTTCATAAGATCCAAGTTCATATTCAAAGAAAATCACAAGATATCGGGTGACCTTTCTTGGGGTCTTAAGGGACAACATAACAGGTGCATTGGGGGAATTTCATACCTTTTAGTGACCCCAAAAACCTCTCACATCCTCCTTTTTAATCCCCTTTGTTTTAAGTGACAATTGTTGGGATTCATGTGGGACTGCATGAGTGTTTTTTAGGATATTTATTTTATTTTTTGGTGCTGAATCACATGACCAATATGGGTCCTATGTGTGTTCACAGTCATTTCATGGAATAATCTATTCATCTATCCACATAGTGTGGTAGATTTTCCTAGATACACCTGATTATTTCCATGTGGGGAGGATGAATGACAAGGGGTTTTTGCAAGATGAGGAAGATTTTTCTTCAAAGTCTCATGGTGTCTCACAGATCACCAGGGGCGTGCCTCATGTCTTTAAGTGACTATGAACCCCTCTCACCTCCTCCCTTTCTATCCCTTTTGTTTTTCTTTAAAAAGGATAGGGGTTATGAGATTTTGTGTGAGTAACCTTAGGATTTTTACTCGATTTTTCGATGATATTTCTCTTGACCAATATGGGTCATATGGGGTGTATGAGAGAATTTAGTGGACATGCCTACATTTTTAACCTTCAAGTGCCGAAGGGGATTTCTGGACATACTCGAGGACTTCTATGGGGTGAAACTGAAAATCCAAAGGGATTCTAAAATGTGATGCGGGCAAGTCACTAAATACTCATGGTGTCTTCCTTGGCACATCGCATGACCTTCAGTGACTCTGAACACCTCTCACCTACCCCACCTTATTTCATTGATTTTATTCCATGGTAGTTGGGAGTCAATGTGAGTTTTTCAAGATAACACCAGGGAATTTTATTCTTCCCAATGATGATTTGATGCACAATCTTTGTGACCATTGGGGGTCTCAATATTTGGAATATCATTATCTTTATTTCTGAAGGATTTTTTATGGGTTTTCATGTACTTTCCAATAACAAACCATACGGCCTCGGGGGAACACATTCTCCTATCACCATACAGCCACTTCTTGTCTATAAATACTTTTCATGGAAGGAAGGACTTGTTGAAGGGGACCCTACAGGACATGTCGTGGGTTATGCACTTTTCAGGGAGACTTCCCATGACCTTGAAATTGTGACCCGATCGTGAGTCCTTTAGAGACTCGTGTGATCTGAGGGTATCTTTCATCCTCTTCGTCCATTTTTTTTGTGGGGAAAATATTACCCATATTTAGCTATTTATTTTTTTTTTTGTTTTTTCTAATGCTTATTTTTCAGGTGTCAAGAACCCCCCCCCCCCCCCACCCAGGAGAAATGTCCATGGGGACAAGCACTCCGTTTTGAGAAAAAATAATACCCTCTATAATATTTGATGGTGCCACAAACTCATTCTTTGGGTGAAATTTGGTATAGTAGGTGATTTTTGGTATTCCATGAAATGCCCAATATATAGTAGGGGTGGAGGATGATTCATTCTACTAGCCTCCTACTCTATAGAGTACTCCCTTTTTTCTCATGTTGTAGGACCATTCCATGAACCATATCTACAAGCCTTCAGATCAAGTCTATTATGCTAATGATATTTATCTAGGCTGGTTTCAACTTCGATAATCATATTCCTTAATCACAAACATGATTTTGGTATCCCTTTAGACTTAGGGTATGACGGATATGGTTTTTTCAATAATTCGCAAGATCCTCTTTCCCTGATCATTCAAACATTCGTGATTCATGTGACCATGTTTAGTTCAAACCATCATGATTCTCCAAGGAGTTTATTTGGTTTGTCTGATTCCTTTCATTGGTTACGTACCCCATGCAACCTATAGAGATTAGGTGATTCACGAACTCTTTAAATGGTTCTCGAATCACACAATGTGCCTGATGCTGCTAACTCACATTATACTTTTATTTTGTTTACAATATTGTATGTTCTCTTTATCTGGCATGTGAATCATACATAAATTTACATGTATTATAGTTCCCACTAGAATTTCATAGCTATGGACAACTAGAGGGCCATGATTTCTAGGAATAGTAATGTCTCCCACTGATATTGTGTGTGTATTAATAATTTGGTCCTTCAGAATTTCCATTCACCCGAAATTAAGAATAATCCCTTATCTAATTGAACTCTGTTGTACGAGTTTGGTTTTCTGGATGGTGTAATTATACCTCCCCCCCCATTTTGATCATCCATTTCTCTAGGTACCTGACTCCTTAGACTATGTTCATGCAACAATTACTGAGGAAGGTTAGCTGGTGTCATCCCAATATCCGAACATCTCTTATTTTTTTGCCAATTCTCCCTTGAGATCAGTTGTTTCGGGTCTTTCACAACAGCCTATTACTCAAATATAATGAATCATATTTACCTCTTCTTTAGACACTTCTAGTAGAGGATGGTATTCTAAATGGGATCTTTATCCCAATTGAAATTTCTCTAATGAAAGTGCATGTCAATTTTCGGTGATTCCCAGATGTTTGGAGTTGTTTGATGATCTATACAGATTTCTTCTATACAAAGCTATGTGGATCGCTAATTTCATCATTTACCACTAGCCTGTCCTTATTCAGTAAATTATTAGTTATTTGTGTCTTATGACCAACCCATTTTATCTTCCTCATGGTGAGGTGGGTATAAGAATATGGGATATCCATCAACCGGGTGGTATCCCTCCCCTTGGAGAGATGTACAATGAATTTAATTTTTTTAAGACATATTGGATGATCCTATACATACCTATGCTCTAGTGAAGGGTATGATTGTTATTTTAAAGAATAAATTTGGAAGGGAGGTGATAGTACACTCACTTATTTCTTTCACAAACTAGATCAGTATTTTTCTGTGTGGAAATGTGGTTAGAGTAAATGTTATTCTCCACCATAAATTCCCTTCCCAACAAGTCATTAATAGTGTTGGATCATATTGGGCCATCCTGGATGTTCGAGACTATACATCCTGGGATTTTCAAGTAAACCCATAGGTCTCTTCAAATCCTAGCCTTGCAAGATTTCATATTATGTTCCTAAATGTGTTTCTTTCCCCTACTGGGGATACATACTCAGGAATCCAGGACAACACATTAGTGATGGTGGCATGAATTGAAGAATGAAGGTGTCTTCACGTTGAAGTTCTAGTCTATGCACTCCTATACCACATTTTGGGTAATATCCAATAAGTCATCCCCCCTACAGGATCGGAGGTCCTCTTATATTCCTATATGGATGGATATGGGAGTACATCCATTGTTATGAGTACTACAATTCCTCTAGGATACCAGACCCCACATATCCCTCTATATTGCTTAACATTTCTAGAGTTGGGGCTTTGTCCTTGAGATCTACTATGGTCAAAGGTGAGCTATGTCAGTCTGATAGTTTGAAATTTTCATCCTGCCATGCACTAGGTTTCCCGATTATAGATGATGGCAATGGATCCCTCAATGGAAGGTATTATTTGACCTCCCTTCAAGATGGGGTTTTGGATGAGATGATTATCTGAAAACTATACAAATTGTATATATTCACTAAAAAATTTGGCTGTGTTCATAGGGTTTCTCCTATACCATAAGTTAGAATTTAAGGGGAACAACATCCTGGCGTAATTCCCTAATTCTGGAAGATACGTTGTTATGAAGATTTCGGAGATGAGATCGTACTTTCACCTACTAAGGCTCCCATTTCCCTTGTTGAAAATTATTCCCAGGCATGGGTGATAGCTTATCCTAATGGTTTTCATTCCAGCTGGTCCATCATGTGGGAAAGCCTCTTGTGTTACCAATTCTGTTATATGTGGAATCAGTGGAGTTAATTGAGAAGCCAGGTGATGTGTTGAGGAAGCAAACTCACAACGATGATGGTCATTTGGAAAGAGGGTCACACTATATTGAAGATATTATTCCTCTGACATAGTCCAAGGTCGATACACCAATTGAGAGGGGTATATGGTGCTTCTTCTCTTATTTATATGTTTATCCAACTAGATTTTCATCCTCACATTGTGCCCACTACCCCATATGGTGAGGTTTATTCATATCATAAGAAGATATCGGGACTCATTATAATCATGATTACTGAGATCCTATTGAAAATATTTTATTTCTAGGGGGTGTGCCTTCGCTAGTTAAGTCACATCTTAGGGGAAGATGGTTTCGATTACAAGCATTTGTATGTTATTATGTATCATATCATCCTGACTCAAAGAGACTTGTCCATGGATAAAAAAGAAACGTGTGACTTCATGAGTGATGATTCCCTTGGTAAAAAATAAGGGAGGTGATAATGTCATTGGAGTAGGTTCATAAGCTTATATCTGAACAGTAGGCCCAGATGAATTCTTGGACAATTCATATATGAACGATTGAGGGGATGATTTCTTGTCTGAGGTCCAACCTTTCAGACTCTACAACCACATGGGACATTGATCATAAGTGGTTTGAAGAGTTAACCACTCTAGTTTAGGTACTCCGTCCTAAATCAAAATTGATAGAAATGGGAAGGTTTTCACTCTAACGCTCAATAGATACATCCAACATGAATCTTCCCAATCTTTCCAGCACTACCAACTATACTTTTTCATGACATAACAATTATATTTCTCCCCATTTTTTTATGATTCTTAGGAGAGACTTTAAGATTTAGATATTAATCCCTCTTTTTCATATTGTTAATTGATTAATTTTCTAAACTTATCTTAATACCCTCGGATTTTCCTCCCTTGATAATGTGCGTGACATTTTTTTCTTCAAGAATTTTAGAATTTCCAATAATACGCATCCTTTCTTTATATTGACTAGAATTGACTGCCTGGAATTAAATGTATAGATTCTAATATTCCCCCTTTTAGATATTTTCCTAAATTCCCACCCCCATGAGACTCTTCGTTAGTAATCTATTCTAGAAATCTTGACATCACCTAACATGTATAGGGGACAATGTGTTGAATATATTCCTTAGAGGGAGAGTGATTTATCTTTTCTAAAGTCAATAGGATCAATGATCATATCCTGATTTCCCTAAGGCTATATGGAGATTCAAACATGATTATGCATACTGGATTGATATTGCTTTATTTTAGGGTCTTTTATCATGAACCTTAAGTCACTTTACATTAGGTTCTTTTGACTTGGGCATTCATTTACTTTAGTTTATCATACTTTAGCTCATACATTCTATCATTTTAGTATAGGGCCTTTTAGCTCATACCTTTTGTCTCTTTTGTTCATTGTCTTTTAGTTTGGACATACTATCAATTTAGTTTAGGATATTTCATCTAAGACCTTCTACGACTTTAGTTTAGGGTCTTTTAACTCAAACCTTATACTGCTTTATTTAAAGGTATTTTATCTCGTGCCTAACATTTCATTAGTTTAAATTATTTTAGCTCAGACACAATATTGTTTTATTTTATCACCTTTTATCTTGGATGATACATTACTTTAGTTTATGGCCTTTTACCTTGAACCTGATTTTCCAATATTTTAAATTTATTTAGTTCATACCTGATATAGATTTAGTTTAATATCTTTTATATTAGACCTAATTTTTCTTTATTTTAAGGTATTTTAGCATGGACCCGGTGTTTCATTAGTTTATGTTCTTTTAGTTGGAACAATATATTGCTTTAGTTTAATGTCTTTTAGATCAGAACGAATATTATTTTCATTTAAGGTCTTTCTTCCAAAACTAATATCACTTTAGTCTAATGTCTTTTAGGTTGGGCCTTATATATGATCAGAGGATGTGGTGGAGATAGGCCCGGAATGAACTAAAACACTTTGAGGTGTTTGTCTCTATCATGGTGTTTCATAGGCTCACAAGGATTGGAATGTCTCTTTTCAGAGTGATGCATTTGGTTGACGGCCATAGGCGCATACACAGGAGCCATATGTATGCATGCAAATCCAAGAAAATGGTCTATTGAAGTCAGGTATCCTATCAAAGGTATATGAAATATTTAGGGAGATAATATTGGTGGAGATGTAGTACTAGGGATACTAGGTCCACCTAGATGGTTTGGGTGTGGATAATTTAAATCATGACCTGAAAGCCGGAGTCCAAGAATATGAGATGGTGCAGACATTCCAGGTATGTCCCATGGCATTCTAAGATGTCAGGTTCCTCCAAAGTGTTTATAGGGCTCACAAGGATTGAATATCCTTTCTGGTAAGGAGAATATGCCTATGGTTGGTGGGTTAAGGCCCTTATGTGTTAGTATCATGCCAAGATAAAGTTGATATCCACTTCTTTTCAAGGGATATGGAATATATGTGAGGACATAGAAATATGAATGATGATGTTGAGTATGGTAAGAAGGCTATCCATGAAGGGTTCTATCACCAAAGAAATTAGATGTTATATCATAATGCTTGATCCCTACTACCAAAGGTTCTCAATAACATGGTTTGGGCTTCCAAAGGTTCAAGAATGGAGTGCTATAATTCAGCTTTGAGAGAAGGTAAAAAACACAATGAAGTATTGTCTTGGATATCTAGTTTGGTGTGGGGATTTTAAATCACAACCCATAGTGCTCATGTATGGTGGATGATGTGGGACATCTGTACGGATTAGTTCTGAAAAAACTGAGGTGTTCAGTGCTACCACGATGATATTAGGGCTCAAAAAAATATGAAGGTATTTTTTCAGTGTTTCACATTTGGTTAATGGTCATAGGCCCATATGTAGGATCCATAAGCATTCATGCATAGTCAAGAAAAGGTTCCTCGAATCCAGATATATTTTCCAAGTTCCATGGAAGGTTATGGTGATTCGAGACACTTCGGATCATGATGTGTGGTCTATGAAAAGTGTTAAATCCAATGTGGGTTCAAGTACACTAAAATGTGTTCCATTGCCTAATCAAGATATTCTTCTATTGAAGAGATGTGAAAAACCATTGCTATAATTTTTCCATAGATCAGGGGTTCCAACAAGCATAGCTTGGATTTTACTATGGTTATTTGATGGACACTATGATAATTTTTCCTTATTTATTTATGCCCTTATTTTTTCATAAACTCGTTAGATTATGAGTTTAACATGCGAAGACTTGACTTTTTCATAGGTGTCCCTTTGTGGGTTGTCAATCGGAAAAGTTTTGTATCGATTTAACTAGTAGTTTAAAGTCTTTAGATTTGGAATATCCTGTGCTAAAATTGATGTTGATATAGATTTGACCCAAATTTAGGTTGTTTAAGGTCATGACTGACATGGACCTAATAATGAGGATGATACACAACAGCCTAATTAGATACCTAGTGTTAAGTGTACTCCATCATCTTCCCAAGAGTGGGATTAAAATGTTGTAAATCATAGATCGAGTGTCTTGGTTCATGAATAATGATTTTGGATATCCATAAAAGGAGTGGTTAAGACGCACTGTGATGTTGAGTGCTGTTGTGATAGTGTAAAGACTCACAATAATTAGTGTGTCCTTTTTTCAGAGTAACTCATTTGGTTGATGGCCATAATCACATTTGTTGGAGCCATGGACATTTATGCATAGTTAGTAAAAAGGTCCTTGAAGCTAGATATTCCTTCCAAGGTCCATGTGAGTTATTAAGATCTGAGATAACATAGGAATGCATTGTGGCTCATGTAGTAAGGACATTGACTATGAAATTTAACATCACATGGTAAAGAATATTGGTATCCCATTTATGGTTTTTCATTTATGACTATGATGGACATGTATTGTAACTAAACACCTTGACTATGAGAGTGAATCCCAGGTGTTTTTCCTAAGCTCATGTGAGCTATTCTTGATGTGGGAAACAATGAATGACATTGGATTCCATAAAATACAGAGACAAAATATTGAAGAATAAGGAATTTTTATGTCATGTAGTGGTTGAAAAAATATGTAGTATTGAGGCATCCCTACGTACCTGAAAAAAATGAGAATCAAGACATACATAGTTAATGGATAAACATGCAGTTTATCATCTTGTGGCAAGGACGCATACCATGCATTATAATTTCATGTGAAGAGGTTAATGGATTATCCCAAATGAAGGGAATTGTGGATCTATGTAGTTCAACATCATGCGGTAAGGACACTGGTTATACAATTTATTGTCTTGAGGTAAGGACATTGTGTGTCTTGTAGTTTAATGAACTACTTCTCGGAATAATGGTGTTGTGTAGTTTAAAATCTTGTTACAAGGATGAAAGGTTTTGGGTAGTCAAAAATATTACTACTGATAAACTCTATACAATTGAATGGGCTTACTCTGATGTGGATTACCATTATTTGATAGTTATGCAAAGTATTTCTTGAGAAATCTCGCATTGGTTGGTGGTGTGTCGTGATCCCCATCCATGATAGCTAATGAATAGACCCCATTATGAAATACCCTATGTATTAGAAAGTGTCCTTCCCACTTGATATCCAATTTCAGAGGCTTATTTCCTTGTATCATTGGGGTTCTGAGAGCCATCATTGGATCTCCTTAAAGGAATGAGCATAGGGGAACCTTTTTATTGAACAATTATGTTATCTGATTATAATGGATTTCCATATTTTACAGTATCTAAAACGTTTTATCATCCAACCATTCCAACTCATCCAACCACTTATGTGATTTTTCATCATATTAGAGCTATTTTCAAATGGATATCCCAAGTAAGGTCAGCTAGACCTCTTTTGGTTAAACTGCCTCAGTCCCGTACATTAGGGAATATGTTGTTTCTTGTGTATTAGTATGTGTGGTGGTACTGTATGCCCATAAACCATGGATTATTTTATTTGGGAAACACTTCATATCTTTATTCACCAAATTTCTGATTCTGTTCAAAATAGTCTTATTTATGGCCTCTATATGTCCATTTTTCATTTCTTGATAGAAGGAAGAGTGATTGGACTCAATGTTGTACTTCTGGAATATCTTTTTCAACTCCACAGAACAAAATTTGGTACCATTTTCCATCTATATTATGTGAGGGACTCCAAACCTGGTGATGATATGGGATATTCTAATGTTGTTGTTGTTATTTATCCTGACTTCCATGATGGGCATTGGCTTATCCCATTTTGAAAAGAAGTCGGAAGTAGTAAGGTTGTACAACTACATGGCTCTAGAAGGGGATGTGGCCCCACAACATCCATCCCCCAAATGGAAAATGGATAAGAATATTTATCCGTATATAGAAATTTTGCGGGCTGATGGATGAATTTTTCATGAATATGTAATGCATTACATTTCCTAGTTAATTTAACACAGTCATGTATCATGTTTTACTGATAATACCCCAACCTTATGATCTGGTGGTAGAGCTTAGTTCTAGATTGGTGGGGTAAGTAAGAGCCTACATGGACTTCTTCTATGATGGTGAGAACATATTATTCTACTATGCACCTGAGGATAATTATATCAAATCCACATTTAAACAACACTTGTTTTTTCATTTGGATTGTTCAGTAGGGTGTGATTTAATTCCTAGTGCTGAATTTGTTTTCACTTCTGGTGTGATCTATTAGGACAGTCTCATCTCGAAGATAGATGATTATAGGATTCATCCATCCAAGCGTGGTCACTTGTTCATCACTATTTGGGGTGGTTTTGACCGTATTGATCTCTTCAATATCAAATACAATGATGGATGAGACCATTCTTCAATGTGTAATATAGAAGGTTTCCTCCTCCTAATCAAGGTCGACCAGGATAGCAGTTGCATTAGCCAGTACATCAACACAAGTATTCTATGATCAGGGAACATAGTGCAGTATGATCTCAAAGGGTAATTCTTCCACTAACCCCCTGTCGTGTCTTGTGAGGGGATACAGTTCATCCTTTTTGGTAGATTATTCACCATTGACCTACTTTATCAGTAGCTCTAAATCCCTACTAATGTTTAGGTATGATATTTGGAGTTCTAGGGCTAGTTCCGAGCTAGAGATGAGAGATTGTTCTTCTCCATCATTTTTTGTCTTATATTTGGATTGTTAGAAAGAGTAGGGTAGGACTGAATTTTTTTGGAGAGATGAATAAAATCCCAAAACCAACCTAGTTGAGCTTTGGTTTTTCCATTATCATACTAACATGACTCTGAGAGGTTCTATCAAAGTATATCTCCCATGTCTATGGAGTGTCATGGGTATATAATACCTCTTCATCTGGGAGATTGGTGTCTTCTGGTGTATTTTCCAGGGTCAGATGAGCTGTGAGGAAATCATCCAAGGATTTACCTTTCATTGACTTCTATGACACAAATTGGATGTCATATTATTGAAGAATGACCATCCATCGGGCCAAGCTACCAGTCAGCGTCAGAAAGCCAAGGATATACTTGAGTGGATCAACAGGAGAGAATAATTTGGCTTCATGATGGTTCATGTAATTTATTAGCTTTTTCACTGCAAAGATGAGTGTAAGGTAGTTCTTCTTGACCTCATCGTATTGAGTCTTAAAACCTTGCATCATCTAGATGAGGTAATGGAGACTATTCTCCCTTCTGATGTCATTTTCCATGTGTGGAGTGGGTCCAATTAGAATTCCATGGTAGACACATATAGATGAGTTTCCTTCCATCCACTATGGGCATTAGGACTGATGAGTGTAGTAGGTTTTACCTAGTACATTTTAATGATTTTTAGAAATCATGTTCCTATTATTTGGTGATTCCCTTCTTCATTAGACTAGTAAAGGTGAGAGCTTTTCTATCTAGGTTGGAAATGAACAGTTTATGGTATGAAAGGTTACCTTAAAGACCCCTAAATTCATTGAGATTCCTAGGAGTGGCATTGCTAAGGTAGAACTGATCTTTTCTGGGTCGACGTCAATGTCGTTGTAGTGTAACAAAAATACAAAGAACATACTATATGTTACTATAAAGTTGAAATCTAGTGGATTCATCTTCAGACTATGTTGGTCAAAAATTGTCTAAGGTTCGGTGATGTAATCCCATCACCATTGATATTTAACCACCCGTTCATTGGGATAAAATTTTGCTATATTTCCCAAAAATGGCTACAAAATATGGTTCATGCCACATTGATATGTGGTTCCACAAATATTCAAACCAAATGGAATGAAATGATAACAAATGATACCCCAATGCACACTGAAGGTAGTGAATTCTTCATCCTCAGGGGCCATCTTTATCAGATTGCACCCTTAGTACCCATCAATGAAAGAAAATTCTTGGAAGTTCATGGTTGTATCAATTAGGTGTTTCGTGATCATAAATGGGAATAAATACTTTTTTAAATGTCTATTAAGCTCTCTCAAATCAATATAGACCATAACATACCCATTCTTCTTCTTGATAGTGATGATGTAGGAAACCCATCTCGGGTATTTCACTTCTTATAAAAAGTTGAATGAAATTAACTTGCTTCCTTCTACCTCTATATTGTTGGCATGAGATAAGTGCATCCACCTGACAACCTTCTTGAAGCCTCGATGTTCTTCTGGTAGCATGAGATGGTATGTAGGAACATCTAGGATCAATCCAGGCATTTATGTGTATTTTCATGTTATCACATATCGTTGTTTCTTTTGAAATACGATGTACATATCTTGTTCTTCAAGGGGAATGGAATTAATAATTAGTGTAAACCACATTTCTTCCTCTATTCCCTTATATAACTATCTGAGATCATCGATGGTCATTAAGACGCCTTCTTCGAATGCTGGAGGGGGAGTTTATGAGGTCAGACTGATCTTTGTTCGTCCCTAAGCCAGTGGATTCTTTCTAAGATGGATATTGAAATCCGAGGGCTTATCCATTATTATCGGGATCAGCGTGGTCATGAAGAGAGACAATATCATCACATATTTACTGAATTCTTGTAGATATGTGGTGGAGATGATGGTCTTTGACTCTATTATTGAGGACATGTGATATGAACCAAGTTTATTGGGATTACATAGTCATCGTTGACATACTCTAGTGATTCAAAGGGGCAGTCCCCTGGCCAGTGGGATCAAAAACCTATATATCTTCATCTGTTATTGGTTGTTTGGATCTGTTGTTATAAAACTCTTCTTCAACATATGGGGCCTATAGGTATCAAATGAAGCATTATCACTATGTAGTATGTCGAATGTTCCATTAATGAGATATTTGAGACACTGATGGATTATTGAAGGTATGTCTAGGTGTTTATGAATCTAGGGATTTTTTAAAATAAAATTATATGTGGTGTCTTTCTGGTTTATCGTAAACTCATCATCTAATGTAAGATCTCAAATCTGGGCTGTGAGATTGATTTTTGGAGATTTCTTGGCTCATGTTTATCATACACAAGGACAAATATTATAGTGTGAGACAAATACCATTCATTTGATACTAACCACCATATGGTATAGACTGGGAAACGATTGGTCCCAAAACCATTATCAATAAGTGACCTCTAGACATTGACATTATTGAGTCTGATTGAGACATATAAAGGCCTAATGTTCCCCTAAAGGGCCTCTTCTTGATCTTGATTAGGGAATGAGATGGATACATTACACATCGGTGTCATGGTCTCCACCCTATAGATCTTAACTACAATGACTTCCATCATTAACTCTTGTAGGCTCTGGAGGGCTTCAACAAGTGCCTCCTTTCAATTGTTTAAAATATGGAGCACATTGTTGACTGAGATCATGGCAGGGAATGCATACCAATATTTTATAATGTTTTACTTTTGTGCTAAAGGTCGATGCCTCCCTATATATGGATTCTCCTGGGCTTGTTGATTAGGATTTAAGGTGCTCAGGATGGATGAACCTGGTGCTTATGTGGAGGTTGTGGGAGAACCCACTACTGGAGGCATGGGTCATCATAGACTTTCCATTAGTTGGGGTTGATCAGGTTGAGCTCTTTCTAGGTGTTCATGCAAGAAAAATAGGAGAGGATGGATTCTAGAGGGTTCTGAAATACCTCCCAACCCCTGAGGGGATCAATGGAGGGTTTCCCCCTGACTCTCAACTACAAATGTATTTTCCAAAGAGGTGTGACCAGAATATTGAGTTCGTCCTTACCTATTCTATCCTCTATATACTCAGACATGGTGCATGTAGCCCCCCATTCCCTAGTATGTTCAAGAAACTCATGATATGGGGGAAAATCCTCATCAGATAAGGGGTCTAAAATGCTTATTTTATTGATAGAACAAATTATGAGTTCTTCAACCAATGAGGATTCGATTTCATAGGGTAGTGCTCCTATTACACATACCGCATTGAAATAAATCAGTGATAGTTAACACATGTTTTAGAGGAGAATATGACTCTTACTATTCTATTTCATACAACCTCTAGTGGTCACACCATCCTTTTGTAGGTACATCTAGAACCTCTTCCATTTGGTGGTGGAGCTACTATTGATTCTCTCAACTATGCTCTTAGGGTGGCATGGGCTCAGTCAATTTTTCTTAGAACCATCTAGTTATTGAATTTTTATGCACGTCATGCCAGGACCAACTTCCAATATCCATCTTATTTCAGTTGAACCATGGTTATTAAATACACCTATTCTGGGGAATTATCAAGAACAACTTGTACGGAATCAATCATGACTTACATGACAGCTTTGAAGATGAAACAGTTCTGGAGATTATGAACCAAAATTCGATGAAAAGGAATGTAATTGGTCTAGTTAGTGAGGTTGACCTCATCGAGATTCCTGGGTTGCACATGTGTGAGTAGGATATTATCCATGGATTCCAAGAAATAATCGGGGACCTATTTATTCTTGAATGATTGAACCTTAATCATCCTATCTTCAAATCACGGAAGACCCTGATTTGTATTTTATTCTAGATGAGGGTGATTTGGTGGCTCTCGCCACTTGATAAGAGGTACCAGATGGTTCGGTTATTGTCTAGGAATTTGGATAGGTGTCACTGCTAGCTTGAGAGTGAATGTTGTAGCTTCTATTCTTGCCAGAAATCTACCTTGTGTTGTGGGCATGAGTCGAGCTTTGGATTTGTTCCACTAAATGAACTCCTCCAGATGTTGTGCGGTCTTAGAAAATTGGTGAAATTCACCCAAATATTTCATTTGAATAAGGGGTTTCTACATCTCATCCCTAATATTTTAGGCATAGAGTTTCCACACTTTCTCTCATGTGAGAGGGATGTTGAGTGAGTAGGAAAAACCCATCCACCATGTTATTAAATAAATCACCCTCTGATTTTGGAATTGTTTTTAGTTTTTTAGGTCGATGATCATTGTCTTCCACAGGTTTGAACTGAATTGGTAAGGAATTGGTGATGGAGATCATCCCATCCTAACACAGATCCAACTAGTAGACTACTATACCAAATGATGGTTGGACATACCAGGTTCTCTACAAAACACCTCAACTTGGCTACTTCTTTTGAATCACGAGGGCCCATCTTTAGCCTGTATCAGGACATGAAGTGTGTGAGATTTTTTTCAAGGTCACCAGCACCATCAAAGGTAGAGAAGGTAGGATTTCCAAAATTAGGCAGAGGTGGGGTATCATCAATCCATTCGGGACATGACTTCCTTTCATGTTGCACAGGCATGTGTCACCCTTCCATGGATTCTATTTGAGTAGTCAGGGACACGATGATGTTTTAGAGCTCCTAGGGATCTACTATCATGAGTTGTCTCCCATCTGTGGGGAGATGATGGGGGTGACGAGGTGGACCCTCTTTTATATACTTCAAATTATTTATTAGTCCCATGACTGAATGTCTTTCCAGAAGGTGGATGGTCTATTGGTGAGAGTGGATGGTGGCATGCCAATCGTATATTGATTCCTCCGAACCTAGAGGAGACTGATTCCCTCTATGGTGGTGATAATGATGATTATTCACCTATCCCTGTGGGGTGAAGGTCGATTGGGGTCATATTTGGAACTTATTTGTATAATTGTTGAGGATCCAATGGCTCCAGTCGGGGATTTGATGACTCCTGATATGGAAATGGAAGTACATATTCCCCCATCCTAGCTTGATGGGGTTGTTCTAGGATAACCAAATATATCTCCAGTCCCCTCATGGGATGATGAAACTGGGGATGGTGATTTGAAAATAAATTCTTATATCCCAATGGGATGGGGTTCTCTAGTAACCGCTACCGATGTGTCCCAAATACTCTGATAAATCAATGATCCAAGAGGTGGAGGTGGTGGTTAATATTCCCCAATTCGGTGGGCTAGGTCTGATACTAGATGGCTGATACAATATCTCCAATTACGGCCTTCTTGATGTGGTGTAGTAGTGATCACGTAGGAACTGGGTGAAATGGGGATCCGTGATGATAACCATTTCCTCCGAGAAGTTTTCTGGGTGATTGCAACATCAGTCTCTATGTTCGATATATCTTATTATTATTTCAAGGGCCCTAGTTCAAAGTATTGTTTCCTATCATATATCTCTATCTCTCTATCCATATTGTATGGTCACTATTAGAGCAGGGGCATTCTGTTGGAGTAACCAAATGGCCTAGGAATTTCTCAATCCCTTGATCTTACTATTGACTATAACATTGAAGGATGTCACACCTAAGGGGATCTTCTATTATAAGGGAGATTAAATATTTAATGATCCATATTTTCCCCATAATTTAATATGGATGCATGAAGTGTATTTTGAGATCATCTGCCAAAGAGTGGTGATGCAGTGGCAGAAAGAATGTTACAGATTTATGATTTGTTTTTTCAGTTTTGAATTTCGGGCCATGGAGATAACAGCCAGGTCTAGCTGACAATACATTATATTGATTGTCTAAAGGTTAATCTCATATCTTGTATAAGGTAGATGGGGAGCCTTCAATCAATGATGAGTGTGCCACATATTCCACTGTATATATGGAATGTACTCCTTCTCTAGATCATCTGGGATCACATAGTCAGTGGTTGTGAGAGGCCAGAGCATGATGGGGAGGTTATTTCTACGTAACTCCATCTAAATTTTAATTTATGCCTCCTCTTCATCAGAATTATACAAATCCATTTTACCAGACTATAAAATATTGTTATGATGGTCACCTACTGATGGGAGGGGGGTTTTTTTGGATGTTAATAGGGAACCATATATAGTTGAACCTAAGGATTTGAGAACCTCTCTATGGTAAGGTGTCTGAGTTTGGAACACTTCTCCATACATTGGTGTCTGCAAAAGGAGATGAAGACCTTGTATGTGGGAGATATCTCTATGGGGAAGTTTACCGAGGTGGATGTCACAATTAGAATCCATGCGATCCACCCCCAAACTACCATGAGGAAGACTATCATGGTAATGAATGCCTTACACTTTCTCTTCGAAGGAATAGTCGATGGACCCTTGTGATTCAAAGAATTTGTCTCGAACAACCTCAAGAACATTTCCATTGAGAGGATTAGTAATATGGTCTTTGTTTTTCATCATGGTAAGAATACGTCGCCCTATCTTTTAGAGTTGTGTAGGGGTGTGTGCCTACTATGTGATGGTTTCCAAAACATTTATATAATCATCTAATGTCATAGAGTTATGATCATGCTATGGGGAAGCTTTCGGAATATGATGATTTCTTATATCATAACTTTTAATAATGTGAGCATGTCCCAAGGTGTGTTTCATTCTCACATGGTAAGCTTCCATTAGGACTATAATATGAACCAGATCCTGAGCCTTTGGAATATGTCTCTAGTCTTCCATGGCAGCAATATGAGCCTACTCTAAGGCATGTGACTCCCCCACTTGGTTGTCGTCAGTTTTATCAGGAATATGGGGCTAGTCCAAATACGCATTCCCCATTAAAATATTCCAACAATCCTCTAGAATGGGATAAGGAGTATGATAATCCTTCTATATTTACTTGGAATTATGCGGGCACATTCACTAGTCGGTGGAAGTATGAATATTCATATTTCTTTTGTGATATATAATAGTATGTCACGTAGAGTCACTAACAAAAATATGAGTATGTTCTGGGGATTATACCGTTATCACTTGGTCTGCCTCAGCCAGGATGGGGATATATGCCCGATCCTAGGCCTTTGGAGTATGCATCCAGACTTCTTCAATAGGCATGTGCCCCTGTCCTAATGCATGCGCCACTATCACCTAGGGAACCCCAGTTGAAACGAGGATATGAGCCTGATCTGATCCCGCTCCCTCCAGCTTAGTAAACTAATAATCCTCCCAAGAGGGAGATAGAGTGTGTGGTTTCTCTGGTACAACTACTTGTTTACAATGATAATAGTGTTGCGATGTATTTGTTGTAGGGATAAGAGTATGAACATATCCCTTCATCTATAATAGCGTTAGAATATGCCGGTGGTGATCTTCATCTATTGAAAAAAAAAGTATTAGCATTGTATCAAAGTGTGTGTAGGTATGTGAGCTTCCACATTTTTTATCTCCATGATGAACTGGAAGATGTCTTCTATTGAAGCAGTGATATGTGCCCACTTCTATCCTCCTTATGCCACTAGATTTTGCCGATGGGATTTATATATGGGGGTAGTTTTATTATCCACTGACATGCTTGTTGCTGTAATATTCATGTGGACTTGTTCAGAGTGAGAAGGGGTATGAGCCTATTCGCTAGTTCCTAGATGAGTATACAACCATTCATTGTCATTAAGAGTGGGAATATGAACCCTCTCAGGAAAATGTCAAGAATATCTCCTTCAATGATTCATCTTTGAAACCCATGCATGGGAATCATAGGATGATGTCTGTTATATGGTACACTCAATAAGAAACTGAGCGGTACCAGTGGGATGCTGTCAGTGATGGTGGCTAATAGGATCCCTCCTAGGTGGCTCCTGAACATGAAGGGAGTTGTATCTAGTTTCATGGTCCACCTTCATCAGATATGGAAGGTGGTAGTTATCGTGGTCCATGTATAAGCTTCTAAATCTTTTGGTCATGGTGACAAGGGCCACATGTTTAGAAGTATCCTTCCACGAGCAATGTGAACTTTCTAGTCATTATGACTAGAGAGATTCAAAAACATCCTCCATGGTTGGGATAGTACCATATTAGTGGTACTCTCAAACCATCATATTTGCCACCTTCCATTGGATTCACCATGCAGGTCTTTTTTTTCAAATTTTTAGAATTTGTAGTCACAATTGATTTTCAATAAAGAATGATGGATGATGACGAAATTGTCTCAAATTAGGCTATTAAGTCAATATCTTCAATTACTAAAATTACAAAGGACAAGGTTACCAATTAGTGAAGTATTGTAAGCATAATATGCTCAATAACATATGTTTGGTTAAATCATTTGATATTTTATTCCTAATTCATCCATTCCACTCATTTAGACATATCAAAAGGAGGATGGAATTTTTGAGAACTCATATTACATAGGATCAATTGTATGATTATGTTGGTCTCATTTTATTCATTGTATAGGGTTTTGAAAACAAAGTATCTTAGCGCATTATAACACAATGGTTCTATCATTACAGAGATTCATGTTGATTTTATCATTCAGTTTGAATACGGGGGGAAAATGGCTTGATAGGTAATAACCAATGGTTTCCCATTGGACAATTTCATATCGGGTTCACTATTTTTGTTTTCTTGGGATTTCATGGGGTGAAATGGTTTTTCTCATCGGGATAACATTTTCCCTTTTCCTATAAACTCTCAATTGTTCCTTCATCTATAGCTGGGTACAAACCTTCTTTCCGAAGGTTGGTGGATATCTGGGTTTTCAAGACCAGCGACTCTTGGGGTCTCACATCGGTCGAGCGGATGGGAGGTTAGGCTCATCTCACACTTTTGGGAGGAATTATTTCCTACTTTGTGACTCTCTTCTAGATTTAATGTTTGTTTGTGGATCTCTTACTAATTCCAATACAGGACTAGTTACCCGAAATAACATTTTACTGATTAATTTTCTTCGTAGATGAGGAATGGGACTCTCGTAATGGACCCATCTATCTGTATCTATGTTTTATCATCCATTTCCCCAGAGGTGAATTACTGCTTTATGTGTTGTAACTGTGTGAAAAAATACTTTAGAATGTACTGCCATGCATGGATGGGGTTAATATTCCATGGAGGGGACTGAGCCATTATGAGGCGTCCAACCTATCCTGGATATTATAGGAATCAAAACCCACATTGTTCATCGATGTTGTTGGGGTTGTTCTTAAGTTATATTACCCTACATGATGGATATTTATTCATGATGAAAATGAGTAGGTCATTCACATCTCCCTAAGCCCACATGGTCCATTATTATTGTATGAAATAAGGGGAATAGATTCTCAGCCTCATCAAATATAGGTTATGGACATGGGTACTGGGAATGTACATGGGGTGTTTGGTATGTGTCTCGGTACTAGAGAAGGCATCATAAATATCCCAAGTTTGGAAGGAATCTGAGTCATCATATTTTGGTTTATTGGTGCTTATATGCTGATCCAAACCTGCACCATTATAGGGGTTTACAGGGTATATGATATGACTATTGCAACTCCATAATCCCACATTAGAAATAATCATTTTTGAGAAACAAGGGATAGTAAGTAATCAATATCATTTCTTTGAACAAGGGACTCGTATGATGGTCCTTCCATAGATGATAAATAAGTATATCTATTCTTATGGATATATAGCCTATGAATTCAGAAAATAGAAGGAAATAGAGTCTCTTTATTTCCCACTATGTTGGGGCTTACACACTGAGGATGTCATGTAACATGATTCTCTTGTCTGGAGGGTGTCGCATGACCCAACTGGAATGTCCTAGGATCCATCACATGACCTAGACTAACACATATGGAGGGTGTCACATGACCCTATTGGCATGTCCTAGGATCCATCATGCCACCAGTACTGACACATATGGAGGGTCTCATGTGACTCAGTTAGCATTTCCTGAGAGCCACTTCTTAACCTGGCTAGACACATATGTTGGTTATCACAAGAGTCAATGAGACACGATTATAATTATGTCATGTATCATTGATGACACTTCCAAGAGACATTTAATGGCAAGGACAAAATTTCTAGAGGGCACTGCGAGTCTCAGTTGGAATGCCCAGTGGGTTTTGTGAGATCCCTGTTTTCATTCCTAGATACATTCATGAGGCTTGGATGACATGAGAAAATGTCATTATATGAGTCAATTGAAGTGAATAGAGGATATCTCAAGTCCAAGGTGATGGACCCAGAGGGTTAAAAATATCCAAGTGGAATCCAAGGGGGAACCATGTGACTTTTTTTGAATTTTCTAGAGTATTTCATGTGATGTAGATGAAATGTCAAAAGTGTGTTGTGATATCTGGGCAATGTATCATGGTGTTTTAGTTTTCCTTTATATAACACACACGAAGTTCATATGGGGTGATGAGTAGGTAAATCACTTAATCCTTATACATATGGTCTTGGTTCTACCCCTTGTATTTTTAATTCCATAGTTTTGTTTAATGTCATCTTGTCTTGAGTCTCACTTGATCTACTAGGCTTGTGGGATGTTCATCACATAACCTAGTAGAGATCATTCTAGTGGTCAATGAATGATCATGTGAATTGATTTGTGCCTAGATCATGACTACTATAGATACTCGCTGGTGTATTTCTTGAAAGAAGGTTTGTCTATCATGTGATCAGTTTCTCATAGAAAGAAACTTTGTGTCTTAGGACATTGTTTCTTGAGAGTTACCTTCACGTAGTAGCCGGTGCATTTTTTGTGTTTGGGTGGGGAATTTATAGGCCTAGCCACCCCAAATACTCACCTATTGGTCTGATGTATCTGGTGTGGGTCCAGGATGGAGTTAGTGAATGGGGTTTGGTGCCACACAGTTTTTCAAGTCTCTATTACGGATTTTTCGGAGTATGCTACATGATTTTCAACGACCGTGATTCTTCTCCCTCAACACATCCTTTCTCAGATTATTTCCTATTTTAATGACTTGTTAGATCATGTGGATGTGTTGAAGGACATCTAGGTTTTCACATTGACATGTCCTGGAACTATCGCATGATTCAAGTTCCTTTTGGAAGAGACTTGTGAGATCTTGGGTGACTTGTCTTGGGGTCTCGTGAGACCATGTCATGGGTAAGTTAAGAACATCCATTGTATTTTGTTGAAAAAGAACACCTTGTTCCTCCTCCCTTTTAATCCCCTTTGTTTTAGGATAAAATGGTTGGGATTCATGCGGGATTGTAAGACTTTTGTAGAGGATATTTATTCTATTTTTCATTGATGCAACGTGTAACCAATATGGGTCCTGTTGGGGGGCTTCATCATTTCATGGAAAAATATATTCTTCTTTCCATAGATAACCAATAATATTCATGGACACACATTAGTATTTCCATGTTGTTAATCTTTCAGGCTAAGGGACATTTTCCAGATGAGGTGGATGTGTATCCGAGGTCTCACAGTGTCTCTCAGATCATTGGGGGTGTGCCACATGTCATTCAGTGACTGTAACCCCCACTTACCTCCTCACTTTCTATCCTATTTGTTTTATTTTACAATTTATATGTATTATGTGGGATTTGTGAGAAACCACTAAATTTTTACTTGATTATTCGATCATGTATCACTTGAACAATATGGGTCATATAAAGTGTTTGTATGTTTGTAGGGGAAAGGTCTATCAAGCTGTTATCCAAGCATCAAAGGGGATATCTGGAAATACCCTATGACATCGATGTGGCGAATCTGGAAAGCCATATGTATTCCTCAAGGTGGCATGGGCGAGTCCTCGAACACTCGCGGTGTCTCATAGGGGGCACTGCATGTCATTTAGTGATAGGAAACACCTCCCACCTCCAACTCTTTATGTACTTTGTTTCATTCTACTATGGATCAGAGGTCATGGTAGTTTTCTGAGATATCAATGTTGGATTTTATTAATCCCAATGAAGATTTGATGCATGACCTTTATGACCCCTAGGGGTCTCCATATTTGGAATGTCGTTCACTTTATTTTTGATGGATTTCAGAGGGCCTGTTAGGCACTTGACAGTGACAAACCACGCTTCCTGGGGGTACTCATTCGGCTATCATCACGAGGACACTAATTGTCTAGAGAGACATTATATAGGTGTAAGGTCTCATTATAGTAGGATATATGAGACATGTCATTGGTTATGTGGTTTGTGTGGAGACATCATGTGACCTCAAAAAGGTCACATTATCATGATTCCTTTAGAGACACATGCAATCCATGGGTCTCATCCATCCTCTTATTCCTATTCTTTTGTGGGTAAAATAATACAAATATTTAGGTGTTTCTTCCTTTTTTATTTCTCTGATACTTATTTGGTGGGCATCAACATTAAGTACCTCACACTCCCAAAAACTGGGATTAAATGTAAATAAATACATCTTTATAGTGTGTGATCTATGTGGAACACTTATCCATGTACAATATGAATCTAACAGGTGGGACTATAATTATATAGCACTCGAATTCGTTGGGTAATATTTTTGTCTCATGAAAAAATATTTATGGTATTATACAGTGAACCTAGTCCATTATGGGACTCTTTCCACCATTTGATGTCATCTTTTCATTTAGCCTAGAATTTTTCTTACATCGTGTTTCATGTTCATTCCATATTCCTATGTTTCCTTAATGTTATCATGTTATATCATGCATCATTATTGAAGATTATTATTCTCATCAATTTTTTGTCTTATTGATATTCTCATTGGCTCACAAGTATTATTTAATCTTGTTATTCTTTGATTCTTCACATATTAGGCTTTATAGCTCGCCCATGTCTTATGTACATACCTATTTTATATCGTTTAGTTTAAGAATATCCATGAAATATAAGTGCATGTTGTGGATTTTTAAAATAATGTTTTAGTTTTTATTTTTTTCATCTTGTTAGTTTATGTCCCAAATTACCCAAAGTGGATAGGTCACATGATTTTTAGGGATTCTATTAAATGTAACAGTATATAATAAATCCGGAATTAAAGTGTATTAAAATATGTATTGCCATAAATAATGTTAGGTAGAAGAAGTGTAACACCCGAGACTTTTATGTTATATAAATCATCAAAGGAATCTTTTTCTACACAACACTTGCTTGGCTTGCTTTACACGAAATCACGACCTTCCTCGATAACTTGCGTCGTACGCAATACCGAGTTTCACTAAACAACGATATGCTATTAAAATATTATTAAAACTAGTCGTTATGAATAGTAATAACCACTTTTTGAAATTTTATAAATTTTATTTTTCAAAATGGACATCATTTTTGGATTCGGAATATCGAAATTAGCTTGGGGTGAAATTATGGTATTTTTCTGAAAACTTTCAATTTTTGATGAATAGTGAAACCACTAAGTGGTAGTTAAAAAACTGAATTTTTCATAAAACTTAATTTTACCACCTCTGTGAGTGGAATTTCAAAAATTTGAGAGACACGGTTGATGTCAGTAAGTAAAATGTGGTTCAATGAGATGCAAATAATTTTTTTGGTGAATAGTAACTTTTTACTTTTTTACCACGGTTAAAAGTAAATAGGGTAATTCAGGGTAATGATGATATTATTATTACCCTAACACATGTCATAATTCAATTGGAAAAGTTTAATTCGACCAAAAACAAACTTAGGAATAAAATATGACCATTTAGGCCCACTTAGAAAAGATTAGGACATTTATTATTAATTTATTTAAAGAAAGGTTAAAATAGGTAAAATCAAAGTTTAATAAGTAAATAATTTTTAATATGGGGTTGTACATAATATAAATTCGACTATAAATATTCATTAGAAAGATAAAAAGATTTCCTACGTAATGGTATTTTATTTCTAATTTTAGACATTAAATAATTTAATTTATTTATGTCACAATGATGATGCAGTAATTATCTTATTAATGAAATATTGACATAATTGATGTTATAAATATCCAAATAAATATAATTTGAGACTTTTTATGAATTCCACTAATTTTATAGGTTAATATGACATGTTAGTATTTATTTAATTAACTTGGTTTGAACTAATAATTCTGTTATGAGTTTCACATAAATCAATTACTAAATAGTGTCCAAATTGACATAAAATAGTTATTAAAACAAATATTATATTATTAATTGTTATTTTATTCCTAAAAATATAAGGTTCGGCCAAATGACTTAGATAAGGTTATATATATTAATAATAAACAAATTGGGGTTCGTTTGTCTGCTTATAGTAAGTTTATTAACCTTATAGTATATGAAAATAAGAAGACACGGTAAAAGTAAACTTATTTAACTTAATGTTAAATCTAAATGATAAGGTTAAAATAGGAACCTAAACTTGTCTAAATTCTATTGGATGATAGAATTTAGACCCATCCCAACCTTAGCTTCGAAATATTTCAATTTGGAGCTATTTAAAACCGAACTTGACTTTATAATAAAATAATATTTTTAGTTTTCCCAAAGTTGCCCCTCTCCTCCCTTATAAAAGGACAACTCCTCCCCCTCTTCCTCACACCAGTTTGAGCCTTCAATATCGGACAACCCCTGCCAATTCCTTCTCTCCACTTCCCTAGAGACATCATAGAGGTCCTTTTCTTCTTCAAAGACCAATTTTAGTGCCCTAAAATAAGGTCTCAAAGAAGCACTTCAAAGAAGAGGTAATGTCCGTTACCGATTCTTTCATCTTTATTTCTTCTTCCACTTCTTCTTCTTTAGTTGTTTCATTATGAAGTAATAACATCAGTATCACTCATATACGTATATGTTATTATATGTATGAAACAACCCTATTTCACCATCTATCCATCCTATGGAAAAAGAAATCACCATGCGTGCGTAGGTACGGAATACAGTCTCCACACCGTGGTGTAATCTATTTTCCACCACCACCTTAATTGGATGGGTATAATGGTGTATATAATGACTATATATGACTATTATAAAGTGATATTGATTCTGAAATAATATACATACACTCCAATACAATTCCACAATCATAGGAACGATATCGTCACTCGTGCGTACGTACAGAATACCGTCTCTACGATGTGATGCAACTTGTTCTACATGATCTTCATTTCATAGTGATTATATAAATTAATTGAATGAATTAATATGATATATATTACACTAATACCATTCTGGAAATAAGGTATCTATATCCTAAAGAGAAGAATAAGAATTTTTTCGACAAGACACGCATAAGAACAAAAAGTTATAAATACCCGAATAACAAGTAGCAATGAAATATTACTACTATGAAGCTAAGAATATGACCATATATGATATCATAAAAATACGTATGATTCTGGAATAAGTCAATAACATTATTTAAATCATTATACAGGAGGTTCAGACACTTACAAATCAAGTCGGACCTATGGTAAGGGAAATATCACAATCTCATTTTTATCCGAGAGTGTTTATTCGTAAGTATTTACTGGGGTGTATTTTGTCATCCACATCCATGTTTCATCAACATTTAATATTATTTCCATCCACCTAAAATTGTTTAAATCCATTTTTACCCTTCGGTGAGTTTTTAGTAAAATATATGAAAGGAATCTTTTGTCATTTTTCGTACGAGGTTCTTTTTTGACTTTTCCGACAAAAGTATGAGAAGAATGTTTTTTTAACCTATACGACAGGAATGGATTTTTAAAACATTATTTACAAGAAGATTCCTTTACAAGTTTTCATGTTTATTTTTAATCAAATTATTTTAGTTTAATTTCGTATGACATGTTAAGAAAGGAAAAATGTTTTTGAAGAAGAAAAGATATTTTCCTCAAGAATGGAGTTCAAGTGTTTTATCAAAATTATTTTCCATCTAAGATAATAAAGGGTTCTGTTTTTATCCCTATTATTACATTAATTTTATCATGGTGTGATGGAATTATTTTTATGAATTCCTTTATCTTATATGAATTGTTCTATGATGTCATGATGTTTAAGATTTCCATTTGTATTACATGGGTTATGCAATGATGTATGATTTATGATTTTGTGGCACACATAAGAATGGTATCATTTTGAGATGGGTGGGACCTATATCTCCCTCCAATGCATTTGGTAATGATTTTATATCTCATGAGATAGACATGGCTGGAATGGTAGGTTAGACCGGTTCAGTGAAATAGGACTGAAATGAGGGTGACTCGGTTCAGAAAGGGACTTTGTCCACTAAGATAGTCTTGGCAATGAGTCTTGACTAACAAGAAATGATTATCTATGATTATGTGTGTATGACACAAAGTTTTATGTTTTATGTATGGATTATTGTGATTACATTTCACTGCCATGATTTATCTCATGTTATGAAATTATGATCTCTTTTGCAGGTTAAGATTTAAAAAAGTTATGTGCTTGTGTATACGATGTGATTGATATTTCTATTGTTTACCCTTATTGAGCATTTGAGATCACCATTTTGTATGTTTTATTTCCCCAGGTCAGGAAGAAGGTTATTATGTAGGATATGCCAAAAGGGACTCTAGATATGATGAAATCAGTGGGAGGAAACGTTGATGCTTTATGAACCAATTGTTTATGTTTCCCAGTTTCTAAAGACACTATAACTATACGGTCCTTTCATGATTTTGTCATATGATGTAATAAGTATGCTTCAATTTTGAAGTATTAACAATGTATGTAAAGTATGGGTCATTATAGTTGGTATCAGAGGCAAAGGAGGTAGGAATGTATCTGATCCTTTGGAACTCTCACATGTGAGCGTTGGACGAAGCATGGATCTCCGCCCAAGGGCTTCATGAGGAAATGGCTACCACTGGGGATGGTGGTGTGTCCCGCCCAAGGGGTGTAGCCACCCATGGAGTGCCCTGATAGGTATCAATTATAGTCCACTGGAAGTAATTCCAGACCGTTATAGTTGGTATCAGAGGAAAGGTATAGTCAACCTTTGGAAACTAGGATGTGAAAGCCTTAGTAAGAATCCTAAGGATAAGTCTAAGCATAGAACACAATCTTAGTGTGTTAGAAATGGCCATGAATAACCTAGGATAAGACCTTAAGTGTGAAATTTTATTCTTGAGTATTTTGTTTTCCTATTATAATTAGTGTTGCTCACACTATTCTTCTTGGTTTTTGTCAATGGCTGGAACCCGAAGTAATCGTGTTAATGCGGAATGTGATGGGAAATGCAATGATTGTCCTCCTGAGCAACCAAAATTTATGGGAGATGGAATTCAAAATCTTGTATCCATGCTCACACAACTTTCTCAAGCTATGAATCATGCAGGACTTCTAAACGAGCAAAGGAAGGAGCAACATTCTGTTGAATCCTTCATGAGGCAGCGTCCACCTTCTTTCAGCGGGTCTACTGATCCATTAGTTGCTGAACAATGGATTAGTACTACTAAAAAGATATTTTCAGTTCTTCAATGTTCTGAACATGATAAAGTCATCCTAGCAGTGTATCGTTTGGAAGCAGATGCTGATCAATGGTGGAATCTTATTAAGAATACGAGGCAAAGGGATGAAATTGAGTCCATGGAATGGGACGAGTTCAAGAACTAATTTTTCAATAAGTACTTCCCTCGTATTCTCTAAAAAAAGATGGAGAAAGAGTTTCTTGAACTGAAGCAAAAAAGTTGATGAATCTGTTGGTACCTATGAAGCAAATTTTACAAGACTTGCAAGGTACGCTTCTGGTATTTTTATCCAACATGAGAGTAAGATCGATCGATTCTTTAGTGGCTTAAAACCAAGTCTTCGAAGGGTGTTATCCATAAGGGACTTCAATAG
Source organism: Viscum album (assembly GCA_963277665.1). Classification (NCBI taxonomy): domain Eukaryota; kingdom Viridiplantae; phylum Streptophyta; class Magnoliopsida; order Santalales; family Viscaceae; genus Viscum; species Viscum album. Next base: position 766,826,379 of record OY728152.1, on the reverse strand, counting down.
CTACGAGGAAATCATTTGATGTGCTCTCAAAGTCGAGATGGATATTTGAGTAACCCATCAGTCATATGGGTTTGATAAGAAGAGGAAAATGGAATTCAAAGGAAAATCTAAAGAGCACACTGAAAAAAAGATGAGCTTTCCCTTATGCTCAAAGTGTGGAAAGAAACATGGAGGGAGTTGTCTTAATGGGACAAGTAAATGTTTCAAATGTGGAAAGGAAGGTCATCGGGCATTTGAATGCCGCGATGATGGGAAGAAGATGTCTAATGATGCAAACAAAGGAAGGGATACACAGAATGAACCTACTACACTTCAATGTTTCAAGTGTAAGGAGATGGGTCATTATGCCAATAAATGCCCTAATCCAAGGGTTGATGATGATGGTCTACGTCAACAAACTCTTAAGGCTAAAGAAAAAGGAAAGTCACATGCCATTTCTATCAGCGATGTGGAGTATGATAACGATGTGGTGAAAGGTACACTTACCATCCACTCTAAAGTAGCAAATGTTTTATTTGATTCTGGATCCACCCACTCTTTTATTTATGAAGAATTTTCTAAGGGTATCACCGTATTTCCTCAACAATTATATGTTGAGTTAGCTGTGACAACACCTAATGGCACAACAGTCGCATCAAAAGTTTATAATTCTTCTCCGATCGAAGTTTGTGGGAAAGTGCTTCCTGCAAATATTGTGATCCTTTCTATAGTGGAATTTGATGTGATTCTTGGCATGTATTGGCTTTCTATACATGGAGCTCATATCAATTGACAAAGAAGGGAAGTCACATTTCATATTCTAGATCAATCTATGATCACCTATCGATGCAAGGATGAACATTACCTTCCAGTGGAAATTTCTTCCATTTTATGGGTCTTGATTCCACTAAATGAAGGTTATTTATCTCAAATGGTTGGTGAGAAACCCATGATTAAGAATATGCCCATTGTATGGTAGTTTGATGATGTCTTTCCGGAGGAATTACCGGGACTTCCACCAAATCGTGAAGTTGAGTTCTCAATAGAACTCGTACCGGGTGCTTTGCCTATTTCAAAGACACCTTATAGAATGGCCCCAATTGAGTTGCAAGAATTAAAGAAGCAACTCCAAGAGAATCTTGATAAGGGATTCATACGCCCTAGTGCGTCACCTTGGGGAGCACCTGTTCTATTTGTTAAGAAGAAAGATGGATCAATGAGACTCTGCATTGATTATCGAGAACTTAATAAGATCACTATCAAGAACAAATATCATCTCCCACGCATTGATGACTTATTTGACCAACTACGCGGAGCTCAATACTTTTACAAGATTGATCTTCATTCAGGGTATCATCAATTAAGGGTCAAAAGGGAGGATATACCAAAGATGGATTTCCGTACAAGGTATGGACACTATGAATTTATAGTGATGCCATTTGGTCTTACTAATGCCCATGCTATCTTCATGGATCTGATGAATAGAGTCTTTAGAGACTATCTTGATCAATTTGTGGTAGTCTTTATAGACGATATTCTTGTCTATTCAAAGAGAAAGGAAGAACATGAAGATCACTTGAGAATTATATTGAAGACCCTGAGAAAGGAGAAGGTTTATTCCAAATTTACTAAGTGTGAATTTTGGCTTCAAAAAGTTGCATTTTTGGGTCACATAATCTCAAAAGAGGGGATATCTGTGGATCCAACAAAAACAGAGGTTATCGAAAGATGGTCGAGACCAACAACAGTAACTGAGATCCGAAGTTTTCTTGGTTTGGCTAGATATTATCGACGTTTTGTGAAATATTTTTCATGATTATCTAATCCACTCACCAAGTTGACTCGGAAAGGAGTTAAGTTTGTCTGGACGGAGGAATGTGAAGAGAATTTCAAGGAGTTGAAAAGAAGGTTATCCAGTGCACCTATGCTCACAGTGCCTTGTAGTGGAGAAAGGTTTGTGATCTATAGTGATGCATCCAATAAGGGATTGGGGTGTGTTCTTATGAAAAATGATATGGTGATAGCTTATGCCTCACGACAGTTGAAAATCCATGAGAAAAATTACCCAACACTTGATTTGGAGTTAGCTGTGGTAATCTTTGCATTAAAGATTTGGAGGCATTACCTTTATGGTGAAATGTGTGATATTTATACTGATCATAAATGTTTAAAGTATATTTTCACACAAAAGGAGCTGAATATGCATCAAAGAAGATGGTTGGAGCTGATTAAGGATTATGACTGCTCAATCCATTACCACCCTGGGAAAGAAAACAAGGTGGCAGATACATTAAGTCGACAAGACCATGCTAGTTTATCCATGATGAGGATCACAAAAGATCCAATATTTATGGATTTACAAAGGATGGATCTTGGAAATATAATGAAAGGGGAAAAATCTTATCTTTATCAAATGAGTGTTCAACCATCTATACATATGAAGATTAAAGAGGCACAGAAAGAAGATGTCGAGTTACAAAAGAAGGTGAGAAATGTTCCTGAATTCAACCTTGATTGTGATGGGATAATAAAGTTCAGAAATCGGGTTTGTGTTCCTCCCATCCCCGAATTAAAGAAGGAGCTTCTGGATGAGGCTCATAGTTCTTCATTCTCTATTCATCCTGGAAGCACGAAGATGTATAGGGACCTGAAAGAGTACTTCTGGTGGGATGGCATGAAAAGAGATGTTGCTAAATTTGTCTCTCGATGCTTGGTTTGTCAACAAGTTAAATCCGAGAGACAGAAGTCTAAGGGGATGTTACAACCATTACCCATGCCCGAATGGAAATGGGAAAACATCACTATGGATTTTTTCACAGGACTTCCTAAAACATCCAAAGGGAATAATTCTATCTGGGTCATAGTTGATCGTCTTACAAAGTCTGCACACTTCATTTCTATTAGAGAGGATTTCTCTCTGGATCAGCTTGCCAGGATATATGTAAAGGAAGTGGTAAGATTGCATGTAGTAACACTTTATATTATATCTGATCGGGATCCATGATTTACCTCGAAGTTCTGGCGAAGTCTTCAGCATACTCTGGATACAGAGTTGAGTTTTAGCACTACTTATCATCCTCAGACAGACGGTCAGTCTGAGAGAACAATTCAAACCCTAGAAGATATGTTGAGAGATTTCTCTATAGATTTAAAAGGTGGTTGGGATCAACACCTACCTTTGGTGGGATTTTCTTATAATAATAGATTTCACTCCAGTATTCAGATGGATCCTTATGAAGCTCTCTATGGAAAGAAATGCAGGACTCCAACTTGCTGGGATTAAGGTGGGGAATGAAAGCTATTAGGACCTGATCTCGTTGATGAAATGGAAGAAAAGGTCAGATCTATTCAACAACACATAAGAGCAGCTCAGAGTCGACAGAAAAGTTATGCCAACAACTGAAGAAAAGACCTAGAGTTTGATGTGGGTGATAAAGTGTTCTTACGAATATCTCCCTGGATGAGGGTTATGAGATTTGGAAAGAAGGGGAAGTTGAGCCCTAGATATATCGGTCCTTTCGAAATACTGGATCGTGTTGGGAAGGTAGCTTACCGATTGACGCTTCCACCGAATCTCTCTCAAGTTCACGATGTGTTCCATGTATCTCACCTGAGAAAGTACATACCTGATCCTTCACATGTACTTAGCTCAGAAGTTGTACCGCTGGAGCAAGATCTTTCTTATGAAGAACAACCGATAGAGATTCTGAATTGTAGCAAAAAAGTCCTACGAAACAAGACCACTTGATTGGTGAATGTTTTATGGAGGAACCACCAATTAGAAGAAGCTACATGGGAGCTTGAGGATATGATGAGGGAGAGGTATCCTCATCTGTTTGTTACAAAGTGACGAATTTCGAGGGTGAAATTCATTTTAAGGGGGGTAGAAGGTAACACCTGAGACTTTTATGTTATATAAATCATCAAAGGAATCTCTTTCTATACAAATCTTGCTTGGCTTGCTTTACACGAAATCACGACCTTCCTCGATAGCTTGCATCGTACGCAATACCGAGTTTCCCTAAACAACGATATGCTATTAAAATATTATTAAAACTAGCCGTTATGAATATTAATAACCACTTTTTGAAATTTTATAAATTTTATTTTTCAAAATGGACTTCATTTTTGGATTCAGAATATCGAAATTAGCCTACGGTGAAATTTTGGTATTTTTCTGAAAACTTACAATTTTTGATGAATAGTGAAACCACTAAGTGGTAGTTAAAAAAACTGAATTTTTTATAAAACATAATTTTACCACCTCTGTGAGTGGAATTTCAAAAATCCGAGAGACACGGTTGATTTCAGTAAGTAAAATGTGGTTCAATGAGATGAAAATAATTTTTTGGTGAATAGTAACTATTTACTTTTTTTACCACGGTTAAAAGTAAATAGGGTAATTAAGGGTAAGGATGATATTATTATTACCCTAACACATGTCATAATTCTATTGGAGAAGTGTAATTCGACCAAAAACAAACTTAGGAATAAAATATGACCATTTAGGCCCACTTGGATTAGATTAGGACATTTATTATTAATTTATTTAAAGAAGGGTTAAAATAGTTAAAATCAATATTTAACAAGTAAATAATTTTTAATATGGGGTTATACATAAGATAAATTATACTATAAATATTAATTAGAAAGCTAAAAAGATTTCCTACATAATGGTATTTTATTTGTAGTTTTAGACATTAAATAATTTAATTTATTTATGACACAATGATGATGCAGTAATTATCTTATTAATGAAATATTGACATAATTGAAGTTATAAATACCCAAATAAATATAATTTGAGACTTTTTATAAATTCCAATAATTTTATAGGTTAATATGACATGTTAGTATTTATTTAATTAACTTGGTTCGAACTAATAATTCTTTTATGATTTTTACAAAAATAAATTACTAAATAGTGTCAAAATTGACTTAAATAGTGATTAAAACAAATATTATATTATTATTTGTTATATTATTCCTAAAAATCTAAGGTTCTGAAAAATGACTTATATAAGGTTATAAATATTAATAATAAACAAATTGGGGTTATTTTGGCTGCTTATAGTAAGTTTATTAACCTTATAGTATAAGAACACAAGAAGACACGGTAAAAGTAAACTTATTTAACTTAATGTTAATCTAAATGATAAGGTTTAAATAGGAACCTAAACATGTCTAAATTCTATTGGATGAGAGGATTTAGACCCATCCCCACCTTAGCTTCGAAATATATCAATTTGGAGCTATTTAAAACCGAACTTGACTTTATAATAAAATAATATTTTTAGTTTTCCCAAAGGTTCCCCTCTCCTCCCTTATAAAGGGACACCTCCTCCCCCTCTTCCTCACACCACTTTGAGCCTTCAAGCTCGGACAAACCCTGCCAATTCCTTCTCTCCACTTCACTAGAGACATCCTAGAGGTCCTGTTCTTCTTCAAAGACCAATTTTAGTTCCCTAAAAGAAGGTCTCAAAGAAGCACTTCAAAGAAGAGGTAATGTCTGTTACCGATTCTTTCATATTTATTTCTTCTTCCACTTCATCTTCATTAGTTGTTTCATTATTAAGTAATAACATCAGTATCACTCATATACTGATATGTTATTATAAGTATGAAACAACCCTATTTCACCATCTATCCATCCTACGGAAAAATAAATCACTGTGCGTGCGTACGTACGGAATACCGTCTCCACGCCGTGGTGTAATCTATTTTCCACCACCACCTTACTTGGATGGGTATAATGGTGTATATAATGACAATATATGTCTATTATAAAGTGATATTGATTCTGAAATAATATACATACACTCCAATACAATTCCACGATCATATGAACGATATCATCACTCGTGCGTACGTACGGAATACCATCTCCACGATGTGATGTGACTCGTTCTACATGATCTTCATTTCATAATGATTATATAAATGAATTGAATTAATGAATATGATATATATTACACTAATACCATTCTGTAAATGAGGTATCTATATCCTAAGTAGAATAATAAGAATTTGTTCGACAAGACACGCATAAGAACAAAAAGTTATAAATACCTGAATAACAAGTAGCAATGAAATTTTACTACTAAGAAGCTAAGAATATGACCATATATGATATCATAAAAATAAGTATGATTCTGGAATAAGTCAATAACATTATTTAAATCATTATACAGGAGGTTCAGACACTTACAAGGCAATTCGGACCTAAGGTAAGGGAAATATCACAATCTCATTTTTATCCGAGATTGTTTATTCGTAAGTATTTACTGGGGTGTATTTTGTCATCCACATCCATGTTTTATCAATATGTAATATTATTTCCATCCACCTACAATTGTTTAAATCAATTTATACCCTTCGGTGAGTTTTTATTAAAAGATATGAAAGGAATATTTTTTCGTTTTTCATACGAGGTACTTTTTTGACTTTTCCGACAAAAGTACGAGAAGAATGTTTTTTTAACCTATACGGCATGAATGGATTTTTAAAACATTATTTCCAAGAAACATCCTTTACAAGTTTTAAAGTTTATTTTTAATCAAATTATTTTAGTTTAATGTCGTATGACATGTTAAGAAAGGAAAAATGTTTTTGAAGAAGAAAGGATATTTTCCTCAAGAATGGAGTTCAAGTGTTTTATCAAAATTATTTTCCATCTAAGATAATAAAGGGTTCTGTTTTTATCCCTATTATTACATTGATTTGATCATGGTGTGATGGAATTATTTTTATGAATTGCTTTATCATATATGAATTGTTTTATGATGTCATGATGTTTAAGATTCCCATTTGTAATACATGGGTTATGCAACGATGTATGATTTATGATTTTGTGGCACACATAAGAATGGTATCATTATGAGATGGGGGGGACCTATATCTCCCTCCAATGAATTGGGTAAATATTTTATATCTCATGAGATAGACATGGATGGAACGGTAGGTTATACCGGTTCAGTGAAACAGGACTGAAACGAGGGTGACTCGGTTCAGAAAGGGACTTTGTCCACTAAGATAGTCTTGGCAATGAGTCTTGACTAACAAGAAATGATTCTCTATGATTATGTGTGTATGCCACAAAGATTCATGTTTTAAGTTATGATTATTGTGATTACATTTCACAGCCATGATTTATCCCATGTTATGAAATTATGATCTCTTTTGCAGGTTAAGATTTCCAAATGTTATGTGCTTGTGTATACGATGTGATTGATATTTCTTTTGTTTACCCTTACTGAGCATTTGAGCTCACCATTTTGTATGTTTTCTTTCCCCAGGTCAGGAATAAGGTTGTTAAGTAGGATATTCCAAAAAGGGACTCTAGATATGATGAAATAAGTGGGAGGAAAAGTTGATGCTTTATGAACCAGTTGTTTATGTTTCCCAGTTTCTAACGACACTATACCTATACGGTCCTTTCGTGGTTTTGTCATATGTTGTAATAAGTTTGCTTCAATTTTGAAGTATTAACAATGTATGTAATGTATGGGTCATTATAAGAAGTCCCAATCTAGGTTGATCCACTATTCCACTATTAATCAAAGATCTACTGGAGTAAAATACCATTGATACTCAACCTCACTCAGTGTATGATTAATTTCCCGAGCCACACACCACTCTCACCTAGATTATTGAGTATATAGGCATAGAATGGTTCACCATATCTAATAAATCAGTCAAAAATGAAAGAATCACAAAATGTACTACAAAAACTGTAATTTAGTGATGTTTTTAGTTACGTTTTATAAATACATCCCTAATTTTTAAATATAGTGATGTTTTTTTCTAGAAATGCCTCTAATTCGATGATGTTTCTTGGAAATGGTGCTAATTTGGATCTATTTCTAGAAAACAAAAATAATTTATCTAAATTTCATGGAAATGTCACTAATTTAGCAACATTTCATAAAAAACATCACTAAATTAGTGATGTTTCCTAAAAAATGTTGCTATAATTGGGACATTTTTTTGGAAATTTCAGTTAAAATATATATATTTTTATATATCTCATTTCCCCACATCGATGTAAATATATATTTATACACATAGATATATATATATATTTTAATATATATAAATAGAAAAACTTATATATAAACATATATATATTTATAAACACATACACACACATATAAATATAATTATAATTATATGCATGTATTTATTTATAAAAAACACATATATAGATTTAATTTAGTCACGCTTCTAAGAAAACGTGGCTATTTAGTTACATTTTTTCCATTGTTTTAAAATATGACTAATAATATATATGTATACATACAAATATATATTTATACACGCACACACACACATTTATATATAAACATATAAATATATATAAATATATAAATATATAAAAACATATAAATATATATAAAAACAAATACATAAATTGTTAACATATATATTATTATAAACAAATTATATAAAAAAATATTATCATATAGATATATAAAAATATATATTGAATGTAAACATAAATATATAGTATGAAATATAAACATATATGTAAAATATAAACACACACACAAATTTATATATATATATATATATATCGTGTAATATAAAATTATATATATATACATAAGTTATAAAATATAAATTTTAAACATATATATGTATATTAATATATATATATTAATAAATAATATATATATATAATATTTTAATATTTTAATTGTTGACACATATATATGAACATATACAAATAGAGACATGTATATTTAGATATATTTATTTATTAATATACATGAACATAGTCAACTATATATAAAAATATATATATAAACACACACACATACATGTATGAATATATATATATATATATATATATATTTACATATAAAATCACATATATATATTTAATATTTATTCATGGTTTTTAGAAAACATGGCTATTTTAGAAATATTTTTACCTTTATTTGAAAATGTGTATAATTATATATATATATATATAATTATACTTATAATTATATATATGCATACATGAACATATATATTTTTTGCACACACACACACATATAAAAACATATATACGTATATGTATATAATATAAACAAATATATAAATATGAAATATAAACATATGTATATAGTATAATATAAACTTATATATATATATATAAACATAAAACATAGTCATATATATAAACACATATATAAACATTTATATATATATTTATTTAAATTTACAACTATAATCATAAATATGTATACCTACACATATATATTTACACACATAAACATATAAATACTAACATAAACACGTTATATATATAAAATATATACTTATATATAAATATATATATATAATTCAATCATATATACATATATAAACATTAAATTAAAATTAAAAATATAAACATATATATATATTATTATAATTATATATATTAATATGTATATATATATATAATATTACTTTTTAAAAATACCTAAATCTATTTATATATATAAATATAACATAATCAATTAAATAATCATTTTCATGCCCCTACCCCAGAAGCCTGGAGACGGCGCATTATTTTAATACATTGGCATGATTATAAGGAATCATGTCCCGAAGGACCGATGAGTTTAGTAGTCTTGGAAAATAGATTACATACATGATCGTTACATTACACATTCAAACATAAAAAACATCGTAAATAATCCTTTGAGAACTCCATTATTTGCCTAGATTAATCCTATATATCAAACATAATACACTTCTTAGAATCTTGGTAAATTAAATCATAAGAAAGGGGTGATCTCAGATGCTAATAAGGGTAAATAATTTAGAAAAATATATAAACTTTTAAGGCAAGATGTGTAATAAAAACAGTATCCTTTTAAATATAAACTTGAACATAATATGGACAAAATAAATAAAACATTACCATATAAACATGCGCATGGATATTCTACCAGTTGAATAATCACACGTAATAATTAATTTCATAATGGGGGAATGCCAAATGTCGGACATCATCACCACATAGTCAGGGCCTCGTGTGAAGACTACAAAGAATTTTTTTTCAAGGCCTTGTTTCAAGACCCTAATTTGTCGAATGAGACCTACCGAAGCATCGAGGAGCTATAAGGGGCTCCACCCATCACTTACTATGTGAATTTCATTCCTCAAATTAAAATTTTGAAACATAACATAAACATTCATATTAAAACAAGCATACGAAATGTCATTGCATTAAACATAAACCATGAATGGTATTAAAATCGCACATTCACAGTCAAACATATCACAAAAACTACAATACAATATATAATATTGTATCTATAATATATCAAAATCAATCAAGAATAATATCCACTAAATGATGTTGACATAGTTTTAAATGATCAGTAAAACTCTTTGAGAGAAATGCCATTTTTTCATGAAATCATTTAGAAATATCACAATTTATGAAGGAAGACATTTAAAAATGATTTTTTTAATCAAAGTGTCCCATACCACATTGAATATATTGAAATGAAATAAAATTTAAAAATAATTATGTCCATATGAATAAATACTTAAAATCATTTTGAAAACGTGGACATTAATTAAATAGATTTAGAAAATTAAATCTTCAAAACATTTAAAAGGGTGATCTTGTAAAAGAGTCCCTTCCTTGAAACCATAATATATTCCTTTTGAGATTTTTTTATGAAACATGGACATGGATGATAAATATTTCCCATTAAATACATACATTTAAACAATCTATTATAATAATGAGATGGAGGAATTAACCTTTACCTTGTACTTTCCTTTAGTAAAGGGTATGTTAAAACTCCTATATAATGACCATAGTATGTTATTAAATTAAAACAGAACAGTATTAATATTTATTATATGATACATGTTTCATTTATGACTTCATATTATCCATTTAATAATGATTTCCATGTTAAATGAACATTTCATGCAATAAATGTTTTCTTTATCGTATGTGTTTTAACTTGTTATTCTCGTTCATGTCATTTAGATCAGGACTTAAATACTTTCAGAATATAAAACATGATTTATATATAATATACATATAGAATATAAATATTTATAGTTGGTAGATATATAAAATGGAAAACATTGTTTATGGAGACGGTAGGTCGTACGTACGCGTAAACGTTGTTTCTGTTTCCATATAGTATTGAATGGAAGTAAGTGAATGAGGTAAATGAATATATATATATATATATATATATATCCAGTAGAATTATTATTTCATATATTATATACTTATTAATAATATGTATTTTTAAAATCATCGTTGAATGTTGAACATGGAAATGAATCTCATCTTGTCGTGGAAACGGTAAGTAATACGTACACACAGGCGATGATATCATTTACTTAATGATTTAAAGGTGTGTAATTGGATGGTATATTAATTATACAGAAAAATTATCATGTTATTTTTATTATTTATATACATATTAATCATCATTATATCCATCCAAATAACGTAGTGTTGAATAAAAAATCACACCACGACTTGGAGACGGTAAGTCGTACGTATGCATGTATGGTGACATAATCATTCATATGATGGATAAAATAATGAATATGGTTGTAGAATATTTATAATAAAATCACAGTATTTAGGAGGTATTGTTGATATTATTTTGGTATGGAAATAACAAATAAAGAAAAAGTGTAAGAATAAAAGAACATTAAAAGGGGTGATAAAATAATTACCTCTTCTTTGGGTGTTTCCTTTTGATTTGAACAAAACGTCTCCATAGGTTAGATTTATGCTCAATGTAAGGATTATATTAATGTGAGCGAAGTTGGGAGGAGATTTGGGCAGGGGTTGGCCAAGCCAAATGGCTTTGTAGATGTGATTTTTAGAGGAGGGGAAGTACCCATTTATAAGAGAGGTGAGGGTCACTTTAGGAAAAGCATGAAATATTATTTTATTATAAAATCATTTTCAGTTTATAGTGGATCCAAATGAATTTATTTTGAGCCTTATGTGGTTATGGGTCGAACACCTATCATAAAATGGGTTTTAGAAAAATTTAGGTTACCAATTTAACCTTATCTTTTTTATTTAACTCTTGGTTTAATAGTTTAACATTTACAATGTCTTCTTGTATTTTTATATTACATGGTTATTAAACTTACTATAAAATGACAGGAGAAGTCCAAGTGGTTACATAATGACATATATATCATTATAAGAGTCCTATTTCCTAAGCTTAAATTTTTAGGATTTTTATATAATTTAATAATATAGTATTTGTTTTAAAAGCAAATTTATGTCCATTTTGTCACTATTTGGTGTTTTGTTTTTGTGAAAGTCATAACATCATTATTACTTCGAAAAATATTCATTGAACCAACCCTAACATGTCATATTAATCTATAAAAGTAGTGGAATGCATCAAAATTCTCAATTTACATTTATTTGGATATTTATAATATCAATTTTTTTAATCATGCATTAATAATTTAATTATTGTATCATCATTGTGTCATAAATAAATTTTTTATTTAATCTCTAAAAATTATAAATAAAATTCCATTATGTAGGAAATATTTTTATCTTTTTAATTAATATTTCTATTCGAATTTATCTTATGTATAACCCTATATTAAAAATATTTTACTTATTAAACATTGAATTTAACACTTTTAACTCTTCTTTAAATAAAATAATAAAAAATGTACTAATCTAATCCAAGTGGACCATAAGGAACATATTATCTTCCTAATGTGTCTTTTAGTTGAAAAACCCTTATCTAATATAATTAAGACATGTGTTAGGGTAATTATAATATCAAGTTTACCTTTAATTACCCAATTTACTTTTAACCGGGGCAAATAAAAGTCAAAAGTTACTAATCACCAAAAAAAATTCATCTTATCGAACCAAATTTTTCTTGCAGATGTCAACTGTGTCTCTCGGATTTTTGAAATCCAATTCACAGAAGAGGTAAAGTTATGTTTTATGAAAATTTCCAAATGTGCCAAGAAGGTGGGTGGAAGACATTAAAAAGTTCAATAAAATTTTATAAATCTAATTTTATTATAAAATAACTACAATGAATTACATTGAACATATATAGGTATAATATATCTATTTTGACATAAAATAAATTTAAATAAAATAAATAATTATTTAAATAAAAAGTTGGTTTTAAACAATAATGCGGTGTTTTTCACTCTTCATCAAAAATTAAATGTTTTCAGATAAATACATATAATTCACCCTAAGATATTTTTGATATTCAAAATTCAAAAATGAATTCAATTTTACGAAATTCAAAACATTTATGTCGAATTATTTAATTTTAAAATCAATTCTCATTGTCAAAACCAAAAAGCGGGATTTTAAAAAGTAAAAACTATCAAAAGATTGTTATGTGTTTATTTTAAATTTAAATATGAAATTATATATAATGAAATACATTGTTTTAAATGATAAAAATATAATCTTATTATACTTCCAAACCATTCAAATAAATAATTTAACAATATAATTTATTTCGATTAAAAAATTGGTTTCAATTAAAATTTAGTATTTTTCAATATTCACCCAAAGATGAAAGTTATCAGAAAAGCACCAAAAATTTTTGAAAACTAAATTTTTATGTCCTGATTCTAAAGAAGAAGTTTATTTTTTTCAAATTTAATACATAAATGTCTCAAATATTGGATTTAAAAAGGGTTTTCCATTAAAAGGTGGTAAAATGGAATTTTTTGAAAAAAACTTATTTTATCTGAAAAAATGAATTTATTCTTATATTATGTCTAAGAAACACATAATATGGATTCTAAAATTATATTTCTTGTATAAAATTCAAAATTCAATTATTACTATTCATAACTTCTTTTTGAATGGCTAGTTTGGTAAGTCGTGGTGCGATCGAACTCGGTGTTTCATGTAGCGCAAGTCATTGAATTACATTGAAGAGATAACGTACTATGAAATCTTGGGGTGTTACATTCTCACCTATTTCAATAAATTTCATCCTATAAATTTGAAATTTTTATTCTAAAATAAAAGGTTAAAATAGAAAAATACCTTTGTGGAAAACCAACATTGGAAATTGGGTTAACAAAATTTAGAATTAATAAGAGGGAACGAGATATGAAAGAGTCACCAAAAAATTATGATCTCAATTAGGAGAACATTGGTGGAAATTAAAGACACATAATTGGAGAAAAATGAAAATATTTATAGAGAGTGATTGTGGTCATCAATTACAAACAAATGTAAAATTGAGGGCCTCAAAGCTGTCAATCTAGGATGATTTAAAATATCATCGATTCAACAAAAAATATTGTAATAGGATAACACATTTTTGGTTTTAATATCCCTTCCCTAAAGATTAAGAATTGATTTATTCCAAGAATAAGATGAAAAAATATACTTTACAATTAGAGTTTTATCCTTCAACTAATTCCAACCACAAACTTATCTTTCACTCCAAAAGATAGAAAAAATATTCTATTTATCCTAATCGTATAGCGTTCAAAAAATAATGAATTTATAATTATTTTGACATACTATTTAAAAAACTAAATTATACAAACTAAGACATCACGTAGGCTAGTGGTAGGTGATTCACCCTTGACTCCAATTGGTTGTGGGTTCAAGTATCGCGGCCTTGCCAGACACAACGGGTTGTCACCCGACCTCTGAGTTGTTATTTTTATGACAATCCAAAAATAATCTTAAGAAATGAATTAACCTTAACAATAGTATCTGATTTCAAACTTAATCCATTCCAACCTTTAAGCTTATCCAAAATACTTCTGTCCAAACTCACAGTCCAAAATTTATAATGTATACACAATGAAGATCTTTTTGAAACATAATAACATGTGAATACCATTATCATGTATTCTTTTAAAACACGATAACACCATAAATTACAATAAAACCATATTGATTACATTCATGCACCCATATTCCTTATAGAATACCAGATATACACCTTATATCCAAAATTGTTGTAAACTCTAACAATAATAGAATAAAAAAACTGTTAATTAGTGTCAAAGTAGTCAAGAATATCGAATATAATTTATCCAAATAAATCATATCTTATTCCAAAATCACTACCTCAGTATCAGAACCATATTAATGATTATCTTTCCTTCAACCATGTATTTTCAAAAAAGTATAACTTGCTATTGAGTGACTTTTCTTAGAACCATAAAATCTCAAATCCTCAACGAAATAGTACTGCAGTCAATCCTCATTTATTTCTATAATTTATATAACCAGTACATGATTGATATAACACTCAAATGAAAAAGTTATTTAATAAAAACATAAGAACACTTGTCATTCCTCTTCATCTATGGTATTATCATTACCTGATTATTATCCAATATCATCATTTGGGGCATACTCTGATGATTTGGACATTGATTCGTGTAGTGTCCCCAATCTTTTTTCTTACCCTTGCAATAACATATTTTGTGTCCTTTTTTCCCAAAATTATAACAAACTCTCATTCCCTTTAATAATTTTCCACGGTGATTCTTTCCACAGTTATCACATATGGGAAAATCCATCATTCTCGTCTTCCCTTTACCCATCTTTCTCTCTGCCATCATTTTCTTCTCTTTCTTCCCTTCAAATCCATAGAACATAGAGAATTATTTAATTATATTATTAATACATGATAATTTTTATTCATATGATGATAATACATGGGAGGCTATTTCCTTTCTAAATATTGTCTTAATAACATAAAATATATGATCCTTCTTACTCTTTGGATCATGCGTATTACTCGAGTTCTTATTCCTTATACTGGGCACCATATCTAAACAATGGCATACACTAGGATAGTTTATGAATCACAATTCATAATTCCAAATATGTAAAATACCTAATTTAAATTATAAAGATTATGCATATATTCTATAATCATAAAAAAATTCTTTGAGGATTTATTTACTCAAAATTCCTTCATAATGTCTTGTAATAAAAATGTGATTTATCCTAAGCATATATCCCAGGAGTATCGTAACCAAGAGTGTATCAAGGCTCGTTTTTGTGTACTAGGATACCCCGGTTCAAGCCTGAAACTCCTTTTTAGAGTTTTCACTCCTTGGTACGTCTGTGCCAGAGTCATCTCTACATGCTCGTATCCAGATTGAGATGTATTTCCTGGAAAATTCACAAAATCTCTATACTAACAAAATTCTATGTTGTTTTTCTATACTAATCATCAATGTCTATGTTAGGGTAAGGTCCTATAATAAGAGTTTTTCAAAATCTATTTTCCCAGGTTAGTATTAAATATCCTCTGATACCAACTATAATTCCTCGATCCCTAAAACCCAGAGATATTTCATTATTTTAAATAATTAGCATGATTACAAGGAATGATTTCCCAAATGACCGATGAGTTTAGTATTCTTGGAAAATATATTACCTACATGAATGTTACATTACACATTCAAACATAAAACTCAACATATATAATCCATTGAGAACGCCATTATTCTCCAACACTAAACCTTTATATCAAACCTAATACACTTCTTGAAATCATGGGAAAACAAACCATAAGAAAGGGGTGAACTCAGATGCTGAGTAAGGGTAAATAATTTAGCGGAATCTATAAACTTTTAAGGCAAGATGTGTAATAAAAACAACATCCTTTTAAACATAAACTTGAACATAATATGGAGAAAATAAATCAAACATTACCAGTTAAACATGCACAGGGATATTCTACTAGTCGAATAATCACACGTAATAATTAAATTTATAATAAGGGAATGCCTAATGTCGGACATCATTACCTCATAATCAAGGCCTAATTCCATGAATACAAATAAAATGTTTTGTGAAGGCCTTATTCCAAGACCCTAATTTGTCTCATGAGACCTACCAATGCATGAAATAGCAATATCGGGATCCACCCATCACTTACTAAGTCCCCTGCATTCCTCATAAGAAAATTTTTAAACATAACATAGACATTAATATTAAAACTAACATACTAAATGTCAATAATTTAACCATAAACCATCAATGGTATAAAAAATTTCATCCATAGTCAAACATATCACAAAATCATCAATATAATTTGGAATATTGTATCTATAAAAAATCAACCACAATCTAGTATAATATCCAATAAATGATATTGACAGAGTTTAAAATGATCTATAAAACTCTTTTAGAGAAATGTTATTTTTTCATGATATCATTTAGAAATCTCAAAATTTATAAAGAAATTCCTTTAAGAATGATTTTGGAATCAAATTTTCTCATACCACTTTGAAGATTTTGAAAGGAAGAAACATTTTATAATAATTATGTACGTACAAATAAATCCTTAAAATAATTTTGAAAACATGGACATCAATTAAATAGATTTAGAAAAATAAATCTTAAAAACATTTAAAATGATGATTTAGTTAAAGAGTACCTTCCATAAAACCTTAAAATATTCCTTTTGAAAATATTTTTATGAATCATGGAAATGAATGATAAATATGTTCCAGTATATACATACATATAACCAATCTGAAATAATAATAAGATTGAGGAATTAACCCTTACCTTGAAGTTTCCTTTGTCGATGGTATGTTTAACCTCCTGTATAATGACCATAGTATTTTATTAAATTATACCAGAACTATATTAATATTTATTATATCATACATGATTCAATTATGACTTTATACTACCCATTTAATAATAATTTCCATGTTAAATTAATATTTTGGGTAATAGTTGCTTTCTTTATCGTACGTGTTTTAACTTTTTATTCTTGTTTGTGTCATTTAGATCATGATTTATGTACTTATAGAATATAAAACATGATTTATATATCATATATATTTATAATATAAATATGTATAATAAAAAGATATATGAAATGGAAAACATCATTTATAGAAATGGCAGGTCATATATACATATAAACGGTGTTTCAGTTTTCATAGCGTATTGAATGGATGTTTGTTAATGAGATAAATGTAAATAGATAGATAGATAGATATATATATATATATCTAGTAGAATTATTATGTCATATATTACATACTTATTAATAATTTGTATTTTAATAATCATCATTGAATGGTGAACGTGTAAGAATTGGATGGTATATTAATTATATAGAAACATTATCAGGTCATTTTAATTATTTATATACATATTACTCGTCATTATATCTATCCAAGTTACATATTGTTGAATAAAAAATTACACGATGACGTGGAGATGGTAAGATGTATATAAGCATGCATGGTCACTTTATCATTAATATGATTAATAGAATAATGAAAATGGGTGTAGCATATTTGTAATAACATCATAGTATTTAGAAGATACTGGAGTTATTATTTTGGTATGGAAATAACAAAGAAAGAGAATGTAGAATAAGAAAAGAACATGGGAAGGGGTGATAAAATAATTACCTCTTTTTTGGGTGTTTTCTTTTGATTTAAACAAAAGGGCTCCATAGGTTGGCTTTTTTCTCAATTTAATTCCTCTACGTTGAAGTGAGATAAGTTGGGAGGAGATTTGGGTTGGGTTTGTCCGATCCAAATGGATTTGGAGGTGTGATTTTGAGAGGAGGGGAAGTACCCTTTTATAAGAGAGGTGAGGGTCACTTTAGGAATATGTTGAAATATTATTTTATTATAAAATCATTTATGGTTTATAATGGATCCAAATGAATTTATTTTGAGCCTTAGGTGGTTATGGTTCGAAATCCTCTCAACAAAAAGGTTTTAGACAAGTTTAGGTTACCATTTTAGGTTCATCGTTTAGATTTAACTCTTAGTTAAATAGTTTTACTTTTACAATGTCTTCTTGTATTTTCATATTACATGGTTAATAAACATACTATAAAATGCCAAATGAATCCAATGTAGTTCATTAATGAAATATATATTATTATAAGAGTCTTTTGGAATAGCCTTATATTTTTATGACTATTATAAAATTTAATAATATAGTATTTGTTTTAAAAACTCATTTATGTCTATTTTGACACTATTTGGTATTTTGTTTTGGTGAAAGTCATAACTGCATGATTACTTCTAAAAAAATTCATTTAATCAACCCTAACATGTCATATTAACCAATAAAATTAGTTTAATACATTAAAATTCTCAATTTAAATTTATTTGGATATTTATAATATAACTTATTTTAATCATTCATTGATAAGGTAATTATTGCATCATCATTGTGTAATTAATAAATTCTATAATATATATTTTAAAAATTATAAATAAAATAAAATTATGTGGGAAATATTTTTATCATTTTAATGAATATTTATTGTGTAATTAATCTTATTTATAACCATATATTAAAAATGTTTTTGTTATTAAACTTAGAATTTAACACTTTTAACTCTTCTTTAAATAAAATAATAATAAATGTCCTAATCTAATCAATGTGGACAAAAAGGATCCTAATTTATTCAAAAGGTAGGTTTTGGTCGAAATAAACTTATTTAATAGAATTAGTACAACTATTAGGGTAATTATAATATCATTTTTACTGTTAATTATCCTATTTACTTTTAACCGTGGAAAATAAAAGTCAAAATTTACTATTTAAAAAATATTTTCAAATTATTGAACCACAATTTACTTACTGATGTCAACCATTTCTCTCTTATTTTTGAAATTCAATTCATAGAAGTGGTAAAATTATGTTTTACGCAAATTTACAAATGTTCCTAGATGGTGGGTAAAAGACGTTAAAAAGTTCAATAAAATTTCATAAATCTAATTCCATTATAAAAAAACTCTAATTAATTACATTGAACTTATATTGGTATTATATATCAATTTTTACTTAAAATAAAATTAAATAAAATAAATTATTATATAAATAAAAAGTCGGTTTTAAACAATAACGCAGTGTTTTCACTATTCATCAAAAATTTAATGTTTTCAGATAAATACCAAAAATTCAACCTAATATAATTTTGATATTCCAAATTCAAAAATTAATTCTATTTAACATATTCAAAACATAGAATTTTCATTAATTAATTTAAAATTAATTCCCATTGTCAAAAACAAAAAGCGGGTATTTAAAAAGTAAAAAATATCAAAAGATTGATATGTGTTTATGTCAAATTTAAATGTGAAATTACTTATAATAACCAAAATTTTATAAAATGATAAAAATATAATCTAATTATACTTTTAAACCATTAAAATTAATAATTTAACAATATAAATTATTTTGATTAAAAAAGATGTTTTCAATTAAAATTTAGTACATTTCACTATTCACCAAAATATGAATGTTATTATAAAAGCACCAAAAAATTATCGAAACTAAATTTTTATTTCCCTATTCTAAATAAGAAGTTTATTTTTTCAAATTGAATATATAAAAGTGTCAAATATTCGATTTAAAAAGGGTTCACCAATAAAAGGTGATAAAATGGCATTTTTTAAAAAATACATCTTTTATCTGGAAAAATGAATTTGTTCTTATATTATGTCTACTAAACACATAATAGGGATTCTAAAATTTTATGGAGTATATAAAATTCATAATTTAGTTAATACTATTCATAACCGCTTTTTGAACGGCTAGTTTGGTATGTTTTGATGTGCTCGATGTCATTGTTGCATGTAGCGCAAGTTATTGAATTACTTTGAAGATATAACATACTTTGGAATCTTGGGGTGTTACCATAATAATTTTAATATATGTTTTGGTTAGGTGTTTTGGCTTTGGGGAATGAGGTATATAGTTCAAATCATTGGTGTTTGTGTTTTTACATTCTTATTGGGGAGAATCTCCTCCATCATGCACCAATTGATAAAGGGAGGTGGAGGGGAGAAACATTGTTTGCAGGGGCATAATCCACGTGCTGATTGAGGGAGGGCAAGGGGAGAAGGTCTTTGGAGTTGATTCATGTCGTTGTGCTTGATGGAGGTGGAGGGGAGCTGAGGGGATCATGGTAGGGATATAATGTCCAACCACTATTAAAAAAATAATTTAAATTTAAAAATACTATGAGTTAAAATATATATATATATATATATGAATTCCAAAAAACACCATGTTTTTTAGAAACATTTCTAAATGAAACCTTTTACTGATGTTTCTATAAAATTTCATAAATAAGGTGTAACTAAATAATGATGTTTATAAACGTCAATGATTTCACAACATTTATAAAAAACATCAGTACATGATGTGTCTCTAAATAGATATGTCTATAAATGTATCTATTTTACTAGTATTTATTTAAAAAAAATTCTAAAAAACATTGGTAAATGAATTACCGACATTCTAAAATATCGTTAAGGAAAAACATCCCTAATTAAAGTTTTATTTGTAGTGATCCAAAATCCTTAACCAGGAATCCATTCTTAGCTTGATATATCCTTATGAGATCATGAATCTCACAACCTATCTCAACTTTTCTATAGATTAACAAAAATAATAATCATTTAATATTGAATGGGATAGGAAAACAAACACTTCATGTGGGTGGTTATGCTCTCACATCACCACATACACTATCATGGTATACTACAAGAAAGGTAGAGGATGATAACTAACAAGATGATTGGATCTTGAAAAATAATTACATATTCACTCCCTTGTTCAGGAATTTCATATTAGCTATCCATTTTTAAAAGTTTGAGATCATAATACTCAATTGTAGAAGATGAAACAATCAACCTATACACAAAATAAAGGACCCAAATTACAAAGGGAGGAGAAATGAATATGTATATTTGATCCCACTAAATGGGATTGGGAACTTTCAAGTCTCAATATCCATTATTATTGTAAAAATAGAAGAGAATATAGTGAGAATATAATCGTACAAGCAATGAAATCTATATGGAATGCAGTCGGGTTATTTTCACTAACTTCTAATAAATCCACAGTAATTGTACTAATTTATCTATAATTAAATGTGGAAAAACTTGTGCAATTCTCTTGGGAGAATATCCTCTTCTTTAAAAGAAACACTATATGGTTTATGTGAATCCCCCAACTTTGATTTCTTCAAGTTATAATTTTTAGGGCATTCATACATTAAAATTTAATTATAAATTTAACATGAGAAGTGCCTTTTCCTAGGGCTGTATATCATGGAATATGAATAACTTCAAAGCATAAATTTTATGGGATTTACCCTCCCTTGAAGAAATTATTAGGCTATGAGTCTGTATTGGCCTCATCATGAACATTACCTCATGTGAAATACCACCATCCTAATGTCTCACTTGAATCTTCCTCAAGATCTCACAGAAATACAATTTCTTGATGTTGAATCTACATTTAACCAAACACAAGTTCCTCACCGTCATTGTACAATATATGTTCAACGAACTTGTTTGGATGTTTATTGAGGTATTTAATCATGTACTAAGTGTGAACCAAAATAAAAAATCATGTCTATAAAAATTGTGATTGATTAGTCCCATGACTATCTCAAACCAACTAAGGGAACATAGTAGAAAAAACTATTAAATCAGGAAATTATAGCCTTGGTCAATGTTATTAATACTATAGAACCTGCAATTCAGGGGTTGGTATCTAATCAAAAATAATTTTCCTGGATATCTCTGCCAAAATTCATATTTTTTAATATTTTAT
The DNA here is from genome assembly GCA_963277665.1 of Viscum album. NCBI lineage: Eukaryota > Viridiplantae > Streptophyta > Magnoliopsida > Santalales > Viscaceae > Viscum > Viscum album. The sequence continues at coordinate 766,803,821 of OY728152.1, read as the reverse complement.
TGATGTGAAAACATCTACTTTAGTCAAACAATCATAAAAAACATTATTTATTGAACCCATATCTCTCAGAGTTCCTTACATCAATAAATAATGATTTGATTTATCAATAAAAAGATCATCATTCATAGTAAACTCACCCAATATTCAATACAAAAATAGGTTAGATACTATTCAGTGATCATTCTTCATAATGAATTGGATTTCCCACTTACATCAACATGTATTCTGAAGCTAAATGGAAATTCTTCTAGTTCAAACATCATTATGACATTCCATCAATCACATTTACAAAAACCTCCAACGAACATGATACCAAAATTATGTGGAAATGTGATTACCCCACTATAATAATAAATCTATATAGGGATCACACATCTTCACCCATCTAGACATTAATATTTGCTATTATGAAGTCATACCAAGCCTTTATCCTTAAGAAACACATGAAACACCAATATTTCTAACACTCGTTTATTTTTTCTAAAGAACATTTTTTTTAATTTTGTCCAAATCCTCTTTTACATAAGTAATGAATGCATCTCACTATCATGAATCTTAAATCATGGGATTCAATATCATTGTGTCTATATCTTAATGTTTTTCAATAATTATAGCACACGTTCATATTTTTTCAATTTGGTGTTCTCGGTTCATCAACAAGTGGCATTAACATTTCTTATTTATTCAATATTCTTCCAAAACACTATCATTTTAATTCGGATTACCTCCTTTATTCTTTTACCAATATTGGGTCTCAAACCTTTGTTATGGTGGGATGAAATTGACATATTCACTCTTCATCTTAGAAAACTCAGTTCATCAAATTATTTCATAGCTAATAAAACATTAGGATGAGTTCATTTATTCAACTAGTGATGTGGTAGATTGTTTCTTCATTTTTGGAAAATTAATAAATCAACCATGGTCCCATGTCTTGTGGGATTTGAATACATAGTCAATGTATTCTCTAAAATATTAGCTTGATATTACAAATATTGTACATTATAGTTTGAACATACATTTCACCCCACAGACACTCCACATTAGGTTTGAAATTTTTTCATATTTTCAGACATATTAGTTTATTTAGTCATTTAAAAGATCCATAAAAACTCAATTGTAATGATTTCATAGTTTTTCTATATTTTTATATCATGTACCATCAAATTTAACAAGGTAAAACTTCATTTTTCACTTATATTGGCTTAGAGAGATTGGTAAATTTCTATATTACACATGGAACAGTGTCTCAAACTCAATATGAGGAAAATTGATACCCTGGAAAAACATTTCTCACAGTAGGATGGAGTTCCTTCTTATTCTATCTTTCATTTTCTAATTTTCCAATGTGTGGTAGCTCTATTCTCTTCATGAGACAACTTCAAAATTTGAACATATTATCGATTTGTTGACAGCCTGATCAATCTATTCCATGGTCTAATAACTAAAAAATCGATTATGTGGAAGTTTTTAAATCTGAAAATATTGAAAATAAAATAATTACTTCTATAAAATCAATAATAATCACAATGACATGAATATAAACATAGAATCATGATATTTATTTAAAATAATTAGAATGTTATCATTAAGAACAATTAGCCAATAAATCACCAAGGAGGCCAATTCTAATTATCATATTCAAATTAATTATTGTTTCAACAACAAATAAATAAAAAAGTATAAATTCCCCAACATAATATCATTCTGTAATTTTAACTGCTTTTATTTTACCAAAATTGATGTGTACGATTGTGTAAAACACAAGACACATCAGTATGACTATTTTATAACCTATATTTTAAAAAGATAATGATATTTTAAAATATATGTTATGAAGTTTTTTTTATAACCAATGTTTTATAATGGGGAAATTTTTTAAAATATAGTATTTATGGAAATGAATTGGTATATGATTTATGAAATGATAAATTATTTAAAGAAATTTTTTTATAGGAATAATATTTTCATAAACATGGATTTTATGTGAGGTCAGATAGAGATAGGCTTGAGTAGATTTTTGTAGTGGGGATTAGATTACGTTATTGTAGTGCCCCCAGTTTTTGGTATATAACCCTTAATTGATGCTTTTATGGTTATAATGTGTAAGGTTTATAGTTGGGGGGGTTGGTAGAACATTGGAAGTGTTTTGGGGATAACGAAAAGTTTCATGTGCGGCACACGGTTTTCCTAACCATGTTGCCAAACCATGAATATGGGTCCTTTTCAGGTAGTAGCTCTAGAATATTTGGAGGAAGATTTGGGAGACTATTCATGGGAACGGAATGAAGGTAGGGGATACCGCATGGTTAGCGCATGGTTCGCCAAACCATGATGTAAAACCGTGCGCGGAGTCCGAATGAGATCTTTAAAAATAGGATCCCACTCATTTTTTCCATAAATCCCTCGTTTTTTTACCCAAACTAGCCCTAACCTAGGATTCTGCTTCACCTCGGGCCAAATAAGGTTCTCCCATCAGTTCGATGTCAATCCAAAGGCTTCCCTTGGTGAATCGAAGTTGTATTATTGAGGTATGTGATCTTTCTTCTTCGTTCTTGATTTCATTCTTAGATCTACTTAGATATACTTCTCCTCTTCTCTTGGTTTCATATATCTTCACCCATTATGGGTAGATATAGCTATATAGATGCCAAATATGATGAAATTTGGTCTTCATAGTTCTAGGATAAGAGATCTAAGGTTGGTTCATTGAAAATCAACCTAGTTGTCTTGTGTGAACTTTGTTCGTTGGGGTTTTTTTCAAAACCATTGTGGTAGGAGGCTTCTTTCTCAACTCAAATTAGTAAAACTGATTGGAATTATTTGAAATTGAATATGTGGTGTTTAATTTATTTTGATTTTATTGTTGAACTCTTGATGGAAAACATTTTTAGTGGTGGTTGTGAAATCTGAAAAAGTAGTTGTTTGAGTAAAGTGATTTTATTCATAGTGTTAAAATATAGATTTTTAAAGGGGGATCTTTCTAGTTTGTTGACACATGAATGGGATTAGATTGTTTCAATAAATGGAGAAGTTTAATTAAAATTAAATGTTTTTTTTGAAATTGGTTGTGCTTTTTTTTCAATAAAATTCCATTTTTATTGAAGTGGGTTATTATTGTAATAGAAGTTTTTGGTATAAATAGTTTTGGTGTGAGTTAATTATTTTAAATCCCTTAATAAGGTATTATTACCATTAGGGTAAAAGATACTTGACCCTGAATCAGGGGTGTGTGCCGTTGGGACACAAGGTAATTGGATGAGAGACCTCTCATGAGTGTGGAACTATCAAACAGCACATGCATATGTGGGTGTGCTATGAACGATGGAATGGTTATTCAAAATGAAAATAATATTTGGTTTTAAGATTTTATTAGTTATTTTTCTGGAAAAAACATTCTGAAAACTACATTCATGGATTTTTTTTTCGAGTCTGTTGCAAATGGTTTTGGAACTTTTCAATATTTTCTTACAAACTGTTTTGGTAAATTGATTTATATAAACTATTTTATATGAATGTGGATAACATTTCTATCCTAGTGGATTGAGTAAGGGAGTCATTGTGTATAAACTACTGAATTTTATACTCACCCCTGCTTTGGAACATTTATCTTTTCCAGATGTTATCTTTCGGCATAGGGCTAAAGGTAATGTTTCACATGTTTTTAGCACTACATCTAGATATTTGGATTGTTTGGTGATTGTGGAGCTTGGATATTGTGGAGCATGGAGTCTTATGGCCTCTTGAGAGTCTTGAGTTGTTTATCTTCTATTTACTTTGATACTCTTTTGGTCTATTGTTGTTGCACACTTTGATATGGTTTTGAGATACCTGATGTTGTTTAGTTGTCTTTATTATGTTCTTGCATCACTCAGTAAATGGTTTTGTTATGTTTTACTGGTTTATTGGTATTTTTCATAAATTTCAAATCGTCCCACACTTGTATTTCAAACCCTTCGGCATTTGTTGCCAGCCTTTGGCATCTTGGGGATGTCTCTTAAGGCCATGTAATGAGTCATTGTGCTCTTAAGCCAGTGAGAATTAGGGGTTCATTACAAATGGAATATGTGTGTTCTGTTCATACCTAACATGTGGTTATCAATGTTCTTGGTTTGGGAATTGAAATTATTTCTTATCTATTCTTTGGGATGAATTCTTAGACAGTAGCAGGTTTTTTGGAACATGAAATGTATTGCATAAAAGGACGTTGTTAAACATTTTATATTCAACTTCAAGTTACCAAGGAGTTGGGTTCATAAGTGTTTGGAGACACGTTTAGGATTTATCAATGTCATTGTCATGGGTTTAGCTAGTGAGACAAGCATGACATGAATTTTAGAGGAATGACTTCCTACTATGAGTGCATACATCATTTCGAGGAATGTTTCACATTGTGAAAAAATGTTGATTTTTTTAAAAGTGTAAAATGGTTATTAAAATGACAGATTTCGAAAAAATGGAATGTTTATGGTATTTTAAAAATGGTTTAATTTCCAAAAGTAGGTTGAAACTTTTCAAAAAAAAATTGAACATTGAAATGTTTTGTTTCTATAAAACAATGTTGTGATAGTTGATGTGACATAATTTGAAATTCTAAGACAGCAGTTTTTAGAGAGTGATATTAGTAGAGTTTTTTGTTGGTTTAAAAAGTGGCATCTGGTAGGATTTGTCGAAATCAACCTTAAGAAGCTATGGAGAATGTGGATGCACTTGAACCATAGGTTAACCAAGATCCATTTTAGATTATTGTCCAAGATTTTCATGTTTTGGATACAGGGAACTGGAGGAAAGGTCCATAACATGTGGATCATACCTACCAGTTCATGAAGCAGAATCAACCTAACATTCTGGGTGATTCTAAACTCGAGAAGGTGGAGGTGTGGATGAGTAGGATGAATCGTATTATCAACTTCATCAGCCCACCGGTAGATCTAAAGGTCAAGCTATCAATGTATGTGCTTAAAGATCTTGCACGCCTGTGGTGGGATTTAGTGGTGTAGGATAAATTGGATGAAGGCCTAGTATGGGAGGATTTTAAGGAATTATTCAACATATAAATCTATACTCACAAGTTCATGATCCAGAAGATGATGGAATTTTTCATCATGAAACAAGAGATTTTCTCTGTTTTAGAATATATAGTTAAATTCATGAATTTAGTTTGTTTTCACCAAAGGTTGCAGTAAGTGCATCTTTGATGGCGCGCATCTTTGAATCATGATTACGGTAAGAGATTTGATCGAAGATTTTGGTGCTTTGTATTACAGATTATATAGAGATGATGAACAAAGTGACTGTGGTTGAACGTGATATATCGAGATCAATGAGAGGAGGTATAATGATACCTACATGTAATGGTGGGAACTCAACCACTGGTATCAAGTGGAAAAGGGACACTTATTTTTAAGGTGGAAGTGTAAAGAAGAACCAGATAGCTTGATCAATGAACCATCCTCCATGACCCTAGAGGAAAATAGGTTGTTGTCAATGTGGATCGCTTGACCACATAAAGAGAGAGTGTATGACACAACCTAGAGCTTGTCATAACTGCATGAATATGGGACATCTTTAGCTATATTGTTTAAATTCTACAAGTTCAGGTGCTTGAGCCTCTTCTCAGGCGTCGCAAGCATTGTAAGATTTGACAGGGAGAGGAAAACTGAATTAGTCTCATCCACGGAGCAGATCTAGACATTTTTATTCTAGAAATACAATGCCTCCTCAACTAGGGAAATCCCAGAAAGGAAACAAGGAGAACAGTGAAGTGACAAAGAAATTGTATGGAGATCGGTAGATGATTATAGATGATCAAGTTGGGCCATCTACGGTGATAGGTACAATTCATTTTAATTATACCCTTTTATAAGTGATCTTTGATACTGGTGCATCACATTCTTTCATTACTTCTTGTGCTATAGATTTTCTATGTTTAATGTTATAAATGGTTCCTTCTATGTAAAAACTGAAAACTCATCTCAATTAAAGAGAATGTCAAGCCTTTGTGTGTAGAGCACGTTCTATAACTATTGATGGAGTTGAGATGAAATGGGACTTCTTGATGTTGGACATGGATTTCTATAAAACAATCATGGGTATGGATTGGCCGAAAATGTTTAAGTCTCACATCGATTGTTATAGGAGAATAGTTAGTTTCATGATTGAGGATGACATTGATCATCTCTTCAGAGGAGAGATCATGGTAAAGAAAGGTGAAAAGATATTTTTTGAACTAATGGTTGGAACGATCTCTTACCATTTGGTGGCATTTACTTTGGCATTGATGGATGAGATTGAGGTAAATAGTTTTCCAGAAGGTGTGGATCTCTTTCCTGATGTACTTCTGGATAACTTCTCAGGGTTACCACCTATAATGGAAGTGGAGTTTATGATTGATCTCTTTCTAAGGACTAGTCATATTTCCCTTCCATCTTATAGGATGTCATCGATAGAGTTATGGTAATTGAATGTGCAGTTAGAGGTGCTAGAAAGAAAGGTTTTCAGTAGACCAAGTACATCTATGTGGGAAACACCGGTTTTTTTCATGAAGAAGGCATATGAACACTTCATATGTGTGTTTATTATTGTAAGATTAACCACGTTATGATAAAGAAATGATATCCACTTCCATGCATTGATGATCTATTCGATCAATTAAGGGGTGCTCAGTGGCTCTTGAAGATTGACTTGCGATCAGGATATCACTTATTGCGTGTTCTGATGGAAGATATTTTGAATACATCATTAAAAAGAAGATATGGCCACTATGAATATGTAGTCAGGCCTTTTGATCTAACGAATGCACCTACAATATTTATGGATTTGATGAATCATATATTTTAGCAATATATGGATTCTTTTATTATGGTGTTTTTAGAAGACATCTTGGGGTATACAAAGACAAGGGCCGACCATGAGGAGCATTAGTAAACATTTTTACAAATATTGAGATATCATCATTTGTATTCCAAGTTATTAAAGTCTTATTTTTTGATACAAGAAGTACATTTTCTAGGCCATTTAATTTCGGGAAAATTTGTTTCTGTTGATCCTGAAATGATGGAGTCTATTATCTCATGGTAACCAATAAGGAATGTCTTCGAGATATGATGTTTTCTTGGCCAAGATAGTTAATATAGATACTTTTTTTGTGATTTCTCAAAACTAGATTCACCAATTATAGATTTGACAGAGAAGAATGATGCATTCCATTAGACATTGGAAATCCCAAAATCTTTCTAGGAACTAAAAGTTCATTTTACATAATCACCTATCTTGATCTTTCAAAAATAAGGACAGGGGTATATGGTGTACTGTGATACTTCGAGATTAAGTTTGGGATGTTTTTTTAGGCAAGGATTCCATGTGGTTACTTATGGTTCAAGGAAGTTAAGGGTGCCTGAGAAGAATTACCCAACACACAATTTGGACCTAGTTGTAGTCTTCCAAGCATTTAAGGCATGACAACGTTATCTATTTTGTGAGAAATTTATTGTGCTCAGTGACCACAAAATCATTAAACACATTTTCTCACAGCGTGATTTGAATCTGAGTTAAAGGAGATGGATGGAATACCTCCAACTATTTGACATTGACATGATGTATACACGAGGGAAAGTAAATTATGAGGAAGATGCATTGAGTAGAAATTCATATCATCATTTTGTGAAAGAGGATTCAACTGAATGGTAGTTGATGTTGGTCCTAGCCGACATGCATGGGGAATGTGAAGACTAAGGTGGTGCTGTTTTTTTGTTTTCATCTATGGTTGTTCCAAATTTGGTAAAGATGGTCAAAGAGGAACAAACATCTGATGTAGAATTTCTGTTTATGAGTTCAATAATAAATGATGGTGAGACCATTGTGGGTTGAGAACTTTATGGGAGTTTAGTTTTGGATTTCAATGATAAGATGGTTGTACCTATGGTTTTTTAGGAATAAATCCTTCATGTATACCACCATTCAAGATGGTTTATACATCCAGGTACACAGAAAATGTATAGGTCATTAAAGGTGTAGTTTTGGTGAAAACAATGTAAAGGAACGTGGCCGAGTTCATCTCATGGTACTTAACTTGTTGATGGGTTAAAGAAGAGAATCAAAGAGCAGCGAGAATTTACCAATATTTAATTATCCCAGTTTTGGAATGGGATCAGATAGTGATGGATTTTTTTACAGGTCTTCCATGAATAGTCCAGAAACATGATGCCATTTGGGTGATAGTGGGTTGCCTTACAATGTTGGGCCATTCCATTCCAATTAGTGAAACTCTTACGGTGGAGGATCTATAAAAAATATATATCTGTGAATTGGTAAAGAGGAATGGTATACTAGTGTCAATAGTCATAGATAGATATCCAAGGTTCACATCTCATTTTTGGAAATCCTTAGAGCAATCCCTTGGGACTCAATTGAATATGAGTAGGGCTTATCATCCTCATATGGATGGGCAATTCGAGTGGATGATACAAATGTTGAAAGACATGTTTCGGGATTGTGTAATGGATATTTGGGGCTCATGGGAGGAGTATGTACTCTTGGTAGAGTTCTCATACAATAACAGCTATTAGGCCTTGATACATATGGCTCTGTTTGAAGCATTGTATGGGCATCCTTATCGTTCTCCACTGTGTTGGGTAGAAATGGATGAGACTTTACAAGTTGGGTTGAGCCTTGTCTATGAAACAACAAAGAATATATATTTGATCATAAAGAGGATGGAGACGGCTTAGAGTCATTAGAAATCATTTTCAGATCACTGAAGAAGACTTTTTTCATTCACTTTGGGTGATAATGTCTTCTTGAGGATGTCTGCAAGGCTCAGAGATCATCATTTGGGGATGTAGGGGAAGTTTTCTTCAGTTCAGTGCATAATTTGGTCCATGTATCTCAGTTGAAAACGTATTATTCAGATCCTGACCATGTGATCAGATGGGATCACATTGTCCTAGAGCCAGATCCATCGTTGGTACAAATCCCAGTGAGGATTGTTGATAAGAAAAATAGTTTTTTAGAAATCAAAAGCATCAGTATAGTGTAGGTTTTATGGAATCATGGCTGGATTTAGGAAGATACTTGGTAATATGAAATGGATATAAAAGAACAACGGCCAGAAATCTTTCAAATCGGTGTGGCTTTTATACTTTTCGATGACAGAAATACCAATGGTTTGGAGAATTTAGTACCCCCGGTTTTTGGTATGTAACACATACTTGATGATTTTTATGTTTATAATGTGTAAGGGTTATATATGGGAGATTTTGGAGAACTTTGGAAGTGTTTTGGTTGCTAAAGGAAAGTCACACAGGCAGTGCACGGTTTTCCTAACTGTGTGGCCAAACCATGCATTGGGTTCCTTTTGAGGTAGTAGATCTAGCATGGTTGGAGCATAGTTTTGGATACTGTTCAAGGGGAATTCATGTGGGTACGGGCTACAACATGTTTAGCACACGGTTTGCTTAACTATGTGGTCAAACTGTGTGTAGAGTCCGAATAAGATCTTTAAAAATAGGATCTCAATAGTTTTTACCGTAACTCCCTTGTTTTTGACCCAAAAATTCCCTAACATGAGATTTTTCTTCTTCTAATTCCAAATAAGGTTCTCCCTTCAGTCAAAAGGTGATCTGAAGGCTTTCCTTGGAGAATCGAAGCCAGGTTATTGAGGTATATGACCGTTCTTCTTCATTCTTGATCGGTTTAATCGATAAACTTAGATATAGTTCACCTCTCTTATTGGTTTTATAGATCTACGCCCTTTATGGGTAGATCTATGTGTTTGGATGCCAAATATGATGATATTTTGTCTTTATCTTTCTAGAAGAGGGATCTAAGGCGGGTTCTTAGAGAATCGACCTGGTTGTCTTGTGCTTTCTTCATTCGTTGGGGTTTTTGTCAGAACCATCGAGTTAAGAGGATTATTTCTCGAATGCACTTAGTATAACTAATTGGAATGATTTAAAATTGAATATTTGGTGTTTAATTGATTATTATTTTTTTTGTTGAACTTTTTCTGGAAAACATTTGCAGTGATGGTTTTGAAATCTGGAAAAGTGGGTGTTTGAGTAAAGTGGTTTTGTTCTTGGTTTTAAAATGTGGATTTTAAAAAGGGGATTTTCCTAGCTTGTTGGAACCTGAATGGGATTAGATGTTTTCAATAAAAGGGTAAGTTTTATTGAAATTAAATTTTTCTTTTAAATTGGTTTTGATTTGGTTTTCAATAAAATTTCAGTTTTATTGAAGTGGGTTATTTTTGTAACAGAAACCTTTGGCACAAATGGTGTTGGTGAGAGTTCATTCTTAACAAGTCCTTAATAAAGGATTAGTACCATTATGGTACAAGCAACATGACCCAATATTGGGGGTTTGTGTAGTTGGTACACAAGGTAATTCGATAAGAGACTGCTCATGAGTATGGAACTATTAAACGAAGCATTCATGTGTGGGTGTGTTGTGATCTATGGAATGGGTATGAAAAATGATAATAAGAATTGGTTTTATGATTTGATTTGTTATTTTTATAGAAAATTATCTTTCTAGAAATTGGTTTCACTGAGTTTCGTTTTCAGTTGGTGGAAAATAATTTTGGAACTGGTATATACTTGGTTATAAACTATTTCAGTAAATTGTTTTATATAAACATTTTATATGTTGTGCTAGCTTTTCTATCCTAGTTGCATGAGTATGGAAGACATTAGGGAAACCCTAATGAGTTTTATACACACCTATAATTTGGAACATTAGTGCTTTTGCAGATACTATCTTTCAAAATAGTGTAAAAGGTAACATTTCTCATGTTTTTAGCACTATATTGTGATATTTGGACTATTCAGCTATTGTGGATCTTGGAGCTTGTGGGGAATGGAGTCTTGTAGCCTCTTGAGAGTCTTGAGTTATTTATTCATTTTTTACTTTGATACTAGTTTGGTCTTCTACTTTTTCACACATTCATATGGTTTTGAGATAAATGAATTTGTTTAGTTTTCTTTCTTTTGTTCATGCGTCACTTAGTAAATGTTTTGGTTATGGTTTATTAGTTTATTGGTTTTTTTCTTAAAGGGTAAATCATCCCCCAAATGTATTTGAAACCCATAGGAATTTATTACCATCATTTGTTGTCATGGGGATATTGCTTAATCCCAAGTAATGACTTGTTCTTCTCTCAAGAAAATCATAATTAGCGGGTCATTAAATTTATATTTTGACTTGTTGGTGGTTTAGTGTCTTTCAATGGTTTTAAGAGTCTTGTAGAGGGATCATGATCGGAAATTTGAAATATATATCCTTTTTCTTATTTTTCGAATGATTTATATCTATTATGGTTTTATTATTTCTAGTTTTTTTGGATATATTTTTAATTTAGTGATATAAATCGAGGATGGATGACTCAAGGTATGTATGGGTGATGTGATTATGGTTTATAGATTTGGGATTGGGGTTAGATAAGTTAATAATTTGGTAAGGGTATTGGTATTTTGATGATTTTCACTTGGGTATTATCAATAATGAGGGAAAGTTTGTAATAACTTATTTCCTCATAGGATTAATTTATGAGTAAATGGGTATTTATTTGAATTTAATCAATAGAAATATGAGACTAGTGGAATTTTTGGTTCCTAGAGTGGGTTTATTTTTCATTTTTGGGTTTTAATTTTATTTTTGGGAAATTGAGGATGATATATTAGGTGTTTGAAGATATGTTTTTATGTTTAATGGTATTTTTTGAGTCTCATATATACAATATGTTGTTGATACTCTACTTTGACATTTGAAACTAGGAACAAGCACCCAATAGGGGGTATTAAATAACTGGTTTTTGAGGTAGAGGGCCTGGTGATTAGGGGTATCCCCGAGTACCCTATAGTCCCATACCGGGTACCCGACAGACCTATAAAATTTTTATTTAAAAGAAATGCCATTTTTTTTCTTTTCCCACAAATATTTATCCTAATTTTTAAAACAGTTTGATCCATTCTCCTCTAATCTATGTGTGGTATCCTCTTAGGAATTTTTCTTATCCTCTTCTTCCCCTCCATAAATATAATGTTTCATGATCGTTACATGGGTGATTTCTCATTCCAAATAAAATTTAATCCTTACCCACTTCTCCCTTATTTCAATTTCTACTCAAATCCTCTGATTTCCCTTAATATTTTAGGGAGTATATGATGAGTTCCACTAAATTATGGTGAAATTCACCAAACATCATGGGGATTTCTCTCCTTTAAATTAAATGAGGATTAAGTGGGTGTTTTGAATTCCATTTATTTATATTTTAAAAAAAATTGACCAAAGTATATTCTATTTTAGGTAGTTCATAATATTGGAATTAAGTTATAAAATTATATTTTGGTGATAATCAAGTATTTGGGAAGTCAAACTGTTAGTTTATTTTTACAATTTTAACATTTTAATGTTTCATATATTTTAATTGTTAATATATTTTGGTGTCTTTTTAATTTGGTTATTTTATTCATGTAATTTGGTTTAATGATTCTTAAGTTTTCATAGATGTTTTTAGAGTATTATATATTACAAATTTTTATAGTAGGTGGTCTTGAACCTCTGACTAGTTCTCGAACTGTGCATATGTAATGCCGACATTTTTTTTTCAAAAATTGTTAATAAATATTAACTTATTTTTTAGAAATATTAATGTGTGGTATTGCAATGATATTTTTTTATAAAAATTTTATTTTTTAAAATATTTTATATTGAATAAAGTACATAAAATAATACCATGTTGTTTATTTAGATTACTTTTTCCACCAATTCGTGTTTGACTTGTCCTATGAAAGTCATTGTCGTCATTGCTAATGTATTACATAATGTTTGAGTTAAGTGGACCTTGTTCAGGTATTTCACATAAACCTATTAAAAAAATTTATACTCTTTATTTGATATTAATATTTCAGTAAAATGGAAAATTTAGGTGTTTCTTTTATGAGAACCCCCTTGTGGGAAGATTTTAATCTAGGAATTACCTCGTAAACTAAACCTTTAGAAGTTTTTATAATATAGATAATGTCAATATTCACGAATTATATTCCCTGTTAACATATGAATTTGCATATTACCACTTAAATATGTGTTAATTGTTCTTCAATGAACCACACTTAACCATATATTAAGAGGATCATTTAGTAGCAATGTAATGCATACGTTGATTAAGTGAGAGGGAGTGAATTGATATGAAAAATATTGAGTGTTTTATAATAACTTGAATATTTTATTTATAATAAATACAATGGCTTAAACAATGGATCAATAGTGTAAGGTTTTTTGTATAAAAACCATATCATACAAATTATTCCATCTGAAAACAATCTCTGGGGTAAATTTACTTACTCCTATAATGAATTTATTAATAAAATATATAGAAATCTTTATTTCTCTCATAAACTATGAATGATAATTATTATTAAATTTTTTACTTATTTATTGAGTTAAAATGTGATTTAATTTAAAATCATAGTCTTCGATTAACACAAGTGACAATTATACAATTCTTTCTAAGTGTTAGTGATAAGGAAAAGGGTTGTTAAACTATGATTGGTTAAAATTTTATGAAATTTTCAAATATTTTACCCTTGGAAGTTGGCTATTCCATTCCCATTATTTCAAATAACTACTACAGGTATCCTCACATATGTTCCCTATTTGGATTGTTTAGATAATGTATGAACCATTGGATATGATCTGCCTTCGGAAAAGTATGTCATTATTATAGTATTATATAAATATTAAGTATTGTACTAAGACTAAAATGATTGGTTTATATATTACTATATTCTAATTATTAGTATTTATCAAGTTATATCGTGATTAAATGTTATCTTAGGTTCTATCATGCTATTGGAACACTATAATTTTGTAAACCGATCATGTGAATTACTTATTTGATAGAGAACATGTTTACTATTTTAATATAGTTTTTATATTGATATGATGTAGTGTGTTTCTATAGTTATCAGACCTAGTCTATGCGTTATTTTTTTTCAATTGATATTAATATACATACCATGATTAGAACATCCCTAGTATAGTGATAAGTACGTATGGACTCTATTTTTCTTTATATTGTCTATGTGGGTGTTTTAGACATGTATTGTTAATTCTAGATAATATTAATGTGATGGATAAACATGGAGACACCCCCCCACAAACACATATGATTATTTCTCACTATGAGGAGAGAGATTCAACATATAGATGATGACTACGTGTATGTATATATGATAATAGATAAATATATATATATATATTCCTCCCAAGAAAAAGACGAGTAGACACCAGGGGAGGATGATACACATACATATATATATATATACTCCTTCCTATTAAAATACAAGTAGTCCCCCAAGGATAAAAATATTCCTACATATCCTTCCTATATGAAGATAATTTTCCTCATAAAGAGGATCCCATACATACATTTCCCCTCTATAGGGATATGAGTGACCACTATGGGAGGTTGATTTTAGGTACACGAATCTATATATATACAATGTCTTATATACTGACATATGTTTATATTGCCTCCTACCAAGTATCTCATCTTGGATTATGGTTGTTTCCTAAAAGAGTTTAGTATATATATGGATCCTACCAATATATGGAATTTCAAGTTATAGTTGGTACGAATTCAAGAATTAGCTCACTATTAATCACCTGTTATACTTTTACAAATGATATATTATTATAAATTTATTTTTAACTATGAAAACAATTTTTTAGTGAGAATATAAAAATTAATTGACATGTTAATGTATATAGCCACTTATTCACTATATGAGTTCAGACATCATTTGTGGTTCCCTACTAATTATAAATACTAATTCTTTTAGGGACACCTCGACTAACAGGTCGTTTCACTTGTTACATTTTTGGTACATTCAACTATATAAGTATTTATGTTGGTATTTTTCTTTTTTGTTCCTTCATGTCGTACGATTAGGATCTATTTCCACATTGTTGTAAGAGCTTGTAGATTTTCATTAGAGGTCTTCGTTGGAATATTTCTTTTTCTAACTTATGTTCCCATGTTTTAGGCCATGGTTTCTCATTATATTATTTATCACCTATTTTTTATATTTAAAAATAATCCTTATGTTTTTTTATTGAATTAATATAGATATTTATTATATATTTATATTCTAATGCATTATTGTATGGTCTATTTGTTGTTTTGTTTTATTTTTGGGGTATCCAACGTATAGTGGAGTCTTAGAAGATTCTTTGTAGAAAATGGATTGAATTTTTTTTTATAAAAACAGTGTGTAAACAATTTATTAATTTTAAAATTTGACCAAAAACAGTAGTCCCTATCTTCTTCATATTTGGGATCGTTGCTGGGATCTTTAGTGACCTAATTGGGCACTGTTTGGGTATTTGGGTTAGGGTTCTTAGACAACATCTTTGTATCTGTCTTCGCATAAACATGACATAACTCTTTATTTCATATGACGAATAGTATTAAAAACTATATCAATGATATTATGCTCGATAAAATGATTATATTCAATAATATTATTCATCACTCCCTCTATATGGTTCACTAAGTCACAAATGGGATGCATGGATCAAAATAACATCCAATAAAGAAATAATATATCATAAAACAAAGTGAAATAAAAATGATATCAAATTAAAATTTTCAATTTAAATCATAAAAATATCATAAACACTAAATGATGTCATTTGAATCCAATAGTGGATAAAATATATAATGTATCATATTTTTACATATTTCACGGTTACTGATTCATAATCTCCCAAACCATGTGTTTAACTCTATGAAATTCACTCGATCTCTCAAATGGGTCACATAGTTTGCATACATGTTTAGAATCCATTAAGTTTTAACTTTGTATCTGGGAGTATCCCTCTCATTTCAATTTTTATACTTAAAATTTCTCAACAAAAAATCAATAAAAACACTCAAAACTATAAATTCATATTCCCAACAACAATTGGAATATCATGTCTTTTCATAATAATTGTAAGCCAGAAACATTATCATAAAATACCTCCTATTTTATAAAGTTCATATAACTTGCCTACATTTTCTCACAAAATAAAATTAATCAAAATTGATCTTTTATGTTATTATACACCAAACTAACTGAATCCACCCTATCACGACACCCTAACTGGTATTCCACAGTACCAAAAGAATGTTCTCAATCACCATATGTTAGAACCTTGTTTTGGGGAATCAGTATAACTCAAATGGGAATTATTTCATAACACCATGATATTTTATTTTATATTTTTCATTAAATAACATTAATTTCTTTTTTAAATTTCATTACACCCAAGATTGATTTAAAATAACTCAGGATCTACTATTAAAATATCATTACTCGTAATGATTATTATCGATTATTCATTGGATTTTTGGGTGATAATATGACTAAATAAATTTTAAAAAATTAGATTTTTAGATATATATTTAATTATTTAGTTCTATAGGTTATAAATTAAAATAAAAACATTTTAAGGGAAAAGTATATGTTTTTTCAAAAAAGTAGTTTTTATATACAAACTGTGTTTTTATATTAACAAATTAAATTAATACTTACTGATTAATGATTTTACATAAATTTTTATTTTATATACTCATAAAAATTATCATTCAACTAGTAATTTATATATAATATTTATTTAATGTAACCTCAATTTTATACATAAAAGATGCACTTTTATAAAAATGGTTTTGATGAGTTTTACATATATATTTTAAAATGAATTTATTCCTCTTATAAAACTTAAATCATGTAAAATGGATTCCAATTTTATATTTAGAGAAATTAGTATTATTTAACAAGGTCAAATAAATTTTCTATCATAATGAATAAAAAAATAATAATAATCTGTTAGCACAGTTCAGGTTAAAACGGGTTTATTGGGAAGAAACCAATAAGATAAGGTCTGAAAAACTTGTCTTAGTTTTATTTATTGAAATTATTTAAAACTTATAGATATTATATTTTATTTTAAATCATTTTTATCTACTTTACTAGATAAACATGTTAATATTTTTTAAAATTTTAAAAAAAACTATGTGTATCCACCCTCCCATACAAAAGGATGCCAACTCGGCTCTCTTCTAGACACTTCACGATTCTTATAGATCATCCATGATATTTCCTAATAACTTCAGAAAATCCATCCACATGTGAAATATTACCTTGTTTTAAAATAATAACATCTATTATATGAATAAGGTGTAAGAAAAAGGAGGTTTCTCTACAAAAAGGTGTAACTCTTAACCGATTACATTCAATTTTATTTATTCTTATAACTCCAAAAAATAAAAGTTATATATTATAAAATAATTTCATAATTATATAAAAATAGTCTTAATTTTATTAGGAAAATTGATCAGCCATTTTTCCTTCTTAACATCAAATGTGAAATGATAGTATAACTCTTTTGTACATGTGGACTACCACCTTAATATAGTGATATGATATCTTTTTCCATCACCATAATTCATGGATGGTTATTATTATTTATTTAAGGTTATATAAATAATATATTAAATAATAATTATTCTATAATTATAATATCTTATCTACCATCTTACCTTTCATCCGTTTTAAAATTATAATGCCACTCGTGCGTACATGTGGTTTACCATCTCCACAAAGATATGAGATTTTTTTGATGATTTACATGAATGGTAATAAGTATATATATAGTAAATATGTATCATTTTTATGATATTATAATTATTATGTAATTTTAAATTTTAATTGTCCTTTATTTAATTTCATCCATCAAAAAGTGAAAACATCACTAATATGTATGTACATACTACAGTTTCCAAGAATTTATGTAATTTTTTTTCATCAAGACATAATATGATTAATTATAAAATTGTATATAATGAATAAATAATATAAATATTTAATAATTAATAAACTTTTTATGATTAAACCATGACATAGATTCATGTATTAGAACCATTAAATAGAACATGCATGGAAAACATACCAGTTTCAACCGAAACAATCATTTTAATGAAGAAATTATTATTAAAATGATAATTGGAAACTATAATTAATGATACGTACTAATTTATTTATTAATATGGTTCTTTAATATAGTTATAATAAATAAATATTTCTTATGTAGAATTATTTAATGAGTACAAAGCATTATGGGACTTAATGTAAGGGGATTATGATGAAATATTGTTTCTTTCAAAGAATATCTATACTAAATTTTTATTGTGGGAAATTATATGGATATTATCCTCAAAAACCAATAAAATGTATTATTACCATGTAATTCCAATATTTTTGGGTATTATTAATATTTTCCACTATTTTTCACTAAATATGATAGATAATTTTTGTTAATAATAACTAAATGTATTTCCACTTTAGTCGATGAAAATTTTCTTTCATGTTCATGCTCTTTAAAAATATTTTATATAAGTTCATACATATACATGAAATGTTTTAAAATTTACAATTTATTTACATATTATTATATTTATAAAGGACTAAAAAAGAGTCTTTTTTAAAGAACCTATTTTCTAAACAAGTTGGTTTTTGACTTTTGAAAATTGTGTGAAAATGGAATTTTATTTTAACATATACAACATGAATAATTTTTACAACAATCATGATAGTTATTTAATTTTAAGATTAATTTATAATGTTTCTTATTTATTTTCCAATGAAATTATTTTATCAATATTATGAGAAATATTAGTTAAAATTTTATTGATTGATTAATATATTTTCTCATGTTTTCAAAAATTGTATTAATGATATTTTACAGTTATTTTTCATCTAAATAAACATCCTTTTAAGGATTTTCATTCTTTATAGGTGATATGATATTATGTAATCATCCATATTATTCCTCTATATGACTTATGATGATGATGATTTCAGGATGATTCTACGAAACTCATTTCATTCCCATGGGTTAATTAATTAATATTGAAACCTTTATGAAACTTGTTACTTTTACACAGGTTATGATATAATGAATATATGAAATTATGACAAGACTACTTCCTTTAAAAAGTTATGATATGATTAAATGATGAATTTTATGTTAAATTTTGGAAAAAATATATATGTTTTTCATTATATGATGGGTGGGAATATAATTATATAGACCTCTAATAGATTGGGTAGTGATGAAAATGTTCAGAATCTCCTACGAGAAAATAGAAATAATAAGATTCTAAGATATGATTGAGTTAACATGACTGAAGTTACTCTTAAAATTATATTTGAAGTGATTTTATAGGAATTGCCATTATGGGATTTGTACACAATGATAGTCTTAAGAGTCAAATGTGACTAAGGATGTGATTTTCTGCGCATATGTGTATTTCGAAAACATATTTCTTATTCTAATAATATGTTATCATGGAGAATTATTGATTATTTATTATTGTTTACTCTTATATCTAATGTAATTTTATATAAAAATCATATTCCATGATTCATGATTAAAGATCTTTGAATGATTGGGTATGATAATTTTCTCATACACATATGATCACTTGGATAACTGACTGATATCTCTGATATTTACCCTTATTGAGTATATGAACTCACCCTTTCTTAGGTTTCCATTCCCCATGTTATCAATAAATTTTTTATGTATGATATATTTATGAATTTTACTATGTGAGATGATCTTTTTGGGAAATGTGGAAGATATTTCATGAAAACAATTATTTTATATCTTGTATTAAAATAAAATAAACCTTTATGATCCTTGAACATGTATAATTATAAAATATATTGAATATATATATATATAAAGACACAATATTAATGTGTGAAATTATAAAGTTTCCTTACTTGTTATCAAAGGAGTGTTTCGTTATATTTTGATATTAGGATTATAGAACTCTGTTGACAATATTAGGGATAAGTCTACATAGGGGATATCATCTTAATATTTTAGTAAATGATTGATTATATAGTTCTAATATCCAATGAATCCTTGTAGTGATACTAGAAGGTGGATGAGTTTATGGAATAGATTTACATATGGGTGCATCCTATAAAAGGGGTAGATAATGTTTTCTCTTGATCTTAAATGGTTAATGATTGTATTTTGGAACAAGAAGTATGGTAAGATATTTTCTGTCGTTGGATGTTTCTAGGAAATTTTGTTATAAAAATTATCTTCGGTTTCTCAAACAGAAATCAACAAATTTTGTCATGTTGTAGACCAACACCCTTTAAATTGGAATAGATGATTTTAATTTTTGTACTCATCAAAAACTTTGGATTAAATGTTCAGAATTTTGGGGATGGTTTTTTTGTTGTCATACTTTTACAACAACAGTTTTATTGGAGGCCTGGAGCCTGATTAGAATGATGTATAGTGTGAAGCACTATAGATGGGATAGGCAGAGTGGAAAAAGTTTTTCTCACACAAATGGAATACCAATAGGAAGAATATTGGGTTTGGAAACATAGGTTGATCGGTTTCAACGATCAAGATCTACATTAGGTTCTTTAGAATCGAGGGAAGGGTTCATCACAACTGATGAAATATCCCTACAGGTAGAGTAAAAATTGATAGCACACCAGGAAAAGGATCCCTGTTAGCAATGGCACCGAAAGGAAAAAATATTGGAGCGCCATTGGTGGGATTGACGAGGTGTTGAGATGTGAGCTCCCATTGGACTAAAAAATTTGGGGCCTTTATTTCATGATAAGAATAGTATTTAATGCCACTAGGTCGAATGGTCATGTAATGGGTTCCCTCCTCCTAGAAAAAAGAATGGACTTTTCTATATTTGATAAAAAAAAGTATGATAAACCCTATATATTAAAAAATAGTATTTCAATATTCCTAAAAATAGGAGAATGGATTAGATTTCTAGAAAATTTCCATCAACTAAGTACATTTTACAATGATTTCCTAACATATTAAATGTGATTAGTGTCTATTGTTTTTGTTACAAAATCATCTAACAATATTTTCTCAGTGAAAAAAATATGGATATAATATTATATTCTCAAATTTTCCAACATCATAAGTTATAATAATATCATAATCGAATCATTTATTAGAAAGGAGAGAAAAATGTTCATATATAAAATGATGAAAATAAGAAATTATGTGATATTTAACTGGATAGAATCTACTTGAAATTTTTTGGATAAGAAATGATTGGGTTTGTGAATTATTCAATAAATAATAAACTATTGTTTTCATAATTCCTAATGGAAAAATATAATTTTCTATAATTTTTTTGTTTCCAGAAAATTTTTTTGAAAGTTTTATCTCTACAAAGTTTTGATTTTAATAACTAATTTCTAATGTTTAAAAAAGGGGGAAAAGTCATTAAATCTCAATGGGAGAATAATGAATAATTTCAGTGGATAATGTCCAATTTTAAAATGTCAAAATTAGAAAATGTATAATCATAAAAAGTCTTTAGATGAAGTTCATGAGAAAAACTAATTGTACAATTTCCATCATAAAAATATATATGGTGATGGGAAGTTGAAATTACTAAAAAATAACCAGATTAACTTTTTTAATAAATATCATTAGATATAGGTTGATGAATGAATGAAATAAAAATAGAGTTATGATAAAATTCATCGGATAGTGGATGATATTGGGAAATCCTTTTGAGAAGTTCCTAGAATGATTATTAAGGATGAATCAGGCAAATATTATTTGGATGGAAATTGATTTACAATGTATTATGAGAAAAACATTTAGTATTTTATTTTTTTAAATATTCATATACATTATAATGTTTTTATAATGATTTAGAAAGTAATCATACAAATTATATACTTAATTTATCAGAAATAAACTGGAGGAAAATATATGATACTCACTATCATTGAAGTATGTTTTTTAAAGTATATGGATATTCTAATTTTAAAGAACATTTAAGAAGACTATAGAATTTTTAAGATTATTTTAGTGAATTGTTTTGTGTGGGAGTTTTTAATTTCAAGTTTTCACTGGTCATGATATGAAAATTGAAATCCATCCTTTTCTCAATATCATGTTTCTAGAAATAGCATGCTAGTGAAAGAATAGAGATCATACTATTCACTTGTAAAAAATGTAAAGTGTTTCAAAATTGGATTTAAAAATATACATTGGTTGAATATTTGAAATAAAATGTTAGAGAAGAATTTTTTGAACTAAGTAATCTCCTTTTTGATGATGAAGAAGTTGGTAACATGAAGAGAAATTGGTATTAGAAGTACTATATAGATGTCACCGGAAAAAAATTATATTTGGTGGAATTGAAAAAAAATGGAATAAATATGTGTTTATTATCATAATGAACAAGAAAATAATTCTAGATTAACTTCATTGATAGACTTATTAGAAATTAAAATCATACATATAAATTGGGTAAATTATAATTAGATAGAATTTTTGTATTGAATTCCAAAGTAGATGTTCTTTACTGGTGTTGGGTAAGAATGAGAAGAATAAGTTTTTTGTAACAATATTAAAATTCCTTAAAGTACATGTATCACAATGAAGATATTTTGTGACTATTGGTTATGTTTTCTATTTCTTTCAAAATATTCTTTATATATTATCTATACTGAATAATCATACACCGTAGTTTTGTTAATAGTGAAAGACAAGTTTAAGGATATTCTATTATTATTATTATCATATAAAAGGGATTATCTTCTAGTTTATTGTACGATATTATATTATTTATAAACCATTCCAAAGACCAGCAACTATTACTTAGTAGAGAACCTTGTAAATTCATCTGTTACTATGGAATGTGCTTGTGTATTTATTTTCTACAATGTTATAACACTTAAACCGGAGGTGAAGGATGTTTCATAAGATATTTATTGTAAAAAATATATCACTTATTCACCCCATCCCATTCATAGTGATCATACAGATCTTGGGATTCCTTTCAAGTGGTCTAGGAGTGAAGGTTTCCTTCATTGATACTTTGATGAAGTTTGATGAAAATAAATGATTCAATAGATGTTCCTAATTCTATGAAGACTATGAAGATATTTATTTTCAATGGAAATAATAACAATATTCGGAAATATATAATGTTACCCTATATCATATCCCTTGGTTATGATTTTCTTAAAGTCTCTATAAATTACTTTCCTCCTCATGATGAGAATGTTCACTTACACCTATTGATAATTAGAATTTGTAGAATGTTGGGTGAGAAAGAAATTTTATAATGTATTACTTATATAAAATTTACCTTCTTACAATTAATATAGTTGTAATAACTAAATGAATATAAGGAAAGTGTGTGAATATATATGAGGGAAATAAATATTTATAGAAATTAAATATAAAAATATGTAGGATGAAGTATGAAGACCTCAATACAGGTGATTTAGAATCTATTGATAACTTTTTTATATTGTATAATTAAATTGTAAGAACCATAAGATGTATTGGTGATGTTTTTTGAAGATTCAATAGCTGTTGAAAATATCATAAAAAGCGTCCTAATAAATCTGATGAAAAATGATCATCATCTGACGATCGATATCTGAAAACTCTATATCAAAATTATTTAATAGATATCACATCGATTATGAAATAAGAATAGAAAAAAGTTGTTAAGAACAAATATATGGATGATTGGGAAATTTACAGTAAAACATCTATGGAGTGAAAATATTGTAATGTTCTTGAAGATAATGATGTTTGTAAATACAACACTGAAGATATTGTTTGTATAAAATTGCATATATTTATGTATTTTATTTATAAAAAGGTGAAAAGAGACATAGGAAAGTACAAAGGGAGGTTACTACTGAATTTTTTTGTTTCATTTCAATTGGGAACTTTTTTTTAAATTGAAATTGTAAAAAAATGAAGAAAAAGAAAGTGATGAAGATTATAGAAATTCACAAATACCCTTTAAGAAGAAATAATAATGAACCTATTCATTTCCTATGAGAAAGGATAAGAAGTTATATAATATAAAAGGATATATTTTTTATCTATGTGTGAGGAAGATGATGAAAATGAAGAAGATGCTGATAACTTCAAAGATGTTGACACTAAAAACTACTAATTGTAAAATTCAATAATGAAAAATCTACCAGTAATAAAATTATTTTCTCAAATAATGAAGAGTCTCAGATGGATTTTTTACTAAAGATAGAGTTGCATTAATTTCTTACGAAGTTTATATGACATTAAAGAGAGACTATAATGTTTACAAGGGTAAATATTTTAAAAAATGGTAATGATAGTCATATTAAAGAAAAGTAAAATTTTCACAAATAGATTAATAATCTAAAAATATTTTCTATTAAAAATTATAACCACAACTTTTATCTTTATTAAAATATGATGCTGAATGGGGAATATTTTGGACATATTCGAAAAAAATTATTCAATATGAGAAAGGTGTTGTGAATTTCTAAAACAGAATTACAGAAGTTGGTGAAAGGTTATAAAAAATTAAAACTAATAAGGAATATAAATGTGATCCTCAAATGATGGTATGAAGAAAAAGATTATCTGATAGAAAAGGAATTTATCCAAACTATATTTGTGGCTAAATAATATAGAGAAGAGAAAACATAAGTTTTTAAGGTATAAAATCATGGACCAAAAGTTTCTACTAGAGTTGAATCTATTGAGGTTAAGAATAAATATAAGATGAATATAAAAATATTATTACATAACCAAAACATTATATTAGAATAAAAATCAAATTGGAATGTATGAAAGTTAATAGAAAATAGAAACAAAACCCTAAATAGTATGCAAGTTTCAAAATAGAGATATATTTTATATGGATACAGCTGGAATTGTGGTGGATTTGGGAATGAAGCATATATGTGTTGTTATAACCATCCGAATTTTAGGCAATCTATAAAAAAATAGGAAAATGTTTATGGGGAGTCATCCCATTTGAAAGAGATAATCTGATAATCTAAGTCCGAATATTTAAAATAGATTCCATCATTTTCAGACTATTTATGAAATTTTTATCAAACTAGGAAAATTATAAAATAATATCTTGTTATTTTTTGTCACATTAAAGTTTAAAAAATAAAACTCAAAAGATGTGTGATAATAAACAAAAAGGAATGTAAAAAAGCCATTGTTATTCAAACTCCTCTAAAATCTAAAAAACCTAGATTTTTTATAGTGGTTGATCTTCACATATGATAATATTCATGAGGTTATTAAATAATATAATAGATTTTAAATAATGTATAGTGACTTTTGGAAATGATGAGGCACTCTTATTAAAAGGTGCAGGATATGCTATTACTAGGAGATAAAAATTAAAATCCAAATGATCCTTGTTTTCTAAAGGACTGGAATATAATTTTCTCAATGTTTTTCCACTTTATTATGATGGTAAAAAAATTTAAGAAAAATTTGGTTTTTTTTGAAGAGTATAGAATATAGAAAAGTTGTTATAGGAGGATATAAAAAAATAGAAACTTACTTCAAGTAGGTGATTCACTATGTTTATTTAATACGAGCATGATGAAATAAATTAATTTGTGGAGTAAAAGGATAGGGAATATGGTTTTTAGGAACATGAGAATGATTATGAAGATATAAATAATTTTTGATATTCCAAATATGAAAAGAATAAGTTTTTTCTGTTGACTTATTTTCTAGAAAGTTAATATTTTAAACATGGTGCATAAGAGATTTCAGATATATTCACCTCTTCCCTTTGAGCTGATACATTTTGATATTTAGGTGGACATGAGTAAAAAGTCAACAAATAGAGATAAGTAATTCATTCGTTTCATTGATGAAATTACTCACATTATAACTATTATATTTCTAAAATATAAATTAGTGGCTCTAAATATAGTTAAATGTTTCAGTATAAGTGTGTAAAAAGAGAATGGATTTTATGTGAATAAGATATGAACAAATTATGGTGGAAAATATACTAGTGGTAAGATCAGATAATATCTTAAAATTTAGAGAATTCATCATTATTTTAGTACACCCAACATGCCATAGAATAATTGTGTTATTGAAATGATAAATTGATGTTTAGTAGAGATTTCACAAATAATGTTGATTGAAAATAATACTTGTCAGTATTTTTAGGGGTAATGTATTGAAGAAGTAGTTAGTGTTGAAATACAATGCTTCTGTATTCCTAACTATGATATGACTCCCAACAAGATATATTATAGAGAAACATAATTCATAAAGTAAAAAAATGGGTTTTTAGTTTTCCTTTCATTATAAATTTCAATGGTGAAAATCATGGGATATTTGATGAGAGAGGTTTTGATAAAAAAAAATTTGGATACCTTGATAATGGTATAGATTAAAAATATTTTAATAAATAGTTATGAAAGATAGGTAATTTAGTATATGTATACATTATTTAACTATCTGATAAGAAATTTTATCAAATATTTACTGATATAAATGAATGTGAATATGTGGTGGTTTTAGTTAAACATCACGACAAAGTTCAAAATGATGATAAATTTTTTTTGAAATTCTCAATCTAAGGATTCTGAATCAGCTATCTTAATTGATGATATACAATTACATTAATCTCATCCTTAGATGATGAGTCCATTGAATGTTTCTTATAATATTGGATATCAATGTAAAAAGGGTAAAAATATAGTAGCCTCATATTTTTTTCACATACATCATTTATTAATAAGTTGAGCCAAAATATGTAGACTAATATTTCAAGCATTAGTAGTGGACTAATGCTATCAGAACAGTGATGGCTAATATTGGAAAGAATGATTCTTTGGAACTATTACCCATAAAATATAATAAATATGTGTTAGGTATAAAGTGGGAGTTTTGAATTATGTTCAATGAAAAATATGAATTTATAAGAAACAAGGAATGAATGTTTTGTAATGGTTACTCAAAAAATGTAGAAATTTATTTTATTGAGGCATTTTATCTAGTATAATGATTAGAAACTATCTGAGTCTTTTTTATCACTATACAATAGAGATATAAAATTTAATAGATGTATGTGAAGTAATATTTTCTTTACAAAGTGCTCGTAAAAGAATTTTTTGTTGAAAAATTATGTGACTTCATGATTAGGAAGGATAAAAATTTTCTATATAACTTGAAAATTGCTTTGTAGGGGATTAATAAATCAATAACAACATGGTATTATAAATCAGATACTTTCCTAAAGAATTTTTAATCATGAAAGGAATAATTGATATCATCCTCTATATAAAATAAATTAAAATTATTTCCCTTATAGTGATTATTTATACTGGTGATATCATATTCCTAGAGAAATAAGAGGAAACATGTATGATTTTTATTAGGGAGATCAAGAAGATTTTTTATATTTCCATGTTGGGAGAAATTAAATACTTCCTTGTCAAAAAAGATCATTAAAACGGTAATATTTTTTCTTATATGAAGAGAATTATTCAAAGGATGTTCTAATGAATATTGTTTATAAGACTCAAAACCCATTTACAAATTGATTTAGTGGGAATAAAATTCCAAAAATATAGTTAACAAAAGGGTATATTAAATAAATAGTATTGAAAATTGTTTGAAATTTTATTATATCAATTGTTATTAATTCCATTTATATTTTATATTGTTATAATTTCTTCTATAAATTGACCTGATTGAAAATAATCTTATCTCATGGATAGAAAATAAATTCTAAAATACATCAATGTCACACATGATTTTGGGATGAAATATGATAGGATAAGATAATGATTTTTTGGATATATGAATGAAAATTTGGAAGGAAGTGCTGATATTAAAAAATCCCCATCTGGAGGAGAATTTTTCATAGGATAATTATGGTTTAGTTAGTATAAAAAGAAGTATCATTTATTAAATCTCACTATATATAAGACAAAGTATTTAAATACCACTAAATATGGAACACAACATCATTGGATAAAGACATAGTTCGAAGACTTGTTTATCGATATGAATTTTCTTGTTCTCGTCCAGTATATTAATCAATATTATATACATATCACTAAAAAATTTACAACATTATCCTAAAATTGATATAAAATATCACTTCGTCAATGATCAAGTGGGTAAAAATGAACTGAAGTTAGTGTTCTTCCTACAATTGAGAAAGATGATGATATCATTAAAAACCCACTTTTAGAGGAAGAATTTCATATTCCAACTTTTATAATGGTTGTTCAACCTACCTCTAGTCAACGATAAGGTAAGTGATATTCTTCCCCTCTATATATTGCACGGGATATTGTTTCCAAGGTGGAGAAACATTTTTATAAAAAACTAAATCCATTTTTATATGCCTGCCCATTTAAGGAAGGAAGGTATTTGGGGGTAAAAACAGGTGAGCTAGGATTTCATTAGGTTTGATATCTTTTAAAAAAATTGAATCATATGTAAGGAAATATCTCTTTCAAAAAGATATTTTTATTTATGTTTTGAATGTCAGAATAGGTGTAAAGAAAAATATTCTTAAGTCATTGTTTAAGGAAGACATAGAATTTTTGTTCAATAATTAACATTTACTATATTGAGTTAAATAAAATTGGAAATTAACTTTTGAATATATAATCTATTAAATGATTTTTAATTACTTAGTGATTTAAGTACCTTGGTTGGAAAAAAATATAATGGGGATGTAGTTGGGACAAAGGTAATTGCACGTTTTTTTTAAAAAAAGATCAATGTTTCTATGAAAGACATTAAGAATTATTTTCATTTTTCAGAACCAATACTATTAATTACTTTATTTTAGGCATTCCAATACTTGGATAATAGATGAACATTCATAAGAAATTCCATCGGATTGGCTATTCTGGATGAGGATTTCCCAGCATTAGAAATATGCTGAATACTAATATTTTTTATTACAAAATTATTAGAAAATGTTTCATTAGTGAAAATAAAATCTATAAATACTATTATTTTCTAAACTATTCCAACATATTGAGTTAAAAAGTACTCGTGATCTTATAATTTATTGGAAATTGTGAGAAGATTATTTGGGTGTACAATGGTCAAAATTTAAAATTCCTTGGATGTTCATTATAAACAAATATATCATAAAATGTATTTCATAGTATGGGTTTGTGTTTGTAAATTATTTATGAACTAAAAAAGAGTTGTTGAAATCATTCATAATGAAAAAATATCATTTTATACAATGTTTTAGTCTCAATTTTAATATTTTTAAAATATATGGCTCTAGGAAATTTTTATTTGAAAAAGTACTTTTTTATGTTTTCAAAATAGATAAAAGTTTATGAAGATTAGTAGAAGGTTATTAAAGAATGTAATCAGACAAATTATAGTCATAAAATGTTGAAATAAGATGTTGTTTTTTGGTAAAATTACTTGTAAAATATTTATTGTACAAACATGTAATAAATGTCGTGAATTTGAAATTTATTCAATATTATTAGAGAAAAAACTTGTTTAAAGATCATTAGAGAGGGATTGATTGAAATAAGTAAGCAAAAAGTTAGTGTTGATGTAAGTCATTAAAAAAGTAAGATTTTGTGAATTTATTTCAATAAGTTTTTATGAACTTTGTTAAGGAAAACAAGATGGAGATTCTCTAGAGGAACCTGTATTAAAAATTGCAAACAAAAAACATTCACTGATATAATTATTTACTAGTTGAAAGTCATTAGGATGTTTTTCTTTCATGTTATTAAAAACAATGATGTGAAAATGATCATTAATTATTTAAAAAAATAATAGGATAATAATTACTGATTTTCACTATCTTTGAAGGAAAAGTATTAAATTCTATGGATATTTGAATTATTTAGATGATTTAGGAATACTCTAGATGTGTTGAGAATATTTTTTCAATTTTTTTTATTCATGAGTTTCGAATTTCATGTTTTCATTGATCGGGAAGTGAAAATTGAAAACCCACATTTTCTCCTTGTCATCCATCTAAATATGAGTTATATGTACATGTACAGAGATCAAACTATTCACATGTATAATATTTATGGTTTTCAATAATTAGTTTTTGATAGAAATACTAGATAAAATTATAAAAGGTGACGTTAATGTGAGAATTTTCAAATCAAGGAATATCATTGTTTAAAATGAAGAAGTATGTAACAGGTAGATATATAGTGATTAAAATTAACAGATAGATGAAATTGGGAATATATATTTATTAGGTGGAATATGAAAAAAAGTGTATGAAATGTGTATTAATTTTCAGAAGGCACTAGACAAACTTCCTGGTTGAAATTTTCAGATAGACTTATCGGATATCCAAACTGGATAAAGAAATTAGATGAATTGGAAATATATGGAAGTTTTGTACTGAAGTCCAAATTTGAAATTCTTGTGAAATTCTAGTTAAGGAAGTTAATAGGTTTTTTTAAGGATGTGAAAAAGTAATAAATGTACAACAAGCATAGTGAAATAATTTTGTTCCTATTGTTGATGGTTTCGAATAGTTTTTAGGAAATCATTATTACATATTATCTATGTGGAATACATATGCACTTTAGTTTTCCATAATAATGAAACAAAAATTTTATTGTTATTACATGATTTTTTTTTCAAATAAAAATTATTTTTTTTACTACAATGTACGGTATTGGATTATTTTAGAACCATTCAAAGTACTATATATACTTATTGAGTAGTGAGCCCTATAAATTCTTTTTTTCCTATAAAATGTTCTCTTTAAATTATGTTCAAAAAAGTTATAAATGTTTTATATGTGGTGATGGATGATTTATAAGAAATAAATTAAAAAAAATACAATATCATTAATTAACCCCCTCCCAATATCAATGATCAAAGAAATCAGGTTAGGTCCTTTTTTATGAGTGGGTATAAGACTACACACCAGGCTAGACACTCTCAGGGGATGTTCCAGATTAAATTCACTTTTTTATTATAAACCAATATGAAATATTTTAATAGATTATGACTATGAAAAACCTTGGATAAACATATGTATTAATATATTGAAAATAAGGTTCCATGAATTAGATATTCAATGATTGATTTCTCAAGATAATATAATTATCCAGTATGATTATTGTGTCTCACTATAGTATTTTTAGTCTTAGTCAATCACTGGAACCAAGAGGAATCATGTTAATGTTGAATATGATGGGAAATGGAATTAACATCTTTATTAGAAACCATACGTAATTGGATTTGGGATATACAAACTTATGGCTATTATCACACTACTCTCTCAAGATATTAATTGAAACATGAATCATGTTGAACTTATAAATTTCCAAATGAAGTAGATACTCTTTATTGAGTCATCCAGTCAGAAATTTACACCTTTCATTAGTGGTTCCTAGATCCAATTATTAACTTATGAGGTCTGATAAATAATTTTTATGTGGGAAAAATTTCCATCGCGGTAAATAATTATGAATTGATTTTAAGAGGCCAGTCAATGAATAGAATTGTGAATAAAGATCAAACAAAGGATCCACCCACAAAATAATGATATAATTTTATGGGGTAGGGGAATTATTCAAATAAGTGTATGAATAATAAGTTTAATGACGAAAATCAAAATCAGAAACCTCTTAGGCCAAAAGAAAAACGGGGAAATCATGTAATCATAACTATTAAAGTGGATCATGAGAATGACGTTGTGAAAGGTACACTTACCATCAACTCTAGAACTACAAATATTATATTTTATTCTATATATACCCACTCTTATATATAATAAGAATTTACTAAGGGTATTATGTCACCACAAAAATGATTAAATATTGTGTTTATTGTAAAAACATTAATGGTTTTATGATCACACATCAATTCTATAGCTCCTCTATGATAGAATTTAATAGGAATTAACTTTCAAAAAATCTTGATATTATCCCTCTAGTTGAATTTGATGTGAATTTTGGTATCAATGAGATATCTCTATATATATCCTATATCAATTTTTTAGGATGGGAAGTCAAATTTGATATTTAGATTCAACCTACGACCATCTTTTATAGTAATGATCAATACTAGATTTCAAGAGAATTTACTTCCATTATATTTCGTATTACTGTATATTCATGAGGTATATTTATCATATATGGTTGGGAGATCTCAAAATTAAAGATATTCCTTTTTTTCAGAAATAAGATGATTTATTTCCTAATGAAATTTCTATTCTCCCCCCCTAATCACAAAGTTTGGTTTTCTATAGAACTAATGCCTATTGATACACATATTTTAAATAAACAAAATAGAATATCCCTAATTAAGTTACATTAATTAAAGAAGCAATTCCAAGAGAATATTGATTAGCTATTCGTAAACCCTAGTGCATCACCATGTATTACACCTATTATTTTTTATATTCATAAATATGGGATAATGAATTTTTCAATTTATTACCAAGAACAAAACAATATTATAATAAAGAATAGATATATCATACCATGTATTGATTGTTTTTTAATCAAATTCATGGATCTTAATACATTTCAAATATTAACCTTAATTCTAGATATCATCAATTGTGGGTCATAAAGTAGGATATAACTAAGATATCCTTTTATATAATGTATCATAAAAATGAAATTATAGTGATACCATTTCGACAAACATATGAATATTTTATCTTCATTGATTTAATTAATAGATTCTTTAGAGATTACCTTGATCAGTTTATAATAGTCTTTATAGAAAATATTTATATATATTCAAAATGAATATTATTGAATAAAGACCATTTGAACATTATTTAAAATACCCTATGTAAATAAATTTTGTATGACAAAATCATAAATTGTGAATTCTAGTTATATAATGTTTCATTTTTGGGTAATATTAAGTGAGGGTATATCAATGGATCCTTCAAAGGAAGAAGTTATTGTATAATATCCTATACTAATCATGGTGGGAATGATCCATAGATTTTTTTGGATATATAATAACTAAAAAATAATCATGATATATTTATCATGTATATCTAATCTAATAACCACGTTTACTCAGAAGGGATACAAATTTAACTGTATAGATGAATATGTGAAAGTTTTCAAGGTCCGAAAAATAAGGTTGGTTAGTGAAACTATACTTACTCTACCCTACATTGTATAAGGGTTTGGTATCTTTAGTGATGCATAAAATAAGTTATTTGGATTATTTTTCATGTATAATGATATTTTTATATCTTATGCCTCACACTAATTGAAATTTTACCCAACACACGAATCAAATTTGAAGGGAGAAATATTTTCACAAAAGATATAGAGGCATTTTCTTTATAGGGAGAAGTATGATATATATATTTAAAATAAATTATCTATGTTTATATTAATTTATAAATAGATTAATATGAATCAATGGATATGGTTTTAAATTATTAAGGTTTGTAAATTTTTGATGAAATACCACCTGGGAAGGAGAAAAATGTTGAAAATGATCTAAGTCAGAAATGACATGATAATTTATCCAGGATGAGGATTAATGGAAATACAATATTTAGGGATTTATAGAATATAGAACTAAAAATTATTTTTAAAGGGGATAGATCATCCATTTTTTTAATGAATTACCAAACATCCATCTATCTGAAGAATAAAGAGGTGAATAATTATGTGGAACTATAGAAGAAGGTAAAAAATATTCCTAAGTTCAACCGCGATTATGAAGGAATGAGAAGGTTTAGGAACGGATTATGTGTCCCATAGAACTATATTTGAATAATTATCTCTTTTATAAATATCATAGCTCACAATTATAAACTAATCATGGATGTATTAGGATATATAGATATCTAAAAGAGTATTTTTAATAGGATAAAATAAAAAGGGTTATTGTAGAATGTATATATGCATTCCTAGTATGTAGAGAAGTTAAGGCTGAGAGAAATAAATATAAAGGGATTTTACAACCATTCCTCTTACCATAACATAAATGTTAAATAATTACCATATGTTTCATCATCAAAATCCTCAAAACATTCAAAGGGAACAATGATGTTTAGGTTATAGTTGATAACCTTTTAAAATTGGCACATTTTATTTCTATTTATTATGATGTATATCTTGAATATCCCTCCAGAAAATAACATAAGAATTTTTTAAGGTTTCATAGGGTACCACATTCTATTTTATCAGATCGAGACATAAATTTTACCTTGATGTTCTAGGTAAGTATTCAACCATCATTGAATAAAAAGTTGAACATTATAATGAATACCATCTTAAGAAAAGATATTTCGAAGATGACTATTAAAAACCTAAAATACATATTGAGATTTTTCACTATGGTTTTAAAAGTTTCTTCGTACTAACACCTTCCTATGGAATCATTTTCTTACAATAATAGCTTTTAGATTAACATTTAGGTAGAAACTTTTGAATTCCTCTATAGAAGGATGTGTAAAACTCCAATTTATTTGTAGTTGAGATAGATTAGGAAATGGTAGATAATGTTAGATCCAATCAAAATCACATTAGGGTAGATAAGAGTTGATAGAAAGGTTATTCTAATAACCATCGAAGAAATCATGGGTTCAAGGTTATTGATTAGGTATTCCTATTAAAATCTCCATAGAATAGGGTTATTATATTTTAATTTAAAGGAATTGTGAGAAAAATATATATCAATCCCTTCAAAATTCATTATCATGTTAGGATGGTTTCTTTTCTCTTGCTTCTTCCATTTAACCTCTCTCAATTTAAGGATGTGTTCCACGTATCTCCCCAAAGAAAGAAAATTTTTTATCCTTTAGATGAAGTAAACTAAGAGGTCATACCAATGGAGAAATGTCTCTATAGTGAATAATATCCAATGAGTATTCTAGATCATAAAAATAAAGTTATTCAAAATAATATCACTCACATGGTCAAAGTTGTGTGGTGAAACCATAGATTTGAGGAAGCTATGTGGGAACCCAAGGATGTCATGAGGAAGAAGTATCATTAGATTTTATATCAGAATCATGAAATTTCATGGGAAAATAATATAAGTGAGTATAATTAAAAACATAATATTTTATTATATATTTCTATTTAGTTAAATTTAATTTATTTTATATATTTCTATACAAGAAACATCAAGTTTAAACTAACTATGATATTATATTAAAATAGAATTATTTAATTGAATTTTTATCACCTAGTTATTATATTGGAATGTATGAATAGAACCAAATATATTAAAATTTTATTTTTGTACATGTATAAAATGAATTCATTAATTTTTAACTATTTATAAAATTAAAAAAATATTTCAAGGTATAAAAGAAATGTTTTTAAAAAAAATATTTTATGGAAATTTTGTATTTTTATCATAATATGTTATATTAATCCCTATTCGTGAATGGTTTCAATTAAATGTGTAGGTAACATATTCAAAAAAAATATTTTAATATTATTTTTATAGTTTTTACATGGAAATAAAAGAATATAAAGACAATTTTTTACTTAAAATGAATTTTATTAAAAATATTTTAGTTGTGTTTTTCTCACATATTTTAAAATTAATTTATAAAAATTATAGAAATTGAATCACATGAAGTGTTTCACATATTTGGAATTAAAATAGTTAATATTATGTATTATCTTCCAAATAATTTTTACTGGTAATGAATAGTAAAAAATTAAAATAATCTACAATGGTTGAGACTTATACTGGTATACCTAGGGGTTAACCTTATAGATAATATTTAAAATAAGATAAAAAATGATTTTATTTAATTGTTTGATGTTATTTATACATTATTTTTATTATATTTAAATATTTATTTCTTTTGGAATGAGATGACTTGAGAAAGGCAATAATATATTTGATTCATTTAAAAATTTCCTTGTTTTCCCTCTCTCTCACTTATAAAAGGATACCACTTATCCTATTTTTTATCACACTTCATGATCCTTATAGATAATATATAAACTACCCTAATACCTTCCTAACATCCCAAAACATTTTCCAATGTTCAGTTTTTATCATTACACCATCATTCAAATCCACAAGGTATAAGCCAAAGGAGGTTTCTGAGCGAAGAGGTATAACTCTTAACTAAGTATATTCAAATTAATTTCTTCTTATTAATCTTATAAATATATGATATAATTTCTCTTTTATCTTAAATATAATTAATTGTTATTATGATGATGGATCAAACAATTTACTCCTTTCAATCAAATGGTAAATGAAAGTATCGTTCATGTGTATGTCTGGACTCTCGCCTCCGCATAGTGATATAATTCATTTTCCATCACCATAATTAATGGTATTTTATTATGATGGATATAATTTTTATATATTATATTTATTAAATAATTATTATTCTTGAATTATAATATATTATCTACCTTATTATCTTTCCATCTATTGGAAAACGATTATATCACCCGTGTGTAAGTGTGGACAACCACCTAAATAAAGTAATGTCATCTGTTTTTCATTAAGGCTTTACATGACTGGTAATAATGATTGATTTAATGAATATATATGATAAAAATGATATATTAAGGATTATTTAAAATTAATTTATAACTTAAATTTCTTTCATTCCATCTATAAAAAATTTAATGCATAACATGTGTGTACATACAAAATATCGTCTTCATGATGTGATGTAATTAATTTTTCATCACTACATATTATAAATTATTATAAGAAGGAATATAATTAAAAAATATTATGAATATTTCATTATACTATTATTCATATGATGAATCAATGACCAAGATTTAAATACTAGAACCATCTAAGTGAAACACGCATGGAAATTAAACATGTATTCACTTGAATGATCATTTTAATGAACATGTATTAGTAAAACAAAAATATGAAATTACTAAGTTTGGATACATAGTATGTTATGTATTAATATGGTTTCATGAATATAAATATATTTATTATGTATTTACTATATGTTATATTTAATGTGTATGAAGAAATATAGGCTTGAGGTAATGGGATTATGTTATAATATCATTTCCTTCCATTATTTTATTTGATAAATTTATATTAAGTGATATTATATGGAACATATCATCTAAAACTCATTAATATTATTATTATTTATTTATTACAATAATTTTTACGTAATAGTATTATTTTACTCTCTTTGGTATTAAAAGTTGTTGAGAAAATGTTTTTTATTTAAAAACTGACCTTATTTCCTCTATGGTAGATGAAACTTTTCTTCCATGTACATCCTATTTAAAAGTATTTTATGAAATGTATAACCTATAATTGAACTTTTTTAAATTGTTTTTCAATAACATTATCATTTTTATGAAGTCTTAAGAAATGAATCCATTAGATAATTTATTTATTTTAACAAGTTATTTTTCAACTTTTGAAAAAGTTGTGAAAGGATAGTTTTCTATTAACTAATATTCCTTGAATGTATTTAAACATCATCATTTAATTTATTTTATATGAATTTTCCTTTAAATGTTGATTTTTTATTTCTAAATAAAATAATTTTATCTATCTTCATGGAATTATCTGTTAAATTATTATCAAAACAAAAGGTTATTTTATCATTTTTAAATACATTTTGAAATGATATTTTAAAGGTATTTTTCATAAATCTCAACATAATTTATGGATTTTTATGCTTCATAGTGGACATGATATTCTTATATAATCCACTTTATTTCTATATATGGATTATTATGATGATAATTTAAGTATAATTCTTTGAGATCCACTTATTTTTCATGGGTTAATTAAGTTATTTTTAAACCTTTATGAAACCCATTTTTTCATGAGGGATACTATAATGTAATGATGACATATTTAGGAAAATAATTTCCCTAACATGGGTTCTGATATAAATATAGGATAAATGTGTTGTTTCCTTTTGGAAAACATATGTGTGGTTTTCATTATGTAATAGTTATGGTGAGAATTATACATCCCTCCATTGTATTGGTTAATGATGGTGGAGTTAAGAATCCCCTCATAGATAGTAGAGTCAACAAAATCCTGGGAGATTATGTAAGTGAATTTATGGAAGATACTATAAAGATAATTTTTGAAATAACCAGGTAGGAATTTATATTATCGGACAATTTACACAATGATAGTCTTGTGAGTGATCCTTGATTAAGGAATTTATTTTATATACTTATTTGTGTGCCAAAAACTGATCCAATATTCGCATGACATGATCTCACAACTCATGACCGGTTATTGATGATTTTTCACTCATATTTATTACGTATTTTTATTGCAAAACCCATATATCATGATTCATGGTTAAAGGTATTTCCCAAATTAGGTATGATTTTTTTATGTTAGGATCATTTTCTCATTATGCTTGTCTTATACTCACTTATGATCATTGATTGATATCTAAAATGTTTACCCTTATTGGCCATCTGATCTCTCCCATTCATATGATTCATTTCCCATGGTTATAAATAATGGTTTTATGTATGGTATGTTTAAGATTTATACGATGTGATAAGATATTTGTGGGACATGTTAATGATCCTTCAATAAACAAGTTCATTATGTATCCAATTAAAAATAGACTAAACATTTATTGTAACACCCGATAATTTTATGAGAAATATTTTGTTTTTATGTTATATAAATCATCAAAGAAATCTTTCACAACATACAAAACTATCTTTGATTGCTTTACACGCAATCACGACCTTCCTTGATAGCTTGCATTGTACGCAATACCGAGTTTCACTAAACAACGATATGCTATTAAAATATTATTAAAACTAGCCATTAGGAATGGTAATACCTAATTTTTTAAATTTTTTAAATTTCATATTTCAAAATGGACTTCTTTTTTTGATTCAGAATATCGAAATCAGCCTAGGGTGAAATTTTGGTATTTTTCTGAAAACTTTCAATTTTGGATGAATAGTGAAAACAATGGGTTACTATTTAAAAACTGATTGTTTATTTAAAAAATTATTTATTTTATTTAAATTTATCTTAGCTAAAAATTGATACATAATACCTTTATAAGTTCAAAGTAATTCATTGGAGTCATTTTATAATAATTTTAGATATATAAAAAGTTTATTGAACTTTTCACCGTCTTTTACCCACCTCCTAGGAGAATTTACAAATTTACATAAAACATAATTTTACCGCTTCTATGAGTGGAATTTCGAAAATCCGAGAGACACAGTTAATATCAAGGACTCAAATGTGGTTCAATGAGATGAAAATAATTTTTGGTGAATAGTAACTTTTTACTTTTATTTACCACGGTTAAAAGTAAATAGTGTAATTGAGGGTAAAAATGATATTATTATTACCCTAACACATGTCCTAATTCTCTTGTATAAGTGTAATTCGACCAAAAACATCCTTAGGAATAAGATATGAACATTTAGGCCCACATGGATTAGATTAGGACATTTATTTTTTAATTTATTTAATGAAGGGTTAAAATAGTTAAAATCAATGTTTAATAACTAAATCATTTTTAATATAGGGTTATACATTAGATAAATTAAACTATAAAGATTTATTAGAAAGATAAAAATATTTCCTACATAATGGTATTTTATTTGTAATTTTTAGACATTAAATAATTTAATTTATGTATAAAACAATGATGATGCAGTAATTATCTTATTAATGAAATATTGACATAATTGATGTTATAAATACCCAAATAAATGTAATTTGAGACTTTTTATGAATTCCAATAATTTTATCGGTTAATATTACATATTCTTAGTGATTTAATTAACTTTGTTAGAACTAATCTTTCTGTTATGATTTTCAAAAAAATCAATTACCAAATAGTGTCAAAATTGACATAAAATAGTTTTTTAAACCAATATTATATTATTAAT
The DNA here is from genome assembly GCA_963277665.1 of Viscum album. NCBI lineage: Eukaryota > Viridiplantae > Streptophyta > Magnoliopsida > Santalales > Viscaceae > Viscum > Viscum album. The sequence goes on along the minus strand of OY728152.1, from coordinate 766,764,090 downwards.
TGTTATTTTATTCCTAAAAATCTATGTTTCGGCCAAATGACTTAGATAAGGTTATATATATTACTAATAAACAACTTGGGTTTCTTTTGGCTTGTTATATTATGTTTATTAACCTTTAGTGTAAGAAAACAAGAAGACACGGTAAAAGTTAAATTATCTAACGTAAAGTTAAATCAAAATGATAAGGTTACAATAGATACCTAAACTCGTCTAAATTCTATTGGATGAGAGTATTTCGACCCATCCTCACCTTAGCCTCAAAATAAATCAATTTGGAGCTATTAAAAAATGAATATGACTTTATTATAAAATATTTTTTTTTGTTTTTTCAAAGGTGCCCCTCTCCTCCCTTATAAAAGGGAACCTCCTCCCTCTCTTACTCACACCACATTGAGCCTTCAAGATCATACAAACCCTGCCTAATTTGCTTCTAAACTTCCCTAGAAACATCTTAGAGTTCTTGGTATTCTTCAAAGACCAATTTTAGTTCCCTAAGAGGAGGTCTCAATGAGGCACTTCAAAGAAGAGGTAATGTTTTTTACCGATTCTTTCAACTTTATTTCTTCTTCATCTTCTTATTCTTTATTTGTTTCATTATGAAGTAATAAAATAAGTATCACTAATATACTGATATTTTATTATAAGTATGAAACAACTCTATTTCACCATGTATCCATCCTACAGAAAACGAAATCATCGCGCGTGCGTACATACAAAATACCGTCTCCACGCTGTGGGGTATTCTATTTTCCACCACCACCTTACTTGGATAGTTATAATGGTGTAAATAATAACTATATATGATTATTTTAAATTGATATTGATTCTGAAATAGTATATATACACTCCAACAAAATTCTACGATCATGGGAACGATATGATCGCTCGTGCGTACGTACGGAATACCGTCTCCACGATGTGATGCGACTCGTTCTACATGATTTTCATTGCATAATGATTACATAAATGAATTGAGTGAATAAATATGATATTTATTACACTAATAATATTCTGGAAATTAGGTATATATAACCTAAAAATAATAATAAGAATTTATTCGACAAAACACGCATAAGAACAAAAAGTGATAAACACCCAAATAATAAGTAGCAATGAAATATTACTAATAAGAAGCTAGAAATATGACCATATATGATATCATAAAAATAAGTATGATTCTAGAATAAGTCAATGACATTATTTAAGTCATTATATAGGAGGTTCGGACACTTACGAAGAAAATCGGACCTAAGGTAAGGGAAAATATCACAACCACATTTTTATCCGAGATTGTTTATACATTGGTATTTAATGGGGTGTATTTTATCATCCACGTCCATGTTTCCTCAATATGTAATATTATTTCCATCCACCTAAGATTGTTTAAATCCAATATTACCCTTCTATGAGTTTTTAGTAAAAGATATGAAGGGAATATTTTGTTGTTTTTCGTACGAGGTACTTTTTGACTTTTCCGACAAAAGTACGAGAAGTATGTTTTTTAACTTATACGGCATGAATGGATTTTTAAAACATTGTTTCCAAGAAGCTTCCTTTATAAGTTTTCATGTTTATTTTTAACCAACTTCTTTTAGTTTAAAATTGTATGACATGTTAAGAAAGGAAAAAGGTTTTTGAAGTAGAAAGGATATTTTCCTCAAGAATGGAGTTCAAGTGTTTTATCAAAATTAATTTCCATATAAGATAATATAGGGTTATATTTCTATCCCTATTATTACATTTATTTGATTATGTTGTGATGGAATTATTTTTATGAATTCCTTTATCTTATATGAATTGTTTTATGATGTCACGATGTTTAAGAATCTCATTTTTATTACATGGGATATGAAATGATGTATGATTTATGATTTTATGGCACACATAAGAATGGTATCATTATGAGATGGGTGGGACCTATATCTCCCTACAATGCATTGGGTAATGATTTATATATCATGAGATAGACATGGCTGGAATGGCAGGTTAATCCAGTTCAGTGAAACAGGACTGAAACGAGGAGTGAACTCGGTTCAGAAATGGACTTTGTCCGCTAAGATATTCTTGGAAATGAGTTTGGACTACTAAGAAATGATTCTCAATGATTATGTTTGTATGCCAAAAAGTTTCATGTTTTAAGCTATGATTATTGGGATTACATTGCACTACTATGATTTATCCCATGTTATGAAATAATGATATCTTTTGCAGGTTAAGATTTCCAAAATGTTATGTTCTTATGAAAATGATGTGATTGATTTTTCTTTTGTTTACCCTTACTGGGAATTTGAGCTCACCCTTTTGCATGTTTTTTTCCCCAGGTCAGGAAGAAGGTTATTAAGTAGGATATTACAAAAGGGACTCTAGATATGATGAAATAAAAGGGAGAAAATGTAGATGCTTTATGAACCAGTTTTTTATGTTTCATAGTTTCCAAAGACACTATACCTATACGGTCCTTTCATGGTTTTGTTATATGTTGTAATAATTATGCTTCAATTTTGGTGTATTAACAATGTATGTAAAGTATGGGTCATTATAGTTGGTATCAGAGGAAAGGTATAGTCAACCTTCGGAAACTAGGACGTGAAATCCATAGTAAGAACCATAGGGATAATTCTAAGCGTAGAACACAATCTTAGTGTTTTAGAAATGGCCATGAATAACCTACGATAAGAACTTAAGTGTAAAATTTTATTCTTGATTATGTGGTTTTCCTATTATAATTAGTGTTTCTCACACTATTCTTCTTGGTTTTATTCAATGGCTGGAACCCGAAGGAACCGTGTTAATGCGGAATGCGACGGGCAATGCAATGATTGTCCCCCTGTGCAACCAAACGTTATGGGATCTACAGTGAAAAATCTTGTAGCCATGATCACACAACTTTCTCAATCAATGAATCATACAGGACATCCAAACGAGCAAAGGGAGGAGAAACATTCTGTTGAATCTTTCATAAGGAAGCATCCACCTTCATTCAGTGGGTCTTCTGAGCCATTAGTGGATGAACAATAGATCAGTACCACTGAAAAGATATTTGGAGTTCATCAATATTCTGATCATGATAAATTCATCTTATCAGTATATCGTTTCTAAGGTGATGATGATCAATGGTGGCATCTTATCAAGAATACAAGGCAAAGAGATGAAATTGAGTCTATAGAATGGGACGAGTTCAAGAACTTTTTTTTCAATAAGTACTTACCTTGTATTCTTCGAACAAATATGGAGGAGTTTCTTGAACTGAAGAAAAAGGATAATGAATCTGTTGGTACCTATGAAGAAAATATTACAAGACCTTCAAGGTGTGCTTATGGGATTATTATCCAACTTGAGAGTATGATCGGTCGATTATTTAGTGGCTTAAAACCATGTCTTCAAAGGGCATTAGCCATAAGGGACTTCAATAGCTACGAGGAAATAGTTCGATGTTCTCTCAATGTTGAGATGGAGATTGGAGTAACCCATCAGTCATATGGGTTTGATAAGAAGAGGAAAATGGAATTCAACGGAAAATATAAATATCACACTAAAAAGAAGATGAGTTTTCCCTTATGCTCAAAGTGTGGAAAGAAACATGGAGGAAATTTTCTTAAGGGAACAATCAAATGTTATAAGTGTGGAAAAGAAGGTCATCAGGCAAATGAATGTCGAAATAATGGGAAGAAAATGTCTAATCATGCAAACAATGGAAGGGATACACAGAATGAACCTATTACACTTCAATGTTTCAAGTTCAAGGAGATGGGGCATTATGCCAATCAATTCCCAAATCCAATGGTTGATGATGATGATCGACGTCAAAAAACTCTTAAGGCCAAAGATAAAGGAATGCCACATGCAATTACTATTAGCGATGTAGAGTACGATAACGAAGTAGTGAAAGGTACACTTACTATCCACTCTAAAGTAGCAAATGTTTTATTTGATTCTGTATCCACCCACTCTTTTCTTTCTAAATAATTTTCTAAGGGTATCTCCATATTACGTAAACAATTATATGTTGAGTTGGATGTGGCAACTCCTAATGGAACAACAGTCGCATAAAAAGTTTACAATTCTTCTCTGATTGAAGTTTATGGGAAAGTGCTTCCTGCAAATCTTATGATCCTTCATATAGTGGAATTTTATGTGATTCCTGGCATGGATTGGATTTCTTTATATGGATCACATATAAATTTCCAAATAAGGGAAGTCACATTCCGTATTCCAGATCAATCTATGATCGTCTATCGATGCAAGGATGAACGTAACCTTCTAGTGGAAATTTCTTCCATCTTATGGGTCTTGATTCCACTAAATGAAGGTTATTTATCTCAAATGGTTGGAGAGAAACTCATGATTAAGAATATTCCCATTGTATGGGTGTTTGACGATGTCTTTCTAGAGGAATTACCAGGTCTTACACTAAATCGTGAAGTTGAGTTTTCAATTGAACTCATACCGGGTGCTTTACCTATTTCAAAGACACCTTATAGAATGGCCCCAATTGAGTTGCAGGAATTGAAGAAGAAACTCCAAGAGAATCTTGATAAGGGATTCATACTCCCTAGTGTGTCACCTTGGGGAGCACCTGTTCTATTTGTTAAGAAGAAATATGGATCAATGAGACTCTGTATTGATTATCGAGAACTTAACAAGATCACTATCAAGAACAAATATCCTCTCCCAAGCATTGATGACTTATTTAACCAACTACACAGAGCTCAATACTTTTCCAAGATTGATCTTCGTTCAGGGTATCATTAATTAAGGGTCAAAAGGGAGGATATACCAATGACGGCTTTCCATATAAGGTATGGACGCTATGAATTTATAGTGATGCCATTTAGTCTTACTAATGCCCCTACTAACTTCATGGATATGATGAATAGTGTCTTTAGAGACTATCTTGATCAGTTTCTGGTAGTCTTTATAGAGGATATTCTATTATATTCAAAGACCAAGGAAGAACATGAAGATCACTTGAGAATTATATTGAAGACCCTGAGAAAGGAGAAGCTTTATTCCAAATTTACCAAGTGTGAATTTTGTCTTCAAAAAGTTGCATTTTTGGGTCACATAATCTCAAAAGAGGGGATATCTGTGGATCCAGCAAAAACAGAGGTTATCGAAAGATTGTTGAGACCAACAACAGTAACTGAGATCTGAAGTTTTCTTGGTTTGGCAGGATATTATCAACGTTTTTTGAATGATTTTTCATGATTATCTAATCCACTCACCATGTAGACTCAGAAAGTAGTTATGTTTGTTTGGACGGAGTAATGTGAAGAGAATTTCAAGGAGTTGAAAATAAGGTTATCCAGTGCACCTGTACTCACACTTCCTTGTAGTGGAGAAAGGTTTGTGATCTACAGTGATGAATCCAAGAAGGTATTGGGGTGTGTTCTCATGCAAAATGATATGGTGATAGCTTATGCCTCACGAAAGTTGAAAATCCATGAGCAAAATTACCCAACTCATGAATTGGAGTTAGCTTCGGTTTTCGTTGCATTTAAGATTTGGAGGCATTATATTTATGAAGAAAGGTGTGATATTTATACTGATCATAAAAGATTAAATTATATTTTCACACAAAAGGAGTTGAATATGCACCATAGAAGATGGTTGGAGCTGATTAAGGATTCTGACTGCTAAATTCATTACCAACCTGGGAAAGCAAACAAGGTGGCAGATGCATTAAGTTGACATGACCATGCCAGTTTATCCATGATGAGGATCACAAAAGATCCAATATTTATGGATTTACAAAGGATGGATCTTGGAATTATAATGGAAGGGGAAAATTATTATCTTTCTCAAATTAATGTTCAACCATCTATACATGTAAAGATTAAAGAGGCACATAAAGAAGATGTAGAGTTACAAAGAAGGTGAGAAATGTTCCTGAATTCAACCTTGATTGTGATGGGATAATAATGTTCAGGAATCGGGTTTGTGTTCCTCTCATCACTGAATTAAAGAAGGAGATGCTTGATGAGGCTCATAGTTCTTCATTCTCTATTCATCATGGATGCACGAAGATGTATAGGGACCTGAAAGAGTACTTCTGGTGGGATGGCATGAAAAGAAATGTTGCTGAATATGTCTCTTGATGCTTGGTTCGTTAGCAAGTTAAGGCTGAGAGACAGAAGTCTAAGGGGATGTTACAACCATTACCCATACCCAAATGTAAATGGGAAAACAACACTATGGAATTTGTCACTGGACTTCCTAAAACATCCAAAGGCAATAATGCTATCTGGGTCATAGTTGATCGTCTTACAAAGTCGGCACACATCATTTCTATTAGAGAGGATTTATCTATGGATTAGCTTGCCAGGATATATGTAAAGGAAGTGGTAAGATTGCATGGAGTACTACTTTGCATTATATCTGATCGGGATCCAAGGTTTACCTCAAAGTTCTGGCGAAGTCTTCAGCATACGCTGGATACAAAGTTGAGTTTCAGCACTACTTATCATCCTCAGACAGACGGTCAGTCTGAGAGGACAATTTAAACTCTAGAAGATATTTCGAGAGCTTTCTCTATGGATTTTGAAGGTGGTTGGGATCAACACCTACCTTTGGTGGAATTTTCTTATAAAAATTGCTTTCACTCCAGTATTCAGATGGCTCCTTATGAAGCTCTCTATGGAAGGAAATGTAGGACTCTAACTTTCTGGTATGAAGTTGGGGAAAGAAAGCTATTAGGACCTAATTTTGTTGATGAGATGGTAGAAAAGGTCCGATCTATACAACAACACATAAGAACAGCTCAGATTCGACAAAAAATTTATGCCTACAATCGAAGAAAAGACCTAGAGTTTTATGTGGGTGATAAAGTGTTCTTACGAATATCTCTTTGGAAGAGAGTAATGAGATTTGGAAAGAAGGGAATGTGGAGCCCTAGGTATATCAGTCCTTTCTAAATACTGGGTCGTGTTGGGAAGGTAGCTTACCAATTGGCTCTTCCACCGAATCACTCTCAAGTTCACAATGTGTTCCATGTATCTCTCTTGAGAAAGTATATACCCGATCCTTCACATGTACTCATCTCATAAGTTGTACCGCTGGATCAAGATCTTTCTTATGAAGAACAGCCAATAGGGATTCTGGATCGTAGAGAAAAAGTCATATGGAACAAGACCACTCGATTGGTGAAAGTTTTATGGAGGAACCACCAATTAGAAGAAGCTACATGGGAGATTGAGGGTATGATGAGGGAGAGGTATCCTCATCTATTTGTTACAAAGTGACGAATTTTGAGGGCGAAATTCATTTTAAGGGGGGTAGAATGTAACACCCGAGACTTTTATGAGAAATATTTGGTTTTATATGTTATATTAATCATCAAAGGAATCTTTCACTACACACAACACTATCTTGTCTTTCATTACACGCAATCGCGACCTTCCTCGATAGCTTGCGTCATACGCAATACCGAGTTACACTAAACAACGATATGATATTAAAATATTATTAAAACTAGCCGTTATGAATATTAATACCTAATTTTTGAAATTTTTTAAATTTTATCTTTCAAAATGGACTTCATTTTGGGATTCGGAATATCGAAATTAGCCTAGGGTGATATTTTTGTATTTTTCTGAAAATGTTAAATTTTTGATGAATAGTGAAAACACTAGGTTAATACTTAAAAACCAACATTTTATTTCAATAATTATTTATTTTATTTAAATTTAACTTAGGTAAAAATTGATAAATAATACCTTTATAAGTTCAAATTAATTCATTGTATTAATTTTCTAATAATTTTAGATATATAAAAATTTTATTGAACTTTTAACCATCTTTTACCCACCTCCTAGGAGAATTTGAAAATTTACATAAAACATAATTTTACCGCTTCTGTGAGTGGAATTTCGAAACTCCGAGAGAGACGGTTAATATCAAGGACTAAAATTTGGTTCAATGAGATGAAAATAATTTTTGGCGAATAGTAACTTTTTACTTTTATTTACCCCGGTTAAAAGTAAATAGGGTAATTAAGGGTAGAAATGATATTATTATTACCCTATCACATGTCCTAATTCTGTTGGATTAGTGTAATTCGACCAAAAACAACCTTAGGAATAAAATATGACCATTTCGGCCGACATGGATTAGATTAGGACATTTATTTTCTAATTTATTTAAAGAAGGTTTAAAATAGTTAAAATCAATGTTTAATAAATAAACCATTTTTAATATAGGGTTATACATAAGATAAATTCGACTATAAATATTCATTATCAAGATAAAAATATTTTATACATAATTGTATTTTATTTTTAAATTTTAGGCATTAAATAAGTTAATTTACATATGACACAATGATGATGTGGTAATTATCTTATTAATTAAATATTGTCATAATTGATGTTATAAATACCCAAATAAATGTAATTTGGGACTTTTTATGAATTCCAATAATTTTCTAGGTTAATATTAAATATTATTACTGATTTAATTATCTTTTTTTGAACTAATAATTATGTTATGATTTTCACAAAAATCAATTACCAAATAGTGTCAAAATTCCCATAAAATAGTTTTTAAAACAAATATTATATTATTAATTGTTATTTTATTCCTAAAAATCTAAGGTTCGGCCAAATGACTTATAAAAGGTTATATATATTAATAATAAACAACTTGGGGTTCGTTTGGCTTGTTATAGTAAGTTTATTAACCAAATAGTGTAAGAAAACAAGAAGACACGGTAAATGTTAAATTATCTAACTTAATGTTAAATCTAAATGATAAGGTTAAAATAGTTATCTAAACTTATCTAAATTCTATTTTATGAGAGTATTTCGACCCATCCTCACCTTATCCTCTAAATAAATCAACTTGTAAATATTAAAAACTGAATACGACTTTATAATAAAATAATATTTTTAGTTTTTCCAAAGGTGGCCCTCTCCTCCCTTATAAAAAGGAACCTCCTCCCTCTCTTCCTCATACCACTTTGAGCCTTAAATCTCGTCAAACCCCTGCCAAATTCTCTTCTCCACTTACCTAGAAACATGCTAGAGTTCCTGGTCTTCTTCAAAGACCAATTTTAGTGACCTAAGAGGAGGTCTCAAAGAGGCACTTCAAGGAAAAGGTAATGTCCATTACCGATTCTTTCAACATTATTTCTTCTTCCACTTATTCTTATTTAGTTGTTTCATTATGAATTAATAACATCTGTATCACTAATATACTGATATTTTATTAGAAGTATTAAACAAACCTATTTCACCATCTATCCATCCTACGGAAAACAAAATCACCGCGCGTGCGTATGTACGGAATATCGTCTCCACGCCGTGGGGTAATCTATTTTCAACCACCACCTTACTTGGATGGTAATAATGGTGTAAATAATAACTATATATGATTATTGTAAATTGATATTGATTCTGAAATAGTATACATACACTCCAATACAATTCCACGATCATGGGAACAATATCTTCGCTCGTGCGTACGTACAGAATACCGTCTCCACGATGTGATGCGACTCGTTCTACATGATTTTCATTGCATAATGATTACATAAATGAATTGAGTGAATAAATATGATATGTATTACACTAATTATATTTTGTAAATGATTTATTTATAACCTAAAATGACGAATATGAATTTATTCGACAAAACACGCATAAGAACAAAAAGTAATAAACACCCGAATAACAAGTTGCAATGAAATATTACTAATAAGAAGCTAAGAATATGACCATATATGATATAATAAAAATATGTATGATTCCGGAATAAGTCAATGAAATTATTTAAATCATTATACAGGAGGTTCGGACAGTTACGAAGCAAATAGGACCTAAGGTAAGGGAAAATATCACAATCTCATTTTTATCTGAGATTGTTTATACTTTGGTATTTACTGCGGTGTATTTTATCATCCACATCCATGTTTCCTGAATATGTAATATTATTTCTATCCACCTACGATTTTTTAAATCCAATTTCACTCTTCGGTGAGTTTTTAGTACAATATATGAAAGGAATCTTTTGTCGTTTTTCGTACGAGGTAATTTTTAACTTTTATGACAAAAGTACGAGAAGAATATTTTTTTTAACTTATACGGCATGAATAGATTTTTAAAACATTATTTACAAGAAGCTTCCTTTACAAGTTTTCAAGTTTATTTTTAATCAACTTATTTTACTTTAAAATTCTATGACATGTTAAGAAATAAAAAATGTTTTTGAAGTAGAAAGGATATTTTCCTCAAGAATGGAGTTCAAGTGTTTTATCAAAATTATTTTCCATCTATGAAAATATAAGGTTCTGTTTCTATCCCTATTATTACATTGATTTTATTATGTTGTGATGGAATTATTTTTATGAATTCCTTTATCTTATATGAATTGTTTTATGACGTCACGATGTTTAAGAATCCCATTTTTATTACATGGGTTATGCAATGATGTATGATTTTTGATTTTGTGGCACACATAAGAATGGTATCATTATGAGATGGGTGGGACCTATATCTCCCTCCAATGAATTAGGTAATTATTTATATCTCATGAGCTAGACATGGCTAGAACGGCAGGTTAATCTGGTTCAGTGAGATAGGACTGAAACGAGGTGTGAACTCGGTTCAGAAATGGACTTTGTCCGCTACGATAGTCTTGGCAATGAGTCTTGACTACCAAGAAATGATTATCTATGATTATGTGTGTATTCCACAAAGTTTCATGTTTTAAGTTATGATTATTGGGATTAAATTTCACTTCTTTGATTTATCCCATGTTATGAAATTATGATCTCTTTTTCAGGTTAAGATTTCCAAAATGTTATGTTCTTATGAATATGATGTGATTGATTTTTCTTTTGTTTACCCTTTCTGGGCATTTGAGCTCACCCTTTTGTATGTTTTCTTTCCCGAGGTCAGGAAGAATATTATTAAGTAGGATATGCCAAAATGGACTCTAGATATGATGAAATAAATGGGAGACAATGTAGATGCTTTATGAACCAGTTGTTTATGTTTCTCAGTTTCCAAAGACACTATACCTATATGGTCCTTTCATGGTTTTGTTATATGTTGTAATAAGTATGCTTCAATTTTGAAGTATTAACAATGTATGTAAAGTATGGGTCGGTATATTTATGGTCTTAATGCATGTATTATTGTGAAATGTATTGAATATTCATCTAATATGAATCAATATTAATGTATGAAATGATTGTGTTAGAATAAATTTCCCCCATTAAATTAAATGAACAGTCATGGGGTTTCAACCCCAAACCCCACAAGAACATTCAATGTATTTGAGGGTATTTAATACAAAATAAACTAAAATAGAAATATAATATTCACTAAAAAATTAATTGCATGAAATAAAATCCAAATTTTCACAACATAATAATATCAGATAAATCATAAATGAAAATAGTCATCCACATAAAAAAATTACATAATTAAAATTAAAAAATGTCTAAAAATAATGGATATATATAATCTGAACCAAATGTTGTTTAATACCTATAAATTTCACAAACTGTATTTCAATAATAGACCCCATAACCACCCATATCCATGTGAAATGTGAACTCCTTCAACATTTCACTACATCAAACCATAAAAAACTATAAATAATTTGATATAAAAATTGTGGTACAATTAATTTTCTTACATAAGAAAAAACGAATTCATATATATCAAGAGTTTTTATAAAGGGTCTATATTAAAACACCCAATAAGATTTCACTGCATAAAAGATATATTTCCTTTGTAAAATAAACATGGTAATTCTAGTTTATTAATTAATAATAAGTAAAATTTTCATTTTTTAAACCAGATAAAGAGTAATTAAATGTAGAATCATTATAGTGATAATAAATATCATTAAATCAATAGAAATTAGTTATAGACTCTTTTTAAACTTGTGTCAAAGTCTTTATTTAATGTTTAATTTGATATAGTGAGAAGTCCCAAATAGAACTACACAAACAGTAATCCAGAACAAGTCAATCATATCACAAATATATAATCAAAACTAGGGTTAAATCTATGAAGTAAATAATCTCTCTTCATAGTATACATGTCACTAGACTACCTCCAATGTACCAAAGGATTACTGTGATGTTTTACATAATCAATAAGATTTATATATTCCAAAATATTGTCCATGAATCAACTATTTTACATTATCGAGAACCCGTACAAAAAAAGTCATATATGTGAAATTCATTAAAAAAAGGTAAATAATATTTTAATGGATAGAAATATATAAAACACGCTTTAAATTATCCTGACACAACTTCATCAAAGGAATAATTTTATAAAATCACTTAAAAATTATTTATAAATCATATTATGTTAAATCCTCAATAAATAGCAATTTAATATAATATAAAACTATATTTTTCCTTTATTTTAACACATTGGTGTCGATATTTTAACTAAAACAATTATACATATATGATAAATCCTTTAACCAAGACATTTTAAAAAAAGGAATTATAATTAAACCAGCACCAACGTAGCATAGATATCACTATTATATTTTTATTACCAATCAAAATAACATTTAAAACATGAAATCACTCGTGGTTTATTTGAAAAATTAATTTTCATAAGGACCCCTACTATAAATAAATGAATCCATCATAGAATAATGTTTTCTATCATATGATATGAGAAAAATACAAATAATAATACTTAAAACCATATAAATGAGAATCCAAAAATTAAAAAATGAAAATAACTCCCATGACATCATATATGTGGGGATGAATAAAATTGAAGATAGTGGGAGGATTAGGGAAATTTTATTGATACAATCCTTAAAGATTTTGTACCAAATAATATTATTCACCATGGTATTAGCAGGAAATGAAGGAGAGGTATAGGGAATTGATTTTTAGACTATTTTGAAAAACTAGCGAAGAAAAATTGATTCCTTTAACATAATTTTTTATTTAAAATAAATAAATATTTATTTATTTTAACAATATGCACTATTAAGTGGCATGGTGAAACTAATTATAAATATAACCATGTGTATATCAATAGACTAGAGAATTTTAGGCACATTGTCTGCATGCATGGTTAGGGAATCCTTGTACTATAAAAATGTAGCCTAGAATTTCTCAGAAATGTTTAAAAAATTTCATGGAAAATTTTAAAAAAGTAAAACCTAATAAACAAAATTGTATTCCTGAAAGTGGAATTTTAGGTGTCATATTACATCACTTATAGAGATTTTACCTGGGACGGATGACATCCCTATATATCTCTTAATTTATTTAGTAAGTCTTAAATTTATTTCTATACATTATTTTCACATCTAAAAAAACAATCAAAATTGATAAAATAATTTCCATATTTGAATCCACATAAGAACTAATTATATTTCCTTAGAAACACAATTTGGGGCATAAAACTCTTCTCTTTATCCATGGCCTATGAAGCTGATTTCTTTTCTAAAATAGTCTTTTTTTTCATACCCATGTTCTAATTGGTTATTTACATAATGAAATACATCTAAAAATAATATTATATTACTTTTTTATTTTTTATACTATTATATACAATCATGATCATCTATATTTTCTAATTTTATATTCCCATACGCAAGATGACACTAGACCCTTTTCATCTGTTTGTCTTCCTATTTTTTATAATATAGTATCATTAAATGATATAAAATATTGAAAATTCCATTTATATCCATTGAAACTGTAGGAATTTTTAACGTTTCATTAAAATTATTATTTAATTTTTTTTATTTTTTTTATCCTAATAACCCATTAAACCTGAATTATGTTCTCACTATTTCATTTTTGGTCAAAACCATGATAAATACACCTTAGGATAATATATTTTACTCTGTAAATCCTAATATGTATCTTAAATATTTTCATTATTATTTTTCAATATAAGGGAAGGTAGACTCTTTCACGAGGAGGTTGTTTGAGGGAAAATGAGTTCATTGATTCAAGTGGATAATCACTATCTCATTTTTTTATTTTTATTTATTTTCATGGAATCTTTGTTAACATCCATTACATGAATTGATATAGAAAATATAAGTAATTTTTTTATAAAAAGAATATATTTTTGGTAATTACATGGTAAACCTCACTTCAAGACATATATATAAAATTGAAAACTCTTTACTTTATAAGGTAATTAATTTTATATAACTATCTTTCATTGAGATTTCATAGGGTATGTGCTGATTTTTTCACCTTAGTGGATAATGTATGGAATTTATTTCTCAAGGGTTTAGTGTATCTCATAATATCCCATTTTATAAGAAGCACTTTAAATTTTATTGAGTAAGTTTTATCCCATTGAGTGAATTATGAGGATATATTTCATTATTTTCTTCGAGAAAGAAACTATATTATCTATGGGGGAGTGATATTTTTATTAAAACACATTGATTGAGATTTCATGATTATATTTTAACAATATAAAATCATTTTCAAGGAAAAAAATAAAAAATAGGTTTTATTAACCATCATAGACCATTTAATATTACTGTCAAGTCTTAAATATCAATACTATATTCCAATTCCTAAATAGTATAGTTTTAATATTTTTAGAAAGTATAGAGTAATTATTAATTTTATTATCATTGGGCATGAAATTGACTAATTTTTATAGATTAAGGAATGTGATATTAAGGTTGGTCATGATGGCACCTGGATGTAGACTTTTTATTTTAGATGAATTCAAGTGGAAGATAAATTATTTTTGAAAATTGAGTTTTTAAATGAAGCATGATATTTAAGTTATAAAATAATCGAATAAATCTTGAACATGTGACTGTATTATTTTGACATAACAGAGTTTATATCTATTTTTTCTATATTTTAGCGACATTTAAAAAGATTAAGTGTGTAAGATTTGATGCATGTGTATTTTAATAACATTTTTATACATTTCTATATTAGTTTTAATTATCTTAATTTATATCTTTTAGGAATATAATTTATTTGTATAAATTTCCTATAATTTATGTATTTTTATAATTCGTGGTTAATTTAATTTTAATATTAGTCATTGTTATTCATTAATATGGGTATTATAAATATTATCCATAATAATTATACTAATAATTTTATTATAGTAAATATAACTAATGTCAGTATTGTTGTTTTTATTATTATATATATGTAATAATGTTTCAATTAGTGGTGGTTTTCCTAGTGGAATTATGTTGTAAATTACATTATTAAGTGGTTATTTTAGGATTCATGTATCTGGTACATCAGGGGATCATCCCCAAACTATGATGAATTTAGGGATCATTTACCATGGTTATAAATTAATCTAAAAGATTTGGAGGGTCACACATGGCCTTATTTTTTCCTATTATTTAAATTATTTATTTATTTATATAATTTTTCATTAATTTATAGTTTTTTTCATTAAAAACACTTGGATATGGGAAATTAGTGCATACCCCATGTTTTGTTCATATTTAGTACAAAATTTGTGGGCTAATCATGCAATGGCCTATCACACTTTAGAGATATGGAAATTGTTAGTGCATGAATTTCCAAAACATGGGGATTAAACTTATGGAACACCTCTTATCCTCCCAGTGTTATATTCATGATTGGAATATGGTTTAGTAAATAGTGTCACTCACCAAGATTCATTAAAAATAAGAATATATCATTTTTCATTGATCGAATTGACCCCTTTGGAAGTACCTTTCCTCTCATTTGACTCTCACATCCCATGGGTGCATCCCCTTTGTATTCCCTCTCCCTATTATATCGATTCAATGGGGTTTATCCGCGATTGGGGTTGATTATTTGAGGTAATATCATCCAAATACTCCCCCAACAATCTTTTACTTCTTCTCCTCTTTCCCTACAAAATCATAGAAACATAGAGTTTTTTATTTCTAAATTTTACATGGGGGGATTTTTGTTTTCAGGATTCTCTTGGTCTTCTAGAAATATTCTATCCATATTGATGTGGTAGTGTTTTACACTCTTTGCCACATCATTTTGTATTTTCTATTGACTTTTTTATATTAAAATGTTGTTTTTTATTATATAATTGATAATTATTGTGTTTTTGAACCTATTACGTAGAATAATCAGTTTTTAGTTTAAAACATGTGTTTTATTGTGGAATACTACCATATTAAATAATTCTTATATTAATTTAGTCTTAAAAATTAGACATTTATTTATTCATTCTTTTATTTTAATAATTTTTCATTCTAGTTAGTTTATTAATTCATTTATTAAATTAATTAATTCATTATTTTTTAAATAATAAATAAATTACACATTTTAGTGTTTGTATTTTAATAAGTTAATTAGTTTTGACAATTTAATCTTATTCAAATAATATTTTTATTCTTTAATTTAATTAGTTATTTAATTAATTGGTTAATAAATCTATGAAAGTAACAGTATTATTTTAATGTGTTTTAAATTATTAAACCCAAATAAATTCATTCTTTTAAATAAAGATTTATTAATTTTAATATTTAACTTTTATTCCATTTCGATTCTATTTAATTTAATTTATTAATTAGTTAATCATATTTTAGGTTTATTAGAATATTAATTTATTTAATCTGTTTTTTTTATTTGCAGGTACTCACGGTGGCACGTCACACTATTTCCATCACGCTGCCACCGGTCCCCCCCCCCACACCGTTTCACTCTCCTCTTCCTATCCACCATTTCATTTCTTCACCTGTCCTGTCGTTTCATCATGGTGACTATCTCACCATAAGCCCCATCCCACACATGGTGACTGTCTCACCATTTCAACCCCACACTTCACTGTCTCGCTGTTTTCTGACCTCTTCTGCCATCTCATCCACATAGCAGCAATAGACAGAAAAAAATTAAAAATCTCCATAGCAACTCATCAACACACCATTAGCACAAGACCAGATCAACACATCCAGCATCACAAAAATTCACAACACGCGACAACATAATAGCGCACAAACCAACAACAATAAAAATCAAGAATCCAACATACGAAAAATTGAAATAGAAGTATCTTTGAATTAATTTCAGGAAAGAACAAACAAAAATGGGATTTAGGTTACCAAAATTGGATTGGAGATCAATGTTCAGAAAATATGAAGCTTCTACCCCTACCTTCAGCGATGTTGTTCAGATCAGGATCTTGCGATCCCGAAAACAAATCCCTCAGCCTCAAATCACTGCACGCTTTCCCTTTTCATCTTCTTCACCTTATCACTCCTCTACCTTCATCGATACCCCTGAGCATTGTCTCTCACTCCTTGAACCACCGCACACCCTGCTGTGCACCACCGCCTCCTTCCCTACCTTGCGACGACTGACCTCGCCGAAAACCCCCTGCACCAAGACCGAGCTACAAGCCTTCTCCCCTGCCTCAAAGCTGAAGCCACCTGCTGTAGGGTCACCACAATTCCCTGGTGAAGTCGCACCATAAACTGAGAGCCCCGCCCCCTCTCTTCCATGCCAAACCATCCCCCTCTTCATTTCATTATTTTTTTTATTTTTTTTATATTTTATTTTATCATATAATACAATATATATATTATGTATTATATATCATATAATATACTATAATAATTATAGGTATATTAATAATAATATATAATCTTATATCATAATTGTAACACCCCAGGTAAATAAAGAATATGACATTTTCATATTTATCCATATTTTTTAATAAAAGTTTAATATTAATTTAAAGGGAATGCTATGCTCGATGGCGTACCCAATACGTAACAATGAGTTTCTTGCAAATCTTACGTTGCAATCTAATAATAAAATAATATTATTTTAAATGGTAGTTAACGCCTAGCCATTGTAATGGCGGGAATGAACAGAACTAACTACAAAATTATTGTATATTTTTGTCAAATATTTTTACTTTTATCCAATAAATTTTAGAGGCTTAAAATGAAAATGAATCCAATTTTAAGCGTAAATGTTCTAATATTCTTTAAAAGGTCGATTAACCGCCTTTTGAGGGTGAACCCTTTTTAAATCCACTTTATGACAATTTTATATGTTATATTTGACCAAATAAAATTCATTTTTAGAATCAGGACATCAAAATTTACTTTGTATAAATTTTTGGTATTATTTCGATAAAGTTAATTTTTTAATGAATAGTGTAAATGTTGTATTTTAATTCAAAACCTCCTTTTATTTTAACTTATTTATATGGTCTGATTATATTTTTAATTGGTTTTAATTTGTCATAAAAATTTATTTTTACCATTTAATCCAATGGTGGTCATTGGAATTAATTTCACATTGAAATTGGACTTAAACTATTGTCAATATTTTAATAGATATTGTTTCTTAAAAACATGCTATTTGTTTTGACAACGGGAAGTAATTATTAAATTAATTAATTCAAATTATATGTTTTGAGTTTTTTAAAAAAGAAATCATTTTTGAATTCTGAATATCAAATATATCTTAGGGTAAATTTTTGGTATTTTTCTGAAAAATATCAATTTTTGATGAATAGTGAAACCACTAAGTGGTAGTTAAAAAACTGATTTTCCTTTTAAATGAAAATTTACCACTTATGTGATTTTATTTTCAAAAATCCAAAATATATGGTTGTCATTAGCAAGTAAAATTTGGTTCAATGGTATGAAAATAATTTTTTGGTGAATAGTAACTTTTAAGTTTTATTAATCGCGATTAAAGGTAATTAGTGTAATTTAAGGTAAAAATAATGTTATAATAATATGAAATTACCTTGAACCATGTACTACCCTTATTGGATGAGCCACGGAAGACCAAGACAATCCCTGGGTCAACATGGAGACCCCATGGAGCCACATGGGTAAGAAAATGACATTAATAACTTTTTTTTTAAAGTTAAAATAAAAATGTCACAAACATGTATTGTTTTACTAAAACAATTTTTACATGGGGTTACACAAGTCATATTTTTAAATATAAATATTCATTGGAAATATAAATATCTTTCCTACATATTAGTATTTTTCTATAATTTTTAGACACTATATAAATTAATTAATTTATGACACCATGATGATGCAGCGATTCCCTCATTAATGAACGATTTAAATAAAATAAAAATATAATGTAAAATATAAGACATACACTTGTCAAAACCCTATTGGATGGGTGTATTTCTAACCCTTATCACCTTATCCTAGAAATATATAATTTTGGGACTTTGACATCTGAAAATAATTTTATAATAAAGTTACATTTTATAACATTCCAAGAGTACCCATCTTCCCTCTTATAAAAGGCCCCCACCTCTACCACCTTACGCACACCTCTCAAACAATTGGATCGGCCAAACACTGCTAATTGTATCTCTCCACATCCCTATTTTCATCCTATAAGCCTTTCCTTAGACCTAAATCTCTTCAAGAAACCCTTTTGGTTCAAACCAAGAGGAGTTACCCGATTTAAAGGTAATGCTTTCTCTTATGTTCTTTGGTGATATTTTGCTTCTCAAACCCCCTAAAATCTTTTTATTAATTTATTTTATAAAAAAATAGTATCTTTAATATAATATGATGTTTTTATGACAATGATTCAAGCTACACTTACACACACCTCCATCTAATTTTTAGAGAACATACTTTTTTCGTGGATGGCGAATTACTACCTCACAAAACGATGAATGTTCTATCTTCTCCTACCACCTCTAACGGTGGACATTATGATGGAACTATAATATTTATAATATATATTATATTATATTACTCTATATTCTTCTGTATTTTATATTTAATGGATATATTTATGCTTTGCATGTTGGGAAAATGTGATAATTTAATTTGAGGAAGTGTGGACTACCGCCCCCTCAAGTGATGTGACTCGTTCATGCAATACATGGAATGTATAAAGAATGAAATTTATGAAATTATGTGACCTATATTATATATATTATATTATAATTTAATTATAATATACCTTTATATCAATATGATTTCATTCCATTAAATATGAAATAGAAATGAATGTAGCGTTGATGCGTACGTACGGCTTACCGTCTCCATGAATGGTGCATTTCATTTCTTACCTCTAAATGTTATGTAATATTATAAATGTTTTTATATACTGGATATATATAATATACATGATATCTAAATCATGAATATAATTATGGATTTAATGGATATTTTATCACATGAACAACTTATAATTATATTAAGTTTATTTTTGACTCAAGTACCAATGATCGACAAAACGACCGTTATAAACTTAAATAATTAAATAATTTTCATAAAATGGTAATAAATGATATAAAGGGAATAATGAACTTAAAAAAATTTCTTATGAAATTATAAATTAACTCTAGTTTATTATTCAAGAGATTAAATAACGATTGAGTCAAGTCGTACACAAGGTACGGGATCCTACCTCTCTCTTTCTTTTTAAGTACTCTCTTTTATGTCACTTACTTTAAGCTCCTCTTTCTTATGTCGGGGATATTATTTTATATTACTATTTCTATAAATTTTATGTTAATATGATAAGAGAACCTATTTGATCTTGTCAATCCTTTTTTTTTGAAGTTTCAAGTGGCGTCGTTAGGCTGCCGAGTTTTCGTAAGGGATTTTTCATCTCACTTTTATTCCCATGAGATTCATGCTACATTTTCCACTATTTCTTTTTTTGTGGTGTGTTTACTACACATTATTGTATTCATTGTGTAATTTACTTTAATTTATGGGTATTTACATCTTCGTTTTATGACCCTTCTTCCATGGGGTGTACGTTTCGAAAGTTACCCAAATCGGTAAGGGAATCTTTCTCCCTCCTCCTTTTAAAAGATTTATTTTTTTTATGTCTTTTAATTTTCATATTATTATGTGGGGATATATTCTTCTATATCCTTATTGATGTAAATTTTAGTTCCAAGTTATGAGATACCATTTTCTCTCTCCCAAAATAATTTTATGAATTTTAATGTGATGTCTTTAGGCTGTCAAATTTTTGCAAAGGAACAACTTAACTCAATTTCATTTTTTTGGGTTAAACTTGTACTCCTTGAATATGTAATTCTATGAATATTTGTGAATGCCTCTAATTGTTTTACAATTAATATCCACTTATATTGGGTGTATTTATGTTTTTCACACATAATTATGTAATTGATTTGTCCTTAATCTATGGATACCATCTTTGTATGGGACTTCGTCTCAATCTCCTTTCATTGAGGCATATTTTGTTTTATACAGTAATTTATTTTATACAGTGTATAAACCCCTTTGAATTTTACTTTTATTCAAAAGGAATCTTTTTTATATGAAGCGTTTATTAAACGACAAAAGGGAATGTTTTTGTTGTACGTATGCGGCGACAACAACTTCTCCGCCATCATGACCATTATTTGAGTTTCAGCTTCCTCTACAAGCCATAACTTTTTTTAAATGAAAAATAAATACCATGTTTAAATTTTTTATTGAAAATTGTTTTGATAATGTTTTTATTATATTAATATGTTATTGTGATTTAAATATGGAAATTTTATGTTTCCTTTTTGCATGTTTAATGTGATACGATTATGTTATGGTTCTTGGGAATTGTTTATGAAGATGGGTTGTTCTGTGATAAACTAATGGCGGGTGAGCCCGATATAGCTCTCCAATGCATTGGGTAATGTGAAGGAGTTAATCTCTAAAGTTTCTCAAAATATATTTAGGGAATACATTGTGATGGGTATTCCAAACAAAACCATGAGGGTTACTCCCTATGTAAGAATGTTATGAATGCCTCAAGTCACCTTTACGTATTATGATTTATATGAGTTATTCATAAATCTTATGATTTAATGAGGTATGTTAAAGTGATTATGTTTTTATGAGTAAAGTATTCTTTCATTGATTCTTATGTATACATGGACTAGTGTTTTCTTTCTGTATTTTTATAACCCTTACTGAGCTTTTTATGCTAATCCCAAGTTTTGAAATGTTTTTCACAAGACATAAAATGGATTTGGGTTAAGGATGGGATCAAGGAAATGTCTTGATATCTAAAACAAGGATCTAGACATGACTCTTTTGTTCAAGAGTTTTTATTTCGTGAAAAAAATGGAAACTGGGTAGGAGTGTCTACTTCGTAATCTTTTGAGATGTAATAGTTATGTCCTAATTCTCTAAAAATCTAAACCTGAAAAGATCCTCAATGTGAATTATTCATTTAATTCATTATTATGTAATGTTTTAAGGTCGGGTCCTTAGAATAATAACTAATCTTATTAAATGAATTTAATAGCCATTAAGAATGTATTAGTAATTATAATATTAGATATTATAATATACATAATTCTTTATAAGTTTTTTCATTTATTTTAAGTCGTGATATAATATATGGTAGTTTCATTTTATTTGACTCGCGTTCATTTCTTTGTGTAGGGGGAGCTACTGGTAGAAGCAGGGATAAAGAAGTAGTTCATGGGAAGGTACGAGAACATTAGTGAGTTCGTTGTAGGGGAATTGAGTACACTCACAGGGAGTTCGCTCGAGAGATGGTGACGAGCACACTCAAAGACACGCCACATGGATTGACACTGCATGTTAGTTTAGTTTTCTATTTTTGTCTCTAAATAAGAGGACACACAACTCTTATCTTCGAGCTAGGGGGCCAATAGCAGGGGATGGAATAAGGACCGGGGGGAAGGGCATCATTCCACGGCAGGATGAGGAGACTCCATCCCAATTCACACATCCATTTCATCCACATCTCATAGACAATGATCGTCTTTGACCTAGAGATGGGACCTGCTCCTCCATTATCCTCTTCACCCCTGTTACTCTGTTCTTGTTTTGATTTCAATTGTGTCTGTAAATACATGTGTTCTTTTTAGTTAATTGAATTGTGATGTTAGTTATGTTTTATTTATTATGATGTTCATTCATCCTCACTTCGTATTGTGATCTCGAATATCCAGAAATTGAGATCTAACTTTCAGGGCTAGATTGAGTGTATGAAACCAAACATGATCTTAAGATTCACAAATCAACGCGATCACGTTATTTTTATTTGCCTTGTTAGATCGTGTCTACGAGTTAGATTAACCTAGAGCATGATCTTGCGTAGGAATATTTTCCACCTTCTTATTTAATTTCTTCTCCCCTTCCTATCTTTATTTCTCGAACTGAGAGTCATGATTGGTTTTGCGATGTGATGACCTTAATGGAATCATTCTGGTTTGTGAGAATTTATTTGCATAATGATTTTTGATAAGTGAATCACCTTGAAGTTCGGAGGAACGCTTGAGTGTTGAAGAAATTAGATGCTTGAGTGTTTAATTTCTAGGTGATACTAGTGTGTGATTTGAGATATCAATCATGCGTTGTGAGAATTTGAGAATTGTTGATCAATTTCATAATTAGATCTAGGAAAGCGAGTAGGGGGTGGATTAACCCAGGTCCGGCCTTGTTCTCACTGAATTTATTCTTCTGTGTCTTGATGTTAGTTGTTTGTCCTGGTTATGTCCTGTGTATCTACGTTTTTTCACTTTTTCATCACTGTTTCCCACTCCACTATGCTCTTTAGCACTGATTAGTGTTTCCGTATGAGTGTGTTTCTATGTTTTCAAAGTTTTTAAAAATAGAAAAAAATATTTTTGGAATGACCACTTAGGCTCTCGACACTACTTCCTTGAGAGTGACCCTGAGGTTAGCCACTATTCTATATCTTGGGTCTTTTTAAATGTAAACTTGACTATCCTCGTGACAAGGACGTTCCATCAAATTTTGGCGCCGTTGTCGGGGTGGAAACGAGTGTCTCTGTGATTTTTAAAATTTTTATTTTATTTTAAAACACAAAGAAAAACATATAAAAAAACAAAAAAAAACAAAAAAAACAACACACACATAGTTATGAACTCTACCGATTCTGATATAGTGTCGCCATTTACCCCGGTTCAAGAGCTCGAGGAGGCTATTTCTAAGTTCCAATGTTGGATGCATGAAAGACAGCATCAAGACGTTACTGATGAGGAGGCAATTTATTCTCATGAGATCATGTAGTTGATTCAACAAGCCATGGATAAGGTCAAAGGATACCAAGAAGAAAATGAAGTACCACCACCTCCCATTGAAGCCCAACATTCTGGAAAACAGTTGAGAAAGAAAGAGAAAAGAAACAGATGAAAGAAAAGGTTGGATTTTCCCTACTTTGATATGGATTTGTTCCTGGAGTCAATGCTGTAAATTCTAGAACCAATTTCTGAGGATGTTTTCAATGGTTGGCAGGAGATGTAACTTTCAATGATTCATGATGTCGGGCATTTCTTTGATAATAATCTTTTCTCTAATTCCATTCTAATGATTTTACTTGTAATAACTATTTTAATGACTTCTCAGTGCTTCAATAGGTGAATCCAGCACATGACATTATATCACTCTCCTTGGAAGATTCAGCAAGTGAGGTGGTGTGTTTTAAAGAAAGGTTGGAGGAGGTTGACTTCCTCGCTCTTACCCTGAACCCTCTCTGAGGATCACTATTTCATCACGAGGAGGAACAAACATCATTGATAAAGGGAGTTGACAAGTTTATGGAAGAAACTATATTTTTATTCAACTTTGATTACATTGAAGCTGATTTTAATTATGTCGCCCCTTGTGAAAGTTTTGAATATGCATCTCATTTTTCTGATTTCCTGGAGAGTGAGGAATTTGTGGTTGTTTTTGTTTAAGAGTTAGTGGAACTTCCAATTCTAGATGTCACATCCAGTTTGGGAGTTATTTTTGAAGTTGAATTATTGGATTTGTGCACTAGAACAAAAGAGGATGATGACACAATAATTTTTTTCCATGAGAAAATGTTTTATTGGATTCAACCTAAATACAAGTCACATCCAAGTTTTCCAACATTTCCAACATTACATCTTTTTCACACTCAATATCAAGTAGAAGAAGTAAGGAAGTACCCCTATATCCTGTTTCCCCCCCACCATTCAACATGAAGTACTTCACTACCCATGAGGGGAATTTGGTTGAAGTTGCACATGGGGTAATCCAAAGATTTCAAGTGACTAAGGTGGGAAGGAATCACACATGTTGGTTCTTGAGCCAGAATCCAAATCCCCCATCCTACTGGGGTGGATCAGAGGACTGTCCAGTTGTGGAAATTCAAACTACAGCACCCCCTGGGGGGTTATCCCAGGATTATCCTCTTTAATTTCCTGCTTTAATTACTTATTGCATGCTATTTTTTTAAAACTGAGTTTTTTTAGACAAAAAACAGGAAGTGGATTCCACGTGGCTTTCATCAAAGTCTCAGGGGGCTAGATCACTGGATTAATTGAATAAACTCCATAACTCCTACTTTGGATCTTCTTTTTATTTGAACTTAAAATCTGAAACACTAATGTCAAACTGTTTCATCATGTAGGTTCCAGACTAGAGCATCCATAGTTCATGCACAAAGAAATTAAAGGGAGACATTTAAAAAAATGAATTAAGGCTTCCGTTCAGGGAAGTAATGTTTTAAGTGTACAATTTGTTTCAATCTGCTCATTCATTTTGTGTGCTGGTGTGAATTAATTATGGGGGAGCCCCCTAATTTTTGAAAAATGTATGTTCTTTCTTTCATGGGTGATTAGCTTCTAGTATCTAAAGAGTGGAAAAATTATATTGAGCTGATTTCTGAAACATGCTTACACCCATTTCTTTCAATTTCATTATGTTGCTTCTGCATGTCATTGTTAATCATGATACTATTTGAAGTACATTGATATAATCTTTTTTTTCTCTTTTAAAATTTAAAAGCATAAACATCATAGGAATATAAATTTACTTGGTTTCTGGTGATAGATGGTGGGGTTGGTTTCTTTTGTTTTTGTTTTTATTTTCTTTTACTTTTGGTGTGGAAAAGAAAATTTTTGAACCTCATTGCTACCGTTCCATATCCTATTTAAGTTAAACTATCCATCAATCATGAACATCAACTGTCTCCCACTATGAGACTCAACATTGGGGACAATGTTGGGTTTTATGTGCGGGGGATTTAGAGGGGTCAATCTAGTGTAATTTCAAATTCCCCCTTCATGAACATGTGGTTGTTTAAACAAAATGTTCAAAAAAAATTCAAAAAATGGTTCAAAATTCCTTCTAATTTTTTTCAAATTTGTTCATCACTTGATAGTCATTGGAGGTTCAATGGTACTTCAATTATGTCTTGTTTAGTGGATAACAGTTCTCTAGATGTTGAGAGTGGCACTGAGTCAGAAACTGATAAGAATGAATGATTCCTGAGTGCAATTGTTCACTGTCTCTGTGGATCTGTTTGTTTTGGAACTGAGGATGAGATTATGACCGGATAGGTTTTAAGGGATGAGGATCACGACATGGAATAACTTGATGTTATCACTGGAACCCATGGGACTCACATTTTTTTATATAATATTCAATCACTTTATGAAGTGAATTTGAATGATTATTAATTAATTCATTTGTAACTGGAGTAAAATGGGAAAATGGGATCCCATGGTGAGTATCTAAGACAATGTGCATTGGGTGAATTTTTGTGAATAAATAAAGCCAATTTCAATTTTAATAAGTGATATATATAGTGATCTGCACTTGGAATATTGCTGGAAATGATTAAAATAAATTGCACTTGTCAAAAATGAACTCATTAAGGTGAGGGGAATTTTGAACCCATTTGAAGAAGGGAGAAATTGACTTGGTTAATTTTCATTTGAGTTGAGTAAATAAAGTGATAAATTAATTGAATTTAATTTCTGGACCCTGGAGGAAGTGAGAATGGAAGGTTCCCTTGGTTATGTTTTGAGTTCCACTTCATCTAACCTGTCCAAACTCCTTGAATTAGAACATGAATTGGAAGGTTAAGTAGGATAGTTAATGAGTACAAGTAGGAGGCATGACTTATTTTACAAAGTACAAATTTGTGATGCTATTGATTTCCAATGGGTTTTGAAGCTAAGCAGGACATCATTTTTGAACACCATTGGATAGCCTGGCCCATTGTTTGGTCCTGCTCCTCTTGATTTTTTAGTTCAATCATGCACTTTTTGAACTAAAACTCACAAATCATATTTCTGTTTTAAAGATAAATTCATGTATTTGTTTGAGGGAAAAAAAGTTTTATGTGTGGGTTAGTTTGATTTGGCAGTGTTTTAACACTCTTTTCCACATCTTTTTTGTATTTTATATTGACTTTTTTATATTAAAATGTTTTTCTAATTAAATAATTGATAATTTTTGTGTTTTTGAACTTGCTGTGTAGAATAATCAGTTTTTAGTTTAAAACATTCATTTTAATGTGAATTAGTGTCATTTTAAATAATTCTTATATTAATTTGGTCTTTTGAATTAGAATTTTTTATTATTCATTGTTTTATTTTTATAAATTTTCATTCTAGTTAGTTTATTAATTCATTTATTAAATTCATTAATTCTTTACATTAAAATTGTAAATAAATAACTCATTTTGGTGTTAGTATTTTAATAAGTTAATTAGTTTTGACAATTTAATCTTATTCAATTAATATTTTTATTCTTTAATTTAATAAGTTCATTAATTAATTGGTTAATCAATCTAAGCAAGTAACATTCTTATTTTAATGCATTTTAAATTATTAAACCCAAATAAATTCATTCTATTAAATAAAGTTTTATTAATTATATTACTTAACTTTTTATTTCAGTTCCATTCTATTTAATTTAATTTATTAATTGATTAATCTTATTTTAGGTTTATTAAATAATTAATTTATTTAATCAATTATTTTTAATTAGCAGGTACTCACGGTGGCACGTCACATTGTTTCCATCATGGTGCCACCGGTCCCCCCCCCCCCACACACACACACACAAACACTGTTTCACTCTCCTCTTCCGAGCCAGCATTTCATTTCTTCACCTGTCACACCATTTCATCATGGTGACTATCTCACCGTAACCCCCATCCCACACACGGTGACTGTCTCACCATTTCAACCCGACACTTCACTATCTCACAATTTTCCTCCCACTTCTCCCATCTCATCCACACAGCAGCAACACACATAAAAAATGTCAGGACCCGTGTCGTGACTACCCCAAGCCCGCCTTCTATAGGCTAGGGGCTGGCGACTAGAACCAAGGTGTAATTTCCGGTAAAAAGGGAAGGCATTGCATATGTAAAGTAAACAAACATCATAGAGCAAGAAAGAAAAATAAGTAAACACTAAGTAAAAAATGAGTACAACAGTAAGTGCGGAAAAGTAAGTGGGCAGTATACAAACCCAAACTGAAAGTAAAGTACAACTGGAAAGGGAAAACAGCAACTGTAAAGTAGATCTGCAGCATCGAGCCGTCCACTAGAAATCCCACCTGAACGGTGAGTACAGATAGCCTCCACTTCTCCTCGGGTCCAGCCGACTGCTCCGAGTACGTCCCACCAAGTGGTCCACCTCCAGGTACCGTCCTACTCCGCAAGCCTCAACCACGATCAGCATTGTCCGTCGTCTGAAACCAACACAATGTAGTGCGGGCTTAGCCTGTTCAGGGGTGAGTATAAGCTACTCAGTATAGACCCCGAGACCCCCGAAGGTCTCCCAGAAACCACAAAGGATAAACCACAAAGGAAAGATGCAATCCTGAAGTAACATCCGACACTTCTTAGGTATATGCCCATACATATACCTAGGTCATAAATTCCATCTCGCTCCAACATCCGAGCCCAAGTACATCCCAGTCCACAAAGGAAATAAAAACGTAAATCCACACAGGATATCAAAACACAATCCACATAGGAAAGCAAAACAGGATTCAGCTCACACAGGTATACTTCTTCATATGACGATAGAGATGATCAGATATTTCCACTGATTCATCTAAGCCATCAGACCCACAAAGGATCGATAGGTACTAACCCCCACAATGACCCACATAGGATCTAACCCACAAAGGACAGATAGGTAACTAACCCCCGAAAAGACCCACACAGGATCAGACCCACACAGGATCTGTAGGCGTTGGCTCACACAGAACCGCTGAGCGCGGACCCACACAGGATCGGACCCACACAGGATCGGTATCACTGATCCATGTAGGATCTCTGAGTGCTGTATTCGTCGCCGTCGAATCCACTGTGAATCTCTGTACAGTCATCGTCGTCACAGTCACAGCCAGCACTAGGGTTCCTGCACACAGCAAGCTCGTTCGAGAGGGTCCGCTCCACGAGCCGAGAGGTTGGTACATCAACTGACACAAAGTCCGGAGTTGATGTATCCAAAAGTTTCGTATCGTCAACAGGAACTCAACGTCGCAGACGGAACGTCAACCGGATGCCCGGTCTGAGAGTTATTGGCTTTTCTGTTCCAGGGGTCAGGTTGGTTTTTAATGCAAAACCAACCCGACCGTACTCCACCTACGTCCAAACCTCGGGCGGAGTAAGCCAAAAGATCCTTCTCACTTATAGGAATCCAAAAAAAATTGACGGCACATCGGTCGGACGTCCGAAGCTCATGTAATGAGTGTTTCCACTCCGAGGGCCCGGTTGGATTCGTGTACGAACCAACCCGGCCGAACCCAAAGTTCTCCGAAACCCTGAGTGTGATATGTTAAAACTATAGTCTCGATCCAAGGATCACATCGCCGCTGACAGTGCGTCGATCGGAGGTCCGTAGATCAAGATATGGGCAAAAGACCGAAGAGGGTCTGAAAACGGGGTTTCGGGCCCGGACCGACCCGGCCTGAGACCCACTAGGTTGGCCCGAACCGGGTCGGCCCAGCTGGGCGTGGCCCGGCCCGGCGGCCCAGCACACAGCGCTAGGTGGCTCGGTTGAACGGCTCAGCCATTCGGTTAGCGGGTGGGGGCTCGGCCCCCCGTGGTTTGTAACCGCGGCCCCCCTTAATGGGGGTCGCTCAGCTGGCCGGCTGGGGGTTTGAACCCCCAGCTTTTCCTTGTCCGGTCATCCCACCCTGGCCGGCTGGTTTCAGCCGCCATGGGAACGGTGACGGCTGGTCCCCTCCCTGCTCCGACACCGGTGGCCCGGTTTCCGGCCGCCGGTTCCCACGCTCCGTTGCGGCCCGGTATCGGCCACGACCTTCATTCATCCGGTGCGGCGCGATGGCGCTGCACCCCTCCGCCGCGGCCCCGCTTCGGTCGTAGTGCTTTTGCGGTTCTCCGGCACAGCGCGACGGTGTCATGACTTGGTTCAATTTCACAGCACGGCGCGACGGCGCCACGCATTCCATTCCGCAAGATCTCGCGCGGTGTGACGGCACCACGTCACTTCCCTTCGTACCGCAACAACAAGAAAATAATAAGGGATGGGGGTCGGCCGTGTTTGTGCGGTCCGGCCCCCTCCTATAAATCGATATCATGTGGTCCAAATATACGTGGATAAAGAATGGAGTAAATCAGGGAAAAAAATCACATAAACCCTTACCTCGAGCGTAGATTGAACGGAAGTTCGTCGAATGAGGATTTGTCGTGGAATATCAGTCACGGAAAGAGACGTCGTGGAAGAAGACGTCCTCGGCGTCGCGGTATACGGCGCTGCATAGTCGGTTTCCGAGGACTCGACGTTCTTCATCGTAGATCGATGTGTTCTTCGCGTTCTTCATTGAAGATGAAGAAGTTCCTCAAGTTCCTTAGCCCTTTTCTCCCAAAGACTCCAGAACAAGAATCCAACCCTTAATAAAATAAGCCCACACTTATTTTATTAACTTGACATTAGTTTGAAATTCAAACACTCGCATTAAACTCACTTCATTAATATCATAAGTTATTAAAACTTAAGTTATCAAATTTAATTGTGAGTTTAGGGAGTTAAGGAATGTGAAGGGGTGGGGTTCGTGTGGGCCCCACCACACTCATAACCTTCCATGGGAAGTTGGGTAGTCACCCAACATCCACCCAAAGCTTAAATCCACTTAGAGAAAATAAAAATTTTAGTAAAATTTTTATTTTAACTTCCACAATTTTTATCAACCTCTCTCGTGAAAACACAACTCTAGAAAAGGTGTTTCTAAAAAAATATCGGTGCTACGGATCCATCGGTGCCCTCAGAATTCAATTCCGAGCACCGGTTCAAGAGTTAGAAAAACCCGCTCGTTTGTTCACTGAACGTACCCGAGCCTAAGTTCGGAAAATGATTCCGGGCAGACCGGCCCTCAGAATCAAGTGCCGTCAGAAACTGCGTTCTTGTAAAATCCTAAAGAAAATTAAGAAAAATATTAGCTTGAATTTTACAGGTCTTTACATTACTACCACCTCAGGGCTTTACATCCCCGTAAAGATACATCATAAGCTAGTGAAACAAATGTGGGTACTGAGCACGCATCTGAGCCTCCCGCTCCCAAGTGCTCTCCTGGAGATTCCCGTGCTGCCATCTGATGCGCACTAGAGGAATCGACCGTCCACGTAGGACCCGCTCCCGTCGATCTTCGATCTCCACTGGGACCTCCGTAAAAGTCTCCCCATCATCAAAGTCCAGCTCCCCATGGTCAATGATATTCGACAGGTCGTACACGTATCTCCTCAGCTGAGATATGTGGAAGACGTCGTGCACCCGGTGAAACTGAGGTGGTAGAGCCAGGAGATAAGTTACCTCGCCAATCCTACTGAGGACCTGGAATGGTCCGATGAAGCGTGGAGACAACTTTCCGCCTCTGCCAAATCTCTTTAATCCACGTCGAGGTGAGACACGCAAGAAGACGTGGTCGCCATCCTCAAACTCTAGTGGTCTCCGCCTCCTATCAGCATAAGACTTCTGCCGGCTCTGAGCTGTCCTCATCCGCTCCCGGATGACCTGTACCTTCTCTATCGTGGCCTGGACCATCTTCGGTCCCACAAGTGCTGACTCCCCAGGGTCTATCCAGCACAAAGGAGATCTGAAAAGTCGGCCGTACAACGACTCGTATGGTTCCATTCCGATGGTGGAGTGGTAGTGCTTGTTATTCGCGAACTCCACCAAGGGTAGGTGGTCCTTCAAGCTACGACCAAAGTCGAGGACACATGCGCGGAGCATGTCCTCGAGAGTCTGTATGGTCCTCTCAGTCTGACCATCTGTATGAGGGTGAAAGGCAGTGCTCAGACGTAGCTGCATCCCGAACTCCTCCTACAACCCCTTCCAAAGCCGGGAAGTAAAGCGAGCATCTCGATCAGAGACGATATATGATGGCACACCATGAAGGCGCACAATATCCTAAACGTAAATTCATACCAAGCTCTCCACTGAGCCCTGCTCTATGATGGGTAAGAAGTGTGCCGACTTGGTGAGTCGGTCGACAACCACCCAAATGGATTTGTGACGTCTGGATGTGTGTGGAATTCCAGTCACGAAGTCCATAGATATCCCATCCCACATCCACTCCGGGACCTCCAAGGGCTGTACCAAGCCTGCTGGAACCTGGTGCTCTGCCTTCACCTACTGGCAGGTGAGGCATCGAGAAACGAACTCTACCACAACCTTCTTCATTCCCGGCCACTAGTGCTATCGTCTGAGATCCTGGTACATCTTCTCCACTCCAGGATGTACCGCCAAAGGAGAAGTGTGAAGCTCTCTCAGCACCTCCTCCTGTAAAGCAACTGGTACTAAGGTGCATCCTCTAAAAAGGACGTCGTTCTCTTTTCCAAAGGAGAAACCATCAGGTTCTTGTCCATAGGATATATGTGTACGCCGCGTCTCATAGTCAACGTCTCCACGCTGTGCCTCTCTGACCCGCTGCAGTAGTGGAAGGGTGACTGTGAGAGACTGGAGGAAGGCTCCTCCATCTCTATCCGTGAAGGATATCTGTAAAGAGGCTAGCTTCTCTTTCACCTCCTCAAGTAGTTGAATTCCCATCCTCCTGCTGAGAGCATCAAATACTATGTTCCCCTTCCCATGATTATAGACTATCTCAAAGTCATAGTCCTGGAGGAACTTGAGCCATCACCGCTGTCTCAGATTCAGGTCCTTCTGCGAGAAGATGTACCTAAGACTCTGATGGTCAGAATAGACTGTAAAGCGCTCGCCCATCAGATAGTGTCACTACATCTTTAGAGCGAAGACCACTGCTGCTAATTCCAGGTCATGAGTAGCGTAGTTCTACTCATGCTGCCTCAACTGACGTGATCCATAGGCGATCACGGTCCGCTCCTGCATCAGGACACATCCGAGTCCGATCCCTGATGCATAGCAGTAGACTACGTACCCTACTCCCTCCTCAGGAAACCTCAAGATATGGGCGCTGGTCATTCTCTGTCTCAGCTCCTGGAAGCTCTACTGACATCTGTCTGACCACACGATGGGTTGCCCCTTCCTCCTTAACGTTCTGCAAAGCTGCAAATACTTCTCCTTTTCTGAAAAGGGAAATCCGGTCTCATCCCCTGGATGAACCACGTTCCTTGCCTAATACAGTCAATCCCATCATGATTAGTTAATTCATGGAATGGATGATGTCGTAAGGCCTCGACACTGCTACCAAGAGATCCAACCATTACTCTCACCTCCAAGGTTTGAGTCACACTATTGGCATCAGTGTGTGGTCGCTGGGTCTCCTCCAGTAAGTATCTCGCAAGTGAGGGTCAACTCAATAGTTTTTAACCGGCACCTCATAGTATTAACAAACAAAAGACAAGAAATAAAACGTCACTATTGCAAGCGTCTTTTATTACTTCAAATCAAAGTACAAGGACACAAGGAAACATAAACAATGAAGATAGAGGCATAATGGAAAAAGGCCTTTATGCCTGGAGCTAGACCCGCACTTGTCCGCCTGCTTTTGGAGCTCCATGATTGTAAGCTTCAGCTGCCTGAAGCTGTGCTCTCCACTGAGGTCGGGGTGGACCTCCTGGTGGTGGTGGTGGTAGAGCATCAAAGTGTTTCCCACCACCTGCTGCTCGTCCATCTCCTCTTCCTTGTCCGCGTGCTCCCTGCGGACCGCCATGGTCGAACCTCTGCCTCTGCATAGGTGGTTCCTCAACCGTCTGCTGCTCCTCTGCATGGCGGGTCAGGCAGTCACGAGCCATGTGGCCCTGCCTTCCGCATGCATAGCATTGTATTCCACTTGTAAGACTGGTTCTGATGCGTGTGCCCCGAACCTCCGAGCCAGTATCTTGTGGTCGTTCACCCGATGGCCTGGCCCGCTTGGACCTCTGCGACATCTGTCTACTGCCGGCTGCAAAAGACTCCGCCATGTGACACCCTGCGGTAGGTCTCGCCGCTGGTGTAGACTCAGCAAGAAAGCTCTCAATGAGAAGATCTCGCTCCAGTACTCCTGCCTGAGTCGGAATGCTGAGGGAGATCAGCGATGCCCTGATCTTATGCCTCAATCCCTGCTCAAAGGTTCGGCCTGGAAAAATGGTTCTCGTACCATGTCTATCGAGTAGCGTGAGAGATCGGTAAATCTCGCCGAGTACTGGGCGACCGTCAAGCTTCCCTGTCGCAGCTGAAGAAGCTATTAGATGCGCACCGCACGGAGGGTGGCTGGGACGAACTCCGAGTGGAAGAGGATCTCAAAGTCTGTCCAGAGGAGATATGCCTCATCGTGCACCTGGAACATGAAGCTCCACCATCTGCCTGCTGTCGCGTGCACTAGGCTCGCTGCGAGGATCACCATGAGGTCTGCTGGTGTCCCCACTAACCTAAAAACTCTCACCACTGCCTCCAGCCAGTCCTCGGCTACCTGGGGGTCCGTCTCCCCACAGAACCTAGGCTATCGTTGGCGCTGGAACTCGTGCAGTGCACTAAGGTGACGTGCATCGTCAGCGGCTGGGGCTGGAAGCATCGGTGGCTCGGCGGGTAAAGGTACCGCCGGTGCCTCAACTGTAAAAGGGCTATGTACCGAGGCCTCCTCGCTCGGTGGGCTCTCGTCACGCTCAACTCTCGGAACCCTAGCTGGCTGCCGTCGTGGGGCCATCCTAAAAAGGCAACAGGTGCGCCACGGTCAGAACAGTATACCTGGTGTGCTGACACAAAGTAATCACAAAGAAAACTTGAATCACACATGCAATCAATGTTTTTGTGCATCAAGTAGGAAATCAGAAGTCAGGGTCCTGGTGTACGGATACGTCGGCCACCGCACCAACACTGGACTTCCTGGACTGATAACCACACCCAATACGCCTAACACTATTGCTTCACATAGAAAAATATCTGAGTCCAAAGTTCTGTGGTAGAACTGAACTCCTCTAATACCGATTTGTCATGACCCGTCCTCGGGGCCCGTGTCATGACTACCCCAAGACTGCCTTCCATAGGCCAGGGGCTGGCGACTAGCACCAAGGCATAATTCCCGGTAAAAAGGGAAGGCATTTACTTTTTAAAGTAAATAAACACCATAGAGAAAGCAAGTAGAAGAAGTAAATACTAAGTAAAAACTGAGTACAACAGTAAGTCCGAAAAAGTAAGTGGGCCAGTATACAAACACAAACTGAAAGTAATGTACAACTGGAACCGAAAAACAGCAACTGTAAAGTAGAGTCGCAGCGTCGAGCTGTCCACTGGAAATCCCACCTAAAGGGTGAGTACAGATAGCCTCCACTGCTCCTCGGGTCCAGCCGACCGCTCCGAGTATGTCCCGCCCAGTGGTCAACCTCCAGGTACCGTCTTGCTCCGCAAACCATAACCACGATCAGCGTTGTCTGTTGTCTGCAACCAACACAACGTAGTGCAGGCATAGCCCGTGCAGGGGTGAGTATAAGCAACTAAGTAAGGACCCCGAGACCCCCGAAGGTCTCCCAGAATACACAAAGGATAAAACACAAAGGAAATATGCAATCACGAAGTAACATCCGACACTGCTTAGGTATATGCCCATACATATACCTAAGTCATCAATTCCAGCTCACTCCAACCTCCGATCCCAAGTACATCCCAGTCCACATAGGAAAGAAAAACGTTAATCCACACAGGATAGCACAACACAATCCACATAGGAAAGAAAAACAGGATTCAGCTCAAATAGGTATACTTCTTCGTATGACGATAGAGATGATCAGATATTTCCACTGATTCATCTAAGCCATCAGGCCCACAAAGGATCGATAGGTACTAACCCCCGCAATGACCCACATAGGATTTGAACCACAAAGGATCGATAGGTAACTCACCCCCGCAAAGACCCACACAGGATCGGACCCACACTGGATCTGTAGGCGCTGGCTCACACATAACCGATGAGCGCTGACCCACACAGGATCGGTAGCACTGATCCACGTAGGATCACTGAGTTCTGTAGTCGTCATCGTCGAATCCACTGAGGATCTCTGTACAGTCATCGTCGTCACAATCACAGCCAGCACTAGGGTTCCTACACACAGTAAGATCATTCGGGAGGGTCCGCTCCACGAGCCGAGAGGCTGGTACATCAACTGACACAATGTCTGGAGTTTATGTATCCAAATTTTCTATATCGTCAACAGGAACTCAACGTCGCAGACGACGTGTCAATCGGACGCCCAGTCTGAGAGTTATTGGTTTTTCCCTTCCAGGGGCCCGGTTGGTTTTTAAGGAAAAACCAACACGACCGTACTCCACCTGCGTCCAAACCTCAGGTGGAGTAAGACAAAATATCCATCTCACTTAGAGGAATCCAAAAAAATCTACGGCACATCGATTTGACGTCCGGAGCTCAAGTTATGAGTGTTTTCGCTCTGAGGGCCCGGTTGGCTTCGTGTACGAACCAACCCGGACGAACCCAAAGTTCTCTGAAACCTTGAGTGTGATATGTCAAAACGACCGTCTTGATCCAAGGATCACATATCCGCTGACGGTGCATCGATCGTAGGTCCGTAGCTCAAGATATGGGAAAAAGACCAAAGACGGCCCGAAACCGAGTTTTGGGCCTGGACCGACCCGGCCCGAGACCCCCTGTGTCAGCCCGAACCGGGTCGACCAGGCCCGGGTCTGGGTCGTCCCGGCGGCCCAGCGCGCTGGTGCGCGGTGCCAGGTGGCTCGTCCAAATGGTCGAGTCGTTCGGTTAGCGGGGGGGGGGGCGCTACACCCCACGGTTTGTAACCGCGACCCCCCTTAATGGGGGGGCTGCTCAGTTGGCCGGCCGAGGGTTTGAACCCCCGGCTTTTCCTTGTCCGGCCGGCCCACCCCGGTCGGCCGGTTTCAGCCGCCACGGGACCGGTGACGGCCGGTCCCCTCCCTGCACCGACACCGGCGGCCCGGTTTCCGGCCACCGGTTCCCACACACCGCCGCAGCCCGGTACTTGTCGCGGCCTTCATTCATCCTGTGTGGCGCGACGGCGCCGCACCCCTCCGCCGCGGCCCCACTTCGGCCGCGGTGCTTTTACGGTTCTCCGGCGCTGCGCGACGGCGCCGCGACTTGGTTCAATTTCATGGCGCAGCGCGACAGTGCCGCACATTCCTTGCCGCAAGATCCCGCGCGGTGCGACTGCACGGCGTCACTTCCCTTCGTACCACAACAACAAGAAAATAATAAGGGAGGGGGGTTGGCAGTGTTTGTGCGGTCCGCCCTCCTCCTGTAAATCGATAGCATGCGGTCCAAATATATGTGGATAAAGAACGAAGTAAATCACGAAAATAAAATCACATAAACCCCTACCTTGAGCGTAGCTTGAACGGAGGTTCCTCGAATGAGTATTCGTCGTGGAATATCCATCGCGGAAAAAGATGTCGCAGAAGAATATGTCATTGGTGTCGCGGTATATGGCGTCGCGTAGTCGGTTTCCGAGAACTCAGCGTTCTTCGTCGGAGATCAATGTGTTCTTCGCGTTCTTCGTCGAAGATGAAGAAGTTCCTCAAGTTCCTTAGCCCTTTTCTCCCAAAGACTCCACAATAAGAATCCAACCCTTAATAAAATAATCCCACGCTTATTTTATTAACTTGACATTAGTTTGAAATTCAAACACTCACATTAACCTCACTTCATTAATATCATAAGTTATTAAAACGTAAGTTATCAAATTTATTTGTGAGTTGAGGGAGTTAAGGAATGTGAAGGGGTGGGGTTCTTGTGAGCCCCACCACCCTCATAACCTTCCATGGGAAGTTGGGTAGTTACCCAACTTCCACCCAAATCTTAAATCCATTTAGAGAAAATAAAAATTGTAGTTAAATTTTTATTTTAACTTCCACAATTTTTATCAACCTCTCTCGTGAAAACGCAACTCCAGAAAAGGTGCTTCTAAGCAAATATCGGCGTGGCAGATCCATCGGTGCCCTCAGAATTCAATTCCGAGCACCGGTTCATGAGTTAGAAAAACCCGCTCATTCGTTCACTGAACGTACCCAATCCAAACTTCGGAAAATGATTTCGGGCACACCAGGCCTCAGAATCAAGTGCCGTCAGAAACTGCGTTCTTGCAAAATCCCAAAGAAAATTAAGAAAAAAATTCCCTTGAATTTTACGGGTCTTTACAAAAAAATTAAAAATATCCACATCACCTCATCAACACACCATTAGCACAACACCAGATCAACACACTCAGCTGCACAACAATTTAGAACATGCCACAACATACCAGCGCACAAACCAAAAGCAATAAAAATCAAGAATCAAGCATACAAAAAATTGAAATAGAAGTATCTTCGAATTAATTTCATGCAAGAACAAACACAAAGGGGATTTAGGTTACCAAAATTGGATTAGAGATCAAAGTTAGGAAAAGGGCTGATATAATTATATTGTGATGATAAAATTATTATTCTCATCAAAATTTACATGTCATGGGAACCCATGGGGTCCTATGGGAAGTCTAGGTAAAAATATTGCATTGGTTTAATATCATGCTCTGGCTAGTGGCCTAAAGAATTAATGATCTCTTCTTGGAGTATTTTCCCTTAGTCTAGACCATGTAGGGTGAAACCAACTGTCATGGTAGGATTTTGATATTCAATGTTGGTTGATATCGGTAGTATGATATTCGTTTCCTATATTATGCACATAGATCTTAACTATCCCATGATTATTCTAATTATATTTCTTCTCTTTCGAAAGGCTCATGATGTCATTTTAAAAACAATGATATTAAATTTTGATCATAATAAAATTTTTTGAAAGTTATAAATTGATACTTGTTTGAAAAAAATTAAAGAACATTCATTTGTACGTGTATTTCATACTAACATGAAATGTTTTATTTTTAACGGGTGAGTATGGGGTATATGGAGGATCCCTAAAGGGAATATTTTTCTCATGCATATCATATTTCTAGTATAGAAAAGTTATTATTTGATGTGGAAGGTGATTCTGGGATTTTTGGTTTTGGTTTTTTTGAGATTACAAGTGATGATGTTTCACTTTCATGTAGAGATGAGTGTTTGGGTTTTTTATTCCGTTTGAATGATTGGTTTATTCATGAATTCAACCACTTTTACTTTTTTACTTTAACCTTTTTACTTTTTTATCAATATATCTATCCAATTTGGGAAACATGGGAAATTTTTTTATGATTATTTATATCATTTTAGTTTTATTTTGTGTGGTTTTTATCATCTTGACCATCTTTTGTATCCATTTTAATTTGTAACTAATTATTATATGTTTTTGTCCCACTAATTTATGAAATATTTATATTGAACTTCTTGGAGTAATTTCTTATTTTTTTATGTATCTAGACAAATTGGTCACGTTGAGTACAATTGATGCCCTGAAACTCATCTTCATCCCATAATGATTGGTAATTTCATTTACACCATGTCAGGGGAAGCCTCAAGAACCCATCTGAGATGTGGTCTAGGTTGTTTCATGAAAAAATGGCATCATCACATAGTTGATACATGGGGATTCATGGTAGAATGGAGCTAGGAATGTCATATATCAATAAAAAAATTTAAATAAGTTTCCAACAAACACATTTCTCATTGAACCCATAATTTTCTAGGGTTATCCGAGAGGGATATATATGGAATTTCAGCCTCATTTTGAGTTTCTCTCAAAATTATGAGTATTTTTTTGAGTATTCATGAATTCTATTGATTATATTTTGGATTATTTAGAAACAAATATTGATTTTACATATACTTGATAAGGGATCCAGTGTTACATGGTTTACTATGGATGATTTGGAAAATAATGTGCAGACCACACTTCATTGTTATGCATCTAGGTAATCCCATTCTTATTTGGTTCCAATAAGTAATTCAAATCATAATTAATACCTTGCATAAAAAATTATTCCATTTTTTTTGTAGTGTTTTATGTATTTAAAATCATGCTTCTTCTTCTATGATATAATCCTCAGATCTGTATCTAGTAAACATAGGTGTCTTTTCTTTCTCTAAATTATCTTCTTGTTCATCTCTATCCTGGGTATCGATGCCAAGATGTCTTATATCAAAATATATATCTAAAAATCGTTTCTTTTAGTCTCTATTTCTAATACGTGTTCTTCCATGTGTTTTGGAATCATCCTTTCAATTTTAAATAGTTGTTGGATTCATAATCCATTGTTATGGACTTCTTATGAATCCATCCCAACTATTGTTGTTTTTTATAATTTAATTTTCTGGAATTCTTCCTATTCCAAAATTATTATGACTGACACTACAAGAACCTACTA
The DNA here is from genome assembly GCA_963277665.1 of Viscum album. NCBI lineage: Eukaryota > Viridiplantae > Streptophyta > Magnoliopsida > Santalales > Viscaceae > Viscum > Viscum album. The sequence goes on along the minus strand of OY728152.1, from coordinate 766,723,670 downwards.
ATAAATAATCTACCATGCTTCAAGATTTACAACTACCTTCACATGGGTTTTCTATTGTGTGGTTTTATTTTTCTGTTTTTCCAACTATTCATTCATGCCTAGTTTCTCCTTAGTGTTCATCCAGTAATTTTCATGTACCTTCGTTCATGTCACTATGTTATGATGGGTTCTCAGTGGTTTCAAGGTGTAGCTTTTACTAAAGCATCACTACTAGTTTATGTGGCCATCTAATCACCAAAATTCACTTTTTACTGTACATACCTGGTACAACTGAATCATGAGTCCTCCCAAACTATAGTTCAAGAATTATATCTTGAGATACTCTGAGTAATATCTCTCAATGTTACCTCTGAATAATACCTCACAATGAAATAAATAATTTTTATGTTGTGGAGAAAGAGAAAAAATACAAAAGAGAGTTTATATTGGAAATATATTTCGACATTTCATAATTATAGAATAGGAAGGTAGGAAAATAAGAAAACAAATATGAAATGGGGAAGAAGAAAAATAAGAATAAGAAGAAGATCTCAAGAATTAACAACTTCTTGGAGCCAAGGTCATCCCCTCCATTCAAAAAAAATGTAATCCAGGCTAAATAAATCCATATTCACCCATTGTATTAGCCTCTCTTTTAGTTGTTAACCCCCAACCTAATTTCAACCTACTTTATCCTACCATAATAATTTTCCATTACATTAAAAATATTTCCCCTAGTAATTATTAATCACCCATAAAAGCACCACACAAATGGAACCTCCATCCATTCCCATGTTCCTATCACATGTAAGTTCAAACCATATCAAGTGATCCATCACACACTAGGAATGTTGAAAATTTCCTAACTCAGCTGAAGTAATATGTATATTAAATTAAAATATCACCAATCTATACTATATTAAAAACGTCAATTTAGTCTAATAAAGGTATAACCCATTATTATTTATTCCAAAAATTATATTAATCCCAACTCACATAAATAATTGATCTTCCACTCAATAAATCCATTATCCACCAACTTCTAAATTTCAATAATTTGTTGAAGTATTTATTAAAGGATAATACTCATGGGATGTTATGCATCAAAATAAATTTTTTGAAGATATATGAAGTCTTTTCCACCAAGATGGAGAAATATCAAGGTTGAGTCGATTATTTCACAAGCCATGGAATACATTTTTATATATTTGTTGTATTTATGTCCAATAAAAGGGGATATGGACTTGAATACCTATATAAGTGGGAATTTGGTACACTATGAAGGATATCTAAAAAAACTGATTTATTAGGGAACTTACTGTATTGTATTATTCACCTAAAATTATAGATTCTTCTATTTATAATTTTTACATTTTCATTGTGATATCACTATATATTTTCTCCTTAATCCATATTGCTCCCTAATTATGGCCACTAACCTCACAATTAATCCAAGGAAGATAATTTCACTACTGGAGTTTTAATTCCTAAAATTTTTATATTATTTTTTTCTTATTCTGAGCTTTATTAGTTTAGAATTAATTTTTTTAAGATAAATTTTGTTACCCATATCTTATTTTTATTCACATACATATTCTTCAACAATTCCAAACTACTCTTCCTACCTTCTCTCAAATAACTCAATATCAAGATGGTTTGGGTGATTTGAGAGTTAATATATCATTAGGAGTATCTAAGGGATTGATTGAAGATACACACTCAATATAGGTATGTTTTTTTTCATTCTCCTGTGAAGAAGTTTAGGGGATAGTATACATTTAAGGGATCTTGAGAACACTATCACTCTCAATTTTAATATTGGTGGATGATCAAAGGAATTTGAATAGAATTTGATTTCTAAACAATAATAAAATAAATATTATATAGAAATTAATGTTTCCATGTAATTTTACCTTTGGATTAACTATTATTTATCTAATATTCTTAGCATTTTCATTTATTTTATTTCAGTTCATTCTAATCAATATTTCCTATGTTCACATGGTAATGACTGGACCCCAGTTGCCTGGAGTAGGTGCCTTATTTAATTAAAATGGAATGCTTACAAGAAATTAATATCATGAAGGATTGAATATTTTAGTAGTTCTTTAAAATTAGACACATACATAAGTTCAAAATTACAAAATTAATGGAAATACAATATATATATTCCATTAGATACATCCCTGACTCGTAGCTTATCCCTTTAAGTCATTCCTAATTTACTTCTTCATATATAGGGAAAATGAAATAGAATAATGGGTTGAGATCTAATTCTTAGTAAGGGTAATAAATATAGTGGAAGATATTATAAACATAAACATTAGTCATGGTGGATAACAAAAAACAAATGCCTTTAAAAATTCAACTTGAACACAATATGGAAGGAATAAGAGATTAATAAATAATTACACAACAAAACATAATCATGGATATTATAATAGTTTAATAACCACATGAACTATCTATTACTAGATTCATAATGTGGGAATGTATAATTATGGAAGTCATAATCATATCATTAATTCTTCGTTCAAAGGCCCTTAATAACCATACTATCAAGGTCTTGGGTCAAGACTCTAGCATGTCTCATGAGACCTACTGATGCATCGAGGGGATATAGAGGGCCTCACCTGTCACCTAATAAGTAAAATTAATTCCTTATATAAATGGGGATAAACATAAAAAACATATACATTCATATTTGAACTAGATAATTAAAGGTGAATAACTATCCCCAATCAATAAACATAAAAACTAACCATTCAGAGTAATATGGTGAATGATATCAAGGTATCACATCCTTGGTCAAATAGATCATAAAACACTCAATAAAATATGGTGGATGCTATCATAACACATTAACCCCATTAAAATATAATAATCAACAAGATAATTGAAAAAGGTGAAAATACTCTTATAAAATCATTAAGTAATTCGCGAGATAAATACTATTTTACTTTGAAAAGAAGTGTTATTTTGGAAAAATATTTTTATACTCAATAACTAAGTATTCAAGACCTCTAATTATACATTATTTTTCATTGTTAATGGCGGGAAATAGAAGAACATGTTTCAAGAACCAATGTGATAGGATATGTGTATATTTCCCTAATGATATTCCTGACATGATGGGAGTGGGTGCTCAAAACATCAGGGAAGAACTTGCTCAGCTGGCTCGAGGTATAAATAATAACTTGAATCATGTGGAATTCCCTCCTCCTTCAAGGAAAGAGAAAGTTTCCATAAAATATTTAATTCAGCCATGGCCTCCCATGTTTAGAGGATCTTTTGATCACCTCCTCATATAACAATGGATTGTCTTCATTGAAAAGATATTCTCCATCCTCTAGTGCATGGAAGAAGAGAAGGTTCAACTGGCATTTTATCGTTTTGATGGGGACATTGATCTGTGGTGGAAACTGATCAGGAATACAATGTCTTAAGAAGAAATTGATTCCATTGATTGGGAGGAATTCAATATTATGTTTTTCAATAAATATTTTTCTAGAACCCACCGTCTCAAGAAGGAAAGAGAGTTCCTCAGAATCAAGAAGAAGGAAGATGATTCTCTCAGGGTGTATGAAGCAATCATTACAAGGATTTCAACGTACGCCTCTAGCTTTTTCATAAACACCGAAATCATGGTGGATAGATTATTTAGCAGACTAAAGCTAAGTCTACAAAAAGCGTTGGCAATTAAAGACTTTTACAGATTTGAGGATATTGTTCGTTGTTCACTCATGGATGAAATGGAGATTAGATACTCTCAGTTGTCTCGTGGGCCCAGTGACAAGAAGATGAAAATGGAGAACAACATGGGTGGTTCATCAAACAAATCCCATGATGGAATGAAGGCTGAATTTTCCCCTTGTAAAAGTTGTGGGATGTATCATCCTAGTTACTGTCTGATGGGAACCGAAAATGGAATCAAATGTTGAATGTTTAGTCATCTGGCCAAGAACTGCCAAAGTGATATAAAAAATCCCACTAATGCTAAAGATGAAAGGAAGGTTTAGATCAACACTCATCCTATAGTGCAGTGTTACAATTGCATGGAGCTTGAGCATTATGAGACCAATTTCCCTAAGGTGAGGGTTTTTGGAGGTAGTCAGCAACATCCTCCAAGGCCTGAAGGAAGGGATTACGCCATCACTAATACTGAGGTGGGTCCAGACAATGATGTGGTGATAGGTAAAATTTTTATTTATTTAAGAATAGTGGATGTATAGTTTGATTCTGGATTTTCTCATTCCTTCATATCTTGTAAGTTAAGTAGAAATATTCAAACACAACCTCAAAATTTGGAGGAAATTGTATCTATTAAGATATAAAATGGGTCAATTATAGCATACATGGTTTATAACTCCTCCCCAGTTAATGTTTGTGGACTGAACCTCCCTGAAAATATCATCATACTTCCTTTAATGGAGTTCGAAGCTATCTTGGGCATGGATTGGCTATCTTTACAGAAATACAACACCAACTATCAGGAATGGGAGATCACTCTTCACATCCTAAAGCATCCTTTGATTATTTACAATTGTATGGAGTAAGATGAATCTTCTTTAGAATATTCTTCTCATGTGTGGATATTTTTGCCTTGTGAGAAAGCATATCTAGCTCAAATGATTGAGATAAAGGAGAGAATCTTGCTTGGAGACATGCCCATCATGAGGGATTGCATTGATGTATTCCATAAAGAGTTGTCTGGTCTTCCTCCTGAATGAGTGGTTGATTTCTCAATTGATCATATCCTTGGATCTCTGCGAATCTTAAAGACAACATAAAAAATGGCCACCATAGAGCGGGAAGATCTGAAAAATTAGTAACAGGAGAATATAGATAAGGGTTTTATATTCCCTAGTTCTTCAATGTGGGTTTCACCAATCCTCTTCATCAAGAGGAAGGGCGTATCAATATGCCTCTGCATTGATTATCATGAGCTCAATAAAATCACGATAAACAACAAGTATCCCCTCCAATAGATAGATGACCTGTTCGATCAGCTTCATGGGGCTAATTATTTCTCCTAGGTGGACCTTTGATCAGGATATCACCAACTAAATGTGAGGAAGGAAGATATTCTCAGGACTACCTTTCGAATGAAGTATGGACACTATGATTTCAAAGTCATGCATTTCAGACTCACTAATTCTTCAGAAGTTTTCATGGATTTAATGAATAGAGTCCTTAGGGATTACCTCGACTAATTTGTGTTAGTCCTTATTGATGACATTCTGATATACTCTTAGATGAAGGAAGAACATGAGGATAATTTGAATACTATTTTAAAGTCTTTGTGAAGGGAGAAGTTGTATGAAAAGTACAATGAATGTGAGTTCTGGATGGAGGAAGTATAATTCATGGGGCATGTTATCACCAAAAATGGGATATCTGTGGACCCTTCTAAGACAATGGAAATTGATGAGTGGCCCAGGACAACTTCTGTAACAGAGATCTATAGCATTTTGGGTCTAGCAGGGTATTATCGACAATTCATGAAGAACTTTCCATGATTTTCAAACCCAATGACCAAGATGACATGGAAGGGGGTATAGTTTTTCTGGGCTAAGGAATGAGAATAATATTTCATAGAGTTGAAAAGGAGGCTTATCACGGTGCCAGTAATCACACTTCTATAAGGTGAGAACTATTTTTGTTGTATAGTGATGCTTCTAAGAAGTGCATAGGCTATGTGATAAGGAAAAATGATAAATTGATAGCCTATGCCTCAAGGAAGCTGAAAATCCATGAGAAAAAACTATCCTACGCATGATCTGGAGTTAGCAGCTATGATCTTTGTATTGAAAGGCTGGAAGCAGTATCTCTATGGGGAGAAGTGTGAGATATATACTGACCACATGAGTCTCAAATATATATTCACACAAAAAGAGATTAATATACACCAGTGAAGATGGATAGAGCTCATCAAGGATTATGAATGCTCAATCCACTACCATCCCGGTAAGGCAAACAAGGTGGTGGGTGCTCTAAGTAGAAAGGATCATATATCTTTATCAATGATGGGAATTGAAAAGGATATGATCTTCTTAGATTTTAAAGGGATGGAAATGGGAATAATTAAGGGAGTAAAATAATAAATCCTTTCTCATATGATTACTCAACCATCCCTCTTGATGAAAATAAAGGATTCACAATGAAAAGATGTGGAAATTCTGAAAATGGTGGAAGCTATCAAAAATGGGAAATCATCTGATTTCAAAATTGATGAGTAAGGAGTTGTAGGATTTGGGTCACGATTATGTGTACCATCAAATCTAGAGATAAATAAGGATATTCTGAATGATTCACATATCTCAACCTTCTCTATCCACCTAGGGAGCACAAATATATATCAAGATCTCCGAGAAAACTTTTGGTGGGACAATATCAAAGGGGAGATTGTTGAATATAAATCAAAGTGTGTGTTATGGTAGAAAGTGAAGGATGAGAGGAAACTTTCTAAGGGGATGATGCAACCACTTCCCATACCAGAAAGGAAGTGGGAGAACATTACCATGAACATTGTCAATGGATTTCCAAGTACATCCGTAAGAAACAATTCTAAATGGGTTGTTGTGTATCATCTTACAAAAAAATCTCACATTATAGTGATTAGAGAGGACTTCTCATTGGATAAACTTTCATGGATATACATCAAAGAAGTTGTAAGTCTAAATGGAGTACCACTATCTATTGTATCAGTTTGTGATCTGAGATTCACCTTAAAGTTCTAGAAAAGTCTACATCATGCACTAAGCACTGAACTGAACTTCAGTACGGACTATCATCCTCAAACTAATTGCCAATCTGAGTGTACTATTTAGACACTGGAATACATGTTGAGAGTGTGTTCTTGGGAATTCAAAGGAGGATGATACCAACACCTTCCACTAGTTGAATTCTCTTGCAACAAAAGTTTCCACTCGAGCATCCGAATGGAACCATATGAAGCCCTTTATCGGAAAAGGTGTAGAACACGGGTGTGTTGGGATGAATTTGGTGAGCATAAGCTGCTAAGAACTGAAATTGTCAACGATATGGTGGAGAAGGTGAAAACCATTCAGCATCATATCAAGGCAGCCAAAAGTTGACAGAAGTGTTTTTTGATAACTATCAATGAGACCTTGAGTTTAAAGTTAGAGACATGGTATTTCTACACATATCTCCATGGAAGATGGTCATGTGGTTTGAAAAGAAAGGGAATTTAAGTCCCAAGTAAATAATCCCCTTTGAGATCCTTGATCTAGTCGAAACTGTGGCTGATCGACTATAACTACCACCTACCATGTCCAAAGTAAATGATTTCCTTCATATATCCCTCTTAATGAAGTACATAACATACCCGTCACATGTACTCTCTTTAGAGGTGGTACAGTTAGAGGATGATCATTCCTATGAGGAGTAGCCAGGGAAGATCTTTGATCATAGAGACAAAGTACTATGCAATACGACTACTCATCTGGTCAAGGTACAATGGTGAAACCATAAGTACGAAGAGATAACAAGGGAACTAGAGGAAGGAATGAATGAAAAGTATACACACACTATTTTTGGCCTATATTGTAAAAAGAAATTTCAAGGGAGAAATTTCTTAAGGGGGGAAGAATGTAACAACCCAATATTTTTTAATGGAAATTACCTTCTTATAAATATATCATTAAATCACATGAAAACAAGACATAATGAACAACGAAGTGCTATGTGACCTTTAAACATAAGTTTTTCTCTTCTGTGTTTTGAATTTCGAAAATCTGACATACATGGTTGCAAACAACAAGTTATTTGGAGGCTTATAAGAAAAACTTAATTTTGGAGGAATAGTAACCTACAATTATGAATAGTAACATACCCTTATGAATAGTGATATACCCTAATGAACAGTAACATTACCTATGATAATATATAAATAATATACATGTTGAAAGTACGATATACATATATTTTAGAATAAGTAAATGAATTTTTTAAAACTGGTTTTTAATAATAAATTATGATTTTATTTAAATATTAAGTTAAAAATATTTAGAAAATAATCTTTGAAAAATGGACTTCATTTTTGGATTCTACATGTCAAAAAATGGTTAGGGTTAATTTTGGATATTTTTCTAAAATACAAGATTTTTTGATGAATAGTAAAATCTGATAATTTGTGAACAATGATAAATAATAGATTTATTGAGTCGTTATCGATGATCTGCTGATTTAAGCACAATTTTTTCAAAGTCACATTAATTTATTTCTATTTTTGGTCATGGAAGAATCACTATTTCTGGTCTTGAGGGAAAATAACAAACTAATGATTATAATATTATGAAAACCCTCCTCTCCACCACTATAACCCCCCCCCCCTCAATCCTTCTCTTCACTAAGCTCAAGCCTTGTGCCTTGCCAATATTCAACCCAAATATATCCCCAAGATCCTCCCCCCTTGTATGAAATATCCTAGCCTCTTCAAAATACCAAAACCACTCCCCATAAGAGGTTCTCAAAGGAGGAAGTCACAAGAGGTAAATTCCTCTTTCCAATTCCTTCATTTCCTTTATGTTCTTTTCTTTTTGTTTCTTCCCTCACCTACCTTCACCCAAATAGTATGAAAAATCTAGTAACATACATGTACTGGAATGTTTTTTTTAAATGGGATATTTCATTATCTTCTCTCCTTTCCCCACCTTTTAATTGAATGAAATGGAAGCACAGTTTGAGATGTGCTAATTTAGCACATTCAAGGAAAACAGTTAACCAATTTATATTATCATATTTAATTATAGTGATGAAACCATTGTTTATGGTTGAACCAGATTATTATATATTTAATATATCTTATTTTTGGTTCTTTAATCCTTTTGTACAAATGGTATTATGTTATAAATAAAAACAGGTTCTTCATAATCAAACCCACAGATTAACCAAAATGGTTGTCACTAAGGTTATGTATATAATAATTAGACTTCACTATATGTAACCAAATTAAATTTAATATGATGTAATATCTTTTATGTTCACTAATAGAATATAAATTCTATTCTGGACAACCACTTTCATCTTACATGTTTATCCAAACATGAATATAAGTGAACTGGTCATTAAAGCCAACTAAACAAACGAGCCCGAACAATGAAATTGATCCTCATACCCATCCAAATGGTTATAAATGAAGTTAAAATGATTATAATAAACCAATTAAAAATACAAGAGGTTCTGAAATTTTAAATTTATAATCCTAATTTTTATTATTCCGGTCTTTAATAATAAGTGGAGACCACCAACGAATTTATGATATGGGATCCTCTCCATTTCACTCATAAATCAATATTTTCCTCCATGTTATTCCATTTTATATGTAATACCTAATGATGGGGTATGCTTATGAACCTCCCCCAAACTTCCCTCATTATTTATAAGTGATGATAAACCCATTTTCTCTCTCATGAAGCCCTCTTGGGTACACTCGGCACACTGTCGATAAACCGTAACAAATTCCACCAGAACATCCTTTGTTCTTTCGGGTTTCCATGTCATTGTTTTTATAAAAATGGAATTATATTATATTTTTATGAACATATTTTAAATGTATTTTAGTTTTAAAAAAATTATTTATCAAGACCCTTTCATCACTCTCTTTGATAATATACATTTTTTAAAATATTCCCTCCTTAGAACATTCCGATAAGCAAACATGTTTTAAGGGAACATCCCAAATTTTTAACCAATTTCAAGTGCACTCTATCTAATTTTTTAAGAGACCATTGTATTTATAAAATCATTATTTGTATTTTGAAAAAATTATTGGTTCAATTTTTCTTTTATATAATAGATTTTTTTCTTTTCTACTTTAATAGCGCTCTAGTATTTTCCTTAAAACCGCAAAAAATGTTTTAATGCTAATGATTTTGAAACACTTTTCTTATATGTTGTAACTTCTGTTTGACAAAAACTACCATGTTATATGACTATTTTACATTATTAACTTCCATGTATGTTTAAATCCCTTTCTTTCATTGACACTTTCTTGATACACCCCTTGGTTATGCTTTATGTCATGATTGTGGTACCCAGCTCTTTCCTAGGGTACCCTTATGTTTATGTATGGTTGATTATGTATGGTTGATTATGTATGATTATTTATGTGGAAAGATTATTCAAGAAAATTTTGACATGGGTGTGCCCAGATAGTTTTCCAATGCATTGGGTAAAGTTAAGTATCATGATTAGTGATGTGAAGTAGTATTTGCGGTTAGCCATCACCCATACTGAAATGGGAATGGGGATTTCCGGTGAGCCTTGACCCGTACATAAATAGGAAAGGGGATTGCCGGTTAGCCTTGACCCATAATAAATACATATTTTATGATTCTACCACATTTATATGATTCTATTTTTATATGATTCCATGTTTATATGATACAATTTTATATTTTCCATGATTTGGATATCATTATGTCTTGTCACCTAACTCATGTGCTTAAGACATATCCTTATGTTCATTTCCTTACTAGGATTTACATCTCATCCCTTTTTTAATGTGTTCCCCAGGTTACCCTATGAAGATTTAAGGGATCAAAGGAAGTTAGGATCTCTTTAAGGATATTAAAAAATAAGTGTTTTTATCCCCATTCTTTATGTTTTATGTACCTAGTCTTCTTAGACACTAGATTTAATGATCCTTGGTTTTTACCCTGATGTATAATTATACATAAAATCTTGTAATGTTATATGTAAATGGATTGGGTTGCTATATATTGGGTATCTATATTGGAATGTATTATCTCTACAAAACTGATTCGAAAAGATCAAACAGGAAAATGTGTTAGTGAATCAAAGTTTAATTTGATTATATTTAAATTATATTTTTCTTCAACTCATGTTATATTTTATTATTTCATAATTTTTTTAATCAATGTTTTATTTTTCTAGTTCCATACATGTATTACAAAGATTTCATACTATATTAAGTATTTTTTAGTGGAGTTTTTCTAGAAAATAATCAATACCATTTTTTCAGTTATATTTAATGGGTTTATGACTATTTTTACAAATATTCATGAAATTACCTTTCCTTTTAACATGGTTTTTTCAAAATAACCAAAAAATATTTTTTGGTGGAATCAATGGTTACGATTATGTACATATCACTAGGTTTCTAGTTCAATTGAATTATATATTTTTTGATGCATTTTATTTTCCTATTATTACTCGTATAGAGATATTTTTGGTGCATTATTCTGTATAAAATAAGTATGAATTTATTTCAATGTAAAATTTTATATTTTAGTGTTATTAACATATCATTGTTTAAGCTCTCATTACGGCCTAACATCTAATAGATATTAAGGATACGGTGTTGAATTAAATAGATAACCTTACTTGTGATAGAGATCTTCTTATTTTGGAATTGAATTAAGTATTGGTTCATGATGTATGGATGCATAAACGTGTATTTAAAATAATTCTTGAGTGAGTTCTATTTTTTTTGTATTATAATTTATTCTTTAATGATTTTGGAATGTTTATCCATGGTGAAAAAACTAATGAAGTATGAGGTAACACAGTTATTTTTTAGTTCATATCTGAATAAATAAATAAATAAGTGTTATGTGTGTAATACCTAGTTATTTTTGGATTATCAGTCATTTAGAGTGACATCATTTCAAGGATGGGAACTTCCCTGATTATTATCATTACTATAAAAAGAATAAAGCAATACAAAAAAACTGGTCCAATTTTTTTTGAATTTTTTTTGATAAAAACATATATTGAGGTAAAAACTACATACACACTAATATACTGTTAGGGATATTTATATATTTTATTAGTACGAATGATTACTTTAAAAATTTAAACTTGTTTTGAAAAACAAATTTGTACATTCTTCTTTTTTTAAAGCAAGAATGTTTTTAATTTTTGAGATGCAGTCTTGGGTTGTTAATCAGTTTTTTAATAATTATTTTTAAAATATTTTTTATGAAAACATTATCTATGAAAATATTTTTACTTTTTCATTATAGATTCATTATTCTTCCTACACACTACAACTCAAAAGGTTGTGGAATCCAAAGATGTTGGCAGATGGTGTTGATGTGAGTATTAAGGATCTCTTATTTCAACACACAATTTATTGAAGGGATTGTTTCCTATATTCGAATTTTTCTTTCCATGAACAATTTTATGTTTTAATATATTATTTTTCAATTGTTTTATTGTGATAAATTATGTTTTTTTATTTGTTTTATATAGATTAATATGAAAGGGTGATTTTTTATAGGTGTGTTTCTTTATATAATTTTCTTATTTTTTATGTTTTTAATGAATTTTAGAAGTTAAATAATTAATATTTATAAATATTAAAAAAATATTTTAATTGTAATTGTATATTGAATTTTATAGCTTGATTTGAAGCTCAAGGTATGACCCATTCAAGATTGAGATAATTAATAATTGAGTTAATTTCATTGGTTGATATTAATGGAGTCGAGTTCAAGTAATTGTTTAAAAAATATATTCTACTACAAGATTTTAAATTGAAATCCTTATCAAGTCAATTTGAGAATAGTGTATTTGATTTTTTTATGAATATTAATCTCAAGTAGTATATTTTATTATCTCAACTCGACTTCATTACACCCCCAATAGAGCCATTATTATAAATAATTGCCACCCACTAATCCATTATCACTATGCATCACAAACAATTGAGATTTTATTTCTACTTTCAAAGAGAGAGTGGGAAAAAAGTGGTATCTAGACATCTTCCCTCACTAGTGAGGATATTCGGGAAAATAACTAATCTTAAAAACCCATGGGTGTTAGTAACGGTATCCAACATGGGTGGGGTATATATATAAATCATGTGAAACTAAAAAGGAAAATATCCTCACACAATAATCATCCTAAGAGTTCACATCAAATATAAATAACATATCCCAAGTACTAACACACTATCCCATGATATCCCCCACCAACTTATGTCACCACCAAATGCAACATGACACACAAAACAACCACAAATAACCCTAAAATTCCATTCGTTATTTATGAATTCAACAATATCTAGATTTAAAATTTACCTTCCAAGTTCCATTAATTTAACTAATCAGTTAAATATTTACTTAAAACCCACTCCAAAAACACACCACGTCTAAATTTAGTCATTAACCATTTATCCCCTACCCATTTTTCTATATTCAAATTAATTAATCAATTTTCACATGTTCTATTTGTATCCCACACTTATTTAATTACATCCCAAGACATTAACATTCCATGATTGTAAAAAATATCTAATAGTTTTTGAAAAAAGTACAAAAAATGACACCACACAACATCCTAACCACGTCAAAACAACTTTCATCAATCATCCACTGCAACAGAACACTCAACATATTCCCTTCCAAACCAAGTGAAACCCCACTACCTCAATGCATTCTATATTTCAACTGATCACCACCATCACTCTTCAAAATACCTATAATACACACATGAATAATAAAAAAATTACATCAAACAACATTACAATATATTTAAACTCCCATATTTACCCCAATTTCTATTTAAAGATGGATTTACAACATTTCATCATGAATTTCATAAGTTCTTTCAAAGAATTCATATATTTACATACAACTGGTTCATATACATATGTAAGTGACTAACCATTTTTGAATGTTGAATTCATAAAAATAATTCATAGTAATGGTTTATAATTCATAATAGTCACAACTCCTGCTTCAAAATAGTTCATAAAGTTCAATCCAAGGAGAAATAATAACAATAAATTAAAATTGATAAACACATGTGAAAATACTATTTCCTTTAAATTAGATTCAATATGGTTCATTATATTGATTAATTTTTCCTTATAATCCTCCCAAAGGATGGTAAAATAATTCTATTATCACATATTCATAAAATTAAGGAGAGAACTATGATCCCCAATCTCAATCAATTCATTTTCAATCATTCTACATGATATAAGAAATAAGAAGATAATCACAAGATAGGGATCACGCAAAAAAAACCTTCAATCACCAAAAACAAAGTGTCCCCATAAATATCTTAACAAAAAATTCCCCAAAATAATAATTTCCATATTAAAAACCTTCCCGGGAATGGGAATGGGAAAGATACAGAAAAGGGAATGGAAGGGTACTTACTGTAGATCACCAATAATCAATGTCATGAAGTTGTGGGTAAAATCCATAGAAAATAGGATGAATTAAATCCAAAGGACACAACTAGGGTCACAGAATAACCATGAGAATTTATTTAAGATAGATGGGTTTTTAGTGGGGTTTCTAATTTATACCCAGTAGTGTTTTTAAAGGACAATGACATAACACTACTGGCCATGAGGCAATTAGCGGGTTTTCCCAAAAAAATATTTCACAAAAAAATAAGATGTTCAACAGTCACCCCTAGTCCAACATCCTCAATAAAAAACACAATATATATCATCTATATCCTATATACATAGGTTAATTATACTTTGAAACCTATTAAAAATGCCTCATCGACACTCAAAAACGGGGAGACACAAAAACATGCCTCTCTAACACCCAATGATGTAGCTCATCACTATAATGAAACCACCTCTCATGGGTAAGAGTCATCAAAACCATAACTACTTCTCTTCCAAACCACAAGGACCCACCTTATAACCCTAATCGATGGGGCTCAAGCCAAAACTCCCCAATCCCACCTCCAATAGGACAAGGGCTGGTTATTAGCACTGAGTAGGGATATCACTAACATGGGAGGCATTTTCTATATTCTTGTACTCCTAAAAACATCTCCAGTCTAACAAAATACTAAAATGTAAAAACCACTAAGTAACCAATGAATTAATACACATATATCCCACAACTAGAGTACTATCAATGTATTGAATGAGAATGATGGAAAAAACGTCACCCATTAAAGAAAACAACAAAAGCATCCAACCTTCTTAGAAGGAGGGGATCACTGTCGACTACAACTTCAAGAAAGCTCCTCATCGCATCTCTGATGTTCACTATGGTATATCTAGATCCCTAATCTCTACCTACATCAGGTCCTCTATGGACTCCATTGAAAGTTATGTGGTTTACAAAAGACACAAAACATGTGCAGTGAAATCCCATGCAGGGGTGAGTCTAAAAATTCTCAATAGGCATGCCAAAATGAACAAAGGAAAAAGATAGAAATTGAAAGGAAACATTCCACTATGCCTAACTATAGGGAACCCCCATTGAGATAGAAACTCCATATTTAACTATCCTCATCTATACATGACATGTCAGTTTGGTCTAAATAGGGTTCCCCCCAACACATGAAAACACCACAACATCTCCCAGAATTAACCAAGATATACTCATATCAGACTCAAGGTCTCATTAGGTTAATCATCATGAAATGAAACGATATTCTCTTTATAGTCTCGGATCATAGCATAAAACTAGGATAACACACTTAATAAGCTCATCCATCCCAGATGTAACCCGTGCAAGAGATGCACTCCATCAAGAACATCTTACTTGTTCCAGCTCTAGTTCCCATCACCAAAGGTCCTATCATCGTTACCTTGCGCCCAACTCAATATAAATAAACCTAAATGAAGAGGCCCACCCTTCAACACTGTACACAATTGAGGGAGCACTACTGAAGCCTATGCATCATATGTATTCTCTCTAATCAGAGAGAATAGAGGGACCCGTACCTTGCCACTACCTTACAGTCAAGGGAGTACTACTCCAAACTGACCAGTGAAACCTCTATCTCTCTCTCTTGTATGGATTATCCCGCACTTCATTTCGTTGAGGTAGTACTAACTCATATCAAGGAATTTTTAATATCAAGGGGAGGGGCCCAATCCTCATAACTATATCCAATAGTTGAGGGAGCTCCAACTCTAATGGAGGACCCACTCTCCACTGCCACTTGGAGATGGGGGAGTACTACTCAGTAAGTGAGGACCCACACCCTGATCCTATAGGGGTCTACCACATATAGAATGGAGAACCCAACCATGATACGATAGGGGAGTACCACTCTATGTATTGAGGACCCACACCTAAGCACTGTAGTGGAGTACCACTTGGTGGCTACAGCACCCACACCTTGGTAGGATAAGGGAGTATTGACTCTACCAACTCATTCACTATTGGGGACCCACAACTTGATTCAATTGAGGTGTACCGACCCCAGGCTTGCGGACTTTCTCCATGGCTTGGCAGGGGAGTACCGACTCTGTTGGAACAACATGTATGGAAGACTAACACCCTAGAACTCTAGGGGAATACCGACACATAGAATACTTGAACTACACCCTGATATTCCAGGGGATTAGCCACCCTATAATTATGTCATATATGGAGGACTTGTTCCTAGGTCCGACAATGGATTACTTTTCATATTCATAAACATCACGGGGGAAACTCACACCCTAGTCCAACACAAGAGTAACACCCTAGGAGAAAAGTACACAAAGGTAATGAACACATTCCCGTGACATGGATATTCAGATCTCAAACAAAGAATATAGGTAATTGAAACCTACACCCATAACATATAGGGGGTGTACTAGTCTTAGCATCTATTTTTATGAACCACACTGATCTCAAACATCATCTCAGTAAAGCTTCATAATCATCTTGCTCTATTTATACCACCTTGTAGCTCGTAATCCATAATAGAGGACATTGCCTCTTTCTATATGGAAATAAACTCTGGATATTCTATACAAAATCTTGAATCCAAATCTTGGAGAAGAAGATATGGAATACAGAAGATCCCAGGACTATCTCCAATGAGTACACAGCATGCACAGGGGCACACATGGCATGTGAGCACGCCCAAGCACCTAGTTGTGTATCATGTTTACATGGTTTTTCAAACCATGTTGTTGAAATAGTGGGTTCCCTAGACCCAACTATTATGTGATTTTGATTACCATATCGTGTATACAGTATGGTATGCATGATGTATCTTACCATTATAGTGTAGACTTTTCTGCATCCACTATTGAAATGGTAATGTCCAAAGATTAATTGTCGTATCGAAAGGTTATAGTAGTTCCCAGGCTATAATAAGAACCTCTAGATACTATGACATTAATCTTAAATATATATGTTCTATGGTCTAGATACATCTTACTAATTGGACATAGTAGATGTCTGACCATCAGGTGCTGGGGGCTCATAAGCATTGAGACTTCTTCTCATGAAGTTCGCACTTGGTGATCTCTAGTAGTGAGATCATGAGGACTGACCCACCAATAGGAACACCACATGTTTCAGGTGTCATTGGATGTTCCTATCTACGATCATGTGTAATGGTCTCCTGACTTGAGATCATTACCAATGTATGTCATTTGATTGCATACTTTGATGCAAGATGAAAACCATGGAAATGAAGTCGTGGCGAGGTAGTTTGTGTCGGGTGTGTCATTAGTGGCATGTCATTGGTTGAATGGTCAAGAAAGGATTTGTCGCTTCCAGGTTATGGAAGTAATATATCTCTGGCCATGTTGATATGGATGGCAGTACCTTTATAAGACCATGGCCAGGGCAGTCGAGGGTAAATCCGTCCAGTTACATCAACAAACAATAAAGCAAGAAAAGGGCGATGACACAAGAGTGCGTCCTGCTTTATGAGATATTATAGACAAAGATATTATATTACACAGTGAGTGTTTGTAGGTTGGTTGTCGCTACTGTGACAATCCTTATTTCTTCAGGGGCCATGATGGGTTGCTAGATCCCGCTCTTGGTCTGTGAATACTATTCACAGCTGTCGAAATAAGGGCCTAGAGGGTCACACACAATAGCGTATTCAAGAATCTGCCCTATTCAGTTGAATAGGAGTATTGGACATAGTGGGCCCCGCCACAAGGGTCCAGGAATTTTCCAAAGTTAAACGATCACCAATGCGATAAATAAATTCATATTATTAGAGTTTAGAATAATGAGTATTGAATTTATTTATTAAATGTATTTACGAGTTTTAAGTAAATACATGAAAAAATATTAATTGACGAATATTAAATTATTCAAGGTTCAATTAATATTTATGGGAGCGACGAGTCAGGTTAATGACTTAATTATTATCATGTAATATATTTTAATATATTACAAGTGAATGATAATAATATTTATGGCTCAGTTTAGTAGTCATAAAATGTCGTTAATAGTGCGTTAAGTATTCGGGGCTGGCGAGGCGATACCGGGTATTTTAATTGAGCACTATAAATATAAGAGTAGGGGCATTTTCCAAATACTATTCATGGAGTTTATCTCTCATCTCCTCTCTCCCACATTCTAGAGAGAGATGCTCTGGATCCAAGGAGCTCAGATGGATCTCTCTCTCGGGAATCGCTAGCGAAGCGATGCGGTGGTCGTTGGAGCGTCGAAGGTATCGTCGCAAATCCGCGCTAGCACCCGGATTATGACGAACGGTGCTCCCGCAGATTCCTTGAAGCGTGTGTGGACGATCTAGAGGAATTCGGCTTTGGATTCTTCGAGCAGCGATCGCCAACGATGAGCAGACGTCGTGCGCGGCTTTGGATTTAAACCAGGTATTTTACGGTTTAATTTTGTGCATAAAATCCTCCACGTGTGGTCCTCGGCTTTGACCGGGCTGCCCTTCACCGACGTCGGCAAGTTTACAGCGAACGGAGGTGGAAAAATTTTTAAAAACCCACCTATTTGGGGCTTCCGATGCACGCCCGGTTCCAACAAGTGGTATCAGAGGGAACATGTGTCGATTTTAAGCAAAGAAAAATTTAAATTTGCATTAAAATGTTAAGAGGGTGTCCAAACGGTCCCAACGCCGTAGACGGAACCCGAATTGGATATCGGATGGTCAGTTTGCAGCCATCTGAAGTTTTGAATTCGGATTCGAGATTAATTTTCGGTACGAAATACTCATCGGAAAATCAATTTGGTTTTGATATTAATTTATTAAAATTAAATTATATTATTATTATAATAATAAAATTATTTGGTTTTATTATAATAATAATATTATTATTATAATATTATTATTATTTTTCCAAAGATTAATATAGGCTTTGGAAAAATATTTAGAGGGAAGACTTCAATGTATGTCTTTTAAATTTTTAAAATGGGGGAAGAAGACCTTATTTTAGGTCTTGTAAAAATACAAAAAAAACCAAGGGAAAGAAGACCTTATTTTAGGTCTTATTATAAAAAAAACTAAAAAAAAGGGGAACACAGTGGGTCGACCAGTGCTGTTCTTCTCCCGCCGAGTTCGTGCGTCCCGGCTCTCCCATGCTACGCCACCTTCCTCCCACGACCAGGCGCGCGGCTTCAACTCCTCTGCCAGGCGCTGCACCGCACTAGAGCCCATGTCCCCTGCCTGCTCCCTTCCCATGTCCAGCCCTATCGAGGCCGTCTCTTCCTCCATCCGAAGCGGCGCAGGCCTCCTGCCCTAGACAAAAGCCATCCTCGGCCTTGCAGCAGGTGCCCAAGGCCGCTTCCCCGGACCAGGTGAAAGCCTACACCCCGGGTGTACTCGCCTCCTATAGTCCGCATGCACCATCCGCAGGCCACCCCGGCGGTTCCCTCACGGAGACCCCATGCAGTGGCGGCGCTGCCTCCCACGACACCTTCACCAGGCCTCTCTCCAGGCCGCGTGCGCCAGCGCCTCCCTGCAGGTGCACCGAGACCAGGCTGAAACCTCCCTTCCTTCCCCTCCAGGTCGCAGCACACCGGACTGCCCTCGGGCTTCATATCGGATGCCCAGCAGGTGCCGCTGTCCCGGCTTCTCCCTGTTCGAGCCCTAGGCCGCCCGACCACCTGGCACGAGCCGCCTCGGCCACCTCGTCCGCACTCTCCAGCGGAGACCCGTGCACCACCGTGAGGTACCCTTTTCCGGGTACATTTTGGTGTGCACTTCCTGGATATGCCTTGTTAAGTGACCGGGCGTGTCTGCCCAGCCAGAAACGAGCATGGGCGGGCCTGCTTGGTCTAGAACAACCCCGCTCGAGGTCGGCACTACCTGGGATGCGCCTGCGCAGGTTCGCCCCGACCCGCGCAGGCCCTGCCCGTGGTTGAAGGGGCTCAGTTATTTTATTTTAATCAAAAATTATTTAAAATAATTAATTTAATTGCATTTGATAATTAAATTAATTAGATATTAATTTTTGGTTGCAGCGACGTAATTAATTGGGAGATTTATTAAATTAATTAATTAATTTAATTTTTAGTTTTTAAAATTAAATTAATTAAATGGGACCGAACGACGTAAATATTGGATTAAAAATTAGAGTGAAATTTTTAATTCAATTAAAACGCCCTCAAGTTTAATTTTTAATGCAATTTTAATTTTTATTCTGCACTTATTTAATATACGCAAGTTTAATGCGTATATAACTGATCATGAGATGAGACCGACCAATGCTTGTCTGGTGTATGTTTATTTATTTAATTATTTATTTAAATATTACATGTGGTTTTGTAATAATTATTTTAAATTAAATAAAAAACGATCTGTGTGTCGTCTCAAGGGTTGTTATATGTATAAGGGCTTGCGCGCCCATTTTTAGAGTTGTACTTTTTTTACTCCCGAGACCCCCTCGCCTGCGTGCGAGTATAATTGTGTAATGACGAGGCGACCGGTGACGCTTTTCGCGCCAAGTGACGGCGATGCACCAGACAAGAGTTGGATGCATTGATGAGCAGACATTGTTATTCAAGTTGCAAGCCACGCGACTAAAGGTATTTACCCCTAGGGTTTCGGTTGGTTCGTTATTCACTCAACGGATCAACCAATAGTACCGGATCATGATCAGGTGTTCGTTTTATTTATGCATGGTTTATTATTTTTGTGCATGGGTAATTTATTGCGCGATCACATAGTATAATAATAAACAAGCATGCAAGATAAAATGAACTTGTGACGCGATGAGATTTCTATTTCTTGCACGGCCAGTTGTGAGTGCGATCACATAGTTCGTGCTTATAAAATTAGAAAAATGATTTCTTTCGTCACACTAAAAATAATAAAACCCTCAAAAAATATATTAAGTCTAAACAGCCTTCCATCATTCAAATTTCGACAAAACCAGCTGTTTGAGGTGCCGGTTCATGCCTTAGCTGAGGGTGCCTCTTACTACTGGGGAGTCCTTATAAGCATGATGGGTCGACTTAACTAAAGTGCTAGTAAGGATTATCCCTAGCTAACTTTCTACCATTTTAGAGGCAAGCGTAGAGTAAATCAAGTTTTGATTTTAAGAAGTTGGGACTTCACTCAACAGATCAAGGAACCGCAAGTTAAAGCGGTTGGTCAGCCAAAAGCCTTCCTAGAACCCTCCAAATAGTGGCGTAGCCTTAGCTTGTAGACTATGAGGGGTGGTTCTAGGATCCTTGCCACTAGAATACTCAAGCGACATAGTATTCCAATTCTAGCACAGAGGGTTCCTAGAATCTTATAAAATAGTGGGAGACATAAAATGATTTAAGTAATTAATCAAAATGTCTAAATCGGTAATCCAGATAAAAGGCACTTATCAGCTAAAATTTATTTTTGTAGAAAAAATGGCAAGTTATACCACAAGATTAAAACTACGATATTATAATAGACAAAGTAAATGTCCACACTGACACGAGTATCCATGAATATTACAGGCGCGTCCGCATAGTACTATGATATAGGAAACTCAAGGTGTCAGTGTCCCCAACATTGTTAAACTACCTCAAGAAGCGATGGTGAAAATTGCCTACAGGAGACTAATTTACAAAGCATATGATAGTTATATCATTATGCTTTCATCAATGTCCGGTGTCAGTTGCGGTCGCTACACCTGGACATAGATGATATAACATAAAGTCTCATCTCTGAGATGTTTGCAAGGAGAAAGTGAAGCAATGATATGAATAAGGTGAAGTTTACACCGGCATGTGTAAATTTAAATATTGATCATGATATTTAAATATCATTTTCACCACATTACTAAAGTCTCAAACAAGTATTGAGTAAACGCTTCATTACCTATCTTGGTAAGGTTCGCTAAGTGAATAAGAATAAAAGACTGTCAAGTTTTAATTCTTATGGCGGATAAATTGATAGACAATGTGAAAAGGTCAAAGGCATTTGATACCAATGACATATTCGAAATATCCTTCAATTAATGAGGTATTAATAGAGGTTATTTTCATTGCATATTATAAAATAATACTACGGAAGTTTAAAAGCAATAAACTGATTTAAAGAAGCATGTTTTCGCTTCTACATCAGGCATATTCATCATTATAATGTTTATCTTTTACTACTTGGGTATTAAATACAATATGTTGGCAACATGTGTGTATTTTAACACGATAAACAAGTTAGTAAACAAACCTTACTAAAAGTCAGGTGTATTCTCCAAGTGGCTGTGAAAGGGTGATACCTAGGCCAGTGGTGAGAAGTACATGACTTCTTTAATTGCCATGTGAAAGATTCGTGTTGAACTATTGTTGAGTATAACCACAAACATTAATCTCATGTGTCCTTGGACGTAAGGAGACATTATTTTAGTTTCTGGAATGAATTTTGTTTTTGGTAAACTCAATCACTAGTTCAGTGATACATGAATCATAGCCAATTAGTGATGAATATAAATGTAAGACTTATACCCAGTTGTGACAGGATAATTCTTTGTCAAGTAATACTAAAAATGGACATAATTTATATACCAAGTTTTGTATTTAGGCTCAGCACAGCTAAATACTTATGGTATTATCGATGTCTTTAGTTTGGAAAAAGGAGCCTTTAGAAATAAAGGTATGTCACAAATCTTTTGGAAATAGTTCAACACGAAAGTGTGAACTATTCCAAGTATAAGCTAGAGGTATATATACTTCATAAGATTCTATTAAGTAATTAACGAATATCAAAGTGAAGTATTTGCATGGTCAGGAGATATGATTTGCTTCGAGTTGGGATTTTGAAGAATATATCGACCAAGCATTCATCAATCATGATAATGTAGCGTAGAGCAATTCCTAAACGCACATTACCTTATCCACATCATGACATTGATGTTAATGGGGAGTATTGATGATGAAGTCTTACATATCAACATTGATCAACAAAATGTAGCGTGGAGTAATTCCTAAACTCACATTTTATACATCAAAGTATTGATGTAAGTAATATCAATGTTGGAACTAGCAAAAACTTCCACTATATTTCATGAAATGCTTTGAAAATAACAGCAATATCCCACAACCATATGACAACTATAATGACAAATGGATATCATACGAGTCATAGTATGATTTAAACCCATTATGTCATAAGAACATGTGTTTGGATGCAAAGAGTTTTTTTAGGACATAAACAAACTAGCGTCAAGACAAACACATTGTGAATTTAGTGTAATAATCCTAACATTTGTTTAGGATGTTACAAGATAGAAGAATAGGTAGTCAAGCAATAGACTACACTTCTATATAAGGGTGCACATCTCTATTAGAGATAGTGGGAGCTATATTGACTTGTGTTTAGTCAATGCCCAAGATGCACAAAATGGCTGGCATAAGAACTAGTTCCACAAGCACATGTGGAACAAAGTATTTTCCAGAGACACATACTGCGTAGGAAGGATAAAACCATGGTGATGATTTTTATATTCACCATGGTCGGTGATCTATTACTCAATGTGAATAATATTTCCTACAAGTAAGAAGTATATGGAAAATAACTAAAATTGATAACACCAACTAAAATTCAATTAATGGATTCCATGTATCAAAGTATGAAAGGGGATATTATTTTGAATACTACGGTTGGTATTCAAGTGAGTTGATACATGGAGGGTACGAGCTTAGTACCAATAAGGCTCAATTGGTTTCACCCATTTGTCATGCCTAAATCCGTTAGAATTTTAATTATCATAGCTAATATCTATGATCAATTTATTTGGCATTAGATGTCATGACCACCAATCTTGGATGGTGTCTGTATGACACAACCAGAAAGGGATGGTCACATCACAGAATGCTGATAAAGGTTTCAAGTTACTAAAATCCGGTTTAGGATTAAAGTAAGAAACATGATCATAGTATATACATTTAAAACAAATGTTTTCCATGTGTCTACTAGAGGTTAGTGGGAGCGCTAAGGTTTTCTAATGAGAAAAGTGTTCAGTAACATATGGAAAACAAACATTGGTCTGACAGTTAGTTAAGACCAAAATGAAATTTACTCTCTAATGATTGACTTAAAGTAGCTACCTAAGTTCTAGAGAACATGATCTACTAAGATAGATCTATAGGTTGCTTGGTTCTAGTCAATCGTACATATAGTGAAATTATATTGAAAAATACATATTGGAACAATTCAAGAGATGAATTGTTGCCTATGTCACAAGGCATAATCTCTCCATATTGACCTGTCCGTGACATGAGAAGAGATAAATGTGGTGAGTTTAAATCCATACGTCGGAGCGATGGATCAATCACGTATTCCATGATATGTACAAGAACCGATATTGCCAAGGTATATTTTAAAATAGTCAAATATCAGTTATATCCAGGAGCACTACAAGGGATGCAGTCAGAACAATCTAATTGTACTTCGGCAAGTACAAAAGATATGTACCTGGTAAGTAGAGAAGAAAGGATACTAGTTTTTGGGGATAAAAACTAGTCTTCCATAGATCAATGTGATCTAGTATTGCAGTTAGGCTAAAGGCGATGAGCGAGTCAAGCTCATATCAGCCTGTGGTGGCCATATCTATAAGACCGAGTACATTGCAGCTTCTATGATGTAACACCCCAAGCTTCTACGGTACGCTTCTCTTTGAATAATGTGATAGCGTGTGTTGTACACAACACCGAGTTCTAACACACCATAACCAATCAAACTAGCCGTTATGAATAGTAATACCTACTTTTTGAAATTATATATATTTTATATTTCAAAATGGACTTCATTTTTGGATTCGGAATATCGAATTTAGCCTAAGGTGAAATTTTGGTACATTTCGGATAACTTTCATATTTTGATGAATAGTGAAAATTACTAAATTTTAATTAAAAACAAATTTTTTAATCAAAATAATTAATAGTGATAAATTATGAATTTTAGTAGTTTTAAAGTATATTTAGAATATATTTTTACCATTTAATATAATGTTGGTCATTGGACATAATTTTACAATTAAACCGAACATAAACAAATGTCAATCTTTTGATAGTTATTATCTCTTTAAAACACGCTTTTTGTTTTGACAGCGGGAATTAATTTTAAATTAATTTCTGCCACTTCTGTGTTTTGAATTTAGGAAAATGGATTCCATATTTGGAAGCAGGATGTTCAAATTGTGTAAATAGGTAGCTTTTATTTTTAGACATTTTGAATAATTACTGCGGTAAATATTTTATTTACCATGGTTAAGGGTAAATCCGGTAAATAAGGGTTAAAAAATAAAGACATTCCGAAGACAGCATTTCGAACCAGGTACGGGCATTACGAGTTTACTGTAATGCCGTTTGGATTGACTAATGCACCCTCTGTATTCATGGATCTGATGAATAGAGTTTTCAAGGAGTATCTCGATAAATTTGTGGTGGTATTTATTGATGATATCTTGGTATACTCCAAAACCTACAAAGATCATGAAAATCACTTGCGCATTATCTTGAAGACTCTGAGGAGGCATGAATTATATGGGAAGTTTAGCAAGTGTGAATTCTGGCTTCATGAGATTTCTTTTCTTGGCCATATTGTCTCTAAAGATGGAATCTCTGTTGATCCTTCTAAGACCAAGGCAATCCAAGAATGGCCAGCACCTACGAGTATAATTGAGGTACGCAGTTTTATCGGTTTGGCAGGTTATTATCGACGTTTCGTCCAGAATTTTGCCCGATTGGCTAACCCATTAACGAAGCTCACACGTAAAGGGGTTAAATTTGTTTGGACAAAAGAGTGTGAAGAATGTT
This sequence comes from Viscum album, assembly GCA_963277665.1. Taxonomy (NCBI): domain Eukaryota; kingdom Viridiplantae; phylum Streptophyta; class Magnoliopsida; order Santalales; family Viscaceae; genus Viscum; species Viscum album. The sequence continues at coordinate 766,697,763 of OY728152.1, read as the reverse complement.
TTGAAGAACTGAAGAAAAGATTAGTCAATGCTCTTATATTGACTCTACCATCGGGGAATGATGGGTTCGTTATTTATAGTGATGCATCAAAGAAAGGACTTGGCTGTGTCCTTATGCAGAATGATAGAGTTATTGCCTATGCATCACGACAGTTGAAAATTGATGAACAAAACTATCCTACTCATGATCTCGAGTTAGCAGTTGTGATCTTTGCTTTGAAGATATGGAGGCACTACCTCTATGGTAAAAAATGTGAGATTTATACTGATCACAAGAGTTTGAAGTATATTTTCTCACAAAAAGAACTCAACATGAGGCAAAGGAGATGGATTGAATTACTCAAGGATTATGATTGCACGATACACTACCACCCGGGGAAAGCAAACAAGGTGGCAGATGCTTTGAGTAGAAAAGACCATGGAGTTTTGAACAATATGAGAATTGAAAGGGATCCAATTTTCATGGATCTAGTGAAGATGGACATGGGAATAACCAGGGAAGGTGAAACATCAATGCTTTTTCAAATGGTTGCCAAACCATCTTTACTAGAAAGGATTAAGAGTTCTCAGACCGATGATGAAGAATTCCAAAAGAATATTAAAGCTGTGAATGATGGGAGATTGAGAGACTTTGTGTATGAAGATGGAATTTTGATATTCGGGAAGAGACTTTGTGTTCCCGATTTACCTGATATAAAAAGGGAATTGCTGGATGATGCTCATAGTTCCAATTTCTCTATACACCCTAGGAGCACAAAAATGTATAGAGATTTGAAGGAAAATTTTTCGTGGGACAACATGAAGAGGGAGATTGCTGATTTTGTGTCAAGATGTATGGTTTGTCAACAAGTGAAAGCTGGAAGGCAACATCCTGGAGGAGTCATGCAACCTCTTCCCATACCGGAGTGGAAATGGGACAATATTATGATGGACTTTGTCATGGGGCTACCAAAGACTCCTAGAACGAATGATGCAATATGGGTTATTGTTGATCGTCTTACCAAGTCAGCAAATTTTCTTGCTATAAGAGAAGATCTACCCCTGAAACGTCTAGCAAGACTATATATTAATGAAGTTGTGAGACTTCATGGAGTACCCTTATCAATTGTTTCTGATCGTGATCCCCATTTTACTTCAAGATTTTGGAAAAGTCTTCAGAAATCCCTGGATACTGAACTTCATTTGAGCACTGCTTACCACCCTCAGACAGATGGACAATCAGAATGGACTATTCAAACCCTAGAAGACATGTTGAGATCTTGCTCACTTGACTTTCAGGGTATGTGGGATCAATATTTACCACTGGTAGAATTTTCATATAATAATAGCTTCCATTCGAGTATTCAGATGGCACCATATGAAGCGTTATAGGGAAAGAGATGTCGTACACCAACCTGTTGGGATGAGGTTGGTGAAATAAAACTTGTAGGCCTAGAACTGGTGGAGGAAACGGTGGAAAAGGTGAAGGTAATCCAAAATCACATCAAAGCAGCCCAAAGTAGGAAGAAGAGCTATGCCGATAATCGAAGGAAGGATTTGGAATTTCAAGTCGGTGATCATGTTTTCCTGAAGGTATCTCCATGGAAGGGAGTCATACGTTTTGGTAAGAAAGGTAAATTGAGTCCCAGGTACATCGGACCCTTCGAAATTCTAGAACGAATTGGGGTTGTAGCTTACCGATTGGCAATGCCGCCAAGTCTCTCCAAAGTTCACGATGTGTTCCACGTATCTATGTTGAGAAAATACATGCCTGACCCAGCGCATGTACTCACCTATGAGGAATTAGAACTGGAACCCGATCTATCTTATTGTGAAGATCCCGTCAAGATTCTTGATACGAGAGAACAAGTACTGAGAAAACGGACAACGCGTCTGGTAAAAGTTTTGTGGAGAAATCATAAGATGGAAGAGGCAACGTGGGAACCCGAGGAACTTATGATGAAGAACCACCCGAGTCTTTTCATGTGGTAGTATTCTAGAAATTTCGAGGACGAAATTATTTGAAGGATGGGAGAATGTAACACCCCAATCTTCTACGGTACGCTTATCTTTGAATAATGTGATAGCGTGTGTTGTACGCAACACCGAGTTCTAACACACCATAACCAATCAAACTAGCCGTTATGAATAGTAATACCTAATTTTTGAAATTATATATATTTTATATTTCAAAATGGACTTCATTTTTGGATTCGGAATATCGAATTTAGCCTAAGGTGAAATTTTGGTACATTTCGGATAACTTTCATATTTTGATGAATAGTGAAAATTACTAAATTTTAATTAAAAACAACTTGTTTAATCAAAATAATTAATAGTGATAAATTATGAATTTTAGTAGTTTTAAAGTATATTTAGAATATATTTTTACCATTTAATATAATGTTGGTCATTGGACATAATTTTACAATTAAACCGAACATAAACAAATGTCAATCTTTTGATAGTTATTATCTCTTTAAAACACGCTATTTGTTTTGACAGCGGGAATTAATTTTAAATTAATTTCTGCCACTTCTGTGTTTTGAATTTAGGAAAATGGATTCCATATTTGGAATCAGGATGTTCAAATTGTGTAAATAGGTAGCTTTTATTTTTAGACATTTTGAATAATTACTGCGGTAAATATTTTATTTACCATGGTTAAGGGTAAATCCGGTAAATAAGGGTTAAACAATAATATTATAATAATACTAAATTACCCTAAAACGTGTCTTAACCCTATTGTTTGATACATGGTCGACCATGGGAATCTTGGGGTCGATTTTGGGACCCCATGGATCCACTTGTAAGTGATAATGACACTTTATTTTAATTAAGTTAAAATGAATACAAAAATGACACAAGCATATATATTTTAGAAAAACAATTGTTACATAGGGTTATATATGTTGGATTTTAGATTATAAATATTCATTAGAAAGATAAAAGGATTTATTACATAATGATATTTTATTTATAATTTTTAGACATTAAATAATTTATTTTATTTATGACACAATGATGATGCAGTAATTACTATAATAGTGAAAAATTAAAATAATTGATATTATAAATACCCAAATAAATATAATATGAAACTTTTAATGAATTAAACTAATTTTATAGGATAATATTATATATTAGGATTTATTTAATTGACTTTGTTAGAAGTAATCAATCTTTTATGAGTTTCACAAAAATCAACTATTGAATAGTGTCAAAATTGACATAAAAGAGTTCTTAAAACAAATATTATATTATTAATTGATATTAAATTCCTAAAAATTTAAGGATCGGCCAAGAGACTTATATCATGATAGTTTCATCATTTATGGACCACTTGGGGGTCGCTTGGATGTATGTAGTAAGTTTATTAACCATATTATATAAAAATACAAAGAGACATTGTAAAAGTGAAACTAATTAACTTAGAGTTAATACTTAAAGATAAGGTTAATATAAGTACCCAAACCTGTCTAAATTCTATTGGATTAGTTTTTTTCGACCCATACCCACCTTAACCTTTGAATAGTCAACTTTTGAGCCATTGGAAACCGAATATGAATTTATTATAAATTAATATTTCTATCTTTTCCAAAGGTGCCTCTTACCCCACTTATAAAAGGGCACTCCTCATTCTCATTTATTCACACCTTCAAAGCCTTTTGGTTCAGCCAAAATCTGCCAAAATACTCTCCCAACTTCCCTCACTACAACCTAGGGGCCTTAGTTTGATCAGAAATCCAACCTAAGGAGCCCTTTCGATCAAATCAAAAGGAAGAACCCGAAGAAGAGGTAATGATTTCACCACCCTTTTCTAAGTTCATTTCTTCTTCCACTTCTTCTTCCATTGTTGTTACCATTCTAAAATAATAAATCCAGTATCATATATATACTGTGATGTTATTATAAATATGGTACAACCATATTCAGTATTCTATCCACCCTTTGAATAACTTGTCACCATACGTGCGTACGTACGGCTTACCGTCTCCACGTCGTGGTGTAATTGTTATTCAATATAATATTATTTGGATGGGTATAATAATGATGTGTAACTCATGTAAATAATAAATATAACATGTTAAGGATTCCGTATATATGATATACCATCCATTTATATATTATTTTAATATCAAAAGAATGATATTGTCGCTCGTGCGTACGTACGGACTACCGTCTCCACGAACGCGATGAGATTCATTCTCCATCGTATCCATTCAAGTATAATTATCATTTGATGATTTAAAAAAATGATGTTTAAGGACTTAATATCATTCTGGATATGTATTATATAAAACCTATCCTTTACAAACATGTGTTACGTAACAAAACATATAAAAGAAAACAAGTAAGTTAACACCCGAAACAACGATAATACTAAGATATTATTATCAAATCAATATTAAAAGATAATATATGATATCATATTAATGTATATGATTATTGTATAATTTAATAACAATTATTTCACCATTATACAGGAGGTTAACCTACCCCAACCAAGGAAAAGTACAAGGTAAGGGTTATTTCACAATCTCTTCATTATCTGAGGTTGTTTATACGTAATAATCTACTGGGATCTCTTTATCATCCACATCCATGTTTCTTAAAAATGTATTTCAAAACATTTTTACTATTTACTAGAATATGAGTTAAAGTCATTTATACCCTTTTTGACTTTTATAAGTGGTTTATAAAGGAATCTTTCTATCGTTTTCAAAACAAGGTCCTTTTTAACCTTTTCGACAGAATTAAGGTAAGAATGTTTTTTTAACTTATACGGCGGGTGCGACTATTTTCTGCCATTATAAAATCTTCAAAGCTTCCCTTACAAGCTTATAAGAATATTTTCAAAGAAAATGTTTTATTTTATATGGATCTTAAATGATTTCAAAATAAAAGGAGATATTTCTTTAAAAAGAATATTGATTTCATCTATGTCAACATCCTTTGATGGATTTTAAGATTATTTGAAGTTGATTTATTATGATACAAAACTTCTATATTGTATTGAAGGTTTTGTGATATGTTTGACTGTGGATGTGCTATTTTTATACCATTCATAGTTTATGGTGGAATTATTTACATTTCGTATGCTAGTTTTAATACGAATGTTTATGTTATGTTTAAACCTTTTTATATGGGAATGCATTGGACTTAGTAAGTGACGGGTGGAGCCCGCTATAGCTCCTCGATGCATCGGTAGGTCTCATGAGACAAACTAGTGTCTTGGAACAAGGCCTTGACAAAATCTTATTTGTAGTCTTGGCACGAGGCCTTGACTATGTGGTTATGATAGTCTGGCATTATGCATTCCAACATTATGAAAGTGGTTATTGATTTTTGCATGTGATTATTCGATTAGTAGAATATCCATGTGAATAAGTAAATGGCATTATTTCATTTTATTTATGTCGTACCATGTTGAAAGTTCATGTTTGAAAGGATTTTGTTTTATTTATACATTGCCTTAAATGTTTATTCTTATTTATGATAGTTTCCGCTATATTGTTATCCTTACTGGGCATTTGAGCTCACCCCTTTTCTATGTTTTATTTTTCCCAGGAAGTGAAGAAATAAATTATGAATGACCTGCAGGGATATTATGTGGGGATATGAGTGTGGATTATGGAGACATTATGTTGTTGTAGTAGTTTTTCATTTTATGATGTAATGTAAAACTTATGAATATATCTAGTGTTTCCAAGGCTACTAAACCAATCGGTCTTTCGAGATTTGATCTTTCTTGTGATCATGCCAATGTTATGTAATAATGCACCGACTCTGGGTAACTGGGGTCGGGGCGTTACAGTTGGTATCAGAGGAAGTTTAGTACAAACCTTGGAAACTAGATTTAGATAAACTCTGATTAGAGCACGTAGACCTAAGATGAACTTTGAGGATTAGTGTAGAAGAACTTCCTAGAATTTTGGTAGTGTAGGGATTTTGTGAGTTTTCTGAGCAATACATCCCTGTCTGGATACGAGCAGGTAGAGGCGGCTCTGGCACAGATGTTCCTAGGGGTAAAACCCGAAAACACCGCTTTGAGCTAGACTCGAACGGGAACTGGTGCACGAAAACGGGCCTTGCTTCACTCTTGGTTACGACACTCCCGGGGGATATGCTTCGGATAACTCTCATTTTCTTTACAAATCATTATTAAGGGTTTATGAGTATATACTTCCTCAAAGAAAACATTTTTATGATTATGGATTATATCCATAAATAGTTCAATTTATGTTAAGTGTTTTATAAGTATGGGATTATGTATTTTTATTCATAAACTGATCTAGTTTATGCCATTGTTTAGAAATGGCGCCTAGTGGAAGAAATGGAAACCGTATCAATGCACGCACTCCATGTAGGGATTGCCCTCCTGCTCAAGATAATTATAGTGGATCTGGTGATGCAACTGGAGGCGATCAGCTAATCACCATACTGGGACAACTTACTCAGGTTATGAATAATAACCTTACCCGTATGGAGCACCCTGATCCGCAGCGTGGAGGGTCAATGTTAGATTGATTCATGAGGCAACAACCACCAACGTTCAATGGTAGTAAAAATCCCTTAGTAGCTGAGCAATGGATATTTTCCCTAGAGAAAATATTTCAGGCTTTGGGGAGCAGTGAAAGGGAAAATGTTATCATGGCAGTTTACCGCCTCACTGGAGATGCTGATCAATGGTGGTCATTGATTCAAAATACAAAGGAAGATGATGAAGTATCAAATATGGAATGGAGGGAGTTCAAAGATCTGTTTTTAGAAAAATACATTCCTCGCGACCATCGAGCAGATATGGAAAGGCAATTTCTAAGTCTGAGACAGAAGGAGGATGAGAATGTCACAAAGTATGAGGCTAACTTTACAAGGTTAACAAGGTACGCTGGTGATTATATACGTAACCAAAGAAGTAAGATTTATCGTTTCTTTGATGGGTTAAAACCATTTCTCCATCGAGCATTAGTCTCACAATCCTTTTCATCGTACGAAGACATTGTCTCATGTGCTATCAAGACCGAAAAGGAATTCTCTAAGTCTTATGACTTTAAAGCAAAGCAAGAGAAGAAGAGACCTGCTGATCAATCTGGGAATGGAAATAAGGGGAAGAAGGGAAAGGTTGAATATCCATCTTGTGGTAAATGCGGGAAGAAACATCCTGGTACTTGCTTGAAGGGAATGGGAGTCTGTTACAAGTGTGGTGAAAAAGGCCACCAAGCTCGTGATTGCAAAGGGAAGAAGGAAGCCACCAACGTTCAGTGGTACAATTGCAGGGAGATGGTACATTATGCAAATGTATGTCCTAAGCGTCATGAGAACTTACCTCAGAAAAGGCCAAGGGATCAAGGCCAAGCTTATGCTATCACTACTGCTGAGGTAGAAGCTCCGAAAGACGTGGTGGAAGGTAATTTAATGGTTTCCTCAAGTTTAGCAAATGCATTATTTGACTCTGGATCGTCGCATTGTTTCATATCTACCCAGTTTGCTAAGAAAATTAGATATTTCCAATTTGATTTAATAAGGGAGTTGTCAGTTAAAACTCCTAAGGGAAGTATCATTGCAACAAAGTTTTGTGAATCAGTCCCCATTAGAGCACATAAATTTTCTTTATCTGCTGATCTCATCGTCATACCTATGATTGAGTTTGATATAATCCTCGGTATGGACTGGCATTCGGACTATGATGCGAAGATTTATTGTAAAAAGAAAGAGGTTACGATTCCTGATGATAATGATAAGGAACACCTTATCTTTAGAGAAGAATCGTCACCACCTAATTCTTATTTAGATCCACCCTCAATAGCTCAACTAAATTCAATTATTGGGGAGGAAGAGAATGAAATAACTGCGGGTGAGGAATGGAATGTTCAAATAGAGGATGTACCTGTTGTGAAAGAATTTGTAGATGTATTTCCGGAAGATTTACCTGGACATCCTCCAGAATGAGAAGTTGAGTTTTCCATTGATTTTTTTTCCTGGATCAAGGCCTATATCGAAGACCCCTTATAGAATGGCCACTGTAGAGTTAGTCAAACTAAAGAAACAACTAGAGGAATTGAGTAATAAGGGATTTATTCTCCCTAGTGTTTCTCCATGGGGAGCCCCTGTTCTTTTTGTTAAAAAGAAATATGGATCTATGAGGTTATGTATCGACTATAGGGAGATCAATGCTATAACGATAAAGAACAAGTATCCCCTACCTCGTATTGATGATTTATTTGACCAACTGCATGGATCTCAATACTTTTCAAAGATTGGCCTTCGATCTGGATACCATCAGTTGTGTGTGAAGAAAGAATACATTCCGAAGACAGCATTTCGAACCAAGTACGGGCATTACGAGTTTACTGTAATGCCGTTTGGATTGACTAATGCACCCTCTGTATTCATGGATCTGATGAATAGAGTTTTCAAGGAGTATCTCGATGAATTTGTGGTGGTATTTATTGATGATATCTTGGTATACTCCAAAACCTACGAAGATCATGAAAATCACTTGCGCATTATCTTGAAGACTCTAAGGAGGCATGAATTATATGGGAAGTTTAGCAAGTGTGAATTCTGGCTTCATGAGATTTCTTTTCTTGGCCATATTGTCTCTAAAGATGGAATCTCTGTTGATCCTTCTAAGACCAAGGCAATCCAAGAATGGCCAGCACCTACGAGTATAACTGAGGTACGCAGTTTTATCGGTTTGGCAGGTTATTATCGACGTTTTGTCCAGAATTTTGCCCGATTGGCTAACCCATTAACGAAGCTCACACGTAAAGGGGTTAAATTTGTTTGGACAAAAGAGTGTGAAGAATGTTTTGAAGAACTGTAGAAAAGATTAGTCAATGCTCCTATATTGACTCTACCATCGGAGAATGATGGGTTCGTTATTTATAGTGATGCATCAAAGAAAGGACTTGGATGTGTCCTTATGCAGAATGATAGAGTTATTGCCTATGCATCACGACAGTTGAAAATTCATGAACAAAACTATCCTACTCATGATCTCGAGTTAGCAGCTGTGATCTTTGCTTTGAAGATATGGAGGCACTACCTCTATGGTGAAAAATGTGAGATTTATACTGATCACAAGAGTTTGAAGTATATTTTCTCACAAAAAGAACTCAACATGAGGCAAAGGAGATGGATTGAATTACTCAAGGATTATGATTGCACAATACACTACCACCCGGGGAAAGAAAACAAGGTGGCAGATGCTTTGAGTAGAAAAGACCATGGAGTTTTGAACAATATGAGAATTGAAAGGGATCCAATTTTCATGGATCTAGTGAAGATTGACATGGGAATAACCAGGGAAGGTGAAACATCAATGCTTTTTCAAATGGTTGCCAAACCATCTTTACTAGAAAGGATTAAGAGTTCTCATACCGATGATGAAGAATTCCAAAAGAAGATTAAAGCTGTGAATGATGGGAGATTGAGAAACTTTGTGTATGAAGATGGAATTTTGAAATTCGGGAAGAGACTTTGTGTTCCCGATTTACCTGATCTAAAAAGGGAATTGATGGATGATGCTCATAGTTCCAATTTCTCTATACACCCTGGGAGCACAAAAATTTATAGATATTTGAAGGAACATTTTTGGTGGGACAACATGAAGAGGGAGATTGCTGATTTTGTGTCAGGATGTATGGTTTGTCAACAAGTGAAAGCTGGAAGGCAATAGCCTGGAGGAGTCATGCAACCTCTTCCCATACCGGAGTGGAAATGGGACAATATTACGATAGACTTTGTCATGGGTCTACCAAAGACACCTAAAAGGAATGATTCAATATGGGTTATTGTTTATCGTCTTACCAAGTCAGCACATTTTCTTGCTATAAGAGAAGATCTACCCCTGGAACGTCTAGAAAGACTATATATTAATGAAGTTGTGAGACTTCATGGAGTACCTTTATCAATTGTTTCTGATCGTGATCCCCGTTTTACTTCAAGATTTTGGAAAAGTCTTCAGAAATCCCTGGATACTGAACTTCATTTGAGCACTGCTTACCACCCTCAGACAGATGGACAATCAGAACGGACTATTCAAACCCTAGAAGACATGTTGAGATCTTTCTCACTTGACTTTCAGGGTATTTGGGATCAATATTTACCACTGGTAGAATTTTCCTATAACAATAGCTTCCATTCGAGTATTCAGATGGCACCATATGAAGCGTTATACGGAAAGAGATGTCGTACAGCAACCTGTTGGGATGAGGTTGGTGAAAGAAAACTTGTAGGCCCAGAACTGGTGGAGGAAACGGTGGAAAAGGTGAAGGTAATCCAAAATCACATCAAAGCAGCCCAAAGTAGGCAGAAGAGCTATGCCGATAATCGAAGGAAGGATTTGGAATTTCAAGTCGGTGATCATGTTTTCCTGAAGGTATCTCCATGGAAGGGAGTCATACGTTTTGGTAAGAAAGGTAAATTGAGTCCTAGGTACATCGGACCCTTCGAAATTCTAGAACCAATTGGGGTTGTAGCTTACCGATTGGCAATGCCGCCAAGTCTCTCCAAAGTTCACGATGTGTTCCACGTATCTCTATTGAGAAAATACATGCCTGACCCAACGCATGTACTCACCTATGAGGAATTAGAACTGGAACCTGATCTGTCTTATTGTGAAGAGCCCGTCAAGATTCTTGATATGAGAGAACAAGTACTAAGAAACCGGACGACGCGTCTGGTAAAAGTTTTGTGGAGAAATCATAAGATGGAAGATGCAACGTGGGAACCCGAGGAACTTATGATGAAGAACCACCTGAGTCTTTTCATGCGGCAGTATTCTAGAAATTTTGAGGACGCAATTATTTGAAGGAGGGGAGAATGTAACACCCCAAGCTTCTACGGTACGCTTCTCTTTGAATAATGTGATACTGTGTGTTGTACGCAACACCGAGTTCTAACACACCATAACCAATCAAACTAGCCGTTATGAATAGTAATACCTACTTTTTGAAATTATATATATTTTATATTTCAAAATGGACTTCATTTTTGGATTTGGAATATTGAATTTAGCCTAAGGTGAAATTTTGGTACATTTCGGATAACTTTCATATTTTGATGAATAGTGAAAATTACTAAATTTTAATTAAAAACAACTTTTTTAATAAAAATAATTAATAGTGATAAATTATGAATTTTAGTAGTTTTAAAGTATATTTAGAATATATTTTTACCATTTAATATAATTTTGGTCATCGGACATAATTTTACAATTAAACCGAACATAAACAAATGTCAATCTTTTGATAGTTATTATCTCTTTAAAACACGCTTTTTGTTTTGACAACGGGAATTAATTTTAAATTAATTTCTGCCACTTCTGTGTTTTGAATTTAGGAAAATGGATTCCATATTTGGAATCATGATGTTAAAATTGTGTAAATAGGTAGCTTTTATTTTTAGACATTTTGAATAATTACTGCGGTAAATATTTTATTTACCATGGTTAAGGGTAAATCCGGTAAATAAGGGTTAAAAAATAATATTATAATAATACTAAATTACCCTAAAACGTGTCTTAACCCTATTGGTTGATACATGGTCGACCATGGGCATCTTTGGGTCGATTTGGGGACCCCATGGATCCACTTGTAAGTGATAATGACACTTTATTTTAATTAAGTTAAAATAAATACAAAAATGACACAAGCATATATCTTTTAGAAAAACAATTGTTACATAGGGTTATATATGTTGGATTTTAGATTATAAATATTCATTAGAAATATAAATAGATTTCCTACATAATTATATTTTATTTATAATTTTTAGACATTAAATAATTTATTTTATTTATGATACAATGATGATGCAGTAATTACTATAATAGTGAAAAATTAAAATAATTGATATTATAAATACCCAAATAAATATAATATGAAACTTTTAATGAATTAAAATAATTTTCTAGGATAATATGATATATTAGGATTTATTTAATTGACTTTTTTAGAAGTAATCAATCTTTTATGAGTTTCAAAAAAATCAACTATTGAATAGTGTCAAAATTGACATAAAAGAGTTCTTAAAACAAATATTATATTATTAATTGATATTAAATTCCTAAAAATCTAAGGTTCGGCCAAGAGACTTATAACATGATAGGTTAATCATTTATGGACCACTTGGGGGTCGCTTGGATTTATTTAGTAAGTTTATGAACCATATTATATAAAAATACAAAGAGACATTGTAAAAGTGAAACTAATTAACTTAGAGTTAATACTTAATGATAAGGTTAATATAAGTACCTAAACCTGTCTAAATTCTATTGGATGAGTTTTTTTTGACCCATCCCCACCTTAATCTTTGAATAGTAAACTTTGGAGCCATTGGAAACCGAATATGAATTTATTATAAATTAATATTTCTAGCTTTTCCAAAGGTGCCCCTCACCCCTCTTATAAAAGGGCACTCCTCCTTCTCATTTATTCACACCTTCAAAGCCTTTTGGTTCGTCCAAACTCTGCCCAAATACTCTCCCAACTTCCCTCACTACAACCTAGGGGCATTAGTTTGATCATAAATCCAACCTAAGGAGCCCTTTTGATCAAATCAAAAGGAAGAACCCGAAGAAGAGGTAATGATTTCACCACCCTTTTCTAAGTTCATTTCTTCTTCCACTTCTTCTTCCTTTGTTGTTACCATTCTAAAATAATAAATCCAGTATCATATATATAATGGGATGTTATTATAAATATGGTACAACCATATTCAGTATTCTATCCACCCTTTGAATAACATGTCACCATACGTGCGTATGTACGGCTTACCGTCTCCACGTCGTGGTGTAATTGTTATTCAATATAATATTATTTGGATGGGTATAATAATGATCTGTAACTCATGTAAATAATAAATATAACATGTTAAGGATTCTGTATATATGATATACCATCCATTTATATATTATTTTAATATCAAAAAAATGATATTGTCGCTCGTGTGTACGTACGGACTACCGTCTCCACGAACGCGATGAGATTCATTCTCTATCGTATCCATTCAAGTATAATTATCATTTGATGATTTAAAAAAATGATGTTTAAGGACTTGATATCATTCTTGATATGAATAATATAAAACCTATCCTTTACAAACATGTCTTACGTAACAAAACATATAAAAGAAAACAAGTAAGTTAACACCCGAAACAACGATAATACTAAGATATTATTATCAAATCAATATTAAAAGATCATATATGATATCATATTAATGTATATGATTATTGTATAATTTAATAACAATTATTTCACCATTATACAGGAGGTTAACCTACCCCAACCAAGGAAAAGTACAAGGTAAGGGTTATTTCACAATCTCTTCATTATCCGAGGTTGTTTATACGTAATAATCTACTGGGATCTCTTTATCATCCACATCCATGTTTCTTAAAAATGTATTTCAAAACATTTTTACTATTTACTAGAATATGAGTTAAAGTCATTTATACCCTTTTTGACTTTTATAAGTGGTTTATAAAGGAATCTTTCGGTCGTTTTCAAAACAAGGTCCTTTTTAACCTTTTCGACAGAATTAATGTAAGAATGTTTTTTTTAACTTATACGGCGGGTGCGACTATTTTCCGCCGTTATAAAATCTTCAAAGCTTCCCTTACAAGCTTATAAGAATATTTTCAAAGAAAATGTTTTATTTTATATGGATCTTAAATTATTTAAAAATAAAAGGAGATATTTCTTTAAAAAGAATATTGATTTCATCTATGTCAACATCCTTTGATGGATTTTAAGATTATTTGAAGTTGATTTATTATGATACAAAACTTCTATATTGTATTGAAGGTTTTGTGATATGTTTGACTGTGGATGTGCTATTTTTATACCATTCATAGTTTATGGTGGAATTATTTACATTTCGTATGCTAGTTTTAATACGAATGTTTATGTTATGTTTAAACCTTTTCATATGGGAATGCATTGGACTTAGTAAGTGACAGGTGGAGCCCGCTATAGCTCCTCGATGCATCGTTAGGTCTCATGAGACAAACTAGTGTCTTGGCACAAGGCCTTGACAAAATATTATTTCTAGTCTTGTCACGAGGCCTTGACTATGTGGTTATGATAGTCTGGCATTATGCATTCCAACATTATGAAAGTGGTTATTGATTTTTGCATGTGATTATTCGATTAGTAGAATATCCATGTGAATAAGTAAATGGCATTATTTCATTTTATTTATGTCGTACCGTGTTGAAAGTTCATGTTTGAAAGGCTTTTGTTTTAGTTATACATTTCCTTAAATGTTTATTCTTATTTATGAAAGTTTCCGCTATATTGTTATCCTTACTGGGCATTTGAGCTCACCCCTTTTCTATGTTTTATTTTTCCCAGGAAGTGAAGAAGTAAATTATGAATGACCTGCAGAAATATTATGTGGGGATATGAGTGTGGATTATGGAGACATTATGTTGTTGTAGTAGTTTTTCATTTTATGATGTAATGTAAAACTTATGAATATATCTAGTGTTTCCAAGCCTACTAAACCAATCGGTCTTTCGAGATTTGATCTTTCTTGTGATCATGCCAATGTTATGTAATAATGCACCGACTCTGGGTAACTGGGGTCGGGGTGTTACATATGATATCTAAGAAGCAGTTAAATGCAATGATTTGTTCCAGTTCTTGGAATCGCACCTGGTGAGAAAAGTATTATCATAGTGTAGATTATGATATTCTTACTAGCCAAGATGTCAAGTTATGACAGTGGAAAAAAGGGTATATACTCGGGATACCATCTCTTGAGAAGTTTTAATCAAAGAGATGAGGTCGCTATAGTAGAATAGCCATGCGGCGGAACCGTGGCAGACCCAGTATCTAAGGCCTTTACTCAGCAGAAACATGATGCTTATCATGTGAGTAGCTAACAAGTTTGGTTAGCAAGTTGGCTCTAGTGCAAGTGGGAGTGTTGAAATAGTGGGTGCCCTAGACCCAACTATTATGTGATTTTGATTACCATATCGTGTATACAGTATGGTATGCATGATGTATCTTACCATTATAGTGTAGACTTTTCTGCATCCACTATTGAAATGGTAATGTCCAAAGATTAATTGTCGTATCGAAAGGTTATAGTAGTTCCCAGGCTATAATGAGAACCTCTAGATACTATGACATTAATCTTAAATATATATGTTATATGGTCTAGATACATCTTACTAATTGGACATAGTAGATGTCTGACCATCAAGTGCTGGGGGGTCATAAGCATTGAGACTTCTTCTCATGAAGTTCGCACTTGATGATCTCTAGTAGTGAGATCATGAGGACTGACCCGCCAATTGGAACACCACATGTTTCAGGTGTCATTGGATGTTCCTATCTACGATCATGTGTAATGGTCTCCTGACTTGGATCATTACCAATGTATGTCATTTGATTGCGTACTTTGATGCAAGATGAAAACCATGGCAATGAAGTCGTGGCGAGGTAGTTTGTGTAGGGTGTGTCATTAGTGGCATGTCATTGGTTGAATGGTCAAGAAAGGATTTGTTGCTTCCAGGTTATGGAAGTAATATATCTCTGGCCATGTTGATATGGATGGCAGTACCTTTATAAGACCATGGCCATGGCAGTCGAGGGTAAATCCGTCCAGTTACATCAACAAACAATAAAGCAAGAAAAGGGCGATGACACAAGAGTGCGTCCTACTTTATGAGATATTATAGACAAAGAGATTATATTACACAGTGAGTGTTCGTAGGTTGGTTGTCGCTGCTGTGACAATCCTTATTTCTTCAGGGGCCATGATGGGTTGCTAGATCCCGCTCTTGGTCTGTGAATACTATTCATTGCTGTCGAAATAAGGGCCTAGAGGGTTACACACAATAGCGTATTCAAGAATCTTCCCTATTCAGTTGAATATGAGTATTGGACATAGTGGTCCCCGCCACAAGGGTCCAGGAATTGTCCAAAGTTAAACGATCACCAATGCGATAAATAAATTCATATTATTCGAGTTTAGAATAATGAGTATTGAATTTATTTATTAAATTTATTTATGAGTTTTAAGTAAATACATGAAAAAAATTAATTGACGAATATTAAATTATTCAAGGTTCAATTAATATTTATGGGAGCGACGAGTCAGGTTAATGAATTAATTATTATCATGTAATATATTTTAATATATTACAAGTGAATGATAATAATATTTATGGATCAGTTTAGTAGTCATAAAATGTCGTTAATAGTGCGTTAAGTATTCGGGGCTGGCGAGGCGATACCGGGTATTTTAATTGAGCACTATAAATATAAGAGGAGGGGAATTTTCCAAATACTATTCATGGAGTTTATCTCTCCTCTCCTCTCTCCCACATTCTAGAGAGAGATGCTCTGGATCCAAGGAGCTCGGATGGAGCTCTCTCTCAGGAATCGCTAGAGAAGCGATGCGGTGGTCGTTGGAGCATCAAAGGCATCATCACAAATCCGCGCTAGCACTCGGATTACGACGAACGGTGCTCCCACGGATTCCTTGAAGCGTGTGTGGACGATCTAGAGGAATTCGGCTTTGGATTCTTCGAGCAGCGATCGCCAACGACGAGCAGACGTCATGCACGGCTTTGGATTTAAACCAGGTATTTTACGGTTTAATTTTTTGCTTAAAATCCTCCACGCGTGGTCCTCGGCTTTGACCGGGCTGCCCTTCACCGACGTCGGCAAGTTTACAGCGAACGGCGGTGGAAAAATTTTAAAAACCCACCTATTTGGGGATTCCGCTGCACGCTCAGTTCTAACACATGTATGGTAATATGGAGTGTGTAATAGGTACACACTATGTACCTCATTACTCATCCCCTAGATATGTTCCTCTTATACACACACTGGCCAAATGTGTCCCTTATATGTTGTGAATCATATACTATATGGAATGTTCATGCCTGATGGCCACCTGCCCATGGATTTTTCCTATGTCTGTGTACCAGACACCTTTTCCATGTTTTTTTGTTTTCTGTTAGTACATGGCCATGTATTTTTACATGAATAACCCTATCCATGTCCTATTATCGCACGGTTTAGGGTACTAGACGACTTGTAACCCCGATACACAATGTGTAGTCCAAAAATTTCATCTTCCCCAAATAAGAAGAGCTACATGAAGTGTTTTGCTAAACTAAACACTGTGTAGATGGTAATTACTATCGGTAATTACCTGAAAGATGCCCCAATTCTTCATGTTCTTCCCCAAAACCCAAATATCCACTTAGAAGGGATCAATAGCATTCATATTTTGGCTTTATATCTTTAAAAAATTCATAAAGAAAGGGATACAGTCCAAAACTGAAATCCACCAACCTCAAAATTAAAATTCCAATGATTTATATGGAGAACAACACTCGTATTTTGTTTCTATTTGATCTAATGATGATCTATGTCTGAAAGAGAGATGGGTAGAACCTTTATCCATCGATTTGGTGTTGTTTCATTCATCACCCAATAGAGGAGATGGGGGATAATGAGTCGAGGTCTCTCATTTTGGTGTGTCCTATGAATTAGGGTTGGGGGACGAATTGGTTTTATTTAAATTAAACCAATTAATTATCCTTTTCAAAACCACATACCCAAAATTACCTTGATCGAACTCTCTATGTGGATGAATTTAGGTCACGTTTATGGTAACCACACAATTATAGACTCAACCATAGTTTCTTAAATCCTATCTGAGACTCCACTCGGGATTTATAAACATTTCAAGTGAAACTGCATGCATGTGACAAAATATATTTAATATTTTTAATATTGTCACAGTAATTCTTCTTGGGACCCATCTTCCCATACTGACTTAGTTCCCGACTATGAAATTATTATCTGAAATATTCTAAATTATTTTTGGGTCAAAACTCGAGTCATTAAATTCCCCCCACCTTTGGTATTTTCATCCCTGAAATACAATTACTAAGCACAAGGGATGAAACTGAGCTCCCCACTGGAGTTCCGCACTAGTGAGCCCACAAAGGGTTCATGTGCAGCATACATTAATGCACAAAGAAAAACCACCAAGGTCAATCCACCCTCATGTCTAGATTGTACCAATCCAACATCATGAAAAAAATACAGACATGTATCCTTGGCTGTAATAAGTGGTAATGCACCAAACATCATGGACCATCTACATTCATGGGGTCTACTAGTAGAGAACCTCTCTAACCTAAGGCAGATACTAACAGAACCACATAGTTCACATCAACACTAGGATAGACAGCACAATAGCCTCTTCAAGAGTTTTTCATTCAATTTTTATGCTAAACAAGCAATGGTATTTATAGAAAAAATAGGTCTTGACAATAGTAAACATTGGTTCTTACCAGGTCCGTCATCTATAAACCTCATATTGTAATATAGATCACCAAAATAGAATCACTACAGCACCCACTAGTGGCATCCCAGCCAAGTATGGATTCTTGGAAACCAATCCACACTGTGGAAAAAACATAGGGTCTAACTCTTCCACTAAATAATGATTCTAATCGAGGTTCTCCCTCTCTCATGGACACCAAGCTAAATGGATCGACCAGAGAAACTCTGGTGTTAAGGCCATGACAATCTCTTACACTCCATCACATAACCTCACTCTAAAAATAAAAGTATAAATATGTTTTCCACCATAATTCGATATTTTCCTCCTTGGGCAGCACTAGATCATCCGCATCGTTCTGGTCGTGTCAAAAAAATGTATCTCGGTGGGGAAAGCATCCCTCTTCGTTGTAAGTTCAAAGTTATATCAAACTGTATGACACCCTCCTTGATCATTTCGCATTCAAATATTACACCAAACATATGAGGTTATTATTTAGAAACAAAGGGTTTCCGATTCCTCAATGGGTCTTACCAGGCCCTTTGTCGCCACTACAAACATGGAGATATATTGATGCCCAACATCACCCTGGTTAAACCTTGGTCAAAAAGTAGAGAGAAAAGTGTACCCACAATAGTGTCTAACAATTTCTACTATATAATGTATAAAGGAAACTAGGATTTCCTATATTCATCCTCTAATCCTCTAGTCCAAAGGCATCTATATCAAGTAGTTGTCCTCACCCACATCCTTCAGCTCTAAGAGCCTAGCGGGAACCACATAGGGCTGGGGGTGGAAACACACCAAACTTTCTACCACCTATTACTGCTCTTACATCTCCTCTTCCTTGTCTAACACCTTGTGAAGCTCCATTATCCTAGAATTGTCTCTAACAAGGTAGTTCCCAACTGGATCCCTCTTAGCAGCATTGTAGGTTGCATAATCTATAGGGATATGTCCCCATGTGTCACAAGCATAACACTGCCTATCCAGCATTTGGATTGATCCTCAGTTCTACTCCTATGCCACAGTCCCACATGTCTAAGTATGGGCATGTGTGTATGCCTCATATTTCATGATACATTCATCTATTTCCTACCACCTTTTGTAGATGCTTCATTCTCATGACCACTATTGTGGGTCACATCAACTTGTTCCTTGGCCAGGCAACTTTCCACCACCATAACTTGCTCCAGCACTCCAGCATAGGTGGGAATGAATAGTGGAATCACAGATGACTTGATATCCCAATGCAAGACCTTCTTGATGTTCCACGATCTAAAAAATTGATATTGAACCATATCCAGGGAGGATCATGACATGTCAGTGAACCTCACTGAACACTCCTCCAAGGTCATGCTACCTTTTTGAAGCTGTAGAATATCTTGGATTTGCACTAATCTAAACATGGTTGGGTAGAAATATTCCATAAATAGTCACTCAAACTCCAACTTAGTGATTTTCACCTCATCATGAGACGATATCACCATACTCTACCTTCTCCTGGTGGAACGCTATTGAAGGTCTTCCACAGGGACCACCATCAAATCAGGATGTGTCCTCACTAATCTAAAAACTCACACGACTACCTTGAGATAGTCATATGCTACCTGGGGGTCGAGATAAACCCGGTACCTCAGAGTTCACTACCTCTATAAATCACATAACACACTAACCTTATGTGCATCCTGGACCAAACCTTCTGGTAAAACATACTTCTCAACAGTAGGTTGAACTACTGATGGACCACATGGACCTAACACCTCGAAACTAGTGCCCTGTACTGACACTTCATCATGGGGAAGATTTTCATCATAATCACACTATGGAATCCTATTTATATTTCTTTGTTGTGGAATCCTGATATAAAATCAATATGTACCATGGTCAAGGAGTATATCTGGGGAGATGACTCGGGAATGAAAGGAAAAACCCATTCCCAGTCCTATATAATGCATGTACCATTTATTTCATGTCGATCAGTGTCCTAATGTATCACGTCAAAAATAAGGTTATCAGAGTCCTATTGAATGGATATATCGGATGCCGCAAAAACACTAGAGCCTATGGCCTGAGATCCAAACAAGTAACATCCTAAAATAATCACTATAAAACCCAACCCAAGATCAAAAAACTATGGTCCCAAAGTAGAAACTACCTCCTCTAATACCACTCTATCATGACCCAACCTGATGGGGCCTAGGCCACAACTACTGAAGCTTGCCTATAATAGGCCAGGGACTAGAGACTAGTGCTGAGTAGGCATATCACTAACATGGGAGTAATTTCATATGTACTTGTACACATCTCAAAAACTCAGAAAATTATGAAATGTAAATACCACTATGTAAATAATTCATGCATACATCTATATCCCACCACCAAAGTATAACATAAGTATAGAAAGTGAAAGAAGTGAAAAAAAAATTCCCCTAAAAAAATACTATATAATTTTTCAACCTTCTCAGAAGGAGTGGATTTCTATCAACAACAAAAAATAGAAAGCTCCTCAGCCCAGCTCCGATGAACACCCTGGTCTGTCTCATTTACTATGCTCCACCTACCTCAGGTCCTCTATAGAATCTATCAAATTTCATGTCGTCTTCAAAGCGTTGAAAACATGTGAGCTCTTTGCCTATGCAGGGGTGATTATAAAAATACATAGTACGTTCCCCAAAACACCAAAAGAAAAAGGGTGAAACTAAAAGGAAATAGTCTGGTCAACCTAGCCACATGGTACACCAATCAAGAGAGAAAATCCAAATAGAACCATACTTGTCTATAAAAGACAAGTCATCTTGGTCTAAAAGCAGTTTAAACCCTAAAATGTAACAACATATCAGGGAAACCTAGAAATCATCGAGGTATACTCGTCTTATACTCTAACTATCATGAGGTTCCAACCTCATGTCCAGCAACAGGATTCTCTTTGTAGGATCTAATATTAACATGAAACTAGGTGCACATGCTCCATGAGCTCAACCATCCCAGATGCACCCATCCGAGAGATTCACACCACTGAGAACATCTTACTTGGTCAAGATCTAGTTCCCATCACCAGAGTTACTACCGTCATCACCTTGAACCCATTACAAACTAAAGAAACCAAAATAAAGAATCTCACCCCTCACCCCAGCTCATAGTTGATGGACCACTACTCCAGCATATTCACCACATCCATTCTCTATAAAAATTCAGAGTGGAGGGACCTTCACCTCACCACTGCTCTGTAGTCAATGGATTACTACTCCTAACTAACCATAGAAACCTCCTTCGCTCCAATATGGATTGTCTTGCACCTCATTCCATCGAGGGAGCACTAACTATTATCTAGGTACCATTCATATTAAGTTTAGGGGCCCACTCCTCATAACATTATCCCAAATCTGAGGGAGATCCAACTTCATTGGAGGATCCACTCCCCACTACTACCCAGTGATGGGGTAATACAACTCTATTTGTGAGGACCTGCACTGTAGTCCAATAGGGGAGTACCAGAAAGAGAATGGAGGACCCATGCCCTGATACTATATGGGAGTACCACTCAATGGATTGAGGGCCACACCCTAACAAGGTAGGGGAGTACCATTCTGGGGCTAGAGTTCCCTCACCCTGGTAGGATAGGGGAGTAACAACTCCACCAACTCATTCACTAGTGGGGAATCACACCCTAATAAGACTAGGGAGTACTGACCCCAGGCTAGACGACTTATTCCCTTGCACAACAGGCGAGTACCGACTATGCGGGAACAACGCGTATGGAGGGATCGTGCCCTAAAATGTTAGGGGAGTACTGATGCCTAATATAGAGGAAGCACTCCCAAACATGGTAGGGGAGTGCCTAATCTATCTATACATCATATACGGGGGATTATTTCCAGTCAAAAAGGGGATTATTGTCCATCATCATAAACATCATGGAAAATCCCGCACCACGGTCCATTATAGGAGTAAAACCCCTGGAGGAAACTACCCAAAGGTAATGAACTCATGCCCACAAGATGTGGAGTCTCAGATATACTTAATAAGAGAGATAAGAGAAACCCATGTACTAAAGATATAGGGGATTATAATTTCGATTTTATCTCTTTATGTACCACACTTATCTCCAACATGAGCTCGGTATGGCTTCATGATCATCTCACTCAATTTACACCACTTTGTAACCTGTAAACTATATCAAAGGCCACTATCACATTATACATGGAAAACCATATAGGATAGGCTATTGACAAGCCTTAATCTGATCCTTGAGAATAAGATACGGAATACGTAAGATCCTACGAGAATCTCCTAGGATTACATGCCATGTATTGGGGTACACACAACTTGTGATCCCACCCGAGCACCTGGTCGTGTATCATGTCTACATAGTTTATCAACCCATGTACATATGCATGTCATGTAAAAGAGTTACATGCCATGTCTCTCATCACTAGACCCCTGGACATGTTCCTCTTTAACATGGACTAGTCTGCCTTGTCCCTTACATTTCTTGCATCCCATAAAACTCGGCATGATCATGCTAGATGGCGACTTTCCTGATTAGTTTTCTTGTTTCTGTTTATCAGAACCCTTTTCCATGTACCTTGGCCATGTTTTAGTAAATGTACATATAGTTTTATAGGGTTTACCCTAGCCATGTCCCTTGGTCACATAGTTTTGGGAACTACATGGTGTGTTACCCTAAAAAATGGTGTGTACTCCTGAAATTTCATCTTCCATGAACAGGAAGAGCTACACAACATGTGTCACTGAACTACATGCCATGTAGATGATAATTACAATCATAAATTTCCTTTAAAACACCCAATTTATCCCATTCATCCCCAAAACCCATAGATAATCCTAGAATGGATCACTAGAATTCTTATTTGGGCTCTATAACCTAAAAAAATGTATAATGAAATGTATTGGGACCATAACTCAAATCCTATTACCTCGATGGTAAAGAAACAAAGATTTGGATGAAGAATGAAAACTAGATTGTGTTTCTATTTGATCTAATAATGACATGCATAAGAAATAGATAATTATGACACCTTTCTTCATAGATTTTTACTCAGTTCATTCGTCTCTTAAGGGAGGACACAGGGGAGAAGGAGATGAGGGATCTCATTTGGGTGTGTCGTGCACCATAGGATAGGGGGAGGAATTTTTTTAAATTAAATTAAACCAATTAATTCCCCTTTTCAACACCACATCTCCAAAATTCCCCAAATCAAAACTCCTACTATGGAGGACCTTAGGTTGCGCCAAGGGTAAACAAAACATTCCAAACTCAAATGCTATCTCATAAATGTGATTGAGGAATATGAATAGAAGTTATTTATGTTTCAAATGAAACTATGTGAACATGAAAAAAAATATTTAATATTTTTAATATCATCACAATGAGGCTCCCTTGGCCCTAACACCCCACACTGACTCTGCAAAAAGCTCCATAAATATTCTCTAACATATTAAGAAACCATTTGTGTAAAAATCCATGTCATTACAAACAAGGACCTTCTATAACTATTGTGATCAAGCATCACAAAAAACATAGATCACCCTCACATATTATTCTTGTTCCTCAAGAGATAAGATAATGTCAAAAGATTACACCTACAAAATCTTTTATATGGTATAACGTAAGCCTCAACGCCATAGAATGCTTCCAAAATAAAATTTCACCTTATATCTCCGAATTCTTTTTTTAAAATCATCATATCACATCCATAATCTGAAACCATGTAAATTAATGGTCCATGAAAACTCATCCAATACATTAGATACATCTCAAAAGATTATCTCCTTCAAGAATCAAAACCAAATATGGAAAGAAAGGAAAATAAGGGGAAATTCAGAAAACAATCCTATGAGATACATGTTAGGAATCTCCTTAAAACCAAATCATAACCACTAAACAAACACAAAAAACAATATGAGTAAATTTATATCATAAATCAAAAGTAATTAATGAAATTCATCAATAAGAAAAAAAATTACAAAAGTGATATTAAACATAAATAATGGTACGGGGACCACATCTATGTTTCAATATTCCATGTACTCTCTCTCAAATAACCATGCTCCACAACACTCAAACGAAAGAGATGAAATGCACACACAACACCCTCTCTTAATGATCTTGTTTCTCAATGTCTTATTCTACGAACATCACATCATCCTCATTATCAGACTCTCATTAGTTAATTATGGGAGATTCATCATGAAGATACCAAAGAATTTGCGACAAGTGGAAGATATTTTGGTTCATTTCCATCCATGGTGGAAGTTTCAACTGATATTCCACCTCACCAATACACTCCAACAACTCAAAAGGCCTAATAATCTTGGGAGAAACCATAATCCTCCAATAAAACCTTGGTTCCCCTAATTAGGGGTAACCCTTAATAATACATGGTCTCTATCCATTAATTATAGGGTCCTCCTCCTAGGATAAACTTAAGTTATATAGTGGTCTTACACCACCTTCATCCATTATTTAACCATCAGGATATTTTTTCCATAATCTAAACCACATCTTGGCCAACGACTGATAACTCTCTAACCCAATTCTATTAAAAAAACTTTTTTAACAACCATCTATATAATGAATCCAATAAAGCAATTATTATGGAAGAATTATATCCACTATTACATGAATACTTAACCATGGGTCGCTACTCCACCCATGATTGTAAAAAAACAAAATATTAAGGCCCACAACATATAATATATCATTTTGATTATTCGCTCTGTGTACCCTTCTATTTGGGAATGAAAAGTGACACTAAGGACTAGTTGTGAGAAAAAAATAATAATAAGTTCCCCTCCAAATATGTTACGTTGATCGAGGAACCTGATAAAATATGATGGTTCTTATAACCCCATAGATCCTCACCACTTATTCCATTTAATAGCTCATTATAACATCCATGATAACTAAATCCCAAATAAATATAAAATGGGTAAAATTTGTTAGTCAATCCAAGATTCCAAAAACAACATCTTATCCTCTCTGGGATCAAATAATCCTATGATAAAACCATCAGTATTTCTTCTTAATTCTATTTTGGGACATCAAAATGTTTCAACAACACTCTCGGTACATGGTTCACAACTTCCACCTACTATAAGACCAAAAATATTACCACAAAATCTAGCACTTACCACTTCATATCATTCCACAAAAGATACATCGAATGATGATAAATCATGGAATTCCCAAATTCACCACTAAGGTTGAGCTATGAAACTCATGGGGAACTCTCTCATGCCTGTCTAGGGGAATATATTGCATCATCAAAAATAGAATACAATTATGGATATCCTTTGATATCCCATTTGGATCATTACTACAACAAAAAGAATCACACATCACCACTTCCTCCAACTCTCCCCTCTAAGACTTATCCACTCACCACATTAAGGAATATTCCACCATTATCTGTAATAATATTAATCTTCCATCAGCCTTCTCATATTTAGATGAAATTCCATTAAATCCTCTATTTTTCTCTAAGTTTCCCCAAACTCTCAAATGACATATCATCAAACTATGCATCTTATTCCATAATCTACAACATTATCCTTTCCTAGTGAATTATTTATCTAAACATCATAATCTTAAAGAAACTATATCCACCTCTACTAGTGTTGATTTATATACAACTAATTGAAAACATATCTGGGACTTTTGTGGTTATTGAACACTAGAATGAATTCATGGATGAGATAATGTCCACCCAGCTTCAAGAAAAAAACCATTTCCTCTAAATCAAAATAATATTTGGCAAAATGATACTCATTGTAATGTAAATTCATTGTCCCATAAAATATCACTACCAAATTCTTCATCAATATTAATCCCAAACTTAGATGTAAAATTTAAAAAAAGATGCAAAACATCACCCCTTCTTCAGGGAACCAAATCATTAGGAAACTGATCAACCTTGCCTTTAAGTAGTAAAATGTTACCTAGAACCGATCGATGAAGATTAATTCATTTTCAATTTTAGTTAAAACCATTAATGGTAATAAAATCCATGATAAATCAAACACAAACCTTTGATGATTTTCCATAAGACCAAGGAAGTTCTTAAATTCATCCATGTGTACCTTTGCCTCTGATGAAACAACTAAATTGATATTTTCTAGATCCACAACCATGTCCTTATGATACATTACATCTCCAATTATGTGAACTAATCACATTAAAAACATTCACTTGGATAGATTCCCATAGAGCTAATTCTTCCAAAGAACCTATAGTACAATTATATGGTTCATGATATGATCCTAATATACGTTTTAGTATATAAGGATTTCAACAATGAACATGAAATCATATTAGTCTAGAAAATCATGAAAAATAGTGTTCATGATCTCTAGGAACAAATATTGTGATTTCGTAACACTAAACCCCATAAAAACTCAAACTATCCATACCTACACTAGAAGGAAGTGGTTTTATCACATCTATTATAGCCATCGGCCAATTGGTGGGTCTCTGCTAGCCCATCGCTTGGTGACCACTGTCTCATCAATGATGTAAAATGGTTCAATTAAAGTATTGTTAATATCTAAGACAATTCACTAGAATCCCAATTTTATTTCTTCTTCCTCATTCCTTAACCTAAACATAAAATATTCCGACCTAGGGGATCAATATATACAATTTTAGCTCTCTAAAATTGAATTGTCAGTATATTGAAGTTTTGATCAATGTGTTGAACCTATTTTTGTGTGTCTAAATATGATTTTGTCTTACATATTCTTAGTATTCATATTATTTAATACCATGTATCTCCCATGAGAATAATGGGAATCCATTGGAATGGGTTATTATAATTGGTAATTATAAATCTTGGTCTCTTCCTATTGCTTCTTCAATACTTCTCTCGCCGACTTGTGGATTACATACAATAGTGGAATTCCAAAAGTTTTGACATAGGTTGTTTCATAAAATGGATTTATTCTATAATTCTTTATTTCTTTCTCCTTGAAATTGGTTTCTAAAATTGGTTAAAGTAATGTGAATTTTTTTTAAGAAATATAGTGGTTTTGGATATGTCTATAAAATTGATTTTCGTCTTTAGTGTTGTTAAAGAAAGTGGTTTAAAATCATTTTTTCAATGTTTCAAAGGTTTTATTGTTCCCCTCTTATAAAATTACCATTGAATGATTTTATTATGGTAAGTATTTTTGTGATCAATGAAGATTTAGGGATCCATCATTAAGGATGAACTCTTACCCTCTCGGTCTGTTGTTCTAGGGTAATGTGAACACCATGAAAGATAATGTGTGGAAAGGAACCACTCTCAAGAGTTAACTCTTACACTCTATCCCTATTTTTCTAGGGTAACATGTGCACAAATTGACATATTTATTATAAGGATTGTATGAGCATCCTCAACAACGTTAACCTAATATTACCCAAAATTTGTGTTTTCCTAATTGGTATTTACTGAAAAGTATATTTAATGGTTTAAGTAAATTCTTTGAAAAGTTGATTATTGATAATGTTTTACATGTTCTGAAAAGTGTCATTTTTTATATTTTTTAAAAAATTGTGAAAAAAATATTTCATTCCATATATTTATTTACTTGAGTATAATTTTTTTAGTTTATATAGTATATTTCTAAAAACATGGTAGGATCCTACATGGATTATTTTCTCACACCCTGCATACACCTTTGGGTGTCTTAGATCTTATTTTATTTAAAACCTGTAAAGGAATGTCATTGTAAGGTGGAAATGGGTTTTTTCATTAACAAGTTGTGGGTGTCTTGTGGTGGATACATTTCATGTGGAGATGGGTTTTTGTTTTCATTGTATAATTTGGTTTGGTTGGTGGTTTTGGAACCTGTATTGTCTTGATATTTTCTACTTTCCATTGTTGGATGCTATTTGGATACTGATATTATATGTATTCATATTATAATGTTTTATTATCACTTATGGAAGAATCATTCCCAAAAGTTGTTCTTAATGCCTAGGAACTTGTCACTATCTTGCATGGATCAGAACCACACTTTAGGTAATGTTAAGATAGGTTTCGGGCTCTTGATAGTTGTGTAACCTAGGTTAGATCATGGAAAATTACTATTAATGGGGTTTTTTTATTTTTTATTGTTGGTATGCATCTTGGGATCTCTTGGAATACATGTTATATGAATTTTGATAGTTAAGGGAAGTGTTAAAGTGTGTCTATATAATTGTGATAATCCATAAATTACAATGGGTGATCGATCAAGGTTTCTTTTGGGATTAATAGTATTTTAATATCAGTGTTTATTTTCCCATGAATCCTTATAATTTTTGTTATCTTTGGTTATTTGAGGTTGAAATTGATTCTTGGGTCTCACAATCTTGTTTCACTTTGTCTGAGGATTTTTTGTGACATTCCCCCTAGAAGACTTGTAGGGAATCCTCGATAGGGTGTTGCAAATGAACCTCAGTAGGAAAACTCTACATTTTATTATAATCTCATTGAAGTAGTTGTGAGAATAGTCCATGATATGGAACAAGGTTTGGAACCTCCCCCAACATAGGATAGAGTGGAAGAACCTCACAGGGTTGAGTATATCAATCAATCAAAGAATTTTTTTTTAGAAACAACCATGTTTATAAGGGAAAAATGATCCATGGTAGGGAGATTATTTATTATGAATGATTAAATGAATCTTGGAATTCTCAAAGACCCATGATTCCAACAATGTGAGGAGTGTTAACTTCTAGCTTGAGGGTATGATTATATGGTATTGGGACTTTTTCATGGAAAAGAATCTTGAGGACTGTGAGTGTGAGGAAATCAAGGATATCTTCACCAAGAAATGACACTCAGTTTCTGTGAATTTTTAGAAAACCATGGACTTCCTCAGTACTGACAAAGGGAATTAAAAGTGATAGAATTTGTTAATTTCTTCACCAATCTCACCATGTTTTCACCTGAGGTTGTTTATAACGATAATATGAAGGTTCATGGGTTTAAAATTTCTCTTCAACATAATATATTATCATAAGAATTCATGCTAATGATTTTTACTTATGTCTAGTTATTAGATAAGGAATTCATGGGGGATATTGACATGGTTGGAATGTTTGGGAATACTGTAGTTCCTCCTACATATGGAGGTATCCTTAGAGGAACGTTTTAGGGAAAGGGTAATAGGAACGAGTTTCAGAGAGGAAATAGAGATGGTTCTCCATATATTTCATTTTCAACACCATAATCAATGGTTATTGGCATGAATTGTAATTTTTGTGGACACATTGGTCACACGACGTGCTTTTTTCACATTTCTTGAAAGAGTTTCAACACTTGTGGGTGTTTTGATCACAAATAGAAGTTTTGTGGGGATTTTTATTCTAATCACTCAGTAATATAATCATAGGTACATAGAGGATATATAGACCATTGATATACTTCACAAAAATAGGGATTCAACCACTAGCCCTAGAATAAATGATCTACACATAGTGGATGATTCTCTAATGTAAGTTGATGTGGGACCTAAAACTATGACAGGTACCAATTCTATTTCTTCATACATATCAACTAATTTATTTGATACAGGTTCCTCTCACACATTCATGTCTACAAGTATAGTGGATCTTTTTAAAACTACCAAAATAACTCATCGAATTCAATATGGAATTGGAAATACCTCTAGGAAATAATGATTGGGGTTTTTGATTCCCCTTTTTCACTTTATTTATGTTGGATATTGATCTATTCTATACTTTTTCTAGTTCTAAACTAGGTCCACTTAAATTTTATATTCGATATGGATTATTTTATTTATCATAGTGTTTGAATTGATTTTTATCATTAGTCGGTGTCCTTTACGACCTCAAATTGGAACACATGTATGTTTCAAAGAGAATGGGGCCCAATTCCCAATTAGATGGGGCATCCTCTTTTATATCATGGTAAGATGATTTCTTTGCCTTATATAAAAATACTAAAGGATTCCTTTCATTGAGATATTCCTCTAGTAGTAAATGAATTTCATCAGGTGTTTCAAAATGACTTTTTTGGTTTTCCTTTGGTGAGGGAAGTGAAGTTCTCAATTTAATTAGTATCGGGTACTCATAAAATATAAATGGAATCTTATTGTATGTCTCTATTTGGGTTGAAAGAGATTAAAATTTAATTGGATGATTTGAGAGGTAAGGACATTATATGTATGAGTGTTTCACCCTTGAACTCTTCAGTGCTCATTACTATAATGGTTTATTGAATCCTCTTTATAATTGTTGATTATTGGAAACTCAATCTTGTAATGGTCAAGAATAAATATCCCTTTCCTCGCATTGTAGATTTCTTTTATTAGTTGAAAAGGTAAAAGTAGTTCTCAAAGATTGTCTTTGGTCTGCTTACCTCTAGCTCAGAATCAAGGATTTTGATATTATGAAAGGAATATTAAGGGGAAGGTATATCCATTTTTATTATCATTGGATTACCTTTAACCTAACTAATTCTATTATAGTCTTCACGATACTGATGAATTATATTTTACAACAATTTCTTGAAACTTTTTTCATGGGTTTCATGGATCACATTTTGGTGTACTTAATAACCAAAGAAGGTCATGTGAATCATTTGGGAAATATTTTTACGATCCTAAGTGATCACTTCCAATATGAGAAATTATCAAAATTATAAATTCTGGATATGAGAATTTATATCCTTAGGTTACATGATAGTAGAACATGATATCATAGTTGATCCTAAAAAGCTAAAGGTTTTAATTTCATGTGAAGAACCAATACATTTTTTGGGTTTAAAAGCTTCCTAGGTATGGTATTATATTATCTGGAGTTCCTAATGGATTTCTCATAACATGCATCGCCCTTGGATAATCTTTTCTGGAATGGGGTTGAGTTCATGAGGTATTTGTACTGTCCTACATCCTTCAATGAACTAAAGTGGGGTTTATCCATAACATTAATCATGACTCAACCAGATATCTGATAAGGATGCATGGTTTATTTTGATACTTTGGTTGTAGGTTTGGGATGATTATTTATAGAAGGATATCACTTATAATATTATTATTAACAACACCTTCAACATCCTGAGAGTAATTATCTCTCTCATGCATTAGAAATTTAAGCTATTTTACTTACCCTTAAGAGTTTCTGGCAATTTATCTATGGGGACATATTTATCATTTTCTGTTACAACAATATTTTGGGTTACGTAATTTATTAAAATTATTTTAAACAATGATAGATATTATGGGTGTAATATCTATAGTTTTTTACTTTTGGAATAAATTTACTCTTGAGAAGTCTAATTTGGTTGTTAACGCTCTTAGTATGAATTTTTCTTCTCATTCCGTGAAGGAAGAAATGTATTGATGGATCTTAATGGGAATATTTTATATGATACACTTTATAGTAAGTGTGGAAGAGTATAGTAATGTTCTAGAAGTGTTCATTTGACATCCTATCTTCTTGATATGATTCTATAAGACCAATAGTAAGATAACAAGATTTGTTATATCAAATATTATATATATTGTGGTGGAACATCAATGAATGGTCTCCCACCATGGAGTTTATTCAATGATTTAGGAACTTTTATGTATTTCCATAGACCACATGAAAGCCTATTTTATAATATTTTAATAATTCTTTTCAATTTTTCCACTATGATACTATAAATAATTTTTATTACAATAACCATTGGTTCTGGTGGTAGAGAATGAAATGGGATATATCCAATGTTGTATTTGGATGATACACATTTTAACATATTAAGGATTATTACTAAATGCCATTGGGTTTTCCTTATTCACTCTCCATGTGAACAGGGAAATGGAATTGGATTTTGTTGGATTTCATTTTTTGTTAACATTGTAATTGATTGTGTAAGAATTCTATTTTTATTGGTTGACCTGTTAACCATGTAAGATTATTTCTTATTGATTCATGACACAACAAAAATTTAATCATTGTGGAAGTTGTATGCACAGGATATTGTAAGGTTTCTTGGGACTCTAATGACCATTAACATAGCGAGGGACCCACTTTTTATATCTTGGTTTTAGAGGGGGCTCTAATATGTGTTGAGAAGTCAAGTCAAGTTGAGTATAGCATATCATCCACAAATGGAACAGTAGATAAAAATGATATTGAAATTATGGGATATATGCTTCATGCAGGTGTCTTGGACTTTATATGGTCTTGGGATAGCAGCTTAGGGATTGATGAGTTTTCTTAAAATAACAATTACCAATCAACCACCATCATGGATCCTTTTTAAGCATTATATGGATGACCAAACAACTCACCTCTCTCTTGGTCTGAGGTTAGTGAAACCTCTTTTACAAGACCGATATGGTTTAGGATAAAAATATAATGATTCATATTATTCATTTGACTTTGATGATGTCTCAAATCCACTATATATATATTTTGGATTTTCATTATCTACCATTGGAGTTTTCTATTAGTAACCAACTCTTCTTGAAATTATTTCCCCAGTTGGGCCACTGACAACTTAGAATGAATGAAAATCAAGATCCTAGATATTTTGGACCATTTTAGATCACATAATGGATAATAAGGTTAGAATATGGTTGGGATTTACCACCTAATTTAATTTGATCCACAATTTTTTCCATGTGTCTAAACTCACGAAGTATCATCCTAACCAATATCATGTTTTGAATTGGTAAGACCTTGAATTGGAACATTATATGTCTATGATTGAGAAACAGTTTCAGATAGTTTATTATCAGGTGATGGTTCTATGCGGAAATTATATTTTAATAATTTTGGTTCTATAGAAATGTGGTTTAGATAGTCATGAGATTTGGTAGTGGGATTATATTTTGGGAAGAAATAGAATTATCTTTTCTAGGGCCAACCATCTTCAAATTAGATTCTGGTGGGAATAAAGAAATATAGTGGGAGAATTTTAACATCCCAGTGTTACTTTTGAGTATGATCAAAACACTTATTTTGTTTCCAATGGCTATCCAGTGGTTTTGGAAGTGGCTAAAACACATCTATTATTTCCACTGGCCAACCATTGATTCCAATGAGGACAAGATAAGTAAGGGTAATATCATATTTTTTCCACTAAACACCTTTTTTATTTCTTATTCATCACTATTTGACCAAAACTCATCTTATTCAAATCTATGGGAACTATTTTGATTATTATTGCTCTCACATCATGAATCATTGGTGGATCAAAGTGTCCCTCAATGTCATTACCCTCTTGTATTGAGTCTAACATAGATTTGGTCTTAGATCTATATATTCCTTGTATTATTATTATTTTTTCTATGGAATGGCCACGAAAACCATAGGAATTCATTGGATATAGGTTTTATAATTAAGAATTTTTAATCAAGGAAACTTATTCTTTCTTAGTTGAGCATTCACCCCTAACATGTGTATTCCCTGGGGTAGTTAAATTATATGATTTTTGAGGTAGGTGGTTTCAGAAAATGGATTTATTCTATAAAAATTTCTTTACATCCCCTTTGAATTGATTTCAAAAATTGATTAAAGCCATGAAAATTGTTTTATAGAAATATGGTTGTTTTGGTTATGTTAATTAAATGGATTTTATTATTTAGTGTTTTTAATACCAATGGTTTAAAATAATGTTTTACATCATTTAAAAGGCTGTGTTATTGAAATATTATGAAATTACTGTTTAATAATTTTGTTTTGGTAATACCAAATGTGATAATTTGTGAGGTAGGAATTCATCCCCATCTATGAACTCATACCCCCTAGGCCTATTATTATGGGGTAATGTGGACACCAGGTGGCTTATTGATCAGGAATGTTGTGTGAGGATCCTCAAAAACAGGGTCATAATGTTACCCCATGGTCTAGTTTTCCTTGTTTAAATTCATTGAAAAGTTTATTGAAATGTTTGTGGATCATATTTGATTACTATATCATTCTTAATGTTTTACATATTGTGAAAATGGTGACTTTTCATGTTTGTAATAAAAGTGTGAAAATGGAATCTCTTTCATTAGTTTTATTTACTTTAGCGTAATTGGTTTGTATTATAACGTCCTATTATGGAACACTTGGTAGCATAATATTGTTAATATTTTCTCACACCCTTCATATGCCTTTCTTTGTATGAGGAAATTTTTTTACATAGGTAAAATAAAAAAATTCAGTGGGGCACCATGTTTATTTTTTGGGGGTTTTTGAAGTATGGTGGTGACTACATGTAATGTAGAGATGGGTGTTTGAAGTCCTTGTGTACTTTGACTTGGTTTGTGGTTTTGGAATCAATATATCCGTAATATTATTACTTATTAACAATAAATTTGTATTGGCATAATGAAATTCTCTTTATTCATGTTATTCTATTTTTTGGTATTTGGTGGAAAAATCATTCCCAAAAGTAGTGCTTGATTACCATGAACTTTTTTATAGCCCATAAGGATTTGGGAATACCCTTTATGTTGTTCTAGTACTATATGAGGTTCTAGATAGTTGGGTAATCTAGGTTGGTCCTTGAAAATACCTATAAATGTGAGACATAAATGGTTAAATCTTACTACCCAAGACAATACGTTGAACCGTTATTTTTAGGATCCACCCTGACTAAAACTCAATGGTAAATCATTATTTTCCTAGAGAAGTTTTAGGATGGGTGGCCTCCAGATAATTTCATCAAGGTGTGTGTTAGTGTTTAAAAATCACACTTAAAGAAAATATGTTGTCTATAGGGACAGTTAACTTAATCTAGTGGGTAATAGCATGTGCTGTTCTAGGAAGGCACCCAAAGCATTACAGGAAACCCTTGGGGTGTCAAATTTCCATGATTATAGCATAAAAAGGTCAGTTCCTGAAAAATTTTATTAGATTCAATGCCCAACCAAAATTACTATGGAACTTATTGGGTATGATGTGTGTGGTCCATGATGAGGATGTTGTGCTTTAAAGGTGTTGAGAGTGTAACAACCCAGGAAAAGTGAGACATAAAAGGATAAATACTACAACTAATTTAAATAAGGATCACCTTTATTTTTAATACCCTACCATATTAAAACTCCATATTTAATTATTCTCATCTTATACTAGTTTTTGGATGGGTGACCTCTTGGATTTTTTTGGGTGTGTGTGAGTAGGGACAAATCACACTAAACAAACAAGTTTTGACCAACTGGGAAATCCATTTGTCTGATAAGATACCCCAATGGGTAATATATTATGGTATATAATGAAGGAAACCATGGATTTAAAGGAGTCTCATGGAGGATATATGACGTTGTTTGTGGTTTGAGTGGGTCAGCCCCTAATAAAATGGCATTATAATAGCCCACAATATGACCACATCACCCCACCACATCAACCACCAAATAATACCTCCAGTAAATGCAATTATTAAATAATATATCCACTCATGAATAAAAAATTATATTCCTTATTCATATTTTCAAACATTTTATTATTTATAATTTTCCAACAATGTTTAATTATTTTACTACTCGATTTCATATTTAATGAAAAAACACTCTCAATCACACATTTATCCCCAACCCATTTTCCAGTATTCAAATTAATTAACCAATTACTAGATATTAAATTTCCATCACAAACTTATTTAATTTCATTCGATTTCATTCATTTTCCATCATTAACCAAACTATTAAATATATATTGGGAAACTATAAAAAATACACCCCTCAAAAACCAATCCACCACAAAACAACATCCATCAACAATCCAATGAAACCTAGCCCCCAACATATTTCATACCAACCCAACCACATACCTGCTACCTAAACACATTCTATATCTAAATAAGTAACAAAAATCACCATTAAAACCACAAAATATCCAAATAGGCATAAGAATAATAGCAACTACATCGACAACACATATCGATAGATTATAGCCGCAAGAGTTACCACATTTTCCATTTAAAGATGGATTTCACAACATTTCATCGTCAATTTCAGGGGTGTATTTATATAATTCATAGTTTTACATAGAACTATTTCATATGCATATTTAAGTGGTTATTATTTTATAAATGGATAATTTAAACAATCAATCACACAATGGATTTATAGTATACTGTAGTCCTAACTCACAAGTCAAAAAAGTTCTTTAAGTTAAAGACATGGAGAAACAGTGAAAATAACTTCAAATCCATAAACACATGAGAAATAATATTTACCAATAAATTTAACTGAATATGAATCATTATCTTGTTTATTTATTCATTACCACCACCAAAAGTAATATAAAAATATGTTATTATCACATATGCACATAAGTGCGGAGAGAGATATGATCCCATGCCTCAATCATGTCTTTTGAGATGGTTGGGAAATATCTAATTAATAAGATGGTAATCACAAGATTGGGATCACCCTATGAAACCCTAAACATCCTAAAACTAATTTTCCCTCAACAATATCATACCAAAAAATCTCCCAAACCACAAATTTCCATGACCACCACATTCTATGAAACATGAATGAGAACTGGATAGATATGGTAAGGGAAGGATACTCACATTATAGAACCAAAAACAAATACATTAATTTTGAGAATGAAATCCATTAAAAATGTGTTTAAAGGCATCCAATTGATGCATCTAGGTCAACAAATATCTGAGAGATCTAATGGAATAATGATGTATTTTAAAGGGGGTTTCCAATTGTTAATAATTGGTTTTTTAAAGGACCATGATGTATCATCACTAGCCATACCACATTATGTAGCGTTTCCCAAAAAAAATATGATGTAACATAATGAGTTATGATGTTATCACACTCGGGCCAACATACTCTATAAAAACATAATAAATATCACCCAGATGCTATTTAGCTGGGTTAAGGGTATTGTTAAACCAATTTATTATGCCTCAGAAAGCATCAATATATGAAAAGACATCAAAACTGACCTATCTGGGACACCATGTTGCAACTCATCTCTATATAATATCCAAACACCTCTTACTCATCACAACAAAGTAGCACATATCCACACTGTAACCACCTCTCAAGAGGTAGAGATCTCAGAATCATAACCTCTCCTCCTCCAGGTAGCAAGGATATAGGCTACACCACAGTTTATGGGATCTACTCTCGCCGAAGCTTAGATCACCCCAATGTATGACTCTTATACCTCAAGGGAAAATTTCATGCCATAATTCTACCCCTAAAAAGATCCCCTATGGTGTAACCTAAACCTCTACATCATAAGCTTTCTCCTAGCTAAAATTTAAACTCTAAAACTCTCTCTCCTCCATCAAAATTACACCTAACACCACCATCACTTGAAGTCATGAAAAGTAATAGGATAGAAAATTCAGTCCATTCCAAAGAATCTCTGGACCCAAAATCTTTTTCGAGATGATTCTATTATCTCCACACCATTTCCTGATCTCATGTTCACGTGACCAGACACTTTTGGGCCTCCATCAACATCCATCCACCAAAACTACACACATGAACTAGTGGATCCCTCCATTATCCAACCACAGTTTACCTCCTTACTCTCTTGATGCATCCAAACCAATATCCCACTTCCCTTCCGTGACCACATATAGTACTTGACCTACCCTCATCACTCTATAGACTATATAAATAGAAAACCTAGTGTCGACATATTCCAAATATCTTGGTCAATCCACCTATTCCCTTTCTCACCTAGTGGTTGACCAGTATAGCCACTCATTTCTCTATCCAAACCAGTTCCTTGACTTTATCCATATGAAACCAATATATTCATCCCATGTAAGCCTTGTCTACATTAATTCATGATCTATGATCCTTGATGAGTGATAATTACATAAAACCACATCTATTACCCTTTCATTCTATAAGTTTTTTGTGTTTATCATTGAGGGTCTAATAAGTATGGTGATAACTAATTATATTTCATTTTGGACTGTGTCAAAACTCCAAGTATATCACAATCACCTTTATCTTTCAATATTCACTTTATTAATAATTGATAATGGATTGAGTACAATGGGAAGGGTTGACATGTGCATAATTCTAGTGATTCTGATCTAATAGAACATTTAAACATCTGTGATTATGGATTTAAATTAATGGATTTAGGGATAATCTGGAGTTTATTTATAACAATTTATATTCCATTAAAATAAATAATTATCATTATAATAAATTATAATATTCAATTATAAAATTTATTATCATGTGATTAAAATAGAATATTATTTTGATATAGAAAAAAGATTAATCTTTTAGTTATTATAAGATATTATTTTGTTGAAATGATAAAAGAACTAAATTAATGTATTCAAAGTTTACATGGTTCACTCAGGATTAAATCGAGAATTAAATTAGGAATTATAATTAACATGATGATATAGGAATTAATAACAGTCAATTAGAAGGTTAAAATTATAGGAATTTCTAACATAGATCTAATGGTGGTTGAATTTTTAAAATCATGGAAAATGATTAATAATTCAATACTATAGTATTTTTATAGAGGGATTTATAGGAATAATAATAGAATATTGGCATTGGTGTTATGTCGGGTGAGAGAAAGGTTATCATCGAATGAAATTAAAAGGGGGTTGAATCTATAATTAGATGGTGTTATACAGAGATAAATTAAATTAGAGGATGGATAATATTAATATATAAATATAGGAATATCTTTCCATACTCTTCCTATTTATTTCACTCCTTATGTTTCACTATTGGTGGTGGTGGATCTTGGAAAAAAGTGATCAGAGGAAAATAATTTGGATATATTATTGGAATATTGTAAGTGTATATATATTCTTAAAAGATGTAAAATTGATTTGAATGTTATTTAATTATTATATAATCTATCTCTAGATTTAAAATGCTCATTTTCAATATTTTCTCTCTAAAGTGTGAGATTCATGAGTTTATTAAATTTGGAATGAGTTCATGCCAAAAAGAATAGGGGTTATACCACTATCCAGATATTGAACTATAACCCTCCTTATTAAACCACACAGAAGAAGTGAGTTACACAATGCCTAATAAAATCGAAATGGGGTCGTTACACTCATTATAAGTCAAGTACTCTGAAACCAAGAGTGAAATGGGGGTAGTTCCAAAGTATCACAAGACATTACAACCTCTCTTAAATTGTATTTTGTGTTTTTTGGGTTTAAAAAGTATGTTTTATGGGGGATTGTGAAGAAATATTATGGTGGTTTTCTTTATTATGTTCATAAATTTGAGATATTATATAGAATACCATGGAAAACATCTAATTTTTGTGTCTCTTATTCATTATTCATATGTTTACGATTTCATTTTTATGATTGATGTGATTTTCATGTTATTGATTCAAAATGAGATTTTTTCAAATAGTTAATGCCCAACTGATTTGATAAATTCTTCTTTTATTTGGTTTTGTGATAAATGTAAAATTGGAATTTGGCTTAAAAACATAAATAATGGTCATTCAAATCATTCTGTTTAATTTATAAAAAATGGATTTTTTTACATTATTTTTGAATTGAATTTAGTATTTATTGACTATATTAATCGTATCATGGGAAATAATATTGGATGGATGATGATTTATTTTGTAATTTTTTTAATGAAATGGGAATTCAAAACTACATGGTTGGAAAAATCCAAGTGTATTGATTGTAAATAACCGTGGTCAGTGTGGAAGGACTCATATATATTCATGTATGTGGGTTATGATTCACTATTAGTGCACTATGATCATAGATGGGTTAATTTATGCTTGGTTTTATGTTTTATTAATTTATCATTTCTCATGATACCTTAGATTATGTAATTATAGTTTATTTTGTAATCAATCCATGGATTGGAATATTTTAAAATATAAATTCTCTAGTAACTAAGCTTGGGATTTAGTAAGCTCAATTGAAACAATTCATGAATTTTCAAAAAATACAATATTTATCTTTTTATAAAAATTTTTAGTTGTATGGTTTGGAATAGATCATACATGGTAATCCAAGGGAGTGATTCAAGGAAATACTGATAAGTAAACTGTTTCTCCCTACTACCCACACATATTTCTGTGCATATAGAAATTGTTTACCATGATTCTAGGAATGGATATACTACCTTATTTTTTGATGATGGAACCTAGGAACTATGTTCATTGTGGTATATGATTGTATTTAGTCGATCATCCATTGAGGAGATCTCTACCAATGTTAGATATGTAACAATTTTATACCTTTTGTTCTTGTCTCTTGGTTTGTTGACTTTATTTCAACTGTATCATATTACCTGGTTTTATAAAGGTTGTATTAAATATTGTATTTGTTTTTAAAAGGTTTTTTATTTGATATTATTATAGTTTTTTATTTAATTTGATGTAAAATCATTCTGAAATGATTATATGGTAACCCTTTGAACTATTTTATATCCACTGTTTATCTAAAAATGTGCTTGAGGCCATGTTAAAATTCAATTCAGACCTGAAGATTTAGTCCCCTAAATCGGTCCATTAGAAAATGGTATTAGAGGAATGCATTAAAGTCAATCATTTGGAAGGATGATAGGTGTGTGGATTATGATGTTCAAACACCACGAGGTATCTATAAAAAAGAATAACTAACATATTTATGTAAAAACATGAGTTTTGAGGGAGTTCCAATATAATAAGTGATCAAAAGATCTATATTAGGATATGCTTCCTTGAATATATCTACAACTATAATGTATTGGGAAGGGTGACACTCTCTTTCAAGATGATGAAAATGGATAAAGAAGGAAAACAATTGTATTTTTTAAAATGGTTTTATTGTATAGAAGTGGTTTCTAAATTGTTTAAAATGGTTTTTAAAATGTTTATATTTTTAAAAAAGAATATATTTGACATTTTTTATGATTTTTATGTATGAATTTGAATGGAAGTGGTCATAGGAATGTAAATTGATCTACTTAGATATAGAAAAAAATTATGTTTGGAGTGTTAAATGTATTATTATGAATTGTTGTAGATTTTTTTTCATATTACATCAGTTAATATTGAATTTTGGGAATTATAGAATGACATTTCAAAAAAAAATTAGAGAATTAAGCTACAAAAACTTATATACCCATTAATAGGAATGAGAAAAGGAATACATAAAGTTTTCCGGAACTATGAAATTCATTATCCTATGTAATTAAGAAAACTATAGGATGAAAAAATCAAGAGAGGACAAGAGAAGTTATTCATGCTAAAAAATTTCTAATGTACAATCATCTAATGTTTGAGGAGATAGTGTAATACTGGAAGCAA
This sequence comes from Viscum album, assembly GCA_963277665.1. NCBI lineage: Eukaryota > Viridiplantae > Streptophyta > Magnoliopsida > Santalales > Viscaceae > Viscum > Viscum album. The sequence goes on along the minus strand of OY728152.1, from coordinate 766,656,228 downwards.
AATACTTATTAAAAAGGATGAACAAAATCTTTCTTTTTCTTTATTCACTTGATACATTGAAGGTGATTTCACTATATATATACTAGAGGGAGTAGCTCATTAGTGTGGGAGGCAGTTGTAAAACTAAATTCACATGAGGATCTATAATGAGTAAGGATGCATAAAAGTTTCAGTTGGAAATTTTCCTAGATACCATGAATTTGGAGAAATATCAGGTGTTTTTGAGTTGGAAAAAGGAAATATGATGGTCCTAGAATATAAATCTCAAATTTTGTAACTAGTCCAATTTAAACAATATTTGATTAAAAAAATATAATTTATTTTCTAGATGATTCAATATATTTCATCAACCTGAGATTAAGTCATAGATTATTTTATTGGATTTACCCTGTTATGTAGTGGTGGTGAGCAATTTTGTGATGGGAAATGGATATAATGGATGTTAAAAGAGTAAAATATTTTGTTCTCCATATTAGTGGAAGAAATATTTTCTTAATTTGACAAAGGATAAAGAATAACTAATTCCCTCACAACGGTATTAAAAATAAATTTGTAATATTGAATTCATCCAAGAGGAGAGATAGTTTTCTTATTACCAGTGTAGTGGAATAATGAATTGGAAGTTATATAGTTAATTTATATAATCCTAGAATTATTTGAGACATTATTAGTTTTTATAGATAATTTTAGGAATTTAATAAACCTTCAGGATTGTTAATCACGGTTATAAAAGATATGTACACTTCTCTATATACATAGTCCTTCTTCTTAGGAACTTGTTCCATTGTTTGAAGGAAAAATTATCTTACTAAAATTTTATCTTCTTACTATATCTAATAAAATCAAATGTGGGGATATAGAAATATAAAATTCATGGAATGTGAATATTTTTTTCTTGAGTCACACTAGACTGCATCAAAGGAGAATACACTTATAATTATATTAGGGTACCAAAATATACAAAAAATAGCTATTTATGTGGATAAATTATTTAGTTATGGTCACTCCTCATCAAGTATCATTACATATATAGGTTTAGGTAAGATAAATTCTCCTTTTCATTCACTTAATCTCTATCTACTTTTTCCACTACTATGGGGAAGGTATCTGTTTAGAAGCTTTTTGATATCTTCTTAGTTTATTTTCATGAAGTTCAATCCTTGTTCTGTACTTAATTCAATCTCATAAATTATAGATGTTGATGTAGGAGTGAATAACAAGTGTTTCTCCAAATTCAAATTTCTGGTATAAAGAATCATTTTGGTATGAGTTGTGTCATTAATATTAAATATGAAATTTCATAACAGTAATGTTCCATAAATTATAATTCAATTGAGAAGATTATTCATCAACACAATCTATCCTATTTACATCCAAGAGCCTAATGTTGCAATGATGTCCGATAAACATTATATTCAAATATATACTCAATACCTAATCCCAATAAAACAAAATTCACATCAACTCTCACTTTGTAAAAAAATTATATCTATTGATGTGCACAAAAAATTAAAATTTTTGTTATTAAATAATATACTATTTAGAAAAACCTTCCACTCTAATTTAGATATATATTTAATACCATTTTTTACACCCTTTCTCCTTTCTAGGAATAGACAATTCCTTTTTCTCTATTCTTACCCTACATTTAATAACCATATGTGTTTCACTTATCAAAAGTTTTTATAATATAACTAATATAACATGGTTACCATTTGAATTTAAAATTTAAAAGGAAAATCTGAGTTGATTTCAAACTTAAATTCTTTAAAATATGATATTTCAATCATATTCCATAAAATCATCATCTTTGGGCACTATTTGGATCATTGAAGGATGATATATAACTTACAATCAGTTGTAGAAGTGACAAACCAAGACAAACTATCGTAAATCCAAGTTTTTCATACTCTATGGCATAGTCCTTTCTCAAAACAACTATGTTGAGCTCTACATCAAGAATACCATGAAATTTTCCTCTAAATAAAGCATCATAACAACTTTCCTTATTGGAATATCTTTCAAAATAGTTATCACTATACTCACATTCCTATGTTTCATAATGAATTCAAAAACCCGATATGCAATATGCTTCCCTACATATAGTGGTAATTTATAGTTTCCCATTTTGATCAATACTACATATAGTTAAAAATAGTCTTCTAAAAACCCATGTTTTGTATCCCCATTTTACATAGGGATTTTGTAATCCCAAAATTTCCACTTCTTTAGTGTGCTCTCCATCTCATCCATGTTTTCAAATAACTAAATCATACTCATCATTTTCTATCTCATTTCCGCTAAAACGCCACCTACCAAAGAATGTATATTCCAAATTTTTTCTTATATGGGTATTTCCCAATTAAAATATGTTCCAATATCGCATTTCAATTTCATTTGTTTCATACTAAAATAATTCTACTTTTAAAGAGTATAAAATAACTACAATATTCTTATTCTAGAAGTTTCCTTATTCAATATAGCTTAAAGAGATACAACATAGTGTGGTTAGTAGTGTTTTGGAGGAGTTCTTCCCCAAACAAATTTCATTCATCTTGGTATAATTCTGCCAATCTTTCAAATCCAATAATTTTCAAAACTCTACATATAGAAGACCCTTACATTATCGAAGATAATACCAATCATTTTCCATTTTTCAGAAAATAGTTTTACATCAAGAATATAATCTGAATTAACTTACAAAATATCATATTTCACAATAATATAAACACAATACTTTTGTTATAACATTTGAAGCATTCACTACTTTTATAATATCAGTAATTTTTTTTAAAGGAACACATACTTCTATTAACATCTAAGAAACACACAACCTCCAAAATATTAACAATTTAATGATTGTTATTACTTTCATCTATATACTTATATGGTTATCAAAAAAACAAACATTCAAACTTCATGGTTATAAAAATAAATTAGTAGATGAATTTTGAACTAGATGTAAGGATTGAGGATACTTTTAGGGAGCCTAAACTAATGTGTAGTTGTACACCATGTGATAATTGGTGGTGAAACCTGATTGGGGAAGACTCAAAAGAATTATAAGCATATTTCATGGAAGAAAATTTGATATATGAAATTAGATGAGGTTCTAATACAAAAAATTCCCAATAACAGTGCTAAAATTTTACATTTTTTGTGAAACAAATAATGATTACCATTTTTGGATTAAAATTCATTGGCTTTTATCAGCACTATAAATATGCTGATAAATACATGCTTTATCAGTACTATGAAAATCAATGATAAAAGGAAACTTCTTTAGTGCTTCATTAATAGCTATTAAAGGACACCCTTTGTTAGTTATTTTATTTTTCATTGATAACATATCACTTTATTGTCACTATTTCAAGAACAGATAAAGGGGAATACTATTGCAGTGTGCTATTAAAATTATAAGAAACTAAAGAAGTAAAAACAACAAAAAAACAACAAATACATGTTAAAAATAAATAATTTAAATAAAATAAAATATATAAAAAAATAATTGAAAAACAATTATTATATACATTTCAATTCTTGGTTTTTATAATTACATGGGTAATCACAAATTATCACGTACATTAAAAAACATCAATGTTCATTTGTTTTTTCCCCTAACACATGGTCATGCTATTAGATAACAAACATACCCATCTTCATAAAAATAATGAACCTATATAGGAAAAAATTTATTATGTTAATAATACTATAAAAAATTAAATTAAACACTAAATGTCAATTTTAAATAAAAAACATATACTTTGAGTCATACCCGGAACACTGTGTATCAAATTGAGTTGCAGTTGATTCTTGCTCATCATTCCATTTCTTGTTTATCTTCAAGAATTTTCTCTGTGAAAATTAAATTAATAAGTATATGATAAAATTGATAATGAAATTAATTAATTAATAGAAGATAAAATTATGGGGAAAATTTTGATCTTATTTTCTTGGTTTTGGTGATGTGATGCATGTTTTAAATTAAAATGGCACTTATATATTAAAAACATGATCTTTGATTCATACCAACCATGTTGTGTGTTGGATTAAGGTGTGGTCAATTTAAATATGTTAAAAACAACATTTGAATCATTTACCTAAATTATAAAGACAATTTAATCATGTTTTCTTAGTTTTTAGTGAGTTTAAAACTTTTTGTAATGAAAATTTAACTTTAAACTGATGCTGAACAGTTTAAGTCATATCAAAAACACTATGAATCACATTGGGATGTAGCTGATTTTTATATATTAAAAATTACTTATGTACCATTTTACTAAATTATCAAAACAATCTGTATTCATTTTCTTGGTTTTGAGTTTGTCACTTGTCCTTTTTACTAAATTTAATGTCCATTTTAATTAAAAAGACACAATTAGATTCATACCAGACACATTGTCTGTCAGATTGAGGTGTGGGTAAATCTTAAAAATGAAAAATTAATTATGGATAATTTTCCTAATATATCAAAACAATCTAATTTTTTCTGATTTTTTATTTTTTCACTAGTGTTTTTTTACAAAAATATCATTTAAAACTAGAAACATGCACTTAAAGTCATAGTGACAACATCGTGTGTCAGATTGACATGTTGTAAATTTATATATGTAGAAAATTAAATATGAGTTGTAGTTATAATTTATAAAGCCGATATGATTGTGTTTTCATGGTTTTTAGTGATTAACACATGTTTTGAAATAAAATGTGAACTTTAAACTGATTAAGGGAACATTGAATTATACTGGGTGCGCCATGTATTAGATTGAGTTGAAGTTGATTCCTAAATGTCCTAAATGAATTATGTATCACTTTATTAAAATATAAAAATAATTAAAATATACTTTCTTAGTTTTGATCAATTCGCATGCCTTTTTATTAAAATTAATGTCAATTTTATATAGACAAACACACTTGGAGTCATACCTGTCACACAAGGCATCAGATTGAGGTGCAACTAATTCCTACACTTTTCAAATGACTTAGAGATCATTTTCCTAATTTATCAAAACAATATGAATGATTTTTCTTTATTTTTTATTATTTCACTTTTTTTGTTAAAATGAAATTTTAAACTATAAAATCTCACTTGGAGTAATATTGGCCACATCCTATGTCAGTTTGACGAGATAATTATTATTAAACATCACAAATGATATGTAAATTTTTTTAAAAAATTATCAAGATGATCTAGGTGAATTTTCAAAATATTTACATAGTGACACAAATTTTTAACTAAATTTTTAGTTTTAAACTAATAATAAACACTTGGATTCATTCCAGGCCACTGTGTTTTAAATTGAGGTGCATCTAATTAATCCACAAAAAATGACTAATATATAATTTTATAAAAATATGAAAACAATCCAAATTATTTTTCTCATTTTTGAGTATGTCACATACCCTTTTTACTAAAATTAATCTTAATTTTAAATAAAAAAAGTTACACTTTGAGTCATACCAGTCACACGATGCTTTGGATTGATGTGAGGCTGATTCCTATACATCCTAAAATTATTATGGACCCTTTTCATAAAGTATAAAAATAATACAATTTTTTTCTTTGTTTCTAGTGGGTCACTTTTTTTTATTAAAAATTCATTTTAAACTAAAAACATGCCATTTAAGTCATACCAGTCATATCATGTATCATTTTTAAATGATACTAATTATACATGTTTAAAATGACATATAAATCATTATGCTAAATTATCAAGATAATCTATGCATGTTTTCATGGTTTTCAATGATTGAAACTTGTTTTTAACTTAATTGTCAATTTCAAACTGATAATCAACACTTTGAGTCATAATGGGCACATTGTGTACTGGATTGAGGTGTGGATCTTTCCTATACATCAAAAATTACATATAGATCATTTTTCAAAAGTATCATAACATTCTGAATGTTATTTCTTAGTTTTGAGATTGTGACTTTTCTTTTTAACAAAAAAATAATGTCAATTTTAAATAAATAGACAGACTTGGAGTAGGAGCGGTCACACCATTCATCTTACTAATGTGCAGACAATTCCTTCACATTAAAATTTACTTATTTATAATTTTACTAAAGTATTAAAACAATATTAATGTGTTTTCTAGATTTTTAGTGTGGCACGTGTGTTTTTTAAATCATTTCCTTATAAACTGGAAATATGCCCTTCAATTCTTATCGGTAACCTGGTGTTTTAATTTGATGTGATACATATTCCTACACATCAAAAATGAATTATGAATTTTTTTCCTTATATTATCAAGACAATCCAAGAAAATTTTCATAGCTTTCATTGAGTGACATGTGTTTTTAACTAAATTATTAATTTTAAATTAATAACAAACACTCTGAGTCATATCGGGCACATCGTGTATTTTATTAAGGTGATACTGATTACTATACCTCAGAAATTACATATAGACTATTTTCCTGAAGTCTAAAAACAATATGAATGTGTTTTCCAAGTTTTGAGTATGTCACTTGTCTTTTTTACTAAAATTAATGTCAATTTTAAATAAAAACACCTGCATGGAGTTATATCTGTCACACCAAGTGTAGGATTGCTGTGAAGATGGTTATTACACATAAAAGATTGTTTATGGATCATTTCCATAAAGTATCAAAATAATATTAATGTGTTTCCTTCATTTTGAGTATGTTACTTTTTTTACAAAAAAATGTCATTTTAAATTAGAAACACACAGTTTGAGTCATACTAGTCACATAATGTGTTGGTTGGATATGATAAAAATTAATACGTATCAAAACTGACTTATGAATCATTTTTATAAATTATCAGGACAATATAATCATGTTTTTGTGGTTTTCAATGAGTTACACATGTTTTTAACTAAATTTTCAATTTTATACTGATAATGAAGACTTTGAATCATAACCAGCCCACTGTGTATGGGATTGAGGTGTACATGATTAATACATATAAGAAAGGAGATAGGTATCATTTTCATAAATTATCAAAGTAATGCTAACGTGTTTTCTCAGTTTTGAGTATGCCTAATTTCTATTTTATAAAAAATAATCTCATTTTTAGATAAAACAAAATTTTGAGTCTTACCCGTCACACTGTGTATTGGATTGAGGTTCAAATGATTACTACATGTCAAAAAATATATATGGATAATTTTACTAATGTATCAAAAAATCTGAGTGATTTTTCTTAGTTTTGAGTATTCCAACTTTATTTTTTTACTAAAATGACATCTTCAACTGGAAACACACACTTTGAGTCATATAAATCACACAATTTTTCAGTTTGATGTGATACCAATTATAACACATCACAAATGACTTATGAATGATTTTCTTAAACTATCAAGGAAATAAGAGAAATTTTGTTCATATTTTGGGGAGTGACACACATTTTTAACTAATTCTCAATTTTAAACGGATAATATACACTTTGAGTCATATTAAGAACACTCTATATCATATTGAGGTGAGGTGGATTTCTACACATCACAAATTACCTATGGATAATTTACCTAAATTATCAAAATAATATGAATGATATTTATTGTTTTTCAGTATGTCGCCTGTCTTTTTTACTAAAATTAATGTCAATTATAAATAAAAAAGACACACTGGGAGTCATACGACTTACACAATGCTTCATATTGAGTTAAAGATGATTATTAAATGTCATAAATGAATTATCTATCATTTTCCTAAAGTATAAAAACAATAAAATTTTGTTTTATTATTTTATAGATGCCACTTTTTTACTAAAATGATATTTTAAACTAGAAACATGCACATTGAGTCATACCAATCACATCTTATGTAATTATGATGTGATACTGATTCCAACAGGTGACAAATGACATATGAATAATTTTCAAAAACACTGAACACAATCAAAAAATGATTGCTCAGTTTTCAATGTGTGGGGAAAATCTTGAACTACAATGTCAATTTGAGACTGATAACCAAAAATTTGTGTTATACCAGTAACACCATGTATAATTTTTGAGGTGTGGTTGATTCCTAAATTTTAAAAATTACTTATGTATCATCTTCTTAAAGTATCAAAATAATCTGAATGTTTTTCTCATTTTTTATTATATATCTTTTCTTTTTTACTAATATTATTGAAAATTTAAAATAAAAATACACAATTTGAGTCTTAATGGTAACACTATACATTTGATTGAGGTGATTCTAATTATTACACATCATAAATGACATATGGATCATTTTCCAAAAGTATCAAAACAATCTGAAATTTTTTGATCCATTTTGAGTATGTGATGAGTGTTTTGAACTAAAATGTAAATTATAAACTAAAAACATATAATTTGATTCATACAGAGCACATTTTTTATCAGATTGACATTAGTCATATTGAGTATGTTATTTGTGTTTTTATTTTAGCAATACGCAACAATCTAGAAAATAGGTTACATGTTCCATTTATATTGAAGTGAAAAACTCACTCAGACCAAAACACATAATGTTTCAGGAAACATGGGGTTTCCTATTCCATCCAAATGGAACATATTCTCTTTTTTCCTCTTTTCCATATAGTTGAAAGAAAAATATGACTTCAATTAAGATCTGTGAAAAAAATTAAATAAGTATTAGATAAAAATGATAAGGGAATAAAGATAAAATTATTAGAAAGCATTGTGACAAAAGTAACTAAATTAATAGTATGAATTCACATTTTCATGATGTATGTATATATTCTTGACCCATTTCCTTATTGACATTATATTAATTGTAGTCTCGAAGTAGAATCCATCCTGAGTATGATGATATTTGAACAAACCATCTCATCTCAAGAAAAAGAATCCACCTTTATATGAAAATAATTCTTATGATTGTAATAATATAAAGAAATAAATTAAACATGAATAGGAAAAAATAAATTAATAAAATTTCAATTTTAAACAGAAACCAAAAAAATTGTGACATATTGGGTACATCATGTATCAGATTGAGTTATGGTTGATTCCACCATGTCTTTTTATCCTTTAATGCATTAAAAAATTAGGTTATCTAAAAGTATTATTTTTTGATAACCTAGAATATTAAATGCATTGGAAAATAAAAAGAAATTTGAATCATTGGGAGTGCATCATCCTTGTTGAGATCATGATCATATTACACATGTCAATCATCCTTGTTGAATACTTTGTTTCTTCAGAATATCTTATAAAATTAACAAAATAAGTATCAGATAAATGTCATAAATAAATTAACTAAAAAGAAGTTAAAATGATGAGAAAATCAACTTAATAATTTGTATAAAGTCACATATTCTTCATATTTTTGTACAATGAGAGCTAATTTTCTTATTTTTTAGTATTTTTTATTTTTTTTAATCTAATAAGAAACATTTTTATATAAAAAATGTAAATCAATCCATACTGACCACATCAGATATTGGATTTATGTGTGATTAATTCCAACCTGTGAAAAATGAATTATGGATCATTTTCCTAATGTTTGAAAACAATTCCAGATAATTTCTTCATTTACACTATTTGATGTATTTTTTAAAACAAAATTACACATTTGTAATAAAAAACATACTTTTAGTCATAATGACCCCATCGAGTGTCGGTTTGATGTGTGGTAAATTTCTAAATGTCACTAATGAATTATGGATCATTGCCCTAAAATTTGAAAATAATCCCATCTCATTTTCTCAGTTTGGAGAATGTGATGTGTGTATTGAACTAATGTTTAAATTTAAAAAATATATATGTATCAGATAAAAATGATAAGGAAACTAACTAAAAAAGTAGATAAAACAATGAGAAAATTAACTAAATTTTTTATTGGAAGTCACCTATTTGTGATGTCCATATACATTTAGACACTATGTATTCTGCTCATTCATTTCTAATACTATTTATTTCTCCATTATACTTATCCATTGAAAATAGATGATAAATAATATTTAATTATTTTTATTATAATTTTTTCACACCCCAAATATATTTATAAGGTTATATCCCATACTAGATCCCAAGCACAATAGGTAATCACCTAAATTTAAATTCATCTGACATTCTGACACTATATACACTACACACTCATCTCTAAACAAATTTATTTCTTCTCTTGAGTTTTAAGGTTATCATAAATTTTTCAAGTACTATGAAAATTTATAAAAAATTGATTAATAAATTTTTTTCATGAAATTGTATTTACCGTTAGAAATTACATGTTCAGGGATGTTTATATTTCAATGGTTTATGAAACCTTTCATAAATTTAAAAACATAATATCCACAATAATTAATATTATCTTACTTCAGAAACTGCTGAAACATTGACCAAAATAAGTATTTTTTTTGAAATATGTATTGATAGATAAAAATTTCTATATATACCCAAAAAAAATTCCATTTTAATTAATACATATTATTATTATATTCTGTCACCCACTTCATACCATGATTTATCATATATTTATAGATCACCCTATCATATCAATTTTTTTATTAAAACAGAGACTGAAACATATAATTATAATTTTATCTATAAAATGTTTATTTAAATGAATTATAAAATCACAATACACATCAAGTGTGGTCGGTGTATTGGATATCCAAGAATTAGATACAAAACAAATAAATATTTGGCGTATCTAGAATGATCAAGATCAACATCTAGTGCTTCCCAAAAAAATACATACTGAAAAAAAAAATTATATGAATATATTTTGGAGTTGTACCCCTACATTTTAAGAATCAAAAATACTTTTTCATCCATTATTTTCCTCTAAAATGCCACATTTAGTGCATCTTTTTTCATATCAATTTCATCTAACTGTTACAGTTGTTTCCCTATAACCAAATTTAGTGTACATTATGATATCCAGTATTCAGATATTTGAATATGAATAAACTTATTCTAAAATCATGATTGTTATTTTTTATAAAATAGTTTGTGACAATGTCCTAAGATTAGTTGTCTCACTAAAAGGTCATAGCAGTTCCCCACTATGATTAGAACCAAAAAGTGCTATGACACTATTCCTAAGTTTATTTTCTATAGATGGATGATATCATTTGGGGGAAATAAATGATATAGTTTATCAGTGGTGTAGACTCATAGGACTTTGAGCCACCTTCTCATAGTGTATGACCTTGGTAATTTCCATTGTAGTAGATTATGAAAATGATACCTTCTAGAAGAAAATCCACATTTATAAGTGTCCTTGGATGTTTATAACTTCATATGTGTGAATTCATCCATATAATTTATGATTATTATTAATATGTATTATGAGTTCTGTACATTGATGTATTTATAAAAATATAGATGACATATGTTTATGATGAGGTAAGATATGTTGGGTGTGCCATGAGTAATATTAAATTCATGAATAAAGTGAGAATGTATTTTTCCCTAATAATCTTAAATGGATGTTGATATCTTAGGCCCTTTGATTGAAATAATATATGCTAAATAAATCCATGGTCATTGTGTTCAATAGGAAAGTTAAATTTCCTGGAAGTCAATTAATGATACATTAAGCACATAGGTTGTTGGCACTAGTATAAAACCTTCCTGATTAGAGATATTATGATAAAGGGAATATAATATGTAGTAAGTGTCTGAATAAGGCATTATTTTGTTGCAGAATTACCTTATTTCTCTAAGGGTTCCTTGGCGTGTTTCTAGACAATAACCTTGGACTTTTGGCTACATCGCATAATGACACTAAGAAAGAGGCTTACAGGGTCACACATTATGTATATCCAAAATATCAGTTGAATAATATATTATTATTTATTATTTAACAAGTTGAATAAATATTATTCATGCACATGGTTTAATAATTATTCATGTTTTTATCACATATATTCTGTCACTAGTTATTCAAGAGAACATAATGTCAACCGAATATTTAATAAATATTTATTTTCTATTTAGTGAATATAATATTTATTTATTTTTTGGTGAATAATACATCCATATTTATTTAATAATTAAATAGTCATTATTAAAGGCTCTATAAATATTGTGGAAGAATGATGGAATGAGTTTAATGGTCATGTGATAAATAATCTATATTTAATATTATTTGAAAAAATAATATTTGATTTTATTTCTCATCTTAATCTCAGGTCAGGAAATAATATTATTATTATAATTATTCGACATGCAGTTCCATAGGAATTTATAAATAATAAATAGCACTTGTGAAATTATTTTTATTTTAACCATAGTAGTATACTAAAAAAATTATATTATTTTCTAAGTGACCCAATTCATTTTTTAGTTGTGTACAATGAATTTGGAGAATCCTCTCAACCCCTATAGAGATCCCTCTCTGAGAACGAAGAGTGATCTTTGACCACCTATCACTCTCATTTCTTGAGAGATCAAGGAGAATTATTCCAAAGTGATTCTTATGGAGATAAATGGCAGATGACCCAAGAAATAGGATCTATTTTTCTTGAACTCGAATATTTCTAAGGTGATGTTTAGAGATTTTTGGAACATGTGTGGATCACCACTAGAGGTAATCTTCTCTTTATTCCTAAAATTTAATGATAATACAATGTAGATCTATTATGACTTCCATCAAATAATAATTAATTAATTAAAGTTAATTATTCAATTATTTAAATTAATTACAAATAATATGTGATTATCCCATCTCTAGATCCATAATTTTAAACACTGTCTGATTTTCTATGATTCAATTCTGTTGATCATGATGTTTACCTTCTTTTAAATCCTGGTTTGATCATTGATCCTGACAAAAAATAAAATTTTTGTAAGACCCATCTCATGCTTCCATAGAACCTAGAACCTAAAATTGGTATCATAGCAGTCAAATAATTATTTATAATTATTTAATGATCGTTGACGGTTTATTCATCTTTCATTTATCTTTCAATTAAGATTTAATCATTATTTTAATATGAATTGTGAGATCTACTTCTTCCCCAATATTTTATTTATATATATAATAAAAATGATTATTTTTATCAATGAAATAAAATATAAGAACCATTTATAAAGTGCTGAGTATTCTAGCAAGATAAAACAAGAGAACACACCTTGTAACCATAGTTACATGTCATGTTCTTTTAGTCAATGCACCAGAAATTAATTTTGGATTAATTCAAACTGTGCGCATTGAGTGCATGTGATGCCTGAAATTTATAACACCATGTGTTGACTAGGACATCATGGAACACATTCATCTGGAGTACACATTGTGTAACCCATGTACATGTCTTGTAGTCCTTTTATGTAACAAGTGGTCCATGTATTTCCATATGTGGCATACCTGACTATTGACCATGTAACTAAAATAACACGCTTCTTGTAGTCCTTTATACCCATTGTGTACTCCAATTTTATGATTCGCAGTTTACATGTTGTATCCATGGGCCTGTGCCTCAGATAGACGGTGATAGAGGTAGACATCGTGTAGCTCTCCGGTACACATTGTGTACTTATACCAAATTTCAATGAATTGTAATTGATTTATCATATTGTGTAAACCATATCAACATGTACTTGTGTGTGCTAATTAAGTTTATAGGATATTCCATGTGTTGGGTTTTAATATATATATATATATATAACTAATTTCTATGTAATGTTCATATATACATATCATGTGTGATTCATATGACATATATTACTCCACACACATTGAAGCATGACACATTATAGAAAAATCATATAATTACTGTAATCATTACGTTGATAATACACATCATGAAAGTACGTGATAATTCATGCATTCAATATTTCACAAGAGTAAACTATATATGAGTATAATACATATTTGGTAGATTCGAAAGGGTATTCGTCGTGTTTCCTCAAATGTACATTTATTTAAGTAAAAATTTTAAATAAATATATTTAATTTGTTTAAAATTATGATGGATAATAATCCCATGGAAATACACACGAGAATTAAGATAAATTAATTAATTAATTAAAGATGATGATTAATTGATTTGAGCATGATTTATCTTAAATAAAAATAATAATAATAGAATGATTGTTTTGTTAAATGTGAAATTTTTTGCCTACATATTGATGATCATGAGCCTATACTATAAATTTGTAAGTGATTTATTTTATTTTATTTATTATTAAATTAAACTATTGGAATTTGTGCCTTCTCTCCTCTTATTATGTAAACCCTTTTCCCCCACCATGTGTGTCAGTATAAGAATATTTAATGGATGGATCTCCTTAAGTTTTTGGATGCTATTCATGTTTGGAGTCGAGAAGAAACCATACCAGGAGAGATGCATAAGTGGATAGGTGGAAAGTTGTAACATGAGCTTTAATTGGTTCAAGTTATTTTTTCCTTAGGTCAGTGGTCAGTTTGTCAAACACTGGATAAACTAACCATTAATAAAATATCATGATCATACTACTTTATTTTTTTCTATCATGTTTCATGGTAATTTCATTATGGATGTTTTTTCACAATCACATGAATTAATGAAATTAACGAGAAAGAAATATATAACTAAAATAAATTGCATTATGCATAAATATTAACTTATAAATTTTTAATCACTTAAGAAAATTTACTTAATTTTAACAATAATGTGATAAAGATAATAATTATCGTTTTATGCATAAAAGGATAAAACCTCTCAAATATATATATATTATATAGGTATTTCCTACCACTACTTCAGTTAAAATCAAACCACAGTTTAAAGTTCTAAACCAACCAATGTTGGGGTGATTTAAATTATTATGGAATTCTAACTTGAAGTTTTTGTTTGAGTTAAATTGATTTACATCAAAGGTTGACATCCCAATTAAAACATGGTTTAACTGAGAGGTTGGGGTTGAGTAAATCCAATTTATGGGTTTTAGGATTGGGGGTACACTCAACAACTCAATGAACTGTGAGTTAATGCAGTTGGAATTTGGAATGCCTACCTAAAACCATTAAAGTTTATTGAGAAATCATAATTGGGTTAATGAGGAGGGGAATGTGGATCCTTTCCACTATAATTTCCTAGAAATGAGATATTCTTAATCCAATGGTGAGGATTATTAGGTTTCAATAAAATTGTAAAAGATTAGTAAATATAATATTTTTCTATTTGTTTAGATTTTATCAGATGAAGTACTCAAATTATGCCCATATTATTTTTATAAACAATAATAAAATTAATTAACCCATATCAATATGATCCATACTTGAGAAGGATAACATTCTCACTAGCAAAAACTTCCAATAGTGTAAAAGGTGTTTATGTGTTATCCTTCACCATGAAAGGAAACTGTATGGCTGGAAAAACCTATTATTGATGAACCTAGATATAAGGTCAGGGATGAAGAGTTAAAACTCTATGATAATCATTTGAATTATTCCATAGATGTTAAATGTTTAAGGCTATCAACCATGCCCATAGAGATTTTGAAGTAAGACGAAAACATGGATGGGTATTGCATGATGTCTCAACTGTGGGACCTCTATTAGTAGAAGGAAAGATGATAGAAGTATAATATAACGCATGGATTTTTTACAACTATGCTTAGATAGTATGTTCTATATGGTCCTCATGTAATCATTCTTATTGGGTACATCTAATGCTTAGAAATCTTAGTGATTAAATTCCCAAATAAGTTTCATACATATATTATACTTCTTCAATTCCCATGATCATTTCTCATTTTGTTGTTAATTATAATATAAATAATAATGAGAAGAGTCTTTCATATATTCTTACTTGGATTTTCTAAGAGGATATGTACATGAGTCATAATAAACATGAAGTCGTTATGGTTATTAAGAAAAGGAAGAACAAGTTTAAGGGTATCAAGACTCATAGAAATTCTTAATCTCATGAGCATTTTCCTTCCAAGAAGTGTAAGATACAAATCCAGGGAAAGGAAAATGAGGTAGTATAATTTACATGTGGAAAGCTAGGCCATTAGAAGAGGAACTACACCTAGAATCAAGTTAAATATAATGGTTCATTCGTTATTGAGTGTAATCTTTCAATATTTACACATTAGGTATTAGATATAGCTTCTACTACTCACATTAGTTTCAAAATGTAGTAAATAAGTAAATTTAGAGAGATTTTAAAAGGATAGTTGGATTTGAGAGATGTTAATGGTGTAAGGTTGGAATCTCTATCCATTGGAGTTTCCACCTTTCCTTGACAATAAGAATGATTTGGGTTTTAAAAGATTGTTATTATGTACTAATAGTTACCAAGAATATAATTTATGTATCATGACTAGATGAAAATAATTTTATTTTCTTGTTTGGAAATAATTTATTTTCATTTATAAAGAAAACATATGTTATTGTGTAGAAAATTTAAATAATGGTATTTGTGTTTTAAATTATGAAAACCAAGTATTTTATATTGATAACAAATCTGTTCACATGACTAATATAACACCAAACATTGACATCACTGTATTGGTCATGTAAACAAGAATAGTTTGAAAAATATCTATTATGATGGTTATTTATAATTGTATGATCTAAATCTACTTGAAATATTTCATTCTTGTTTACAAGTAAAAATGAAAAAACCTCCATTCAAGAGATAGGGTGAAAGGGCCACAAATATTTTGTGATTGGTACACACTAATGTGTGTAGACCAATTCTAGAAGAATATAGAGGTGGTTATTCTTACATAATAACCTTTAAACATGACTTGATAGATATGGTTATATCTGCTTGATGATTTATAATTCCGAGTCCTTTAAGAAATTCAAGGAATTAAAGAATTAGTTGTAAAATATAATGAATCTTCAATTAGATTGAAGTGGTGAATAGCTTAACCAAGAGTTTATCAACTTCCAATGGGAGTTTGGGATTCTATCTCAAATCACTCCAAGTTACACACCATAGTGGTATGGTTTCTATGAAAATAGGATCCCTACATTTTTAAACATAGTAAGGTTGATAATGAGTCATAAATATCTTCCATTATCCTTTTGGGGATATTCATTATAAACTATGGAATTAATATATAATTAACTATGTACCAAATAAAACATATAATATAATTACATTTTATTTATAGGGGAAGAATCTCTTAGTGTATCATAATCATGTATGGGGTTATGAGTCATTAGTTAAGGCCATCTCAGGAAACCAACTATCACCCTAGGGAACAAAATGTATCTGTATTCGGTATCCCATGGAACCAAAGTTATGGTACCTATACAACCCCTAAAACATGAAAGTGGTTTTCACTAGACAAACCATATTTCATAATTGGCAGTACGTCCTCAAAAATTATAGCAGGATAAATATTTACTTCGATGAAGTTGTTTCTCAAGATACATAACATTTTGAACAAGAACAGATTCCATAGGTCCCCATGGAATAAGTAGATAAAAAAGAATGAGTACTATGTAGGAGATCATGAGAGATAAGAGAACCAGAGAGATGTGGTTTTCTTGTCACTAAAGATAGTGACTCGTTTTTTGTTGACAAGGATAAGCCTCTATCCAAAAATGATGTAGTTGAGAGCTTAAAAGCTGAAAGATGGTAAGAATCCACGATTTCTGAAATGGATTCCATGTATTATAACCATGATTGGGTTCCGGTAGATCCACCACTAGATGTAAACCCCATTGGCTAAAAACAGGTATTCAAGAGAAAACTGGTGATCGAATGTAAATTAAATACCTATAAAGTAATGTCAGTGGATAAAGGGTTTAAACATCATCAAGGAATTGACTATGATGAAATATTTTCCCTAGATTCCATATTTAAAACCATTAGAATTAAAAATTCCATAATATCTTACCATGACTATGATATTTTGATGATGGATTTCAAACCTACATTTCTTAATGGTAACCATAAAGAAGATGTATATATGACACAACCAGATGGGTATGTGACTCTAGGTGATGCCAAAATAATTTTCAAGTTGTAGAGATCCACTTATGGATTGAAGAAAGTATCCAAGTCATGGAATATTCAAATTTATGTAGCTAAAAAAGAATTCAGTTTCCTTAAGATTGAATGTGATCCATGTGTTTATAAGAGGTTTAGTGGAAATATAGTCATTATCCTAGTAGTATGTGTAGATGAAATATTAATTATTTAAAATTACATACCAATATTTTAATATGTTAAGGAGTAGTTGAGTATCTATTTCCCCATGAAAAACATAGGGGAAGAATCCTATTTTTTAGGGATAAATATCATCGATGATAAATCCCAGAGGTTTCTTGGACTATGTAAAAGTCTATATGATGACCAGATACTATAGATATTTAGTATGGAAGAATCCATGTGGAGATTCATTCTAGTGTCACATGGTTTACACCATTCATTAAAAATGTTTCCTTAGACACAATAGGAGAAAAGTATAATGAGTAATATATCATAATCTTCAGTGATTGGATCAATCATGCATCCAATGTTATGTACTATACATTATGTATCCTATTCATTGATCATGGTAGGAAGATATCAAGTAGATCCTGGAGAACAACATTGGTCTACTATTAAGGTAATCCTTAAGTACTTGAGAATAAATAAAGATATTTTCATAATGTATGGAGGAGATGAAGAGAATTTCAACATGGGTTATACTGATTGTAGATTTTAGATAAACCAAAATGATCTGAAGTCACAGTCATGATCTATTTTCTATCTCAACATAGGAGTTTTGAGCTGGAAGAATTCAAAGTAGCAATTTTTTGTTGATTCGGCAATGGATTATGAGTATATAGAAGCTTCTTATGCATCCAAGTAATCCAGTTGGATGTGGAACTTTGTCTAGGATCAATATTTGGTACCTAGAAGTAATGACCCTATCACATTTTATTTTGAAAATATTTCAGTGTTGGATCTTGTAAAAGATCCAATGTCACACCAACGAACAAGGAATATAATCCCAAAGTATAACCTCTAGAGGGATTTATAACCTATAGGTGAATTTGTAGTAAGATGAGTACCCATAAAAGATAATGTGGTAGACCCCTTTACTAAAGTTCAATCTCAGCAGAAGCATGAGTATCATATGAGAGATAGTGGACTGAATGTTGTTAGTAGTTGGCTCCAGTGAAAATGAGAGTCTATTGTAGTTGGATCCCTAGATAACGCTTCTATGTAATTCATGAAAACCTGAATTAATATACTTTAAATATTAATAATCTTCAATCACATCATTATTGTTCCTTTTCATAACATATTATATGATAATTTCCCAAGATTAGTTATCGCACTAAAAGGTCATAGTATTCCCCCGGTATGTTGAGAACCCACATGTTCTATGAATACATTCAAAAATATATGTTCTATAGTAATATGATTTCATTTGGGGTACACAAATGATACATGCTATCAAGGGTGTAGACTCATAGGACATTGAGGAGTTTCTCATGGTGTATGCCCTTGGTAATATCCAGTGTAAGATATTATGGGAATAAGACTCGCTAGTAGGAAGTCCACATTTATATGTTTCATTGGATGTTCCTACCTGTTGATGTGAGTATTTATTATTATACTATAATATTATAATTAATGAGTACTATGGGTCACATACTTTTATGTGTTGATAAAAACCATGATTGCTATCTTCACAGTGAGTTAAGATACATTGTGTGTTTCTCGAGTAATATTGCATTAATGAATAATGAGAGAAAGGATATTTCCCTTTTATTCTTTAAAGGAAGATGATATATCAATCCCTTTGATGGAAATGATATAGTACAAATAAATCTATGTATGTGGTGTTCTATAGGAAAGTTATATTTAAATGAAGTCAAAGAAAGACATAAAGCACATAGGTTGATGGCATAAGCATGATACTTGTTTGATTAGATATATCCTGAAGAAGGGATTATATTACATAGTAAGAATCTGTGTGAGGTATTATGTTGTTGCAAAAATAACTTCTTTCTTAATGGGTTACGTGGAGTGTTTCTAGATGTTATCCTTGGATTTTAGGATGATTCTCCTAATGTCATTTCGAAAGTGGCCTAGAGGGTCACACACTGAGTGTATCCAGAATCTCATTTTAAAAATATATTATTATTTACTATTTATCAAGTCGAATAAATATTATTCCCACAAATGGTTCAATAATTATTCATGTTTTTTATCGTATATATTTCATCACTAGTTATTTCGGGGAATATAATGTTAGCACAATATTTAATAAATATTTATTTTCTATTTAGTAAATATAATATTTGTTTATTTATTGGTGAATAGTGTAGTGATATTTATTTAATAAATAAACAGTAATTATTCAAGGGTTGGTAAATATTGTGGAAGAATAGAAAACCATGTTTAGTTATCGGGTGAGAAATAATATATATTGAATATTATTTTATTATATATTATTTAATTTTAATTCTAAAGTTAAGCACATGTCAAGAAATAATATTATTATTCCTAATATTGGATATGAGGTTCCATAGGGATTAAATAAGTAATAAAAGGAACTTTTTAAATAATTTTTATTTTAACCCACGGTATATATAAAATCAATTATAATATTTTATAATTCATCTAGTTCATTTGTTTTCTTGTGCACAAAAAAAAATAGAGAATCCTCTAAGCACCTAGAGAGCTCCCAATCCAAGGACACTCCCAATAATGGAGTGTGTTCTTCCACCACATCCCATTATCAAGTCTTGAGATATTATGAAGGAATATTTTGAATCAATTCTCATGGAGATCAAAGGAGGATGAAGAAAAAGATAGGATTTATCATTCCAACATCCGGATATTCCTACAGTGATGTTCAAAGATTTCTTGAACACATGCAGATCACTGCTAGAGATAATCTTCTCTTAATTCCATCAACTCCACAGTGGTATAATGAAGATCTATTATCAGATCCATCAATGAAGAAATAATTAACATATGGTAATTATTTAATTAATTAAATTAATTATAAATAATATTGGACAATCTTCTCTCTGGTTCTTGTTTTTTATCCATTGTATGTTTTCTTCAGTTCAATTCCACTAGTCATGGAATTAATCATCATGTAGATCTTGGAATGTTCATTGATCATGAAAAAAATAAATGATGTTCAAGACCCACTGAATGCTTCCTATACGCCTAGAACCTACACGAACTCCATAGAAATTTCCAACATAGAAATGATACAGGGATTAATAAATCCAAAATGTGCTTCGCATGGTTTTTCCATTATATAATATTAATATAAAATAAATTTAAAATATAAAAAGTAATTAACTATAATGAACATATTAGATCATTTTTTGACTGATATATTGTCAAAATGTACCTTATGTATGTATTTACAATTTAGAATACTAGCCATTCAATCATTAGAAAATCATTTATACTCTCAAGACCAACCACATCTGTAATATATGTTCCAAATATTTATACTTCATATAGACTGTAGGAAATATCTCCATAATTTTATATGGTGTCTGTATGAATTTTTAATTATAATATATTTTGTAGTATAAATGGATGGGAGAAGGTACTCTATTAATGTTTTTTGTTTTCTTGGTTGATTCACTAGATTTTCTTGATGTGGCCTTCTACTTTACCATCATTTTATCTGTCTGTAATATCATGCCACACATTAGACCCTTTTTCATCAACTGTTATATTTTAGTCATGTGAATGAAATTAGGAAATACCTCATGTATTTTAATAAGATTGGATGTCCATTTTATGAATGTTCTTATTGTATCATTGAACATTGTAGTATCAGGATCATCAAGTTTAATAGGCAACTCATTGCTTAGCTCTTGAGTTGTCTTAATAACCACTCTCATGTGATCATTTGGAAGTTCTTTATTTTTTATCATTTCTCCTGGGATATTATACACTGTACCCCTCAAAACAAGGTGTTTCATGGGTTTTGATTGATAAAAATCATAGACAAATTCACCCTATTAAATTCTAGTAATGTAAAGTTATCAGAATATTTTTTATTCAAAATTAATAGAATTTGTAATTAAAACATTGATTACATTATGTAAGGTATGTGGTATAGGGGATTTAGTAGCCTCCAAGCTAGCATGGTAATTTGGTTGTTCATGTACTGATTATTATTCCACCACTGGTTCATATTGATCCTATAACATATATAGGTCTACCAAACCAGATAGAAAAATAAGATCTTTCAAGTAATCTATTTGTTCTTAAAATAATTTCATCATATTTTATGTATCTTTTTGTGGTTTTATCTTCAAAAAATATTTTTAAGGAGAAAATCAAAAACCTACACCTACAATAGGGCAATATTTTTCGGGATGCTTCCAATATACTGAAAGTAGTTTCTCTTTCAATGAAGTCAATGTCGATTCTTTTGTCTAAATAGTATAAAAAATGAATATAAATAAATAATTTTATTTAATAATATTATAAATAATAACTAATTGAAATTATTTCATACTAACACATGTTTCCCATACTGATTTTTTTCATCAACTATTTTATCCTCCTTATTTACGTGAGCCTCCTTCCATAGAACATAACATGGGATAGAAGTGGTTTTTGATTTGGATTCATCAAAATTCCTATAAGAAAAGGATTATATGTTGTTTCATATTACATAAAAATTTCATTATTTATTTAAAATTCATGCCAATTTCTTCTCTAGTAAAGCATATTACATCCTTTATTTCTTATAGGGATACATTTGGTTTTTATGCACATTATTTATTTTCCACACTCCTTTATTGTTTCATAAATTAATAATTTTGAATAAAATTAGATAAAATAAATAATGAAAAATAATATATTATCGAATAAAATGGACGTAAAATGGTTTCTCATTATGATGACTGATTAAATAATTTCTTGTTTTCTTTTTTATAATGTGTGAATATGTAACTGGTTTGTGGGGCTTAAATTTCCCCTTAGTATCCCTTTGATGCAACTTGAAAGGAAGAGTCCAGAAGCCTCTATGGGGGTTCCTAGTCGATATTAAGACATATTTCTTACAAAACTCATATAAATTCAATGAAATATATAAGGAATAATAAAAAGTAAACAAGCATTTCATTATATAAATTTTGCGTAAAATATAGAAAGGTCAGTGTAACATTAATTTTATATCTTCCCAAAGGGTTCCATTTATTTTCGGTTGGACTTTGATCCATGATTATATATCAATCAGCACATGTATCCTAATTGTGACCCCAACATAACTATTGAACATTGAATTTTTAGGTCGAATAGGTTTTCCATGATGATTCCAACCATCTCCAAATTTTATATCATTACTTATTTCCTTAATAATTTTAGTTAGCACAATGATGCTGTGTCGCCCTTGTTTTTTTCATCATCATTTTGTTGATCATCAAATAATTACATGGTTTTGTAATAAACTTCATGTTCTTCCCTAATATTGGAAACATCATCATGTACATGACATTTTCTACATGAGTAGTTAAATATTTAATTTAGATCATGTTAATACGGTTTAGTTTACAAAATATTATGGGGAAAATAATAGTATCTTAAAAACAAGAAGAATTTTCTCATTGAAATCCATTTAGATTCTTAAAGGATAAAGAGATTTGGATCCTCCTTCAAGAATCTGAATCCCCTCTTTGTGGTCCACTCTAAGGTACAAAAATATTTTCACATTAGGTCCCCCATGAACAGATTCTAATCTCCCAATAAAAGGAACATCCTTGATTGTATTTTCATCTAACCCTCAAATGTTTTAGTCTCAAGGAGGAAAATATATTTATTATTTGTTTATATATTTTAGACATAATATAATTAAACATCATTTGTTTTCATTATTAATGGATCATCCTTTCCCCATCCACATGTAAATTCACCTCCATGAAGCCTGTTTCATCAATTTTCACTACACGCCTATGGTCAATACATTTGTAATAGAAAATTGAAACATGAAATATTGTATAATACAACTAATATATTTTTTTATAATATAAAAATATGACATATTCACATAAATTTTATTTCTATCCTTGGAACCATATATGTTCATCACCTCCTCCACAAGCGTAATTACACTATTTTTCATCATAGTATAGTCATCATGCTATTTTTTTTATTCAATATATTAACATTGAATACAAAAAAAATTAATATATAAAATTTTAATTTGGTCCCCTAGCTATCCATTGAATTCATTCATCAATTGAATTCAAATTTTCAGAAAACTCCATATAAATATGATCTTGGAACCATAAAAAAATTATTGTTATGTGTATTTGATATTCTTAATTTATCCCTTGATGGAATGAAATATCTAAGAATTTAATTGTGGGATTGAACATATGGATCAAAATTTTCACTATTATATAAAATATATAGGTTTTATTACTCTTTCTTTTTTATGGTAATTGTGACAACCTAAGTTTTGGTGAAACTTTTTTTAAAATAAATTAATTTTATTTTATGTTGTGTGTTGCACACTACAATAAGTAAATATTTATTTATACACTATAACATGTTAATATTTATTTATATTCAACATAAATTTTGTCTTCCTATACACAGAACTCCATGTTTAGATTTCATTTCATGCATTACTGACTTTCTTCGTTGGATTGCATAACACGTAAGACTGGTTTTTTCCAAACAATAATATATGATAGAAAATATTGTTATTTAAGATAATCAGATATAAAATTGTCATTAAATTTATGTTTATTAATATCCTTAACTAGATTTTGAAAATATATGTTTTAGTTAATTGGTTAAAAATTTATTTAAAAAGAATATGAGAACCAATTGAATATAAAGCAATTGTTTTTTAACTATTTTTATGCTCATAAAGTCATTTTACCCTAATAAATTAAATTAATTAACATTATTAATTTATATTATTGTAATATATATGTTATATATTCAATAAAATATTTTTTACAATCATCTAATAGATTTGTTAAGAATAAGATGAGAATAAACAAAATTTTATACATAATACCCTATATTTTTATAAAAGTCATTTTACCGACATTTAATGGAAAACCTATTTTAAATTTTAATAAAATTTATATGTCAAAATAAAATTAATTTTTTAAATATAAACATAAAAATTATGTTATGGGGAGTTTTTTGATTTTTTCATTGAGGGTTCGTTTTTAATGAGTATTAAAAAATAATGAATTTTAATTCAAAACTGCTTTTTCATACGATTTATTTATATGGTAAAATTGTATTTTTAAATGGTTTTAAAGTATAATTAGATTATTTTTTACCAATCAATCCAATTTATTTCATTTTAATCAATTTCACTTTGAAATTTAATATAAAAACATATCAAATGTTTGAATGTTTTTACATTAAAAACTTGCATTATCATCTCGTCTACACAACAAAATTTAAATTAATTTCATCAAATTATGTGATATGAATTTGGAAAAATGGATTAAATATTTGGAATATACATAATTTATAATTTATAAAAATTCTAAACTAGCTTTTTTACCAAAAATATTTTTGAATGTAATTAAAATTAATTACGCCGATTAAGGTAAAATTAAGATTAATAAGGAACAAAACCTTAATAATAAGGGGGGAAATAACCTATAAACTTGTATAAAACCTATTCTATTACCATTTTTAATCTAATATTCATATAAGGTACCATTATAGGAAATTATTACACTTGGGAAACACAAAATGATATTCAAAAATACCAATTATGTCATTTCCCTCCACTATAAAGAGGCACTCACCTCTCCCACTTCCTCACACCTCTCAAGACACATTGTATTTACACATACCTTTGAAAATATATCCTAAAAATAACTCCACTAAACCTATAATCCTCACCTTGGGAATAAATCTGTCCAATCAATCTCTTTAGTGCAAACCAACATGAGTTACCCGATTATGAGGTAACCTACTTCCTCAAGATCTTTTGTTTTATTTTATTTCTCCACCACCAAAATTATTCTTATTACATGATAATATAATAAAAATAATATCCTAAATATATTGATATTTTTTATTATAAGGGTTTTACCTTCACTTACACACAATTCCATCTAATGGGTAATAAACATACCATTCTTTTGTATGGCGAACAACTACTTCATGAAATTATGTTATTCATTTTAACATTACCACCTCTCATGCTTGGGAATAATTATTCTCACACTATTTTATATGATAAATATTATTTTTATTATTTTTTTATACTTATTTAGTTATTATATAAATCTTACCTTAACACTTTCTATTTTTTTAAATACGATATCTTTATTTGTGGAAGTGTGGACTACCACCTCTTCATGGTGATGTGATTTATTCACACATTAAATGGAATGTATGAAGGTTTTTTTAGTAAGTGTATAAGATATATATTAAATAATTGTTATACTCTAATTATATTACATGTTTTTTTAAATATATTTTATTTACTTTCTTTTGTTCAATACGATAATAAAACTGAATCAGCGTTCATGCTTAAGTACATCCTACTATCTCCCTGAACAGTTCATTTCATTTAATATTTAAATATTTTATATATTAATATAAATATTTATATAATAAATATATATTATATATAAATAATTTTCTAAATTCATTAAATAATTAAATAATTATATATGTAAGAGGATCATGAATAACAAGTGAAAACTCATACGATAAACAAAGTAGTTTTTACCAAAAACATTACTTTAACATGGAATTGTTAGTAAACATGTAATATAAAGTCATAATTGAATCATATATCATATTATATATAATAATATGGTTATTTTTTATATTTATAATAAAATTATTTTTATTATAAAAGTGGTTTAAATGTGTGCGAATAAACGCCAGACTTAAAATAAGGGAATTTTATCTCACTTTTTATTTCTATGAGATTCATGTCATATTCACCACTTGCTTCTTTTTGAGGTGTATATACTTCTGTATGAAATGTTATATCCTTAATATTCAGTTAATACTGATATTAAAATCTTAAATTCATTTTATTATTTCATTTGGATCATGATTCTAAAGTTTTGTTGAGTATTAAGGGGGCTTATAGACTCACTTTTATTTCTATAAGATTTGTACCTAATTCACCACTTATTTCATTTGTGTGGTGAATATACTGCCTATGATTAAATTATTTTATTTTTTATCCCCAAATTTATGGGTATTTACATATCCATTTTATGATCTCTCTTTCATGGGATTTATCTTTCAAATGTTACCAAATTTGAAAATTAGTTTTTCTGAATTTTCCTTATCTGGGACACATGAAATAGACTATAAAAACCATGTTACAATAATGTTTCAAAAAATGTTTTCAAAAAGAATCTTTTAATATCATTTTTAAGGGAAAAGTATTTTAAATTTTTTTATGGTTTCCAAGATTTATTTGTTCAGTTTTAAATTATTTTCAAGGATAATGTTGTTCAAAAATGATTTCAAGCTTCCCTTTCAACGAAATGGTTTTCAAAAATGTTTTCAAGATTCCATTTAAAAAATTATTTTCAAAAGAAAAATCATGCTTTATTTTCAAGGAAATGATTTTTTAAAATATTTGTTTTTAAATAATTTATTTCAAAATGTTTTCAATATTATTTTATATATTTCTAGGGAAATGGTTTTCAAAATGTTTTCAAGATTCCATTTTTATGTTTTGAAAGAAAAACGATTCCAAAAGTATTTATGTTTTAAAAGTATTTTTTCAAAGGATAAAGGATATTTTCATAATGAAACTTTTTAAAATTGTTCTTTCAAGATTATTTTCCATCTAAGATGAAATCCATTGGTGTTACTCATGCCTTTTTGGGAAATAATCCAAATGTTTCATTCATATTATTTCACAGAATGGTTTATGATTTGATGGAATGATGTTTATGAACGTTGTTCCTCTTACATAGGTTTTATGCTTATGTAATCCACATCTTTTCACAGGATATGCTTCAATGAAAAGATTATAAAACTTATCTTATTTTATATGTTAAGATATGATTACATGTTTATGACACCCATTTCATTTTATGATTTATGATATAATTCTTATGAAACCCATATATGTTTATGGTTCATGATATGATAAAAGTTTTATTATATTTTGGTACATGAATGAATAATTTAATTATTATATGGGTGGGACCTATATCTCCCTCTAATTCATTGGGTAAATATTTATATAACATGATATATTGATGGAAATAAAGAGAATGGTCTAGATCCACTATGGGAAGTTTGGTAAATGTGATCCCTGATAAGGAATGGATTGTGACTGGGGATGGTGGTGTTTCCAACCAAGTAGGTGTAGTCACCATGAAGATGGAATATGGGGAAACCCATTATATAATGGGAATATGGGAAAACCCCATCAACTATAGGAACATGGGGAAACATGAACCCTTATAATGAATGAACTATGACTGGGGATGGTACTGTGTCCCTCCCAATAGGTGTAGTCCCCATAAAGTGACCTAAAAAGTTATAGGGATGCAGGTTGACTTATAGGGAAGGATATTACATGTTTATGTGTGGGCCATAATTCAATGTATTATACCAATTTTATTATTAAATGGTCTATGCTCTTGTTTCCCATATAATTCATGTCTTAGTTCATGTTTATAGTCTTTAATATACAAGGTAGGATATTTCAATCTGATGATCATATTCTGATATACTTATGCTAAAGTTTATCCTTTCATATCTCCCTTGTTTACCCTTACTAGTCATTTGAAATCACCCCTTTCATGATTCCTTCCCCAGTATATAAAGATATATATGAAGTATTATGTTTTTTAATACGGGTTCTAGAAATAAAGAACCTACGGAAAAGTATGAGCATTATGAAAAATTATGTCTTATGTGGAAGTATTAGGAAGAAAATTAGTATGGTGGTACTTGTAATGGTTTTTACACTAGTGACTAAGTGACCAATAACTAAATATGAATGTTATGTGTTTTTATAATAGAATTGTTTATAAAACCTTTTAAATTTTTCATTGACAAATTTTAACACATGATTCAAAATTCATATTCTAGAAAATATGTATTACAGAATAAGTTAATAAATATTGAGCAATGGTTTAAGAAAAAAGTTATATGATTGAAATGTATATGTTATGGAATTAAAAGATTATATTATAGGAATCAATAAGTATATAAGTATTTGCAGTAGAATTTTTTCATTTAGAATTTGAAATGATGTGTTAAATAGTTATGGTGAGGTAGAAATGTGATTTAATGGAAAGGTTATATTTTGATTAATGGAAGGTAACCCTTAATTTATTTCTAATGTTCAGATATTGATGTTTGTATAATGATATGTTGGATATAAATAAATTAATTGGATGTTACTAATTACCTCAAAATTGATAAAGGATTTGTTGAAAATGATTCCCACGTTATCAAGGATGAGGCATACAACTTCTTAGGATTAAGGAATGTATCCAATAAACATTAGAATAAAGAAACAAGCATGTTTTCAATAACGATTTGTGGTAATTCATATTATTACCATGTTTCAAGAAAATAAATGATGAAGGAATTCACATGTTTGGTATGAAGAAAAAAAATTCTACTTTATCATATATGAGGGCTCAATGATAATATGTTTTTGAGAAATTTAGTGACCTTGTTTCTATGGTTTTATACTTTCATCATTATGAAGGGTTATAATGTTAATCATTAATGGAATCATTTAAGTTAAACATTGGATAAAGTTTGTGAGATTAAATTATTATATCACCATATAAGGATTTATACATATTGAATAACCTGTTAAAATCACTTTCTATTGATGGTAACTAAAGACAGATAGGGTGTCTTATCACGAATCACATGATCTGTTGGTGCTTCAAGATTGAAAATTTCACCATCCTTTTTAGAGAAACTGGTGAAGTTTAAATTTTTAAAGATGTGAAAAAAATTTGATATTTAAATTATGAAAGGGAATTAATTCATGTATGTAAATATTATTATGAAAAAAAATACCCCACATTAGGAAAAGGGTCTTTAAATAAAATGTTATCATATTATCATCATTTGTTATGATATCAATGACCTCTTTCATGCTTCTTCACTTTATGGTATTGTTATTTTCTAAATTATATGTATCAACCACCTTCTTGTGATCATTGATCTTTACCAATCTCAATCATTATTTATTATATTCTACTTTTTTCATGTTTTCACTTCCCACATATGATCTCCTGTGTCAAAACATAGTTTTGTGCCACATTAGGTAACCATTATGTTTCCAACATTCCCTTTTTATTGAAATTTTTAGTGTTTATTTTTATGATGAGGGTTTATATGAAAGGAAATTTCAAGTATTAATACATTAATAACCCAGATGAATATAGAGGGTGAAATTCATTTTAATGGGGGTAAAATGTTACACCTTGACTTTGCGTGTACCATTTTTCTAATAAATTAATTTTATCGGATGTCATGTGTTGCACGCTACACTAAGTAAATAATTATTTATATTATATACCATTTTATGATTATATTATACTAAACATAAATTTTATCTACATATACATGAAACATCGAGGTTATCTTTCATTACACACAAGATTGCCTTTCCTCAATGGATTGTGAAACACATAAAACCGAGTTCTATTGTACAATAATATACTATTTAAAATATTATTATTTTATATAATAAGACATAAACTAGTAGATAAATTGATGGTTATGAATATTATTAACTACCTTATGAAGATATATGGTTGAATTCATTGGTTATAAATTTATTATAAATGAATATAATAACCAATTGAATATAAAGTGAATGTTTTTATAAAAAAACTATTTATTTTATCAGAAATTTGTTTTATCCTAATAAATTAAATTAATTCAAATTACTAAGTGATATTAATGTAATATAATTTTTAAATATTCCATAAAATAATTTTGGAATTCATCCAATATATTTGATAAATATAATATGAGAACATACCCAATATTACACATAAAAACCAATATTTTTATAAACATAGTTTTAATTCCTTTCAATGGAGAATCTATTTTAAATAAAAAAATTGGAACTTTTATAATTTTTAAAAATAAACTTGATTTTTGAAATATAAAAAAATATTAGGGTTAATTTTTGGTACTTTTCTGTGAAGTTTCATTTCTTAATGAATACTGAAAATAATGAATTTTAATTCAAAACTAATTTTTCATCTAATTTATTTATACGGTAAAAATAAATTTTTAAATAGTTTTAAAGTCTAATATATCACGACCCGTCCTCGGGGCCTGTGTTGTGACTACCCTAAGCCCACCTTCCATAGGCCAGGGGCTGGAGACTAGCACCAAAGGGGTAAATCCCGATAAAAGGGAAAGCATTGCCTTTATGAAATGTAAACACACACAACCAGAGTACAAGCGGAAGAAAAAACTAAGTAAAGATGTATAACAAGTGTACTGAAAGTACAAAGGGGGCCGGAAATACAAGCCCAACAGTAAAGTACAAGGTAAAAGGAAAAAATAGCTGGAATGTGACAAGAAGATCCTTGATCGTCCACCACAGTTCCTACATGAAGTGTAGGTATAGATAGCGCAGCTCCTAGATCGTCCACCACGGATCCTACCTGAAGGGTAGGTATGGATAGCCTCTTCAGTGCCCTCGTCCGTAAACCTCCTCCGGGTACCGACTCGTCGTGTGTTCCACCGCTGGGTACCGACTCGTCTTGAGGTCCACCGCGAGGTGTCGTCCAGTCCTTGAACACTTAGCCTCTGTTAGCATTTTCCATTGTCTGCATCCCACACAACGATGTGCTGGCATAGCCCGTGCAGGGGTGAGTATAATGATAATTAGTAGGGACCCTGAGACCCTCAAGGTCTCACTAAATCCAACAAGGATAAAACACAAAGAAATATCTCAACAGAAAACCTTTACTTAGGTATATTCCCATACATATACCTAAGTTATCAAGTAACTCATCTCAATCATGAGGTAAACACAAATGTCATTGACTCAGCTCAAACTAGGATTTTTATTCACAATGACGAAAACACGGCTGCTAGAGAACTCTTCCTCTATCGATAACAGTAGTCCTGTCACGACTCTGAGGTGACACTCTCTAACCCTAGACTATTGAGGTACTCCTCCTTTCAAGTAACATGGGTCGTCCACCTCACAAATTAGTGCTCACCGCCATGGGTCGGTCACCTCACACAATATTGCTCCCCCTCATAGCCTACAGAGGTACTCCTCTTGTCAAGTACCGCAGGTCTTCCACCTCACAAAGTAGTGCCCCTCTGCCATTGTTCTTCCACCCCAACACAATAGTGCTCCCCACTGGGCTATTCAAGTCACTCCGAAATGAATCGGACAAGCAGTCATCCGGTTTCAGACAGCTACTAGGTCTCCGCACTCCGAATGCTCATCTCCTGGAGGATCTGCTCCACGAGCTACTAGTCGATTTGGAAAGTATCTCAATGTCCCATGAAAAAATATCGCAAAGGACCGCCTCGTCATAGGGATCTCAATGCAACAAACGGCGCTTCAATCGGATGCTCGGTCTGTGAGTTATTAGCCTTTTTAGTCCCAGGGGCCCGGTTGGTTTCAAGTACGAACCAACCTGACCATATCTCAACCGTAAAAAAGCTCAAGTGGAGTATTCCAAAAGTACCGTCTCATCAAGAGGAATCCAACGTAGTCGACAGCACGTCAATCGGACGTCCGGTCCTCAAGTTATAAGCGTTTCTGCTCCGAGGGCCCGGTTGGTTTCGAGTTCGAACCAACCCGGACATAAAAAAACATCGCCGAAACCTTGATTGTAATATACCAAAAATACTCTCTCGATCCAAGGAATTCTACGCAACTTACGGTTCATTGATCAAAGCACGGTAGCTCAAGCTATGTCTGTTTGACCGAAAACGGTCCGAAAATAGGGGGTCTGGGCCCGGTCCGACCCGGCCCAACACCCCCTAGGTCGACCCGAAACAGGTCGACCTGACCCGAGTCCAAGTCTGTCCCGATTTGGCGCGGCCCGGCCCGGCCCGTCCGGTGCGGCCCGGTCTGCATTGCCCACCCCGGCCCGGCCGGGGGATTCTAGCTCGGCCAGCTGGCCGAGCCGAGGCACGACCTCCCTTAGCTGGCGCGGCTTAATGCCACGCCCCCACATCTCCTGAACAGAAAAGTCATTATGGCCTTCAACCACTGCCGAAGCTTAGCCGTGGCGGACTGCTCTGGTGGCGCGCCGGCAGCCTCTTCCGCGGACCACCGGAGGCGCTCTGGTGGTCCGATTCGCCCACCGTCTGTGCCCGTGGCTCTCCCGGAACCTGATCTTCACTACAACATCTTCAAATTGCCATTGTGGCCCCATTTCATCATCGTCGGTCATCCCACGCACAAACGAACAACCAGCGGAGGTTCATCGGGCCATGTTTGTTCGGCCCGCACCCTCCACGTTAGGCGTTATCAATTTGAAAAAATCAAACACTTTATTTCAACTACAACAACGGTATAATTTATTCAAGAATAAATTATAAAAACATCATATAAATAATCGCTCATTCTCGTGAGATAAAACCACCTAAATGAGAAATAAACAATATTCCCCTACCTTGAATATCGGTCGTTCGTCATAGACATGGAAAGTGTTGTCGCTCCATCCACGCCAGGAAATAACCGTCATCGTTGCCGAGTTCCCTACAATTATATTTCTTCCCTTGATGAGGAGGAAGAAAAGGAAGCACGTCGTCGATCTTCGAGGAACCTGCGTTCTTCACTGAATAGGCGTCATTCTTCAACGAAAGTGGAATTCTCTTCTTCTTCTTCTTCACAAGTGCTCTCTCAAAATCCCCCAACCCAACATGTGCCAAAATAAAATAATAGGCCAATCCTATTATTTTATTAACACAAGAAATTTAAATTTAAAAATTTAAATCACTTAATTAATTATTTGAATAGGTTCAATTTATTAATTAAGGTGTTTTCGAAAGAGTTAAAGAGGGAGATAGAGGAGAGGAAGAGTTACACAATTAAAGAGGAGTTAACAAATTAATTAAGGGGGTTTAAGGGGGTTTGGGGAAAATGAAAGGTTGGGGCTTGTGTGGGCCTGACCTCTCATATAACCACCCATGGGAAGTTGGGTAGGTGTGGGCCCCACCAACAACTTCCCATGGGAGGAATTAACCGCCTTAGATATAAAATAAAATTATTCTAACAATTTTATTTACTTCTTAATTAACCCCCAATAATTAACATCTCCTCCCGTGCAAAAAAACAACAATAGAGGTCCCCTTAAAAAATTTTTGGCATTATGAGTTCATCGGTTACCTCGGATTTCAATTCCGAGCACCGGTTCAAAAGATAGAAAAACCTTCTCGTTCATTTACTGAACGTACCTGAGCTAAACTTCTAGAATTGATTCCGGGCACATCGGGCCTTAGAATTAGGTGTCGTCAGAAGCCACTAACTCGTAAAAATCCAATGAAATTAAAAATAAAATTTCCTTGAAATTTTTGGGTCTTTATATTACTGCCACCTTAGGGATTTACATCCCCGTAAAGCTACAACACATGCTAGGGAAACAAAAGGGGTATCAAACACGTATCTGAGCCTCCCGCTCCCAAGTGCTCTCCTGGAGGTTCCCTTGCTGCCAGCGAAAGTGCACAAGAGGAATCGGCCGTCCCCGTAGGACCCGCTCCTATCGATCCTCAACCTCTACTAGAACCCCGTGAATGTCTCCCCGTCATCGATGCCCATCTCTTTATGGTTGATGATGACGGAAAGGTCATGCACACATCTCTTCAGCTAAGATACATGGATAACGTCGTGCACCTGATGCATCTGAGGTGGAAAGGCCAGATGAAATGCGGAGATAACTTTCTGCCCTGGCCAAATCTCTGGTGACCTCGTCAAGGTGAGACCCGTAAGAAAACATGGTCGCCACACTCGAACTCTAGTGGTCTCATCTCCTATCAGCATAGGACTTTTGTCTTCTCTGTGTAGTATCCATCCACTCCTGGATGATCTGCACCTTTTCCGTCGTAGCCTGAACCATCTCGGGTTCTACATGTGCTGACTCCATCACTATCCACAAAGGATATCTGAAATGCTTCCAGATGTTGTATCACCACTCCTAACAGCTGAATGCCCGATCTCCTACTAAGATCCTCTACTACAACATTCCCCTCCCCAGAAGTATAAAATATCTTGAAGTCATTGTCTTGGAGGAATTCAAGCCATCACCGCTGTCTCAAGTTCATGTCCATCCTGAGAGAAGATACACCTGAGAATGTTGAGTTGGAGAGAACCATAAACTATTCGCTCAATGAACAATGGGTGAGACTAGCCAATTTTAAGAACTCATCTCCACACTTCTTCGTCTATGTTCTACCAAAGAGCTACTGAGATTTTCCTCTGTGAAAATAGAAATCTGGTCTCATCCCCTGGATGAACAACGTTCTTTGCCTAATACAGTCAATCCTGACATGAATGGTACAATTCATTCCTTAAATGACGTCGTAAGGCCACGACGCTACTACTAAGAGATCCAACCGTTACTCTCACCTCCAAGGGTTGAGTCACATTTTCGACATCAGTTCATGGTTATTGGGTCTCCTCTAGTAGGAATCTCGCAAGTGAGGGTCAAGTCAACAGTTTTAACTAGAACCACTTAGTATCAACCATACAAAAATGTTAGGAAAGTAAACGTAACAAAGATAAGTGTCTTTTATTACTGTAGCTCGTAGTACAAAGACACAAAGAAAACACAACAAAGACAACATGGAAACTAGAAGCACCAAGAAAAAAGGCCTCCATGCCTGGAACTAGTCTCGCTCTTGTCCACCCGCTTCCGGAGCTCCACTGCCTTTTCCACCACTCGGCTGTTGCTTAAGCTCCCGTCACTACTTCTGTCTCGGTGGCTCCTCCAACGCCTGCGGATCAACTATGCGGGGAGTCAGACAGTCATGTTCCATGTGACCAAGCCTGCCGCAGGAGAAACACTATGCATTACCGGTATGCCTAGCTCTAACACCACCCCAAGTTTCCCACAATACCGATCCTGAGTCGTGCAGTAGACCACCTATAGGCATGGTCCTGTTGGAACCCTACATCATCTGTCTACTGCCTAAAGATGACTCGGCTACTAATGGAAAACCCTACGACAAAGGCAGCAGCTCCTGAGCATGCTCAGAGTGTAGAGTCACTGGTAAAAACTCCACCCGGAAAAAACCCTCTAAGTCTCCCCAGGTGAAGGTCATCTCGTCGAAAAACACAAGCATCGGGATCCACCACCTCTCAGCTGCTCCCTAAAAGATACTAACAGGTTGGTACACCATCAAGTCAGTGGGTGTCCCAGCTATGTGGAAAGCTCGTGCAATAAACATCATCCAGTGCCCAGCCGTCTGAAAATCTGACTCGCCTCGAAACCTCAGAGGCCTTTGTCACTTGAACTCGTGGAACGTGCTCAAGCGGCGTGCACTCTCCGATGGTGTCCCAACTAGAAGTGGGCCATGTACTGAGGCCTCGCTGCTCGGTGAGCTATCATCGCGCTCTCCACTCGGTACCCACACTAACTGACTGGGTGAAGACATCCTGAAAGAAACATATGTGACATGGTTAAAAGACTATACCTGGTGAGCTGACCTAGTTTGAGCTGATTTAAAAGAAACTTTTGAAAACACACAAGCAATCAGTGTTTTTGTGCACTGAGTCAGAAATCATAAGTTAGGGTCCTGGTGTATAGATACGTTGGTCGCCCGTACCAACACTGGACTCCCTGGACTAAGAACCACACATATTACCCTTAACACTATTGCTTCATAGAAATAAAATATTAGAGTTCTAGGTTCTGTGGTAGAACTGACTCCTCTGATACCAATTTTTCACGACCCGTCGTCGGGGCCCATGTCGTGACTACCCCAAGCCCGCCTTCCATAGGCCAGGGGCTGGCGAATAGCACCAAAGGCATAAATCCCAATAAAAAGGGAAGGCATTGCCTTTATAAACTGAAAACACACACAACCAGAGTACAAGTGGAAGAAAACACTAAGTAAATCAGTATAACAAGTGTTCTGAAAGTACAAAGGGGGCCAGAAATACAAGACCAACAGTAAAGTAAAAGGTAAAAGAAAAAACAGCTGGAAGGTGACAAGAATCTCCTGGATCATCCACAACGGTTCCTTCCTGATGAGTAGGTATAGATAGCGCAGCTCCTAGATCATCCACCATGGATCCTACCTGAAGGGTAGGTACAGATAGCCTCCTCAGCACCCTCGTCCTTCAACCTCCTCCGGGTACCGACTCGTCGTGTGGTCCAACTCTGGGTACCGACACGTCGTGAAGTCCACCTCCAGGTGTCGTCCAGTACTTGAACACTCAGCCTCTGTCAACGTTGTCTGTCGTCTGCATCCGACACAACGAGGTACAGAGATAGCCCGTGCAGCGGTGAGTATAACGATACTCAGTAGGCACCCCGAGACCCTCAAGGTCTCACTAAATCCAACAAGGATAAAAAACAAAGAAAGATCTCAATAGAAAACATTTACTTAGGTATATCCCCATACATATACCTAAGTTATCAAGTAACCCATCTCAATCATGAGGTAAACACAAAGGACATTGACTCAGCTCAAACCAGGATTTTTATTCACGGTGAAGAAAACACTGCTGCTGGAGAACACCTCCTCTGTCGAGCACAGTAGTCCAGTCATGACTCCGAGGTTCCACTCTAACAATATACTGCTGAGGTACTCCTCTTGTCTATTACCGCGGGTCAGCCACCTCACAAAGTAGAGCTCCCCCTCCATGGGTCTTCCACCTCACACAGTAGTGCTCCCCCTCATAGCCTACAGAGTTAATCCTCATGTCAAGTACCGTGGTTCTGCAAACTCACAAATTAGTGATTCTCCGCCATGGGTCTCCCACCCCAACATAGTAGTGCTCCCCACTGGGCTATTCAAGTCACTCCGAAAAAAATTGGACAATCAGTCGTCAGGTTTCTGATAGCTACTAGGTCTCCACACTCTGAATGCTCGTCTCCGAGAGGATCCACTCCACGAGCTACTAGTTGATACTCCAAGTATCTCAAATTCCCACTAAAATATATCACAAAGGACCGTCTCATCATAGGGGTCTCAACGCAATAGACGGCGCGTCAATCAGACGTCCGGTCTGTGAGTTAATAGCCTTTTTATTCCCGGGGGGTCCGGTTGGTTTCATGTACGAACCAACACGACCATATCTAGATTTTACCAAACCTCAAGTGGAGTATTCCAAAATAACTGTCTCATTAAAAGGAATCCAACGTAGTCGACTGTGCATCAATCGGACATCTGGTCCTCAAGTTATAAGTGTTTCCGCTCCGAGGGCCCGATTGGTTTCGAGTTCGGACCAACCCGGCCATACAAAAACTTAGCCTAAACCTTGAGTGTAATATACCGAAACACCCGTCTCTATCCAAGGAATCCTACACAACTGATGGTGCATCGATCGGAGGTTCGTAGCTCAAAATATGTTCGTTTAACCGAAAACTGTCCGAAAATAGGGGGTCTGGGCCCGGTCTGACCCGCCCCAACACCCCCTGGGTCGGCCCGCACCGGGCCGACCTGACCAAAGTCTGGGTCCAGCCTGGTTGGGTGTGGCTTGGTCCACATGGCCAGCCCCGGCCCGGCTGGGGGAGGCAGGCTCGGCCAACTGGCCGAGCGGAGGTGAGGCCTCCCTTAGCTGGCGCGGCTTAATGACATGCCCCTCCATCTCCAGAATGGCAAAGCCATTCCGGCCTTCAATCGCCACCACAGATCAGCCGCAACGGACAGATCTGGTGGTACGCCACTGGCAGCCTCTTCCGCAGACCATCAGACGAGCTCCGGTGGTCCGATTCGCCCACCGTATGCGCCCGCGGCTCTCCCGGAACCTGCTCTTTACTACGACGGCTTCAAATTGACGTTGTGGTCCTGTTTCATCGTCGCCCGTCATCCCGCGCAGAAACAAACAACCAGCAGAGGGTCGCCAAGATGTGTTTGTTCAGCCCTCACCCTCCGCATTAGGCGTTACCAGTTGGAAAAAATCAAGCACATGCTTTCAACTACGACAAGGGTATAATTTATTCAAGAATAAATTATACAAAAATCATATAAATAATGACTCATGCTCATGGGATAAAACCACTTAAATGAGAAATAAACAATATTCCCCTACCTCGAATATGTTTCGTTCATCGTAGACGCAGAAAGCGTTGTTGCTCCGTCAACACCGGGAAAGAATCTTCGTCGTTGGAAAGTTCCCGCGATTATTTTTCTTCCCTTGATGCGGAGGAAGAAAAGGAAGCGTGTCTTCGATCTTCGTGGAACTGGCGTTCTTCGTCGAATATGCGTCGGTCTTCGAGGAAAGTGGAATTCTCTTCTTCTTCTTCTTCACAAGTGCTCTCTCAAAATCCCTCAACCCAACATGTGCCAAAATAATATAATAGGCCAATACTATTATTTTATTAACACAAGCAATTTAAATTTCAAAAATTAAATCACTTAATTATTTATTTGAATAGGTTCAATTTATTAATTAAGGTGTGTTGGCCATAGTTAAAGAGAGAGAGAGAGGAGAGGAAGAGTTACACAATTAAAGAGGAGTTAACAAATTAATGAAGGGGGTTTAAGGGGGTTTGGGGAAAATGAAAGGTTGGGGCTCATGTCGGACCCACCTCTCATATAAACACACATGGGAAGTTGGTGGGTGTGGGCCCCACCAACAACTTCCCATGGGAGGAATTATCCTCCTTAAATATAAAATAAAATTGTTCTAACAATTTTATTTACTTATTAATTAAACCCCAATAACTAAATTCTCCTCCCGTGCAAACGCAACTATGGTAAAGGTCCCCTTAAGCAATTATCGGTGTTTCGAGTTCATCGGTGCCCTCAGATTTCAATTCCGAGCACGGGTTCAAAAGATAGAAAAAACCGCTCATTTGTTTACTGAACATACCCGAGCTAAACTTCGGGAAATGATTCCGGGCACACTGGGCCTCGGAATCAGGTGCCGTCAGAAGCCACTGACTCGTAAAATTCCAAATAAATTAAGGAAAAAATTTCCTTGAAATTTCCAGGATATTACATAATAAGATTCAATTTTTATCATTTAAACAAATTTATTATATTTTAGTCAATTTCACTTTGAAATTTAATATAAAAACTCAGCAAACTTTTGAACGTTTTTACTTTAAAAACATGTTGTGTCGTCCCATCTATAGGATAAAATTTAAATTAATTTATGCCGCTTCTATGATTTTAATTTTGAAAACTTGATTAAATGTTATGAATAATCATAATTTATAATTTATAATCAGTTAAAAAAAATTTTACCAAAAATATTATGGATAATAATTAAAATTAATTACATCGATTCTGGTAAAATTAAGAAAAATAGGGGACTAACCGTTAATATTAAGGGTAAAAGTGACCTCTACACTTGTCAAAAACATATTTTATGTCCATATATTGTCATATAAACCAATAAAAATCTATAATTATAAACTTGTAAACTTTTGGAACAACTAATACATGGTGAAAACACAATTCTTTTCAAAAATACCAAGTTTTTCCATTCCCTCCACTATAAAAAGGAACTCACCTCTCCCACTTCATCACACATCTAAAGACACTTTTTTCTAAAAAAATATATTCGCAAATATATCCTCCAAAAACCATCCTTATACCTAGAAGCCTCCCCTTGGGAATATATTCATTTATGGAATCCCTTTGTTGCAAACAAAAAGGAGTTACTCAAATAAGAGGTAACATCCTTCCTTAGCTTTTTTTGTTTGTTTTCATTATCCACCACCACAAATATTCTTATGAAATGATCATATAATAAAAAATTTGTCCTAAATATACTGATATTTTTTAATTATATGGGTTATAACTTCACTTAAACACACTTCCATCTAATGGGTAACGAACTTACCATTCTTGTGTTCGGTGAACTATTGTCTCATCAAATAATGTTATTTGTTTCACCCTTACTAAATCTCATGGATGGGAATTATGATGGAAAATCTATTGTATATGATATATATTATATTTATGATTTCTTTATAGCTATTTATTTATTATATAAATCCTACCTTCATGCTTTACATTTTGTGTAAATACCATAACATCATTTTTTTCAAGTGTGGACTACCGCCTCCTCAAAGCGATGTGATTTGTTCCAACATTACTGGGAATGTATCAAGGTTGATTTTAGTAAAAATATATGATATATATGACATAATAATTATTCTCTAATTATATTATATATTTATATACCTATATTCCATTTACTTTTTTCCTTTCAATGCGATAATAAGACAGAAGCAGCGATCATTTGTACGTACGACCTACCATCTCCAGGAATGGTTTATTTAATTTAATATTTAGATATTCTATAAGTAACTAAAAATATTTATATAATTAATTTTTGTGATATATAAATCATTTTTAACATTATTTAAATATTTAAATTGTAACACCCCATGGTTTTGAAAATAAATATAGAATTCAATTTTATAATCTATCCATTAAACACAACATTTCCTCTTCTCTGTTTCGGATTTCGAATAATGTTCATCTAGAGTTTTTTTTAGTAAGTCATTTATAGTCTGATAAAACAAACTTGATTTTTCATGAATAGTAACATACCCTTATGAATAGTAATATGAATAGTAATATGACCCTTATGAATAGTAAATAATGATATTATTTTATTTTCATAAGGTAATATGATAATGGGATCTTAATTATTTTTTCAATGCCACATAAAACAAATTCTACCTCAAAGGTTGTTATTTTTCCAATTAACTATGAAATTATTTAAAAATTAAATTATTAATATTTTGAAAATTATTTTTGAAAAATGGAGTTTACTTTTGAATTATCTACATCGAGAAATGGTAGGGGTGAATATTTGGGATTTTCGGAAATTCTAGAATTTTTTATGAATAGTGAAATACGATAAAATACCGTATATACAAATTATCAGTTAAATACACTATTCATGACATCACAAGTATTGAAAGGCCACTTGTTTTGAACTCACATGAACGTATTAATATTAGGGGTCACATGAAATAACTCTATTGGTTGTCTTGAGGGAAATAATAAAATAATGAATTAAATATTCAAAATTTACCCCTCTCCTCCACTATAAAACCCCTCACCACTCCCACTTTTCTTCACTCCTCTAAGCCTTGAATCTCCTCAAAGTTCTTCTCAATTACCCTTCCCTATTCTATCCTCGCATCCAAGAAGCTTCTGGTCTTTCAAAAAGACCATAACCCCTTCCCTTAAGGAGATTCTCACGGAAGTTATTTCAAGAGGTAAAGCACCCTTCTTTTTCGTTTGGTTTCATTTCAATTTATATTCTTTTTCTATACTCACCTAACCTCCTATGTACAAATGATCATGATAACTCTATTATCATCTATATACTGGAATTATATCAGGTGAATGTAAGAAACATCATAAATATTCTTACTCCCTCACTTTTATTTTTTATAAATGAAATCAACATCCATGAGATTCCAATTTATAGCCTTCGTGGATAACGAAGTTTCATTCTTCAATTTCTTCTCTATTACTTGTCATGAAACCATATTTATTGTTGAAACGTAATATAACATATGTATTATAACATAGTTAATATTTATGAACCAGAATATGTACATATAATTAAGTTAAATGACAAAACTAGTTCATAATAATCCAAATACCGCCGAATAATCGAAGTGGTTTTCATCTAATGATTCTTACTCATTCTATGTAAACAAATGATAGAAATGACCATTACCAATTATTTATGTTCATAAATAATACATAATTCCAATCCTGTAGATTTATAACCTTTCCACAAGAACTCTATTACTTAAAAACAAGTGAACCGATTATGAAAATAAAAAAAACGAACACCCCGGAACAATGAAATTCAATAGAATAACTTAGAACTAAGGGTATAAAGGAACAAAAAAGAATTATGATAAACTAAATACATGTATAATATGTTCTTAAATAAGTTATTAATAAGTATAATTTCATATTCTAGGAGATTAAGTTCAATATAGGAACATGTTTGGAGTTAAGTTAAGGGTTTTCCACATGAACTTCCATTTTCATTCGGGTAAATTTTATTGTCTAATTTCCTCGATGAAATTCTTATGTATTTTTATGTACACCTCATAAATTCGGTGTGAGTGTTCTATATATGTAAAAAAACTAGACTCCTTTCGTATTTTCTGGATAGTTACATGTTTTAAAACAAGCTCTCAAAACTGTTTCCAAAAATATAAGCTCGATAAAACGGAATTTTTCAAATTCATATCTATTTTCAAGGGAGATCTATAATCTATTTTTAGAAACCATTATCCTTATAAAAACACTAATTTTATCATGCAATAATATCTTACTTTACTTCTGGTTTTATAAAATGATTTTTCCAAAAGAAATCTTCTTTTCAAAATAAAAGAGTATTTGTCACAAGAATTGCTTAATGATTTTAGAAGATTATTCTCATTTGATTAAACACACTTGTAGATTATTATTTATTGTTAGGGTTAATCATTTATGATGTGATATACCATATTTTATTGAATGGTTGATGAAAAAATTTATTTTGGATGGTCTATCCTAAAACCATTCACCATATTATTCTGAATGGTTAGTGTTTATGTTCAATAATTGAAATTTAGTTACATTTCATATGATAGTTTCAATGTGATTGTATATGTTGTTTATATGTATCCCCGCACATATGAGGAACGCATTGGACTTATTATGTGACGGGTGGGGCCCTATATAGGCCCTCTATGAATCGGTATGTCTCATGTGACAAATAGACGTGGAATTGGCCAAGGCCTTTCCCAATGTGATATATGGATTTTGGTCGAGACCTTAATCATTAGACATCTTGGCTGAGGCCCTGAAAAAATGTTCAAGAATTTCATTCATATGCACTTACCTCATTATGAAGCTAGTAATAGAATGTTTATGTGGTTATTCGACTAGTAGAATACCCATGATTATGTTTTATTATGGAATTATTTACTCAACTCATATTCCTGCCATAATGTGTTCAAGTTTATTATTAAAGGCATGTGTTTTCAACTATTCACCATGTCTAATGTT
The DNA here is from genome assembly GCA_963277665.1 of Viscum album. Classification (NCBI taxonomy): domain Eukaryota; kingdom Viridiplantae; phylum Streptophyta; class Magnoliopsida; order Santalales; family Viscaceae; genus Viscum; species Viscum album. The sequence goes on along the minus strand of OY728152.1, from coordinate 766,612,247 downwards.
TATATTATCTTCTACTATATTTCTTACTCTTACTGATTAATTGAGATCACCCTTTCTTATGTTTCATTTTCTAAGGACACGAAGAATTAATTTATGAATAACTTGCAACCATAATCTAGGAGATGTGATGTTTCTAGTGGAATAAAATAGTGTTTTATTTCCATTCATGTTGTAATGTTAAACTTATGTATGTAACTTGTTTCCAATAATACTAAACTAGTCGGTCTTTCGGGATTCATATTCCTTGTATGTATGCCAACATAATCAAATAAGGAACCTGCTCTGGGAAACTGGTGTTGGGTCCTTACCGTTGGTATCAGAGGAAGTTTATTAGAATACTTGGAAACTAGATTTAGAAAAAATAGAATTAGGGAAGAGTCTCTAAGTTAGTATTTGAGGATATACATACAATAATGTCCTGGTATTTTGGTAAGGAATAGATTATGTAGATATTTCAAGCAATACATCCCTGTCTAGATACGAGCAGGTAGAGGAGGCTCTGACACAGATGTATCTAGGGGTAAAAACTGAAAACACCGCTTTGAGCTATAATCAAACATGAACTAGTGCATGATAACAGGTCTTGCTGCACTCTTGGTTACGACACTCCTGGGGGATATTCTTAGGATAATTCACATATTCTTTACAAGCCATTATGAAGGATTGAAATGTAAAATATTCCTCAAAGAAATCATTTTTGGGAATATGGGATTAGCCATGCGTAGGATCTCAATTTTTTTCTAAGTATTTTTTTATGTTAAGATTATAAATTATGATTCATAACTTAATCTGGTGTATTCCATTATCTAGAGATGACTCCAAGTGGAAGGAATGGAAACTGCATGAACACAGCTGTCCCCTTTAGGTATTTCCCTCTGATGCAGGATAATGATGTTATCTCTAGTTCTGAGCAACTCTTAACTATACTGTGACAACATACTCAAGTTATGAATAATAACCTTACCCGTATGGAACTTCTGGATCCACCACATGGAGGAGCTATGTTAGATCGCTTTATGAGACAACAACCTCCATCATTCAATGGGACTACAAACCCTTTTTTAGTAGAGAAATGGATATGTTTCCTTGAGAAGATATTTCTCACCTTGGGATGTAATGAAAGAGAGAAGGATGTCATGGTAGTCTACCGTCTATCAGGAGATGCGGATCAGTGGTGGTCCTTAATCCAAACCCCAAAAGCGGAGGAAGAAATAGAGGAGATGGAGTGGAGGGAGTTTAAGGAAATCTTCCTGGAGAAATAATTTCCTCGTGAACAAAGAGTAGATATGGAGATGAAATTATTGAATTTGAGGTAGAAGGAAGATGAGAGTGTTGCAATGTATGAATCTAACTTCACAAGGTTAGAAAGACATGTTGTGGACTACATATGAAATACAAGGAACAAAATTTAATTATTCATTGATGGCCTAAAGAAATTCCTCCGGTGGGCACTGGTCTCCCAAAGTTTTTCATCATATGAGGATATAATTTCACGTGCTATCAAGATAGAAATAGAACTCTCTAAGTCTGATGACTTTAAGGGAAAGCAAGAAAAAGAAGAGGGCTGCTGAAAACCCTGGGAAAGGAAATAAGGAAATATGGAAAGAGGTAAGAGTTGAATTTCCACCATGTGACCATTTTTGAAGGAAACACCCTAGTGGAAGATTAAAAGGAAAAGGACTATGCGACAAATTTGGTCAGAAAGTACATCTTTCTAGTGATTTCAAAGGGAAGAAGGAATCCAATGATGTTCAATGCTATAATTGTTGGGAGATGGGACACTATGCAAATGATTGTCCAAAGCGTCAAAGAAATATGCAACAGAAAAGGCTAAGGGATTAGGGACAAGCATATGCAATCACAAATGTAGAGGTTGAAGTTCCCAATGACGTGGTGGCAGGTACTTTAATTGTTTCCTCAAAATTATCCAGCACTTTATTTGATTCTGGATCATCACATTCATTTATATCATCCTAATTTTACAAGAAAATTAGATATGTCCAATTTGATTTAATAAAGGAGTTGTCAGTCAAAACTCTAAGGGGATGTATCATTGCAACCATGGCATGTCGACTAGTCCCCCTCCAGACACCAAAATGAGCTCTAGTTGCTAACCTTATCATCATACCAATGACTAAATTTGATATAATTCTTGGTATGGATTGGCTATCAAATTATGATGCGAAGATTTATTGTACGAAGAAAGAAGATACAATTTTTGAAAATGGTATAGAATCCATTGTCTTTACGGCGGAAACTACACAACCTGATTCTTATCTAGAACCACCCCCAGTAGCTCTACTTAATAAAATACTTGGAGAGGAAGATAACCCAATATCTATGGGCGAGGAACGAAATATTAAAATTGAAGATGTGCACATAGTGAAATAGTACATTGATGTATTTCCAGAGGATTTACCTGGACATCCTCAAGAGCGGGAAGTTGAGTTGTCTATTGATTTAATTTCTGATGCAAGACCTATATGAAATACTCCCTATATAATGGCCACTATATAATTAGTAGATCTAAAGAAACAACTAGAGTATTTGAGTGAAAAAGGATTTATTCAACCTAGTGTTTCTCTATGGGGATCCCCTGTCGTCTTTATCAAGAAGAAGGATGGATCCATGAGGCTTTGCGTTGATTACAGGGAAATCAATGCTATTACAATTAAGAATTAGTATCCTCTTCCCCAGATTGATGATTTATTTGACCAACTTCATGGAGCTCAATACTTTTCAAAGATTGACCTGCAATCCAAATATCATCAGTTGTGTGTGAGGAAGGATAATATTCTTAATACAGAATTTTGGACAAGGTATGGGCATTATGAGATTAAAGTGATGCCTTTTGGAATGAAAAATGCACCATGTTTTTTCATGGATTTAATGAATAGAGTTTTCAAGGAATATCTTGATAACTTGGTTGTAATATTCATCAATGATATCCTCGTATACTCAAAAATCTATGAAGACCATGAGAATCGCCTGCGGGTTATTCTGAGAACTCTTAAAAAAATAAATTATATGGGATGTTTAGAAAGTGTGAATATTGGATTGAATCAGTTTCTTTTTAGGGCCATATTGTCTCTAAGGTTTCAATACTAGGTGATCCTACGAAGAAAGAGGAAATTCAAGATTGGCCCATTCCAATAAACATAACTAAGGTACGTAGTTTTTTTGGCTTAGTAGGTTATTATAGGAGTTTCGTTCAGAATTTTGCCCGACTGGCTAACCGGCAAACCAAGCTCATACGTGAAGGTGTTATGTTGGTGTGTAAAAAAGAATGTATATAATTCTTCGATGAATTGAAAACAAGATTGGTCAACGCTCCAATTTTTACTCTTCTATCTGGAAATGACAGATTTGTAATATACAGTGATGCATCAAAGAATGGACAGGGTTGCATCCTTATGCAAAATGATAAAGTTATTGTGTATGCATCAAGACAGTTGACTAATCATGTGAGAAATTATCCAACTCATGATCTTGAGTTAGCAGCTGTAATCTTTGCTCTGAAAATATAGAGGCATTATCTCTATGAAGAGAGATGTGAGATTTATACAGACTACAAAAGTTTGAAATATATTTTCACACAAAAAAACTCAACATAAAGCAAAGAAGATGGCTCCAGTTACTCAAAGATTACGATTGCTCAATACACTACCACCTAGGAAAGGAGAATAAGGTGGAAGATGCATTAGGCAGGAAATATCATGGCCTTCTAACTCAAATGAGGATTGAAAGAGATCCTATGTTCATGGATCTACAGAAGATGGATATGGGAATTTTTAATGAAGGGGAAACACCCCTCCTCTTTTAAATGATTGTTAAACCATCTTTACCAGAGAAGATAAAAATTTCTCAATATGATGAGGAGAATTTGGAGGAAAAAATTAATGGAGTTAAGGATGGGAGACTGGATGACTTTGTGTATGAAGAAGGAGTTCTGAAGTTTGGTAAGAGGTTATGTGTTCCATCAGCACCTGAGCTAAAAATGGAACTATTAGACGATGCTCATAGCTCAAATTTCTCTATAAACCTCGGTAGCACCAAGATGTATAGAGATCTGAAAGAATATTTTTGGTGGGATAATATAAAGAGAGAAATTGCTGACTACGTGTCAAGGTGTCTAGTTTGTCAATAGGTGAAGGCAGAGAGACAACATCCCAAAGGAGTGGTGCAACCTCTACATATTCCTATGTAGAAGTGGGATAACATTATGATGGATTTTTTCACTGGACTATCGAGGAAACCTAGAAGGGATGATGCGATATGGGTCATTGTTGACCGTCTTACAAAATCTGCACATTTTCATTCTATAAGGGAAGATTTACCACTTGAATGTTTAGTAAGAATATATATTAATTAAGTTGTAAGAATTCATGGTGTACCCTCATAAATTATTTCTGATCGTGATCCCCATTTTACTTCACGATTCAGGATAAGTCTTCTGAAATCCCTAGATACTGATCATTGTTTGAGCACTGCCTACCACCCACAAACTGATGGACAATCAGAACAGAATATTAAAACATTGGAAGACATTTTGAGGTCTTGTTCAATTGATTTTAAAGGCATGTTGGATTAGTATTTACTTCTCGTAGAATTTTCCTACAACAATAGCTTCCATTCAAGTATTCACATGGCGCCCTGTGAAGCATTATATGGAAGGAGATGCCATACACCAACTTGATGGGATGATGTTGGTGAAAGAAAGTGAGTGGGCCCAGAACTTGTTGAAAAAACAATATAGTAGGTGAAGATTATCTATAACCATATCAAAACAACTTAAAGTAGGAAAAAGAGCTATGCTGATAACTGAAGGAAGGATTTGGAGTTTCAGGAAGGTGATCACGTTTTCTTAAAGGTATCTCCATGGAAGGGTATCATACGATTCAGTATGAAGGGAAAATTATGTCCTAGGTACATCAGACTTTTTGAAATTCTGGACCAAATTGGAGTCGTATCTTACCGTTTGGCAATGTCGTCATGTATCTCTAAGGTTCATAATGTGTTCCACGTGTCAATGTTATGAAAGTACATCCCAGACCCAACACATGTACTAACTTATGAAGAAGTATAAATTTCTCTCGATCTATCTTATTATAAAGAGCCTATCAAGATTCTTGATACTAGAGAACAAGTATTGAGAAATTGGATAACTCGTCTGGTAAAGGTTCTATGGAAGAACCATAAGATCAAGGAAGCAACATGAGATCCTGAGGAGCTTATGTTAAAGACATACCCGAATCTTTTTAGGTAATATTTTGTGAATTTAGAGGAAAAATTTTTTGTAAGTAGGGGAGAATGTAACACCTCATGGTTTTGAAAATAAATATAGAATGCAATTTTATAATCTATCCATTAAACACAACTTTTCCTCTTTTGTGTTTGGAATTTCGAATAATGGTCATCTAGAGTTCTGTTTAGTAAGTCATTTAGAGTCTGATAGAACAAACATGATTTTTGGTGAATAGTAACATACCATTATGAATAGTAATATGAATATTAATATGAACCTTATGAAAAGTAAATAATGATATTATTTTATTTTCATAAGGTAATATGATAATGGGATCTTAATTAATTTTTTAATGCCACATAAAACTAATTATACCTCTAAGATTGTTATTTTTCGAATTAAATATGACATTATTTAAAAATTAAATTACTAATATTTAGAAAATTAGTTTTGAAAAATGGAGTTCACTTTTTAATTATACACGTCGAAAAATGGTAGGGGTGAATTTTTGGGATTTTTCTGAAATTCTAGAATTGTTTATGAATAGTGAAATACGATAAAATACCGTATATACAAATTATCAGTTAAATACACTATTCATGACATCACAAGTTATGCAAGGCCACTTGGTTCGAACTCACATGCACTTATTACTATTAGGGGTCACATGAAATAACACTATTGGTTGTCTTGAGGGAAATAATAAAATAATGAATTAAATATTCAAAATTTACCCCTCTCCTCCACCATAAAATCCCCTCACCACTCCCTCTTCTGTTCACTCCTCTTAGCCTTGAAGCTCCTCAAAGTTATTCTCAATTACCCTTACTTAGTCTCTCCCCATGTCCAAGAAGCTTCTGGTATTTCAAAAAGACCAAAACCCCTTCCCTTAAGGAGATTCTCACGAACGTTATTTCAAGAGGTAAAGCACCCTTCTTTTTCATTTGGTTTCATTTCAATTTATATTCTTTTTCTCTACTCACCTCACCTCTTATGTCCAAATGATCATGATAACTCTATTATCATCTATATACTGGAATTATATCATTTGAATGTAAGAACCATCATAAATATTCTTTCTCCCTCCCTTTTATTTTTTATAAACGAAATCAACGTCCATGAGGTTCCAATTTATAGCCTTCATGGACGACGAAGTTTTGTTCTTCAATTTCTTCTTCATTACTGGTCATGAAACCATATTTATGGTTGAAATAGACTATAACATTTGTATTATAACATAGTTAATATTTATTAACCAGAATATGTACATATAATTATGTTATATGACAAAACTAGTTCATAATAATCAAAATACCGCCAAATAATAGAAGTGGTTGTCATCTAATGATTATTCATCATTCCATGTAACCAAATGATAGAAATTAACATTAACAATTATTTATGTTCATAAATAATTTATAATTCCAATCCTGGTGATCTATACCCTTTCCATATGAACTCCATTACTTAAAAACAAGTGAATCGATTATGAAAATAAAGAAAATGAACACCTTGGAACAATGAAATTCAATATAATAACATAGAAATAAAGGTATAAATGAAATAAATAGAATTATGATAAAATAAATACATGTCTAATAGGTTCTTAAATAATTTATTGATATGTATAATTTCATATTCCAAGATCTTAAGTTCAAGAGAGGAACATGTTTGAAGTTAAGGTAAGGGTTTTCCACCCGAACTTCCATTTTCATTTAGGTTACTTTTATTTTCTAATTTCCTCGATGAAATTATTATGTATTGTTATGTACTCCTCATAAATTCTATGTGAGTATTCTCTATATGTACACCAAATAGAATCCTTTCCTATTTTCTAGATAGTTACATGTTTTAAAATATGCTCTAAAACTCTTTCCAAAAATATGAGCCTAATGCAAGGGAATTTCTCAAATTCATATCTATTTTCAAGGGAAAGTTATAATCTATTTTTGGAAACCATAATCCTTATAAAAACACAAATTTTATTAGGAAATATTATCTTACTTTAATTCTGGTTTTATAGAAATATTTTTCCAAAAGAACACATCTTTTCAAAATAAAAGAGTATTTATCACAAGAATTGCTTAATGATTTTAGAATATTATTCTCGTTTTATTCAACACTATTGTTGATTATTATGTATTATTGGGGTTAATAATTTATAATTTTATATACCATATTTTCTTTAATGGTTTATGACTAACATTATTGTGGATGATCTATCCTAAAACCATTCACTATATTATTCCTAATGGTTAGTGTTTATGTTCAATAAATGAATGTTTGTAACATTTCATATGATAGATTCGATATGAATGTATATGTTGTTTATGTTTATCACCACCCATATGAGGAATTAATTGGACATAATATGTGATTTTTGGGGCCCACTATAGCCCCTCTATGTATCGTTAGGTCTCATGAGACAAGACATGGAATTGGCTGAGGCCTTTCCCAATGTGATATATGGATTTTGGCGAAGGTCTTAATCATTAAACATCTTGGCCAAGGCCTTGAAAAAATATTTCAGAATGTATGGCCTATGCACTTCAATCATTATGAATATAGTATTTTAATGTTCATGTGGTTATTCGACTAGTAGAATACCCATGATTATGTTTTATTATGGCATTATTTACTCTGCTCGTAGTCCTACCATAATGTGTTCATGTTTATTATTAAAGGAATGTGTTTTCAATTATTCACCATGTCTAATGATTATATTATCTTCCTCTATATTACTTACTCTTACTAAGAATTTGATCTGACCTCTTTCTTATATTTCATTTTCTTAGGACATGAAGATGTTATTTATAAATGACTTGAAAGAATAATCTATGAGACGTGATGTTTCTAGTGGAATAAAATAGTGTTTTGTTTCCCTTCATGTTGTAATGTTAAACTTATGTATGTAACTTTTTTCCAATAATACTAAATTAGTCGGTCTTTCGGGATTCTTATTCCTCAAATGTATGCCAATGTAATCAAATAAGGCACCAGATCTGGGAAACTAGGGTCGGTTCCTCACATAAATCTTTTTCCAATTAATATGATTAATAATAACTAGTAAAAATACGTATGATAAACAAATCAGTTGTTACTTGAAACATTACGTTAACAAGTAATTGCTCATAAATGGGTAATATAGTGTCACAAGTAAATCATATATGGTATTATATATAATAATTTGGTTATATGTTAGATTTATAATAAATATATATTTATTATATAGGATTTTTGAATATGTGAAAATAAATTCAAGACTTAAGGTAAGGGAATTTTATTTCACATTTTATTTCAATGAGATACATGTCATATTCACTACTCGCTTATTTTGTGTCATGTATATACTTCCCTATGAAAATTTTTATCTTTAATTACCCATATATAATGATATTAAAATATTTAATTAATGATATTCTTCCATGTGGATCAGGATTCAAATGTTAATCAAGTAGTAAGGGGATTCTTAGTCACACTTTTATTTCTATGATATTTATGAATTATTCACCACTCATTTATTTTTGTGGTAAATATATAGCACATGAATATATTTGATTATTTTTATTCTTAAATATATGGATATTTAAATATCCATTTTGTGATCTCTCTTTCATAATGATTACGTTTTAAAAGATACCAAATCGGTAAAGTAGTTTTTTTCTCAATTTTCCTTTTTTGAGACACATTCCATGAAATTCAAAAACCATATTACCAAAAATGTTTCAATAATTATTTCAAATATGATATTTTAGGATAATTTTCATGTAAAATTATTTTAAAAATATTATTGTTTCCAATATTTATTTATAAGTTTTCAATGTATTTTAATGAAAAATATTTCCAATCTTCATTTTCAAAGAAATGGTTTCATAAATGTTTTCAATCTTCCTTTTTATAGAAATGGTTTTCAAAAATGATTCTAAGATAAATTTTTAAAAAAATGGTTTCAATTTTTTTTCAATATTCATTTTTAAATAAATGGTATTCACAATTTCTTTAATAATATTATATATGTTGTCATGGAAAATGGTTTTCAATATGTTTTTCATGCTTCCTTTTTATATTTTGAAAGAAAAAAATTAAAAAGGATTTATGTTTTAAAATATTTTTTTAAAATAAAGAACGGTATATTCCTCAATAAAATCTTTTAAGATGTTATTTAAAAATTATTTTCCATCTAATATGACATCCTTCGGTGTTGCTCATGCCTTTTCAAGAAATGATCCAAAGATTCCATTCATATTCTTTCTCTGAATGATTTATTCTTTGATGGAATGATGTTTGTGAAACTAATCCCTCTTCAATGGGTTTTATTCTTATGAAACCCACTTCATTTCACTGGATATTATTTCAGGAAATGATTTTGAAACCTTTTTTCGGAGTTTAAGATATGATTCCATGTTGATGACACCCATTTCAATTCGTTGGTTATGACAGGATGTTTATGAAACCCATCTATTTTTATGGGTCAAGATATGATGAATGTTTTATTATCTTGTACTGCATGTATGAATGATTTTATTATGATATGGGTGGGAATTAAATCACTCTCAACTTTATTGGTTAAATATTTATATATCATGAGATAATGATGGGAATAAATTCGACGAGCATAATCCACAATGTGAAGATGGGGAGACCCGGTCCCTTATAAGGAAATGACTACAAATGGGGATGGTGGTGTTTCATTACTAGTGGTTGTAGTCACCATATAGATGGAATATGGGTAAACCTAATCAACAAGGTGAATATGGGGAAACCTGATTCAGTATGGGAAGAGGGGAAAACTCAATCCCTTAAAAGGAAATGACTATAAATGGGGATTGTGGAGTTTTCCTCCCCATAGGTATAGTCCCTATTAAGTTCCCTGATAATTTCTATAAATGCATCTTGACTTATATGGAATGATATTACATGATTATGTGAATTCCAAAATTCCATTTATTGTTCCTATTTTTATATTTCATGGTGTATTCCCTTATTTCCATTGTGATTAATGTTTTAAGAATTGTAAATCTTTATTCCATGAATCATGCTTATGAACTTTGACATATAGGGTAGGATATTCAAATTTAATGATCATGTTATCATAGAATTATGCTCATTTTTATTCTTAAATATCTCCCTTATTTTCCCTTATTGAACATCTAAGCTCACCCCTTTTTATGTATCTTTCCCCAGGATAGGAAGATATGTATTATATATTAAATTTATAAGAAGCGTTATTTTAATGAATAAACCAGTGGGAGATAATGTATCTCACTCATGCATCATTTTTTACTTTTCCACATTTTTAAAGGCACTAAACTAATATGGTATTTAGGCATCTGTTTGGCTAATGTTTTAAGTATTTCAAAAAAATGTTGTAATTTCATTGAGAAATAAGAATGGGCTATTATAGTAATTGTAACCACATGACATATGGAAATACCTTCACCCATAAGAAATTAATTGTGATGAGGCATTAGGAGACCAATTCTATCAACATCTGATATGAAAGTGGTATAGAATTTAGTAACTACTTTAAAATATATATCATTATCCAATACAACCTTCCAGATGAATTTGATTCTTGATATATCCTTTCAAAAAAATTATACACTAATAAATGGGGTACATCCATAAATAAAGTTCCACATAGTTGAACCTCTCTAGAAAAATTAACCATAATGTAGACCATTGTATCAAATAACTATAGTGGGAAGAACATGTCTAATTCACATAATATGAATATAACCTCCTTATTTATGATTGAAAACATTAGTGAGTCTATAACATTACTTATTTTGTGGTTGAAAAAGGGGGAGAGTCTGGTTAATATATATCATCAATTTTAGGGAAGAATACCACATAAATATACATGCATAAATTCGTACATAAAAACATGAATGTCGTGTGATTTTAGTCCCTATAACTTCAAATTAGTCATTAACATGACATTCATAATATTTTATGAATATCCCTATAGAATGTTTAAACTATTTAGGAAAATGTAAATTTTTAATTTTTCTTATTTGGATAGATTGTACATTTTTTTAGAAGAGAATTCCACCCTTTACCCTTCACTAATGCTTACTCTTCCCTTATACAAATTTCAGAAAGGTACAGTCTAGCCTTGATTCCTTATTTTTTTATATAAACATTTACTAATGTGAAAATAACACTATAAAATAAGTTTTTTTTCTATATTCATGACATCAATAAAATTTCTGACATATAAACAATTCCAATACAGTAATTCAATGAAAATTGATCTCTTTTTTCAAACAGATTTCATAAGGTTATATTAAATAGTATACCAAAAATAGTTTCAATGTAATTTTCTCTATGAGTAGGTGATCACTAGTTAGTGGAGATTTTATTGTTCCTTGTTCATTATTCACATTGAATGTTATTATCTCGAATCGGTATTAATGTCAATGTGGTAAAAATTTCTGATTCCCTAAAAACAAATTCTTCACAAAATGATTCAATTGAATTGAGAATGTAAATTCATCACAAAGGGGATTCCCCAGCATTCTTTTAATGTTATATCCTGAAACATTTAAATATGTTGGAAATTCTGTTATCATCACTTAAAACATGGCCCTCAATGTGAATTATTCACATTTGTGATCATTATAACTTATAACACATATATCCCACATCAATTTCATATCATCAATCAATGGATCCAAATAGACATCAGTATCATAACCAGGTTTGTTTGGCCCATATAAATTAAAAGAAAACATAATTTATTTTTTCTTCTAGTATAACCATGGAGGAAAGTTATAATCTACCAACATGATTGGCTATGTATTGTGAGTACTGATATATACACAAAAACTACTAATTTCATCTATAGATAATGCAAGATGAAATTTTATCAGCTCATTTACAAATTTAGGATACTCACATTGAATTTTATTCTATTAAGGAGATTATTTTGGATGATGTAGTCAAACCAATTCAATTGATGTATCTGCATGTCATTTCAATTGTCTCATGGATTCATTACATCCAAAATGTCTTATAAAAAATGGAATTATAGGAAAGTACCGTAATAATTTAATAGACTTGATTCATATTTATTATACTAATTTGTGCCACACATAGGTAATTTTATAAGTAACTCGTGGTCCTTACAAAAACATTTGAAATCATTTGGGAAATAATATATTTTTTAGAGATCATTTCCATTTAATGTAGAATTATTTTAGCATAGTTTATTTAATAAGGTTTTTTGTTGTATTCTGGTAGAATATCATTTAGGAGACCAAGTAGTTATGTAAATCTAGTGTTACTCAATCTACTACCAACTTTCAAAATATATAACTTTAATACAGTTGAAAATGTTGCGTATTTAGTACAATAGTTATACAATAGTCAATTAATTTGGCTATCTAACTTATCAAACAACTTTTTAAAATTAATAAGTTCATATTCAATTTACATTTTTATTTCTTCTATATTATCTCCATCATCATTTAAACTATTACTTATATCAAATGATATATAAACCCCAATATCATTAAAGTTAGTGTAAAAAATTAGTTTTTTCCCATGTTTACTTCAACATCAATAACTATAATATATTCCTTGAAAAATAAAATGTTTTTCCAACTCTTCAGGATAAATTTTTCTTGAAAAAAAAAATAATGTGAACCTAGACAAAGGATTTTATAAGGGTCATATTCATATTTTATTACAAACATGATGACAACTTTAACTCTATATTCAAACTCTTTGGTCATAATAACAGTGTGCATCCATTTTAGATTAATATCCATACTATTAGGTTCATAAAATATTCATTCAATAAAAAACATAAATAAATACAGATAAGATATTCTTAATCAAAGTTGAAAGTTATAGATAACTCTAATATGGGGAACCCAAAAATTTTTTAATTAAAAAAAAAATTATATGCTTTATAATAAATAGGTCATTTAATTTATGAAAATAATTACTCTACTAGTGATAGGTGTTATCCTCCAAATTTTTCCATGATAATCATTAATACCTTGTACGGGATGATTGCTCTTAACATTTTTTGAGCAACATAGGTGTAGGTTTAGGAGATATGGGGGGTGAATCTCAATAACATAAATGAAATAAAAATTGTTTGGGAGATAAAGATGATGAGGTATATTGTTTTCTCCTTAAATCTAATTATTTTTGAGATGGTAGTTGGTGAGTCATTAGAAAAAATTGCTTAGAATTTTCCTAAATCTAAAAGCATAGTAACATCAGAATGATTCCTATAAGGGGCTCCATTATTGGTATGATCTTGAGAAGGATCACATGGATGATCTTACAAACACTCACTCAGAGATATCCATTATAGTTTCAAAATTCAATTGAAATCTTATATTACTCCATGAAAGGGAAATTCCTTTAGTATGGGTATTTAATTTCATACATTCTTAGCATCCCATGACAAAATGGTGGTAATTCTTGGATAGTTTTAGTAACCTTGCTAGGTGGAGGTCCAACAGGTCATAGAAGTTGATGTTTATACATTTCATCACTTTATAAGTGGTGGGTGAGTTGTTATTTCAATGTAAGTTTTACTATAGATTTAATGGTGTTGTAAAGTTCATTTCACTTTAATATGTTATTGGGAAAATGGTATATATGATTAATTACAAGATCCAGAAACAGAAGGGAGAAATTGAAATTATACAGGACATATGACCACTAACATGTATCAGTTAACCCATGATCATGTTTTCCTTTAATTGTGTTATATTACCAATGATAGGTATCCACTTCAAAAATAAATTTTTCCTCTCTCATTTATTCCCATTTACCATGTTCTGATACACTTTCCATCATTAATCAAGGTATTTGAAATCATTATTTCATGTATATTTAAAAAATATCTTATTAATAATGTTAATAAAATTGATTACTTACTCAACTGAGTCACATACATATATATATTAATATAATAATCACTAATAAATATGTTGGGAAAAATTATTAAATGTTTTGAAGATTAAAAATAAATTTTTCTAGGAGGCGGATAAAATTATGTAATATTTAAAATAAGTTATTTTTAAAAAAAATATTTTTCTTATGTGAATTTGAAACATACCAAATAAAATAGATGATTGAATTTAAAATGGTTTGAAGTTATATTTGTTGTGAGTTGGTTGTCAATGTAAAAAAATATTCAATGTGTTTTAAAGATAAATATATTTGAATTTGGAAATCATTGGATATAAAAATTAGTAATTTTATTTTGTACAAAATGGAATGAGAAAGAGTTTCTTGTTTGGTGAACATACCTTCAAAGCAGATGAATGATGAGATAGTTTGTATGATAAAGAAAAGTATTTAATATTTCAGGACTATCTATAGTTGTAAAAATAATTTGGAAGATGTTATGGTTGTTGAACTATTCTATATAGCTTGTATAAGTTATATTTGAAAATGATTAAAAATGATTAATAATTGAGAGAAGACAACTAGAGTATTAAAAAACTTTATTTATCTTCATAGAATATTATATACTAAAATTAGGTATCAACATCTCATAGATAAAGGATACTTAAGAATATAATGAGTGGAGATAATGAAACTATTGAAATACTCTATCTTGAGTATTTTATATGAAGCAAAGGGTATTGTTCCTAAAATTATTGGAAGATAATTTAATGTGAATAAATAAACATGATATGGATCAACATTAATTTGATGTGTTTATAAATTATTCAAATGAATTATGGTATTTTTGAGCTAGAAGTTCGAAAAAAGGAAAATCCCTGACTAGTGTAAAAATAAATCCACAGGGACCTCAACACAAACTATGATATTTTTTAGGATTAATTAATTTTCATAGGATTATATTCACTATATATAAGCAAAATTCCTTATCTATGTAAACATGACCTAGGCCCATGTAAGGATAATTTTTGTTCTATGTAAGGATTACTGAGGTCATGTAAGTATCACATGTGTACATGTTAACCTGTATAAGAACCAACACTCATTTTTTCAGAATCAATTCCTTTGTAATAATGAATTATTTACTACATAATCATGAATCCTTGGTGCATAAGTATCGTTACTTGTGCTATGTAATCATCATACAATAGTAAATTTTAGAAAATTATTCAAAATATAATTAGAACCTCCAGTTTTAAAAAAAAAACTTATGAAGGTAATTAATTATGATGATTCCAAAGATAGTTTTTCATGTCCAAAACAACATGAATCTTTTATAATCCTTGTTATAAGAATGGTTTTATAAAGAAGAAATGATATGGTTGATGATGAGATCAATATTCTTTATATTTCGAATTTAAAATGAGGATATTTTAAAATCAATATTAATGATCAAAATGAAGATTAAATATAGATGATATCCAAGTTGATATTTAATAGTTTAAATATCAAAAATTCATTATTTTTCTACCGAAATGAGAATAAAACATGGATTGAGTTTCTGTTATTAAGTACAGATTCGATATGAATCTATTCAAGTTTCATGGGAAGATTTTTTGTCACAATGATGAAGATACATTCTACAATATGTCAATGATTTACATTTTATAAGTCCATAAAGTGTTAATTATTTGTGGATATTATGGGAATATTTTACAAATAATGAATCATGAGCCTATTGTATAAAATATTGAAGAACCATGCAGTAGAGATAAGATTAGAAAGTTATTATTCTAGTCCAAAAATTACTTAGGAAATAACCCAAACCAATTTTAGAGGTCTAGTTAAACTTGATGGGTGAATTCTTCATCATCCATGCTTTAGAAATCAATAATAATTGAACGAGAAGTAGTAGATACCCAAAACATGGAACCCATGATAGTACCAGGCCAACAAAGTGTCGTAGTAATGCATATTGTGAAGCCTGAATAATCAACCAATAGGGTAAGAGGATAAAAAATAGTATACATCATATTCAAGGCTTTATTCATCCTATATAAGGTCAAGGGGGAGTGAATATAGTAGTTGACTTTATTCAAGTCTTAATTCATCATATATATCATACATCATATTCAAGGCTTGATTCATCCTAGTAAAGGGTTCCTTTTATCAGTGCTAAAAATGACTAATAAAGGGTATAGTCTCTTTTTTTAGTGTTTTATATTATATGTTTTTTAGTATTAAGTAAATATGATAGTATATGGTGCCTCTCTTATGGATACTATTATGATCTCCTCTTTATTTGCTACCAGCGTATCTCATTCATTCATATCAACATAAGTAGTAGGTCTGTTAATTTTTAAGGTGTAATTAATGTCTTAATCTATGAAGATTGAAACACCTCTTGTGGTAAGGATATAGTATGAATTGAAATTTACATTTAATTCCAAAATGATTAGTTAGGTGTATATCTCATCAGAAATTTTGGTTTTATAGATGAACACATAAGATATCATGATAAATATGGATTTAATGATAAGTTTTGAGTGTCATATTGACTACTATTATCATATATTCTCTTTTACCATACTTGATGGGATTTTTAACACATTTTTTGTGGAATGGAACATTCATTCATGTTGAGTGAGATCTTTTCATGGGAATTTTATAAATTTCACCATTCAACTATCTTGTAAGATATTTTGGTCAATAAACATAATGTATAAACCTCAATTTACAATTGTAGTAAACATTTCGTGGATGTATTTCCTAAATATTATTCTATACAACCATTATATAGAGATGTTGAGTCCTCAATTGACTAGTTTCCATGAAATTTTTCAATATCCATCCTTTATATTTAATAGCACTAATGTAGATGTTAGACTCAAATAGAGTATTTGGAGAGAAAATGATATATTTAACCAAGTTTATCACGTTAGGTAGTGTCAATTAGTTTTTCTAATAAAGATGATGTTAGATTCTACTTATGCATTGAATATTTGATGTTGAAGTAGGTGATGGTAGAAACTAAGTATCATTTACCTCACATTCATGATCTTTTGGACCAATAAAAAAGAGAAAAGTGGTTTTCAATGTTTGAATTATGGTATAACTTTAAATAGTTAAAGGTGATGAGTAATCATATTATAAAGGAAACTTTTAAGGGAAGTTATAAAAAGAATGAGTGCCTTGTATTTTTTTAGAGCTACTAATCATCCAGTTATTTCTCATATGCGTGATGAATCATGCCTTAAAAAATACAGTGACTAGTTTGTTGTTTTTTTGGAAAATATCATTATTTTATAAGGTTTAATGGAAGATAATAAAATATAAATAATAATTTCATTGAAGATATTTTGGAAATATTAGTTATATAACAAATTTTCCAAAATTCAATTTTTGATTCGTGAAGAAAAGTGTTTGGGACAATTTATTTTTGCAAAGGGAATTTTTGTAGACCTATATAAATTGTATATAGTGATGTATTAGAAGTGTCCCAAAAATGTTTCTCGAGATACAATGGTTTCTCAAGAAAGTAGGATATTTTACGTGGTTTAGTCAATTTTTCAAGAAATTAACTTCTCTCATTATGGTATTGACTTAAAAGGTTGTAAAGTTTGAATTGCATGAAAATTGAAAAGGAAATTTCTTAGAACTTAATACAATATTGAATTTCAATGTCATGTTAATATTACATAATGAAATAAATTGGTATTATTATTATTTTAAAATCATTCAAATCTTGATTGTGATTTAATAACATGAAAGAGGGAAATGTGGTGTCACACAGATCAAATAAATTATGAAAACATAAGAAATCATATCCCACATAAGACTTGAAGACGGCTATAGTTGTTCATGATTTTAAGATCTAGGGATATTACTTATTTGGTGAGATTTTTGTGGTTTATCTTAATTATAATATCCAAAATTAAATTTTCTCTGAATGAGATATAAACTTGAGGAAATTAACATGGGTTGGGTATCATCCAAAAATTTACATTGAGCTTTTTAATATAACTATAAAGGGTAATACTATAGAGGATTCCTTTGAGTAGAAATATTCAATAGGTAATGTAATTACAAGATCGATGGAAACGAATAATATTGATGGTATATATACATTTGGAGGATCAATATTTGGGTGACCATATGATATTATATTGGATTTATATCACTTATATGCTTTAGAACAATGTATTGGAGGTACAAAAAACCAATTCCAAATATAAGAGGATATATAATGATCTAAATGGAATGGAGACTAATAATTTATAACATCTAGAAATTGTTTAATGATTTATTTTAATGATAGAATTATAGTTCCCTCTATTTTAGGAGCACCTATTATGAATGTGTCTCATAACTCTAGTTTGGATGTTCCCCCCAAAATAACTAATATGTATCGTGACATCGTATAGTAGTTCTGGTGGGAATGAAAAAAGAACGGGATATAAGAGTTTATATCTAAATGTCTGATTTTTTTAGTAGGTGAAGGTTAAACAATAGAAACTTGTGAGACTTTTGAAAAAATTACATGCACCAACATTTAAATGCGATATTATTGTGTTGTAATTTTTTAATTGATAAAACATGGTCACCAAGGAAGTATGATACTATCTAGTGGAAATGGATGGGAAAATAAAATGGAATATATATAATTTTCATATAATTCCTTGATATTGTGTGTTATATTTTTTTATATTAAAGGAGTTTATATTCCTTTGATGGAATTTTGATACAATAATAGTTTAGGTGCGTTGATTTATATAAATCCTTTTGAAGAACATTATAGAAGTCCATGTTGATTACCTCTAGGATGTGATGATTCATGAGATAAATATCCCTTGGGGTTGGGTTTTCTATAATATATAACAAATAATATTCAATTAATTAGAAACATATTTAATAGAACATAGAATCTATAAGAATATTATGCAGATCATCGAGGATGAATTTTGGAGACTATGATTTGATAACAAGTCCCTTTATGAATTTCACCATAGCTAAGACATAAAAAACAAAGAAACATAAAAAAATAGACTTTGATATGTGTGGAATTTAAAAATAATTGGGTGGGTTTAGAATACGGATTTTCATTTATATTTTAAGATGAAGTATACTATAATGACCCAATGTTTTTCAATGGAAATTCCGTTCTTATAAATATGTCATAAAATCACATGAAAGACAACATAATGAACTACTAAGTGCTATGTGACCTTTAAACATAAGTTTTTCACTTCTATGTTTGGAGTTTTGAAAATCTAACATACACAGTTGCAATCAATAAGTTATATGGATTCCAACAAGAAAAACTTTTTTTTGGTGAATAGTATCCTACCCTTATGAATATTAACATACCCTTATGAATAGTGATATACCCTAATGAATAGAAACCCTAACTATGATAATATATAAATAATATTCAAGTTGAATGTATGATATACCTATATTTTAGAATAAGTAAATGACTGTTTTAAAACTGGTTTTGATACTAAAATATGATTATAATTAAATATTAAAATAATAAAATTTATAAAATTATTTTTGAAAAATGGACTTCATTTTTGGATTCTACATGTTGAAAAATGGTTGGGGTGAATTTTTGGGATTTTTCTGAAATACTTGAATTTTTTAATAATAGTGGAATTCCATAATTTAAAAAATAAGATAAATAAGATAATTATAGAGTCATGTGTGATGTTATTCTAATGTAATCCCAATTGGTCTGGGATCACATGATAAAATTACTATTCTTGGTCATGGAAGACTCTTTATTACATGTCATGTGGGAAAATAATAAACTAATGAATTTTATATTGAGAAAACTCCTCTTCCCTCCACTATAAAACCCCCCCTTCACACCCTCATTTCGGCACACCTCTCAAGCTTCAATACTTCTCTAAAATCATCCAAAGAATCTTCACTAGCACTTTCCCCACGTCGAAGATCTTATATTCTCATCGAAAGACCAATCCTAGCTCCCCTAAGGAGGATCTTAAGGGGAGGATTCAAGAGGTAATTTCCCTTCCTCTTTCCTTTAATTTAGTTTCAATTTCTTGTTATTTTCTTATTCTCTCCCAGCCAATCATCATACACACGGTATGGTAACTCTAGTATCATAAATATATTGGAATTTTATGATACTAATGGGATATTATACCATCCCACCCCCTTCCCCACATCCTTTTATTTTATAAATGAAAACGTTGTTCATGAGGTGTTAATCTATAACCTTCAAGAATGACAAGTTTTATTTTTCCATTTCAACATTCAGATC
Source organism: Viscum album (assembly GCA_963277665.1). Taxonomy (NCBI): domain Eukaryota; kingdom Viridiplantae; phylum Streptophyta; class Magnoliopsida; order Santalales; family Viscaceae; genus Viscum; species Viscum album. The sequence goes on along the minus strand of OY728152.1, from coordinate 766,591,839 downwards.
CAGTAATGAAACCATTTTTATGGTTGAAAAAGAATATGTATTATGTATTATGTCATATTTAAAGTTATGGAACTAACGTATGTACATATTACTAAATGATTAATCAAAACCTGTTTGTTTTAGTCGAAAAACCGCAAAAATTAACTCAAACAATCATCATTTAATTCTTATCTAATGATTCGTCCACATGGTATATAATATAATCAATTATAATATATTTTAAAATCCAGTAAGATAATTAATAATATTTAATTTCTATATTTTTACCCTTATTCTACCTGAACTCCAATTTATGAATACAAGTGAACCGCTCAAGAAAAACCATAAAAACAAACATTCCCAAACAATGTTTTAAACTCTATATCTCATATAAAGGCACATAAAATAACTTAAAGAAACCATAATAAAACATATTCATGTTCCCAAGGTTCTGGAATTGTTAATTAATGAATCTAATGTGGTTATACTGGACATTAATGTGAAAGAAGCATTCAGATATAAGCTAAGGGGAAAATCTGAAACCAAATTTTCTTTCATCAGGTTCTCCCTCTTTCACATCATTTTTGGGATGGAAAATCCTTAAAAAAATACATCAGTTTCTTAAATTTTCTAGGATATACATGTTTTCTAATAAAGTTTATGTCAAATAATATATTTTCCCAAAGAAGTCTTCTTTTAAGAACACACCTTTTACTTCTCAATCAAGGTTGATGGTTCTTGTAACATGTATGTTATTCCATATTTCTTTTATGAAACCAATGTTTATGAATGTTATCTTATGATATTAAACCCATTCCTTTTCATGGGTTAGTTATATTCATTTTTTATATATTTTCATTATGTCATGCATGATTAATGATAATGTTATGATGTGATGGGTGCACCCAAAATTATACAGCACTCTAATGCATTGGGTAAAGTGATGAATCTCATAAGTTAATGTGGAATGATGTGTGAAGAATATGCAAGATTATTTCACAAGTACATGTGGTAGTTAAACACTAAGACATGATGTTTCATTTTTATGCATTTCCACATTTCAAGTCTCTTAATAATGCTTCCTCTCATGTTCATGATCCATTGCCTATGTTTTGGTTATGCTCAACAATTGTTATATTGATCTTATATATCCTCTTTCTGGGATTTTAGCTCACCCCTTTTGATGTATATCCTCAGGTGACTACATGCACTAAGGAGAGGTAAAGTGCCAATAATAATCTAGAGAAGAAAGAATTAAATAAATGTTTATTCATGATGTTGTAATAGTTATATATGGTTCTAGTTTTCTCAAGACAGTAAACCTTTGGATCCAATATGTGTAATACTATTTTTTTATCTTAAAAATGATGTAATAGTAATATAATAATAGGTTTGGTCACTATATATACTATGGAGCATCATAAGTTTCGTATCTCAAAATTAAGTAAGTATCAACCAGCCATATAACATGTCCATTAATATAAAACTATTTATTTGGGACTAAATATGTCTATAGTTGAAAGGTCATTAAATATTATTGATATATAAGAGATAGAATTAAGTGAAAAATTTATCCCTTTGAATTTATTATTGTGACAATATGATAATGTTTAAGGGGAAACATGGGAAAGAAAATCCCTCAAGTGATAGTAATTGGTGAATATTTTTAAGTAAAATATACTCTATTGACTTTTCTTGAGATAAAAGACCAATAGTATGGATAATTGTAACATCTATTAGGAGTTTAATTTATTTATTTTTAGGTAATATTGAGTTTATTAATTAATGTAAATAGTTTTGTGTAAATATATAATTATCCTTAATTTTTTTATTTACTTATTTAATTTTTTTGGAATGTAATTAATATTGAAAATTATTTTAATATAAACAATAATAGATTATTTTATTATCTATTACAAGATAATATTTTATTAACAAGAGGGTTATGTGAATTTGGGAAATAATGTGACATATTAAGTTAAATTAGATGGTGATGATTTAATTTGGTTGGACAATGATTAAATGATCTTCTATTAGAGGATTTAAAATGGAGTTATTATTGGAGTATAGATTTAGGATATCTTATTAACTTGATGATATAATAGTTAATCATTGTTAAATATAGGATTATAATTATGACAATTTTTAACAAGGATTTAATAGATGTTAATTTTATTAAATCATGGGGATTAATTAATATGTTGACATCATGAGATTCTTATGGAAGAGGTTAGATGAATAAAAATAATAGATAGATTTACTTGATGTTATGGTAGAGAGAGATATGTTATTTAAATGGTATATTATAGGGGTTAGTTATTCAATTAGATGGAGTTATACATGATATAATTTTCTTAAAGGTTGGTTGATTATAATTTCTAATATAGGAGTATTTTTTGTATACTATTCTCTTTAAATTCTATCTACCTCTATCTCTCTATTTCTCTATTAGTAGTGGTGGGTATTGGCACTAGGAAATCAAAGGAAGACGTGTTGATAGATTATTGGTTGAATGTAAAAGTATGCTCTTAAGTGATGTTGTATTATTAAAAACTATGTTATACTTTTCGATAATCTATTATTTAGATTTGAAACCCTCATTTTCATTTCTATATCTATCTAAGAGTTATAATTATATATTTATTACATTAGGTAAATGGGTTTTCCAAATGGAAAAGGGGTCATACAACTATCTGGGTATTATCCTCCAACCCCCCATATTCCAAACCATAGATGTAGTGAGTATTATAATGTAGTGTAAAACAGTATATGGTTCATTAAAATCACTATATTTAGTATATTTTGAATCTAAGAGTAATAAAGGGATTGTACCAATATTATTTAAGGATATTCCAATATGACATGGGGTCATGCCAAAGTTACCTAATCCATTCTAACCACTCTTAAATTGGAAGTCTATTTCATTACGATTAATAGTAATGGTTTATGGGGGATTTGGATGATAGGTTCTATGATGTTTACTTTATTAAAGTAATTTTCTCAAACTCTTTATGATAAATCAAAGGGAAGCATCTATGATAGTTAGCTCATATTTCCTCTTTATTTTTCAATGATTTTGATTTTTTGATTGATGTTACTTTTAAAAAAATTATTTAATATATGGGTTTATCAGATAATTTATGTGAAATTTATTTCATAAAATATAGGTTTATATATATTTTTGATAAATAGAATATGGAAGTTTTGATAAAAATCATGAATAATGAGTTTCTAAATCTTCATGCTTTATTTATAGACAATATTTTTTTATTAGATTGTATTTAAATATAAGATATATTTTATAAGTTAACGCGGAATTGGAAAATAATTTTTAAACAATATGGTTTATTTTTGAAATTGTTATAATGTCATAAGAATTTTAAACTCTGTGGTATTAAATTCCCGTGTGACATGGTTGGAAATAGTCTTATCTAGTGTGGATAGCCCATTATGGATTCATCTAGGTGGTTGACAATTCACTATAGGTCCAATATGATCCTAGGTTTTCATGTTTATTCTTTGATTCATATTTATTTACATTTATATTACTCAGAATTCCATTAATTATGGATCAATGGTTTATTTTTTAAACTGAAAGGGGAATGGTATATTTAGAAATATTTATTCTATGGTAAAAATGTATGGAATATAGTATATATTGTAAAAATAATTAATTAACTATTAAATCAAAAACTATGGATTTTTCCAAATTTAACTACTAACATGATTTGAAGTATATTATTCTTGGGAATTCTTAAGAGTGATCTAGGAAAACCCTACACTTTGTTACTGACCACTACCCACACATGTAAATGTGAATATAAACTTTGTTTAAAATTATTTAGGTAAAGGAAGGGATATCATTATAATTTATTATGTGGCCTGGGAGGTCTATTTTGGGTGGGACATTATGGTGTTCATCTTAGTGTTGTTGAAGGTGTTTGTTGTTCTAGATATATATGTATTAGTAATCCACCTTAGATTATTTCATCTTAATTTACTAACATGATTTCCAATACATTATATTACTTGGTTCTTTAAATTTTTTATTATGATTATTATATTTTAAATAAAGTAAAATATTTCTCTTCTTTTTTTACTTTAAGTGAAAATCATTCCCCAATGGTTATGTGGTATTCATTGACATTATTTTCTGACTACAAGAAATTAAATAATGTTGTTGATGTTATGTGTCTATAAAGTTTAGGTCTTGGGATTTGGATCCAGAGTTTAGGTTTTGAAAAATAAACACATTGTATAGATGAATATGTATTGGTAAAATCATGGATATGTTAACAATGTTATCAGGTAACCACTTTTCTATAAACTTATTTTGTTATATTGTGTTCATATTTGGTGATTTTGTTATGTTAGATATTTGATGAATGAAATGGTGTAAGCCAGTTATTAATTAAGATCAATGTTTGATTACCATTTTATTAATCTAATTATATTTTATTTTTCCATATTTTTATCTGAGATTTTACACATACTGAAGTTCCCACTAATATGATACCTAAAAAGTAATCAATGTGGGGATTATATCAGATGGTTTATTGGTTCTATATTTAGTTTTATATGTGGGAAAATCATAGGTTTCATATGAGATAATTAAAAATAAATAAATATACTACTTTATGAACCAATATTTTGTATTATTCTATACATATTATTTTAGGGGGCATAATTAATAATATTTACTCAAGGATCCTAAAATAGATAAATACCATGAATTTATGGGAAACTTGTCTTGTTATTTAACTAATACATTTACTCTCAAGAACCTAATTATTTATTCATGAAACTAATGAATTATACCTGAAAATTTTTTAGGGATATTATGTCACATTCCAATATTTCTACCATGTATATATTATAATTCTATCTTTTATTCTATTTCTTATGATTTCTCTTCATTTTGAGGATTTCGATCTCTGAAGGAGTTGTAATGTTGTTGTTATAAGAAATAATTGTGAGAATGAATGATTCAAAATCTTAATGGAAATGAATTAATGATGTGGAGAGCCTGATTATATAATTGGTTTCTCTTGTATTGAAGTACTTTTTTATGACATGATCAAGTTAGGTTGGGATAGATTCACTATAGTAATCTTGGTTCATGTCATGAACCCATCAGGAATATCTTTAAAAAAAATTCCCCTATTTCCATTGGTATTATTTAACCTTATATCCTCATCCTTCTTCCAGTCTCAAACTTGGAATTGTAACTCTTGAATAGACTCCTTTATCCTTTCACATTTAGTTCAATTCTGATGGGGATTCACCCTATATATTCAAAGTTCTTTTCATTAAGTGAATTTCCTCATATTAAATGATATTTTCCCTTCTCTCTTGTGTTTTTATATCCAAATAATTATATTTCCATGTAGGGATTATTGGATCTTAAATATTTTGATGATGCCTTTTTTTAAGTATTCCTTTTGTCATTTAAGGATTCACTTTTCTATGGGTTTATGGGTTCTATCCAATTGTGGATTATCTCAAGTGTTTGAGGTGGGTTGTTTGATTAAATGGATTTTCCCAAAGACTCATTACTGACTTATTATTTTATAATTATGATTTAAATTATTAAAGGTGTGGTTATGATTTCTTGAAAACCATTTTGAAATTTTAAAATTAATCGATTATATATATGATATGGAGAAATTTTTATGAATTATTTTTGGGAATATTTGTATTAAATTGATAAATAAGGATTTTTATTGATACAATTCCCCCTTTTAATGATTTTTATTAAGAAAACGGTGCCTCCTAGGTAGGGGGATTATGTGATATGTAATTTTTCATATTTATGGTCTGTTATTCATTGAAAATATCACAATTCTAATTCAATTACAAGTTAAATAGTTTCCTCCAATTGAATTTATAAAAGTGAAACTTATATATAAGTTATATTTAAATATAATGATAATTTATATATTAATATTTTGATATTAATTGTGAGTCCATGATGAATTATATTAGTGAATTTTGATATTCCACTAAGGAAAAGTGTGTATCTCATTTTATGTAGGTTAGAAGATTTCAAAGGACAAAATTGAAAATGCCATAAACAGTCACAATTATTAATGTAAGCACTTCTCATAGTCACATTCTCACAATACCACACCCCATTATCATTATAGGTCTACTAACCAGGAGTTCCATATACTGATCTTGAGTTCATAAACATTCAGAAAAGTAAAAAATAGATGACCACATGAAAAAAATTATTATTAACCATGCCACCACTATCACTATAGGCATACCTTACCAGACCCCCATCTTTAGTGACCATATCATGATAAGTATGTTGATTATTTCCATTATAAAACAATAAGTATCCACCACTTCCTATCATTCCCCCTCCATGTATCCATCAATAGACCCCAATACTCCACTTCCCTTAGAGAACAAGATCTCTCTCAACTGATGCCTGGAGATGTCCTAGAGGTTGGGTGCTACTCCAAATGTTTCCACCACCATTTATCTACCAAATATAAGAGAAAAATTAGGGATCTATTTACACTATTAGTGACACCTTCTTATTACACATACAGATTCAACATGATGAAAGCGTGAATCCTCTTTGGAAGGAAAATCATAGTAGTAATCAGATCCAATCTAAAATTTGTATTGATCAAGGATGAGATCTAGCCAAACCGTCCATGACTAATTTCTATACTTGTATAACCTATTATGGACCTTCAACATCCCAATCTATCATGATGGATATTTCTTCCTTCCAAAACCATATCCATGAAATGAAGGACCATGATCCCATGAAAATATAAAGGAATCAATTGGGAAACACCAAAATATGTTTTTGAGAAGCTCCCTTCACCGTTAAATATATCCATCAGTGAGTGAATAAATTTAAACATAATGAAATAAATAAAATCATTCCTATTAAAAAATTTAGTGTCATTGAAAAAAGAAATAGCTTGAATTATCCATCCAATTATGGGAGAATCTAAGTTACAAATACTAGAATAATATGATGTCTCGTGGGAAAACAAATTATGTTCAAGAACTAAATGAATAAATGATTCCCATTAGCTAAATCACATACCCATTTTTCACTTTGAACATAATAAAGACATTCATTTTTCTATGAATAACTATATCACTCCACCCTCAAAATGATATTTTACTAGATCTTATATGAGCATTGATGCCTTATAGGAGTAATCCAGACCCTTCATTCTAGATCCTTATCAATCATCCAATTAAAATTAATCCAAATGACCATAGTATGTATACATTCTTAAATTCATGGAAGAAATAGGTGACCCTAAGATGAATATAATGTGAAAAACTAATCATTTTTTAATATATGTAATTCTCTTCTAGAATTAGTAGGAAGAACATAAGAACTCACTCTTAGGGGAAACACTTACTCACCAATAGTCATAACTCTTCTGTTATTTTTATTTCTTTTTAAAAAACTAAGATTATGGAACACTAGTCCATTTATGGTTTAGCCATGGAGAATCCCATCACCTCGCCTATTGATGAATTATTATCATTCAATGTTATTACCAACTCATTTGTAAGATTTTATGGTTTTATCAATAAAGGATTCTTCTGATTTTATCTTTTATGTTATTTTTATTATTACCATAATTTCACACATTATACACTTGGATTTAATCCATTTCATGTGATAGAAAGAAGTGGTAGAATTAAAGGGTGAATAGTGGTATCCAATCACTAGGATAATAAAATTTAGGAAATACAGTGATCATTGTATTTCCCTATATGAACCCAAAAAAGACTAATAAAATTAATCAATGGGATTCAATTGATGAGAGTATGATAACAAACTAATTGAATACGGATTTAATAGTTGAATAAGGGAACAACCCAAGGTTGTTCCACTATTTCTTTAATTTATTTTTAAACTAACCAATTCCACTTACTATTTTATAAAAATTAAACACACAAAATAAGATTCTAATATTCAAAAAAAGTTTATCCTCTAAATACAAGTCAAGTCACAATTTTACTATACATTTATTTGGTTAAAAATTTATTTTATAGATCCCACCATGATATCCATGCATCAAACCTAGTGCAGTTTCCAAGGAGTCCAGTGTTTTTTTTAATTTGGTTTAAAAATATTTTGAAATGACAAAATCCAAATCTTTCAACCGCATATGTTTTCATCCATAGGTTGAGAGACCTTTGATGGAAATAATCATAACTCTAAATAACATAGAACAGTAGTAAAGATAGTTTTTCACCATTCCATTGGGTAATCTTCCATCATCATTTTCGCCCACCTCAAAAGATACCAAATGAAGTGAAAAAATAGAAGGTAGTTGAGCTCAAGTTAATTGTAACTTGAGAGAAATGTATACACCCAATTTCAATATAAAAAATCGATAATTAAAATTAAATGATCAATAAGTTTGTGAACTTAATACTATAATAATAGTAATAAGGGCTAAGTTTCATGGGAAATTGGTGAAGAAATCAAAAGTAACTTAAGGGGTTTTTAAGAATCTTTCAATGGATTCAAAAACAGATGAGTCACTGGGGCTCAAATATACTAGACGAGTTCCACATTCTTATTTAAAGTGGTATCCATGGAGTGGATCTATAATCTGAATCCTAGAAAATTCACCTCATTGGAGGAACTACATAAGGCATTTCTCTAGAAATTCATTCATTCTTCAAGGAGTTCTAAATTTTGAAAGTAAATTTATTGAATCAAATAGGAAACTGGAGAAACTCTTTATGAGTTTGTAAGAGATTCAAGAAACAAAACCCATTATATCTATACATTACATATTAAGAACATCACTTATTTGTATTTATCATCCTAGGATTAATGGATAATATAGGGAACATTTTTTCTGACTTGAATATTACATTATTTCAAAGATAAAATAAAAAATAGCGTTACAAAACTAGGATAAAATGGTTTATTTTATTGGGAAAAATTGGATTATACATAATTTTTACATAACAAATCATAAATATTATTTAAATCCTCCTTCATTAGCTTCTTAGTGTCCCTCATGTACTGTTTATTATATGTAATCACCTAAGGATATACCTCAAATAAGGGGGGAGATAAAAGCCCAATAAGAGTATAGATAAGAACATGAATCAATATAACATGGGTGAGGATAATCATCACCATCATAGAATAATTATGGTATCATCATCATAATGATGAGAGGAAGCATTAGAAAAATACATATAATGTGGAAATGAATAAAAATTAAACATTGTGTCTCAGCGGTCAACTATCCCACGTAGTTGTGAACAAAGATAGCATCATGTTCATGTATAACATATGTCCATAATCATATAATAATCATTGTTAACAAATATAGAATCATTTTCACTCATATATCATATTATCTCATGATATAAATCACATTACCCAATGCATTATAGCCCTATATAATTCCACGTGCACCCATCACATCATAAAATTTACATAATCAAACATGACACATAGAATGTATAACAATATTTTCCATAAAATAACCCATTTAAATTAAATTGGTTTCATGATAATTTCGTAAATAATGCATTCATGAAATAACATTTGGGTTCCCAGAATAACAATGGAATAATGTATTTTGTATTAGAATAATCAACCTTGAGTGAAGAAGAAACAATCTCAAGAGAAGTAAAAGATGTGTTTTTAAAAAATAATATTTATTCTAGAAAAATATTCAAATTTATCCTAAAATAATATTATAAACATGTATATCCAAGAATAAAAAATTTAAGGATAATGAAATTAAAAATATGGAACGTTGAAGGAAATATATAAACAAAAATTTGGAATGAAAGTGTTATAATCGCAAGAATAGGAGTTGGGATTAAGAATCAACTTACCTAATGTCTAAATGAATTATTCACATTAAAATCCCAGATAATAAAATTGGATTTATTAATTACCCAATATATAACCTCTTATATATTTATTTTATTCATTATAATTTTATTATGTTCATTCATGTCCATTTTGGATAGTTATAGAGTTCAATTTCATCGTTTTGGAGTATTTGTTTTGGTGGTTTTCATGATCAATTTTCTTGTATATATATATATGGAAGATCATGTAAAATGAGAATAATCATACATAATTGAAATTATATGTTACTAATTAAATTTTAAAAAAAGATCTTATATATTATTTTTTCCAATATGTGAGGATAACTCATTAGATAAGGCGTTATTAATAATTGTTTAGATTAATTTGGCGATTTTTAGATCATCATGAATGAGTTTTGTTTTTTTATTTAATATTATGTATATGTGTTAGTTAAAGAATATAAAAAAGGTTATAAAATACATTTTTGCAATATTTTTAAACCATTATAATGGTTTTATGAATATCCTTGAAGGAGGTGATGGAAAATGAAAACTTGTCATCCTCGAAGGGGACAAATTAACACCTCACGGACATTGTCGTCATTTTTATAATAAATGGGAGTAGAGAAGATATATGATTGTGGATTATTACATTAAAATAATTTAATTATAGTATATATAATATAATATAGTTATCATGGAACTTGGATAAAGGGAGGTTATGAGAGAATAAGAAAAGAAAAGAAAATGAAAGAGGATTTTACCTCTTGAATTATTTTCTTTGAGAACCTCTTTAGGAAAATTGTATTTGGTATTCTGTTGAGAAAAAATGATATGTTTGGTAGGGGATTGGGAAGTAGATTGGGTAGAATTTAGATAATCTTATGATTTTGGAAGGTGTGAGGAGAAGAGGTGGAAAGGGAGGTAGGAGAGGAGTGTATTTTAATTGTTTTATTCATTATTTTATTAATTTTTATCTAAAATATTAGTAGATTCAAAATTATCACTAATATATTAAATAATGAATGATATTTGGATATTATCCGCTTATATCAGACATGCATCATCTATGAATCAATAATTCATTTATTTGTAAAATGCTGTAAATTACAGTATTTCACTTTTTACAAATAATTCAACTTTTTTAGAAAAATACCCAAAATTAAACATAACCATTTTAAACATTTAGAATTCAACGATTATATTTTTTTATTAAAATAATTTTCTAAATACATGAAAATTAATTTTTAATTTAATTCATCATTGATTCAAAAAATTCAAATTTTAAATTTAAAAATAATTTTATAAAACATTGAAAAATTAGTTAAGGTATAATAAAATTACCATATAATCATAATACCACAAAATATTAATTTATAAATATATTTAATTAAAATAAATTTCCTTTTATACCATTGAATTAATTATAAAATTGTAAATAAATATTCATATTTTATAAAAATACCAACACATAATTTATCAATTGAAAAACATTTATTTTCTAATACTTTGATATAAATATATCTTATTTTCATTTAAAGATGGATGAATTTTATTTTCACTCTTATAGGTTAGGTTACTGTTCTATTGGTCGGATTACTATTCCTAATGGTCATATTACTATTCCAAATGTCAAGTTACTCTTCCATTGGTATACGTTCTTTAATTTTTAGGAATATCACTTATTTCATTATTAATTTATGTGAATAAAGTTTTTATTTGGATAACTATGTTATGTATATGTTTTATACTATATAACATAATTAAAATAAGGGAAATGTTATTGATAAAAGTTGGGGTCCTTACACTCTTCGCCCCTTTTGAAAAATCACTCTCAAATTTTCATTTTACATACTTAGATGAGAACCGGTGTGGTTACATCCACTTTATTTCCTCCTCTGGTTCTCATATATCCTCTTTGTACTCAGGGTTCCGCCATAGAACTTTGACCATGTGTATAATCCTTTTTTTATAAAATTATCTTTATGGTCCAAGATCTTTGCCGGTTTCTCCCTGAAAAAGTGATCATTTTCCAACTATACCACCTCTAAATTTAGTGAATTTGGGGGATCTACTATTTACATTTTCAAGATGGATATTTTAAATACATCATGTACTTGAGACATGGTTGGTGGAAGTGCTAGTTGATAGACCACGGCTCTTACATGATCAAGAATATCAATGGGGTTGATATACTAGGGACTTAGATTTGCTTTCTTCCCAAATATCATGATACTCTTCCATTGAGATATGAAGAGGAATATCATGTATCCAAAATTAAACTTTAGGTCTCTTCGGAGGTTTTCCTCATAGTTATTTTGTATGATTTCAGCTTCATTAATGTTATGCTGAATGGTTTTCAACTTTTCTACCATTTCATCAACCATTTTAGGTCCTAGCAGCTTGCATTTACCAATTTCATCCCAACATGTTGGTGTTATGCATCTTTTCCCATAAAGGTCTTTATATGGAGCTATTTGGATGAAAAATTGGAATTTTTTTATAATTTAACAGGACCATAGTTATATGTCGATACCATCATCCTTTTAATTCCATAGAACAAGATCTCAACATGTCTTCTTGTGTCTGAATATTCTGCTCTAATTGGACATTTATTTAGGATGATAAGCTGTAAAAAAGTTCAGCTCCAAGTTTATAGAATATTGGCTACTTTTCCAGAACATGGAGGTGAACCTTATATCTTGATCAGATAAAATCAATAGTGTCACTCCATGAATCATTACAACTTCTCTAATGTATATTCTTGCAAGTTGATCTAGTGATAAGTCCCCTTGAATTTTTATAAACTGAGTTATCTTTGCCAAATGATCCACAACAAACCATATAGTATTATTTCCTCTAAATGTCTTTAGAAGTATGGTGAAAAGGTCCTGGGTGATTATTTTTAAATTCTATGTTGGTATGGGTAATATTTATATCATCCACTTATACTGTTTCTTTCATCCTTCACTTTCTAACCTATGAGGCACTTTGATGTATATTCAGTAGTATCCTTCTTTATGTTTTCCCATCGATAGTGCTCTCAAAGATCTCAATACATATTTTTTATTCCTATGGGAATCAAGAAAATTAATCTATATCCATCATTAATAATCTATTTTATCATATCTAGATTATATGGTACACATAATCATGATCTAAATCTTATGAATCCTTCTTAATAAATTTTGAACTCTGAGTATTTCTGTAACACACTGAGAGTTTGAGAATTAGTTTTTTTTTAAATTAATTTATATTTTAAATATTTTTCATTTCACATGAAACTGGAAATTGTTCTCTATATATAAATTAAAACACTAATTCAAACATTCCTTTTACACATAATACATGTCACACCCGGTTTTTTTGTCATTGTTTTGATCTGGTCCATTGGAAATCCTGATCCTTTTATGTGTATTTGGTGAGATGAATCTTGATTTTTGAAGTTTAATATATGTATAATCACCCTAATTTGGGTTCCCCATTGCTTGTTTAGGAGTTTTTGAAGAAAATGTGGTTACTTCATGATTTGGGCCAACCATGAGCTTATTTCCAATTTTAAAAACCAAATTTTTTTCTTTTATAAATCCTTTGTTTTTCGTCATTTTTCAACCATTAAACTTCCCACTTGTCCTATACTGACGTATTAAAACTTCGATATCCTTTTTGACACCATATAAATTAATAATAATTGTTAATTGGGGTTACATATTTAGGCATTGGGCCAGCCCATGGGGGCATTTTCTGTTTTACAAAAAATTGTTTATTTTATATATAATTCCATTTTTAATATTTTTCGGTGATTACACCTCCCCCTAGAATCCAATACCACTATCATCACCCCCAGTATCAATTTACCCTCTTTGGAGCTCATATATGTCACGGATTAGGGTGAATGTTCTCTGTTTTCCTCAAAACGTCCAGAATTGAGAAGGTAAATTGTTTCACCCATAACTCATTCAATTCGTACTCTTTTTTCCACAAATCATATTTCCCTGGTTATTCCAGACCTTAGGAGACTCTCAAAAAAGTTTCATCCTATTACATTTTCAATAGGTCTGCATATCTAATGGAATACGAAGAGTTTTCTAGTAGAGAAGGTGAGATACCATCTCTTTTATCCTCCCTCTTCTTCCCCCTTTCATTATTTCTTGGTTTTATAATCTCCCTTATTCATGATAGACATATTGTTCTCTTATACAATGGTTTTTGATGGATTTTATATTCATTTAGGTCTGGTCTTCATATTTTTAGGGTTTATGAACCCGCGACGGGTGATTTTGGGTGTGTGTTTCCATTACGCCAAGGATTTGAGGTAGGATATCCCTTGAACAAACCATTATCATTTAAGTTTCAACATTTTAATTATTTTATAACCGTATTTATATGATATTTTCTGCTGTGAAACTTTGGTTCTAAAGGTTTTGTTTTCAAATTATGTTTTATGACTTATTTTGTTAAAAATATAGTTGTTTTGGTAGAAATGTGCACTCCTCTTGTTTGATAAATTATTCCATGAGCTTTTGAACTTGGTTTATGGTATTTTTAATATGTCTCAATGGATGTAATAACTATATGGCAAGAAAATTATGTTTCATCCCTTTTTAAGTGCTTAACATATGTTGTTTTGTTAAAGAGTGCATGCCATGTGTTCGGTAAATTGCCAAGTTGGCTTTTATGTGTATAGTGAAATTTAAAATAATTTGTTTGGATATTTAATTATATTGGAAGAATGCAAGAAATTTTTTTTGGGATCCTTTTATGGCTTTAAAATTTGTATTTGGTTTGACAAACAATTGGTTTTTTTTACAACATGTTTTGGCCTGAGTTGCCGAAAAATGTCCCATTTCACATTCTTATAAAAATGGTTGTGTTTTGAATATGTCACCTAAGTGTTTTAAGGGATTTATGAATGTGTTTTTATTCTTTAAATAGTGTTTACACACATCCTTAATAAAATTTAAATACATAACTTTTTCAAATGTTAGTTTTGAAAAAAAATGTTTAAAGGCCCATTTGGCCTTTCCTAAAAATGAAGAATGAGTGTTTTGCGTGTATATACCAAGTGGTGCCATTGGTATTGTTTTATGGTCCATGAAATGATTTTATTAAATGTTTTTAAGTATTAAAAATATGTGTTGGTATGTTTTTGATGTGTTTTTATAATTTAAAGAGTGTTTTTGAATGTGTTTTATGTGCAAAGCCTCAATACACTCCTTGAATTTTTTTTACGAAAATATTTAGCATTTTGTTGATTCGTGAAAGAAATGTGAAGAACTTTTGTGGGATGTTTGTGTGCTTATGGTTAGGGAATGTATTTTTTATGTGAAATGTGTATTTGATAATATGTGTAACTTTATTGATCACTAAAGGGAATCCTGGGTATCTAGGTGGGCGGACGTGTACTAGTATGCTTGTGATCCTGTGGGGTTTTGCCCCTATTTCACATAGCAAGTTTGACGATGACAACAATAACTAAACTAGAATGATGATGATGTTTGGGGACCACTAGTTTATGGGTATGTTCCCTAATAGTGGCCCGTGTGCACGATAATGGATATTTATTATGGTTACCTTCACTGAGATACGAGGTACCTGGGGATCACAACTGTCTAGTGCCTAGGTGTGTTCCCATGACTTGTGCTCATTGGATATTTTGTACTCACCATCAGAATATGGTGTGTTTGGTTGGTAAATTAAGTAGTGTTTTTGATTTATTTAAAAGTTAAAATTCTTTAAAGTAGCCCTCTTGAAAGCTATTATCATTTTGAAGTTGAACCGCTTTGAAAGTTGTAACTTGCATTCTTGTTTATAAAACATGCAACTTTTTGTCTGGTAGTTTTTTTATAGCATGGGACCTAATTTAGAATACATAACTTTATATTTGTATTTAATACTTGAAATTTATGTTTCTTTTATTTTAATGCATGTGCGTTGGGAATAGAATATCGGGCTAACCTACTGAGTTTTAATACTCACGCCTATAGTCTTCTTCTGTTTTTAGCCCTTGTGCAGGTTTCAACTTGAGTTCGATCACCTTGGGAGATGTGTGATCATTTTGTTGTAGAGTGACCACCGGGGTCACTTGGAGTTACTTGGTTATTGCGTTTGGTCAGTTCAGTTGTTGTCTTAGTTTTACATTCAGTTTCTTGTACAAATAATGTTCAGTTAAATTTTTATATAAATGTATTTTGGGTTGTCCATTTCTTTTCTCTGTTTGTTTGATTGTTCATATATGGCTGAAATGGTTCCCTTGTGTACTCTATTGATTCAATATGTTCTTTTTGCCATCCCAGGAGGATCAGTAACGCCTCTTGGGACTTGTCGCGGCCTGGCCAGGGTGACCACTTCAGGGTCGACTCGAACTGGTTCATGACAAAATGGTATGAGAGGAGGTCGGCTCTTAGCAGACCTTTCTTTTTAGAGAGCCCTTTTTATTTTTGGTATTTCAAGGTAGATAGAGTAGGATTTTTTGGACTTGAGGGGTTTGTGAAGGAAGAGTGTTGCGAACTCTTTCTCGTTCTAATCCTTGGGTTTCCATGGTAATTCTTGTTTTATTAGTGTCCTTTATTCTTGTTGATTGTTTGGTGTTGGGATATGACAAGGGGAGTCTGAATAATGGCCTCCATGAGCTCGAAGGTCCTGGAAAGCCATGTGGAGCTGGGTAATGGTCCTAATAATTCTCTTTATGTTAGTGTTGTGTTTGACATATGGCCACCAACCATATGGTCAAGTCACCCACCTACACTAGTTCCATTTTTTTGGTCTAATGAACCTTTCTTGAATTCTAAATTTTTTATTTGAAAATCCTTGTGTGAGAATTGTGGAAATGTGTTTTAAAGGAAGGATTGGATTTTGAAAAGTAAAAAGTGGGGTTTTCAAAAATTAAATATATGAATGGTTTATGAAGTTTTTGTTTTTGTGAAAAAAAAATTGGAGGGAAGTAGAAATTATTTAATGGGATTGGATTATACATAATCTAAACTTGTGGTTTGTTGGAATAAAATGTTTTCAAATTGCGATTCATTTTAAGGTGATTCTGAATCTTTGTTTTAAATGGGGTATTTTGGGATGTTAAATTTGTTTTGAATCGGATAAATTATTTTTATAAATTGGTTTTGATCAGTTGGTGTTTTCCTAGAAAGTGTATTGGTCTCAATGGACCTCATATTATGAAAATATACCTTGCTAAATTTTAAAAAAATGGGAAGGGGTTATTTGGAGTGGATTGGTTATTTTAAAAGTTGTTAAAAACGAAAAGGGGTAGGTTTTTAAGAAAATGGTTCTTAATTAATTGTGGTTTTTTTGTGAAATATGAAAAATGTTTTTTACTTTGTGGTTGGTGTTCCTTCTGAAGGTAAATGATTTTTGGAATGATATTGTTTTGTTTTAGCATTTGGTGATTTCATGGGTGCTCACATGCATGGTTTTATTGATATCTGGAAGGATGGAATATATGGAATGGTGTTTTAGTGCCTAGGGTGGCATGGAAATGTGCATGTGGGTGAGACTTGATGAAACACCATTGGTGAATGTGGAAACCCACCAGGTTAGTTTTTTTTTCAAAAGTGTTTTGAGTTGAAAAATTTTGGCCTTTTTTTATATTCCAATGGTTATGTGGCTAGTTTTTTTCTATGTAATAGAAGAGTTTTTTATTCAGTAATCTTCCTTGTGATCTATAATTCATACTCTTGTTTTATCTTGAGATGAGATCTTGTTTGGGGCTCGGTTTTGGAGTAATTTTCATTGGGTTTCTAAAGATGTGTTTGATGTTGTGATGTGGCCATGGATAGTTCCCCGTTGGAAATAGTTCCTGCTGATCCACCTAAGGATTAATTTAAAATGTTAAATCCACCAATTTTGATGACGCCTCAACCTGTTTTTTGTAATAGAGTGATGTTTGGGATCTATTAAAAGTGCTTCTAGGTCGTGATAATTCTTTTGTACATAGCAGTTATTTTCAGTGATGTTGATGTGTTTTGTCATATTCCTTATCCATTATGCCCCTCGTTCGGAGTGAGATAGAATTTTGATATGATTATATGAGTTACTATTTTGATTAAGGTGTTTTTTTGAGCATGTGAGTTTTTTTAGCGTTGTAATCCTTAGAAACCTGACGGTGGTGCAGCAGATGCTTCAAGAATCAGGGCTCCAGCCATAGGCCTTAGAGTGAAGATTTTCATACAGTCAAGAAATCGACAGTGGTGTGGAGTGCTTGATTATGATCTTGCCTCCTCTTTTTTGGTAAGTTAGTTTCTATGTCAATGTTTTGGTTCCTTGTTTCTTTGAATTTCTTTTTGTCGCAACAAGCATGGTGGACTTACCCCTCACACAGTGTCTATGGTTATGCCTTCATGGATGTGGTTTTTTGATCAATGTCCATGTGTGGACCTCCTATGAAAATCTGGTGCATTCATGGTGTTACCTATTATTAGGTGGAGAGTTTTGGGTAGTTACTTTGTTTCTTTTGTAGTTTCAATTGCCTAATTATTGGGTCCCCTTCCCTCCCCTCCCCAAGTGGTGGGGGTCCAGATCTGTGCTTAAATTCTTGTCCCAGTTATTGTCCCATCTATTCAGGAGTGGGTGTATTAGATGTCCATGTTGTAACACTATTAACTTGGGTTTGTAGGTTTTTGTGGGGGAGTTTTGATGGTCCTTTGAAGGTTTGGCCCAATTCTAGTTCATTTTGAATTCTTTTTTTATTCATTTCTAGTTGGTCTCTAATGGTGGGGAGACCCACTATGGGTCTTGAAGATCTTTCCTTTAGGATTTGTCAGATGGTAGTTGTGATTTAATGGTTGGGATCCCATTCACACCTCCACCCCAGTTAATTGGGTTTTTTGAGTGAACTATGTTTTGGGTGATCATTGGGTTCATTGGGAGAAGGCTCGACAATCTTGTTCTTGTCTTGGTTGTGGAGGTGGTGGCTTCATCTTTCAGTTGATTCTCCAGACATGGTTGTGATTTGTGTTTTGTTTGGTGAAGATTATTAAGTTACATTGTTGGTGATTGATATTTACTTATCATTATAGTCTGGATTATGTTGTTAAGTAATCCTTAGGTTTTGATCTTTCAACTGTAAAGTGTTATGGCTTGCCGGGGGCGGAAAGCTTTAATGGTGGGGAGAATTGTCACACCCGGTTTGTTTTGTTATTGTTTTGATCTGGTACATTGGAAATACCGATCCATTTTATGTGTATTTGGTGAGATGAATATTTATTTTTGATGTTTCATATATGTCTAATCGCCCTAATTTGGGTTCCCCATTTCTTTTTTATGATTTTTTCATGAAAAGGTGGTTACGTCAGGATTTGGGCCAACCGTGAGCCCATTTCCAATTTTAAAATCCGAATTTGTTTATTTTATTTTTTTCATCATTTTTCAACCATTACACTTCCCACTTGTCCTATACTGACATATTAAAACTTAAATATCCTTTTTGACCCCATATAAATTCATAAGAATAGTTAATTTTGGTTACTTATTTAGGCATTGGGCCATCCCATGGGCTCATTTCTAGTTTTAGAAAACAATTTTTTTCTTTTATATATAATTCCATTTTTAATATTTTTCGGTTATTCCACCTCACCCTCGAAGCCAATACCCCTATCCCCACCCCCATTATCTATTTACCCTTTTTTGGAGCTCATATGGTTCACGGATTAGGGCAAATGTTCTCTTCTTTCCTCAAAACGTCTATAATTGAGAAGGTAAATTGTTTCACCAATAACTCATTAAATTCCTACTCTTTTTCCCAAAAATATTCTTTACTTGGTTCTTCCATTCCTTAGGAGACTCTCCAATAAGTTTCATCCCATTACCCATTCTATAGGTCTGCAGATCTAATGGAATACGATGAGTTTTCTAGTGGAGAAGGTGAGATTCCATCTCTTTTATCCTCCCTCTTCTTCCCCCTTTCATTATTTCAGGGTTTTATAATATTCCCTAGTCATGATAGACCTAGGGTTATATTATACCATGGTTTTTGATGGAGTTTATATTCATTTCGGTCTGGTCTTCATATTTTTATGGTTTATAAACCCATGACGGGTGATTTCAGGTGTGCGTTTCCATTACGCCAAGGATTTGAGGTAGGATATCCCTTTCACAAACCTTTATCATTTAAGTTTCATCATTTTAATTCTTTTGTAACCTTATTTATATGATATTTTCATCTTTGAAGCTTTGGTTCTAATGGTTTTGTTTGCAAATATTGTTTTATGACTTATTTTGTTAAAAAAAATATAGTTTTTTTGGTATAAATGTGCACTCCTCTTGTTTAATAAATTATTCCATGATCTTTAACACTTGTTTTATGGTATTTTTAATATGTATCATTGGATTTAATAACTTTATGGAATGTAAATGGTGTTTTATCCCTTTTTATGTGCATAACAAAAGTTGTTTTGTTAAATAGTGCATGGCATGTGTTCGGTAAATTGCCCGGTTGGCTTTTATGTGTCTAGTGAAATTTAAAATAATGTGTTTAGATTTTTAAATATTTTGTTAGCATGTACTAAAATTATTTTGGGATCCTTTTATGTCATTCAAATTTGTATTTGGTTTTACAAACAATTGGTTTTTTGTTTACAACATGTTTTGGCCTGAGTTACCCAAAAATGGCCCATTTCACATTCTTATAAAAATGGTTGTGTTTTGAATATGTCACCTAAGTGTTTTAAGGGATTTATGAATCTGGTTATATTCTATAAATGGTGTGTACACACCACCTTAATAAAATTGAAATTCATAACTTTTTCAAATGTTATTTTTGAAAAATAAGATGTTTAAAGTCCTGTTTGGCCTTTCCTAAAAATGTAGAATGAGTGTTTTACTTGTATATACCAAGTTGTGCAATTGGGATTGTTTTATGGTCCATGAAATGATTTTATTAAATGTTTTTAAGGCTTCCAAAAATGGTTTGGTATGGTTTTGATGTGTTTTTATAATTGAAATATTGTTTTTGAATGAGTTTTATGTGCAAAGCCTCAATACACTCCTTGAAATTGTTTTATGAAAATATTTAGCGGTTTGTTGATTCGTGAAAGAAATGTGAAGAAATTTTGTCGGATGTTTGTGTGTTTATGGTTTGGGAATGAACTTTTTATGTGAAATATGTATTTTATAATATGTGTAACTTTATTGAGCGCTAAAGGGAATCCTGGTTATCTAGGTTGGCGGATGTGTACTAGTATGCTAGTGATCCTGTGGGGTTTGGCCCCTGTTTCACGTAGCAAGTTTGACAATGACAACACTAACTAAACCACGATGATGATGATGTTGGGGGACCACTAGGTTATTTTTATGATCCCTACTAGTGGCTCGTGTGCATGAGAATGGATATTTATTATGGTTACCTTCACCGAGATACGTGGTACCTGGGGCTCACAACTGACTGGTGCCTTAGAGTGTTTCTGTGACTTGTGCTCATTGGATCTTTTGTACTCATTGTCGGTATACGGTGTGTTTGGTTGGTAAATTAAGTAGTGTTTGTGATTTATTTAAAAGTTAAATTTATTTAAAGCAGCCATCTTGAAATCTATTTTCATTTTGAAGTTGCACCGCTTTGAATGTTGTCACTTGAATTCTTGTTTATAAAACTTGCAAGTTTTTGTCTGGTAGTTTTTTAATAGCATGGGACCTCATTTAGAAGACATAAAATTATATTTTTATTTAAAACTTGAAACTTATGTTTCTTTTATTTTAAATTATGTTCATTGGGAATAGAATATTGGGATAACCTACTGAGTTTTAATACTCACGCCTATAGTCTTCTTCTGTTTTTAGCCCTTGTGTAGGTTTCAGATTGAGTTTGATCACCTTGAGAGATGTGTGATAATTTTGATGGAGAGTGAACAGTGGGGTCACGTGGAGTTAGTTGGTTATTGGGTTTGGTGAGTTGAGTTTTTTTCTTAGTTTTACTTATAGTTTCTTGAAAAATTAATGTTCAGTTCAATTTTTATATAAATGTATTTTGGGCTGTCCATTTCTTTCTGTTGTTTGTTTAATTGTTTATATATGGGTGAAATCGTTCCCTTGTGTACTCTATTGATGCCCTTAGTCCTTGTCTCCATCCCTGGAGGATCGGGAACACCTCTCGGGATATGTCGCGGGCTGGCCTGGGTGACCGGTTCACGGTCAACTCGGACTGGTTCATGACAATACAAACTTGGATTTCACTACAAGAAACACCAACCTGGTGTATGATGCACACAACACTAAGTTTCTATAAAACATATATTTTTATTGTTTTAATTATTTAAATAAGATTATTATAACCTATAAATTAAACTTAGTAATATGTATAGTAACAAATACTTTTGAAATATGTTTTATAATTTTTTTATATAAATAAAACAAATTGATAATGAAATATAATATTTTTCATAAAGTCCTTTTATTGTTTTCTTAAATGAATCATTTTTTAAAATAAAATTAATTTTAGAAATATTTAGTAAGTGAATTGGATAAATTAATATTTATTTTTTAATTCATAACTTCAAAATTATCCTAGGGTGACTTTTAGGGATTTTTTGGAGAAACATCATTTTTTTATGAATAGTGAAAAATACTACTTTTTAATTAAAAACTGATTTTTTCTAATTATATATTAATAATAAATGATATTATAAATATTTTTTAAGGTATAATTAGATGAATATTACATATATTAACATAATTTAATTCATTATAATCATTTTCACTTTGAAATTGAATATAAAATCATAATAAACTTTTCAACTTTTTCCTACGTTAAAACCCTTTTGTTTCGCATTGTCTACGAGATTAACACTAATCTTAATTTCTCCACTTCGGTGATTTTAATTTTAAAATTAAGACATCCACCATTGTATTTGGTCTAAATTTAAGATTCTAATAAGTCCATGTTAATTATTTGACCAAAATGATTAGTAAAAGTGATTAAAATTAATCAGAGCTTTTAAGGTTAAATTAAGCTTAATTGGGGACTAAACATTAAATTTAAGGGCCAAATGAAGTTTAAACTTGTAAAACACCCATTTTGTGTCCATATTTTTAAAATAAACCTTAAATTATTTATTTTTAATGGTTTTTATGACTTTTTTTCAGGAAGAATATGTGCACAACTAATTTATTTCTAAAAATTCCATGTGAGTCCTTTTCCTTCCCTATAAAAGGCCACCACCAATACCCATTTCTCACACCTCTGAAACCATTTATGTTATTCAATTATCTACCCAATTATCCTCCCAAAAATCCTCCCTTATACCTGTAAGCTTACCTTTGGGAGGAACTCGTCTCAAGTAATCATTTTGCAACAAACCAAGAGGAATTACCCAATTTAGAGGTAACGTCTTCTCTCAAGATCCTTCCATTTATTTTTGTTCTCCACCCCCTCCACTCTCTTTATTCCCTTATTGTTTGAGAAATATAGTATCCTACATATACTAGGATTTTTTATGAAAATGTTATGAAATACACTTACACACACCTCCTTCTAATGGATGTGGAATATACTTTTTTTGTTGACGTTGAACTACTACCTCCCGAAATGATGATACTTCATTTTTTCTTTACCACCAATCATGGTGGCCATTATGATAGAAACTATATTTATATATGTCATATATTTTATTTATTATTTATTTAATCTTATTTATTACTTTTAAAATACACATCTCTTTACTTTACATTTGGGGTAAATATGACAATCTCATTTGAGCAAGTGTGGACTACTGCCCCCTCAAAGCTATGTGTTTCATTCACACAACACATGGAATGTAATAAGGAATGGTTTAGTGAAATTATATTATATATATAATATATTAATTATACTATAACTATTATTATTATATATATATACATACATATATATACATATGTCATTTACTTATTTTCTTTCAATATGACAACAAAAACAGAAACAGTGTTCATGCATACGTACAGCTTACCGTCTCCAGGAAAGGTGCATTCCATTCCATAATCGTATATTTTATAAATTAGTATAATAAAAGTATAATATATATACCTTATATTTATATCATGTTTTACATTCTATAATCATGATATAAGTACAAGCACAAAAGATGTAACAAATTAAGACACATCCAAGAAGCAAAGTGAATATTACCAAAAGTGAAACCTTAACATAGGATCATTAACAAGAGGGTAATATAAGGTTATAATAAAACAATATATCGTAATATATATAATATTATTATTATATAAAAGTTTTATAAGAAAATTATATTTATTTTACATGAATCTTGTACGAGTATAAAGAGAGTCAAGACACAAGGTAAGGGGATTTCGTCTCACTTTTATTTTTCGTGAGATAAGTGTTATGTTTGAAACTTTTTCCTTTTGCATGGTGTATGTACTACCCATAATTATATTCAATGTATATTTTACATAAATTTATGTATATTAACTTTCCCATTTTATGATACTTATTTAATTGGGTTTAAGATTCAAAAGTCACCAAATCGGTAAAAATGTTTTCTCTCAATTTACCTCCTTTGAGACTCGTCTTTTGTTATTCTCATAAACTCTTTTCTGGGGTGCATATAAATCCATTTTTCAAGACATATCATGAATATAAATATTTTAATGGTATTATATTTTTCATTTAATTACATTTCTTTACATGGATAGCTTGATCTTAAGATGCCAAGTTATAAGAGTTTATTGTGACAATCTCATTGCTTTTCGAGATTGTTTATGTTTATGCTTCCTTTGATAAAATACAATGATCCATCTCTCTATATTATTCATAAGTTTCCATATCTAATATTATTTAAGGATATAATCATGTATTATTACCATTTTCTACTCTTGGGAAAATAATTTAGTTAATAATGTGTTTTTAAGAAAACTCAACTTTACCCTCTCTTCAGTCAGAAATCTATGTTTTCTAACAAGGGATTCTAGGAATATTATACCATTCCCATATAATATCTAAAAGAAGTTTTTAACCTTTTTTCCTTTTACCAATAACTTCATGGGAATATTCTTTTTTTTTCTTTTCAAACAATCTAGTTTTCTATCCTTTTTACCATGCAAATGGAATGTACTTTTGACCTTGTACAACATGTGTGGATTTACCTGTCATCATTTCTTGAAAGATCCATTTTGAATTATTAAAAAGGTTAATCTAGAAGAAAATAATTTTAAAAAAAATTTTCCTAGAATTTTTTTTAATGGTTTCAAACTTCTTTTATATGTTTTCACGGAAAACTGTTTTGAAAATATTTTCAAGTCTTATTTACCTGTTTTGAAAGTGTTTTCAAAGAAATGGTTTTCAAAATGTTTTCGAACTTATTTTATACGATTTATAGAAAAATGATTTTCTAAACATTTTCAAGATTTATTTATAAGTTTTCAAATTATTTTATAAGAAATAGTTTTCATAACATTTTGAGGCTTTCTTTAATATTTTTTCAAGTGTTTTCAAATAAAAAGGTTTTATAAATGTGTTGAATTTTATATTAAATTTTTTCAAGTAAAAAGATTTTCAAAATTATATTATTTCTTATTTGTATGTTTTCATAGTATTTTATAAGAAATTAATTATCCAATGGTTTTATGTATTAAATATAAATTTTCAAACAAGAAAGTATATTTTCCTTCAGAAACATTTTTAGAAGTTATTTGAAAATTATTTTCCATCTAAGATGAGATCTATTGATGTTACTCATGCATTATTAGGAAATGATCTCAAGGATCGATTCATATTGTTTTTATGAATAATTAATTCATAATACCATGGTATTTATTAAACCCATTTCTTATTCATGGGTAATATGTTTATGAAACTCGTTTCACATTCATGGTTTATATGATTTTGAAACCCGCTTCTCACCATGGGTTATGTTTTTAATGAAATGATTATGAAACCTATCTATTTCTATAGGTTATGATATGTCATCATTCTTATGATACCCATTTCATATCCAGGGTTATGATATGTTTATTTATGATCTTGTTTCACAATTATGTATTATTTTTTTATGTGATGGGTGGGACCTATATCTCCCTCCATTGCATTGGGTAATGTTTTATATCACATGAGATAAACTAAGATGGTATTGGGAGTGAACCTTGACTACAATAACAGCCATGGGAGTGAACCATGACTACTACGATGGTATGATAAGTGATCTCATGCCACTATTATGGCCATGGGAGTAAACCATGACTATTATTATGGTATGGAGAGTGAACCCGTACTAATAAGATGGTATTGGAAGTGGTTCCTTGGCTACTATAGAATTTATTATATGATTTTTCTTCTACAATTCGATGTCTTATTCCTATGTTATGCTTTCATGGATTACTCTCTCTATTTCATTATGATCTTGTTTTATGAAAATCCAATATTTATGCCATGATCTCTGTTATGATATTTGATATGCAGGGTCTGATCTTATATTTTCTTGATCACAACTCATACCCTTATGATCATGTTTATTCCTACATGTCTTCTTTGTTTACCATTATTGGGAATTTTAGCTCACCCATTTTATGTTTCCGTTCTCCTAGGTTATGATGATAAGTACTATGTTTGATATTTCTGAGAAGGGTTATAGTCAAAATGAAGCTAATGGGAGATGATATATCTCACATATGTACCATTTTTTTTACGTTTCCATGTTTCCAAAGGCACTATAACAATTATGGTCTTTGGGCATCTATTTTAATATTGTTTAAGTATTCCAAAAAATTATTTAATGATAATTCTTTCAAAATAGAGGGTTGTTATAGTTTATATCATAGAAAATGTATAGTTGACCTTTGGAAACTAGTATGAGAAAACATTACTGAGATATCAAGGTTTATTTATAATTATATGTCTTGGTTTGTCTATAAGGATGAGTATAAATATGATTTATGGTTTAGGAAAATGTCCTGGAATTTTGGTAAAGGATAGAGTGAGTGGTTTCCCCAAAATACATACATGTCTAGATACTAAAAGTTTGTGTGGCTCTAGAACAAATGTACCTAGAGGTAACTACTCCAACAAGATATTCTGGGAATGACTAGGGGTAATTTGTTACATGACAATGGGCCTCGTTGCACGCCTGGTTTAACACTCTTAGGGGATATTCTTTTGGAATTCACACAACTCTTCACAATCCATCATGAAGTATTTAGATGCATGTTAGCTATGAATATCCTAGGATAAACCCAAGGTGACATAGATTATGGAAGGTGTCATGATTTAGATACACTATATGTAATTCTTTAATGACTATACGGTTTCCTTCGAAATTATGAAATTATCACACTATATTATGGTTTTAGTCAATGGTAGGAACTAGAAAGAGCAGGTTTAATGTTGAATGTGATTGAAGATTTTCTAAAGAGCAGTCAGGTGGGATTATCATTGGAGTGAAATATTTTGTGATCATGCCTAATCATTTTTCACAAAACTTGATTAACAATTGTTACCTTAACCAACTCTCAGACTCACTGAGGAAGAGAAAGAAGGATTTTACTAAGAGTTCGTGTAATGGAAACTATGGGGGGAAGAATATTCAGTTACATTTATGTCAGGAATGTGGAAAGAATCACCTAAGTGAATGTCTTGTAGGAATAAGAAGATTTTTTGAATGTGAAAAATAAGGACACAAATAAAGAGTCTGCAAATAAAAAATGAAGAGTTTGATTAATAAAATGGATGGGAATTTGGGCCTCCCTAAGTCATCATCGAAGGTCAAGTGTTTTAAGTGTGGATAATATGGTCATTAAGAAACTCAATGTCCCAATAGGAATGATCCTAAGGAGAATAAATAAGGTGGTGCGAGTAATGGATACATGGCTAATGATGAAGATAATATGGATGAAATGTGAGGGAAAAAAGTATTGTGTAAAAGGATGAGGTATCCTTGTTAATGGAATAAGGATGAAGTGGAATAATTAATGTTTTTATGTATTTTGATTCAAAAGCTATGAATGATGAAATATACAAGGATTGTTCAAATTATGCTTTTTTATCAGTATTTCCAGGTTTATGATTAATGTTCCCTATGGTATAGTGAAGTGATTTAATGATAAGATGATATTTTGACTATGGGAAGTTAACCCTTAATATGTTCTTTGTATTAAGATAATGTTGTGTGGATAAAGATACATAGGATATGAATAAGTAAATTGGAACGTATTTATTACATTGAAATTAATTAAGGACATGTTTATAGGTGGTTTATGATACCACTAATGAAGTTTACAACATTTTTTTATTTTTGTAGTAAATACAATATACTTCGGAATAAGGAAGAATGCATGTTTTTCCAAAAATTTTCTTGTAATTTAGGTTATTATAATGTTTCAAGAGATTATATTATGAGGGTATTCACATATTTTGAATGTGACAACCAATGGATACATTGTATTATACAATGGAATAAATGTTAATCTAATTTCATGATTCCCTTTCTAATGTTTTGGATTTTTCACCTTTGAAAAGGGTTATAAGGTTAATAGTTCATGAAAAGATAAAGTTAAGATTCAGAGGTAGTATTTGTGCACTGAGTTTGTGTTGAAAACCTTGGTTAAAAGTCTAATAAGTGATTAACCTTATTTCAAGTACGTCTATATTATATATTATTTTAGTTTAGTTTTAAAAAGGACATCATGTGTGTTGGGTGACAACCAATCATGTCCAGCAAGGTCGCGGGTCATGATCCCATGACCAAAGTATGATAAGGGTTTCACACCTAATAATGGCCTACATGATGTCCTTGTTAATGTATAATTATTTTTACTGAATAAATATTTATGATAAACTATTAGTGTTAGTTTTTATTTTAATGCATATTGTTTTTTAAGATAAAAATAGTTAGAATTTTTATTCTTTCAGGGTCCTTAAGATCCACTTAAAGCATATTTTATTTCTTTATTCATCAAAGTTAATTTATGGACATTCATTCTATGAGGTAATTTATGTATTATAAATTATTCAAATCTCAACCCAATAATGAATTTTTGTTTATAGAAATTTATCAAGATTTACTCAATGTTATGAAAGTGATCAAAAAAAATAGTTGCCCTAATACATTGATTTTCATTGAGAAAATGGCCTTTTAAATCATCCTAGATTTATGAAATTGAGGCCCTCAACATTACATTGATCATTCAATTGTTTTTTATTTATTACCTCAGTCACTCCCTATAATTATTTATGCTTTTCCTCAATGTCCAATCTTTACTCTGAACCTATATTCTCTTATGTGAAAACCCAGTTATATGTTTATTTGGGTAACCCTTATGGTTACAAATTTCACTCTTTAAGGGTTTTTTTATTATCCATTTTTATTATGTGGTTTTCTATGAATGAAAATTTCACGTATTAAAAAATTGATAAGCCAAAATAATTTGGTGGGTGAAATTCATTTTAAGGTGGGTAGAATGTAACACCTTTAGATTTTGGCAATTATTGTTTCCAGATTTTTTTTATTTTAAAATTACACACGAAATAGTTATATATATATATATATTTAAACACTAATTAAAACATTCCTTCCACACACAATACCATGTTGCCTTGGACTACATGCAACACCAACTTGGCGTACGATGCATGCACGACAGAGTTTCTACGAAACATATATTTTTATTTTTTTAATTATTTGAAAAATATAATTATAACATATCCATTAAACATAGTAATATGGATTGTAATAACTAGTTTTCAAATACTATTTATAATTCTTTATATAAATAAAGCATGTTGATAATGACAAATAATATTTTTGGTAAAGTACTTTTATTGTTTTCTTGAATGAATTTCTTTTAATAATAAAAGGAATTTTAGACACATTTATAAATTCAAAATGATAAAATTAAATTCATTTTTGAATTTAGGAAATAAATATTATGCTATGGGTAATTTTTTGGATTTTTCTGAGAAACTTCATTTTTTGTGAATAGTGAAAAATACTTCTTTTTAGTTAAAAACCACCTTTTGGTCTAATTAATTATTAATTATTAATTATATTATATATATGTTTTAAAGTCATATTAGGTTAATACTACATATATTAAAATTATTTAATTCATTATAATCAATTTAACTTTGAAACTAAATATAAAATCTTAACAAACTTTTCAACTTTTTCCTACTTTAAAACCATGTTATTTCGTCCAGTCTGAGGGATTAGCACTATTTTTAATTTTTCAAATTATGTGATTTGAATTTAAAAAATACGAAATACACCATTTTATTCAGTATAATATTTATATTCTAATAATACCATGGTAATTTTTTGACCAAAATGATTATTAATGGTGATTAAAATAAATCACAACTATTAAGGCCAAATTAAGCATAATTAGGGAATAAACGTTAAAATTAAGGACCCAAATGAAATATAAACTTTTCCAACACCCATTTTATGTCTATATTTTGTCCAAAAAACTTACATTGCTTTTTATTTTGGTTGGGTATGACTTTGTTAGGTAGTAACATGTGCACAACAAATTTGTTTCTAAAAATTCCATGTGAGTCCTTTTCCTTCCCAATAAAAGGCCACCACCTCTAACCATTTTTGACACCAATAAACCTTTTAAGTTCTTCCAATAACTGAAAAATTATCCTCCCATATATCATAACTTATAAATTTAATATTTACTTTGTGCATAAACCTTCTCAAGGAAGAATTTTGGCACAAACCAAAAGATTTTACCTGATTTAGAGGTAACATCTTCTCTCAATATCCATCGATTTACTTTCTGTCTCCACCCCCTCTACTCACTTTATTCAATTATTTTGTGACAACACCAATATAATACATATAATATTATGTTATTATGTAATGTTTCTGATATTCACTTACACACACCTTTATATAATCGATGTTGAACATACTGTTTCTATGTACCGTGAACTACTGGCTCACAAAATGATGATTATTCATTTTTCCAATACCACCAATCATAGTGGCCATTATGATGAAGAATAAATTTATATATTTAATATATTTTAATTATTATTTATTTATTCTTCTGTATTACTTTTAGAATACAAATCTCTTTACTTTACATTTGGTGTTAATACAATAATCTCATTTGAAGAAGTGTGGACTACCGCCCTCTCAAAGTGATGTGATTCGTTCACACACCACATGGTATGTATTAAATAATGGATTAGTGAAATTAAATTATATATATAATATTATAATTATAATTGAATAATTATATATATATATACAAACATATATATACATATTTCATTTATATACTTTCATTCAATACGATAATAAGAACATGAACAATGTTCATGAGAACGTACTGATTACCATCTCCATGAATGGTGTATTCCATTCCATACTACTATATTTTATATATTACTATAATAAAAATATAACATTTGAAAATCCAAGAGAATATTACCCAAAGTGAAACCCTAACAAAGGATCTTTAACAAGTGGGTAATATAAGGTTATAAAAAACTAAATATAGTAATATATATAAGAATATTATTCTATAAAATATGTATAATAAACTTATATTAATTATAAATGAAGCTTGTATGAGTGTGAATAGAGTCAAGACACAAGGTAAGGGGATTTTATCTAACTTTTAATTTTCATGAGATAAATGTTATGTTTTCCACTCTTTCCTTTTGTGTGGGGCATATAATACCAATGATTTTATTCAATGTATCTTATAATTAAATTTTTAGGTATTCAGATTGCCATTTTATTATCCTTCTTTCATGGGGTTTATGATTCAAAATTTACCAAATCAGTAAAAATGTTTTGTCTCAATTTTCCCCCTTTGAGACTCATGTCTGTTATGCTCCTAAACTATTTTTCGATGTGCATATACTTCCATTTTACATGCCATGTCATGAATATGAATCTTTTCATGGTATTATATTCTTCATTTAATTACCTTTTCTTACATGTTTATCATGATCCCAATATACCAAGTTATAGTAGTTTATTTATACAATCTCAAGGATTTTCGAGATTGATTATGTTTATGCTTCTTTTCATAAAATCATATGATCCATCTCTCAATAATATTCTGGAGTTGAATTATACTATGTAATTTCAATATATACATAGGTATTGGTACCATTTTCTATACATTGGTACATAAGTTAGTTATGAAAGTGTTTTTAAAAAATAAATACTTTACCCTCTCTTTGGTCGGAAATCAATGTTTTCAAAAAAGGGTTTCCAAGAATATTATAACATTCCCCTATAATATCTAAAAAACCATTTTTTTATTTTAAAAATCTTTCCAGAGGAATATTTTTGCCTCTTTCTGAACATTGCACTTTTCTATCGTTTTTACAGTGTAAAAGGAAATCTTTTTGACCTCATATGACATGTACGGATTTACTTTCCCCCATTTCTTTGAGGCTCTGTTTTTCATTATTAAAATGGTTAATCTTTAAGAAAATGTTTTTAAATGTACTACTAAATGAAAAAAATCAAAACGGGTTGAAACGCCTTTCATATTTTTTCAGGGAAAGCTATTTTCAAAAAATTTTCATATCTTATATTCCAATTTTCACTGTGTTTTAAAAGAAATGGTTTCCAAAATGTTTTCAAACTTATTTTATAATTTTTCAAGATACGTGATTTTCAAAAAGTTATTATTATTATTTTTATATGTTTTCAAATTATTTTTCATGAAATGGTTTTCAAATAATTTTCAAGATTTCATTAAATGTTTTTCAAGTGTTTTCAAAGAAAAAAGTTTTTTGAAATGTTTTGAAGTTTATTTCGAATGTTTTAAAAAATGGTTTTCAAAATGATTTCATATCTTAGTTTTATGTTATCAAGATATTTTCTAGGAAAATGATTTTAAAATGGTTTTATATATTAAAAATTATTTTTTTAAACAAGAAAGTATATTTTACTCATGAAACTTTTTAGAGGATATTTCAAAAAAAACTATATCAAATGTCATCTATTGATGTTACTCATGCCTTTCAAGGAAATTATCTAAAGGTTCCATTCATATCCATTATATGAATGAGTTATTATTAATACTGTGGTCTTTATCAAACCCATTTCACCTTAATGGGTAATATTTTTAGGAAAACCTTTTCTCTTTCACATGTTATATTCTTTTGAATCCTGCTTCTCTTCACAGGTTATGTTTATAATGAAATGATTAGGAAACCTCTATCTTTCCACATGTTATGAAGTGTTTACATGCTTATGATATCAATTTCACTAAATGGGTTATGATATGTTTTTTTAGGATCTTATGGAACATGTATGTATGATTTCATTGTGTGACAGGTGGGATCTATATCTCCCTATAATGCATTGGTTATGGTTTTATATCTCAGGATATGAACAAAAATGGTCTTGGGAGTGAACCTTGAAAACTATGATGGCCATGGGAGTGAACCATGACTACTAATATGGTATGAGGAGTGAATTCATGCTAATATGATACCCAAGGGAGTAAACCATGTCTACTATGATGGTATGTGGAGTGAATCCATACTACTAATATGGTCTTAGTAGCGACGCCTTGGATACTATAGAAATAATTATATGCTAATGTGTTTACAAAATTCCATGTTTTATTCCTACATTATTCTTTCATGGCATATCCTCTATATTTCATTAAGATCACATCTTATGAACTTATAATCTTTATAAAATGATCTCCATTAAGGTCTTTGATATATAGGGTATGATATTTTATTTTCATTATCACATACTCATACCCTTATGATCATGTTTATTCTTATATGTCTACCTTTTTTACCCTTAATGAGAATTTTATCTCACCCATTTTTTGTTTCATTTCCCCTATTTTATGATGATATGATAAATTTTTGATATTTCTAATAAGTGTTATAGTCAAGAAGAACCTAGTAGAAGATGATGTAGCTCAGATATGTACCAGTGTATATGTTTCCATGTTTCCAAAGGCACTATACCAACTACAGTATATAGGAGTCTCATTTTATAATGTTCAAGTATTCTACAAAAGTTATGTAATTTTAATGACTTTAAAATAAAGGGTTTCTATAATTTCCCCTTTCTAAAATATTTGAACTTCTTGGGAATTTTCATATCATTTCTTTAAGAATCCATTATTTTCTCCATCAGGGATGGTTGAGAAATCATTTGAGAAATGATTAGTGATGTTCCTCCATTAATTATTCACAAGTCTAAGATTTGAAAATATGATAATATTAGATCCATCCCAATTATCATTATTGATAATTTTGTGGGATCATTTCTGCATAGAGCATCTTCCACATTATTTGCCTTTCTAGGTTGGTAGTGGATTAAAAAATCACAATCCATGATGAGATATAACTATATTCACTAGATCATTTTAATTTTTCTCTATTTTAATATATATTTGAGGCACTTATGATTAGTATATATCTCACACATCTACACATAGAGATAATGCACCCATATTTTTAATTAGAAGATCACAGCAGGCAACTCCAAATCACGTGTGGGGTATTTGTTTCTCATGAATTTTCAACTCCCTTGAAGATTAGGATATCAATTTATCATTTTCAATAAGTAAACATCTTAATACCTTATTTTAACTATCGTTTTATACCAAAAAGATTTCCCTACATGTCAGTAGTGTGAGGGCGAGTGAAGTGATAAGGCTCTTCTTCAACTCTTTGAAGCAGTCTTCACCTTCACTGGTCTAGAAAATTATACTTTATTGAAATTAAAAATTGTTAGAGGGTTTGAAAAAAATAATAAATTATTCACAAACAGTTTTTAATACCAATTTATACCATGGAAACTTGGGATCACTATTACTAATGTTGGTCTGGGCCACTCATTGATTTCCTTTATCTTATAATGGTCCACAGATACTCAAATTCATGCCCCCAAGAATGATACTTCTTCCATACATAACTCGCATTTATTGTACTTGGAATATATATTCTCCCTTTTCAATGTATTTAACATAGTATTTGAATACTCCTATTTCTCCTCCTAGATCTTGGAGTATATTATAAAATCATCAATAAAGACAACAACAAATTTGTCGACGTAATATCTAAAGACTTTATTCATTAAGTGAATGAATATTAATAGAGCATTAGTGAGTGTCAAAGTTATCACTATGAACTCATAGTATTAATATCTTGTTCAAAAGGCATTCTTGGAAATATTTTCCTTCTTAACCTTTAATTGGTGATATCCCAACCAAAGATCCACCTTAGAGAAATATTTTTCCCTACGCAGCTGATCTAACAAATCATCTATCATTCAAATGGGATATTTTATCTCTATCTTGATTTTTTTGATCCCATAATAATCAATTTAGAGACTCATTGATATGTCCTTATTTTTTATGAAGATAAATGGTGAACCCCATTGTGAAGCACTTGTTACTATGAAACCCTTTTCTAGATTCCCGTGTAACAACTTCTTAGGTTATTCAAAATAAATGGTGGCCATTCTATAAGTAGACTTTGATATTTGAAGAGCTTCATGAATAAGTTCAATTGATAAATTAACTTCTAAATCAGGAGTAAAACCATGTAATTCTTCAGGGAACACATCAGTGTAGTTCCTCGTAATAGGCATGTCTTTGAGCACTATTCTCTAATTTTTCTCAATCATTTCATCTATATATTCTTGTACATAAGAAAATAATATCCAAAATTGATAGGGTAAACCAGAATGATATTCATCTTCCTCATTATGCTTGTACAAAATTAGATTATTCCTTAGTTTTTATAGTGTGATCTCCTATTCTAGATAGTTGATGTTGGATTTGTATAAAGATAGCCAATTCATGACCATTATTTCATCGAACTCCCCCTAATGAAGTAAGACTATATATTTTTGGGAGATTCTTCCCAAAAAATTAACCAGGGAGGAGTTACATATTTTAGATGCGTTAATTTCTCCATTTTCTACTCTCATAGATTACTAAACCTCCATATTTTGATGTGTTGTTTGAATAGTTATACTAAACATGAATGATATGAAAGAATGCATAGAACTAGAATCAAATAGTACATTTGTTATTCCTCCAAAAATAGTTAACATACCTATAACCGCATCATTTTCAGACTTCACCTAGCAGTAGTGATGGAATAAGATTTCCCTTTATTGTTTGTATTTTGTGGTTACTAACACTGATTACCCTTGAGGACTCAAGGTTTAGTTTATTATCTTGAATATTTCCTTTTCTCCCTATAGTTGAAGCATTGAACCATGGATTGTGCTCTCTCTTCCTCCACCACATTGTCTAGATTCCTTGTGTCACATTGACATTTATGTGCATGGTTGCCTTCTCTCCCACACTTAAATAATTTTCTTATCCCTTTGAGTAAATTCCCATGATTCTTCTTCCAAATTTTTTGACATGTGAGTGGTTGATATTTCTTTCCACCTTTTTCATTTTATTCTCCAACCTGAACTCAATCTTTTGTTTGTTATCTCCATATCCATGGGACCATTATCCAAACTATATCTCCACTTTGAGATCACATCGAAATACTTCTTCATAACCCCCAATGTCTTGAATTATAGAGCCTTTAGAAGGTATGGCTTAAAACCACTAAAGAATCTATATATTTTTCTATCACTTTTTATAATAAAACCCAAGGAATACCTTGAAAGCCTTTTGAAATTTTCTTCATAATCCATTATATATCCACCTACCTTTTTCATTGGCTCTATGAATTCTCTCTCCAAATTTTTATAAAGTGTTTGAGGGAAATGATTTTTAAGAAATATTTTATTAAATTCCAACCACTCAATCTCTTTAATTTCTTCTTTTTTCTTTAGTTTTCTTAATTGACACCCACCATTGATAATCCACTCCATCTAAATGACATATTTCTAGAGTCACCTTTTCATTCTTGTAATAGTGAAGCGTAGAGAAGATATTCTCCATTGAGATAACCAATTGTACTACAAAAAGTGGATCAAAATATCCACTAAATGTTGGTGGCCATTGACACAAATTATATTTGAGAGATAGTTGCCCCCTATTAGGTAAAGTAGGATGATCCAAATTATTTAGGTTAGTGTTCATATCCAAACACTTCTAGGTAAGCATCACTGTGAAATTTTTAACTCCACCACCCAAGGCATTGGTGATGTTGTTTGGGAATTAAATACATTATCCCCCAAATGGGTTGATGGCCTGGTTTCTCCTGGTTCCCAACATATTCTAAAATAGAAAAGGTTTTAACAAAATAAAATTCAACAACTTAGTAATAAATAATTTAATTCTCTTTGAGATTAATTTTAAATACATATCTTGTGGGATCCCTATGTTTATAATTTTTCTAAAAAAAACCTTCTCAAGTGCTTACATATACTTAGTGTTCTGCTAGGGGTTTTCAATAATGTTCTCCAATCATAATTCCTAAATTAACTAAACTGTGCTATGATACCAACTATTGTGACCCTGGTTTTTCTTACTTGACTATTACATTATTTTTAAGATAAACTACATAATAACATTACAATACTAGGATCCCAAGGTTTAGTGTCTTCGGAAAATTTGGATCATAAAAATCATTTACAAAATAAAACACCAACATTATTTAATTCATTCTTCTCTATATTGTTAGTTTCCATAATGTAATCATTAGTATAAGTAATCACCTAAGGATATACATCAAATAAATGGATGAGCTAAAATCCCAGTAAGAGGGTAGATAAGAACATGAATCAACATCAAATGGGTGAGCATTATCATAATAATCATACCGTAAGTATGGGACCATTATCATAATCATGATATGAAGAATTAGAAAAACTAATGGAATGTGGAAATGCATAAAAATGAAACATAATGTCTTAGTGGTCAAATACCACACACAGTTGTGAATAAGGATAACATCATGTTCACACATAACATATGTGCATAATAATAACATCATCAATGTGAACAAAGATAGAATAATGTTTACTCATATTGAACATCAAATCATGAGAAACATCACATTACCCAATTCATTATAGTTCCATATAATTTCAGATGCACCAATCACATCTTACCATTTACAAAATCATGCATGCAACATAGAACTTATGGAAATCCCTTCCATAAAATAACACATGAAAAGGAAATGGATTTCATTATAATTTCATAAAACATAATTTTAGGAATAAATATTTTAACAAACTAAATAGTTAATAACATATTTGGTATAATAATCATCAATCTTGAGTGAATAAGAAATAAACTCAAGAGAAGTAAAAGTATTGTTTTTTAGAAAGAAGAGTTCTTTTGAAAAAATCATTTCATTTATAATAAAATCATATCGAAAGCATGAATATACCATAATAGAAAAGGGAAGTAAATTTAAATTATATTTATGGTACATTGAAGGAAATATCTACACCTATGTTTTGAATTAAAGAGTAATAACCCAAAGAAAAAAAGTTGGGTAGGAGAATCCCATAACCTTATGTTTGAATGATTTCTTAGCTTTAATATCCTAAATAATAAAAATAGATTAATTAAATAAAAAATACATAACCTATTACACATTTATTTGATTAATAATAATTTTATTGAGTTATTTCATGTCCATTTTGATGAGTTATAGAATTAAATTTCATATTTTGGGATTTGTTTTCTTGGTTTTCATGATCAGTTCACTTGTTTGTATATATATGGAAGATCCTGTAGAATGGGAATATTTATCCATAATTAAAATTATATGTTACTAATGAAGTTAAATAATTTTAAATGTTCTTTGATATTATTTTTTCCATCGTTGAGAATAACTCGTTAGATAAAACGTTATTGATAATTGTTTAGATTAATTTGGTGGTTTTTTGATCATCACGAAATAGTTTTGTATTATTATTTAGTATTATGTATATATGTTAGTTCTAGAACATAAAAAATTATAAAAAAAATTAAAATATTTTTAAAACATTATAATGTTTTTATGACCATCGTTGAAGGTGATAATGTAAAATGAAGACTTTTCATCTTTAGAGGTAATAAGTCAACACCTCGTGGATGATCTTTTCATTTTTAGAATAAAATGGGGAGGAGAAGAGATTTTAATATGGATTATTACATTAACATAATAAAATTACATTTTATATAAGATACATGAGTTATAATACCATATGTAATTGGGTAGTTGGGGATAGAAAAAGAAAAGATAATAAATTGAAAAAAAAAATGAAAATGAAAGAGGATTTTATCTCCTGAATTCTTCTCCTTTAGAACCTCCTTATGGAAAATAAATTTGGTATTTTATTGAGAAAAAAGGCTCATGTATGTGGGGGATATTATTGGGAAGTGTATTGTGTACAATTTTGGACAAGATTAAAATGTTTTAAGGTGTGAGGAGAAAAGGTGGTGAGGGGTGGTATTTATAGGGGAGGAGAGGGGTGTTTTTTGATTATTTTATTCATTATTTTAATATCTTGGATAAATTCTATCAATAGTTTTAACCTTATCACTAATTATATTAAATATGGAATTCAAGTTCAAGATTATGGGATTACATCATCCATAAATCATCTATGTCTCAATATTTCATGTATATGTTAAATATAGTAAATTATATTATATTTCAGTATTCAACAAAAATTAATTTTTTTTAAAAAATTCCAAAAAATAACCCTAACTATTGTTCAACATATAAAATTAAAAAATGAACTAAATTTAATAAAAATAATTTACTAAATATAAGAAAATTTATTTTTATAATAAATTATCATTTATTCTTAAATTACTGATTTTAAAATTATAACTAATATTATGAAATTTGAAAAATTAGTTAGGGTCTCATAAAATTATCCTTTAATAATAAGACAAAAAAATTAATTTATGAATCTATTACATGAAAATAAATTATATTAATATTTTCTATTAATTATAAAATTGTAAATAAACATTCATATTTTATAAAAATACCAATGCTTAATTTATAATTATTAAAACATTTATTTACATAAACAATGATATAATTATATCGTATTTCCATTTAATTGTCAAATAAGTTTTTTTATAATTTCTTATGTGAGGTTACTATTCTATTGGATGGATTACTATTCCAGTTGGTCACATTACATCGCCAATAGTCATGTTACTATTTCATTGGTATGGGTTCCTTAATATCAATGAATATTACTTATTTCATCCTTCATTTATGAGAATAAATTTTTTATTGAGTTATCTATTATATGTTTGTGTTTTATGCTATATAACATTATTATTAGAAGGTAAATTCTATTTATGAGATTTGGGTCATTATAGATAATGACAAGAATCTACTTGATGCTTCTTCCAGAGGAGCACTAATTTATAATTAACGAGTTTAAGTAAGAGAACTCAATGAGAGGATCTCATAAAATTATAAATCGGTTGATACTAGAACTACAACCTAAAGAATACATGAGGAAAAAAGTTCAAAATATCCTTTTATAGAAAATAAAATTGAACAATTAACTTTCCCTATGAGACAATTAACTATGAAAAAAGTCAGTAATCATCACCCACTACACCCCTAATGGACTTCAACCTGTACAATTACCAAGAGAATTTCGAAGATGGATTCCCTCGTGTTTTGGGAACTAAAATTTTTTATGCCATGTTTTAGAGGAAATTCCATAACCAACCAAGTGGAAACCAAGGATTTAGGTTATTTTCCCATAATCAATTTAGAGCTGAAAGCTAAAAGAATATAAGACCACCATTTCAACAGGCTTCTTAACAACCATTTAAACCCCCTATATTCCAAAGAAATAATTTACAAGAATCTAAAGGCTACCATAAATTACAACCATAATAACCTTCAATAAATGTAATGTTATGTTAGGTAATAGAATCTAAAAATAGTCAAAACACCACTCTCACCACTAATGAATTATAATTAAAGTATTTGAATGGAAAATTTGTCCATCTCTTGACCACCCTCAATGATTTGGTAAATCAATGTTTAGGTAATATGCCTTCTCAAGAAATTATAAACACTAAGATAAAGTTCAGTGGTATTATATTATGGAGTTGAAAATAACTATAATATAGTATAAAATGACCCCTAGAAATTGAAACTGAAAGTAAAAAACAATATGAATCTTAAGAATATTTCCAAGAAAATGAATCTAATAAGGGTTACATAAATTTATTGTAAAAAGATAAAGGAAAATCCATGTAAAATCTACAACCACTCCTACATACCTTCCTTTTAACAATTCAATAACCTTGAAAAACAATGGAAGAAATACTAAAATAAGTGATGTTGGTAGTCTTCAGAGAAATAGAGATTATTACCCCTATTGTAATCCATTTTTGACAATCCAAGGTATGAAAAATTAATTTATTACATATGCACTGGTAGAAGAATATTGAAAGGTAATTAAGAGTTACGAATATGTTATAATGTTTCTTTTTTCATTACCCTTAAAATTCTCTAAAAAATCAATGATCGAGGTACTTTTTTAATTCCCTATATAATTGGTAAGATCACTATTTCTGATGCACTATGTGACTTGGGATCTTAATTTAATGTAATTCCTTTTTCCATTAATTCTTCTTCACATATATAAGAATATAAACCCATCAATGAGGTTATATATATTTCCAATAGAGCCGATTTTTACCTTTTGGGTTTCCTCAAATATCTTCCATTAAGAAAACAATGGTACACATTCCTTATGGATTTTACATCTTGAACATGGAAGGAGGAAAAGGTAATAATATTTCCCCCTTCATTTTGGGTAGTTAATTTCTAAAAATGGATAAGATAATAATAAAGATTAATTAAGGAACAATTTCCATGAAAATTGGTGGAGAAACATTGCATTTAAAAATACATGATTCAATGAAACACCCATTTGAGGAACATTATGTTTTTACATTAAAACATTTTGAACTCTGATGTTCATATATAAAGGAAATTGAAACGTTTAATGAAATAATTTGATTAAAAGATGAATTGGAAAACCCCAACCTACATGAAAAATTTGTTTTTGAAAATAAATTTTATATAGAAGCAGTTTTGAGTGTTGAAAAACTTAAATAAACTATTTTTGTATTTTATGATTCATGCATGCAATAGTTTGAATTATTGGACGAATGCTTGGCTACTACCCCAATAAAATTTAAACCAAACTAGATTCATCCATTTTATATATTTTTTATGATTCCAATAGAGGTATAGGGGTTATTATTTCCCAAAATACTTAAAATATTCCACCTATTATATCGTAGACCTCAATAACCAAGGACACGGCTCAGAAAAATTACATTGCAACAGAGAAATATGTTTTTTCTTTATTGTATATTTAAAAAACTTCATTTCTTATATCACAGAAAATAACGTAATTATTTATTTTGATCATTCAACCATATTCTATTTGATCAAGAAGGCTTATGAAAATTCTAGACTAGTGAGATAGATATTATTTTTATAAGAGTCTAACTAGAAGATTAAGGATAAGAAATAAATTGAAAATGTAGTGGTTGAACACATGAGATGGTTGTATCAGAAATCCATGATGTAAGATGTCCTAATTTTTAGTTTAGATGATTCCTTCTCCTGTGATAAACTATACATCCCAACCCTAGATCCCACGTATGCTAACATAGTATATTTTATTATCAAAACAAAGTTACCTTCCTTCTTCTCTAAGAATCATGCTGCTAAATTTTAATCCAAATAAAAAAACTAGGTTTCGGAAGCCCCTTATTTATGTAAAATTTTCAACAACCAAGTCATTAAATGGTGAATTCCTAAGGAAGAAATAAATTTTGTTCTTTTTTTTGATACACATGCATGTGGATCCCATTTTAAACCACAAATAATTGCTAGAAATTTTTTGAAAGTTGTATTGTTTGTCCCTCAATCTTTCAAAATTCACATGATTTTTGTAAAGTATGCACAAAATTCCATTTTACTAGAGGCATTTCTAACATACAAAAAATTCCCCAGAACCACTGATTTTTTTTAAATATTCGATTTATGATGAATTTAAATCATGGGAACATTTCATATGTAATTTAGATAATCCTATATCTTTTCGGTAGTGACTATGTGCCTTGGTGGATTGAGGGAAAAGTCACTCAGATTTAAGACTCAAAAACAATGATTAAATTTATAAAATCAAACATATTTTGTATGTTTGTAATACCATGATCTTTAATCAATGAATATGTAACCCAATTCTGAAAAAAAACATTTGGGGGCCCTCATGATAAAATATAGAGTGCATTATAAAACCTCTAATGTGTACCACTAATATAAAAATAGACTGGATATAGTGTCCAACAGAGAAGTCAAAATAATTCTAGAAAAAATTTTGTAACCCGACTATATGTACTGGAATACGAAATTAAAA
Source organism: Viscum album (assembly GCA_963277665.1). NCBI lineage: Eukaryota > Viridiplantae > Streptophyta > Magnoliopsida > Santalales > Viscaceae > Viscum > Viscum album. The sequence goes on along the minus strand of OY728152.1, from coordinate 766,548,745 downwards.
GATGCACTATGGGAATAGAGAACTGTCTATTGGAACCCATTATGTATTTCTCACTAAAAAGGTTTTTATGGTAACCATTTCCACATTCATGTTGAGCTAGAGGAAAATTTCTACTAGTATTTTAAAAGTGTAAACTTGGATTTTGGCATGGGTAGAGAATAGAGAAAACTATAAATAATAGATCTTGAGGAGTTTATGAGAGAGGAATATGAGAAATAACTATTTTAAAAAAATATAACCACATGAAAAGTTGATATAAAAGAGATAATTTATAACTAGAGACAAAGTACTACTATTTTCTTATAGATGAAACTTTTCCCCAATAAGATTTGTTCTAAATGAACTGGACCACATAGAGTAACTAATACCTTTCCTTTTGGTTTAGCTTAAATTGAAGGAGAAGGTTTAAAATATCCATTCAAGGTGAATGATAAACAACTAAAATGTACTAGGACTAAATTTGAAAAGAACCTATAGTGGATTCTGAACTCATCACAAATATTGATAAATAATTCCCTTCTAGATTGTCACTTTCATTCAATTGGGTATAGATTCTTATATTTAGCTATTTTTATTGAACAATTTTCTAATAGAATTAAATTTTATGTTTTTTTGAACCAACTATTGGGAGGATAACAAATATGTTTAAGTAATTTTCAAAATTATTATTTCTAATAATATATAATTAAATAAATACATAAATATTCCTATAGATATCGTTCTATACATTTATCATTTTTTACAGTGTTCTGTTTGGGTTTTAAACATTTCTTGAACTAAAATGATGTCCTAAATGGTTTTAAAATACTAATTTTGGGGTTGATTAATTCATTAATTATGAAATTATTATAAATAAATTATTGCAGAGTGTAAATTGTCACTAGTTTTATGAAATTTTGGACATAAAACTATGAGATGAAGTTTTAGAGAGAATATTCTTCTAGAATCTATTTTATAACTTTAAGTCACTAGAATTTTTAACTTCATCTAAGGTATCTTAATCTTAATGAGAAAGAACCTTTAAGGAACTAATTCAATTGAAAATGATATAAGTCCACTTAACCTATAATAAATCTAGATAATTAGGATCTCATGGTGAATCTATGAGAAAAGGGCACTGGGTGTGTTTCTAAAATTAAATAAATCCATTTTTACCTTAATAAGTTCTATGCACAGTGTTTTTGACAACATTATAGTCAGAAAAATTTCAAAAGTACATTTTAAAAAATGATTTCATTTAGGTGATGGGAACATTGAAACCATAAATGATAGAAAATTAAATTATAATGCATTCAATTGAGTTGTATCAATAAAGTGTAAAATCAAACTCTGGTTTGAGGAAACTAAGGAAAGAGGAAAACATGAAGTAATTTATGTTAAAACTTTTATTCCACTTAAATATAATTCATTACTCTCCTAAATTGATATTTTAATTGAATTGAAGTGAGGTAGTGAGTTAAACCACATATGAGGAATATCTATTTTCACAGTGGATAATATTGTTTTACTTCTTCTTTAACTTGTAAATTCTTATATAGGAAGAATGACCTTATTTTTTTATAAATTAAAATTCAATGATAATATTTATTTGGAGTGTAATAGTTTAAGTGTGGGGGTTATGTGATCTAGAATATTTAATATTTATTATCTATTATTCATTGAAAATACCACCAATTTTAATTCAATTCTCTAGTAAATAGTTTTTTTCAATTAACTTTTAGAAATCAGGACTTATTTTATATTTATCTTAAAATATGTTGATTATTTATATATTCATATTTTGATATAAATTCTTATACCATTCAGAATTATCAAAGTGAATTTTAATATTACATTAATCAAAATACTTAATCCATTTTTCTACTAGTTGAAAATTTATAAGGGTCTGAATTGATTGTGCCATACATCGTCACTATTCTTATTGTGAACACTACTCATGGTCACTTTCCCACATTACCATACCCAATTATCATTGTAGTTCTGCAAAACTTGAGTGTCATCAGCTAACCATGTATGCTCAAAAATCAAAAAAAAGCAAAATTATATGACCACATGGAAAAAATTTATTAAATATACCCCCACTCTCACAGTAGGAGTACCTATCATGATCCCCATATTCATCCATTATCTCAAGGTCAGTACAAAATCTATGCCCTACCTACCATAATATTTACCCACCTATTCTTTCTGTGCCTCTACCATCCGACCATCAACTGGCCCAAAGCTTCTAATTACATTGAAGAACAAGATCCCTATCAATGATGATTGATGGTGATCTAGAGGTTGGGATATGGTCCAAAAGTTTTCACCTACATTTATATACCACTTCAATGGGGAAATATAGGGTCACATTAACCCATCTTGTGCCACATTCTACTGCAACCCTACCTACACAACTTCTAAAGGAGCTTTGTAATCCCATTCTATCATAAAGGAGATTACTTCCTATTCACACTAGAGCCATGTGATGATGAACCAAGCTCCCATGAGAATCTTAAGGAAACAAGGGAGTAGTTTCAAATTTATTTTTTGATAAGATCCCTTAAAAATTAAATAAAACCCCTAATAGGTGTAAAATTTCAAAACTAAGGTAAGGAATAATATCCATTATATTATAAAAATATATCGTCACTGGAAAACAAATAGTTGGAATTCACTGGCCAATGATGGGAGAATCCGAGTTGAAGATACTGGGAGAATATGATGTCTCATGGGTAAAAGAAATTATATCCAGGAACTAAAAAATAAATGAGTCCCATTAAATAATTACCATGTCCATTTTTTCCTCTAGACATAATTAATACACTCATTGTGCTGCGAAGCACCATATCACTCAACCATTAAAATGATATTGGGAAGGAATGTAGAGGAGCACTGATGAACTATAGAATTCATCCATACCCTTCATTCAGGATGTGGTTCAGTCGTCTATCATAAATTAAACCTACTACATGCTTAAATAATACATTCCAAAATTCTATGAAGAAACAAATTCACCTCACATAATGAAACAAGGTAGTCGAGCATTCATCTATATAAGTAATTAACTACCAAAAGAACTATGTGGATGGAAGAACTCTCTCTTAGCGGAAACAAACACTCACCACCGACCACAACTCGTGTGTTAATTTCATTTCCATTTGTAAAAACTCTGATGATGAAACATTAGTCCATATATAGTTTTTCAAAGTAGAATACCTTCACCACCCCTATTGATGAATTCTGATCTTTCAATTTTATTATTGAATCCTTTTTTGGATTTAATTGTTTTATCTGAAAATGTTTGTTTTGATTTTATCTTTTAAGTTATTATACTTATTATGGACTTTACAAACATAGGTCTTTTAGATTTATTACACTGCATATGATATCAATTAGTGGAAGAATTCAATGGTGATTGGAGAAATCCAATCGCCCAGCTAGAAAAAAGGTAGGAAATGAAATGTTCATTTTATTTCCATATCTAAAACAAATTAAACTAATAAAATTAATAAATAGGATTCAATTGATGATGGTATTTTAAGAAACTAATTGAATATTGATTCAATAAGAGAATTAGGCAATGATATAAGGATGGTCCACTTTTGTTAAATTGATTTTAAAGACAACCAATTCCACTTACTATTTCGTTAAAATTGAACCAAAAAAAAATTATTCCAATATTCACATAACAATTTATTGTCTGGAGAAAATATAAGACCCAATTTTACTATATATTTCTTAGGTTTAAAATTTGTTTTTCGAGCACCCCGTAATAAGAACGCATTAGAGGACAACCCATGATACTATTGGAATTATGTGGGTAGTCTTGGACAAGAATAGATACATATGGTTAGAATCCATAACATTAGTTAAATACATGAAAACTGTAACTAAACATCGATTAGGTAGTGAGACACAAAATAGTGAGCTCTAATCCTTACACTCAGTTCTAGGGATATTGGTGTGCGCCTTGGTTATTTTTACTTGATCATTTGATGTGTAAGGATCTTATTTAACCCTAACATAATATATCTTAGGACTCCTTACCATGGTGCTAAATTGTTTAATTATCATTATTAGGTATTAATTTATAATTATATTATGGTTTATACATATGTACCTTTCATATTGTTATATGTTCTTTTTAGATATTTATGGGATGGTTAATTACCATTTCTAATTTTAAACTATAAAAAGATATCTCATTCCTATTAAATTTTTTTGAAAAGTTTATGTTCTTCCAATTTTATGAAAAATGATGAAAATATGAACACTTATTATTTTATTCCTTTAAGTTTATCATAATTCATTTATATAATAATATATTTTTAATGAACACTTAGTTGGAACCAATAGGTATTCTGATCACACACCTTGTATCACCCAATGGGTATATATAGATTCTGTTATTTCTAATATATTAAAGGTAAAAGAACCAGTTAGAGGTGAGAATTATCATGTTATGTGATTTCGAGTTATTGTGGTGGAAAGATAGGATGCTAACCCACATGTCATACAAAGATTTATTGGAGTCTTTTTTCTTTTTTTCATCATCCTTAGACCTTATTTTTATTTCCATTATAACACTTCTATCATTATTTAAATTATATCTAGATCAATCTTAATATGATGCATACTTATTCAGAGTTTCTTTTATTTATTTTATTTTTTTGGATGTTGTTTATTTTTCCTTCTTCTTGAAAGATCATGTTCTTTTTGTCGTTATAGGTCAAATTTTTCTCAAAATGGATTATTTTATTTCTATGTGATTATTTCTGGCCTATGGGGATTGGGAATTCTATTCATGCCTTTCCATGTAATAGAGTTGTGTCCTATTTATGGATATCCCAAGTTGGTTCATATAAAGTGTAACACCATTGAAAATTTGAGGCTTAAAAGTCTAATTATTACTACCTATGTCAATAATGTTCACCTTTCATTTCAAAAGCCTAAATTATTAGAAATCCATAGTTAAGAGTGCTTTCCCTAGAGTAGTATCAGAATGGGTGACCTCATGGAGATTTTCCCATTGTTTTTTTTTTTGAGTGAGGACAAGCCACATTAAAAGAACATATGTTAGACTATGGGGATAACTAGTAGTCTAACAAGAAACCCTGGAAGGTAATAGATTATGGTTTTCTAGGAAGTCAACCAAGGTACTACATGAAACACATGGGATTAGATGGCAAGGTTCATGGACCACGGAGATCCAACACCTAGCCAGAAGTCGATAGGCACTGCCCGGGTTTAAGGATTGGGGTCCTCTATGAGGGTTTTGTTCATTAAATTGGGGAGAGTATATTACCCCTAGAAAAGTGAGACTAAAAAGTATAAATTTTACTACCCACATCAACAAGATACACTTTTATTTTCTAGATCATACCTGAATAGAACTCTACACTTAATAAATATTTTCCTAGAGTGGTGTTAGAATGGGTGGCCTACCAGTAACTTCCTCAGGGTGTGTGTAAGTGAGGACATCTCACACTAAAAGAACAATTGTTAGCTTGTGAGGATGGTCATTATTATGATAATAGACCCCACTAGGTAATTTCCTATGGTTTTCTGAGAATGAAACCAATAAATTATAGGAGACCCATAGGGTTAGATGACTATTTTCATGGCCTAGGGAGGCTGGGTCATGATATATTAAGTATCCTAAATAGGAACAAATATTTTGTAGCTGATAGGGTTGAATTTTATAATTATTAAAATATGAAAAGTATTTATTTTGCCACTCTTCTTTCTAAAAAATATTCATATTTTTTACATTTTATCCTCTATTTCTTCTATTATCTTCATTTTATTTATTTTTTATTATTTCTAGACTTTGATAAATCATCACTAAAAACATAATCTTCCTATGTGTTGTTGAATGTGAATATTATTATTCATTACCAGAATTCTGTATATAAGATAAAACCCAACTGCTAAAATAGTTATAGGTTTATAAATTTATAAATTTGGAATTTCACAATGACACATACCAATAATCAATTTCTACATATACCATTAATCTTATTGCAATATTTTCACTTATCATATATTTTTTTAGGGACCTCTAAGTATTTATAGTACTTATCTAACTCAAAAATATCCCCTAAATTTATTGCATCGCCCTAATTTAAAATTAAATTTAATCATTAAATAATAATAATAATACTAATACTAAAATTCCCCCCATTGGATTTATTTTCAATACATTATAAATATTTTTTTTGAAATATTAACATTTTTATTTAACCATCACATTCTCCCCCTAAAAGTTTCAATATATTATTCCTAAACTAGAATATATAATTTTTAAATTCAAATATTTCATCTGTATTATTTCAATATAATATTCCCTCTTCCTTAGTAATTTCATTTTATATTAATGATCCATATCCATTTTCATGACATAATAAAAATAATTATAGGTTAGGGGATGAGTATTACTTTACATTTTCCATGAAATAATGGATAGTGAACTCTATTCTTAAACATTAATTAAAAAATTACCCACATATCCTTTAACATGAATTTCACTTGCTTTCTCACTTCCAACCCTTATTTTATTATTAAAACAAGATTCATATACAATATAAGTTCTCTTAATATAATTAAACCTTTTCAAAAATATTATAAAACATTCTTTCGAAACATGACCCAGTTGGTCACACTTTCCTCATATTTATTTTAAAATATGACATTTCTTATTCAACATCAATAATTTTTTAATAGTTTTTTGTTATTATTTTCCATTTATATAAAAAAATATCTTAAATAGTTCATTCTTAATGTTTGAGAAGCCTAGATAATAATTTTAATGAACTAAATAAATCATTACATGTGTTTGTAACCTATGAAATTATAATAACATATATACTATAACAACCAAGTTATTTATAAAAATTTGTGCTTCATATTAATCTTTGACAAATCCATGAAATAAACTTTCAATAAGAATAAGATAACCTTTATTTCTATTTTTTCCCATTGTACATAAAAAAAATTTCACCTACATTATTTTTTTCTAGGATAATAAAAAAATTATTTATTTTGTTTATGAATAATTTTCCAAGATTCCATGATGTAATCAATTATGTACCCATATTTTCTATAAAAGTGGAACATTATAGTAGACATTCCTTTCAGGAATATTTTATCAGATTGAATAAATAGATCATATTTTTATGGATTTGTTTATATATATTATTCAAAACATTACTCATGTAATATTCTCTCATATTTTTATATTAATCAATCTATATTTCCAAAAAAAAATCTTCAAATATCAAACCTCTTTAATCTTAATTCAAGAGGCAAAAAAATTGTTATCTTATAGAAACACAAACATTAAATATTAATTCTTTAGTTGGACACTAAAATTTCATACATTAAATTATTACCATTATTTCTGATATTATGTGGTTTTTTCTAGTTAAGAAAACCATCAAACTTAATTTTCATAACAAATTACCTCTCCTATTTCGTAGAACATTCACTAATATTTTACATTGATTTTTCAAAATCATATTTAAAAACATCCATCATATTTTCAATTTATATAAATTTTATTCATTTAATAAAAATATATTATTTATTTTGAAAAGAACTTCCCTTCAATATCATAATTCATCATATTTTCCTCATAAAGTATAACATTATGTTATTTAATTATTTTGAGTCACTAACATTATTTTACATAAAAACAAATTCATCCAATGTTGTAAAATGTAATTATGTTTTTGTGGCTTTATTCTCCCATTACAATTTTATATCTTATAAATCAATGAATTAAAATATATCTTGGAAATAAACTCAATTTGAGTTTCATTTTTCTCATTTCCACTTATTTGACCCACACCAATTTAAGAAGAAGCTTATTATTTTACAACTATAAAAAAAATTTCTATCTATCATCACATAAAATAAATTCAGCTTCATCATTTTTTTCATTAGATATTTTATCAAATTATTTTCAATACTTTTAACATTTTATAGTTTCATTAAATTATTAAAAATTTCAAAAATTATGAGTTTTATTTTTAATGTATTAATTAACAATAAAATTTTATCATAATCATATTTTTTATAAACATTAACCATAATAATATTATAATTTTGATCTCTAGAAGATTCATCATCAATCACATTTTCGTCACATGATTATTTCTCTATTTAGGAAAATAAATTTATTTTTTATTTATTTTCATTGAATTTTTATTCATTTGTCTATAATAAAATTCCCTTTTTGAATATGTTGGGATTTATTCTTGATAACTTATCTGATGAATTTTCATATTGACTATGTTCCAATTTATAATTTTGAAAATTCATTATATAATGACTAATAACACAACAAATAAAACATTTAAGATTACTTTCCTTTTTAAATTAACATTTTAATTTGTGAACATTTTTTAAAATGAGTCATATTAGTTTCTAAAACATTTTAATTTTGAATTTCCTAATTTAATAATAAAAAAATACATTATGAAAATAGCTAATAAGAAAATTAATCCCAATTTAAATCTAGAATAATTCTAAAAATATTATTGACTAATTTATAGTTTTTAAGTGATTCAATAAAACTTTATATCAAAATCATATTTTAGCCTTCCAATTTGATTGGATAATCAATTAATCCATCATTTATTGACAAAATGTTCTATAAAAATATGAATTTTATATCTTTTCATCAAATTTAACCTACATATATGATCGTAAACATGGATCACATTTCATTGCTCACCATTATCCCATCACCTTCAACAATTATTTCTCTAATAGTGTAGATAAAATTTCATTCCTATCTCACACATCATTATCAATATTTTTTCAATCACAAAATATGATTAAAAAACCTTCATATAATGTCACATGACCTCTTCTGAAAACATATAAAACCTCTAAATTGGTAAAAAATAAATAAGGTAACATCATCCCCTCTTTAGAATTGTTAATTAATACATCATATATATGAACTACCTTATTTTTAACTTAGGTAAAATATTTCAGGATACTTAAAAATTTTCATAAAAATTAATAAAAACAAAAAAACTCAATAAAAACTAATATTATTTAAACCAATATAAAGATTTATTATTTTTTTATAGTGGGTATTGGATATGATAAAATTGTTTTTTTTTTATACTTTATTGTGTGAGGGTTGAAACAATGAATAATTTATCTATTTAACAGTTTCTTAACACTGAATAAATTATTACTTTTCATTGATTAAAATGAGTTATAAAAATTTTTCATTCCATGTTCATTATTTCTTGATAAAAATAAATTAATGATAATCCATTCCAAATTCAAAGAATAGTCAGCACATAATTGCACCTAATATTTTTACAAAGTTATTACTCAATATGCTGAATTGTTTCCTTGGTCTATTTGATATCATATCAAGCCTTATAAATCCATTTTTTTTATAATATATTATAAATATAAGGTCTTATAAATTTTACCTTGAAAAAATATTCTTTATCATATGATTTTATCTTACCTAATTCATTTGATCTATTAGATTCCCACCAACGAAAATAAATAATTCAACTATGTACCAATAGTAAAGAAAGTTCACTTTAAAAAAATTGTGGATTTTATTATAATATAGGGATTGGTGAATGATGTATAATTACTATAAATGTAAACATTATATCCTCAAATCCATATTTGAAAGAATTCTAAAAGTAATGGCCTCATGGATTAATTCCTTTTCATTATATCTATTTTAATATTAGATCTAAAAATTTTATTTTATATAGAAAATTATCTTCCTTATGAAAGCCTCATTTCCACTATTCCTCTATATAAAAAAAACTTATATATATCTCAATAACATACATTGAAACCTAAAAAAACCACCCCAAAAAATTTTCAACTTAGAACTTTTGGAAATTAAGAACTATCAACTCATTGATCTTCCATTATATTTTAAAACCCAACTGAGTAATATTTATGTGGGTGGCTTCCCCAATGAAAAGGACACAATAATAAAATAGTATCTATTTTATTATCTCCAAAACATATAACTTATTTATAACATTTCTCCAAAAGTAATGTTAAATATTGAAAAATCTCCTATAAAATACATTTACCGTGTTTTTTAATCTCAGTAATCCATGTTACTCACAATAAATATTCATGTACGGCACCATTGATCCCTTTGAATTTCTTATCCAATCCACTTAAACAACATAGTATATTGACTTAAATAAATTTATATTCATATTATATGTACTTAAATTGTATAATCAATCTATATGTTTGTTAAAAATATGATTGGATAAAAATATAATTATGTAACTATCTATGATGACTTAAAACATTACATCTGGTGGAAATTTAAATAAAATTCCATGTTGTTATTCTATAGTGGGTATAATTTTTTTTTTGACAATGCATATAATAATACACTATATCATATAGAAATATAATGATTTTTTTCAAGTAGAACTATTTTTTATTTTTTTTAAGTATAATTTTTATGGATTCCATTACTTGGAAATCAATGTTGTCATATCATGTAGAATTATCATGTGTAATATCAAATGGATTATCATTATTTTTGCATTAAATAAAGTATTTAGGTGTTGTGTTAATTAACATTCCATGAACTATGTTGACTATAACTTTTATATATCTTTTTAAAATACTTCAACTATAGTTGAATGTGGTGGAACTGTTATAAACTCACTCTATTAGTTTCACTTTGATACTATATCAAGTATATCATTTATATTATTATTTTAGTCGATATATATCTATTATTCTTCTATTATACTTCAATACTACTATATATCGTTCCCAATTATATTTTTTTTAGAAAATATAGAATCAATTTCACAAGTTGTATTTTGTATAATTTAATGAAAATCTATAAAACCTTTAACTATGATTGATAATAAATGATGAATTTTTTCTCCTCTTCTATTACATTTATTCTGTACAACCCAAGACAAAATCACTCTACAATAACTATAATAGATATCATTGTGAATTTAGGCATGCCTCCCAATATTTTAGTGGCTTTCCAATAGTAGTGAGGGTCTAACATGATACCATGGGGAGATCGCAATCTTATATTATAGAAGTAAAAATAAATGCTATAATTACCATTTAAATCTTCATTAAAATACTTGAAATAATAAAAAAACATCACATACAAAACCAACCAAAGTTAAGTAACATAACACAGGATAAAATTGAATAAACTATCCAAAATTTTACACAAGTCCTAAAAACAACATAGAGATCTCTCATTGCTAAATAAAATTAAACACATGAAAAAATTAAAAAAAACTAAAGAAACATCCTAGTCCAATTCAAAACCCAACCCCATATCATGGATCTGTTCAATCTATGACACTCATCCATACACCATAAATAATCTTCCCTACCTCTACCTAAAATTAGGAGGTATCCTAAAGTACAAATGTTCCAAGTCCACCTAAGAAGGGTCTGAGTGTATCTTAGTTGTCCACTACAAAAGGCTTCCAAAAATATATATATCCTAAAAAGTGAATGATTATGTTCCATAATAAACAAATAATATGAAATAAAAAAATCTTTATCTATACTAGGTTTCTATTATAAGTCCCAAGATCAACTTTATCTTCTTTCACCTATGTTGGATGTATTTAAATATGATTCATAACAATAAGAAAGTGTTTAATAAGTTCCCTCTAATAATACAATAACATATCGTAGCTCATCAGGGGGATTTTAATCCACCTCAGATACCATCATATAAAAAATTCATTTGGTGTATTATAACACACCCTAGATAAAAACATACAATATAATATTCGGTGGGACTATAACCCACCATAGATTCCATCACATTAGATAATATGTAGGGGTATTATCAGTTACCATGGATACCATCATATATCGTCAAACGTGATAGTTATATAATCACAAATCATTTATGGTAATAGTAAACTCCCTATATAACATAATATCTCACCGAGGTGGATTAGTTCCTACTCAATATATTATCATATATCATCTGGTGGGATAGATCTTATCTTTTATTTAATTTCAGATATATTTCAAATGTTTTTAAAATTAATTATAAGATACTAATCTAATTTGATAATTTTAACAAAATTTATTTATATTCATTAATGATTTATCAACACGCCCAAAATTTCAATTCCTAAATTATAAATTTAGTTCCATAATGATTTTCACTTTCCCAACCTAATCACATGGATGGGTTTCAGAAAAAAAAATCATGCATTCAACAAAACCCCAATCCATACTCACCTTCGGTTACCTCCTTTCTAGGTTACAGTTTCAAAATATTATCATCCTAGGGATCATCCAAGGTCATCTATAATAATTCTACTATGTCATGATTTCATCTTGGTCAACCCTTGGGTATTCGATGAAAATTACTATTTCATTAGTTTGAGGAATTCCCTATTTTTTTCCAACAATTAATGCCCTATAGTAATCAACGGGCCGCTCATGACCCGCACAAGGTGATTCCAACCAAAAACAATGTCATACTCAATTTAATATTAGATTTATGTTCAATTATACATTAGTTTGGTGTGATCGTTCATCATATGAACATAAAAATGATATTATACCTAAGGTATTGATTAGGGAACTACTACCTCATTTTATGTTATTTATATTTATGTGCAGCCTGGCCGCCATCATCGACCAAGCTCAACTGGACATCATCCATCATATAAATCCAAAGATCCATCGATAATATCTAATAAATTATAAACAAATTATAATAAAGTTATATAATAACCTAAAAATAATTTCATAATTAATAAATTTGGAATAATCATTAGAAAACACATCGAGTGATCTATAGAAGCTTAAAAACTGAGCAGTAGGGTGCGCACTACCCCTAGTATCCACTGATACCTTTAGAATATAAAATCACAAATTTATAATTTTAACACATCGATAAATTCCCCCCAAACTAGTGTAATACTATAAATAAATCAATTAAGAAACATAACATTGTTAATCTTCACCAAACCTAGTGTGCTCAACCTCTTGGGGTAACCACTATCCAAGTCAACTGAAAGCCCCATCACATCGGCCTGATTCCATAATGAATCCATGGAATCCATATCAAATCGTAGTATGTAGATACCAAAATCAGAAGATAATGAGTAATATGGTGAACTATTAAATTATAATAAAATCATAACTTGAATTAAAAAAACACATTCAAGCCCCAGGGATCAAGGAGGTTGAAAGAGAGAAAATTAAGGTAATAGGATATCAACCTCATACTAACATGTCTTGAAAATGGAAAAACATTATAGAGATATTAATTTTAAAACCAAGAAAAGTTATTCACACCCATGATTTTTAATATTTTGAAAAGGATCATCATAGAGTGACACCTATGGCTCATGATGTAAAGTCCTACCCTTGATCACCTCTTATGGTAGGGGCCCTTAAGTCACATCATAACATTGCGCCCTTGTCCAAAACCAGGATCCTTGAATTTACTTCTAATGGTTATATTATGGTGAAACTATACCCATTATGAACTAATACCCACTTTTAGGGAAATCCGATGAATTAGTGTCGCCCACTGGGTTTGGGACAGGTGCATCAAAGCACAACCAGCACAAGGAGAAGCCTAATGATACTTCCTCCTGAGGACCCTCCATGGAAAATCCTTCCATCTATATTGTGAGATTTCCCATTAATAAAACCTCCTTGTATAGTCCTCATCATTACAACATCCAACCATCACACTCAAATTTAATAAGTCCAAAATCCTCTGTAACATGTTTCCCTTATATATCATGTAAAATCTTACGTATTCCTTGAAGTACACTATGTATCATGGTGTTAAATTTTTGTTTGTCTTTTTCTCCTTAAAATTAATAATATCTTACATATACATAAGAATATCTTATGCATCAGTTTTTATGGAACTTTACAAAAATTCCACTAATTAATTTGTTACTTACCAATTCAGATATATTATGTTTGCACAAAGTGTATTACATACTACCCAAATATATTATATATCAAAGTGAGTGTTTTTTAATTTTATACAATTTAGTATACAAAAAGATATTATTTTTAGTTAAAATATCTTCTATAACCCATTGAAGATATTAAATATTTTGTAAATATATTAATTATCACTTAGAATATATTAAGTATCATGTTGAAATCGTATGTATCACATGGAAGTTAATAATTATCCTCCAAAAATCTTATGAATCACTTAGAAGATGTTATTTGTCACAGCCCAACCCACCTTGGCCCCACCTCAACCAAATGTAAGTCGAGTGTGACACCACAATACCTCATCCAATGGACCAAGTTCTAGGGAATAGTTTTGAGTAGGCATATCACACATATGGGAAAACATTAACTAATGAATCTATGTGCACACACATACACACACCTCTAACTACATCACAACCAGGTAGAATAGATAAAAATGTACTAACCCATGAGGAAAAGAATGTATTTAACAACTTGTAATAACATTAAAAGTTGATAAATATAAATAAAATAAAATTTTAAAGTGTAAAAATACACTTCCAACCAGAAACAAAGTGATTCCAAACCTTACAACAAACTAGGAGGGAATTCATATTCATGAACAGCAAAACAAACCACCACCAAAAATGACTGTCACCAGTACTTCTAAACTCCACCAACACTGGGATTTCCAAGTTCACCATATAACTACTTGATGTTTGAATAAGACATGAAATGTTGATGAAGATCCCATAAAATATTGAGTATTTACATACCCAGTATAATTCCCCCAAAACCAAAAGGGGGAGAAATAAAAAAAATAGACAATAAAAAATTCTCAAGGGAGTAATTTAACAAAGAGATAGAAAATTATATCAACCTTCACTGTCAGCTTATGATAATGATTATGTATATAGATCTAAGTGATAGTGATTTCCCAATGCTAGTAACCAAATGTAACCATACGAGATCTATTGTACGGGAAAAACACCCCATAGAGGAATTCCATGATCGAAGGGGTACCAACCCTAGTGGGGGACTAATTCATTATTAGAGCTCTGACATGGGGTTACCAACTCTTCATATTAGAGACACATTCCCCACATGGTTATGGTTGGTATAACCCCTATCTCTACCAAGTATGTGTGGCAACCAAGCCTTGAAATATGTGTTTCATCAGGGCATTTCCAACCACACTACCTCTCTATAGATCACACTTGAGTATCAAAGTTATCAAATCATCCTAGATAGATAAATTTTATTACACCTCCTCATGTCATATCTATGATGTTAAAAAATGTTCTCCATCATGCTTTGTGTGGTTTTAAACTCAATTATGAATACTAATGGGTCCAATTATAATTATAATATAAGGATATACAAGAGGTAGATTATTCAAACAAAGATACAGTGCATGTCCCTTAGGGTACATGGGGTGTTTTCCCATGTTGATTCCTAGATATGTCTCATTTCCTGACATGGATTGTGGAAAACATGTGAATTTTGTGGGACCTAACAGAAAACATATGAGACAAACCGGGGTCATGGGTAATGTTCATTCTTAACATGGATTAGCTGACTAGGTAGAATCATAGGGCATGTGGGCGCACCACCTAGGCATGTTATATTTAACTTGGTTGGAAACCCTAGATACCCCAGTAATTAGATTACACATCACATGTTCTTCTAGGATACAAAGTGTGTAGTTTTGGATTTCGTATGAAGTTCATCATCTTCATATATTTTCACTACATCCATTGATCTCACCAAAAATCTTTCTTAACTCTCTCTCTAACACCCCAAAATTAGACGAAACTCCTTCAATCATCAATTTATGGCCTCCGTGGGTCAAAAAATGGAAATCTCATCACCCCATATGAATTTCATCACATCAAATATCATTTTTTGAGTATTTATTCACCAATAGTTAATTCAAGATCCATCAATAAAAATCGCCACTTTCGTAAAACATCACCTCCATAATTGATTGTACAAAACAATGTGAATTTGGGTTTGATCACATCCCAAACTAGACTAGTAGTTGAATCATTATCCATCCCCTGAAAATGATAAACATGAGAAGAATAAGCGTAGAAATTCACAAAAAAAAAGATAATATTATTGATGGTCATTAAAAACCCATTCAATAATCACAATCATAAAAACAGATATCAAATCAAAAAAAATACAGTGAAACAAATTAAATATAGGGTCAAAGAAACAATTAAATTGATATAGTAATCCTTTAAGATGGTAGAAGAAGAATTCCAATTTAGTTAAATAATCCACGCTCAAAATCTCAAATAAAGGGGAAAAATTCACAAATAACAAATCCATACTTTATCATTAGATCAATCACTCTCGAAGAATGCTACAGTACTGATGTCAACGATGAGTTTTATGAATTTATTTGTTTATCCATGATCCTCTCATGTTTTTTCATCAAAAATCCTCTCAGTGGTGGATCTCACAATATATTGGGTTGTGTGGATAACCTAGGACAACTTTTATAGTATAGATTAAACATGTTGTTTATAGTTGAAAAAACATATTTATAAATTTACAGTAATTAAATTAATTAACTCATCTAACATCCCCCCATGGTGATTAATTTATATAGAAACCGATGTAAATGAAACTAATATAATTCTTGGGTTAAATTCCATATTCTAGATCCATTAGTGGTTTTTGTTTACCAACCCATAACTCCATTCAAAAGGAAAAACTATTTATATAAAAAATGTGCACAAATTGTTTAATATATTAACTATTTTTAATATATAGATTTTGGGGTCCATAAACACCTCTAATTACTCACCAACTCTACAAAAACACAAAATCTTAAATATAAATATCCAAGTGGGAAATATATAGAAATTGAATTTAGTATATACTCCCTATATTCAAGGATTTTCAACTAGAAAAGTAAAACTTTCTTGAAATTGTGAGGGTACTGAGCCCGCGTCTAGACATATCACTCCCATTTTCTCTCTTAGAGGTTACCATTGTACCAAATAACTCACAATAGTGGAATTGTTCAACCATTAATTGTATTATCCTTGTGATCCATAACTTCCACTAGGTACTATAAAAAGGTATTTTCCCCATGATATATATACCACCCCAATCAATGATGTGTGATGGGCCATGTATGTATATCTTTATGCACGACACATGGAATAAATAATTCATGTATTCAATCTATGGAGGTAAAGAAAAATGAAATTCAACCTCTAAAACCCTTCATAATATCTAGAATTCCATGATAATCCTCAATGATAGTCTTCTACCCTGGAAAAACCTCTTCATATAGAGACTCTTAGGAACACATGGTCTCCCTACTCAAACTCCAAGGGCCTAAAATATTAGTATGTGCATGATTTTGTTTAGTATTGAGGGGCCTTTATTCATCCCCAGATCATCTGAACATTCTTCACCATTTCCTATATCATATATGGTCTAATAAGGGATGACTCACCTATCTTTATCTAGTATAAGGATGACCTGTAGGATATCTTATACCGAGCCATGAATGATTCTATTCTGATAGTAGAGTGATAGTTTTTATTTTATATATACTCCATTAAAGATTGTTGATCCTACCAACTTCAACTGAAGTCTATCATATAGGCTCTCAACATATCCTCCAAAACAGGGATGGTTTATTCAGTCTGGCCATATGTCTAGGGTTGGAACCTTGTGTTTTTTTATAACTGGGTCATGAATTCCCCATGAAAACCCTTCCAAAAACCATGATTTCAACTAAGAATAGTGGTCTAATACAATTTTCTAGGGTACCCCATGAATTTGGATAATATCCTAGATATAAAAGTACCTAAAATCTATACCAGTCTCTACTTCTGAATATAAAGGAAGTGAGGCGTCTTGGTTATTAAACCAAAAATCACACTAATAGTGTCATGGCCTCTCAAAGTACATCGAATTATCATCAAAAAATACATCTCTATGTCATCTAATTTCCCCTCATGGGTCATAATAGGTTTATTAAAACTTTTTTGGACTTGATGATCTAGCTTCACCCATTAATAGGTGAGGCATTGAAAAAAACTCAACAACACTCCATCTCATGTATGTACACCAAAACTATCATCGAATATCCTAGTATATCTCTATTGTAACACCCCGAGATTTTATGAAAAATATTCTTTTTAATTTCATTAATGTCTTTTGTTGTACGCTACACTAAAAGGAGCTTGCATGACACGCAACCCTGACTTGGCTTGCATTACATGCAATCGCGACCTTCCTCGATAGCGTGTGTTGTAAGCAATACCGGGTGTTACTAAACAACAATATATTATTATAATATTATTATGAACTAGCCGTTATGAATATTAATCACTAAATATTTAATTTTATAACATTATTATTCATCTTACACATTTTCTAGAACATGGTGTAAGAAAAAAATAAATTTTTTGGGTAAAATAAGTATTTTTTAAAAAATGCAGTTTTACCGCCTTTTGATGGCGCACCAACTTTAAATCTAGTTTTTGACATGTTTAGAAGTTAAATTTTATGAAATAAAATTATTATTTGGAATCAGGATATAAAATTTTACCTTGGATAAATTTTTCATATTATTCTGATAACTTTCATATTTTAATGAATAGTAAAAACACGCTATATTTTAATTAAAAACAAATTTTTTCATCGTAATAACTTATGTGGTTAAATTATATTATTGAATGTTTTTAAAGTATAAATAGAATATATTTTTACCATTTAGTATAATTTATGTCATTAGTATTGATTTTACCTTGAATTCTTAGTTAAATCAATTCAATCTTTTGCAATGTTTTAAACAAAAACCCGTTTTCTTTCGACAACGGGATTAATTTGAATTTAATTTCTGTAACTTTTGGGTATCGAATTTGGAAAAATGGATTCCATATTTGGAATTAGTAGGTCCAAATTATGCTAATAAGCTACTTTTTATTTTTGGGCTTTATGAATAGTAACTACGGTAAATTTTATTTACCATAGTTAAAGGTAAATCGGGTAATTAAGGGTAAATATAAGATTATAAAATTAACCTAAAACCTGCCAAAATCCTATTGTATGACTAAAAGTCGACCCATATCACCTAAGGGTCGGATTATAATCATTTAATGGACTTTTTGCCATGAAAATAACTTAATTATTATTAAAACCAAAGAAAGTGACAACATGTCACTCTCTTAAATCTTAGAAGTATATTAATTTTAATTTCGTGATAAACTTCATGAAACTTAGAACATGAATAGTCTTCAGAAATATAATGAAATTATCTAAATCATTTAAATTTATTTATAATTTTTAGGAATTAAATAATTATCATTAATTTTGACACAATAGGGATGCAGAAATTATTTATTTAGTGAAAAATCAATAATATAGTTTTTATTGAAATATTAATACATATCAAAAGTCCCAAGAATCTGTAAAAAAACTTATTATTAGTGTATATATAAACCCTAATCATCCATTAGCCTAATTGTTGAACATTGTGATCCTTATTATGATGATTATGACAATTATATTATTTTATTTTAAATGATGCCAAAGTTGTCACCTTCATAATTTAATAAATATAAAAATTTAAATATTGTTATTTTAAGATGATGAATTAGATTAAAATTATTATTGTGAAATTTAATAGATTTATCTTCATCATAGGATTTTATTTTTAATTTTTATGCAAAAATAAGTATATTAAATAATTATACAAAAAATGATGTAGTAATTATTTTATTAAGAGATAAACCAAATAAATGGTTTTAAAAATAATAAAATAAATATTATATGAACTATTTAATGTTCTCCACTAATTTTATAGATACATATGACCTTTTATGAATCTATTAAAGCTTTTATTTCGAACATATCTTCTGTATATATTTTATTTAAATTCAAATAAATGAATAGTGTCAAAATTGAAACTATTGTTATTTTATAAAAATAATATATTATAAAATTGTTCAAAAATCAAAAAAATATTTACAAATTATAAATTTAAATTTATATGGTATTAAATTTTATAAAGTATTCAATTATTGAAAATTCACAACAAATAAGTAATTATTTGTTATAATTTAATATTTAGAACGTTATTACCACAAATAAAAGTAAATTGATTAAATAAGGATAAATCAAGTTGATAATGTTTAAAACAAATTACTAACATTTCTAAATTTTATTGGTTGATGAGATTACAACCCTATCTAATCTAATCTTCGGATATGAGTCATTTTTAAAGGTTTTTATGTGGGGTTAGATTTATTATAAATTAATATTTTTAAGAATTCAAAAGGTGCCCCTCTCCTCCTTTATAAAAGGGCACCTCCTCCCTCTCTTCCTCACACCACATTGAGCCTTCAAGCTCGGCCATCCCCTGAAAAATTCTCTTATCCACTTCCCTATAAATATCCTAGAGATCCTGGTCTTCTTCAAAGACCAATTTTAGTGCCCTAAGAGGAGGTCTCAAAGAGGCGCTTCAAAGAAGAGGTAATGTCCATTACCAATTCTTTCAACTTTATTTCTTCTTTCACTTCTTCTTTTTTAGTTGTTTCATTATGAGGTAATAAAATAAGTATCAATAATATACTGATATGTTATTATAAGTATGAAACAACCATATTTCACCATTTATCCATCCAACGAAAAATGGAATCACCGCACGTGTGTACGTACGGAATACCGTCTCCACGCCGTGGTGTAATCTATTTTCCACCACCACCTTACTTGGATGGGTATAATGGTGAAAGTAATGAATATATATGATTATTGTAAAGTGATATTGATTCTATAATATTATACATACACTTTAATACAATTCCACGATCTTGGGAATGATATCATCGCTCGTGCGTACGTACGGACTACCGTCTCCCCGACTCGATGAGATTCACTCTCCATGTTAACCATTAATTAATGATTATAAAATATATATAATGAATAATAATGAAATATATTACATAATAATGATACTGGATTTATGTATATATATATATATATATTTATGTCATTTACTTAATTCCATTCAATTCAGAAGGGAAACGAAAATAGCGTTCATGCGTACGTACAGCCTACCGTCTCCATGAACGGTGTATTTCATTCCTTTTATATATCTATAATATATATTTATATGATGAATATATATTATATATAAATCATGTTTTACATTCTGGAATTATGTATATCAGGATATAAGTAATAATATCAAGAATGACAAGTCAAAACACATACGATAAATGAAATGATTTTACCCAAAACGCTGCTTTAACAAGGAATTTACAAAATAATGGGTAATATAAAGACATAAGTGAAACATATATGATATCATAACAATGAATATTATTCTGTAATAAGTCAATGACATTATTTAAATCATTATACAGGAGGTTCAGATACGTACGAAGCATATCGAACCTAAGGTAAGGGATAATTTTGCAAATCTCATTTTTATCCGAGATTGCTTATTCGTAAGTATTTACTGGGGGTTATTGCTATCGTCCGTGTACATGTTTTATAAAATTGTATTCATGTATTTTTTAAAGTAAGTTTTACCCATTTTGACTTCTACCCCATGGTATGGAAGGAATCTTTCTTTTATTTACCCTACAAGGTACTTTTTTACTTTTCCCACAAAAGTACGAGAAGAATGTTTTTTTAACTTATACGGAATGAAAGGGTTTTTACGGTTTTATAAAGCCTTATTTTCATGAAGCTTCCTACAAAAAATTTCATAACTATTTTCAACGAAATATCCTTCTTTTAAAATTGCATGGCGTTTTGTGAAAAGAAATTGATTTTGAAGAAGAAAGGATATTTTCCTCAAAAATTCATTTCAAATGTTTTATCAAAACCATTTTCCATCTAAGATGACATTATTTAATATGTGTATGTTTCAAGTTTAATGCCTCTATGATTTAAATGGTTTCACTTTTCTTATGATAAAATTTCCATTTGTTTTTTATGGATTATGAGATGATGGGATGATGTTTATGAACCCCATTTTATTCTTTGGGTTATGGTGAATGTTTTAAGCTTATTTTGTGGAACAAGTAAGAATGATTTCATTATGAGATGGGTGGGACATATATCTCCCTCCAATTAATTGGGTAAAGATTTTATATCTCATGAGATAGACATGGTTGGAATGGTAAGTTAATCTGGTTCAGTGTTATAGGATTGAAACGAGGAGTGAACTCGATTCAGAATGGGACTTTGTCCACTAAGATGGTCTTGGCAGCAATGCCTTGGATACTATGGAAATCATAACATGTTCTTAATGGTTGCCACAATTACATGTTTTATTCCCATTTTATTTTATCATGATTGATGTTCCCTTATTATATATTCCTTACGTACTTCCAAGATTTATGTCTTTGCTCAAGATTTTGATGTTTAGATTTTATGTTCAAGTTTTTGCATTCAAATGTTTATGGATTGTTTTATGTTCTCTATGTTTACCCTTACTGGGAATTTGAGCTCACCCCTTTTATGTTTTCTTTTCCCCAGGATATAAATAAATTTTTTAGGTAAGAAAAAAAGTGGAAGATCTTTATTGGGAGATGTCGAAGATCTTTCACCACGATTAGAAGATTTTATTCTGAGTTTCCAAAGACACTAAACTATTACAATACTTGTGTGTCTATTTTTGTTATGTATTAAGTATTCCTAAAAAGTAATGTATTGTCCATGTACGTTAAGATTTGGGTCTCTATAGTTGGTATCAGAGGAAAGGTTTAGTCAACCTTTGGAAACTAGGATGCAAAAACGTTAGTGAGATCCCTTGAGATATTTCTAAGGTATGTCTAGGGATGTACCTAAGGATAAGTATTTGTATAGGATATAGTCCTAGAGCTATGGAAACGATCTTAGAATTTAACCTAAGATGTTAGATATTGAGGGTGTTCTCCCTTTACTAAGTTGTTTTCCCTAGCATGATTTTTGCCTCTCACACTTTTCTTTTTGGGTTTTAGAAAATGGCTGGAAACAGGAAGATTCATGATAATAGAGGATATGACAGACAATGGAATGATATTCTTCATGAGAAACCAAATGAAACGGGATTTGTAATTCCAAACATCGTTATTATGCCTAATCAACAATCTCATAATATGATCAATAATATCAACTTTGGTAAGTTTCCCGACTTAGATAATAAGAGAAAGATGGTGTTTAATGATGATCACAGAGGAAAGAAAGTTCAATTTCCCTCATGTAAATCACGTGGGAAGAGGCATCGGGGAGATTGTTTCAAAGGAACTGGAAGATGCTTTGGGTGTGGAAAAGAAGGACACAAATCCAGTAAGTGCAAAGGAAAAGGTTCAGTTAACACCATGGATGAGGATAATGGTATTGCTACGACATCAACAATGGTTAAATGTTTTAAATGTGGAATGTACAGGAATTATGCAAACCAATTCCCTAAGGGAAAGTCTCATGAAGAGAATTAGTATGGTCATATGGGTAGTATTTATGTTGATGATGATGAAGAGACTGCAAATGATATGTGAGATGAAATAATTGTTGAAGCTCTGTCAATGGTTTAAGAAGGTAGTGTAATGATTACATGTTTATCAAGTGTAATGTGGTATAAGTAATCTCGTGGTACTATGGAATAAAGAGACATCTAAGGATTGTTACACTGTTGTCTTTCCTAAGTTTTGAAAGTGTATGATTAATGGTACTAGTAACCATTAAAGGTTATTCAGATATTTTTGGAAAGTAGATGATATGCGCATAATGAATGGATAAGGAGAAAATTAAATGTTTGATAGTATTCATGAGCTCATGACTGATATAAGAATAAGGTTATATCATGGTTTGAGTATATAGAATTTTTGGAATTTGGTATGTGGAAAGAGATTACTTTTGACAGCATTCATGTTTTCACTAAGATTCAATGGGTATTATTTTTTCAAGAGAATACATGATTAAGGCCTTCGAATGTTTGGAATGTAACCAAAAAGAGATATCTTATGATATATGGGGATCAACGATGGAATTAACATGCTTGTTATATAAAATCTCTGGTAATCGTTTTCACTATAATATGAGAGTGGACTGCAGTATTATGGATAAGCCTAAAGATTGGAATGGATTATGTTGAACATAAGTTATTATTTTTTAAGGATAGAATTTTTTTTCGATATTATTTATGGGATGTTATAGTAATGTAGTTTTAGAAAAAGGACAACCTGCAGGACGGGCGACATCCCATCGCGTCGGACAAGGCTATGGGAATCGAACCCACAACCGAAGTGTGACTGGCCTTTATTTCCTACCAATGCCCTATAGAAAGTCCCTATTTTGTAGAAACTACTTTTATTATATTAAGCAGTATGATATATGAAGTATAAGTCCATTTTAGGAACCATATATGATTAATCTCACTATAGATGGACTTATGTATTTTTGATAACTTTTATAACCATTTGTTTGAGACAGATGGAATGACCCATCATTCTA
Source organism: Viscum album (assembly GCA_963277665.1). Lineage (NCBI taxonomy): Eukaryota > Viridiplantae > Streptophyta > Magnoliopsida > Santalales > Viscaceae > Viscum > Viscum album. Next base: position 766,524,304 of record OY728152.1, on the reverse strand, counting down.
TCACATGATCTGCTAACACTTCACGAATGACAAATTCAACTTCATTTCTTTAAGAGATGATGTGGAAATTGTCCAAAGAACGAACAACGGTGAGACTGTACCAAAATCACGAAAGAATTTCTTCTAATTCCAATTTCATCAACTTTAGGGAAATGATCTTGAAAACCAAAAATGTTGTCATAGTTCCCTTATATCCGATGAATCAGATGGTACCTTAGATCATCACAATTCTATGGCTTTGTGATTGATGGCTTTTTCATAGCCATGTTCTCTACCACTCTTCATCAGAACATGATGGTCAGATTTCTCCTCCATATCCATACTTTCACCTATGTTCTCCTATGTAGAAACCCAGTGATGAGTTATTTGGTTATCCATTATGTTTCTAACATTCTTTTTTAAAATGAAGTTTTTGTATTCCTTTTTACGATGTGGGTTTCTATTAAAGAAACTTTCAAGTAGTAACCCATTTATAACCCCAACGAATTTCGAGGGCGAAATTCATTTTAAGGGGGGTAGAATGTAACACCCCGAGATTTTAGGAAAAATATTCTTTTTAATTTCATTAATGTCTTGTGTTGTACGCTACACCAAAAGGAGCTTGCATTACACGCAACCCTGACATGGCTTGCATTACACGCAATCGTGACCTTCCTCGATTGCGTGTGTTGTACGCAATACTGGGTGTTACTAAACAACGATATATTATTATAATATTATAATGAACTAGATGTTATGAATAGTATTAACTAAATTTTGAATTTTATAACATTATTATTCATCTTACACATTTTCTAGAACATGGTATAAGAACAAAATAAATTTTTCGGGTAAAATAAGTATTTTTCAAAAATGCAGTTTTGCCGCCTTTTGATGGCACACCAACATTAAATCTAGTTTTTGACATGTTTATAAGTTCAATTTTACAAAATAAAATTATTATTTGGAATTAGGATATAAAATTTTACCTTGGATAAATTTTTCATATTATTCTGATAACTTTCATATTTTAATGAATAGTAAAAACACGCTATATTTTAATTAAAAACAACTTTTTTCATTGTAATAACTTATGTGGTTAAATTATAATATTGAATGGTTTTAAAGTATAAATAGAATATATTTTTACCATTTAATATAATGTATGTCATTAGCATTGATTTTATCTTGAATTCGTAGGTTAAATCAATTCAATCTTTTGCAATGTTTTAAACAAAAACCCGTTTTCTTTCGACAACGGGATTAATTTTAATTTAATTTCTGAAAATTTTATGTGTTGAATTTGGAAAAATGGATTCCATATTTGGAATCAGTAGGACCAAATTATGTTAATAAGCTACTTTTTATTTTTGGGCTTTATTAATAGTAACTACGGTAAATTTTATTTACCATAGTTAAAAGTAATTCGGGTAATTAAGGGTAAATATAAGATTATAAAATTAACTTAACACCTGCCAAAATCCTATTGGATGGCTAAAAGTAGACCCATATCACCTAAGGGTCAGGTCAGAATCATTTAATGGACATTTTTCTAAGAAAATAACTTAATTATTATTAAAACCAAAGAAAGTGACAACATGACACTCTCTTAAATCTTATAAGTATATTAATTTTAATTTATTGATAAACTTAATGAAACATCGAAAACGAATAGTCTACAGAAATCTAATGAAATTATATACATAATATAAATTTATTTATAATTTTTAGGTATTAAGTAATTATCATTAGTTTTGACACAATAGGGATGCAGAAATTATTTATTTAGATAAAAATCAATAATATAGTTTTTATTGAAATATTAATACATATCAAAAGGTCCTAAAATCTTCACAAAACTTATTATTAGTGTATATATAAACCCTAATCATCCATTGGACGAATTTGTGACCATTTTGATCCTTATTAATATTATTATGAGACTTATGTTATTTTATTTTAAATGATTCCAAAGTTGTCACCTTCATAATTTATTAAATATAAAAATTTAAATATTGTGATTTTAAGATGATAAATTCTATTAAAAATATTATTGTGAATGTTAATATATTTATCTTCATAATAGTATTTTATTTTTAATTTTTATGTAAAAAATAAGTATATTAAATAATTATACAAAAAATGATGTAGTAATTAATTTATTAAGAGATAAACCAAATAAATGGTTTTAAAAATAATAAAATAAATATTATATGAACTATTTAATGTTCTCCACTAATTTTCTAGATAAATATGACCTTTTATTAATCTATTAAAGCTTTTTTTTTTGAACATATATTCTGTATATGGTTTATTTAAATTCAAATAAATGAATAGTGTCAAAATTGACACTATTGTTATTTTATAAAAATAATATATTATAAAATTGTTTAAAAATCACAAAAATATTTTAAAATTATAAATTTAAATTTATATGGTATAAAATGTTATAAAGTATCCAATTATGGACAATTCACAACAAATAAGTAATTATTTGTTATAATTTAAAATTTAGAATGTTATTACCACAAATAAAATTAAATTGATTAAATAAAGATAAATCAAGTTGATAATGTTTATAATAAATTCTTGACATGTATAAATTTTATTGGTTTATGATATTAAAACCCTATATAATCTAATACTCGGATATGAGTAATTTTTGGAGGTTTTTAAGTGGGGTTAGATTTATTATAAATTAATATTTTTAAGAATTCCAAAGGTTCCCCTCTCCTCCCTTATAAAAGGGAACCTCCTCCCTCCCTTCCTCACGCCACATTGAGCCTTCAATCTTGGCTAACCCCTGCCAAATTCTCTTCTCCACTTCCCTAGAAACATCCTAGAGGTCGTGGTCTTCTTCAAAGACCAATTTTAGTGCCCTAAGAGGAGGTCTCAAAGAGGCCCTTCAAAGAAGAGGTAATGTCCATTACCGATTCTTTCACCTTTATTTCTTCTTTCACTTTTTCTTTTTTAGTTTTTTCATTATGAGGTAATAACATCAATATCAATCATATACTGATAAGTTATTATAATTATTAAACAACCATATTTCACAATCTATACATCCAACGAAAAACGAAATCACCGCGCGTGCGTACGTACGGAATACCGTCTCCACACCATGGTGTAATCTATTTTCCACCACCACCTTACTTGGATGGGTATAACAGTGAAAGTAATGAATATATATGATTATTGTAAAGTTATATTGATTCTTTAATATTATACATACACTTTAATACAATTCCACGATCTTGGGAATGATATCATCGCTCGTGCGTACGTACGGACTACCGTATCCAAGACGCGATGAGATTCACTCTCCATGTTAACCATTCATGAATGATTATAAATTATATATAATGAATAATAATGAAATATATGACATAATAATGGTACTGGATTTATGTATATATATGTATGTATGTCATTTACTTAATTCCATTCAATTCAAAAGGGAAACGAAAACAACGTTCATGCATACGTACGGCCTACCGTCTCCATGAACGGTGTATTTCATTCCTTTTATCGATCTATAATATAAATTTATATGATGAATATATATTATATATAAATCATGTATTACATTTTGGAATTATATAAATCAGGATATATGTAATAATATCAAGAACGACAAGTCGAAACACATACGATAAATGAAATGATTTTACCCAAAACGCTGTTTTAACATGGAATTTACAAAAGAACGGGTAATATAAAGTCATAAGTGAAACATATATGATATCATAACAATGAATATTATTCTGTAATATTTCATTGACATTATCTAAATCATTATACAGGATCTTCGGATACGTACGAAGAAAATCGGACATACGGTAAGGGATAATTTTGCAAATCTCATTTTTATCTGAGATTGCTTATTCGTAAGTATTTACTGGGGGTTATTGCTATCGTCCATTTCCATGTTTTATAAAAGTTTATTCATGTATTTTTTAAATTCCTTTTTACCCATTTTGACTTTTACCCCATGGTATGGAAGGAATCTTTCTTTTATTTACCCTACAAGGTAGTTTTTGACTTTTCCGACAAAAGTACGAGAAGAAAGTTTTTTTTAACTTATACGACATGAAAGGGTTTTTACGGTTTTATAAAGACTTATTTTCATGAATCTTCCTCCAAAATATTTCATGACTATTTTCAACAAAATATCCTTCTTTTAAAATTACATGAAGTTTTGTGAAAATAAATTCATTTTGAAGAAGAAAGGATATTTTCCTCAAGAATTCATTTCAAATGTTTTATCAAACCCATTTTCCATCTAAGATGACTTTATTTAATATGTGTATGTTTCAAGTTTAATGTCTCTATGATTTAAATGGTTTCACTTTTCATATGATGAAATTTCCATTTGTTTTATATGGATTATGAGATGATGGGATGATGTTTATGAAACCCATTTTATTCTTTGGGTTATGGTGAATGTTTTAAGTTTATTTTGTGGCACAAGTAATAATGATTTCATTATGAGATGGGTGGGACCTATATATCCCTCCAATGCATTGGGTAAAGATTTTATATCTCATGAGATAGACATGTATGAAATAGTAAGTTAATCCGGTTCAGTGTTACAGGACTGAAATGAGGAGTGAACTCAATTCAGAAAGGGACTTTGTCCACTAAGATGGTCTTGGTAGCAATGCATTGGCTACTATGGAAATCATAACATGTTCTTAATGGTTGACACAATTACATGTTTTATTCCCATTCTATTTTATCATGATTGATGTTCCCTTATGATATATTCCTTACGTATTTCAAAGATTCATGTCTTTGCTCAAGATTTTGATGTTTAGATTTTATGTTCAAGTTTTTGCATTCAAATGTTTATGGATTGTTCTATGTTCTCTATGTTTACCCTTACTGGGCATTTGAGCTCACCCCTTTTATGTTTTCTTTTCCCCGGGATATAAAGAAATGTTTTAGGTAAGAAAAAAAGGGGAAGATATTTATTGGGAAATGTTGAAGATCTTTCACCACGATTTGAATATTTTTTTCCAAGTTTCCAAACACACTAAACTATTACGATCCATGTGTGTCTGTTTTTGTTATGTATTAAGTATTCCGCAAAAGTAATGTATTTTCCATGTACATCAAGATTTGGGTCTCTACATCTATCACTACATGACTTAATCCTAAGGGGAGGTTTTAAACTCCCATAGATCCTCCTCATGTAATGAATCTATAACCACTATCCATCCTTGGAAAATAATTACATGATCTCGGCCATTAAAAATTCCTTCTTTTTCAACTCCTAAGGATGTATATCTACATATAAATTCATAATATATGTCTCCAAATTAATCCAATATCACATCATATAGAATCAAAATATTCACTACCATCAACTATAGATAAACTTCTCATCTATCCTCCACTTGGTTTATCTTTAATGAGACCAACTACTTTGATGCCTCCTCCACCAAGAGTGAATGGGACATAATATTAAGGGAATATTCCACCATGTTTACCTTCCTTGGAGTATGAAAAATCTATAAGTCATAGTCCTATATGAACTCCGACCAACATATTTATCTCATGTTGAGATATCCTTAGGAAACTATATACTTTATACTCCGTTGGTAGGATTAAATTTTAAGCCACTCACCCAAAATATAATGCATTCACATTTTCAAGGTTAAAACTACTACAAGTAGCTTTAATTAATGGGTTTTGTAGTTATAATCTTGGGGTATCAACTACTAAGACCCAGAAGCAATCTTAATCTATCTCGACTTCGACACACACCCCCACTTAGCACTATACGTATTATAGAATACCATGTACTCAACATCCTCTTTCAGAAGCCACAAAATGGGAGAACTGGTCAAACTTTTCCTCATATCCTTGAATTAGTATTGAGAGTTCTTCATCCAAGAAGATGGATACCCTTTCATTTAAATGCATCTGAATAAGATAAAATATTAGAAAATTATTCCACATACTACTGATTGTACCCAGCCAAACCAAGGAAAATATTCACCTCTTATATGCTCTTGGTAGGGTCCTAATCTAGAAAAATATTTATCTTTGTTGGATATATTGATAAACTATGATTAGAGATGAAACTAATTATAAATTATACCTTAATTATCCCAAACAAACACATCAAGAGATTACTATATAACTAGTTATAATGGATTATGTCTAGGAAATTCCTCAAATTCTCTGTGTGATCCTCTATAAATGTAGAATAAATGAGGATTACATCGATAATGATAACAACAAACTAGTCCAATAAGGGTTGGAATATCTAATTTGTATGTCCTGTGTATATGGTAGGGGAATTCATCACACAAAATGGAATCACTAGGAACTCATAATACATATAGATACATCATAATGACATATTCAGAATGTCCTCCTCATGAACCTTCCGCAAAACATTTTTTTTCGAATTTTCAAATAAATCACTTTTTGGTTGAGTGAAAATCTTACAAGCTGGCCAGAAAAACACAATTAAAAAGGAAAATAAGGAGGCCATTATAATATCCATATCTAAGAGTGACCCACCCCAAAATACACAAAGGGAGTACATCGGGCCCCAAGAACCAGTCCCTTCACTGTCCTACACACACCCCTATCACCTATCCCATCGCTGCTCAAATGTAGTGAAATCCACTACCACTGCTATGTCAGAGTCTCCTCCTCATGAACCTATAATTTGTGATTTTTTTACCGAATTTCAATTATTGATAACCATGTAACACCCTTTAGCTAGTAAAATAGGTTATCCATCCCTAGAAAAGGGTAGTTTTTATTGATCGTCACTTGGTTCTGGTGATGACAATGAACACATATCCTCATGATCCCATATGCCTTCTTAGTGAAAAAAACATAATCCACAAATGAGACACATTATTTTTGATAAAACCATTCTCTTTAAGTTCCTTAAACTACACAATTTGCACCCAAATCTCAGTAGGGGCTATATGATATTCCATAGAAGATATCACAATGCTCGTGAGTGAAATTCAATACATAATCTGATCTCTCATCATGGAGGTACTCTTGTAACATATTTTGGGAAGGCATACATGTATTCCTCCACTATCAATGGAATCTAGGTGTCTTTATATCCCCCCACAATAAGGGCCAAACTTTATAACTGATGGGGGATAGTTTTCATCCTTTTCTCATTATCCCCACTCATTCTGCTAGTATATCCTTCTGACTTTTTTTATAATATTTTCTCGTCCTCCCATAGGAACATAACTACCCTATTGTGATATTCTATCTAGGAATATACTATTGATAGACATTACATATATTGAATAACATCATATGGGTTCATCAAAACTAGGAAGATGTTTTTTGTGAATCTATATTCACTAAGCGTTATCCACACTATTAGAAGATGCATGAAATTGTGGAATCACTCCCTACAGAAATATCAAGCCACAACTGATGGGATAAAATCTACAAAAGAATATTATATTATCTATCAAGGGATAAGGTAATTATTGAATTAATTTCACAAGTTTCTATAAGTATTGGCGATACACTATAGAAGATGTTGATAATACCTCAAATAATCTCAGGAAAAACCTGGTCATAACATTCTATAGCTTATAGTTGACCATACCCTTATCCAACATCCCTTTGAACCAAGTGAGGAACAACTTGGGGTTGTGGTAGAAGTAAGACATAGTGTCATCTTCCCCATGACTCTCCTATTTGTGGGGCTCCTCCATCACCACTTTCAACAACGCCTACTTTGGGTCTGCCCTGACCACCCTTGGACAATCTAGGATCATTATGTTACCTCTACCATAGAGGTCCATTCATTTTTTCCTCTATTTATAGCATGTTGGGTCATTAAATCATGATCCATGTTACCCCACACATCATAATCACAACACTCCCCATCATTAAACATTCTAAATCCAATATGGGATCCCTACACTACAGATCCTTGATATTGAAAATTATTATTTGATGATCTCCAAACACAAGAACTTACATTATAATATATACTTGATTTATAAGAAACATATACTGCAAGATGTGTAATTCCATATACAGATACCTAATAATCCACAACCAAGAATATATATATCACTAAGTCCCACTTAGGAACTCTAACATAGTTTGGAATGAATTTAGATATCATGATATCTTAGATGTCCCTACAGTGGACCTCCTCAAACTTCTATACCAAGAAGTGACCATATTTCACCATATTGAGAGAGTATTATATAAGCTTAGTAAACACTGATGTGTACTCTGGAATAGTCATATCACCCTGATGAAACTCTAGAATCTCCTGAATTTTCATTGATTATAAGGATTAAAGATATTAATTATCATAGACTAAGTATAAAAACTCCCCCAAAGATAGTGTCTACTCATCATGGGTATGGGTAACCATAATCCATAAATTCCCTACTACTATGTGAAAATGTCTAGTAGCAAGAATAACCATTTGGTTGGTAGGGGTCCATTAGAGTTTGAAAACTCATCCCACTTACTCAAGCCAATTGTTTATTACCTAATGGTCAAGTTCCCCATGTAAACCATGAGGTCAATACTCTTAAAAATAATCAACTACATTCAACCATTGTGAATTTTTTTCCTAAACCACTAGAAAAATCGGCTACTTGATATAAAGATGAACATCAACCTTCACTATAGGGGGTGGGTCTATATGCCACTTCCTGACTGGAAGCATTTCTCTCCTCTCACCTGGAGGGAACACCTTAAAAATATACCAATATAGTGGGCCCTCATCACTCAACATTTATTTTTCATGACACTGTCTCGGAATCTTAGTTGGATTTATTCATGATGGAATCATTATAGTTAAAAAGTCATATCGTAGTTTGATATTCATATTTGGGGAGATGAATCAAGAAGACAATTAAAGTCAAATACCCATTACAATGTGATTCATGTACTACTAGTTTCTCTACAACAGTTCTCCTAGTATTATAATTTGATAAGTAGGTTATAAAAGTCTCTGTGTATTGATACCTACCTTCCACACCATCTCAAGGTTCTCTAGCCTGAATGTAAAACATGAGAGACCATAACATTATTTCCTTATGTTCCCAAACCAATCCACAAAACATGTATAACTCAAAACACCAACCCTAGGATATAATGTCTTTAATACCACTATATCGTCACCAAACTTACTAGGGAACAACCTGAACCATTAGACAGCCATGTGTGACATTCCATACCTACCTCCAATAGACTGGTGACTATCAAATAGCATCGATTAGCTATATCACACATATGATAGGCCTTAGAATAATGAAATTATACAGACAAAAACCTCTAAGTACATCACAACCATGATAAATATTTAAAACTATAATAATCCAAGAGGAAGCATATTCATGTAATAACCTCTACGAATAATCAGAGTGTGATAATATAAATAAAACCAAAGGATGAAGGGGTAAAACACACACCCAAATAGAAATAGAGGGATTCATAACCTAATAGGAGGTAAGGAATAAATTATTACTCATGAACCCCAAATCCAATCACCTCATAAACTCACCATCATTGTAAAAACTAATCTCCACCAAAACTAGGCCAACCATGGTCACCATATAACTTCCTATAATCATTATAAGATACGACACATACAGGTAGTGTAGAGACCCGAAGCTTGATGTACATGGACATTACATTACTTTTGCGGAATACTTAGTACATAACAAAAACACACACACAAGGATCGTAATAGTTTAGTGTATTTGGAAACTCGGAATATAATCGTCTAATCGTGGTGAAATATCTTCAACATCTCCCATAAAGATCTTCTTTTTTTTTACCTAAAACCTTTCTTTATATCCTAGGGAAAAGAAAACATAAAATGGTGAGCTCAAATTCTTAGTAAGGGTAAACAAAAGAAATATCAATCACATCATATTCATAAGAACATAACATTTTGGAAATATTAACCTGCAAAAGAGAGCATAATTTCATAACATGGGATAAATCATAGTAGTGAAATGAAATCCCAATAATCATAACATAAACCATGAAACTTTGTGGCATACACACATAATCATATAGAATCATTTCTTATTAGTCAAGACTCATTTCCAAGACTATCTTAGTGGACAAAGTCCATTTCTGAACCGAGTCACCCTCGTTTCAGTCCTGTTTCACTGAACCGGTATAACCTACTGTTCCAGCCATGTCTATCTCATGAGATATAAAATCTTTACCCAATGCATTGGAGGGAGATATCGGTCCCACCCATCTCATAATGATACCAGTCTTATGTGTGCCACAAAATCATAAACCATACATCATAGCATAACCCATGTAATAAAAATGGGAATCTTAAACATCGTGACATCATAAAAAAAAATCATATAATATAAAGGAATTCATAAAAATAATTCCATCACAACATAATCAAATAAATTTAATAATAGGGATAAAAATAGAACCCTTTATTATCTTAGATGGAAAATAATTTTGATAAAACACTTGAACTCCATTCTTAAGGAAAATATCCTTTCTACTTCAAAAACATTTTCCTTTCTTAACATGTCATACAATTTTAAACTAAAAGAAGTTGATTAAAAATAAACTTGAAAACTTGTAAAGGAAGATTCTTGGAAATAATGTTTTAAAAATTCATTCATGCCGTATAAGTTAAAAAAAATTCTTCTCGTACTTTTGTTGGAAAAAGTCAAAAAGTACCTCGTACGAAAAATGACAAAAGATTCCTTTCATATCTTTTACTAAAAACTCACCGAAGGTTAAAATTGGATTTAAACAATTTTATGTGGATGGAAATAATATTACATATTGAGTAAACATGGATGTGGATGATAAAATACACCCCAGTAAATACCAAAGTATAAACAATCTCGGATAAAAATGAGATTGTGATATTTCCCTTACCTTAGGTCCGATTTGCTTCGTATGTGTCCGAACCTCCTGTATAATGATTTAAATAATGTAATTTACTTATTACAGGATCATAAAAATTGTTATGATATCATATATGCTTCACTTATGACTTTATATTACCCGTTCTTTTGTAAATTCATTGTTAAAGAGCGTTTTGGGTAAAATTGTTTTATTTGTCGTCTGTGTTTTGACTTGTAATTATTCATATGATTACTTAGATCATGATTACTTAATTCCAGAATATAAAACATGATTTATATATAATATATATTCAGAATATATATATATAATAGATCAGTAAATGGAAGGAAATACACCGTTCGTGGAGATGGTAGACCGTACGTACGCATGAACGCTGTTTTCTTTTCCTTATTGAGTTGAATGGAATTAAGTAGATGAAATACATATATATTCACATAAATCCAGAATCATTATTATGTCATATATTTCATTATTACTTATTATATATACTTTATAATCATTCATGAACGGTTAACGTGGAGAATGAATCTCATCGCGTCGTGGAAACGGTAGTCCGTACGTACGCACGAGCGATGATATCATTCTCATGATTGTGGAATTGTATTGGAGTGTATGTATAATATTTCAGAATTAATATCACTTTTTAATAGTCATATATAGTCATTATTTACACCATTATACCCATCCAAGTAAGGTGGTGGTGGAAAATAGATTACACCACGGCGTGGAGACGGTATTCCGTACGTACGCACGCGCAGTGATTTCGTTTTCCGTAGGATGGATAGATGGTGAAATAAGGTTGTTTCATAATTATAATAATATATCAGTATATAAGTGATACTGATGTTATTACTTCATAATGAAACAACCTAATAAGAAGAAGTGGAAGATGAAATAATGATGAAAGAATCGGTAATGGGCATTACCTCTTCTTTGAAGCGCTTCTTTGAGACCTCCTTTTAGGGCACTAAAATTGGTCTTTGAAGAAGACCAGGACCTCTAGGATGTCTATAGGGAAGTGGAGAGAAGAAATTGGCAGGGGTTGGACGAGCTTGAAGGCTCAAAGTGGTGTGAGGAAGAGGGGGTAGGAGGTGCCCTTTTATAAGGGAGGAGAGGGGCACCTTTGGAATAACAAATAATATTATTTTATTATAAAGCCAAATTCAGTATTAAATAGCTCCAAATTGATTTATTTCGAAGCTAAGGTGGATATGGGTCGAAATCATTTCATCCAATATAATTTAGGAAAGTTTAGGTTCCTATTTTAACCTTATCATTTATATTTAACTTTAAGTTATATAATTTTACTTTTACCATGTCTTCTTGTTTTCTTACACTATAAGGTTAATAAACTTACAATATCAAGACAAACGAACCCCAAGTTGTTTATTATTAATATATATAACCTTATCTAAGTCATTTGGCCAAAACTTAGATTTTTAGGAATAAAATAACAATTAATAATATAATATTTGTTTTAAAAACTATTTTATGTCAATTTTGACACTATTTAGTAATTGATTTTTTTGAAACTAATAACAGAATGATTAGTTCGAAAAAAGTTAATTAAATCAATACTAACATGTCATATTAACCTATAAAATTATTGGAATTCCTAAAAAGTCTTAAATTACATTTATTTGGGTATTTATAACATCAATTATGTCAATATTTCATTAATAAGACAATTACTGCATCATCTTTGTGTCATAATAAATGATAATTATTTAATCCCTAAAAATTTTAAATAAATTCCTATGATGTAGATAATTGTATTAGAGTTCTTGATACTATTCATGTTTGAAGTTTAATGAAGTGTATCACTAAATTAAAATTATTATACTTATAAGATTTAAGAAAGTGACATGTTGTCACATTCTTTGGTTTTAATAATAATTAAATTATTTTCATGGGAAAAAGTCCATTAAATGAATATAATCCGACCCTTAGGTGATATGGGTCGACTTTTAGTCATCAAATAGTATTTTGACATGTGTTAGGGTAATTTTATAATATTATATTTACCCTTAATTACCCAATTTACCTTTAACTATGGTAAATAAAATTTACCGTAGTTACTATTCATAATTCCCAAAAATAAAAACTGGCTTATTAACATAATTTGGATCCACTGATTCCAAATATGGAATCCATTTTTCCAAATTCAATACAAAAAAGTTTCAGAAATTAAATTAAAATTAATCTCGTTGTCGAAAGAAAACGGGTTTTTCTTTAAAACATTGCAAAAGATTGAATTGATTTATCCTACGAATTCAAGGTAGAATCAATGCTAATGACATACATTATATTAAATGGTAAAAATACTTTCTATTTATACTTTAAAACCATTAAATATTATAATTTTACCATATAAATTATTGTGATGAAAAAAGTTGTTTTTAATTAAAATATAGCGTGTTTTTACTATTCATCAAAATATGAAAGTTACCAGAATAATATGAAAAATTTATCCAAAGTAAATTTTTATTTCATGATTCCAAAGAAAAATTTTATTTTGTCAAATTGAACTTATAAACATGTCAAAAACTAGATTTAAAGTGGGTGCGCCATCAAAAGCCGACAAAACTGCATTTTTTTTAAAATACTTATTTTACCTGAAAATTTTATTTTGTTCTTATACCATGTTTTAGAAAATGTGTAAGACGAATAATAAGATTGAAAATTTAGTTAATACTATTCATAATGGCTATTTCATAATAATATTATAATAATATATCGTTGTTTAGTAAAACCCGGTATTGCGTACAACACACGCTATCGAGGAAGGTCGTGATTGCGTGTAATGCAAGCCAAGTCAGGGTTGCATGATGTACAAGAATCCTTCGTTGTTTTGTATATCATAATCCAACCATATTTCATTTATACATTGAATATATATATATATACACAATATTGCGTAGAATAACTATTATCAAAATTGTGTGTAACACGATCCAAGAATAGTGTTGCGTATACTGCAACCTAATACGGTGTTGCGTATAGCGCAAGGTAATCTTGGTGTAGCATACAACACAAGACATTAATGAAATTAAAAGAATATTTTTCATAAAATCTCGGGGTGTTACATTCTACCCCCCTTAAAATGAATTTCGCCCACGAAATTCATCAGGGTTATAAATGGTTTACTATTCGAAAGTTTCTTTAATATAAACCCACATCGTAAAAAGGAATACCAAAACCAATCTTTAAAAACAAAAGTATAAAACGTAACGGTTACCCAAATAAACTAATCACCGGGTTTCCACATAGGTGAAAATATGGATATGGAAGAGAAATCTAAAAATCATGTTCTGATGGAGAGTGGTAGAGAACATGGCTATAGAAAAGCTAGCAATCACAAAGCCATAAATTTGTGATGATCTAAGGTACCATATGATTCATCAGATATAAGAGCACTAGGACAACATTTTTGGTTTTGAAGATCATATCCCTAATGTTTATGAAATTGGAATTAGAAGAAATACTTTCGTGATTTTGGTAGAGTCTCACCGTTTGTCGTTCATTGGACAATTTCTACTTCATCTCTTAAAGAAATGAAGTTGAATTTTTCATTCATGATGTGTTAGCAGATCATGTGATCGAATGATGGGTCACTCCATCTGTCTCAAACAAAAGGTTAGAAAAGTTATCAAAAAATAATTAAAGTCCATCTATAGAGAGATTAATCATATATGGTTCCTAAAATGAACTTATACTTCATATATCATACCTCTTAATAAAATAAAACTAGTTTCTACTAACCAAGGACTTCCTGTAGGCCAGTGGTAGGCGATAAAGGCCAGTCGCACTTCGGTTGTGGGTTCGATTCCTACGACCTTGTCTGACGCGATGGGTTGTCACCCGTCCTGCAGGTTGTCCTTTTTCTAAAACTATATTAATATAACATCCCATCAATAATATTGAAAAAAAACTTCTATCCTTAAAAAATACTAACTTATGTCCAACATAATCCATTCCAATCTTTAGTCTTATCCATAATACTTCAGTCCATTCTCATAATATAGTGAAAACGATTACCAGAGATTTAATACCATCGTTGATCCCCATATATCATATGATATGTCTTGTTGGTCACATTCCAAACATTCAAAGGCCTTAATCATGTATTCTCTTGAATACCCATTGAACCTTAGTGAAAACATGAATGTAGTTAAAAGTTAACACCTTACACATAACAAAATCCTCAAAATTCTATATAATCAAGCCATGATATCACTTAGTCCTTATATCAATCATGAGCTCATGAATACTATCAAACATATTAGATCCTCTTTATCCCTTCATTATGTGCATATCATCTGCTTTCCAAAAATATTTCAATCACTTTCCATGGTTACCGATGCCATAAAATTATTGAAAACCACAATAGACCAAAACATAAATATTCCAATATTCCACGATACTATATACAACATTATTTTGGAATCCCATTACATAAACACTTAATCCCTCCACCACATCGTTTTCATATTCAACATCGCCAATGGTGATCGCATGTGACTTCCCTTTGTCCTTTGCCTTAAGTGGTTGCTCATGTGGATCATCACTAACCCTTGGATTAGGGCATTTATTAGCATAATGCCCCATTTCCTTTCACTTGAAACATTGAAGTGTAATAGGTTCATTCTGTGTATCCCTTCCTTTGTTTGCATCATTAGACATCTTCTTCCCATCATTGTGGCATTCAAATGCCCGATGACCTTCCTTTCCACATTTTAAACATTTACTTGTCCCTTTAAGACAATCTCCACCATGCTTCTTTCCACAATTTGAGCATAAGGAAACATTCATCTTCTTTTCACCATTATTCTGATATTTCTCCTTCAACTCCATCTTTCGTTTCTTGTCAAAACTATGAGATGGATAAGTAACACCAACTTCCATTTCTACCTTAATAGCACAACGCACAATTTCTTCATAGCTACTGAAGTCTCTTATAGCTAATTCCCTTCGAAGATTTGGATTTAAGCCACTGAAGAATCGATCAACTTTACTTTCAGGTTGGATGATAAATCCAGATGCGTACCTTGAAAGCCTTGTAAAATTCGCTTCGTATATACCAACATATTCATCATCCTTTTTCTTTAGTTCAAGAAACTCCTTCTCCATATTTGTTCGAAGAATACGAGGGAATTACTTATTGAAAAATAAGTTCTTGAACTCGTCCCATTCCATGGACTCAATTTCATCTCTTTGCCTTGTATTCTTGATAAGATTACACCATTGATCAGCTTCACCTTCCAAACGATATACTGCTAAGATGACTTTATCATGTTCAGAACATTGAAGAACTGAAAATATCTTTTCAGTGGTACTGATCCATTGTTCAGCAACAAGTGGATCAGAAGACCCACTGAAAGAAGGTGGATGTTGCCTTATGAAGGACTCAATAGAATATTATTCCCTTCTCTACTCATTTGGAAGTCCAGAATGATTCATAGATTGTGTAAGTATAGTAGTAAGATTTTGCACTCCATCTCCCATAACATTTGTTTGTTCAGGAGGACAATCATTGCATTTTCCATTGCATTGATCAACACGGTTCCTTCGGGTTCCATCCATCGTCTAAAACCCAAAAAGAATAGTGTGAGAGGAAAAAATCATACTAGGGAAAACAACATAATAAAGGGTGAGTACCTTCAATATCTAACATCTTAGGTTTAATTCTATGATCTTTAGCGTAATTCTAGTACTATAACCTATACGTATAGTTAACTTTAGGGACATCCCTAGAAAAACCTTAGAAATATCTCTAGGGATCTCACTAAAGTTCTCGCATCCTAGTTTCCAAAGGTTAACTAAACCTTTCCTCTGATACCAAATGTAGAGACCCGAAGCTTAACGTACATGGACATTACATTACTTTTGCGGAATATATAGTACATAACAAAAACACACACACAAGGATCATAATAGTTTAGTGTCTTTGGAAACTCGAAATATAATTGTCTAATCGTGGTGAAAGATCTTCAACATCTCCCATAAAGATCTTCTTTTTTTTACCTAAAGCATTTCTTTTTATCTTGGGGAAAAGAAAACATAAAAGGGTGAGCTCAAATTCTCAGTAAGGGTAAACAAAAGAAATATCAATCACATCATATTCATAAGAACATAACATTTTGGAAATCTTAACCTGCAAAAGAGAGCATAATTTCATAACATGGGATAAATCATAGTAGTGAAATGAAATCCCAATAATCATAACATAAAACATGAAACTTTGTGTCATACACACATAATCATATAGAATCATTTCTTATTAGTCAAGACTCATTGCCAAGACTATCTTAGTGGACAAAGTCCATTTCTGAACCAAGTCACCCTCGTTTCAGTCCTGTTTCACTAAACCGGTATAACCTACCGTTCCAGCCATGTCTATGTCATGAGATATAAAATCATTACACAATGCATTGGAGGGAGATATAGGTCCCACCCATCTCATAATGATACCATTCTTATGTGTGCCACAAAATCATAAACCATACATCATAGCATAACCAATGTAATAAAAATGGGAATCTTAAACATCGTGACATCATAAAAAAAAATTCATATAATATAAAGGAATTCACAAAAATAATTCCACCACAACATAATCAAATCAATGTAATAATAGGGATAAAAACAGAACTCTTTATTATCTTATATGGAAAATAATTTTGATAAAACACTTGAACTGCAATCTTGAGGAAAATATCCTTTCTACTTCAAAAACATTTTCCTTTCTTAACATGTTATACAATTTTAAACTAAAATAAGTTGATTAAAAATAAACATGAAAACTTGTAAAGGAAGATTCTTGGAAATAATTTTTAAAAAATCCATTCATGCCGTATAAGTTAAAAAAAAATATTCTTCTCGTACTTTTGTCGGAAAAGTCAAAAAGTACCTCGTACGAAAAATGACAAAAGATTCCTTTCATATCTTTTACTAAAAACTCACCGAAGGTTAAAATTGGATTTAAACAATTTTAGGTGGATGGAAATAATATTACATATTGAGGAAACATGGATGTGGATGATAAAATACACCCCAGTAAATACCAAAGTATAAACAATCTCGGATAAAAATGAGATTGTGATATTTCCCTTACCTTAGGTCCGATTTGCTTCATATGTGTCTGAACCTCCTGTATAATGATTTAAATAATGTCATTTACTTATTAAAGAATCATACAAATTGTTATGATATCATATATGGTTCACTTATGACTTTATATTACCCGTTCTTTAGTAAATTCAATGTTAAAGAGCGTTTTGGGTAAAATTGTTTTATTTGTCATCCGTGTTTTGACTTGTAATTATTCATATGATTACTTGGATCCTGATTACTTATGTCCAGAATATAAAACATGATTTATATATAATATATATTCCAAATATATATATATAAAATAGATCAGTAAATGGAAAGAAATACACCGTTCATGGAGATGGTAGACCGTACATACGCATGAACGCTGTTTTCTTTTCCTTATTGAGTTGAATGGAATTAAGTAGATGAAATACATATATATACACATAAATACAGAATCATTATTATGTCATATATTTCATTATTACTTATTATATCTACTTTATAATCATTCATGAACGGTTAACATGGAGAATGAATCTCATCACGTCGTGGAGACGGTAGTCCGTACGTACGCACGAGCGATGATATCGTTCTCATGATCATGGAATTGTATTGGAGTGTATTTATAATATTTCAGAATAAATATCACTTTTTAATGGTCATATATAGTCATTATTTACACCATTATACACATCCAAGTAAGGTGGTGGTGGAAAATAGATTACACCACGGCGTGGAGACGGTATTCCATACGTACGCACGCGCGATGATTTCGTTTTCCGTAGGATGGATAGATGGTGAAATAAGGTTGTTTCAGAATTATAATAACATATCAGTATATAAGTTATACTTATTTTATTACTTCATAATGAAACAACCTAAGAAGAAGAAGTGGAATAAGAAATAAAGATGAAAGAATCGGTAACGGGCATTACCTCTTCTTTGAAGCGCTTCTTTGAGACCTCCTTTTAGGGCACTAAAATTGGTCTTTGAAGAAGACCAGGACCTCTAGGATGTCTCTAGGGAAGTGGAGAGAATAAATTGGCAGGGGTTGGTCGATCTTGAAGGCTCAATGTGGTGTGAGGAAGAGGGAGGAGGAGGTTCCCTTTTATAAGGGAGGAGAGGGGCACCTTTGGAATAAATAAAAAGATTATTTTATTATAAAGCCAAATTCGGTTTTAAATAGCTCCAAATTGATTTATTTCGAAGCTAAGGTGGGGATGGGTCGAAATCCTTTCATCCAATAGAATTTAGATAAGTTTAGATTCCTATTTTAACCTTATCATTTATATTTAACTTTAAGTTAGATAATTTTACTTTTACCGTGTCTTCTTGTTTTCTTACACTATAAGGTTAATAAACTTACTATATCAAGCCAAACGAAACCCAAGTTGTTTATTATTAATATAAATAACCTTATAGAAGTAATTTTGCTGAACCTTATATTTTTAGGAATAAAATAACAATTAATAATATAATATTTGTTTTAAAAACTATTTTATGTCAATTTTGACACTATTTAGTAATTGATTTTTGTGAAAATCATAACATAATGATTAGTTAGAAAAAAGTTAATTAAATCAATACTAACATGTCATATTAACCTATAAAATTAGTTAAATTCCTAAAAATTCTTAGATTACATTTATTTGGGTATTTATAACATCAATTATGTCAATATTTCATTAATAAGACAATTACTGCATCATCTTTGTGTCATAATAAATGATAATTATTTAATCCCTAAAAATTTTAAATAAATTCCTATGATGTAGATAATTTTATTAGTTTTCTGGAAACTATTCCTGTTTGAAGTTTCATGAAGTGTATCACTAAATTAAAATTATTATACTTATAAGATTTAAGAAAGTGACATGTTGTCACATTCTTTGGTTTTAATAATAATTAAATTATTTTCATGGAAATAGTCCATTAAATGAATCTAATCCGACCCTTAGGTGATATGGGTCTCATTTTAGTCATCCAATAGGATTTTCACATGTGTTAGGGTAATTTTATAATATTATATTTACCCTTAATTACCTGATTTACCTTTAACTATGGTAAATAAAATTTACCGTAGTTACTATTCATAATTCCCAAAAATAAAAAGTTGCTTATTAACATAATTTTGATCCATTGATTCCAAATATGGAATCCATTTTTCCAAATTCAATACACAAAAGTTTCAGAAATTAAATTAAAATTAATCCCGTTGTCGAAAAAAACGGGTTTTTCTTTAAAACATTGCAAAATATTGAATTGATTTATACTAGGAATTCAAGGTAGAATCAATGCTAATGACATACATTATATTAAATGGTAAAAATATTTTCTATATACACTTTAAAACCATTCAATATTATAATTTAACCATATAAATTATTGCGATGAAAAAAGATGTTTTTAATTAAAATATAGCGTGTTTTTACTATTCATCAAAATATGAAAGTTACCAGAATAATATGAAAAATTTATCCAAAGTAAATTCTTATTTCATTATTCCAAAGAAGAATTTTATTTTTTCAAATTGAACTTATAAAAATGTCGAAAACTAGATTTAATGTGGGTGCGCCATCAAAAGGCGGCAAAACTGCATTTTTTAAAAAATACTTATTTTACCCGAAAAATTTATTTTGTTCTTATACCATGTTTTAGAAAATGTGTAAGACGAATAATAAGATTCAAAATTTAGTTAATACTATTCATAACGGCTAGTTCATAATAATATTATAATAATATATCGTTGTTTAGTAAAACCCGGTATTGCATACAACACACGCTATCGAGGAAGGTCGTGATTGCGTGTAATGCAAGCCAAGTCCGGGTTGTGTGTTGCACAAGAATCCTTCGTTGTTTCGTATATCATAATACAACCATATTTAATTTTTACATTGAATATATATATATATATATATATATATATACTCAATGTTGCATAGAATAACTATTATCAAAATTGTGTGTAACACGATCCAAGAATAGTGTTGCGTATACTGCAACCTACTACGGTGTTGCGTATAGCGCAAGGTAATCTTGGTGTAGCATACAACACAAGACATTAATGAAATTAAAAGAATATTTTTCATAAAATCTCGGGGTGTTATAGGTAGTTCCCATGCAGGGGTGATTATATAGATACCTAGTATGAAAATAAAAAAATAAAAAATATAATAAATATAATTAAACTATCATATTAATCCAAAATATAATAGGTGGAAGAAACAAAATAACATACATACTCAATGATGTAACCAAATTAAGAGAGAGATAAATGTATTGATCTTTACAGATAGGTATGGATTGTGATTTGGTCCACATATCCAAGTGGTAGTCCCATCCCAATCCTTATAACCTAATATAACCTCACCAAATCCATAGTATGGGACCAATGCCTCACCAAAGGCATGTTATGGTAGGGGTGGTACTGACCCTAGTGGAGAACCCACACCTATTCAGAACTCATACATGCTACTGCCAACTCAATATATAAGAGAACCATGCCTTGAGTGGGTATCTAGGGGTACCAACCCTGTCTCTACTAAGGATTTTGGGAACCCACTCCCTAATATATACATGTCTTCATGGGTTTTATAACCGTTTTTCACTCTGAAGATCACAATCGAGTCCCAAATCAGGCAACCATTTTGGAAGGATCGATCTAATTGTACCACATCACATGATATCTATAATATTGCATCAAAATCCACAGTCTCATTCAATATAAATTTAAGGTTTATGGTTTACTGCTAAGTTGAGTCGTGGTTATGTCTTGTTGTCCAACAGGGCATGTTTAATCCATGTACATGTTGCGTGACCCGGGGCACACAAAATGTAGTACCACACGAGATCCTAGGTTATGTAATTTTAGAGCATGATTGGATATCCATGTATAATCACACAACATGTGGGCCTACCACAAGGCTATGTGATATTTAACTCTATTGAAACCCCTATGAACCCCAAAAAGTAGAGTAGACATCGTGTATTCCTTTGGCATACATAGAATATAGTAATTAATTTAATAAATGGTCCATCACCCTCATGAATCTTCATCAAATCTATGGGTCTCACCATAAATATTGTTCAAATCTCTATATGAGGCCCCTAAATTGAAGGAAACTCCTCGGATGACCTTCGGTGGAAAAAAATAGAATACCCCTCAACCCACATAAATCTATTATAATTTTTTATCATTGTCAGAGGGTTTGATCATCAATTCACCTTTTTTACCAATTAACGATCATCACCTCCTCCGAAAAACACCACACCTTTCATTGATTTTAAAAAAAATGTGAATTTATATTAGATCATGTCCTGAACTACACTAAAAGTCGACTCACCAGCCTACTGTAGGCTAGTGATGAACACATGGAAAATAAGGGTGAAAGGAATATTAAATAAGGTAAGTTCATCTATATCCATTTTGAACCTATCCATTGATCATAATCTTAGAAATATGTATTAAATCAAAAAAACTCTTGAAAAACTGATTAAATCTTAGGTCAAAGGAAATATTAAATTTACATGGCCATTCATTAACATTATAGAAGAAGAATTATAAAGAATATAAAAAACATACTAAAAATATTAAATAATGCAGAAATAATCCACAAATAACAAAACAGAACCTCTTTATTGAATCTATTTCTAGTGAATAATGGTTTTTTTATATTGATGACATGATATGTTAATTCTAATCACCTTTCCCTGATCCTATCACTTTTTTTTCAAATACCCTCTCAATGGTGGCATTATCAATTTCTAGGGATATGTCAATAACACTGTAGAATTATTACAACATAGATTAAATATGTTTTCTATGTAATAATTTTTATATATATAATTAAACATGTTAAATTAATTTAATTAATTTAATTCATCAAATATCCACCCATGATAGAGAACTATTGTAGGACCCAATAAAAATGAACCGTATATCATTATTAGTGTAAATATAATATTATAGATCCAACGACTATCTCTATTTCCCCACTAGAGACTCCTTATAAGAGGAAAAATATTATTTATAAAAAGATTCACACACAGTTTAATATATTTAATTTTTTTATTATATCAATTTTGGGGTCCTATAACAATGTAATATCACACAAAAAATAAAGATAAACCTAGAATAATATATATAAATATCTAAATGGTACAATAATTAAAATACGGTTCATTATATTATGTATCCTCTAAATAGATTATATATCACTTAGAAGATATTATGTATCCTCTAAATATCTTAGGTATCACTTGTAATATGTTATATATCATCTAAATATCATATACATCCCTTAATTATTTCTTCTCAAATAACCAAAATGTCATATTAAACTCCCAAAATATCTTATTCATATGTGGAGCTTAAAGACATAGAAAATTCATTGATTTAGAGAAATGTCTTAAGAATCTTATAGGATATCTTAAACATATAGGTAACTTTAAAACTAAAACAATTTTCTTATTATGAGAAATATCATACACATTCCTTCCCACTTCACACATAATTCTAGAATTTCTTCAACATAGATCACACTTCCTCCAAATAAAAAATATTCTTAAATAACCTTATTTGTTACCACTAAAAGAAACATATACCTTCACACTCGAAAATAGAATCTCCTCTTCAATGCTTCACATTATAGGAACTTCTTGTAAGAACTTGGGTTTTAATATGTGGTACAAACACTTTTTTCTATTTAAATGCATAATTGCAGTCCAATGTGAATTCCCTTTGGGGTTGTGGTGGTATCGGGGTGGTCTGGGGCTTGTTTAGAGCATAGAGCCCAAATTTTGTGTAGAAATTGTTCTGTCTCACATTTAGTAGAAACCATGTAGGGTAGGCCACATGGTTACCACTAACCATGCAAGGTTGTAGAGAGAGAAGGTGGATCCCACACGGTTCAATAAACTGTTCGATTAGAGGTACACGCCTACGCGGCACACTCTGTAATTTTTTATAGTGGTATGATACATAGTTTGTGCATGGTTAGTCAAGCTGTGAATAGTTTCCCCCTTACGACATTGGGTTCACGGTTGGCACATTGTTTACCCAAACTGTACGACCTAGGGTTTTTCTTGAAATTAAAATTTTTCTCTTAATTAATCATTTGTTTTCTTTGTACTCCTTCATTGGATAACTGCACCATAGAAGCTCCTTTTTGAACAAAAACATAGATTATGATCCCAATCCTCTATCCGGACATAGAATCTATCATTGTTGGTCTTGTTGGATCCACATCGGTGAGCACTCAATTTCATTTTTATCATTCTTTATTTGTCTTGGTATTAACTATGATATTTACATTAAATATAATTTTTTATATTTACTGGTTAATTTTCTATTCATTATTTTTCTCTCTATCTAATTAAAATCATAAGATGATACTGGAAGATCAATCTACTATTGATCTACAGTAGGTGTTCTATACCTTTGCCATTTAGTTTGGTGATTTATTAAGATAGATTCCATTGTTCCACCTTCTGCACTTTCTAGCGTTCTCCCAAAATTGAATTGATTAATTGAATTGAATTAAATGGAACATGTAAGGGATTCCCTTTAGTTCCCTTGATACTTTTTGGTGGTTTTTTCCCCAACCAAGGTCACATACAGTGTGTGCCTTTGAGTTTTACTTTGTTAAACCGCTATGGGGTGAGTGTTTTGAGCATTCCAAGCTAGAGGAATCCCATGTGAAAAATATTTAAACTAAATTTCCCAATTAATATATGTGTTTCCTCCATTACATGTGATTATTGATTAAATGGTTTATATGGTTTTATGATATGAGTGGTTATACTCATGGAAATTGAATGAGAATTGATGTCTGATTAAATAGGAATCCATGTGTGTGTTATGACATGGTTCATGGAAACTGTAGAGAATACATTGGACATATATGCTCCTTGGATTTAGATTCTATAATATTCTGTCAGACTTTTTACCCCTTGTATTTTTTTTGCTCGTAGTGGACATGGTCGGTAGAAATGATCCTTGGACACCAATTCAAGCCTAACTGAATGTCTACTAAGATGCTCCTAGGAATCGATGAGGATTTCTTGGTCCAATATACCATCTATCTATCCCAGAGAGTTCTGGTAGTATTTTATTATATAGAGAAACAATTAAAAATTTGATATGCTTAATTATACCACTCGGTCATGGTTGTTTTGACACTTCTGGTTATACAGTGTAGATGTGGATGTTTGATATACAGGCTATATAGAAAAGATGTGGTTGACATGAATTTTATAGATGTATAGTGATGATTTGTTGGTTATTTCATCATTTTTTATCTACCTTGTTATAGGAGCTTGATCCTTGTTTTTTTGGGAGCCTTGTTGGGACATATAGGATCACTTATTATATTATATATGCCATGGGCATTGTACTTTTTGTAAGCACTTACCTATGATATGTATTTCACTCAACTCTTGCTTGTTATGTTACATAACAATGACTTTTTATAGACCTTTGGGTGGTTATCTATTGATATTGTATCTCAAACCCAATTTGGGATACCATTGGGTATAGGAACAGACTATATGGATGCAAGTAGCGACTAGGGAAAGTTCCCAAGGTATTATTCTTGACTTTGTTCCATGAATTCGAGCAAGGGAACATTATACTGATCTAACTATCATGATGCAATATAAAGACAATACTTTTTTTCTTTTTGTAATTTTGTTGCTTGTATTGAATTTTACTATTTTATATCTGTTTGTATGCTTTTTTTGTAAAAACAAGACATGTATCATCATCTATTGTATATGAGAACACTTTTGGAATTATTTTTCTATTCCATCTATTTATCTATTGTCTGATTGTTATACTACTTATGATATTATATTTTTTTTTGTTTTTTTACACTCTGATAGTGATGGAAAATTCTCCCCATAGACACACCCTAGACCCTTGTTTCAAGTCGGCAGCCTCTGGCATTTTAGGATATGTGCTTGAGGCTATGTTTTTAATCAGGCTTGTGGCACTGTTGAGTGGAATCGGCATCTAATACATTACAAGATGGTATCAGAGGGTTTATTTTCTAGTTTTTGATTACTATTTTGGTGCCGATATACTGGTATAGAAATTAATTGGAATTTGGTAGTTAATTTTGCATGGGTGTAGCTATGCAATGTACATAAAAAAGCCAAATTGACTCAAATGGAATTTTTTTTGGGATATAGACTATTATAGTAGATTTGATTCCACTATTGGGTGATGCACTTGAATTAAGATGTTATAATTGATTTAATGTTGGGTTCTATTTTGTTTCATCCTAATGAGATGAGGGTATTTAATCTCATGCATCATTTTAGGAACTTATTATAAATCACATGTAATGAATTATTACATGCCAAATAGTACATGTTCCCTATTTTCATGATGTTGGGATAGGTTTAATGATAAATATACCTAATTTTTTATAGACTTTTATGTAGATAATTGGGAAACATGGTAGGTACTCATAGTGCATGTCCAAACCTAAGCAATTTTTTCAGGATTAGGCTACACCAGACACCCTGGGAAACCAATTCTGGCATGTTTAGTCATGGACCATGAGTCACATGGACTGTAACTTTTTATTCTGTGGAATAAGTGGATTCTATATTTTGGTTCATGATGAGTATGATTCTTTATAGATTAGAATTTTTGAAAAAAAAATGGTTCATCCATTTAAAATGAATTTGAAATGAAAATAAAATTAAAATGGAAAATTGAAATTATAAATATAGAACTCAACCTAGACATGGATTTTGAGCAGTAGAGGCAGCGTCTCTAGTGAATTTTGCAACTATTAATTTTATATAGTCCTATATTTAGGACAAGGATGTGTGGTATGCCCTGGTTATTGAAAAGTTTTCACCTATCCTATGCTTCTGAGTTTTGAACATTTATAGAATTATTTTATGAGGAATGTGTTTTGAATTATAGAGGCATGCCACCCCCAATAACCTCAAATCATATGATATGAGGGTGGTGATAACCATGATCCAAAGATGGTGGGCCATGCTCTACTAGTGGATCCTCATTTAGCACCATCTGCGGCACTAGATATGTTTTTGGACACGGCTAAAATGGAATATTTTTGCGCAATGTTTTATCACTTTATACACACCTTCCAAGGAGTGATGCAGCCTGCATTTTCTATGACTGAGCTGAATCATGTGTTTCATCTAGATATTCTTCCCATGTTTTTGGGGGATAGTAGTCCCCAAGCTACAAAGTTGTGTCTTGTGATTATGTTATAGATATTCAAGCATCTAGAGACACCACCAAAGATGAGAGTGAATCTCATGACTTATATGGTTTGTGGAGCATGAAATCACTGGTAAGATATTTTTAACTAGCATTAAAGGATGTGGAACATGGTTTGGGATAATTTACAAACCATATTTTATGTATACTTTTAACCTGAGACTCTGAGGGAAGAGCATGCTAGTGAGTTCATGTGTTTGGAGTAGGTCGTTATGGCGGTTATGGAGTGATCATCATGCTTTATATAGTTTTAGTGTTTTTCATTGATGTACCGTGATAATGAGTTATTGAGTGAAAGACACTTCATGGAAGGTCTCTAAAATTTCTTTTGATCTCAGGTAAATGTGTTCAGATTGGCCTTCATTACTAAAATTGTGATTTAGGAGCTGATTATAGAGTGGAACCTGATAGAAGTAGGTAGTATAGATATCATTACTAAAATCTCTTGACATATTGGTTCAGCATATTTATGAAGGAAAGGAGGTATTGAGGCTTCCCGCGAGATAGGAACCAACCAAGAAAATTATTCTAGTAGATTAGTTTTCTAACAACATTTTGGAATATGGGGAAATGTGAGGAATTGATGTGATTGTATCCCAGTTGAGTGCCAAGATTGTGATAGGATAGGCCATGAGAAACATTTATATGTGAACCTCCCTCCAAAAGTGAGTGTTAGAGGATCAAATCTAGCACTGGGTTCTAGAGTAGGTTTTTCAATTCCACATCAGGTAGAGAGATAGAGTAGTAATGGTCTATCAGGCTAAGGTGGTGGTGGTCATGGTTGAGGTAGACATGGACCAGTTATGACGAGACAGTAGAGTGGGCCTACTCCAAGTAGTGAGGTTGTGTTAGTGGGTTTCGGTTCAGTCCAGATATATTCATTATAGACTACACCTGAGTCACAAGATTCAAAACCATATATGGTGATAGATATGATCTTAGTACCCTCAATTATTATGTTTTTTCTTTTTGATAACGGTGTATCACATAGTTTCTTATATGTACATACGGTTGAAAGCCTTGGACTTGTTATACTATTTTTTGAGGGTGTTTTGACACTTGATACTCCATTCGGGATCATAATGGAGAGTGTACTCTAGTGAAAGTAGTTCCCCTTGAGATTTATGGGTGTCACTTCATCTATAATCATTATCTCCTCGTGATGACTAGGTTTGACATCATACTTAAAATGGACTGGAAAGTAGAATATTGAGTCTACATTGATTATTATCATTGGAGGGTGACTTTCACATAACTAGAGGGTGCAGTTTATAATCACAAGGGTGAATGGGATGTCCATGAGATTCGAGATATATCGCAACATCATGGGATGGGTGGAATGATAGCCCAATTCTCAAGTTTGTATCTAGATGATCAGGGAGTGCGTCATTTAGACTTTCATCTAGTGGTCCATCATTTCAGGTGCATCTTCCTAGGTTACTTTTCTATTTTACCTCCTAAGAGATTGGTGTAGTTCTCCATTGGTATAGTTCTTGGAGCTACATTGGTATCCTTTCATCCTTATAGGATGGATACTATGGATTTGTAGGATCTCAAGTGGTAGATACATAATTTGGAGGAAAAGGGATTTATGTGACCCAGTACTTCTCTATGGGGTTTGTCGGTCTTTTTACAAAAAAAGGAAGATGGTAACATTAGGCTATGCAGGGATTATCATAAATTGAACCATCTAACATTTAAGAACTAATATCCCTTTCAATTAATAGATGATATTTTTTACCATCTTTGAGGATCTTAGGTGTTCTTGAAAACAAATTTGAGGTCCAAATATCACTAGGTAAATTTTTGACCTACAAACATACCTTGGATAGCTTTTCATAGTATGTATATTCAATAATAGTATTTGGTAATGTTGTTCAGTCTCACGAATGTGTTATTGGTTTTCATGGAACTGATGAACCAAGTTTTTTATCCTTATCTAGACTCATTTGTGGTGGTTTTCATGGATGATATCATGGTGTATTCTCATAATCGACATGACCATGACAAATATCTTGAGATAATTTTGGATACGCTGAGAGAAAATCACTTATATGCTAAGCTCACAAAGTGTCACTGGTTGATGGATAAAATTCACAACATGTGTCATATTATCTCAGAGAAATGAGTATCAGATGACCCAAATAAGGTGAGAGTTGAAGTTTCTTGGGAGTAGTACAAGAATGTATTTGACATACATAATTTCTTATGGATAGATGGATATTATAGGATTTTAATATAGGAATTATCATGCATAGAAGCACTGTTGAAGGGCTAGACTATGCAGAGTCTGAAGTGTTTGCGGATAGATACCTGTGAGATAACCATTTCAGAGTTGAAAGAGAGATTGACTTCAGCACCAGTCCTGATTCTCCCAGAGCAGGGCATAAGCTACACTTTGTATTATGACACGTTAGGTATCAGTCTTGCAGAAGTTATAATATAGGGGGATAGATTCATATAATATGAGTGTCATTAGCCAAGTCCACATGAGAGGAATTACCCGATGCATGATCTTGAATTAGATGCAGTTGTTCATGGTTTTCATTTTTGGATACATTACTTACTCAAATATCCTTTTGTAGTGTACACAGAACACAAAATCCTAAAGAAAATATTTATATAGTGTGATCTGAATCTGAGGCAGAGTAGTTGGGTGGAGTAACAATAGTATTTTGACTTTTATCTTGATTATATTCTTGGTAAAGGCATTATAGTGGTTTATGAATAGAGAAGGATGAGTCATATATGGGAAGTACAAGAAGCTAATAGATGGTGGAAGCTTATGGATCTGTTCTATGAGATGAACTTTGAGGTGCATGATAGTTTGGGAGAGTCTGATCTTTCATTATTATCTTTGACCTATACCCTATTGTATAGCATGAGGATGAGGTAGTTGTTGGATAATGGGGTCCTAGTATTACAGGAGAGTGTGGCAGGTGAGGACACACCTCTTACTTGAAGTTTGTAAAGGATGAGATCATGTGTATCGATGGTCACATTTGGGTTCTAGTAGACATAAGTGAGGAGCTAATGCAGGAGTATCATGCCCCAGTTTGGGGAGTACATCCTGATTTAACCAAGATGTATTATGACTTGTGTCATTAGTACTGGTGGTAGGGTATGAAGCGAGAGGTAGTGTGTTTTGTTTTTGCGAGGTGTTCCTCCTATTATTATGTAAAGGTAGAAAATCAGTAACCTTACGAACTTTTACAATAGTTACCTATTTCTGAGTGGAAAAGGGAGGATTTTTTAATGGATTTTTTGACTGATTTTCCATGGTTTCCTAGAGGAATTTGTGGGTTTTTGTATAAAAGCTCACAAAGTTTTCTCATTTCCTATCTGTCAATGAGAACTTCAGTGTAGATAAGATTGGGAGGTTGTATATCCATATGATAATACAGTTTCATGGAGTCCCTTGTTAAATAAATTCATATAGGGATTCCCATTTAACATTTTATTTCTATAAGAGTTTATAAAAAAGAACTGGGTACACAGGTGCTTCTAAGTACAGTTTACACATGCTTAGACTAATGGTTAGTTATAGCATACGATACAGGTACTTAAGGACATGCTGCGAGCATGCGTCCAAGATTTTAGAGGCTCTTGGGAGATGCATATTGACATCATTGCTTTTTCCTACAATAATAGATATCAGGATACTATACATATGGAACCTTGTGATTATTTTTGTGTTATTCCATGTCGATCACCCCTTTTCTAGATAGAGGTAGGTGAGTCAGTTTTATTGTGACCACATCTCATGCAAGAGACATCTGAGAAGGTCCTGTTGATTCAAAAGTGGATGGATACTACAATGTCTCAATATAAATATTACACTAATCATTACAGTTGACTTCTAGAATTTATGGAGATGGATTATGTCATTTTAAATGTTTCACTAAGACTCAGAGATAGATTGATCAAGAGACAGGTTAAGATTTCACCATGATATGTCGGGTCATTTGAGATTCTCAGTAAAGTCTTGCCAGTATCCTATAAGTATTAGTTATGTCATAGGTACCAATCCATGAATGACATCTTCCACATATCTCAACTACACAACTATCATTTGAACTCATCTAATGTTTTTCTTCCTAAGGTGGTTGAGTAACAATTAGATGTGTCCTTTGAGGAGAATATGATTTCTATCATTGATAGGAGAACAAAGGTTATTTGAGATCAGTTAGTTACATAAGTATGGGTGTTATAGAAGCATGAACATTTGTAGGATGATACTTTGGAGTTGGGGGATAGAGTATGTGCTCAGTGGTTGAAGTTATTCTTAGAAAAATCGTGACCAGCCTTGATAGGGAAATTCGTAGATGAATTTATTTATGGGGGAATATTGTATGAACCTAGTTTTGCATATGAGGTACGAATCCTTTTGTTTTCTATTTAAATTCTTAATTATGGACCAATCTGAATTCCATTTGAGGTCATTTAGGTATTGGGGGTGTCTAGGGCTTCTCTAGAGCCTAGAACCCAACTTTTTTGGAGAAACAGGTCTTCTGCATAGTTAGTATAAATCGTGTAGGGAAGGTTTCACAATTACTAGTAACCATGCAGGGATGTACATATAGCATGTGGACCCTGATAGTTTGATAAACCATGCAATTTTAGGTGCACGCTCATGCGACACCCTTTCTAGTTTTTGATAGTTGAATAATACATATCTTTTCACGGTTAGTCAAACCATGCATGAAAATCATGTAAAGTGATGCTCCCTACAGTAGAGGGTGCCTATTTGGATCATGGTTTGGCCACCCATATATCCAATTTCTGTGGCCCAGGGTTTTGGTGAAATTAAAAAATTTCTACTAATTAATACATTATTTCAAACGTAATTTTTACTCTCCTACTTTGTTGGATAGTCACACCTTGGGATCTCCTTTTTAGCCAAAATGTAGTTTTTGATCCCTATCCTCTATTGGAACTGATAATTGAGCATCTTCGGTCTTGTTGGATTTGCGTCGATGAGTAATCAATTACTTTTCTTCCATTATTCATTTGTCTTGGTATCAGTTGTTATTTTTTTTTCAAGATAATTTTACATATTTTTAGGGTCTTCATCTATTCTACAATTTTATCCAGATCTAAGTTGAGCCAAGAGCTGATACTGGATGATCACTCTACTACCAATATATGGTAGGTGGCCTATACTTTTCACATTTTTGGTGCTTTATTAAGCTAGTTTCCTTTGTACTACTTGTCAAACATTATAGTGTGGTCCATAAAGAGAATTGGTTGATTTAATAAATAGAAATGGAATATTTTATGGATTCACTTTAGTTACCTTAAGACATAATGGAGGTTTTTTTCCCAAACCAAGGTCGCACATGCTGTGTGTTTTTGAGTTTGGATTTGTTACACAACTATTGGGTGAGTGTTTTGAGCTTTCCTAGTTAAATGAAGCCCGTGAAAAATGAGTTGAACTAAATTTCTTATTAGGATATGTATTTCCTCCATTACATGTGATTCTTGATTAAATGGTTTATATTGTTTCATGATATGAGTGGGTATACTCATGTAACTTGAATGTGAATTGATGCATGATTACATAGGATGCCATGTGTGTGATACACCTTGGGTCATGGAAATAATAGAGAATTCCTTAAAACTCTATGATCCTTAGATTCTGATTCTATAGGATGCCTTGGGGATTTCTACACCTTTGATCAGGTTTTTTTGGGCTCTCAATGGACATGGTCAATAGACATGGTCCATAGAACCAAATTCAATCCTAACCAAGTTTTCAACAAGATTCTCCTAGGACTCAATGAGGATTACATGGTCTAGTAAACATTGGATCTATCCCTGACGGGTCTATAAGTATTTTATTATAGGAAATTTCCATGGAAAAAGTGATATGCTTGATTATGTGGATTTTTTGGGGCTGTTGTAACACTTCTGATTATTCGGTGTGGTCTTTGTTATTTGATATACAGGTTATACGACATGGTTATGGTTGACATGATATGTATCGATGTATAGTAAGGCCATGTTGGTTATTTCTACTTTGTTTGTAGAAACCTTGTTATAGGATCTTGACCCTTGTTTTGTAGCGATCCTTTCTAGCCTATATAATCTCACTTTTTGTAGTATACATTCCACGGTGATTTTACTTTTTATTACAAGTTATGTATGATATGTATTTCACACCATTTTAGATTGTTATATTTCACATCCATGACTTGTTATATCCCTTTAGGTGGTTACCTACTAGGATTGTATCGCACACCCTATTCAAGATGTCTTTGGTTACCTGAACTGACTATATGGATGCAGGTACGGACCAGGAAAAGTGCCCATAGCTCGATGCATGACTTTGTGCCATGCTAAGGACCATTAAAGCATGGGACCGAGATGAGGCTCATGATTCTATCTAAAGATAGTAATTTTTTGCCTTTGGGAATTTATTTCATGTATTTTATTTTACTCATCTTTTCGTCTTTTTTTGTAGAAACATGGAATGTATAATTATATGTTGTATATGAGAATGCTTTTAAAATTATTTATCTATTATTTACATTTATTAATTGTCTAAATGGTAAACTGCTTCCACTATTGACATTTATTGTTATTCCCATGTTTTACACTCTTGTAATGGGAACATGGTTTTTCGATGGACACACCCTATTCCCTTTCTACTAGTTGTCAACCTTTAGCATTTGGGGAGATCCACTTAAGGCCATGTAGCCAAATGAGCTCAGGGTACTATTGAGTGGCATCTGAGTCCAGGATATTTCACTTCTCATGACAGTACATTATATGTAATGATATAAAATTGTCTTCATCATATATATTTGTGACTTTATTGCTTCCTCACTATATATTTCATGATACTCCTCAAACACTCATTTCATGTATTTCATTGTTATGCATCATAAACTACACAAATGTGGTTCCCTTGTACATGATAACAATATTATTCCTTATCCAAGTCACCATGTATTATGATATTATATTTGATGTACTTTTCAAAAATCCAACACACAACATTCATGTATCCCCTTCCAAGTCCCAATTCTCAAAACATCCCCTACTCTAAGACCATGATTTGATTATTCTGATTATTATTACTACATGTAATGATGTAGGTCATTAAAAATTTCTAGCCATAATTATTCTCATCTATGATAAGTTTTATTTTTCATCCTTTCAAAACCTTCCTAGACACATGTCCCCAATGTATGACCCAATTTCTATGTCTCTCACTTGTTATAGTCATGTTGACACTACACCCAAACTAGCTCCACTGCTCAAAAACTTGGGTTCCTCTTTCCCAATCTCATCATAGAAAAAATCATTCCTTGAATGATTTCATTAAAATCTCTCTAAAATATCACACTCAATTGTGCATGAGAACACCAATCAGTACCCTCCTGTATTGATCAACCATAAAAACATTTCAGCATATACATCACAGTGCTAATTATTTAGACCAACTCCATGATGATTCCCTACTCATAATGTCACTTATGAATTATACAACCACTTATTTCATATTCCATTGGTTGAAATCATTGATCTAAAATATATAATCACTCACATGAATTCACACCCAAGCATCATCGAGTCATCCTCATCAGAACCCACCATCTCACCTGCATGATAGTATCAATAACATAAAACCCTACTCAAATGGACCGACTTTCATACTACTCCATGAGTACCGATGTTCCATATACCTAGTCACCATATCATATTTTTTTCCAAAATTATCCCTCATTCATACCACTCGACCATCATCCCATATCTATAAGTTATTTATTACAAAACATACTTATTCAACCTTATTATCTTCAACCAATAACTACATATTGGAATTTGAAATTTAATGCACATAACTTGATCCCTTGTATCCAAGTTCCATCACAAAACCAAAAACACCTTTTGGATTATTCCATTAACACCAAACTAGAATTTTAAAAACTACTACTAGAAATGGGAACGATGTTCTTAGATCATAGACAGTGTAATTCCCACTATAGGGCTTCCATCAACATATATCTATGTGCTTTAACCTACCCGTCATCCACTTCATGAGTAATATTGACAGTCATGAACCCTTACCATATTCCTCAAACAACTCTACAACTAAAGCCACAATATAGGTTGCAATGACACTTTGGTTCCCCTAATAACCTCTTTCCCAATCTATCAATAATTTACTGCCATAAAAATAGTCTTGATGGATCTAAATCGTGATCCATGACCTTTCTCACCATCATGTGAATCTTAAGTTTCATACTACTACAATCCCTACTTAGTCCCAATATCAAATCAAAATAAAATTGGTTCCCAAATAATTATAGTTGAGAAAATATCTTGATTCTATAGCCATCATGATGATTCATTATGCCCCTTGTCTTTTCACAAGACCCAATGGTCATGTAAAATCACTTGAATCTTTTCACAATATATCATAACCAATCTCGAATATGAGTTAATTTTCACTATATATCTGTAATCCTCCTGACTTTTTGGCTATTTCACTTTAAAATTATAGAATTCTCATCTCACGTACTGATCATACTTCAATTCACCAACCCTTTTAGATAAATCCAGACATTGAAATACACTATTGAAACCCCTTCTCTAACCAACACATGTCATAAAAATATTATTCAATTCCATTTTTCTATTCCATGAACACAACAAGGTGTATCATAAATTTCCACTATTATTTAAGATATGACCACCTTCCACACATGATTATTCATTAATCCCTCTGATGACCAATAACATAACTCCATATAGTCAAGGAATTAAGGATTCTCAAGCCCTATCACAACATACTATCAACCCTTAGAGTCCTACACCCCATACAGATCCTAAGGGTCGAACAACCTCCCATCTTTGACCAATCCACTTACTAGAAAGGCACTAATTCAATTGCAGTGTGTTTTCATCCATCATTGTGACCTCGCTCCAAGAGTCACATAACCTATATAACTCAATCTCTTTTTCCTAGGGATTTTTAAAATTCAATCATTAAAATGCCCCACATTTTATCTAAGGCCAATCATATCTAATCCAAAAATAAACTCCCCTTCTATGATTTCATCTATACCATCCACATACTATATAGGTTAAGAATAATATCACTCTCTTGACCCATGGTAATAGAGTTTCCATCAATCCATTTTGAAAACGGTGCTCAATAACCACTTGCTACCAAAAAAAGAATACCCAAGCAGGAGTAAACTTCAATTATACCCTTCCATGCTATTAAACTCATGCCATTTTGAGTTATAAATCATCAATCCTAGAATCGTTTTATTAATTCTCTAACTAACCACTCATCACATGCATTCTCATATCATAATTCCAAATCTTTTTATCCTAATTAACTAGCTGACCATGCATCTCGTGCATGTCAAAAAGATCACAAAAAATCATTTGAAATGCTTCCTCATCCATAATACCTGAAAAATCTCTTTTCTTATACCACATTAAATGTATTACCTCCCATGAATCAATCTCAAACACAGAGAATCCACCCATGATTTTCTTCTCTAAATTCATTCCCATGTATGGGATAACCCTTCTATTCCGTTACACTCATATATCACAACTCATTTAAATAATAATAGGAAAGAATACTAATACTCAGTTATGATACTTGAATCGCCAATCTAGAGTCACATATCATCATCACTTGGCTCTCCCATCTATCCCATATTTCACATCCTATATATGTCATAGAATAGGGAGCAATATCCCTACTCCCATCTTGAATATCCTAAGGAAAATCATGGGTTAATTCACCCACTCTAGTGTTATTATATATATATATATATCATTCATCTCATAATAAAATCAACTCCCCTATATAGGGTACCAATTTTCATTAGTAATTCATGCACAAGACTAACTCCCCCAAGGATCAAAGCCACATCCATGAGAATATTAACACCATCACCCTTTGATGATTTATATGTGTAAATCACAACCATGGGGTTAAGTTCATGAAAATTACACCAATCAGTTATTTTGTAAAATGTAAAATAATTTATTCTTTAAAATTTAAATAGTTGGAACAAGATTTTTTCTAGAAACAATGTCAAAATAACTAACAATCATGGTCATTTCATGTGAATCTATGTACTTGATATGATGAATGAACATATTTATCTTATAATTCAACACTTAAAAGTGAAATATAGGCACCAATATAATTTCCTTCCCATGTTTTGACTAGTAATAGCTCATGTCCACCATGTCCAAAATAGTAAGATAAGTAAAACTGAGCTCTCATACAACTTTTCAACATTCTAATACAGCTCACTCTAGAGTAACCAAATTAGAGTGTGATATGAAATTATACATGCCTCATCATATTCTAGAAGCTTTTGACTATTAGTGAGAGCCTATGGGGATACCATGGGGACACTATAACCTCATATCAAATTTGAACAATATAGTGATAATATCATAAAAATATTCATCATAATACCTGAATGAAAAAATAAATATCATTTCTAATTCAAACCAATGATATATAACATGTCATAAGATATAATAGAAAAAAAAACTATCCAAAATTTTGAATGAGTTAGTAAGACACTCGAAATATCTCTAATGGGTTGCTCACATAAACTCAAGACAAAAGTAAATAAACTAAAACAATAACCTGATATCGAGTCTTGACTTGGTTTCATATATTTCCTCCATCCATGCTGTCATACTTATTAATACATCACTGGGCCTTTTCCCAATAAATTATAATTTAATGAGGTCTACTTAAGTAACAATTTTAAAATTCCTCTAGAGTAGGGTGTGAGTATGATATAATAGTCCACCACCAATAGTGTCTCTAAATATATGTAGAAATAAACAAATGAATGTTGATTTTTTACAATAAATAACTGAAACATAATAAAATAAATCACTATTGATCCTTGGGCTTTATGGTGACACATGTGATTGACCATACCTTCTATTTCCAGTGCTAAATTTATTCGAATGTGATGAATAACCAAAGAAAAAGGTCATATAAGTTCCCATCCATAACACTATCACATATCATAGATCATAGGGCTGTTTAGCACCCACCCTAGATACCATCATATAACATAATCATACATAGTATTTTCACCCACCCTGGATACCATCATATAATAGAATTTTCCTTGTCATTAGAACCCACCCTAGAGACCATCATATAACATAATCTTTGGGGGTATTAGCAACCACCTCGGATATAATCACATATGTAACACCCTAAAATTATAATATGCATTTCCCGTTGAAAAATACTATGTTT
The DNA here is from genome assembly GCA_963277665.1 of Viscum album. Lineage (NCBI taxonomy): Eukaryota > Viridiplantae > Streptophyta > Magnoliopsida > Santalales > Viscaceae > Viscum > Viscum album. Next base: position 766,485,806 of record OY728152.1, on the reverse strand, counting down.
TATAGTTTGTATAACCTTCCACACAAAACTAAAATGAACCAAAACATGTTTTATTATATTGAAATATATTATGTAAATATATTATGATAATACATTATGAAAAATCATTAATAAAATTACAAGATGAGTAAAACATCAAATAAATAAAATCATAATATTTAATTAAAATGCAAACATGTTTTTACTACTTTTTTTAAAGAATGATTTAATTTGTTTTAATACCAATTATTTAATAAACATTTAATGATAGGGATACAAATAATTAATTGGATGTGATTGAAATCAATTAATGTCAGAAGGTATAATTTTAAATAAACTCTTTTTTAGGTTTTGTGTATTTCTAATCTTAAATTAAATTGATCAATTTTAAAGGATTATTCTAATAAAATCTTTCAATGAATAAAAAAAATATTAACAATCATTTAATTAGTGATTTATATATAATAACATTAACAACACTTCAAGTTAAAAAAAATTCAACAAAAACATTTTACTTATATTTTATGGTTTCATTCAAAATTTTACAAAATTTAAAATATGAATTTGATAAAATTAAATACATTTTTATATTCATCATGTAAAAAATATCTTTGGGTAAATTTTTAGGTTTTCTGAAAAAATTTGTTTTCTATGTGAAGAGTGAAATACAATTTCAGAAAATACTGTAACTTTTATAAGATCATAATAATATAAGAATAATATAAACATTTATAAAACCTTTTTATTTAAAAAACATGTATTTAAGGATTAAAGTAATGATTTTAATTTTTTTAATTTAGAAACCTTTTTTGACATTTTGGATCATAAGTTAAATTTTAATCAGAAAACTATTTTTTGTCTTTTTCATTAAAAATATACTTCATCAGATTACATTTGTTTTAGATTAGTTTGAAAGTCAGATAAAAATAATTTTCTAATAATGAAGAAATAAATTTCATGGGTGATATAATATAGTTCTAGATAAGTATAAATTCAATTTTATGCATTGAAGAATAGTTTTTTCTAAAAATGTATTTGTTACGCTATGCATACTTATACTGGAGTTAATTTTAATCACATTTAGAGGTTAAGTATAATAAAATGGATTTAATATTTTCGATTAGCATGTATAAATTAGGTAATACATATAATTTTATTTTTTTCAAAAAAGTAAGTTACCAAGTTAAAAGTTAGTCACATTGGTAAAGTCTAAAAGAAGGTAAAAGGGTTAAATTAAGGCATAAGGTCAGAAAATATCACAAAAACATATATATGGGTTTATGAGGTTATTATATATATTACCTTATATTATCCTAATAAATAGTAAATTTTTATTCACTTTCCTTGAATATGACAATAATTTTATATTAACAAATTAGTATTTATAAAAATGTTACTCCTCTTACTTATAAAAGGACCCTTTCATAACCCTTTATAACACACACATAAAATTAGAATTAATATATATAATATCCCATGTTTCCTTCATTAATAACCTTCTTACACGTTCTTGATCTCCCGGTCTCAAGATAATGATCAAACTTCTACAAAAACAAGAAGGCTTATAAGAGGAGATATGGCTTCTTCTTTATAAGAAATAACTTATTGTCCTTATTTTTCATTTATCTCATTTTAAGAAAATATAATTTATTACTATATATCACTTTAATAAAATCCAAATAACATCATTATACTTATATAATGATGATATTATAATGAAATTACCTCATAACCAAACTCATCCGTTGATAGTGACATGTTATTTTTTTGTTCGGGTTAACCACCTACATTAATGATGGTATAAATTGTTAGAATGGATCGTTAGGGAAACTTAAATAATGGTAATATATGATATTGATAAGATTTTATTTTTTTATATAATTCTAATGTAATTATTTAACTCTGAATTAATATAATATCATATATTCGTTAAAATTTACTAAAACAAGTGCGTTGTGGATTTCTGCATCAATATTCTTACACAAACTTCCCATGGAATTTAATTGGAACTTGATAAATCATTATGGTACATATATTTAAGGAACTTTACAATTCTAGATATTATCAACTCATGAACATAGAAATGATGAATGAAACTGTCATACCAAAATAGATAAGAGATGATTGAATTTGTTAACAATATTAAACGAAACCAAGAAATAACTATTTAATAAATGGTTATAAAATATTAATATAGGAAGTTAAATTCATGAATAATGTTATCAAATAATTTATTAATGAGTCTTATTTTATTATATATGTGTTTTGAGTACATTTGAATAAGCAAGAATACATGGTAAGCGTTTCTCATCTCAAATTTCCTTCTTTGATACATGATTCATATTATTCTCATATTTTTATTTATATATTTTATATTAGACTTATTAGAAATATTTTATCATTATTATATTTCTATTCATGGAATTTTATATTTCATTTAATTTTTTATCTTTAAATGTTATTCGAATAAAAGGATACCAAATCTTTAATGGTTTATTTTCTAATCTCACTTTGAATTTGAGATTGATTATGTCTAAATTTTTATTTGAGGAAATTATGTGTTATTTATCTATAAAAACAAATATACAATATTTAAATATTATTATTTATAGGTTCTAAATTTATTTTTACCTTTTAACTTTCATTTAGTTCACATTTCAACTAAAAGGGTGTTTGTAATTATAACGGACCTTATTTTTTCTTTTGGCCGAGAATCTCTTTCCTGAATGACCAAATGTTTTATATTGTTTTATATATGTTCTTATCTATAATAAAATTATTTATTAATTTAATTTTCTATAGTATTTAAACTTTATGAAATTAATTTTAAAATATTCTTTTTTATTTTTTCCACCTATGTTATTTTTACATTCTTTACAAAGGTGTGAAAAGAATCTATTTTTTAATATTTTCCACATGAAATCATGATCTCACCAATATATTCATTCTTATTTATAAATATAAATTCAAATTTTTTAATGGTTTTCCAAGGTAAATAAATACATCATTATTTTGTTAATTTTTTATTTTAAAATAATACTTATCAAAAGAAAAAGATATTGTTACTATTTTGTTAAGGAAATTTTGTAATGATATTATAAAAGTATTTTTCCTAAATTTCAAAATTATTTAATGATCCTTATATTTCATTTGGGATATGATATAATGATACCATCAAAAAATATTTCTTTTAATGGCTTATAACCATGCTATGTGGAAGCTTTAATGAAACCAATTTTACTCCCATGAGTTAATAAGCTCTGAAGGAATTACGAATGTTTTTAGGTTAATGTGGAACATGCATATTGTAACACCCCAAGCTTCTACGGCATGCTTCTCTTTGAATAATGCAATAGCGTGTGTTGTGCGCAACATCGAGTTCTAACACACCACAACCAATCAAACTAGCCGTTATGAATAGTAATACCTACTTTTTGAAATTTTATAAATTTTATCTCTCAAAATGGACTTCATTTTTGGATTTGGAGTATCGAATTTAGCCTAAGTTGAAATTTTGGTACTTTTTGGATAACTTTAATATTTTGATGAATAGTGAAAATTACTAAATTTTAATTAAAAACAAATTTTTTAATCAAAATAATTAATAGTGATAAATTAGGAATTTGAGTGGTTTTAAAGTATATTTAGAATATATTTTTACAATTTAATACAATTTTGTTCATTGGACATAATTTCACAATTAAACCGAACATAAACAAGTATCAATCTTTTGATAGTTATTATATCTTAAAAACATGCTTTTTGTTTTGACAGCGGGAATTAATTTTAAATTAATTTCTGCCACTTCTGTGTTTTGAATTTGGAAAAATGGATTCCATATTTGGAATCAGTATGTTCAAGTTGTGTAAATAGGTAACTTTTATGTGTAGACATTTTGAATAATCACTTCGGTAAATATTTTATTTACCACGGTTAAAAGGTAAATCCGGTAAATAAGAGTTAAAAAATAATATTGTAATAATAACAAATTACTCTAAAACGTGTCCTAACCTTATTGGTTGATACATGTTCAACCGTGGGAATCTTTGGGTCGATTTTGGGACCCCATGGTTCCACTTATAAGTGATAGGGACACTTTATTTTAATTAAGTTAAAATGAATAAAAAAATGACATAAGCATATTTATTTTAGAAAAACAATTTTTACATAGGGTATATATGTTGGATTTTCGACTATAAATATTCATTAGAAAGATAAAAATATTTCTACATAATTTTATTTTATTTATAATTTTTATACATTAAATAATTTAATTTATATATGACACAATGGTGATGCAGTAATTACCATAATAGTGAAACATTAAAATGATTGATATTGTAGATACCCAAATAAATATAATTTGAGACTTTTTATGAATTAAACTAATTTTATAGGTTAATATGACAGGTTAGGAATGATTTAATTAACTGTTTTCGAACAATCATTCTGTTATGAATTTTACAAAAATCAATTATTGAATAGTGTCAAAATTGACATAAAAGAGTTTTTAAAACAAATAGTATATTATTAATTGATATTAAATTCCTAAAAATCTAAGGTTCGGCCAAGAGACATATATAATGATATTTGTATCATTAATGGACCACTTGGGGGTCTCTTGGAAGTATATATTAATTTTATTAACCATATAATATAAAAATACAAAGAGACATTGTAAAGGTGAAACTAATTAACTAAGAGTTTATACTTAAATATAAGGTTAGTATAATGACCCAAACCTATCTAAATTCTATTTTTTGAGTTTTTTTCGACCTATACCCACATTAAAATTTAAATAATCCACTTTGGAGCCATTAGAAACCGAATATGAATTTATTATAAAATAATATTTCTAGATTTTCCAAAGGTGCCCCTCACCCCTCTTATAAAAGGGACTCCCCCTCCTCATTAACTCACACCTTAAAAGCCTTTTGGTTCGGCAAAACTCTTCCCAAATACTCTCTCAACTTCCCTCAATTCATCCTAGAGGCCTTACTATAGTCAGAAATTCAACCTAAGAGCCCTTTTGATCAAATCAAAAGGAAGAACCCGAAGAAGAGGTAATGATTTCACCACCCTTTTCCAGGTTCATTTTTTCTTCCACTTCTTCCTTCTTTGTTGTTACCATTCTAAAATAATAACTCCAGTATCTTATATATATACTGTGATTTTATTATAAATATGGTACAACCATATTTAGTATTCTATCCATCCATTCAATGACATGTCACCATATGTGCGTACGTACGGCTTACCGTCTCCACGTCGTGGTGTAATTATTATTCAATAAATTATTATTTGGATGGGTATAATAATGATTTATAATTCATGTAAATAATAAATATAACAAGATAATAATTCTGTATATATGATATACCATCCAATTATATATTATTTTAATATCAAAAGAATGATATTGTCGCTCGTGCGTACGTACGGACTACCGTCACCACGAACGTGATGAGATTCATTCTCCATCGTATCCATTCAAGTATAATTATCATTTTATGATTTAAAAATAATGTTTATGGACATGATATAATTCTGAATATGAATTAGATACAACCTATCCATGACAATCATGGCTTATGTAACAAAACATATAAATGAAAATGACTAAGTTAACACCCAAAACAAAGATAATACTAAGATATTATTAACAAATCAATGTTAAAAGATCATATATGATATCATATTAATGTATATTATTATTGTATAATTTAATAACAATTATTTCACCATTATACAGGATGTTAACCAACCCCAACAAAGGAAAAGTATAAGGTAAGGGTTATTTCACAATATCTTCATTATCCGAGGTTGTTTATACGTAATAATCTATTGGGATCTCTTTATCATCCACATCCATGTTTCTTAAAAATGTATTTCAAAACATTTTTACTATTTAAAATAATATGGGTTAAAGTCATTTATACCCTTGTTTGAATTTTTATAGGAGTTTTATAAAGGAATCTTTCTGTCGTTTTCCAAACAGGGTGCTTTTTATCCTTTTTGACAGAATTAAGGTAAGAATGTTTTTTTAACTTATACGGCGGGTGCGGCTATTTTCCGCCGTTATAAAATCGTCAAAGATTCCCTTACAATATTATAAGAATATTTTCAAAGAAAATGTTTTATTTTCTAAATATATGACTCTTAAATGATTTCAAAATAGAAAGAGATATTTCTCTAAAAAGAGTTTTTATTTCATCAATGTCAACATCCTTTGATGGATTTTATGCTTATTTGAAGTTGATTTATTATGATACAAAACTTCTATATTCTATTGAAGGTTTTGTGATATGTTTGACTGTGGATGTGCTATTTTTATACCATTCATGTTTTATGGTGAAATTATTGACATTTAGTATGCTAGTTTTAATACGAATGTTTATGTTATGTTTAAACCATTTCATATGGGAATGCATTGGACTTAATATGTGATGGGTGTAGCCCGCTATAGCTCCTTGATGCATGATTAGGTCTCATTAGACAAACTAGTATCTTGGCATAAGGCCTTGGAAAAATCTTATTTGTAGTCTTGGAATGAGGCCTTGGCTATGTGGTTATGATAGTCTGGCATTATGCATTCCATCATTATGAAAGTGGTTATTGATATTTCATGTGATTATTCGATTAGTAGAATATCCATGTGAATAAGTAAATGGAATTATTTCATTTTATTTTTTCCATACTATGTTGAAGTTCAAGTTTAAAAGGCTTTTGTTTTAGTTATACACTACCTTAAATGTTTATTCTTATTTATGAAAGTTTCCACTATATTGTTATCCTTACTGGGCATTTGACCTCACCCCTTTTCTATGTTTTATTTTTCCCAGGATGTGAAGAAGTAAATTATGAATGACATGCAGGGATGTTATGAGGGGATAATAGTGTGGACTATGGAGACAATATGTTTTTGTAGTAGTTTTTCACTTTATGATGTAACGTAAAACTTTATGAATATATCTAGTGTTTCCAAGGCTACTAAACCAATCGGTCTTTCGAGATTTGATCTTTCCTGTGATCATACCAATGTTATGTAATAATGCACCGACTCTAGGTAAATGGGTTCGGGGAGTTACAGTTGGTATTAGAGGAAGTTTAGTACAAACCTTGGAAGCTAGATTTAGATAAACTCTGATTAGAGCACATAGACCTAATATGGACTTTGAGGATTAGTATAGAAGAACTTCCTATAATTTTGGTATTGTAGAGATTTTGTGAGTTTTCCGAGCAATACATCTCTGTCTGGATATGAGCAGGTAGAGGCGGCTCTGGCACAGATGTACCTAGGTGTAAAACCCAAAAACACCGCTTTGAGCTAGACTCGAACAGGAACTGGTGCATGACAACGGGCCTTGCTACACTCTTGGTTACGACACTCCCGAGGGATATGCTTAGGATAACTGTCATTTTCTTTAAAAATCATTATGAAGGGTTTATGAGTATATACTTCCTCAAAGAAAAATTTTTTTATGATTATGGATTATATCCATAAATAGTTCAATTTATGTTAAGTGTTTTATAAGTATGGAATTATGTATTTTGATTCATAAACTGGTCTAGTTTATGCCATTGTTTAGAAATGGATCCTAGTGGAAGAAATGGAAACTGTATCAATGAATGCACTCCATGTAGGGATTGCCCTCCTGCTCAAGATAATTATAGTGGAGCTGGTGATGCAACTGGTGCTGATCAGCTAATCACCATACTGGGACAACTCACTCAGGTTATGAATAATAACCTTACCCGTATGGAGCACCCTGATCCGAAGCATGGAGGATCAATGTTAGATCGATTCATGAGGAAACAACCACCAACATTCAATGGGATTACAAATCCCTTAGTAGCAAGGTAGTGGATAAATTCCCTAGAGAAAATATTTCAGGCTTTGGGGAGTAGTGAAAGGGAAAAAGTTATCATGGCAGTTTACCGCAACACTGGAGATGCTGATCAATGGTGGTCATTGATTCAAAACACAAAGGAGATGATGAAGTATAAAATATGAAATGGAGGGATTTCAAAGATATGTTTTTAGAAAAATACTTTCTTCATGACCATCGAGCAGATATGGAAAGGCAATTTCTGAGTCTGAGACAAAAGGAGGATGAGAATGTCGCAAAGTATGAGGCTAACTTTACGAGGTTCGAAAGGTATGCTGGAGATTATATACGTAACCCAAGAAGTAAGATTGATCGTTTTTTTGATGGTTTAAAACCATTTCTCTGTCGAGAATTAGTCTCACAATCCTTCTCGTCATACGAAGACATTTTCTGATGTGCTATCAAGACAGAAAATGAATTTTCTAAGTCTTATAACTTTAAAGAAAAGTAAGAGAGGAAGAGATCTGTTGATCAATCTGGGAATGGAAATAAAGGGAAGAAGGGAAACGTTCAATATCCATCTTGTGGTAAATGTGGGAAGAAACACCCCGGTACTTTCTTGAAGGGAATGGGTGTCTGTTACAAGTGTGGTGAAAAAGGCCACCCAACTCGTGATTGCAAAGGGAAGAAGGAAGCTACCAATGTTCAGTGCTACAATTGCAGGGAGATGGGACATTATGAAAATGAATTTCCTAATTGTCAGGGGAACTTACCTTAGAAAAGTCCAAGGGATCAAGGCCAAGCTTTTGCTATCACTACTGCTGAGGTAGAAGCTCCAAAAGACGTGGTGGCAGGTAATTTAATGGTTTCCTCATGTTTAGAAAATGCATTATTTGATTCTGGATCATCTCATTGTTTCATATCTTCCTGGTTTTCTATGAAAAATAAATATTTCCAATTTGATTTAACAAGGGAGTTGTCAGTTAAAACTCCTAAGGGATGTATCATTGCAACAAAGTTTTGTGAATCAGTCCCCATTAGAGCACATAAATGTTCTTTATCTGCTGACCTCATCGTCATACCTATGATTGAGTTTCATATAATCCTCGGTATGTATTGGCTTTCAGATTATGATGTGAAGATTTATTGTAAGAAGAAGTAGGTTACGATTTTTGATGATGATGATAAGGAACACCTTATCTTTAGAGCAGAATCGTCACCACCTAATTCTTATCTAGATCCACCCCCAGTAGCTCAAATAAATTCAATTATTGGGGAGGAAGAGAATGAAATGACTGTGGGTGAGGAAAGGAATGTTCAAAGAGAGGATGTACCTATTGTGAAAGAATATGTATATGTAATTCCGGAAGATTTACCTGGACATACTCCAGAATGAGAAGTTGAGTTTTCCATTGATTTAATTCCTAGATCAAGGCCTATATAGAAGAACCCTTATAGAATGGCCACTGTGGAATTAGTCGAACTAAAGAAACAACTAGAGGAATTGAGTAATAAAGGATTTATTTGCCCTAGTGTTTCTCCATGGAGAGCCCCTGTTCTTTTTGTTAAAAAGAAAGATGGATCTATGAGGTTATGTATCGACTACAGGGAGATCAATGCTATAACAATAAAGAACAAGTATCCCTTACCTCGCATTGATGATTTATTTGACCAACTGCATAGAGCTCAATACTTTTCAAAGATTTTCCTTCGATCTGGATACCATCAGTTGTGTGTGAAGAAGGAAGACATTCTGAAGATAGCATTTCGAACCAGGGTTGGGCATTACGAGTTTACTGTAATGCCTTTTGGATTGACTAATGCACCCTCTATATTCATGGATCTGATGAATAGAGTTTTCAAGGAGTATCTCGATGAATTTGTGGTGGTATTTAATAATGATATCTTGGTATACTCCAAAATCTATGAAGATCATGAAAATCACTTGTGCATTATCCTGAAGACTCTGACAAGACATGAATTATATGGGATGTTTAGCAAGTGTGAATTATGGCTTCAGGAGATTTCTTTTCTTGGCCATATTGTCTCTAAATATGGAATCTCTATTGATCCTTCTAAGACCAAGGCAATTCAAGAATGGCCAGCACCTATGAGTATAACTGAGGTACGTGGTTTTATTGATTTAGCAGGTTATTATTGACGTTTTGTCCAGAATTTTTTCCAATTGGCTAACCCATTAACGAAGCTCACACGTAAAGGGGTTAAATTTGTTTGAAAAAAAGAGTGTGAAGAATGTTTCGAAGAACTAAAGAGAAGATTAGTCAATGCTCCTATATTGACTCTACAATTGGGGAATGATTGGTTTGTTCTTTATAGTGATGCATCTAAGAAAGGACTTGGTTGTGTCCTTATGAAGAATGACAGGGTTATTGCCTATGCATCAGGACAGTTGAAAATTCATGAACAAAACTATCCTACTCATGATCTCGAGTTAGCAGTTGTGATCATTGCTTTGAAGATATGGAGGAACTACCTCTATAGTGAAAAATATGAGATTTATACTGATCATAATAGTTTGAAGTATATTTTCTCACAAAAATAACTCAACATGAGGCAAAGGAGATGGCTTGAATTACTCAAGGATTATGATTGTACGATACACTACCACCCGGGGAAAGCAAACAAGGTGGCAGATGCTTTGAGCAAAAAAGATCATGGAGTTTTGAACAATATGAGAATTGAAAGGGATCCAATTTTCATGGATCTGGTGAAAATGGACATGGGAATAACCAGGGAAGGTGAAACATCAATGATTTTTCAAATGGTTTCCAAACCATCTTTACTAGAAAGAATTAAGAGTTCTCAGACCGATGATGTAGAATTTCAAAAGAAGATTAAATCTGTGAATGATGGGAGATTGATAGACTTTGTGTATGAAGAAGGAATTTTGAAATTCGGGAAGAGACTTTGTGTTCCCGATATACCTGATCTAAAAAGAGAATAGCTGGATGATGCTTATAGTTCCAATTTCTCTATACACCCTAGGAGCACAAAAATGTATAGAGATTTGAAGGAACATTTTTGGTGGGACAAAATGAAGAGGGAAATTGTTGATTTTGTGTAAAGATGTATGGTTTGTCAAGAAGTGAAAGCTGGAAGGCAATATCCTGGTGGAGTATTGCAACCTCTTCCCATACCTGAGTGGAAATGGGACAATATTACGATGGACTTTGTCATGGGACTACCAAAGACTCCTAGAAGGAACGATGAAATATGGGTTATTGTTGATCATCTTACCAAGTCAGCACATTTTCTTGCTATAAGAGAAGATCTACCACTGGAACGTCTAGCAAGACTATATATTAATGAAGTTGTAAGACTTCATGGATTACCCCTATCGATTGTTTCTGATCGTGATCCCCGTTTTACTTCAAGATTCTAGAAAAGTCTTTAGAAACCCTGGATAATGAACATCATTTGAGCACTGCCTACCACCCTCAAATGGATGGACAATCAGAACGAACTATTCAAACATTAGAAGACATGTACAGATCCTTCTCACATGACTTTCAGGGTATGTGGGATCAATATTTACCTCTGGTATAATTTTCCTATAACAATAGCTTCTATTCGCGTATTCAGATAGCACCATATGAAGCGTTATACAGAAAGAGATGTCGTACACCAACCTTTTGGGATGAAGTTGGTGAAAGAAAACTTGTAGGCCCAGAACTGGTGGAGGAAACGATGGAAAAGGTGAAGGTAATCCAAAATCACATCAAAGAAGCTCAAAGTAGGCAGAAGAGGTATGCTGATAATCAAAGGAAGGATTTGGAATTTCAAGTCAGTGATCATGTTTTCCTGAAGTTATCTCCATGGAAGGGAGTCATACGTTTTGGTAAAAAGGTAAATTGAGTCCCAGGTACATCGAACCTTTCGAAATTCTAGAATGAATTGGGGTTGTAGCTTACCGATTGGAAATGCCGCCAAGTCTCTCCAAAGTTCATGATGTGTTCCACGTATCTCTGTTGAGGAAATACATGCCTAACCCAACGCATGTACTCACCTATGAGGAATTAGAACTGGAACCTGATCTGTCTTATTATGAAGAACCCGTCAAGATTATTGATACGAGAGAACAAGTACTGAGAAACCGGACAACGCGTCTGGTAAAAGTTTTGTGGAGAACCCATAAGATGGAAGAGGCAACGTGGGAACCCGAGGAACTTATGATGAAGAACCACCCAAGTCATTTCATGTGGTTGTATTCTAGAAATTTCTAGGATGAAATTATTTGAAGTAGGGGAGAATGTAACACCCCAAGCTTCTATGGTACGCTTCTCTTTGAATAATGCAATAGCGTGTGTTGTACGCAACATCGAGTTCTAACACATCGCAACCAATCAAACTAGCCGTTATGAATAATAATACCTTCTTTTTGAAATTTTATAAATTTTAACTCTCAAAATGGACTTCATTTTTGGATTTGGAGTATCGAATTTAGCCTAAGGTGAAATTTTGGTACTTTTCGGATAACTTTAATATTTTGATGAACAGTGAAAATTACTAAATTTTAATTAAAAACAACTTTTTTAATAAAAATAATTAGTAGTGATAAATTATGAATTTGAGTGGTTTTAAAGTATATTTATAATATATTTTTACCATTTAATACAATTTTGGTCATTGGACATACTTTCACAATTAAACCGAACATAAACAAGTATCAATCTTTTGATAGTTATTATATCTTAAAAACACGCTTTTTGTTTTGACAGCGGGAATTAATTTTATATTAATTTCTTCCACTTCTGTGTTTTTAATTTGGAAAAATGGATTCCATATTTGGAATCAGGATGTTCAAATTGTGTAAATATGTAACTTTTATTTGTAGACATTTTGAATAATTACTTCGGTAAATATTTTATTTACCATGGATAAAGGGTAAATCCAGTAAATAAGGTTTAAAAATAATATTATAATAATAACAAATTACCCAAAAACGTGCCCTAAACTTATTGGTTGATACATGTTAGACCATGGTCATCTTTGGGTCGATTTTGGGACCCCATGGTGCCACTTTTAAGTGATAGGGACACTTTATTTTAATTAAGTTAAAATGAATACAAAAATGACACAAGCATATATCTTTTAGAAAAACAATTTTCCAATAGGGTTATATATGTTGGATTTTCGACTATAAATATTAATTATAAAGATAAAAATATTTCCTACATAATGGAATTTTATTTTTAATTTTTATACATTAAATAATTTAATTTATATATGACACAATGGAGATGCAGTAATTACCATAATAGTGAAAAATTAAAAGTATTGATATTGTAGATACCCAAATAAATATAATTTGAGACTTTTTATGAATTACACTACTTTTCTAGGTTACTATGACATGTTAGGAATTATTTAATTAAATTTTTTAGAAGTAATCATTCTGTTATGATTTTTACAAAAATCAATTATTGAATTGTGTCAAAATTGACATAAAAGAGTTTTTAAAACAAATAGAATATTATTAATTGATATTAAATTCCTAAAAATCTAATGTTCGGAAAAGAGACTTATATAATGATATATGTATCATTAATGGACCACTTGGGGGTCTCTTCGATGTATATAGTACGTTTATTAACCATATAATATAAAAATATAAAGAGACATTGTAAAAGTGAAACTAATTAACTAAGAGTTAATACTTAAAGATAAGGTTAGTATAATGACCCAAACCTGTCTAAATTCTATTGGTTGAGTGGTTTTATACCTATCCCCACCTTAACATTTAAATAATCCACTTTGGATCCATTATAAACCGAATATGAATTTATTATAAAATAATATTTCTAGCTTTTCCAAAGGTGCCCCTCACCCCTCTTATAAAAGGGCACTCCCCCTCCTCATTAACTCACACCTTCAAAGCCTTTTAGTTCGTCCAAACTCTACCCAAATACTCTCTCAACTTCCATAACTTCATCATAGAGGCCTTCCTATAGTCAGAAAGCCAACCTAAGATCCCTTTTGATCAAATCAAATGGAAGAACCCGAAGAAGAGGTAATGATTTCGCCACCCTTTTCCAAGTTCATTTCTTCTTCCACTTCTTCCTTGTTTGTTATTACCATTCTAAAGTAATAACTCCAGTATCTTATATATATACTGTGATGTTATTATAAATATGGTACAACCATATTCAGTATTATATCCATCCTTTGAATAACATGTCACCATACGTGCGTACGTACGGCTTACCGTCTCCACATCGTGGTGTAATTGTTATTCAATAAATTATTATTTGGATGGGTATAATAATTATTTATAATTCATGTAAATAATAAATATAACAAGATAATAATTATTTATATATGATATACCATCCAATTATATAATATTTTAATATCAAAAGAATGATATTGTCGCTCGTGCGTACGTACGGACTACCGTCTCCAAGAACGCGATGAGATTCATTCTCCATCGTATCCATTCAAGTATAATTATCATTTGATGATTTAAAAATAATTTTTAAGGACATGATATCATTCTGGATATGAATAAGATACAACCTATCCATGAAAATCATGGATTACGTAACAAAACATATAAAAGAAAACGAGTAAGTTAACACCCGAAACAACGATAATACTAAGATATTATTAACAAATCAATGTTAAAAGATCATATATGATATCATATTAATGTATATGATTATTTTATAATTTAATAACAATTATTTCACCATTATACAGTAGTTTAACCTACCCCAACCAAGGAAAATTACATGGTAAGGGTTATGTCACAATCTCTTCATTATCCGAAGTTGTTTATACATAATAATCTACTGGGATCTCTTTATCATCCACATCCATGTTTCTTAAAAATGTATTTCAAAACATTTTTAATATTTAAAAGAATATGGGTTAAAGTCATTTATACCCTTTTTTTACTTTTTATAAGAGTTTTATAGAGTAATATTTCCATCGTTTTCCAAATAAGGTGCTTTTTAACCTTTTCGACAGAATTAATGTAAGAATGTTTTTTTAACATATACGGCGGGTGCGGCTATTTTCCACCATTATAAAATCCTTGTAGCTTCCCTTAAAAGCTTATAAGAATATTTTCAAAGAAAATGTTTTATTTTATAAATATATGACTCTTAAATGATTTCAAAATAGAAAGAGATATTTCTCTAAAAAGAGTTTTGATTTCATCTATGTCAACATCCTTTGATGGATTTTACGCTTATTTGAAGTTGATTTATTATGATACAAAAGTTCTATATTGTATTGAATGTTTTTTGATATGTTTGACTATGGATGTTCTATTTTTATACCATTCATGGTTTATGGTGAAATTATTGACATTTTGTATGCTAGTTTTAATACGAATGTTTATGTTATGTTTAAACCTTTTCATATGGGAATGCATTGGACTTAATATGTGACGGGTGGAGCCCACTATAGCTCCTCGATGCATCGGTAGGTCTCATGAGACAAACTAGTGTCTTGGCACAAGGCCTTGGAAAAATATTATTTGAAGTCTTGGCAGAAGGCCTTGGCTATGTGGTTATGATAGTCCGGCATTATGCATTCCATAATTATGAAAGTGGTTATTGATATTGCATGTGATTATTCGATTAGTAGAATATCCATGTGAATAAGTAAATGGAATTATTTCATTTTATTTTTTCCATACTATGTTGAAGTTCATGTTTAAAAGTCTTTTGTTTTAGTTATACGCTGTCTTAAATGTTTATTCTTATTTATGAAAGTTTCCACTATATTGTTATCCTTAATGGGAATTTGAGCTCACCCCTTTTCTATGTTTTATTTTTCCCAGGATGTGAAGAAGTAAATTATGAATGACCTGCAAGGATATTATGAGAGGATAATAGTGTGGACTATGGAGACAATATGTTGTTGTATTAGTTTTTCACTTTATGATGTAATGTAAAACTTAATGAATATATCAAGTATTTTAAAGGCTACTAAACCAATCGATCTTTCGATATTTGATCTTTCTTGTGATCATAACAATGTTATGTAATAATGCACCGACTCTAGGTAACTGGGGTCAGGGCGTTACACATGTATTGTTTATTATTATTTTATGGGTATGTCTATTATATACATCAAATTCATTAGGATTTTTACATCTCATGAGGTAATTATTTTTTCTATGGACGTGATTGAAGATAGTTTTTTTCACAAGATTGTGTATTAGCATGATTTCAGGGATCCTTTTCCACATGATTATGCGTGAGTAGGATTTCAGGTATATTTTTTCATAAGTTTTTATAAAAACATGATTATTCGTATCTTTGTTCTCAAGTTTTTTGATGAAATGATTACAATTAATTTTGTTCACAATGTTTTGATTTCCTATACTTGTGCTTATGCCACAATACTATGTTACTTCACACATAATGTTATCCTCCATAGTCATTATTATATTCTCATAATTTTTAATTCTTGTTCCATTCTATATGTATGATCTTTTGAGGTCATATTTCCTTCTATAATTCCTTATAGACATCTCTTATAATTACATGTTAATTTTAATTAGTCATTTATCTCATACTCACGTTTTATCACATACTAATATTAAAAAACAATTATGAATTCATGAAGGATGTTTCCATTTGTTATCATTTGAGATAATCCTTTATTATGTTTCCATTCTTCAAAAAATTAAGGGGGTATTATATATAACGTGTCTAAAATAGTATCACTTGAGAAGACTATTTATGAAAAAACATTAAGACCAATTGTAAAATAATAAGATAATATAGATAATATCCAATGAAAATAAGCCTTTTGGTTCTAGTGTTGTGTTAATTTTCATAAAAATTATTAAATTATGGAAATTATTTAAATTATATGTCTGTTATTCCCAGCTTGTCTCACATAGTGTCAAACTATATGTGTAAAATTTGTATTTCTATAACAAGAACTATGAGTGTGGGTCTGGGGAATTTTAGTTGTTATCAGAGAAGTGTTTAGTTATTTATTAATATTAGGTTACGAATAATAATAGGATAAAACATAAAAAACTATGTTGAATCAAAAATAATATAGGATGAACCAAAAAATCATAGGTTTATATGTACGTGTCATAATTTTATACACCCTAACATTGATTTTCCTAATCATATGATTCTTCACTCAAATTATTATTGTTTGATACTCACACCAACCTTTTTGTTTTAATTCAATGGTTATAACTAAGAGTAATTGATTTAACCTTGAGTGTGATAAATGGTTTAGTAATTATCCCAATGAGTAATATAATGGGATAGGATATGGAATTAAAACCATTTTGGAAATTCCATTTCATTTTATGAACAATAAATTGAACCATGTTGAAATTTTGAACACACCTAAGAAGTAGAAATTTTTTTTTGAGTCTTCCATATTAAATCAACCACCCTCCTTTGGTGAGTCTTCTGATCCACTATTTTTTCAGAAATAGTTCAACACAATGAAAAATAAATTTTCTAGTCACTGGTGATTATAGAAAAAAAGTTTTTTTAGTCATTTATTATATAGAGGGTGAGGAATATCAATGGTGGAACTAAATATATAAAAAATATAAGAGGAGGAAATCGAATCCATGGAATGAGAGGTGTTTAAAAGGGAATTTTTTATAAATATTTTTTCTAAACTCTTCACACTAATATGGAATGATAATTCCTTGAGATAAATAAAAAGAAGGATGAATGCATTGGTATCTTTGAAGGAAAATTCAAAATACTTGAAAGGTGTGTTTCTTGTTTCATCATTGATCATTAAAGAAAAAATTTATTTTTTTATTTAGTGGATTAAATTCAGGTCCCCAAAAATAATTGGATATAAGGAACTTTGGAAGATATAAAGAAATTTTTCAATGTTTTCTCAATGTCAAACTGAAATATATTGCCCATTTATTCCACTTTGTGTGGAATAAATGGGCAATATATTTCCTATTTGTAGAATATATGATTGCGTAGTTATTTCCTATTTGTAGAATATATGCTAGAATCTGTGGATTGTTACTGCTGTGTATTATCTTGTTTACTACTTACTGTACTTTACCTGCCATATATTCACCAACTGTTAGGCAGAGATCTTTGGGTAGTTTTCTATTGGGACTTTGTCTCACACCCTGTTTGGGTCATGCTTTGGGTCCCAAACAGATTTTATTATTGCAGGTATAGATAAGGGCAAGATCCCTTCTACTTCAGGTTCTTGATTGCACTAGAGCTGGAGAGCATGGGACTGATCCAAGGCTTGAGATGTTGAGGAGTTACTCATCTGTTTTTCTTTTTCACTTTGGTTTAGTATTGTATTCAGCATTGTGGCTTGTTTCGCTATTTTCCTAGACACATATGTATCATGCATCATTTACATATATTTCAGCTCCAGTTTTTTATTTATCAGTCTTCCGTAGCTTACACTTTTTTGGATTTCTACTGTTTCTGCTATTGTTGTTATTTGTTTTCTCTTCCGCTGTGTAATCTGCCAATGAGGGCATAGTTTCCCCACTATCACAGCCAAGGCCCTTGCTGCTAGTTAGCAGCCTCTGGCGTTTGGGGAAAGTGCTTGAGGCCATGTGACCAACTGGGTACGGGGCACCTCCGGGTGGCTTCCAAAATTGGGACGTTACATTAAGACTCATTTTTTCTTGTTTTCTATTCCAACATCTAAATCTAATCTGTATTTTCATGAAACCTCAATTAGCATTGTGTTCTTCATTGTTTATTTATTAAAGTTATTATTTGATCACTTATATGTAATTTCAACAATGTAATTCTTTGATTTAAAATGTTTATTCATTATTTCAATCAGTTTTACCATTTCCTTGCTTCCATTTACTATTTTCATGTGTGGCTAATCCGTTTAGGGTTAGGATTCGAGAGTATGGGTGTCTTTAAAAATAATGAATCTATGATTCAAAACTTGGTAACCCTATGGCTAGTAACTATGTTAAAGAATTAGACTCATTATTTTAAAATAACCTTGACCGCTAGTGGTCAAAAAAAGGATCCTTGACCTAATTTGAGTTGACCTAGAAAGGACTAATAGTGTTTGGTTATTTCTTTAAAGAAGATAATATTCTTACACATAGTTTTTCATCTGTCTATGGACCAAGTAGTAGTTTCGATATTCGGTTGATCCAATTGGTTGGACCAAGATCAATTGGGGACTTTTTCACTTATTTTAGCCTAAGCCATAGGTCTATCCTAAGATAGATTTTTTATTACCCTTTTTCCTAAACCCATAGACCCTAAACCCATATTTTTTTCTGTTTAAACCCCAAGATATTTAGTTTTAGAAAAAAAACCAAACTTGAGAGATATCATGAGGAATCTTTCCCAAAATGTTCTTACCACTATGTTTCATGACTATAAGTTATCCCTATCGGTCCAACCCCGAAATTCCACTTTATTATGCCTTAGTAACTGAGTGTAGTTTGGGAAACATAAATTTTAACATAATAAGAACCCCTGTGTAATCAAAGATGGAATGCAGGTTGGTAAAATATTGTCATTATTTCGGGAGATATTGTTCTTAGGAATAGTTACCTATGGTATGAACCAATGATTACCTCAGCCCCATTTTTTTCATTTCCCTATTCTTTTTACAGATTTTTTTTATATACTAGATCATTCGTCTACTTTTATTTGGCTTAGTAAATAATCTATGGACCCTTGAATCATTCAATGTTCCTGGACACACCAGTATTAGAACCTTTTGATCTTAAGATTGAAAGATCTATTTAATCATTCTGTTATATTTCCATGGCTTAACTCAATTATCTTACACCAAAACACCCAAAAAAATCATCAATATGAACACCCTGAACATCAGGGAGAGAAAACAGTGTTGTAGGAGCATACCATCGTGGATTATGTATTTTTATACATTATTGGTGTTGTGCCCATCATTGTGCACCCTCTTATTTTGGTGCACTCATTCTAAATAAAACATGGGCTCATTCATATGATCCAAAACATGGGGCAGTGTAGTGAACTACAGATGGTAGACCCACATGAAGACATTTCAAATTTATTAGAAGTCTACGACACCT
This sequence comes from Viscum album, assembly GCA_963277665.1. Classification (NCBI taxonomy): domain Eukaryota; kingdom Viridiplantae; phylum Streptophyta; class Magnoliopsida; order Santalales; family Viscaceae; genus Viscum; species Viscum album. The sequence continues at coordinate 766,465,958 of OY728152.1, read as the reverse complement.
TTCAGAATAAAGGTGTATCATCAGATTCCATCAAACAGTAAGTCTTCCCATTCTCCTTATGTGACAGAGATACGGATTGGATCAAAATTCAAGATCAAGAGACAATCATGAACTTTGATGATTTATCCAATAAATTTCAAGATAAATATTTCCCACTGATCTGATCCTAGAAAATATGAAATGAAATTCAAACTTTCAAAAATGTGTATAGGGAATCATCTTGGGAAGCATGGGACCATTTTAAGGAACTAACTCTTATGTTCCCACATCATGGAATCGATGTGAGTCTTTAACTAAAAACCTTCAACCAAGGACTCAATCCTATTGCATGCACTATTGTAGATTCCACCACTGAAGGAGCGCTCATGATAAAGATACCTAAAGTCATTAGAATAGTTTTAGAAGAAGTCTCATGTAATTCCAGTTTATGGAAGACTGATAAACGAATGATACAACCTGAAATCCATCAGGTGGGTGATAATAACTACCTAGTAGTGTAAGTTGAAGCCCTAATGAAAAAACTATAATCCTTTTATCTATCTGCACCACTATCACCACTTCCTTCCCCTGTTATGAAGATAAAATCATGTAACACTCAGAGTTTTTATGGACCATTTTTTAATAAATTAGAAATTTTATTTATATCTTGCAGTGCCCTTAGTCAAACATTACTTTCACACTAAAATAACTTGTCATATGTTACACGTAGCATTGAGTTATTTTATCATACATGCAACACAAAGTATAGATTTTTTTCAATGTATAAATGTACTAAGTTTTGATTATGTTATAAAAAACACCAAAGTAATATTTCACTACATGCAACACTGACTTGGCTTTCATTTCACATAAGAGCGACCTTCCTCAATAGCTTGCATTTTACGCAATACCGAGGTTCACTAAACAATGATATATTATTAAAATATTATTATTTAAGGGGATATAAATTATTCATTATGAATATTATTAACCATATTTTTAATTTTATATAACATTAACATTCATCTTATATATTTTATATACATCATATATGAACAAATTCAATTTTTTGAAAAAAAGAATTATTTTTCAAAAAATACAGGTTTGTTACCTTTTGAGAGCACACCCATTTTAAATATATTTTTCAACACTTTTATATATTTTATTTTAAAAAAATAAAATTTTTATTTTGAAGCATGACATCAAAATTGACGTGGCATGAATATTTTGAATTTTTCCGATAAAATTCATATGTTAATGTATAGTGAAAAACACTACATTTTAATTCAAAACTACCTTTTCATCTAATTTATTTATATAGTTACATTAACTTTTTAATTGGTTATAATGTTTAATTGGATTATTTTTTTATAACTTAACAAAATTTTGGTCATTTAAAGTAATTCCCCATTTAAATTGACGTAAACACATGTCAATCTTTTGATAGTTTTTACTTCTTAAAAACATGTTATCTTTTTTTGACAACTAGAATTAATTTTAAATTAATTTCTTAAAATTATGTGTTTAGAATTTGTAAAAAAATTCATTATTTAAACTAATATGGTCCAAAATATGTAAATAGGCTCCTTTAATTTTTGGAGCTTATGAATAGTAACTTTAGTAATTATTTTTATTTACCACGGTTAAAGGGTAAATGAGGTAAATAAGGGTAAAAATAAGATTATAATATTATAAAATTACCCTAACACTTGTCCTAATACTACTGGATTAGTTATGTTCAACCAAGAAAACACTTGGGATGTACATTTGGACTTTTGGATCCACTTGGGTGTGATAATGACATGTAATAATAATTAATTTAACGTAAAGAGAAATATAACATAGACTTGTATATTTTTAATAAAACAATTTTAAAATGGGTTAATATAACATATCCTTTATACTATAAAGAGTAATTAGAAGTATAAACCTATTTCTTAAATTATTTTATTTTATTTATAATTTTTATACATTAAATAACTAAGTTTATTTATGACACAATGATGATACAGTGATTACCTTATTAATGAAACAATGAAATAAATGATATTATAAATATTAAATTAAATGTAATTAGAGATTTTTTATTCCATCCATGAATTTTTGTATATAATTTACATTTTGGGGATGAGATAAGGCTTTTTTTCAAAGGAATAAAGTGGTTATGACTTTAAAAAAAATCAATTACTAAATAGTGTCAAAATTGACATAAATGAGTTTTTAAAATAAATACTCATTTATTAAATGATATAACAATAAAAAATATATAATATCCTACCAACTAACATATATAGTGTTAAAAATTTAATTAATGGTCCACTTGAGGTTATATTGGCATTTTATAGTAACTATATTCCCTAAAGAGAATAAAAATAAAAGAAGACATGGTAAAAGTTAATTTGTTTAACTGAGGGTTAAAGCTAAAAGATAAGGTTAAGTTTGTGATGTAAACTTGTCTAAAACTATTGTATGAGAGGATTTATAACAATCCTCATATTATAATTTAAATATATCACTTTGTAGATATTATAATTCGAAAATAAATTTATAATAAAATAATATTTTAAGACTTTCCTAAAGTGCCCCTCCCCCTCTTATAAAAGGCCACCACATATACCCACTTAATGACACCTCTTAAGCCCTTTGTATCGTCTAAATTCAGATAAAATAATCTCCAAACATTGATAACTTCCATATAGAAACCACACATTTGTTATAAAGCCCTAATAAGTAGGCCTTTGTGCAAATCAAAAAAAAAAGTGATAATTATTTTATCACCTCTTTCAAAATTATTTTCTTCTTATACTTCCTATTATTATGTTTTTTACATAATAAATTAATAAATCTGGAATATTCTACATTATTTTATTTCATTATAATTATGTTACAACCTTATACCTCCTTTTATCCATCCTATGAATAACAATATCACCATGTGTGTGTACGTATGGCTTACTGTCTCCAAGCCGTGGTGTAATTTTCTATTCCATAATAATTATTTTATATTGGTATATTGATGATTATATTGGATGAAAATAATTAATATAACATGTTAATTATTCTTTATAATTAATATACCATCCAATTCCATACCTTTTAACCATTAAGTGAATGATATCTTCGCTTGTGTGTACGTACGGCCTACCATCTCTGCGATGCGATGCCATTCATTCTACATGATCTTCATTAAACCATGATTATATAATTTCATGGAATGAATAAATATGATATATATTATACTAATATTATTATTTAAATGATATATCTATAACGTAAGAATCGGAACATGAACTTATCCGATAAAACATGCGTAAGAACATAAAGCAGCTAATACCCGAATAACGAGTGACATCGAATTGTTACTCACAAACGGATGATAATATAATCATATATGATATCATAAAAATTATTATGATTCTGGAATAATTCAATAAAATTATTTAAATCATTATACATGAGGTTTGTATGCATATTAAGGATATTGAACCTAAGGTAAGGGTTAATTTTTCAATCTCATTATTATCTGAGATAGTTTATACATAACAATTTACTAGGGTATATTTATCATCCACATCCTTGTTCCCAAAATATGTAATAATATTTTTATTATTATATAATTTTTTAAATTAAATTTTACCCATTGGTTAATTTTTACTAAACACTATTAAAGGAATATTTTTTTGTTATTCGATATAAGGTACTTTTTTTACTTTTCCAGAAAAAGTACGAGGAGAATGTTTTTTTAAATTATATGGAATGAATGGATTATTATTCTTTCATAACACCTTATTTTGATGAATCTTACTTTACAAAATTTAATGTGTATTTTCAATTAATTTATTTTCTTTTAAAATTATGTGGCATTTTGAGAAAATAAAATGTTTTTGAAGAAGAAATTATATTTTCTTGAAGAATTAAATTCAAGTATTTTATCAAAATTATTTTCTATATAAGATGTCATAGGGTCATATTTATATCCCTATTATTACATTTATTTGATTATTTTTATGATGGAATTATTTTTATGAAATCCATTTATTTTATATGTATTATAATGGAATGATGTCTAAGAAACCCATTTTTTGTTCCTTGGCTTAAGATATGATGAATGGTTTATGTTTTTGTGGAACATGTACGAATGATTTCATTATGAGATGGTTGGGACTTATATCTCCCTCCAATGACTTGTTTAAAGATTTATATCTCATGATATGGAAATTACAGGAATGGAAAGTAAATCTATTATAGTAAGACAAGGTAGAAACAACAAGTATATCTGATTAAGTAATGCAGGGCTTGAATGAGGAGTGAACTCAGTTCAGTAATGGAATTTGTCAGATATAATGGTCTTTTCTATGATCCTTGGATAATATGTAAATGATTTTATATGCTTATGTGTTTTCCAAAAGTACATGTTTTATTCCAATGTTATGTTATCATGGTTAATGTTCCTTTATGATTATTTCCTTATGAACTGTTAAGATTTATTTCATGACTCAATATTTCAATATTAAAAAGTTATATTAATGTTTTTTTACATTAATATGTTCATATATTGTTTGATTAACCTTACCGAGCATCTAATCTCACCCTTTCTTATGATTCCATTCATCATGTTTTAAATAAAATCATTTATGTAGGAGTATTAAAGGGGAAGATCTTTATGGGAGATATTGAAGATATTTCACAACTTAGAACAATGTATTCCAAGTTTCCAAAGAAAATAAACTATTGTGTTCCCCATGTGTTCATTTTTAAAATGTAATGAATATTCATCTAAAAATATTTAATATTCATATACGTCATGCTTTGGTTGTTATAATTGGTATTAGAGGAAAACTTTAGTCAACCTTTGGAAACTAGGATGTGAAATCTTTGGTGAGATCCCTAGGGAACGTATAAAGGATTTCCTAAGGATATGTATAATTATAGGTTATAGGTCCAGAATTATTGTAACTATCATGAATAAACTAGTATTAAACCAAAGATTTTAGATATTGAAAATACACCCCCTTGATTATGTTGTTTTCCTAGTATGATGTTTTCCTCTCACGCTATTCTTTTTGGGTTTCAAATAATGGTTGGAACCCGAAAGAATCATATAAATGATCAATGCAATGGGAAATGCAATGATTGTCATCCTAAACAAATAAATGTTATGTTATAGGGAATAAAAAATCGTATCGCTATACTTACAATAGTTATGAATCATTATGGACTTCTAAATGAGCTGAGAAGGAAACAACATTATGTTAATTCCTTCATGAGGTAACATCCACCTTATTTTAGGGGTATTATAATCCACTTGTTGCTAAACAATGGATCAGTTCCATTGAAAATATATTTTCCATCCTTCCCTTTTTAGAACATGAAAAATTCATTTTGGTTGTTTATCATTTATAAGGCGAAGCAAACCAGTGGTGGACTCTAATCAAGGATATGATGAAATAAGATGAAACCAAATCTATGGAATGGGATGAGTTCAATAACTTATTCTTCAATAAGTACTTTCTTAGTATTCTTCTAATGAAAATGTAAAAGAAGTTCCTTGAGCCTATGAAAATGTATAATGAATCCATTAGTACATACGAGGAGAATATTACAAGATTTTCAATGTATGCTTCTGGCTTTATCATCCAACCTAAAAGTAATGTTGATTGATTCTTCAGTGTCTTACAACCAAGTATTCAAAGGGAATTAGCTATAAGGGAAATTAGTTACTATGGATAGATTGTAAATTATGCTATAAAGATAGAAATGGAAGTTAGTGTTACATATCAATCTCATGGTTTTTATAGGAAACGAAAGATGGAGTTCAAAGGAGAATCTCAAAACAATGGTGAAAAGAAGATGAGTGTTTCCTTTTGATCAATGTGTGGAAAGAATCATGATGGAGACTGTATTATAGGAACTAGTAAATGTTTTAGGTGTGGAACAAAATTCATCGAGTAGTTGAGTTCTGATGTAATGAGAAAAAGTAAGATAATGATGTGAATAAATAATAGGCTACAGAGAATGAACCACCCACAATTCAATTCTACAAGTGCAAGGAAATGGGGAATTTTGCTAACCAATGACCTAATCAAAGGGTTATTAATGATGATAAATGTCTAAAACCTCTTAAAGAAAAAGTAAATGTTAAATCACATGTGATCACAATTGGTGATGTTGAGTATGAAAATGAAGTGGTGGAATGATTGAGTGTTTATGTAATGGGATTCTAGAGTAATTTTGTAGAATCTATTTTATGGTATTATAGAATAATTAAATATTTATATAGTGGTACACTATGGTTTTCCACATGTATTTGAAAGTATATTCTTTGTGGAATTGGTAACCATGAAAATATATTGAGTTAATAAGGTGATGTTTTTAGAAGACACGTGATTTAGGGAAGGATAACCCTTAATTTTAACATGATGTTGAGATAATAATATTTGGATAAAGGTATGTTTCATAGTAATTTGTAAATTGGATGATATTAGTTACCTTGGAACTAGTTAAGTATTTATTTACATATGGGTTATGCTATCTCAGGTGCATATTACATCTTTTTGGACTTAATAAAAATAAAACATGCATTTTTTCAATAAGGATATCTAATAATTCATGTTGTTACCATGAGTCAAGAGAATACATGATTAAGGTATTCACATGTTTAGACTGTGACAACCAAGAAATTACTTATGAGATATGGGAGATAAATGTTAAACTTATTTAGTTCACCTCTATCTAATGTTTTGGATTTTTAGCTTTTAGAAGGATTTTAAGGTTTACAATTTATAGAATGTTTAAGTAAAACTCTGGTTGGAGTTTGTTAGATTACTGTATTATCTCACTATAGGAGGACTTATTCATATTTGATCATTTGTGTTAACCTTTTTTTTGAGACATATGGAATGACCTATAATTCTATTTACGGATCTCATGATCTATTAACACTTCAGGAATGAAAAATTCAACTCAATTTCATTGAATAAGAGATGAAGTGGAAATTGTTCAAGGCATGAAAAATGGTGAGATTCTATTGAAATCAAGTATGTATTTCTTCTCATGTTCTTAAAATTTAAGTAAAATATATTGAAAACAAATAATTTTTTTTTAGTACCTTAAAATCTGATGAATCAAATGGTCTCTTAAATCATAACCGATTTATGGTTTCTGGTTGTTAACTTTCTTCAAACCTTGCTCTTTATCGCTCTCCATCAGAACTTGATGGTTAGATTTTTCTTTCATATCAATTTTTTCACTTACCACCTATGTTCTCCTATTGGGAAACCCAATGATGAGTTTCTTTGGGTATCCATTATGTTTCTAAATTTCCTTTTTAAAATGAATTTTTAGTATTCTTTTTTATAATGTGGGTTTCCATTAAAGAAACTTTCACATAGTAAACCTTTTATAAACCATATGATTTTTGAGGGATAAATTCATTTTAAGGGCGGTAGAATGAAACACCTTGAGTTTTTATGGACTATTTTTTTTAATAAATTAAAATTTTCATTTATATCCTTCAATACACTAAGTCAAACATTCCTTTCACACTAAAATTACTTGTCGTACGTTACACGAAACATCGAGTTGGTGTATGATACACAAAAAAGTGAGTATAGATCTTATTCAATGTATAAAAAAAGTAAGTTTGGATTATGTTATACAAAACACCAAATGAATCTTTCCCTATATGAAATGCTGACTTGGCTTATGTTACATGAAAGAGATTCCTTCCATGATATCTTGAATTATACGCAATATTGAGTTTCACTAAACAATGATATATTGTTAAAATATTATTATTTAATGGGATACAAACTAGCTGTTATGAATATTATTAACCAAATTTTGAATTTTATATATTATTAACATTTATCTTATGTTTTTTATATACATGATATAAGAACAAATTTAACTTTTTGGATAAAATATGTATTTTTCATAAACTACAGCTTTGTTCTCTATTGATGGCACACCAATTTTAAATTTAGTTTTTTAATACTTTAATATATTATATTTAAAAAAATAAAATTATTCTTTTGAATAAGGACATAAAAATCTACTTTGGTTGAATCTTTGGATATTTTCTGATAAAATTCATATTTAAATGAATAGTGAAAAATACTGCATTTTAATTCAAAACTACCTTTTCATCTAATTTATTTATATAATTAGATTATATTTTTAATTTTTTTTAAAGTGTAATTTTTTTTTATAATTTAATAAAATTGTAGTCATTATAAGTAATTTCACATTTAAATTGAACATAAAAAATGGTAATCCTTTGATAGTTTTTACTTCTTAAAAATAGGTTTTCTTGTTTTGACAATAGGAATTAATATTAAACTAATTTCTTCAAAATTTTTGTTTTGAATTTCGAAAATTTGTTTAAATATTTTCAATGAGAGGGTCCAAATTATGTAAATAGTCCCCTTTTATTTTTGGACATTATTAATAGTAAGTTTTATAATTATTTTTATTTACCACGGTTAAAGGGAAAATGAGGTAAATAAGGATAAAAATAATATTATAATAACATAAAATTATCCTAACACTTGTCTTTTTCCTACTGTATTAGTTATGGGAGACCAAGAAAAAACTTGGTATGCACATTTTTCCTTTGGGATCCACTTGGGTCTGATAATGAGATGTTATAATAATTAATTTAAAGTAAAGAGAAATATAATATAAACATAAATTTTTTTACTAAAATAATTTAAATATGGGGTTATATAAATGATATCTTTGATTATAAATAGTAATTATAAATCTAAAAAGATTTACTTAATCATGGAATTTTATTTATAATTTTTTTACATTAAATATATTTATTTTACTTATGCCACAATGATGATGTAGTGATTACCTTATTAATGAAATATTAAACAAAATTATATTATAAATAATAAAATAAGTGTAATTTGAGATTTTTGATGCTATACACAAATTTTTTTGATATCATTGGAATTTTAGGGTTAATATAATTCTTTTTCCTAATAAATAATGTTGTTATGACTTTAACATAAATTCATTAATAAATAGTGTCTAAATTGACATAAATACGTTTTTAAAACAAACACTATTTATTAAATGATATAATAGTCATAGAAATATAATAATAATTCAACTGACTTAGATAGTATTAATAATTTCATTAATTATTGACTTGATGTTATATTGGCATTTATTAGTAACTATATTGACCATATAGTATAAAAATACAAGAGGACATCGTAAGAGTTAATTTTATTAACTAAGGGTTAAAGAAAAAAAGTTATGGTTAAATTTGTGAACTAAAATTGTCTAAAACCTATTGGTTGAGATGAAATAGAAATATAATAATCTGATTTGATAAATATATCACTTTTGAGTAATTATAATTAAAAAATAAATTTATAATAAAATAATATTTCCAGACATTCCTAAATTTTCCCTCCTCCCTCTTATAAAAGGTCACCACATCTACCCACTTACTTACACCACTCAAGACCCTTGGATCATCAAAATTCTGATCAAATAAACTCCTAAAATGACTAAATTCCTCTTATAGACCACACATTGGTAATAAATCCATCCTAATGAGGCCTTTTATTCAAATTAAAAGGAAATACTCGAAAATGAGGTAATTGTTTTATCACCTCTTTGAAAATTATTTTCATCTTTTACTTCCTCCTCTTCTGTTATTTCCATACTAAAGTAATAAATCCAGTATCTTATATATGATTATATGTTATTATAATTATTTTAAAATAGTATGCCTCCTTTTATCCATCCTATAAATAATAATGTCACCTTGTGTGCGTATGTACGGTTTACCATCTCCACGCTATGATGTAATGTGTTATTCAACAATAATTAATTTGGATGGTTATAATGAAGACTATAATGGATTTAAATAAGGAATATAACATTATAATTATTCTTTACAATTAATATATCATCCAATTCCTTACCGTCTAACCATTAAGTGAATGATATCGTCGCTTATGCGTATGTACGGCCTACCGTCTCCAAGATGTGATGTGATTCATTTTTTGTGATCTTCATTAAAACATGATTATATACATGAATGGAATGAATAAATATGATATATATTTTACTAATGTCATTCTATAAATGATATAACAATAACCTAACAAGTGGAACATGAACTTATCCGACAAAACTTGCGTAAGAACATAAAGCAGTTAATATCCGAATAACGAGTGACAATGAAATGTTACTAACAAACGGATGATAATATAATATTATATGACATCATAAAAATTATTAGGATTCCATAATAAGTCAATAATATTATTTAAATAATTATACATTAGGTTAATATACATACGAATGATATCATACCTAAGGTCTTGGATAATTTTTCAATCTCATTATTATCTGAGATTGTTTATACATGATTATTTACTAGGGTATATTTATTGTCAACATCCATGTTCCCTAAATATTTAATACTATTTCTATTCTTATAAAAAAAATTTAAAGTCATTTTTACCCATTGGTGAATTTTTACTAAATGATATGAAAGGGATATTTTTTTGTTATTCGATACAAGGTACTTTTTCGACTTTTCTGGAAAAAGTATGAGGAGAATGTTTTTTTAAATTATACGACATGAATAGATTCTTATTATTTAATAAAACCTTATTTAATTGAATCATCATTTACAATATTTCAAGTTTATATTCAATTAAATTCTTCTATTTTAAAATTTTGACGCATTTGATAAAAGAAAATATTTTTGAAGAAGAACAGATATTTTCCTCAAGAATTAATTTCAAGTGTTTTATCTAAATTGTTTTCCATCAAAGATGACATAGGGTTATGTTTATAAAACTATTATTAAGTTAATTTTTGTATGTTTATGATGGAATTATTTTTATTAAATCCATTTATTTTAAATTTATTATGATGGAATGATGTTTAAAAAACACATTTCTTTTTCATGTGTTATGCTATGATCAATGGTTTATGCTTTCGTAGAACATGTGAGAATTATTTAATTATAAGATGGGTGGGGCCTATATATCCCTCCAATGCATTGGGTATAGATTTATATCTCATAATATAGACATTACTAGAAGGGAAAGTAAATCTAGTTCAGTAATATAGGGCTGAAACGGAAAGTATATTTGGTTCAGTAATACAGGGCTGGAATGAGGAGTGAACTCAGTTCAGTAATTGACTTTGTCCGATGTGATTGTCTTGGCTATGAGCCTTGGCTAATATGGAAATGATTTTATATGCTTATTTGTTTTCCACAAGTTCATTTTTTATTATAATTCTATGTTATCATGGTTAATGTTCCTGTATGATTTATTTCTTATGAACTTCTAAGATTTATTTCATGACTCAAGATTTCAATATTCAAAAGTTATGTTCATGATTTTTTTCATTCATATGTTAATATATTGTTTTATTACCCTTATTGAGAATCTAATCTCGCCCATTATTATGTTTCCATTATTCGGTTTATAAAGAAGTCATTTAAGTAGGAGTACTAAAGGGGAAGATCATTATGGGATATGTTGAATATCATTCACAAGTTAGAAGAATATATTCCAAGTTTACAAGGCATTAAACGATTACAATCCTCAGGCGTGCATTTGTAAAATGTAATGAATATTCATCTAAACCGATTTAATATTCATATATTTCATTCTTAGGTAGTTATAAATCTTTTCAAATGTGTGGAGGCCCACACCCAAATGAAAAATGCAGTGTAGGTATAGAGGAACCTAAAATCCAATATTGTAATTATATTAATTACAATCAAAGAAACACGTAGTACCAACAACCCCAACAGTACCAGAAACCATACTATAATAGAGGAAAGATAAGTAGCTGCAGTATCCAATCCAAGGTCATTTTCAATAGAGTATTGGTCAAGAACCACCATGGAAGATGACATGGGTACCCACTGCAAGTTCCTACTCCTCAACCGTATCAAAAATTCCATCAATTTTTTTTAGAGCTCGGTAGTTTCCCATTATTAAACAATAGTAGTATCAATAATCTCTAATAAGACCACCATGATAACCCCAACCACTTCATTGTAATCCTTGAATCCTACTTACCACCTTCATGCAAGAAGTATATTATAGGATGACTACCCAAGAGACTATAGTGAAAAGTTAAAGGGATACCTTACTAAACCTTGAGCATCAAGTGGGGCAAAATTAAAAGACCCTATCGGATCGATACAAGGTAAATTTCTCAATAACACTAAGACTCATCCCTGATATAGAGGGATAAGGTTTTAGTTCTTAAGAGTGGAAAAATGTTGTATTTTCATCAGCCATGATGAAGTTAGGAAGAGAAGCTAGAAGATCCTGAAAAATGTGCTTCAATGATTAGTAATGTGGGTGATTATAGAACAAATAAAGTTAATCAGAAGAAAAATATTAAACTATAACCAATTTTAAAAGATCTATTTAAAGATAATCCTAAAAAAGGATAATTATATGAGGTACCACCACCATAAAAAATACCTCTCCCATTTCTTGAGAGTATGAGATAGCTATACGAGAGGTGGTATATAAAAAAATTAGATATGTTTAAAAAATTTCACATCAATGTTCCCTTTGCATAATAAATTTCATAAATTACCACTTATGCAAAGTTTTTGAAAGAATTTATTTCTAGAAAAAAAACTGAATACATTGTAGTTATATCATTAAATGAATAATGCTCTATAGTGGTGCAGTGGAAGATCCCATCCAAAATTTTCAACACTAAAAGTTTCACAATTTCTTGCACTATAGGGACATAGAATTTCAAAAGAGCCTTGTGTGATCATAGAAAAAAGTATCAATCTCATGAATATCAGTATATTTAAAAATATAGTACATCGAGAATTAAAATGAACAATATTGTCACGCAAACTTTCTACCCACTCAGTCAAGAACCCACGAAAAATTCTTGGGTAGGTCATAGCAAAAGTTGGTAAATTTATCTTTCCTATTAATTCCCTTGTCCTATATATGGAGAAAGAAGGTGATGTTCCCATAATATTAGGGATACCCTTTATTAGCACTAGGTGTTCATGATTGATCTAAACTAAGGAAGGTTAAATTTAATATTTGGTGAAGAAAAATATATTTTAAATTTAGTGAAATACTCTAAGAAAAGTGGATTGTCATTTGAGTTTCAAGCTATCTCTATTACTGAAGTGAAATATTGATTTATGAACAATAATTATTGAAAAAATACATTAAATATTGATGAAAATGGTTATAGTGATCAAAAGGATGTGAATTACAATTCACCTTTAACAATGGATTCTATTCCATCATCTGTTCCGTCTGTTTTCAAGAACCATTCCATGAGGGACATTTCCTTTTTTTTAAATTTATCCAGATAGAATCATGTACAAATCTCAGCAGTAAATGAAAATTTGACATGAAGGAAACCCATGATAGGTTATATAAGATTTTAGGGAGGATTAATAATGATAAAAATGGTTTATAGGTTTTTTCTTACCAAAAATTTTAATTTTAAATTTTAAATTTTAAAAAAATTAAAACCAACTCAAAATTCTCATCGTATAAAAAAATACTGGATGTCAAAGTGTCTATGTTCAAACAAAATTATTCTCATTTTTACTCTCTATGTATTGAATGCATAATTTAAAAATATGAAATAATCTTTAAAATATATTAGTTATAATTCACCACTAGACACCCCCCCAACCCTCAACCACCCATCTCCTATGTGACCCCCCCAGACAACTTGTGTCAAACTCATTGTGCCTCCCTTCTGATCCCACTCCCTGCACCCTCTCCTCACCCATTTATCCTCCAACACTATCTGGTTTAATATTCATTATTTTTCCCTACTTTCATCTATGATAGATTGAACCAAAACCAACAAACGAGTGGCACGGGGCAATGATCCTCTACCACCCAACAAGTTGTCACTTGAACCTATGTCGCCACCCACAGATCTCACTCCCTCACCATCTAGATCCAAATATTCCCCCCATATACCTCTAGCTATTCCAAGGCCTCATACATCCCATCCCATAGTGTAGGATTGTACGCTGACTTTCACTTGTTCCTCCACTTTTCGTCCCTCGAGCTTCAAATTAGGTTGGTCCATCTCCAAGTCAAGATAATGATGTCTAACAAGACTTTAGAATGGAAATGATTGAGAATATTCATGTGAATGAGGCATTTATTTATTTTATAGGATGGATTCACCTATTAAGAATCATTGAGGTGCATGAGGAGAATTCTTTGGAGCACTTCCTTGAGTTCTTAGCCACGATAGAGTTGGATGTGGTGCATTTCACCTTCTGCGTTAGTGGCGAACCTTGGGAGATGACCCTTGTTGACTTCGGTGTCAAACATTGTATCTACATAAAGGATTTCTCCATTTTCTCTACATACGCTACCATGGGATTGAATATATGCAAGGGGTATTTGGTAGGTAATTGTCCACTAATTTCTTGAGATTTGAGAAGCAACCACGATCCATGTATGGGAAAGATCACCCAGCTATTAGGTGAAACCTTATAGATCCTTCACTAGGAGATCACTCATGCCTATTTTACTATAGGAAATAGTCATATAAGAATTAGTAATACTGAGTTAATCATCCTAACCTAATCCATGGGTAGCCCATCCATCAACATGGCCATTCAGTTCGCCTTATATTACGAGACTTGGATGAGGTGATCATGTGGTACTCGGAAGGGGGAAAGCTCCATTACTCACCTCACCTATCACCTAGGAATATTCAACTAAGCTCATCCCCTTTCCCCTATTGGGAAGATAGATTTGATTTACCACCTCTTGATTTATAAGATGGACCACTTGAGGAAGGCCAAGTGACACTACCATTGGGCCCAAAAGTGCCTCCATGATCCTGTTGAGGCTCTAACTCATCCTACCCCATCCCCAAACTCACTTGAATTATCCCCAACATATATCCCTGCTCCCCCACAAATCTATATCCTACACCTTCCCATCCTACCCCTTCCTCTTCCACTTCCCCTACTTCCACCACCACCTCTACCACATCTACACTCGCACCACACTTCACATAAGATTTATGGTTTGTTCTCTAGTGTATACCGTAGAAGCATAGATATATTTTTCATCATATCATAATTGTTTAACCAATACATCCTATTTTACTACCCCTACCCCACCACCAGCATCATATAGAACCCTGAAACACCCTAAGAGGGGTGAGGTGAATTAGGGTGTCAAATTTTTCTTCTAATGTGATTGATATTATTCTCATATTGGTAGTAACTAGTTAATCATGTCTGATAATAATTTGCAGTAATTTAAACATTCAAATATATAGATACAACATATAAATTTTACGTGGTTTTCTACTAAGGGAAAGGCCAAGTAGTATATGCCTACAGTGTTCCAGTCATACCAAAATCTACTGATCTTCTATATTTTTGGAATATATAAGTTTTAAATCAATCATCCTATTCTAATCACACTACCTTTACATGATTTTAGGCATTGCACACTTCATCCCTCAGAACACTTCCATCGACTCCCCATAGTTCACTACTCTATGAGAATCCTTACTTAGATTATTGACTTAAAGGCCACTTAAGTGAATTGGAATTAAATTTTTTGTCCTTGTATTGGATAAGACTCTAATTACATTGAATTCTTGAGTTTACTCACATGAATGAACTATTTACTTGATGTTCAATACTGCCATTCACAGATCTCCTTCACAAAGCTCACCACCTTCACATAGCAAACTACCTTCATGAATCTCACTAAGTAATAATTGAATACCTTATCATCATGAAATGCCTTTTTATAAAATTTATAAATTGGTCAATAATAGATAATTATTTTCATGATGCACAAGATATCATTGAATACTAGATTTTTGAAGCTCCTCAGAATTAGAGAATTCTGGGTGATTCATCCTTTTCTCAAAATATTTTCATGTTTAATGAGGTGGGGGTAGCCGAAAATATATAGGATTGTCCCATTACGAATCTCCCATGCATCAATCACATTTTTTGTGTAACTTAAAAGATATCTTTGTGAAGCTCCTCCATTTGAAAATCTCTAGTGGTATTTTTCGTAGTCACAGAGATTACCATCAACTCATCATACATTCATGATGCTCCACTTCTTGTAGTCACTTAGAACACTGTCAACTCATAGATCACACGTGAAGATCCATACCTTCATGAAGCTCAACCTTTGTGAAACCTAGTCTTCACAAAACCCATGACTTTACCATATTTTCGAAGAGTTGATTATAGAAAACAACCATTAATTATGCCATCCTCTTCCAACATATTTTGAGCCCAAAAAAATCATGAACACTGGGAAATGACACCGCCATCAATACTATTGTCATATTGTATTATAAGATAACTTTACTTGAGAATCCATGATTAGAAAAGTGTGGATTGAAAAAAAACAATCCAGACTCCATTTTCAGCAAGGAACAGCCTTGGTTCCAACACACCTTCATCTTCCTACCCACCACAACCTATGAAACCAATGACTACCTCTATTCCCACCCCACAGACCAACCCTATCGACCACCCTCCAAATATCATATACCCTACCACTCAGGAGTTTCTAGTGGAGCAGGCTCGATGGAAAAATGTCCCCACCCTTACTTATACATTAGAGGTACCTTATATCGATCTAACTATGAGTTGCATTGCCTCTTTATAAATCAGAACCTCCCTTCCACCTCTCGTGACCTAGACTGCTTCAAGAACCACAAAACCTCCTATAAAATTTGATGACCCTACCTATTCCATCATTGCTACCACAGATAGGGTAGAGATGATCCAATCCCCCACTGTTCATGAGGGTACTATTGATGTGGACAACATTGACATTGTTTATAATATCTAGGTGTGTACATATAAACTTCACATGTTCTATGATGTATCTTGGTGTCTATTTTTGTACTATCATTGTATTCCATTTTTACTAATGTATCATTTATCATATATGTGGATGGGAAATAGTTTTTATTGCATAACTTTATTTATTTATCTCATTTTCATTTATTTATTTATCCATGTTTAACTCTGATGCATCATCCATGGTTGTTTATGAGTCTATCAGGCCACCATCTAGCCTCCCACATGACATGTGTTATCATAAGGCTAACATACAGAGAAAGCTTGGGAATCTATAGCTCTATATCCATGTTCAAGAGGATCCTCCTCTATGATTTTCATGGGATTTACTACTTCTACATGAGCATTTTGGTAAACCCTTTTCTAAGGTGGTTAACCTTGCCAAGATCCCTCATGAGCTAAGTGATACTACTACTAGTTCCTATGGGAGGTAGAGGACATATAAACTGATAGATGGAACCAACAAATTCTATTTTACATCTGTATATATGATGATGTTACTATTAGTTCTTATAGGATGAAAACCCATATTTTTTGTTTTCTATATTTTTACTGTGTGATTAAGACATTTGTTTTTATTTTATAGAATTTATTATTTTTTGGTCATCAAAATCTTCATTGTAGGTCATTATATAATTTATCTAATCTACCTTATCATATTATTTATTGTGTGTTACTAACCATATTTATTCCTAAATATTAGTTAACCCATGTGGACTAATATTTTACCATGTGTAGGTATTTTGTTTCTAACGATTTTTTGAAAGAATCCCATTTTTCCATCACCATTCAACAATTTCCCCCATGGATTGAATTTCATTACAGGGATCCCTCAGTTCCCTATTTTAAATTATTAATTTTCATTTTGTTTATATATATGATATACTTTTTATCTCATTCACATATCTTTCTAGAACAATGTAAACACTTGATTATTTTAATTGTGTGGGAGTATTTATTGAGATTTATTATTAGTATACTTGGATTTTGTTTCCTTGTTTTAATTATTACAGGGTAAATTTCACATTAAAATCATGATTTAACAAAAAATATCATTGTACCCATTTAAATAAAAGGAAATGTTTGGTTGGATATTATTGAAATCCATTTTTATTCCAGTTTATATTTTTAGCATGATTGTTGAGTTGAGTAATTTTGTTATAATTTTATATTCTTTTAATTTCCTTTGATTAGATAATTACTGGATATTATTCCATGACTGATTTCTAGTTATTTTATATTGTCATTCCCAATAGTATTATTTACCTACATTTTCATATTATTTTCTAGGAATATTTCTTGATAGATACTTAGGGCGTGTAAACCTATAAAAACTTTTATTGGAATATTATTGAGGCTATGATTAAATAAATAAATTGTTAAAATGATAGAGGATGTTTTCTTAAGCCAGTTATCCTAAGCCCCACTTGTACATCTATCTTTTTTTAGCATGTAGTAGATATGAATAACCTAGTTTGGATGAACCTTTCTCAAGCCTATTATCCCCTCTAACGCTACTCTTGGTACTACCCATGATTTTATTTTGAACTAGTGTGGGGGGGGGGGTTTCATCTCTTCCATACACAATATGTTTTTTTATGAGACTTATAGTGGTATTTTGACCATATTGATATTACAGTGTTCATGATTACCTTTTACATTTTTTATGCATAACCTATTTCATTGAAAAAAATGAAAAAGATGGGTTGTGTATTAGGAAGGTCAAAAATCACCATTACTAGACCAATGAATCTTCTGATGGATCATGTGTGGTTTGATGATGGATGTTTGATCTATCCTATACAAGATTTATGAAAAATAAATAAAATTAAAATGTAAAATATATAGGGAACATTTTTATCTTCCTTGAGATATTCATGGACCTTCTATGAGTTGTTTAGAGAACGGATAAAGTTTTTTCTTAGAGTAGTTATTCATTAAACTTTTCATTATTATCATGCATTATAATATAGATCTTTACCTCCTTTATTAGTTTTATTTTCACTATCTTCTTACCTACACCCTTCCTCAGAGTCATTGAACCTTATTGATGAAGCCCTCATGATTAATTTTGTATTTGTCTTTACAAAGTGAAGATGTTGTAACCAATGAAAGAATATGGTTAGGAACATGTATTCAGGGTATGATCATAACTCTAGTTTTATTTTACCTTCTGTGATAAATAAAAATTCATTGTAATGTAAATTGAAAAATGGGTATATATTCTAATGAATAGTTGTGAAATTGTAATTGAAGATAAATAAATATGAATAAAGAAGTTAACTTTGAGGCATGACTTACTTTCTCTATAGGATTGATTCTGTTGGAAATGATTTTTTCACTTGGAATTAGTTTTATTTTCCTGGTTGTAATGCATGTTTCCTATTTAAATTTTTTTCATTTTTAATCCTTATTGAGTATTTTTTTATTGAGGACAATAAATTATTCAAGTGTGGGGGAATTTGACAATATGAATTTATATATACATATTGGATACATTTATTTAAGTATTAATTATTAATAATTTAATAATAAACCAAGTTTTTATGTGTTTTTATGGGAATTAAAAATTCATGACTCAATGGAGTAAATGATGGAAAATGGTGAAAATTAAGATTACACGTCGTGAATCTTAAGTGTGTGACGTGTACTCCTCAAGTGACCACCTTCCAGCAGAATCAAAAAATGTGAATCCAATGTACAAGGCATGAACCAATTACATGATATGAATCCATAAAACACATCTTGAAGGACTCAAATTTCAAACCTAGTGAAGATACACAATGTGAGCTCAGTACACGACAGGAAAAGTTCAAAAACCAAATTTTTGCTGAAGATTCAAGCTGTGAAATTCAAAGATCCAAAATCATTGGAGAATATAATTGATACTATGTACACTTACTGAAATAAAATTACACATAATGAAAATACTCAATGAATAAATCACATAAATCTTGTTCATAAAGTGAATTAGTTACATTTTTTGAACATCTTAGGGTCTATATATAGACAGCAACCTCTGACGCATAAAAAAAGCTCAGATGCTGAAACCTATTTTCTCAACTATTTTTTATATTTCCCATTTTCTTAAAAACTCTTTTCTATTTATTTATTCTATTATTTTAAGTATTCTTTTTATACCACTTTCTATTTCATGACTTGTTCATTTCTTGTTTACTATTTCAACATCTGAATCCAATAACGTTTTTCATGAAACTTTAATTTACATTGTGTTCTTAATTATTTTTTATTCATGTTAGTATTTGATAACTTTCATATTATTTTAATTGTGGCCTAATTTTATTTAAAATATTTATTCATTATGTCTAATATGTTTCATATTTCATTGTTTTCAATTAATTTCATCATGTGTGGCTAATGCAGTTAGGG
Source organism: Viscum album (assembly GCA_963277665.1). Lineage (NCBI taxonomy): Eukaryota > Viridiplantae > Streptophyta > Magnoliopsida > Santalales > Viscaceae > Viscum > Viscum album. Next base: position 766,445,716 of record OY728152.1, on the reverse strand, counting down.
TTAGGGGTCGAGAGTAAATGTGGATTTAAAAATAATGAATATATGATTCAAAGTGTGGTAACCCTATGTATAGTAATTTCGTTTAAAATTTTTTTTAATATCCTTCTTTTTCACCTACCTTAATTGTCAGAGGTGGAAAAGAAGGATCCCTGACCTAATTTGATTTGAGTGGGATAAGGCCAATATCATGTGATTCTTTCTGCCTAGAAGCTACAACTCATACACTTAGGTTATCAAATATATCTAGACCAAAGAGTAGCTTCCATATTAAGTATGTCAGAATTGTGGGACTAAGATCAATTAGTTACATTTGAATTACTATTAATCCTAATCCATAGGTCTATCCACTAGAAGATTTAGGATTACCCTTTTTCCAAAACACTGAAATTTACCCTGATGCCTTATTTTTTGTTTTTTTAAACAAATTTATATAGATTTAGAAAAACCCAAACTTGAGAGATTTTATGAGGACTCCTACCCAAAATGTTCTTACTACTGGGTTTCTTACCAATAATTTTTGCCTATGGGTCCATCAACGGACTACCAATTTACTACACCTTAGTAGCTGAGTAGAGTTTGGGAAATAGAAATTTTATTCTGATAAATCCTTGTACATAATCAACAAATTTGTGAAGGTAGGTCACTTATGTCTTAAAATATTTTCAAATATATCTTTGAGAATAATGAAGGATTAAAAATAGCATCTCCTAAAGTACAGGTGAATAAAAGTGGTGATATGTGGAGAACCCGACCTGGATACCCTCTCAAACTTATACCTGTCCAAAATTTCTATATACCATAAGGGAGTTCCTGATGCCCGTGGGATGGCCACTAGCACCTAGGAATGAAACAAAAACCAGGGGGATTGATTTCTCTGAACTTGAAGTAAAAAACATGGCAAACATATACATATAACACATTGAAATATAATAAGAGATACATATATTCCATAACTGGAAGAAGTTAGTAGAAACTATGAAACTCAAGAACAATAAAAATATCCAAAATTACAGGTCAAATCATGAAAAATACAACTAAAATATGAAAATAACTAAACCACATGATACTATGGGAAAACTCTCACCAACTGACCACCATCTACCCAGAAACATCTGATGTAAAACCACAATGCCTCATTATGCTGCCTTAACATTCACTACATAGAAAGACATACAAATTTAGACACACGGTCAAAGGGGTGCGTATGGTGTGATATAACAAGCTCAGTAGGATCCAACCCTAGTGTTCCATAATAATTCTATGTACATGAAACTATATTAACTATTATAAATAAAATTCCCTTTATGATTAAATTAAATTTCTTTTTATATATTATGGTTATAGAAACGAATTCTATTATTTTGTTTTACTATGTCCTAATTAATTTAAAATACCATTAAGCATCATAACTACTGATAATATAGATTTTCAAAATTTTTCATATGATTATTATAAATATAGGATTATAATAAATCCAATTGACAAAGACAAATGAAGTGATGGCGACAACCAGTACGATCGTACCATATGAAGCCAATTTATCAGATATTCAAGGGATATTGAATACCTAGTATTTTACCTTGACCAATCCCAAGATAATATCCAATAACTAAATCATAATAAAAACTATTTACGATAGAATTTAAATCTCATCATGATCACAACCCAAACCATGTATGTCGAACCACCCCATGTAAGTCTCATTTTCGCACACCTTACTCTTAGTTTGTTTAATAGTGTATTAAATCTATATGTATCAATAAAATAATAATATGAATATGTATATTGTATAGAATAATAAATATATTTTATTTTTATTATTGTTACTTTATAAATGATTTTTATTTTTACAAAATAAAACACAAATTGTATTTTCAAGTAATATTCCAATTCAATTAAGACATTTATTTTAATGTATTAATGGATTTTTGAAATATCAATTTTTTAATAAAATATTATTGTTAAGAAATTTTTTATTCAATATAAAATACCATATAATTTTTATTAAATCATATGTAAATTTTATAAGTGTCCAAAAACTGTTATTGTCAAAAAAACATATCATTTATAAATAAATGTTGATTATTATTTTAAAAGTGAAAATAAACATACTTATAAAAAAATTTGATAAAATTAAATTTATTTTTTTAATCATAAGGTTGAAATTATAAAATAGTGAGTCTTTCATAATTTTGTGAGATAGTTGAATTTTCAGGTAAATGTTAAATTCTGTATAAATATACAGTGTGTATTATGATACCATAATGACCTAAAAGTGATAAAATAAATATTATTAAGCATATACATGGACAAATACATGTTTAGTATTTAAAATAATGTAATTTTATGTCTATTTTATTAGTTTTATAAATCCATTATGAATCCTCCAAATCCTATAATATATTTTAGGTTTTTAAAATCATTTCATTAAGAGTAAGACTCACTTCCACATCAGAAAGTGTGTTATTTTAGTAAGTTTTACCCATTGTCTTATATTTTCCTAAAACCCACCCCTCTTTTTTATTAACCATGATAAAAATTATTGTATGTTTTTTGGTTTTGGTTATTTTATTATATAGAGCCCAAAACCTAATTTTGAGAAATAATAATGAATTCCCCGTTAATTTCCAAAATAAACCTACCCAATCCCAAATTTATCTTCACTAAAAGTTATTTGACTATGTCCTTACTCTTCCCTCCCCTCTCTTTATTCCTTACAAGGTTCCCCAAAGCCCTCAATAAGCTCCTCCCAATCATTTTTTATCACACTCTCAAGGTAATGGATCCTCTCCTCCTCTTTATTCAAGTTTCTTAATTATCTTATGCATTCTATTTCAAATTATGATTATTGGGATATATTATTCCTTGTGCATATTACTTTACATTATTAGTAAAATTGATGATATAGCTATTTCTCTCTCATAAACCCATTTTAGGAATTTTTTACGCTACGTCGTTACGCTGTCAGAATTTCACCACGATTTTCCAAGACAAACAATTGTGTAGTGAATAATCATACCCATTTACTATCAAGGGTGTTCAACTTTATGCACATATAATTGTTCATTTGTGAAATAAATTTATGTATTACAAACTAATTTATAATGGAATAAAATATGATGATTATTGAATCCACGTTTCATGATCTATGAGGTATACTTATGCATAAGAATGAAATGAATGTGATGGGTGAACCCAAAATTATATATCACTTCAATGAATTAGGTAATGTTTTAGTCTCATGATACATTATGAAAGTGATTATAGAGTGAACCTAAACTATAATGTTACTTTTTCAATTATGATTTATTGAAATTCATCCTTAACGTATGTTTATATTCAGTGTTTTAAGTTGTTGCCTCATTTCCCACGTAGCCTTTATGTTACTGTGTTATATCGTGTCTTATTGTTCATGTTTATGATTATAAACTATTATATTCCACATTTATATTCCTATTGTATTAAATTTATTAGTTTCTTCATGTTATGTATTATTTAATCTCATATTGGGCTTTATGACTCACCCCTTTCTTATGTATTTCCCTAGGTTATCTCATGCAGTTTTAAGTACGAACATATTGATGAAGTTTTGAATAAAGATGATGTATTACCTATTTTAAGTTTTTATTTACTATACCAAATTTCAAAATACACTAGACTTATTGATCTTCTGTTTGTACAGTGTGAAATATTATGTAATAAATAATGAATTAAAGTGTAATAAATAGAAAGTTAGTGTAGTATGTATCAAAAGAAAAGTTTAGTTACTTATTGGATTAGGATTAGAAAAATATTTTGAATGCCACAGGGATAAGAATAAACATAATAAAATATCCCTAAATTTTCTAAAATTATATATTTAGTGGTTTATCAAGAAAATAAATCCATTTTTGGATACTACAAGTCGATGTTTCTCTGGAATAGACATACCTAGGGGTAAAACCCAAAAACACTGCATTAAACTAGACTCGACCAGAACTGGTGCATGACAATGGGCCTTGATGTACTCTAGGTTTGAAGCTCCTATGGGATATTATTTTTTATATTCATAAGATCTTCACAAACCATTATTAAGGGAAAAAAAAATTTCCATGAGAATATATGTTAAAAAATGGATCAGGGATAACATAGACTGAAGCATAGAAATTCATAAGTTAAGAAAATATATAAAATTTATAAGTTATATCGTTAATTTAATTTAATTCCCATTTATATTTTTAATTTTTTAAAAATACTCATCCCTAATTTTCACTCTATTTAAGCCAATGGTCATAAATAGGGGGAATCAGGTAAACAACCTGTGTAAAGGGTAATATGATGACTACCCCCAACGAGATGCCTCAAAGAAATTAGAATGATACTATCTCAACTAATTTAGGTTAGGAATAGAAACCATGATTATGAGGAGAGACCAGATCCCCATAAGAAATAAAAAGTTGTAATTGATATCTTAATAAGACAATGGTCTCCGACTTTCAATGGATCATCTGATCCATTAATCATGGAACAATGGATCAACTCCATTAATAAGATCTTCTCTATCCTTCAGTTTTCCTAGAAATAGAAGGTTCAATTGTACGTTTATTGTATGGAGGGAGAAGCTGATCAGTGGGGGAAATTGATCAAGAATATGAATCCTAGAGAATATATCAAAGTGATGGGGTGGAAGGAATTATGGAAAATATTTTTCAATAAATAGTTTCCTTGCACTCTCAGACATAAAATGTAAAGATATTTCATTAACCCCAAGAAACAATATGAATAATATATCTGGAAGTACAAGGAAAGCTTCACAAGGCTTTCATGGTAAGCCTCCAGCTTTGTCGTTGCCCCCTAAATGCAAAGTTGACCACTTCTTTGGTGGGATAAAAATTTGTCCAAGAAAAGCCTTAAGGATCTGAGAATTTGATATCTATGAGGATATTGTCTAATTTTCCATCAAAGTAAAAATGGATATTGGGTATTCTGAATGATATCATGGGGAGAAGAATCAAAAAATTGGAGTTTAATTCTAGCAGTCTGATTGAGAACCTTGGTAAAAAAATTCAACATCCCACTTGTTAAAAATATGGAAAAAATAACCCAAGAAATTACCTAAATGGGACAAGGAAATGATTTAGGTGTGTGAAGTTATTAAACCAATATAGATATTGTTGATGGGAGAAACCCATTAATGAAATGGTGGAAAGGAATGCTCTGGTCAACCTTCAGCACACAGTTCATTACTTCAACTACAAGGAACTATGTAACTTCGCAAATAAATGCACTAAGACAAGGGTTTTTTGAGACAACCTACAACCTCCAATGAAGCAAGGGTGCAATTTTTTCATCACAACCATTGAGGTGGATCCCGAAAATTAATTAGTGACAGTAACTCTAGTTATTCATTCAATAATAGTGAATATAATATTTTATTCTAGTTCTATGCATTTCATTATATCACACAAGTTTAGAAAAACTATTCAAACACCACCACAAAGCATGGAAGTGGAGATATCGATGAAAAATATAGTGACCTTGTTTTTTCCTAGTAATACTATGAAATATTTCTATATATATATAGATAGATCTAGGCACTAAGATGGTGTGTCATTTTGAAGCCTGGTGTTCCTGGAATTAATTTTATAAAAATATTAAATATATTTTATATTTAATGCCAATAGATTATTAAATAAAAATGGATAAATATAAAATAGAATATTGGTTTATAAATCTGAGACTATGGGTGAGTCTATAACACTGTGTTTAGCCTAGGCATGACCTAAAATGGGTCAACGTAGGGCGTTCAGACTCCTCACTCATAGGTAGTATGTTCAGTGAAATAAATAAATAATTGATTAATTAAAATGTTAATTTTCATGTATAAAAATGTTTTATAAGAATACTACCATGTTTAATTATATAGGGTTAGTCACATAAACCTTGGGATAATTCTATATCTCTCTCTTCCTCCTCTGTTTAAAGGTCGCATTAGATGATGATGCAATGATAGATCAGAGCAGATCAAGATGTAGCTAATGCAATGATCCCTATTATTAATTTGAGAGTGTGTTCTTCATAAAAGAATGATCCAAAATCCAGGTAGGACTCTTAAATTGGTTATTTATTCCATTTTATTAAATTATTTTAGCATATCCATCCTTGTTCTTGGATCTGTGCCAATTCTGGCCAATTGCATGTGCTTGGGTATAGAAACATAATTATCTTCAAATTTTTTTCTTACCCTAGAATCTCATTCTAGATATTTGGACCATAAATCTTGAAAAAATATGTTTAAACCATTGGTTTGGTTATTTTATCTCTCTTTTTCTGCATGTTATTCATCAGTAGGGTCACATAGTCCCAGTTCGTGTTATTGAGGCAGTACCGAGCCCAGTCAGACCACCGGAACAATGACGGAATTACATGTGAGGAGAAGATCGATGAACTAAGAATATATATAGTTTTTTTGAGGAATGGATTATTTTTTCATTGTTTATGGATTTATAAATCAAGGTAAAGATGAGTGGTGTCATGTGGGGAATGCGACAAAACTCTAATGAACCACCAAAGAAGATTTCTGGGGAGCACCAACTGGAATCCATGATCCACGGATAGATTCCTAAGTTTCGGGTGGATCTGAGGTGAGATCTACTATTAAATGAATAGATTAAATTGTGAGGATCAGATCAAGGATTTTTTTTAAAAATCCCAACTACACGTTGTGTAAAATGATGAACACATGGTTTTTTTCCCCCTTAGCGGTTGTATCTGCTAGGGTTTTGAAAAACTTATGGATGATACAGCTTGTAGCCCTCCTACATGTTCTGTACTTATTCCCTAGTTTAACAACCCATGTGGAGGATCACATTGGAAGAAACTCATGTGGAATTTCATACACAGGTACATGTTTGTGTACTCTAGTACATGGACATGGGGTTAGTAGATGGACACAGGGTCTGGACACGGACATGGGGTCCAGCTAACAGACATGGCTAATAGGAAACGGCTCAATCCTAGTTAAACTAGAGACATCATGTAGTCCAACAACATGGAATGTACTATTACATTGGATGATATCCATATTCCATCCAATAATGTTGCTAGGTGTTGGAGCGGGACCACATGTCGTGTGTGTCCCCTAACACATCGTGTACCCCCTAGACCTCTTTTTAGGAAATTTAAATCATCTATATCTCCTTTGTTAGAAATTAGATTCTGGACTTTGAGTATCCAATCCGGATTGTTTTTTCATATAGGACATGATAGTTATCTTGGTTATAGTTTTGGAGATGTGATGTGAAATTTTATGTGCATGACACTTGATGAGGTGACACTAGATGACGATAGTGCTCAGGAAGAATCATCAGAGACTACCGAGTTTCACCCTCCAGTTTATATGGGTAGTGCAGTCCTAAACCATTATAGTAGATCCCCCCCCATCATAATGGGTGTGGGTCTTCTACAACTAAATTCCGAGTGGAACCCCTAACCATAAGGGTGTGGGTACTCGATGACTAGAGTGGAACCCAACGATCGCACTAGGTTACGGGTCCTTGACCTTTAGAGTGGAACCCCCATCAGCTTGGGAAGGAGTCCTCTACCATACCAAATGGAACCCCCTATCAGCATAGGTAGAATGTCCTTATGACACTAGAGTTGACCCCCCCCCCCCATAAGCATGGGCACAGGTCCTCTATGGATATATCAAAGTGGAATCCCCCTAAATTACTTGGAAACAAGTTCACTACTTGGAGTTTCTCACCCCTTGACTATGAATTACAATGATGAGGTGTGTCTTGACTTGTACAGATACTTCTGTGAAGGTTCATGAGATAATTAGAATCATTGATGGACTTTTTTGAATTGTTGGCTACTCTTAATCTTGGGTTGAATTGTGTGATGGAGATCCCCATACTCTCTCATCTAGGTTTCTTTTGATAGAACATATATATATATATATATATATATATCTTTTTGTATCCACACCTTGTATTTAGTACTCACTTTTTATTAGAGTAAAAAATTCATCAGGTATGCCACATGCTTTCCAAGTATATATTATCACGGTTGGGTGAGTCTACTCTCTGGATATAGGTAGAAAATACTTTATGGGTAGTTAATATACTCACTGTATTGAACCCCTTATGTTTGGACAAGGTTTCTTTAACTCTTGATTTTGGTTGATCTATTTTCATTGATTGTATCTTACATATACTTTATTTATTTTCCTTATGTATCTTTTACTACTCCAACTTCGTATTTCAAGGTGTTCTCTAGGTATGTATATACTCACCCATGCAAGGTAATTGTCTTCATGTACTGTGTCCTATGCATATGACTGATAGGTCGATAGTGACATCAGGGGAGATTAGGAATACTGGGTGATTTGGACCTTGTATGATGTTCTTATCTTAGAGATATTGAGTAGGGATCTCTTAGCAGTCTATATTTCCAGTTTTTTCAGGTTGGAACCTATTTTTTGTTGGGCGTATATTTTTTCCCTTTAGTTTTTAGTTCACTACCATAATTTTGTACTGTCTATAGGTTCATGCATACTTGATTTAAATTATAGCTATATTTCATCTTTTACTCTTATTTATACACCTTTTCATCAATATGGATGTGTGTGTTCATATAGGTACATAGACAAAGGCATCCCCATGTAAGTTATTCCCTCAGCACTGGTCACTAGCCACTGGCCTATAGATGCGAGATTGGGGTAGTTGCAGCTCGATTCCTGACATTGGTTTGGTCTTGAATGATTGGTATCAAATGTGGTTCGATCCCTATGATATTTTTTGGACTATTCCCCTTAAGATTATTTAGTTTAATATAATTCAATATTGTTAATTATTCTTGAGTGCGACTCTTAGGCCATGGAGTGTAGTGATAGTGCGGGAGGATGGCATATCAATTCACTAGGACCCTGACTACCTGCTTATTGAATTGGCATGTTGAGATATTTTTTGTAGTTATAAAGAGTACATGTATCATATTGGATTGAGACTTTGATTTTTCTTCTTGATTCATATCCCCATTATTGTTATATATATATATATTCTCATTTGACTATGATATGTCCTGATAAATATTAGGATGCCCCCACAAAGACAGTCAACTAGGATACCAGTTCTGGATCATGATGACAATCAGATGAGTGATCAGGCCTCAGTTCAGGTTCTATCCTATGATACCCTTCCTCTAGGTGGGTAGGTAGCAGCACCTCCACCTATCGAGCAGAATATAATTCCAACAATTAAGGTTGAGGATGTGTGCATGCTTAGCGTTCTCTATGAGTTCTAGTGTTGGAAGCTGCTAAGGTTCCATGAAGATCCAGATACTCAAGAAGTAGAGTATTTTCTTGATTTTCTAGTATGTATCCTCATGTTAGTTTATAACCTCATGGATTAGGTGGTTGAACTGGCATCTAGTCTTTTCTATAGAGTAGTTGGGTGCTAGTGGAGTCTCATTACATAGATTCATGATGATTTGACACTCTCATGGACTAACTTCCAGTAGCTATTCTAGGAGCAGTATTACCCCTTATTCTTGTTCTCAGTATGGATCTAGGATATTTTGGAGCTACAGTAGGGAGGGATGATAGTGGATGAGAACGCAGTGAGGTTCACTAACCTTACACATTAATCTCTTGACATGATCTAGGGTGGCTACTTCTAAGCATGGAAGTTCGAATACGTACTCCACAAAGAGATATGATCCATCATTATTCCCTTGTACATCCCCAAATATATTAGGGTGAAGGAGTGGGAACTGGTGACAGGGATATTTCTGTCAAAGGGATTCTATATAGGTGGAGCTGGAAGTGGTCACCATATGGTTGAGTCATCTATAGCAGGTAGTAGATTCCAAGCAACAGGATCTCAACACAGGAGACCTCCTAGTGATCATGCTCATGCATGTGGAAAGAGGAAGCACATAGAACTATAGAATCTCATATAGGGGAGATTATTTACCTGGGATTGGAAATGTCACATGGAATGAGATTATCTGACCGTGCGTGTTGAGAATCACAGGAAGATGGTTGATTAATCACCATGGAAGAGGCAGCACCATGATAAGGGATCTCCTAGGAGAGTGTAGGATGGCCCTCTAGAAGGAAATGCTAGAATATTAGTATATGGAGTTATGGGTGGTGGATGAAGCTATGAGATCCTTCCACCACCACCAATAGGTGACCAGCACTATGCTCAGAGAGCTGGCGGCTGAGGCTGGGGACAGCTATAGGCTTTATATGTTTATGAACTTGCCGTGCATGAGGTGATTAGAGGTATGATCTGTGAGTTTTCTACACTTGATTAAGTATTATTAGACATGGTTTCCAATAATTCCTTTATCTCTATACTCCTTATGTAAGAGATAGATCTCCTAATTGAGTTGTTATCTCAACCAATTCGTCTTGAGGTTCCTATGAGGAACACTTATTTTGTATCATTTATCTATTGGAAGTGGGAGTTATTTCTTGGTGGAGAGAGGTTCACATGGGAACTTTTGGAATTATGCTGGAAAACTATGATTTTATCTTGGTTATGGATTGGTTTTCCATGGTCTGGGCCTAGATTAATTATCATCATAGACAAGTCACATGGCTACAAGCTGATGAGATGATATTATCATTTTTTGGTGGAGGATATTTCATGGAAAGGCCATCGGGATTTGTGATTAGGTGGATGAATCCCATCACCCATCACTTTTTGAGTACATCACTTGGTGTAGTAGGATCTTCAAGTATCTGGTTTCCTTTAGTTGTGGAGGATTATATGGACATCTCCCCTGAGGGCGTTCTGGGACTACCTCCAAGGTGGGATGTGGATTTTTTTCATTGAATTTCATCCTAAAACCAATATGATATATTCTATGGAATATTAGATTTCTCCTACTGAGCTTTAGGATCTATGGTTGCAGTTATAGGATCTTTGAGAAAAAAATTTCATCATAGTTAGAGTGTCTCCCTAAGAATCTCTAGTGTTGTTCGTGAAAAATGAGGATAAGATATTACAGATTTTCAGAAATTATCATCACCTAAACCAAGATATGATAAATAAAAAGTACCCCTTTTAGGATTGAACACATTTTTGACCACTATTAGGCATGAGATAGTTCTTGAATAATGAACTCAGGTCTGGCTCCCACCAGTTGAGGGTTCGCGATGTTGATATTCCATTATAGGCATTCCAATGTCACTATGAGAAATATAAGTTTCTAGTGATTCCCTTTGGTGTGACGAAAGCCCCCATCATGTTTATGGATCTGATGAATCGGGTATTTCATCTATATTTGGACTAATTTTTTATTATATTCATTAATGACATACTCGTCTACTCTTCATCGGAGGAGGAGCGTGAAGAGCACTTGAATATGGTCCTAATTTTTCTTTGAGGTAACCATCTTTATGAAAATATCTCAAAGTTATAGTTCTGGATTCATGGGGTTCACTTTATAAGGCATTTCATTTCTGATCATGGTTTATCTATGGAACCAGCAAAGATAGATGTAGTAATTACTTGTGATCCAAGAAAGAGTGTTTCATAGGTGCAGATATTTCTCTACTTGGCAGGGTAATATAACAAATTTTTGGAAGACTTCTCCAGAATCGCAACCCCTTTGACCACAATGACTTTAGAAGGGGTGTCCATTTACCTAGTCTAAATATTATCATAAATCCTATGAGGAGTTTAGGCTGAGGCTAATGAATGATACAATGTTGTGACTACTATATAAAGGCATGGAGCTCATAGTGTATTGTGATGCCTTAAGAGCTAGTCTCAGCTACGTGTTGACGCATTGTCATGCAGTTACCACAGATGGTTCAAAGTAGTTCAGACCCAAAAATAATAAATATGTGACTTGTGACCTAGAGCTTACAACGATAGTCTTATCCTTGAGGATGTGAATCCAACACCTTCTGGTAGAGCACATTGTGGTTTACTCATACCATCAAAGTATTAGGTATGTCTTTACACAGAGAGACATGAACCTGAGATAGTGGCACTAGTTGGAGTTTCTATAGGAATATTAATTTTATATAGTCTATACTCTAGGTAAGGGAAATTTTGTAAAATATTCCCATTGTATGAATTCCAAGGATCACTTGGTTTAGGACACTTCAAATCATTTATCTTCCCTACAACTTACCCTAGTGGATTAGAAAGGTACAAAGTTTCTATAGGTGATGGTGTTAACTCTTCCTCTTCTTGAGAGTGGGAGGGATTCCCAACTGGGAGACATTTACTATGAGGTATTACATGATTATATATCCATATAAGACTCACATGATGGATATTCTAAAGTAAGGAATCATGTCATCTTGTTCCAAGGGAGAATAGTGGTTCTAGTCACGATGCGGGAGGAGGTGATGTGAGAGTTCCACACTTCTCCCCTAGCTATACATGTGTGTATGGGAAAGATGTACATATACCTTTAGCAGTATTTTTGGTGGTCTAGAATGTGACAAAACATAGATAATTTTGTCTCTCAATTCCTCACATGTCATTAGGTGAAGGATGAGCACCAAGTTTTGGCATATTTTTTTGTATCCCCTTGAAATCTCAAAGTGGAAATGAGATGAAATATATATGGACTTCATGACAAGGATTTAATTCACATTGAAAGACAATGATTCCATATGGATGGTAGATCACTAACTCACAAAGTCAACACACTTCTTTTCTATCAGAGAGAAGAGTTCGGTGGATAGTTTGGGGAAGATGTACATATCGAAGATTGTCCGCCTTCATGGGGTTCCCACAATGATTGTATCCAATAATGACGTGGGGTTTACATCCCAATTGTGGACTAGCCTACATGAGGAATTTGGGACCCAAATGAGGATGATTATAACATTTTGACCCCTTAACTGATGTGTAGACCGAGCACACTATCCAGGTGTGGGGGGATATGTTGAGAGATTACGTGTTAGACTTCAACTAAATCTAGGAGGATCACTTACCCTTGGTAGAGTTTTCATACAAAAATAGATTCCACTCAACCATGGGCATTGGACCTTTTTGGTCACTATATAGGAGGCCCTACAAGTCATCCTTATGTTGGATAGTTAACATTGAGACATATCTTGTGGGCCTAGAGATAGCATTGGTGATGAGGAAGAAAGTCCAGGACATCCAAGAGTGGATAAGGATGGCCTAGATAAGACAAAAATCTTACCTAAATCATCATTGTTGGCCTATGGAGGTCAAGAATGGAGACTATGTTTTCTTAAGATTCTTCTTATTACATGGATTGTGGTGGTTCGGCCTAGGAGTAAAGCTATCCCCAAGGTTTATCGGGTCATTCGAGATCTTGCAGGTGGTTGGAAAAGTTGCTTATCACCAATCCCTACCCCCATAGCTAGATCAGGTGAATGAAATCTTCCACATGTCACATATTAGGAGATACGTGCATGACCCTATGCACGTCATTTCATGGGTTGAACTGGACATCGAGGATGGACACACCATTGAGGAGCCCCCAGTGGTGATCAAGTATCAATTGGAGAGTACCCTATATGGATGGATCATTGCCTTGGTCTCTGTGTTGTGGAAGCATGGGAAAGTGTCGAAGAGTTCCTTGGATCAGGAGAGCCAAGTGTAGGCTCAATATCCCAAGTATCTTGTTTATTTTTTTCTTTTCAAGGATGAAAATATTAAAGGCAAGAATGATTTCGAGACCTAGTTTTTTCATTGTGAGTATTTTAAATATATAAATATATATATTTCTGGAGGTAGGAACTAAGACAACATGAAATTCTAAGGCCCGATGTTCCTATAATTAGTTTTATAAAAAAACATAAAAATAATTTATAATCCAGATTTGTAGAATCTTAATGAAAACTGGATAACTCTTAAATAGGAGCTCAGATCAGAAATATAAGACCATGGCTCCATATGTGATGTGGTTTCAACCCTTGATGTGACTTAAATAAGGTTGACTTGGGGTATTCATACTCCCCACTAATTGGTTGTACGTTAAGTGAAATAATTCATTCATTCATTCATTCATTTTTACAAAATAAAATGTTCTATAAGAATACTACCATGGTGAATTCTCTAGGTTTATCCACATAAAACCTACGAGAATTTTGTATCCCTCTCTTTCTCCTCTATTGGTGGATCGCATCGAACAACGAAACATTGATGGTTCATAGCAAAGCAAGACACATCGAACACAACGATAACTTTTCCTCACTGGCGAGCACGTTCTTCATCAAAAAATGATCCAAAATCCATGTAGGACTCGTGAATTAGTGATTTACACTCTTTGATTAATTTTTTGGACATATACATCCTTGTTCTTGGATATGAACCAATTTTGGCCAATTGCATGTGCCCAGATACAAAAACATAATTATATTCATATATTTTCTATCCTTGTATTCCCATTGTTGATAATTGTCCAAGAAAGTTTGTAAAAATATGTTTAAACATTTGGTTTTTTCTGCCTCGTTTTCTTTTCATTCTTAACAGGTAGGGCCCCATGGTCCTAGTTTGAATTTTCTAGGTGGTACTGAGCCCAATATGACCCCTAAAACTGTGATGGAATAACGTGTGACGAGAGAATTGACGAAGTAAGACAAGATATGGGATTTATATTCGGAAGGGATGATGGTTTATATGTTTTGGTATTAAGAAATCATGGGAAAAATGAATGGTGGCATGCAAGAAATGAGAAGAAATTATGACAAACCACTGAAGCCAATTTCATTGGAGTGATGGCCAGAATCCATGATCTATGACCAAACCCGTAATTTTTTGGTGGCTTTGAGGTGATATCTATGGTAAAATTATTATATTTGAGTGAAAGGATTGGATCTGGTATTTCTTGAAAAATATTTACTACGGGCTATGTACAAAGATGAACACACAGCATGTAGCTACCTCAGTAGCGGAGGCTAGGGTTTTGAAAAATATAATAATGACGCAGCATGTAGCACTCTTATACATTGTGTACCACTTACCTTGTTCAACAAACCATGTGGAGGATAACATGGTTAGGAACCCATGTGTAAGTGCATGTCCATGTACATGATCATGTACCTGAGTACATGGACATGGGGTTAGTACATGTACAAAAGGTCAGTACACAGACACGACCCATAGGACCTGTCCTGGTCCTGGTTATCCTGGACATGCCATATAGTCCACATACACGGTGTTTACTACTACATGGTATGGTATTCATGTTCTATTCATGGACATGACAAGGTGGTGGAGTAGGACCACACGCCATATTGGTCCCCTCATATGTCGTGTACCCCCTTGACCTCTTTTAAGGAAACTTCAATCATATCTATCTCCTTAGTTTAAACATTCATTTTGGCCTATGAGTATCAAATCAGAAGTGTTTTTTCACATAGAACATGACAGTTACCTCGGTTTCATATTTGTAGATATTATGTTAAATGTTCTGGTCACAATTCTTGTTGATTCAATGCTTGAGGACGACAGTGATTAGGCAGATTCAGGAGAGACTGTTAAGTAGTACCCTCTAGTGAAGATGGGTAGTGGATTCGTCAACATTACAGTGGAACCCCCTCCCCCCAAATCATCATGGGTGAAGGTCATCTATAGCTTCCTTCTGAGTGGAACCCCTACCAATTAGGGTGTGGGTCCTCTATAACTATTGTGGAACCCCCATGTCACACCAGGGCATGGGTACCTAACCTTTACAATGGACCCCCCCCCCCCATCAACATAGGTGTGGGTCATCTACCTTACCAAGTGGAACCCCCTATTAGTATAGATCATAGGTCCTCAAGACACTAGAGTTGAACCCCCTAACATCATTGGGAATGGGTCCTCGTCACAATAGAGTGTAACTCCCCCATCAACATGGGAGCAGGCCCTATACGAATACTTCAGAGTGATACCCCTCTAACATACTGGGGTGTGGGTCATATACATCGAGTTTCTAGACCCTCAACTATGTATCATAGTGAAAAATCATGGCTTGACTTGGATGGATACTTTTTGGAATATGGATGAGATGTTGGGTATCATTGATGGACTTTTGGGAACTATTGTCTTCTCTTCTTTTTAGAACAAGTTGTGAGATGTATATCCCCTTACTCTATCATTTTGGATACTTTTGACTGAGAATATATATATATATATATATCCTTATATATATTTATAAAATACTCAATGGGTAGTTAATATAATCATTGTCTTGGTCTCATTGTGTTTTAACGATATTAATTTCACTCTTGGTTTGGGTTGATCTTTTCTCTTTGTCTATATCTTACAAATACTTTATTTCTTTTCCTATTGCATCTCTTACTACTCCCCCTTCATCGTTCGGTGTGTTTTACTAGGTATGTTTACACTCACCCTTGAAATTAATTTTCCCTTACTTTTCATGTCTTAATAATACAATGGACAATTCAGTGGTGACTTCATAGGATCTTAAGGATACTGGGGGTTTTGAACCTTATAAGGTAGTCATGGCTTGGAGATCTTGAGTTGGGATCTCTAAATTGTTTAATTATCCAATCGTTTTAGGTTGGGACCTATTTATGGTTGGGCATGTATTTTTTCCCATTACTTTTTAGTTACACTATTTTACTTTTGTATTGTGTAGAGGTTCATGCATGCTTAGTTTACTTTATAGTTGTGCTGCATATTTTACTCTTCCCTCTTCAGTTTTTCATTGAGATAGTTGTGTGTGTGCATAAAGATACTTAGGTAAACTACTCCCAATGTTATTTATGACTTAGACACTAGTCAAAAACCCCTGGAATATGGAGGTAGTCCTTTCTTAGTTGTGTCTCAATCCCCATCTGATTTCGGATCATGACAAAAATGATAAATGGAGAAATTATTGCATCCCAAGTATATAAATCCTCCCCTAAAAAAATGTTTGGGAAGAACTTCCTATAGATCCTTGTCATACTCTCTTTAGTGGATTTTGGTGCAATTATGATAGTGAATCAACTTTCCCTATATAGAGATGAAATCATTTTCCATGAGAAGGAAATCACAATCTGTATCGTGAATCATCCTATGATTCTATACAAGTTCATGGAGGTAGATGAATCTTATTTAGAACCAACATCTCAAGAATATATAATATTTCCCTATGGTAAAGAATATCTACTCAAATTATTGAGTTTATGGAATGGATCTTCCTTTAATACATTCCCATTTTGAGAGAATACGCAGATGTGTTGCCAAAACAATTGCCCAGTCTTCCTCCTAGCCGAGAGGTCGAATTTTCAGTAGATCTTAAACATGGTGAATTTCCATTATCTAAGACTGTATATATAATGGATATTTTGGAACATGAGGAGATAAATAAACTACTACAATAGAATCTAGATAAATGGTTCATCCACCCAAGAGATTCACTGTGGGGTGTGTGAGCCCTCTTAGTTAAGAAGAAGGATGGGTCAATGCACCATTACATTGATTACCATGAGATCAAAAAGATCATGATAAAGAAAAGGTATCATATTCCATGGATTTATGACTTGTTTGATCAGATATTTGGAGCACAATTATTCTCCAAGGTTGATCTAAAGTCAGGGTATTACCAATTTAGGTTGAAGAATGAGGATATCCCCAAGTTTGCTTTTCATACAAGGTACAGGTGGTATGAGTTCATAGTAATTCCATTCAGACTCAAAAATGCTCCTGAAATCATCATGGACTTTATAAATATAGTGTTTAGAGATTAACTCAACAAATTTTTGGTAGTACTTATAGACTATATTCTAATATACTCTAAAATAAAGGAGGAGCATGAGAAGCATTTGAACACTGTGCTAAAGACCTTTCAAAAGGATAATATTCATGAAATGTATTGTGAATGTGAGTTTTGGTTGAAATAAGTCTCATTATTTGTGAATATTATCATAAAAAATGGGATATCTATGGACCCTTTAAAGAAATCAGTAGTTGAAGGATGGTTGAGAACAACATCTATGGTAAATATCCATTGTTTCCTTGTATTAGTTGGGTATTATCATCTATTTTTGAGATCTTTCTTTTGATTTAAAAACACTCTAACCAAGCTAACTTAGAATGGATCCAAGATTTCTTGGAATGAGTATTGTGAATAGTGGTTCAAGGATTTGAAAAATAGGTTTATCACGACATCTGTACTCACACCACCCACAAGTGGAGAACTTTTCATGTTATTCTGTGATTCATTAAAGAAGTTCTTGGGTTGTGTGTTAATGAATAATGAAAAATTGATAGCCTATGCTTCAAGAAAATTGAAGTTTCACAAATAGAACTACATAACACATGATCTGGAGTTGGATGAAGTGATCTTCGCATAGAAAATCTAGTGTAATTATCTCTTTTTTGGAGAAGTGTGAAATATATACGGATCACAAGAACTTCAACTATATATTAAAATATAAAGATATGAATATGAACCAGTAGAGATGTTTATAGTTGATCATGAACTATAATAGCTCAATCCACTACCATATTGGTAAAGAGAATAAAGTGGAAGATGCTCTATTTAGAAAAGATCCAGAAATTTTATCATTGATGAGATTTGAAAAGGATTCAATATTCTTATATTTGAAAAGGATGGATATGGGAATCATATAGGAAGGAACATCATTAATCCTTTAACAAATTATTGATCAATCATCCCTTATAGATAGGATAAAGTATGCTCAAAGAGATGGTGTGAAAATTCATAAGAAATTGGAAAATGTAAGAAATGGGAAATCCATGGATTTTAATGTTAAATAAATATTTATTTTTAAGATTTTGTTCATCACTGTGTGTGTCATCACATCCTGAATTAAAGAAGAATCTATTTCATTATGCACGTAGATCACCCTTATCTAACCATCTTAGAAGCATGAAGATGTATCAATATCTCTAAGATCACTTTTAGTGGGACAATACGAATAAGGAGATCACAGAGTATACATAAATATGTTTTGTATGTCAGTAGGTGAGGGAAGAAAGGACAAAATACAAGGGGATGATATAATCATTACCCATACCTACATGGAAATGGTAGAACATCACCATGAACTTTGTCATTGGTCTTTAAAATACATCAAGAGGAAATAATGATATATGGGTTGTGGTGGATCTTCTTATAAAGACTGATCACTACATTTCAATTAAGGAGGACTTCTCAATCAATCAACTTGTAAGGATATACAATAGAAAAGTGGTGTGGATGTATGGAGCACCAAAATCGATTATATCTGATCAAGACCCAAGATTTACCACCATTTCTTGGAAGATTATCCAACACATTCTAAATACTAAGTTGAACTTTAGAATGTCTTATCACCCCCAAAATGATAGAAAATATAAGTGGACTACCAATACACTCAACCAAATATTGAGAGCATGCTCAATTGACTTAAAAAGAGGATGAGACCAATATCTTCCTCTGGTCGATTTCTCATACAATAACAGTTTCCACTCTAGCATCCAAATGGATACCTATAAACACCATTATGGGAAAAGGTATAGGATACATTCATTCTGGGATGAAGTTTGTGAATGAAAACTTCTAGGTCATGAAATGGTTAAGGAAATGGTGGAAAAGGTTAAGACCATTCAATAGCACATCAAGGATACTTAGAGTTGACAGAAGATCTAAGATGAAAATTGTCTATGACACCAAGAGTTTGATGATGAAGACATGGTATTCCTCTATATATTTCTATGGAAAAAATCATGAGATTTGGGAATAAGGGAAAGCATAGTCCAAGATAAATCTATCCATTTGAAATCCTTGATCACATTGGAGCAGTGACCTATCAACTAGAACTCCAACCTAACCTATATCAAGTACATGATGTATTCCATATATTCGTCCTGATGAAATACATACCAAACTTCTCAAATATACTCAATATATAGGTGTCACCAATGGATAATGATATCTCATATGAGGATCATCCAGTGAAGATCTTAGATCATAGAGACAAAGTTTTATGAAATAAGACAATACACCTATTCAATGTGTTGTGGAGAAACCACAAGTTGGAATTTGCAGCATGGGAACTAGAGGATGTGATGAAATAAAGTTACCCTCATATGTTTTATTGTGTGAAATGAAAATTTCAAAGGATAAATTTTGGAATGGGGGACGATTTTAATGACTCAAACTATTATAAATAAAATTCCATTTATGATTTAATTGAATTTCTTATTATATATTATCATTATAGAAAACACATGAACTTATTTGGTTTTATTATATCCTATCATTTTTAAAATACCATTAAGAATCATGAACATTTATAATATAATCATTGAATTGTGATCGTATGACTAGTATAAATATAAGGTTTAAACAAATCCAATGGACAGAGACAAAGTGATGGCCTCGACCAGTAAGATTAAACCTTATAAATACCATATATCATAGCATAAAAGAGAGATTGAATCACTATGATTTTCCCATAACCAAGCCCAATATGAGATCAAACAACTAAATAATGAGTGAAACCATTTACAAGAGGATTTTAAGCTCATCGAGATCACATCCCAAGCCAAGTACGCTGAACCATCCCATGAAAGTCTCAATGTTGGGCACCTAACACTTAGAGAATTTTCTGGTGTATTAAAGGGATATTTATCAAGACCATAACAATATGAATATGTATATTTTATATAATAATGAATATATTTTCATTTTTTTATTATTCCTTTACAAATGATTTTTAATTTTTACATAATAAAACAAAAATTGTATTTTTGAGTAATATTATAATTCAATTAAGGAATTTATTTAAATTATTAAATAGATTTTTCAAATAAAAAATATTTCAATAAAATATTATTATTAAATAATTTTCATTAAATATAAATTATCATTTAATTTCTATGAATTCAAATGTAATTTTTATAAAGGTCCAAAAATTGTTATTGTCAAAAAACAAAGCATCTCTCAATAAATGTCAATTATTATTTTAAAAGTGAAAATTCACATATTTAGAAAATTATTTTTATAAATTTAATATTATTTTTGGAATCATACCATCAAAATTATCCAATTTTGATTTTTTCATAATTTTCTAAGATAGTTGAATATTCGTGTAAAAATTATATACCTTATAAATATAAAGTGTCTATTATAACATCATAATGATCCAAAAAGTGATGTAATAAATAGTATTAATGGTATTCAAGAAAAAATATATGTATAACATTTTAAAATTTGATTTTTTTTATTTTCATAATTTTATAATGGCTTTATGAATCCTCCAAAACCGAAAATATATTTTAAGGTTTTAAAATCAATTTTTTTATGAGTATGATTAAATTCCACATTAGAAGGGGAATTATTTTAATAATTTAGGCCCTTGTACTTATAAAATAATTAAACCCACCTCTATTTTGTGGAAACAATGGTAAAAACCATTGTAAGGTTTGGGGTTTTGGTTATTTTATTATATAGAGCCCAAAACCTATGTTTGAGAAATAATAATGAATTCCCCACTCATTTCCTATACAAATCCACCAAATATCCCATTTATATTCACTGAAATCCTTTTATAACATCCTTAATCTACCATCCCCTCTCTAGATTCCTCCCAATTTGATCCCAAGCTCTCAAGAATCTCTTTCCAAGCATTTCAAATCGCACTCTCAAGGTAAAACATTCTCTCATTCTCCTCATTATTCAAGTTTATTCATTATATTATGCCTTCGATTTCCAATTTATACTATTTGGATATGTTTTCACATGTCCCAATTACTGTAATTTTTTTTCCAAATTATTAGATACTCCTTTCTATATCATCTACCCATTTTATGAATTTTTAAGTGACGTTATTATGCTACCAAAATTCAACCATGATTTTCCATTCCAAACAATTGTGTAGTGAATACCTGTACCCATTTCCTATCAATGGATTTCACCATGATGCACTTATAATTTTTCATTTTGGACTTAAATGTATTTAATAAACATTTATTTATCATGTAATAAAATATGATGATGAATGAGTCCATGTTTTATAATCTTTGTGTCACACTTAATCATGAGAATTGAATGAATATGACGGGTGTGCCTATAATTATATAGTTCCTTAAGGCATTAGATAATTTTTTAGTCTCATGAGACATAATTAAATGGATTATAGAGTGAACCTAATCCATCATGAGAGTTTTTCCATCATGATTTATTAGAAATTAGCCTTGACCTATGTTTGTGATGCAGTGTTTTAAGTTGTTGTCACATTTCTCATGTTTCCTTTATGTTATACTTATATATCATGTATTATTTTCCATGTTTAGGATTATCACCAATTTTATCCCCCATTGATATTTATATGGTAAAAAATGTATTAATTTCTTCATTTAATGTCATTGTTCTTCCCTTAATGGGTGTTTTTTCTCCCTCCATTCTTATGTATGTCCCAAGGTTATCCCATGTAGTTTTAAGTAATACTTTATTAAGGAAGTTTTTAATAAAGATGATGTTTTCCCTATTTTATGTTTTTATTTAATTTACCTAATACCCATAAAAACTATAATTATCTATCTTATGGGTTTTATTATTTGAAATATTATGTAATAAATCATGATTTGATGTATAATAAAGAGAATTGATGTCATAGTATAATAACATGAACATGTTCCACTTTTAAAGAATCAAGGCATGATAAAAAAAATCACTAGAGGAAAAAAACATATTCATATAGTTTAGAATCATGTTTATATCCCCAAAAATCTTGGGTATATCCTATACCCATGGTTTTAGGAACAGTGGCATTGGGAGGTGTCAATATATATCTATACCCATGATTTGACCATACAATGGGTATAGGCAACCTAAACCCATGGTTATTAAACCGTTGATGTAGAAAATTTAAATGCAATAACCAATACCCATGTTTTGACCAAACCATAAGTATAGGATATTTATTAAAAAATATCATCTAGTGGTATTTTATCCCAACACCTCTTTGATATAGTCCAGTGACCTTACCACTACCCTATAACCCATTTTATGTTCTTATAGTCAATATATATATATATATATAATTTCTATTAAACTATTTATTATTATTATTTTAATTTCTAAAAAATAATGGGCTAACTTATTCCCACGGTTTAGTCAAACCCTGGGTATAGGTTCTTCCTAAAAAAAATTTTCCCCATGAAACCTAAACCCAGGGTTCCCCAAAAAACGTGGGTATCGGTCCTTCTCGTGAAATTTTTTTCCCCACAAAACTTATAACCATGGTTCTCCAATAACCATAGGTATAAGGTGGACTTATACCCATGGTTTTTGTTCAACTATGGGTATAGTATTTATTTCATATAGTGATTTTACATTTTTTATATCCAAATCATGGAAAAAAATTAGTTTTTCATTTTTATTCACTTCCAAAATAAGCCACATAAAACTATTTCAAATAATTTCATATATATCAAATCAAATAAAAACATGTATCACATATGATGTCATATAATATCCATGATAGTATAATATAAAAAAGTACAAAGCAAAATAATAGGTAACAACATGCTTTGTATTACTATAGGTTAAGCTAGCAGACTACTCAAACCAAAATCAATGTCTATAGAATAATCAAGTAATTAGAATATAGGAATAAGGATAATAGATTCTCCCCGTGAGTAAATCCTCAAAAAATATCAATATAAATTCTATAGAACAATGTGCCAAGGGAACAGAGGAACACCCCAGGATTCAATCCCCTAATAACACATCGGCGATGTCCCTAAGATAAAACTTCCACCTAATTATCTAAGGTTTCCCATGTTCTCTATTTTCCAAATCATTTCATTAAAAAAATTCTTTAAAACCCATTTTATAAATCCATACCACAATGAATTCAAAATAATTTTTCCTCTTATCAAACAAGGTAAAAACCTTCTTTTATAAAAAAAAACCCATTTCATACACACAAATACATTAATAAATCATCTCATTTAATTTTAAAAAAAAATTATAAAACTAGAGAAATGTAGTTCATCCAACATAGGCTAGAGATAGAACTATCTACCACAAACATGGGTCTCACATGCCCGTAATGGGATCCACCGACAAAGATGAATAGAATCATGACATCAGAGGTCCTAGAATCAATACTCACACTCTCTGAATATATTCAATAAAAAAAATGGTCTGTGGATAGAGTAGATGAAGAAATACCTCAATGAACTCCTACATCACTCAAAAAAAACACAATGGTTAGACTTCAGAGTAAGATATCATGGATTATCTAGAAAGAAAACCAGAAGAATCGACCTAACATATCAACCAATATAAAAACCCAATGCAATGGTGTTATCGTGAATGAAGGTAATGTGGAAATAGGAGGAATAATCACCTATATAAGCAAACCACTACAACAACAATGATTAATCTACAAATGAAATTATATGGAAGGAACATATTTCTCCAAAATCTCTAGTGAGAGATCCTAGGTCAAGAGGGACTAGGTCAGTGGATGATTGAAAAAAATATCTCATACGACACCATTAAAACCACAACTTGTGAGATTTACACTGCGTGAAACCATTTTTAAAGTCATGTAATCCACAAAACTCAAGTAAACCAAAAAAACTATTTCCTTTTTATTAAAAATGTGATTTTAAAAATAAATATCATAACCTACAAATATATGGCATTTAAACTTCATGCCCCAAAATAGATTCACAATTTCTTCTATGAAACCATTAAACTGTGTGCAATCCCTTTATATGGTGTGTAAACACCCATCAAATAAAAAACATCACAATCTCTACTAAATAATAAAAACTAACTCTGACATTCTCTCAACTTTAGGAGAACCCTATAAATCCTTTAAAACATTTATACCCAAAATCAATTAATTTAAACTAACATACATCCTCTAACTTTAGGTTATTTTCCCTAAAAAATTCTATCTATCCTTTGGAGTCCCCAAACGCACCCAGATAAAAAAGTAAATGTTAATAGAGAACATAAATACCAGAAATTAGGTAACATGAAGTTACAATCTCCCCACCATAATTATTCCCATCCCTGAAAAGTCATGTGGAAGAATGAAGTCTCAAAAAGAGAAAAGACCCCTACTCCCTCATTATCCACTCACACTCCCAAGTATCATGATAATTTTATATGTTCTTCCATAACACTTGGACCCATAAAATCAACCAATTTTGTAAGACCTTAACTTAAGATTCAATAATTAACACTAGCTTCACCACAATAGAAACGTTTGGCTCTAACTTAATATCTTCCAAACATAGAATGTGAGTGATGTCAAGATAGTGTTTCCTGAGATGTGATATGTGTAAAACATAATGAATTCCTATAAAATGAACCATAAATGATGACAAATAAGTTGTTATCCTAAGACATTTAGTGACTTAAAACTTTCTAACATATCTCATATCCAACATTCCCTATTTTCTAAGCAAATGGTGACCCAACTAAGGAGAAACTCTCAAGAAAACCATGTCACCTACAAAAAACTCTAAAGGATGAAATTTTGGATCTGCATAATATTTATGTTGACTATGAACTTTAATAAAACACTAACATATATCCTAAATCCTCAATGATGTCTCATTAAGGAGACTTAGTCCCACAAAAGAGGGTTTGACCTCCTTAGCCTAATAATGAGGTGACATGAACGGGAGATCATATAATGCCACTAAGGGATCCATTCTAATTGCAGAATGATAATTATTGTTATAAGAAAACTAAACCAGTCAGAAAATGTTATCCTAAGATTTGTCGTGAAGTTAAAAGGATCGAATAACAACTAATAAGGGAGGGTTGAATCAGTTGTTCACTTTTTTTGTGTTTCAAAAATCTTATAAACTTAACCCCTAAAACCTATCAAGATTTAATTCCTTATCATATTTTAGTAAATACTCATGAATGAAGAAGTATGAAGGAAAGTAAAGTACACAAGATTTACAAGGTTCAGCCTTGGTGTGAGAATTTGAATCCTTGCTATATCTACTCTCATCGATCTATGGAGATTCACTGTTATGAAGAAGTGAATATAACTATTATCAAATCCTATTAGACAACTTCGATCTCCCTATAGGAAATATTATAATGACTCCCTCTAGTTTACAAACTTTTCTAATAAAAATTTTGATCCAAAAAAATAATGAGGACTTTTTTGAAACTTCTCCATAACTTCTCATTCCAAATCCGTAGTTTGATTTCGATGGATCTGATTTCCTCAATTTGATGATGCTACATCTGATTCACTCAATATGATGATGATAGATCTGATGAACTTAGTCTGATTAATTCATTCTCAATATCTATTACTCAAAATCCTCTCAAATTATCAAAACAATATTTTCTTAGTCTGATTAACTCAATATGATCTTCTCAGTCTGATTGACTCAATACAATATTCTCAATACGATATTGCTCATTCCGGTAAACAGATATTCATTTGCCTGATCCTCCTCATGAGATCTCTATCTGGAAATGACTTTCACTTTATTTCTTCAGTACTTTGCATTTTCCACTTACATAAAAAAATCACAAAGGATGAATGATCTAAGAAACTATTTATCAGTGACTAAGAAAAAAAGTTGGAAACTTAAAAACTTTTCATTCTTCCTCAAATTTTAAAACTCTGAAAATTATCACATTTAAACATCAAATTTGAATTCATCAATCCTCCTTATATTTATTTGACATTTACGTTAAATTGAATTTCAAGTTTGACCTCTTCAACTCTTCATAAAACTTATGGAATTTTCTATTTGAGTCATCTTCTTAATAAACTCATTACAAATCTATTTTCTTCTCATCTCATTACGAATTTATTTCCTTCTCATCTGATTATGAATTCAGATCATTATAAATTTTGTTTCACTCTAATCTCATAATGAATCATGGTTCCTTCTCATCTCATAGGATCCTCAGAATGATGTAATTCTCAATATTATAGAATTCCCATTACAATAGAATTCCCATTACGATGGAATCTTCATACTGCAACTCTGAAATTATTCAAACTTCACCATTCATCTTATTTCTTAAATATTCTACCTCCGATGGATATTTCATAATGATGGAATCCCCATTATGATGGATTCCTCATTACAATCATGTGTATATGATGTAAACTCCCCTTAGAAACATTGAAAAACTTCAAACCTCCACATCTATTAATCATTAAAAAAAACATTATCTTGATAAATGGAATTGATACAACCATAATGATTCCTACATTTCATCATAATATTTCATCATGATAGTTTTCTTGATTTTTGAGAACTCTATTATCAAAAAAGCATTATAAACTTTCATTGAGAATATATTAAAACATTATAAATCATGACTTCACTGCCTTCTTTCAAACCTCCTTATCAACAATATGACTTGTTCACTTAGAAAATTTGGTATTTCTAACTCATAAAATTATATATTTCTCTGATTAAAAAAAAGGAAATTTTTTTGAAAACAATAATTTCTACCTCCAATTCTTCGGAATCCAACGATTTTAATCTAATTCTAATGGATCCAATTATCTGAATCTGATTCTATTCAGCCGTATTATTAAAGTCCAAAAAAGCATTCTTAAAAAAATGTTTCCCCCCTTTATGTTTGGGTCTAAACAGTCAAAAACATTCAACTTTCTTACAAATCACATTACTATGGACTGGGTCTGAATCCTTAAAAACAAAAACATTCTTATACAAAAAGGTAAGTTATCAACAAATAAAAAAACTTTGTTAAAAAAATTCATCAAAAAGGTTCTTCAATCTCCCCCTTTGTATTTTTTTACCACCATCATTAACAAATTTTCCAACTATCATAATTTTTCACAACACAAATTTTTAAGAAAATCATGTTTTGTAATGTTATCAAAACATAGACTTTCTCAGAAGAGAGTGACCTAACACCATACTATTGGATAATGTAATGTTTTCAAGGAATTCCATCACTTAGTGGTACGAAAATTTTGCGGCCTTGTAAAGATAAACTTCCCCCTACATTTATCTTTTCATCTCTCACTTTTCTTTTTCTATCCCCCATTATATGATAACCACAAATTCATATTCATTTAATAATGATATGTAAAAACATCTTTAAAGGTAAAAAATTGTTAATTTCTCTCTTCCTTTTTAAACCTAATCCATATAAAAGTGGGGGATCCTTCTTTATCATGTTTAGTAAGTCATGGGAGGAGAATGAACATGAATTTGTATCCTCAATTCCATAAACCTTTCTTTCGGTATTTCTTTTGTAATTATATCATAAATCTAATACTTTATTGAAATTCATTCCAAAAAAACCTCTCTGATAGAAACTTTCTCTTTTATAAAGTGAAACTTTATTTCAATGTTTTTGGATCTTGAATGTTGGGTAAGATTATTAGAAAGATCAATTGCACTCTGATTATCACAAAGTATCATCAAAGGTATATAATCATTTACTTTCAAATCTTCTAGCTGAACTTTCATCCCTAAGATTTGAGTACATGCCTGAGTAGCTACAACATATTTGGATTCAGATATGCTCAATGCTACTATAATTTGTTTCTTACTATGTCAACACACACAACATTCACCCAAAAAAACTGATCCTCCTGAGGTTGATTTTCTATCATTATAATCTCTAACCCAATTGGCATCAGTGTAACCATAAAAATTCATTTCAATATTTATTTTGTATAATAACCCATGTGAATTTATTCTTTTCACATATCTTAGAATCCTTGTTGCTTCCAACATATGTTATTATTCCAGATTACTTTAGTACCTGACACACAAAGTCATGGCCTAAAAAATATCAGGACTTGAGGATATAAGGTAAATAAGACTTCCTATCAGCTTCTTAAAGACTTTCTAATTCACACTTACTCTAAATTCATCTTTACTCAACTTTGTACTCACTGAAATAGGAGTTAAAACTTATTTGGATTATTCCATCCCAAATATCTTTAGCAATTCCCTATAATACGTTTCTTGAGAAAATAAAATGTATTTTTCCTTTCGTTGTACTTTTAAGCTAAGGAAAAAATTTAATTCTACCAATATTGAAATTTAAATATTCTTCTTTATTTCATCAAAAAATGTTTTTCAAACATTTTATCTATCCCTATAAAAAATATATCATCCACAAGAACAATTATAATTATATCATTGGAGTCAAAATATTTCGCACATAAGTTTCTATCAAATTTTCATTTAGAAAAAATTTAGCATTATCAAGAAAATTTCAACTTTTGAATGCTAATCACATGGAGCTTATTTTATCCCAGATAAAGCTTTATATAATTTAAAAACATTTTTCTATACTGATCAAGTTGAAACCCACAAGGTTTTCAATATAAACTTCTTCCTCAATATCACCATTTTATAAAGATGATTTTACATCGATCTGATAAACTTTGTAATTATGATGTGTGGACATTGACAGAAACATTCTAATAGTTTCTAATCTTGAAAATGGGGAAAAAGATTCTTCAAAATAAACACTTTACACCTATGCATAGCCTTTACAAACAATGTTTTCTTTGTTTCTTGAAACTTTTCTATGTCCATTTAAATTATTTCTATAAACCCTGTTGGATCTGATAACATTTTTATTTGTTGGTCATGAAACAAGTTTCCATGTTTCATTATTTTCAATCTGATCTAACTCTTAATTAATAACATCCACCTATTCTTTCTGTTGAATATATTTTGAAGCTAATTCTAGTCCAACTTTTGAGATAACTGCAGTCTGAGTATCTAACCTCAACATTCTTCTCTTCTATACTAGAGACTTCTGATTTCCATTGATGTTTTTGGACTCAACATTTTTTTTGTTAAAGTAGGAAATTTCAATTTTTCTTTCCCAATTTAACTTTCCTCATCACATGAATTTTTTAAATCTTGACAAGTTTGTTATGTCTTACTTTCACTATTGTTGGAAATCTCTAATTTATCCCCATAAACATTCTCAACAACTTTTGTTAAGGAATTTTTATTTTCAATTACTTCCACATCATATAATTCCATTAACTTTTGTAAAGGATGTTTCTAGAATTTATAACTTCTTCCATTTGGTGAATAATGCATAAAACTTCCTTCCTCATCTTTCTCATCAAACATTCCCAAATTTTTATTTTTTATGTTGAGAAAACATGGACTTATAAAAAAATAAATGTACTTAAATGAATGTTTCTTGTTATACCACATTTCAGAAGGAGTCGGGTTTGTTTGTGATATCAACAAGAATCTATTTTTATCATATAAAGTAGTATTAAGTGCTTCTCTCTAATATTATTTTGAAAGTTTATATTCTGCTAACAAACTTCTTCTCATTTCCACAAAACTTCTACTCTCTCTTTTTGCTACTCCATTTTTTGTGGAGTATAGGGATTAATGTACTTATATTTGAAACCATGATTTATCAGATAATTTTGAAAAGTATTTCTTGTGAATTTGGTACCATTATATGTTCATATCTATTTAATAGAAACCCTCATTTCATAATCAACATATTTTCTAAATAATTTGAAAATTTCAATTGACTCTCACTGGTAATTCATAAACATGATAGTTTTCATCTAATTGAAATCATCAATAAAAGTGAAAAGGTATAAATCTCATTTTACTAATTAATATCTCATTTGATCACATAAATCAGAATGAATAAGCTTAAATGGTTTGGTAGATTAAATATCAACTCTTTTATGAAACTTCTAATCATCTTACCTTTTTAAAAATTTACAAAAACATCTTCTTCTCTTTTTTTAAATTTTTGAAAGTTTCAAAAAACATCAAATTTAGAAAGTTTGTTCAAATTTTTTTTCCCATGGTTCCCAAGTATTCTATGCCATAATTTTTAATCATCTTCAGCACTCAAGTAATAGGGGTTGTTGAATTCTTTTATTTTGAAGATATTCCCAATGGTTATGTAACACCCGAGACATTTGTGAGAAATATTTTTTTTATGTTATATAAATCATCAAAGTAATCTTTCACTACACACAACACTAGCTTGTCTTGCTTTACACGCAATCACAACCTTCCTCGATAGCTTGCGTCGTACGCAATACCGAGTTTCACTAAACAACGATATGCTATTAAAATATTATTAAAACTACCCGTTATGAATAGGAATACTTTTTTTTGAAATTTTTTAAATTTTATTTTTCAAAATGGACTTCATTTTTGGATTCGGAATATCGAAATTGGCCTAGGGTGAAATTTTGGTATTTTTCAGAAAACTTTCAATTTTGGATGAATAGTGAAAACACTGGGTTACTATTTAAAAACCGACTTTTTATTTAAATAATTATTTATTTTATTTAAATTTATTTTAGGTCAAAATTGATACATAATCCCTTTATAAGTTCAAAGTAATTCATTGGAGTCATTTTATAATAATTTTAGATATATAAAAAGTTTATTGAACTTTTCACCGTCTTTTACCCACCTCCTAGAAGAATTTGGAAATTCACATAAAACTTAATTTTACCACTTCTGTGAGTGGAATTTAGAAAATCTGAGACACGCGGTTAATATCAAGGACTAAAATGTGTTTCAATGAGATGAAAATAATTTTTGGCGAATAGTAACTTTTTCCTTTTATTTACCACGGTTAAAAGTAAATAGGGTAATTAAGGGTAAAAATGATATTATTATTACCCAAACACATGCCCTAATTCTATTGGATAAGTGTAATTCGACCAAAAACAACCTTAGGAATAAAATATGACCATTTAGGCCCACATGTATTAGATTAGGACATTTATTTTTTAATTTATTTAAAGAAGGGTTAAAATAGATAAAATCAAAGTTTAATAACTAAATTATTTTTAATATAGGGTTATACATAAGATAAATTCGACTATAAATATTCATTAGAAATATAAAAATATTTCCTACATAATTATATTTTATTTATAATTTATAGACATTAAATAATTTAATTTATGTATGACACAATGATGATGCAGTAATTATCTTATTAATGAAATATTGACATAATTGATGTTATAAATACCCAACTAAATGTAATATGAGACTTTTAATGAATTCCAATAATTATATAGGTTAATATTACATATTATTACTGATTTAATTAACTTTTTTCTAACTAATCTTTCTGTTATGATTTTCAAAAATATTAATTACCAAATTGTGTCAAAATTGACATAAAATAGTTTTTAAAACAAATTTTATATTATTAATTGTTATTTTATTTCTAAAAATCTAAGGTTTGGAAAAATTACTTATATAAGGTTATGTATATTAATAATAAACAAATTGGGGTTCTTTTGGATTTTTATAGTAAGTTTATTAACCTTATAGTGTAAGAAAACAAGAAGACACGGTAAAAGTTAAATTATCTAACTTAAAGTTAAATCTAAATGATAAGGTTAAAATAGAAACCTAAACTTGTATAAATTCTATTATATGAGAGTATTTCAACCCATCCCCACATTAGCTTCAAAATAAATCAATTTGGAGCTATTGAAAACCGAATATGACTTTATAATAAAATAATATTTTTAGTTTTTCCAAAGGTGCCCCTCTCCTCCCTTATAAAAGGGCACCTCCTCCCTCTCTTCCTCACACCACTTTAGGCCTTCAAGCTCGGAAAAACCCAGAAAAATTATCTTATACACTTCCCTATAAACATCCTAGAGGTCCTGGCCTTCTTCAGAAACCATTTTTAGTGCCCTAAAAGGAGGTCTCATAGAGGCGCTTCAAAGAAGAGGTAATGTCTGTTACTGATTCTTTCAACTTTATTTCTTCTTCCAGTTATTCTTCTTTAGTTGTTTCATTATGAAGTAATAAAATCAGTATCACTCATATAATGATATGTTATTATAAGTATGAAATAACACTATTTCACCATCTATCCATCCTATGGAAAACGAAATCACCGCGTGTGCGTACGTACGGAATACCGTCTCCACGTCGTGGTGTAATCTATTTTCCACCACCACCTTACTTGGATGGGTATAATGGTGTAAATAATAACTATATATGATTATTGTAAAGTGATATTGATTCTTAAATAGTATACATACACTCCAACACAATTCCCTGATCATGGGAACGATATCATCGCTCGTGCGTACGTACGGAATACCGTCTCCACGATGTGATGCGACTCGTTCTACATGATTTTCATTGTATAATGATTACATAAAGGAAATTGAGTGAATAAATATGATATATATTACACTAATAACATTCTGGAAATGAGGTATCTATATCCTAAAAAGAAGAATAAGAATTTATTCGACAAAACACGCATAAGAACAAAAAGTAATAAACACCCGAATAGCAAGTAGTAATGAAATATTAATAATAAGAAGCTAAAAATATAACCATATATGATATAATAAAAATAATTATGATTCTGGAATAAGTCAATAACACTATTTAAATAATTATACAGGAGGTTCGAACACTTACAAAGCAAATCAGACCTAAAGTAAGGGACAATCTCACAATCTCAATTTTTATCCGAGATTGTTTATACTTCATAATTTAATAGGGAATATTTATCATCCCCATCCATGTTTCCTCAATATATTATATTATTTATATCCTCCTACAATTTTTTAAATCCAATTTTACCCTTCGGGGAGTTATTAGTAAAATATATGAAAGGAATCTTTTGTCGTTTTTCGTATGAGGTACTTTTTGACTTTTCCAACCAAAGTACGAGAAGAATATATTTTTTAACTTATACAGCATGAATGGATTTTTAAAACATTATTTCCAAGAATATTACTTTACAAGTTTTCAAGTTTATTTTCAATCAACTTCTTTTAGTTTAAAATTGTATGACATGTTACGAAAGGAAAAAAAATTGAAGTAGAAAGGATATTTTCCACAAGAATGGAGTTCAAGTGTTTTATCAAAATTATTTTCCATTAAGATAATATAGGGTTATGTTTCTATACCTATTATTACATTTATTTTATTATGTTGTGATGGAATTATTTTTATGAATTCCTTTATCTTATATGAATTGTTTTATGATGTCACAATGTTTAAGAATCCCATTTTTATTACATGTGTTATGCAATGATGTATGATTTATGATTTTGTGTCACACATAAGAATGGTATCATTATGAGATGGGTGGGACCTATATCTCCCTCCAATTAATTGGGTAATGATTTATATCTCATGAGATAGACATGGCTGGAATGGTAGGTTAATCTTGTTCAGTGAAACAGGACTGAAACGAGGAGTGAACTCGGTTCAGAAATGGACTTTGTCCGCTAAGATAGTCTTGGAAATGAGTCTTGACTACTAAGAAATGATTCTCTATGATTATGTGTGTATGCCACAAAGTTTCATGTTTTAAGTTATGATTATTGGGATTACATTTCACTACTATCATTTATCCCCTGTTATGAAATTATGATCTCTTTTGCAAGTTAAGATTTCCAAAATGTTATGTTCTTATGAATATGATGTGATTGATTTTTCTTTTGTTTACCCTTACTAAGAATTTGAGCTCACCCTTTTGTATGTTTTCTTTCCCCAGGTCAGGAAGAAGGTTATTACGTAGGATATGCCAAAAGGGACTCTAGATATGATAAAATAAAAGGGAGATAGTGTAGATGATTTATGAACCAGTTGTTTATGTTTCCCAGTTTCCAAAGACACTATACCTATATGGTCCTTTAATGGGTTTTTTATATGTTGTAATAAGTGTACTTCAATTTTGAAGTATTAACAATTTATGTAAAGTATGGGTCATTGTGGTTGGTATTAGAGGAAATTTATAGTCAACCTTTAGAAACTAGGATGTGAAATCCTTAGTAAGAACCCTAGGGATAAGTCTAAGCATAGAACACAATCTTAGTGTTTTAGAAATGGCCATGAATAACCTATGATAATACCTTAAGTGTAAAATTTTATTCTTTATTATGTGGTTTTCCTATTATAATTAGTGTTTCTCAAACTATTCATCTTGGTTTTAGTCAATGGCTAGGACCTGAAAGAACCGTGTTAATGCGGAATGCGACGGGAAATGCAATGATTGTCCCCCTGAGCAGCCAAACGTTATGGGAGATGGAATGAAAAATATTGTAGCCATGCTCACACAACATTCTCAAGCTATGAATCATGCAGGACTT
Organism: Viscum album; assembly: GCA_963277665.1. NCBI lineage: Eukaryota > Viridiplantae > Streptophyta > Magnoliopsida > Santalales > Viscaceae > Viscum > Viscum album. The sequence continues at coordinate 766,410,687 of OY728152.1, read as the reverse complement.
CCAAACGAGCAAAGGAAAGTGCAACATTCTGTGGAATCCTTCATGAGGCAGCGTCCACCTTCATTCAGCGGGTATTCTAATCCATTAGTGGCTGAACAATGGATCAGTACCACTAAAAAGATATTTTTAGTTCTTCAATGTTCTGAACATTATAAAGTCATCTTAGCAGTATATCATTTGGAAGGTGATGCTGCTCAATGGTGGAATATTATCAAGAATACGAGGCAAAGAGATGAAATTGAGTCCATGGAATGGGACGATTTCAATAACTTATTTTTCAATAAGTACTTCCCTCTTATTCCTCGAACAAAGATGGATAAGGAGTTTCTTGAACTGAAGAAAAAGGATGATGAATCTGTTGGTACCTATGAAGCAAATTTTATAAGACTTGCAAGGTATGATTCTGGGATTATTGTCCAACCTGAGAGTAAGATCGATCGATTCTTTAGTGGCTTAAAACCAATTCTTCGAAGGGCATTATCCATAAGGGACTTAAATAGCTATGAGGAAATCGTTCGATGTGCTTTGAAATTTGAGATGGATATTGGAGTAACCCATCAATCATATGGGTTTGATAAGAAGAGGAAAATGGAATTCAAAGGAAAATCTTAAGAGCACACTGAAAAGAAGATGAGTTTTCCCTTATGCTCAATGTGTGGCAAGAAACATGGAGGAAATTGTCTTAAGGGGACAAGAAAATGTTATAATTGTGGAAAATAAGGTCATCGGGCAATTGAATGTCGAAATAATGGGAAGAAAATGTCTAATGATGCAAACAAAGGAAGGTATACACAGAATAAACCTATTACACTTCAATGTTTCAAGTGAAAGGAGATGGGGCATTATGCCAATCAATGCCCAAATCCAAGGGTTGATGATGATGATCGACGTCAACAAACTCTTAAGGCCAAACACAATGGAAAGTCACATGAAATTACTATCAGTGATGTGGAGTACAATATCGAAGTGGTGAAAGGTACACTTACCATCTACTCTAAAGTAGCAAATGTTTTATTTGATTCTAGATCCACCCAATCTTTTTTTTCTGAATAATTTTCTAAGGGTATCATCATATTACCTCAAAAATTAGATGTTTAGTTAGCTGTGACAACCCCTAATGGCACAACAATCGCATCAAAAGTTTATAATTCTTCTCCGATTGAAGTTTGTGGGAATGTGCATCCTAAAAATCTTGTGATCCTTCCTATAGTGGAATTTGTTGTGATTCTTGGCATGGATTGGATTTCTTTATATGGAGATCATATCAATTTCCAAAGAAGGGAAGTCACATTTCATATTCCAGATAAATCTATGATCGTCTATCGATGCAAGGATGAACATAACCTTCCAGTGGAAATTTATTCCATCTTATGGGTCTTGATTCCACTAAATGAAGGTTATTTATCTCAAATGGTTGGAGATAAACTCATGATTAATAATATTCCTATTGCACAAAAGTTTGACAATGTCTTTATGGAGGAATTGTCGGGTCTTACACCAAATTGTGAAGTAGAGTTTTCAATAGAACTCATACTGGGTGCTTTACCTATTTCAAAGACACCTTATAGAATGGCCCCAATTGAGTTGCAGGAATTGAAGAAGAAACTCCAAGAGAATCTTGATAAGGGATTCATACGCCCTAGTGTGTCACCTTGAGGAGCACCTGTTCTGTTTGTGAAGAAGAAAGATGGATCAATGAGACTCTGCATTGATTATCGAGAACTTAACAAAATCACTATCAAGATAAAATATCCTCTCCCATGCATTGATGACTTATTTGACCAACTATGCAAAGCTCAATACTTTTCCAAGATTGATCTTCGTTCAGGGTATCATCAATTAAGGGTCAAAAGGGATGATATACCAAAGACGACTTTCCGTACAAGGTATGCGCACTATGAATTTATAGTGGTGCCATTTGGTCTTACTAATTCCCCTACTATCTTCATGGATCTGATGAATAGAGTCTTTAGAGACTATCTTGATCAGTTTGTGGTAATCTTTATAGATGATATTCTTGTCTATTCAAAGATCAAGGAAGAACATGAAGATCACTTGAGAATTGTATTGAAGACCCTCAGAAAGGAGAATCTTTATGCCAAATTTACCAAGTGTGAATTTTGGATTCAAAAAGTTGCATTTTTGGGTCACATAATCTCAAAAGAGGGGATATCTATGGATCCAGCAAAAACAGAGGTTATCGAAAGATGGTCGAGACCAACAACAGTAATTGAGATCCGAATTTTTCTAGGTTTTTCTGGATATTATTGACATTTTGTGAAATATTTTCCATAATTATCTAATCCACTCGCCAAGTTGACTCAGAAAGGAGTTATGTTTTTTTGGAGAGAGGAATGTGAAGAGAATTTCAATGAGTTTAAAAGAAGGTTATCCAGTGCACCTATACTCACACTTCCTTGTAGTGGAGAAAGGTTTGTGATCTACAGTGATGCATCCAAGAAGGTAATGGGGTGTGTTCTCATGAAAAATGATATGGTGATAGCTTATGCCTCACGACAGTTGAAAATCCAAGAGCAAAATTACCCAACTCATGATTTGGAGTTAGCTGCGGTAATCTTTGCATTAAATATTTGGAGGCATTATCTTTATGTAGAAAGGTGTGATATTTATACTGATCATAAAATTTTAAAGTATATTTTCACACAAAAGGAGCTGAATATGCGCCAAAGAAGATGGTTGGAGCTAATTAAGGATTACGACTGCTCAATTCATTACCACCCTAGGAAAGCAAAGAAGGTGGCAGACGCATTAAGTCGACAAGACCATGCCAGTTTATCTATGATGAGGATCACAAAAGATCCAATATTTATGGATTTACAAAGAATGGATCTTGGAATTATAATGGAAGGGGAAAAATCATATCTTTCTCAAATGAATGTTCAACTATCTATACATTTGAAGATTAAAGAGGCATAGAAAGAAGATGTAGAGTTACAAAAGAAGGTGAGAAATGTTCATGAATTCAACCTTTATTGTGATGGGATAATAAAGTTCAGGAATCGGGTTTGTGTTCCTCCAATCACCGAATTAAAAAAGGAGCTACTGGATGAGGCTCATAGTTCTTCATTATCTATTCCTCCTGGAAGCACAAAGATGTATAGGGACCTAAAAGAGTACTTCTGGTGGGATGTCATGAAAAGAGATGTTGCTGAATATGTCTATCGATGCTTGGTTTGTTAGCAAGTTAAAGCTGAGAGACAAAAGTCTAAGGGGATGTTACAACCATTACCCATACCCGAATGTAAATGGGAAAACATCACTATGGACTTTGTCACCAGACTTCCTAAAACATCCAAAGGCAATAATGCTATCTGGGTCATAGTTGATCATCTTACAAAGTCAGGACACTTCATTTCTATTAGAGAGGATTTCTCTCTGGATCAGCTGTCCAGGATATATGTAAAGGAAGTGGTAAGATTTCAAGGAGTACCACTTTCCATTATATCTGATCGGGATCCAAGGTTTACCTCAAAGTTATAGTGAAGTCTTCAGCATACTCTAGATACAGAGTTGAGTTTCATCACTGCTTATCATCCTTAGACATACGGTCAGTCTGAGAGGACAATTCAAACTCTAGAAGATATGTTGAGATCTTGATCTATGGATTTCAAAGGTGGTTGGGATCAACACCAACCTTTGGTGGAATTTTCTTATACTAATAGCTTTCACTCCAGTATTCAGATGGCTCTTTATGAAGCTCTCTATGGAAAGAAATGCAGGACTCCAACTTGCTGGGATGAAGTTGGGGAAAGAAAGCTATTAGGACCTGATCTTGTTGATGAGATGGCAGAAAAGGTTAGATCTATTCAACAACACATAAGAGCAGCTCAGAGTCGACAAAAAAGTTATGTCGACAACTGAAGAAAAGACCTAGAGTTTGAAGTGGGTGATAAAGTGTTCTTATGAATATCTCCTTGGAAGAGAGTAATGAGATTTGGAAAGAAGGGAAAGTTGAGCCCTAGGTATATTGGTCCTTTCGAAATACTGGATCATGTTGGGAAGGTAGATTACCGATTGTCTCTTCCACCGAATCTCTATCAAGTTCACGATGTGTACCATGTATCCCTCCTGAGAAAGTACATACCTGATCCTTCACATGTACTCAGCTCAGAAGTTGTACCGCTGGAGCAAGATCTTTCTTATGAATAACAGCCGATAGAGATTCTCGATCGTAGTGAAAAATTCATACAGAACAAGACCACTCGCTTGGTGAAAGTTTTATAGAGGAACCACCAATTAGAAGAAGCTACATGGGATCTTGAGGATATGATGAGGGAGAGGTATCCTCATCTGTTTGTTACAAAGTGATGAATTTCGAGGGAGAAATTTATTTTAAGGGGGGTAGAATGCAACACCCGAGACTTTTATGAGAAATATTTTGTTTTTATGTTATATAAATCATCAAAGGAATCTTTCACTACACACAACACTAGCTTGGCTTGCTTTACACGCAATCGCGACCTTCCTCGATAGCTTGTGTCGTATGCAATATCGAGTTTCACTAAACAACGATATGCTAATAAATATTATTAAAACTAGTCGTTATAAAGAGTAATAACCACTTTTTGAAATTTTGTAAATTTTATTTTTCAATGTGGACTTCATTTTTGGATTCGGAATATCGAAATTATCCTAGGGTGAAATTTTGGTATTTTTCTGAAAACTTTCAATTTTGGATAAATAGTGAAAACACTAGGTTACTATTTAAAAACCGACTTTTTATTTAAATAATTATTTATTTTATTTAAATTTATTTTAGGTAAAAATTGATACATAATACCTTTATAAGATCAAAGTAATTCATTGGATTCATTTTATAATAATTTTAGATAAATAAAAATTTTATTGAACTTTTCACTGTCTTTTACCCACCTCCTAGGAGAATTTGGAAATTCACATAAAACTTAATTTTACCGCTTCTGTGGGTGGAATTTTGAATATCAAAGAGACATGGTTAATATCAAGGACTAAAATGTGGTTTAATGAGTTGAAAATAATTTTTGGTGAATAGTAACTTTTTACTTTTATTTACCACGGTTAAAAGTTAATATGGTAATTAAGGGTAAAAATGATATTATTATTACCCTATAAAATGTCCTAATTCTACTGGATAAGTGTAATTCTACCAAAAACAACCTTAGTAATAAAATATGACCATTTAGGCCCACATGGATTAGATTAGGACATTTATTTTTTAATTTATTTAAAGAAGGGTTAAAATAGTTAAAATCAATGTTTAATAACTAAATCATTTCTAATATAGGGTTAAACATAAGATAAATTAGACTATAAATATTCATTGTAATTATAAAAATATTTCCTACATAATGGTATTTTATTTATAATTTTTAGACATTAAATAATTTAATTTATGTATGACACAATGATGATGCAGTAATTATCTTATTAATGAAATATTGACATAATTGATGTTATAAATACCCAAATAAATGTAATTTGAGACTTTTTATGAATTAAAATAATAGGTTAATATTACATAGTATTATGGATTTAAGTAAATTTCTTTGAAATAATGTTTCTATTATGATTTTCACAAAAATCAATTACCAAATAGTGTCAAAATTGACATAAAATAGTTTTTAAAACAAATATTATATTATTAATTGTTATTTAGTTCCTAAAAATCTGTGGTTCGGCCAAATTACTTAGATAATGTTTTATATATTAATAATAAATAACTTGGGGTTATTTTGGCTTGTTATAGTAATTTTATTAACCATATAGTGTAAGAAAAAAAGAAGACACGGTAAAAGTTAAATTATCTAACTTAAAGTTAAATCTAAATGATAAGGTTATAATAGAAACCTAAACTTGTCTAAATTCTATTTGATGAGAGGATTTCGACCCATCCCCACCTTATCTTCGAAATAAATCAATTTGGAGCTATTAAAACCCGAATATGACTTTATAATAAAATAATATTTTTAGTTTTTTCAAAGGTGCCCCTCTCCTCCCTTATAAAAGGGAACCTCCTCCCTCTCTTACTCAAAACACTTTGAGCCATCAATATCGGCCAAACCCTGCCAAATTATCTTCTCCAGTAATCTAGAAACATTCTAGAGGTCCTGGTCTTCTTCAAAGACCAATTTTAGTGCCCTAAGAGGAGGTCTCAAAGAGGCGCTTCAAAGAAGAGGTAATGTCCATTGCCGATTATTTCAGCTTTATTTCTTATTCCACTTATTCTTCCTTAGTTTTTTCATTATGATTTAATAACATAATTATCACTAATATACTTATATGATATAATAAGTATGAAAGAACCCTATTTTACCATCTATCCATCCTACAGAAAATGAAATCACCGCGCGTGCGTACGTACGAAATACCGTCTCCACGCCGTGGTGTAGTCTATTTTCCACCACCACCTTACTTGGATGGGTATAATGGTGTAAATAATAACTATATATGATTATTGTAAAGTGATATTTATTCTTAAATAGTATACATACACTCTAATACAATTCCACTATCATGGGAACGATATCATCGCTCGTGCGAACGTACGGAATACCGTCTCCACGATGTGATGCGACTCGTTCTACATGATTTTCATTGAATAATGATTACATAAATGAAATTGATTGAATGAATATGATATATATTACACTAATACCATTCTCTAAATGAGGTATCTATATCCTAAAAATAAGAATAAGAATTTATTCGACAAAACACACATAAGAACAAAAAGTGATAAACACCCGAATAACAAGTAGTAATGAAATATTACTAATAAGAAGCTAAGAATATAACCATATATGATATCATAAAAATAATTATGATTCTGTAATAAGTCAATAACATTATTTAAATCATTATACAATAGGTTCACACACTTACAAAGCAAATTGGACCTAAAGTAAGGGACAATCTCGCAATCTCAATTTTTATCCGAGATTGTTTATACTTCAGAATTTACTGGGGAATATTTATCATCCACATCCACGTTTCCTCAATATGTAATATTATTTATATCCTCCTAAAATTTCTTAAATCCAATTTTACCCTTCGGTGAGTTTTTAGTAAAAGATATGAAAGGAATCTTTTGTCGCTTTTCGTACGAGGTACTTTTTGACTTTTCCGATAAAAGTATGTGAAGAATGTTTTTTAAACTTATACGGCATGAATGAATTTTTAAAGCATTATTTCCAAGAATATTCCTTTACAATTTATAATGTTTATTTTTAATCAACTTATTTTAGTTTAAAATTGTATGACATGTTAAGAATGGAAAAATGTTTTTGAAGTAGAAAGGGTATTTTCCTCAAGAATGGAGTTCAAGTGTTTTATCAAAATTATTTTCCATCTAAGATAATATGGGGTTCTGTTTCTATCTCTATTATTACATTTATTTGATTATGTTGTGATGGAATTATTTTTATGAATTCCTTTATCTTATATGAATTGTTTTATGATGTCACGATGTTTAAGAATCTCATTTTTATTACAAGGGTTATGAAATGATGTATGATTTATGATTTTGTGGCACACATAAGAATTGTATCATTATTAGATGGGTGGGACCTATATCTCCCTCTAATGCATTGGTTAATGATTTATATCTCATGAGATAGACATGTCTAGAACGGAAGGTTAATCCGGTTCAGTGAAACAGGACTGAAACGAGGAGTGAACTCGGTTCAGAAATGGACTTTTTACAATAAGATAGTCTTGGAAATGAGTCTTGACTACTAAGAAATGATTATCTTTGATTATGTGTGTATTCCAAAAAGTTTCATGTGTTATGTTATGATTATTGGGATTAAATTTCACTAATATGATTTATCCCATGTTATGAAATTATGATCTCTTTTTCAGGTTAAGATTTACAAAATGTTATGTTCTTATGAATATGATGTGATTGATTTTTTTTTTGTTTACCCTTACTAGGCATTTGAGATCACCTTTTTTTATGTTTTCTTTCCCCAGGTCAGGAAGAAGGTCATTAAGTAGGATATTCCAAAAGGGACTCTAGATATGATAAAATAAAAGGGAGACAGTGTAGATGATTTATGAACCATTTGTTTATGTTTCCCAGTTTCCAAAGACACTATACCTATACGGTCCTTTCATGGTTTTGTTATATGTTGTAATAAGTGTACTTCAATTTTGAAGTATTAACAATGTATATAAAGTATGGGTCATTCTAGGTTATTTCTCTTTTTGTAATAACTTTTCAATCTTTCACACATTTTATGATACAAAAATATTTTCTAAAAATAATTTATTTTACATTATCAGAACGTTGTCTGATAAAATTTAAGTTATGTTTTAGCCCATAAACAAATAAAACATCCTTAGATTTTAACTTTTCACTTCATTGTCAGATGTTATGATTCCTCTAATTTTTAAGTCACTATCATTAACAAAGGTTATTACCCCTCCATCATGACTTTCAACATGTTTCATGATTTTTATATTACCTTTAATATGTGATGAACAACCACTATCAAGTATCCATTTCTTGTTCCTTTTACTTTCATTCAAGGCTATCTCAAAAACAAAAGATATTTCCATAAATTTATTCTTTCTAGCTTCCTTTTCTTTTCTATTATAAGAAACTTGTTCCATAATGAGTTTCATACATTTTTTGAAATGAAGATTGGACTTATCAAATCTTCCAAAATCATCCTCCATACATTCGAATTGATTTCTTGTTTGATTTTTTTTAACATCTTGAGAATTCACTTATTCGACTTTCTGTAAGTAAGGAAAGTTTCTCATTCTAAATTCAATATTTCTTCCACTTTTCTAAAAAAAAATTCCAATTAGTGATAATTTTTTCCTAAAATTATATTCCATAATCCCATATATTCTACAACACCAACAATAACAATAAAATTTTTATACTCTATTGAAAAAATATCATTCTCTGTTGAAATTTTTTTGAGGTTGATTTCTTCTTTATGATCTATCATACTCAGGATAGGGATCATCATTCCTTTGAAGTGGGTATTCATATTTTGAAGATGTTATAGGTTTCTCACATTCTTTTTTCACCCAATATTTTCAAATACTTTATCTATAACCTGAAATGTTAAAATAATCAGATGAATAATTTATTTTGGTATGTGAATATTTCACCTGATTCTCATATTCAGCCTTCTCTGTAACTTTAGATGTATAAACATTTAATTCAAAGTCTTTATTGAAGTTTTTATTCATCTTCCTTAGGTTATTTTTTGGACTCAAAAATTTTTTATTGACACTTACTAATTTCGTATTCCTTATCTTCCATCTTGTTTCTAAGATCTTCAATCATCTTTCCTTGTTCACCAATTCTTAGTTTGTAACTTAAGATCTCCTGAATGTATTCATCCTTCTACTTGATGACATATTTTCTTCTATCAGAAACTTTTTCACAATATTTCTTCATTAATCTAATTTCTTTCTTGAGAGTTTTTTTTCAAGACATGCAAAAAGTTTTGTTCTGATCTGAAACTCTCTTGAGGATTCTTCACCACCTTCTTCACTATTTTAGGAATATTTTGTTTTCTTAACTTTTTAATAATGGTTTTGGATTTTTCTGAACATTCATCTTCAAAAGAAAGTTTTTCAATTTAGTTAGATTCAAATTTCTTACTAAATATACTTATTTTGTTTCCAGTAAAATTCTTATTATATGTTTTTAATGAATTTTTATCTTTATCTTTTTTGTTCCACTTCTTCCATTGAGGTGTTTCATTAGAATCATCTTGATATTCTCTAACTTTCTTATTGGGGAAATACATAGAAAAGTGTCTAATTCCACCACACTCAAAACATTTGAGATGAATGTTACAACTATAATTTCCTCTTCATCTTCGATAGTTCTTGGATATAAGAGACATGATTGTATCATTCAACTCATCACCCTCTTTACCTTCAGAGTCATAAGGGTCAACATCTTCAAAATCTTGAATTTTCAACGTTCTCATAGCTTCAAAACCCATTTCATATTTCATATTATTTTTAAAAATTGTGGATTTTATCATTTCATAAGAAACAAGAATTTTATGAAATTCATAAAGAGATAAATCATCCTTATCTTATAAAGAAGAAATCTTAGAATCAAATATGTCTGAAAAGTTTCTCATAAGTTTCTTCCCAATTTTAGAATCGTCCAAGATATCTTTGAATCCTCTGATTTTACAAAAAAAATCATTTACTCAAGTGAAGTATTCATCAATAGTATCTTCATCTCTCATTCTGAAGTCTTCAAACCTACTATTCCATATTTGTATCTTTTCTTTCTTCAGATTAGTATTCCCTTCAAAAATACTTTATAGCTTGTCCCACATACTTTTTTATGTATTGATACCCATCACTTTATGATAAAAATTCTCTAATAAGGACATAAGGATTGAATTTATATCCTTTCTGTCAACTTATATATTTCTCTTATCATCAAATGTTACAGTAGCATATTTTTTAAATAGGTGGAAAACTGATAGTAGCAGCATAAATAACTTCGAGTCCAAGAGATATGAGATAAAGAATAAGCCTAGTTTTTCCATCCATAATAATGTTTTGCAAAAAACATAGGAATACCTATAATATTGAAATAATTTATATTATTCATGAAATTTATTCAAAAATGGAAACTTTGCTATGATACCAATTGAAGTTCCAAAGGATTGAATAACAGTTGAGAAGGGGGGTTGAATCAGTTGTTAACTTTTTATAAGTTTTAAAACTTTTAGAAACATAAATTCCAATAACCTGTTAAGATTTAATTCCTTATCAACTTTTATTAAAGATTAATATATGAAAAAATATGAATAGAATTAAAGAACATAATATTTTCAAGGTTCCACCTTAGTGTGAGAACCTACATCCTTTTCATAGCCACTCCCATGGATCTATGGAAATTCTCTATTATGAATAAGTGAATACAACCTGAGTCAACTCCAGTTAGACACCTTCTATCACCTGAGAGAAAATATTATAAAGACTCCTATTAGTTTACAATGTTTTCTTATAAAACTTTTGATCCAAACAAAATAATAAAGACATTTTTAAAACTACTCTACAATAGCTCAGTCTGAATCATCAATCTGATTTGGACGGATTCAATTTTCACAATCCAATGATGCTAGATCTGATTCACTCAATACAATGATGCTAGATCAAATGAAATAAGTCCAATGAATTCATTCTCTATCTACATTACTATATCTCTTCTCAAATTATCAATATGATCTTTTCTTAGTCTGATTGAATCAATAACATCATATCAGTCTGATCGACTCTATACAATCTTCTCCATATGATCTTGCTCAATCAGGTAAACATAAATTTTGATGTCTGGTCCTCCTCCTGAGATCTCCATCCGTAAATGAATTTCTCTTGATTTATTCAGTTATCCACATATACCTCTTGTGTGAAAAATCACAATGAACAAATGATCTGAGTAAGTATTTATAGGCGACTCAGAAAACAAAAGAAAGAAACATGAAAAATTTCCTCGCTTAATCAAATTTAAAAAATATGAAAATATCTCACATTTAAACTATAACTTTGACTTCTTGAATCCTCTTTATATTTCTTTGAGATTTCCTCAAAATTTAATTTCATATTTGACCTATTCAACTCTTCAGAAAACATATTGAATTTTTTATTTGAGTCTTATTCATAATCATATCATTATAAATTTGTTTCCTTATCATCTCATTACTAATCCATTTCCTTCTCATCTAATTACGAATTCAACTCATCAAAAATTTTATTTCCTTCTCAACAAATTACAAGTTCTATTTACTTCTCAGCTCATGGAATCTTTATAATGAGGGAATTCTAATTACAATGAAATTCCCATTTTGATGGAATTCCCACTATGATGTAGTCTCCATACCACAACTCTAAAATACATCGAGTATCACAATTAATCTTCTTTCTTAAATATTCTACCATTGATGGATATTTCATAATTAAGGAATCCCCATTACAACGGATTCCGCATTAATATCAATTGTATCTGATTATAACTCCACTTAGTAACATTTACAAGCTTCAAACCTCCTCACCTATAAATCATTGGAAAACATTTTCTTGATTTCTAGAACTGATGAAACCATTATGATTCCCCCATTTCTTTAAAATCTTTTATCATGATTGTTTTCATGATTTTGGAGAACTCCATGATCAACAAAGCATCTTATGATTTGGTTTAAAAGTATTAAAACTATATAAATCCTGACTTCATAATATTCATTCAAAACTATTTGGAAACAATATGACTTCTTAACTTATCAAAATTTTTCTTTCTAACTCAACAACATCTTTTTTATCTGATTATCAAGAAGGAAAACATTTAGAAAACAAAAAAATCTACCTCCTATTCTTATATATCTGATTATCTAAATCCAATTTTGATGAATATGGTGATCTAAATCTGATGTTGGTGAGTCTGATTATTTGAGTTTGTAAAAAAACATTCTTACACTGAAAACATTTCTCCCCCTTTATATTTGGGTCTAAACTTTCTAAAACTTTCAAATTTCTTACAAAACGCATTATGATATACTCAGTCAGATTCCTAAAAAACAAAAACATTAATATACAAAAAATTTGTTGTCAAAAAATACAAAACATTTGATAATAAAATTTATCCCAAAGGATATTAACAAAAAAATTCCAAGACATTGTAAATCAGTATATGATCCAATATTTGAATAGAATTATATATCTAACCATCTATCAATGGATAGTAAGTTGTAGTCATCTTATACTGAGTCTCCATCAGCTCCAATAGAATCCTTTAGAACCTTAAATTAATCCTAGGATCCCTATCTAAAACAATATCAGAAGTAACCCCATGTAACCTCACATATCTTCTATAAATATAGATTAACTAAATATTTATTTTTATTGGTGTCCCTAATCAGAATGAAATGAGATGACTTTTTCAACTAATCAATTTCCATACATATAGAATTACTCCCTAAAGTTGTCTATGGTAATCTAATAAGAAAATCCATAGATACCTCTTCCCATTTCCAAACCAATGCTAGAAGAGGCTGGAGAAAACCAGAAGGTTTTAGATTCTCTTCCATTATTTATTGGTCAGTTTAACAGTTGGACACATTATCAACAATGTCACACTTCAGACCTAGCCTCCAAAATCTTTGTTTCATGTCATAATACATATTTTTCGTGCCTGAATAAATGTACCATGAATAACTTTGAAAATTAAACAAAAATTATCTCTTCACTGATGTTAGGAAGACAAAAAGATCTCTAAAATGGAGTATACTCTCTAAATAGGGAGAATAACTAGAAATGGTCTCCCCATAATATTAGTTTTCTTAAATTCCTTTGGAAATTTCATCCTACTACTGAATCTATAGAATAGACAATAAAAAAGATGATGATAGCTGAATACTTTTCAAAACCATACATGAAACAACCTCCTTAGAATCCAAGTTACACTAAGTGAAGTGTATCATAAGGTTCCACTCATTATCTAATTTCAAAATAGTTTGTGATTGTAGTTTCCTATTGAGTTCATCTACAATGATATTCTCCTTCCTTAAGGTTTAGGTAATATCGGAGTCAAACATATAAAGGTATTCCATTCGCTGCCTCAGTATGAGATTCATATCCTTCTAACAAAATATCTATCACAGATACTTATGGAAATAAAATACTTTGAACCACTCCCAAAAAAGATAGTTCCTCCAAGATTTAAAATTATAAATAACCATTTCAATATCAAAATCATGAGTGGGGTAATACTTCTCATTTCTTTGAAGATGATAAGAGTCATAAGCTACCATGTGAACATCCTATATAAGAAAAATTCCAAAAAAAATTCCAAAATCATATAACCCATTATAGGCTCATGTAAGTTCAAAATAGGAGTCGTTGTCAGAATTCATTTCAACTCATAAAAAAAACTAGCGCATTTCATCCCATAAAAATTTCATCTCATTCCTGGTAAGATCAATCAAATGTGATACAAGGTTTGAGAAATCTGTGATTAACCAGAAATAATATCTAGAAAGACCAAGAATAATCTGAATCTCAAAGCCATTTTGTGGCTCTTCGTAATACAAAAAACCTTCACCTTATCAGTATCAATTGATAATACATTATCAGAAATCACGTTCCCCAAGAACATCACTTCTTGTATCAAAAAATTAAATTTTGAAAGCTTCATGTATAAACAATGACTCCTCGGGATCTCTAGAAACATTCACAAATAGTTCTCATGGTTTTTCTTGGATCTAAAATAAACCAAAATATCATCCATGAACACTTCTACAAATTTGTTTAGATACTCATGAAATATATAATTCATAAAATCCATAAAATACATTAGGAACATTAGTCAGACCATATAGTATCACAATATATTTTTAATGGAAATACCTGCTCCTAAAAGATATCTTCAGTATATCATACTCTCAAACTCGGAGCTAATGATAACCCAACCAAAGATCAATCTTCAAAAATCACTTTTCCCCATTTAACTAATCAAAAAATCAAACACATTATATAAAGGATAATTATTATTAACTATTTCCTAGTAAAACATATGATAATAAACAAAAACAAAGATTGAACCATATACCTTTTGGAAAAGATCATATAGACTACCCAATGGGAAACACTAGGGTGAACAAAACCTTTCTCCATCAATTCATTCAAATTAATCTTGATCACTATCATCTCTACTGGTACCATATTATAAAAAGGTATTGAAATCAGATAAGTACCAAGAAACAATTCAATCATACACCCTACCTCCCAATCTAGAGGAAGAAAAAAGAAATTGTATTGGAAAATGTTTTGAAAGTCCTGTAAAAAATTATAACATTAACAATAGAAGAAAAATCATTGGTCACAACTACTACCACATACAACTAACTCCTAAGATCTAGACGGGATGATCATGTATGACCAGACCTCGATTCCCAGTCTATTTGAAACACTCATGAGATCCTATTAGATCATGAAATGGGAAACATTGATGATGATAATCAACCTCATCACAATAAAGAATAAGACAATTCATCCTGATACTGATATAAAATTGATCCAGATTGAGAATGAGAAAATCTGAAACTAACTCTGCATCATCTCCTGATATAGAAAAAAGGGAAATTGAACCCCCAACTCTTTCTTGTTACCATTATGTTTTTCTAACTCCATAAAAAGTACATGATTTCTATTGTAATTTTAAGAATATCAAAAAAATGGATAGATATAAATGAGTGGGAATCACTAGTATCAAATAAATCAATCGCTACTAAAGATGAAATAAATATTCTACCTCTCACAGTAACTAGATCCATATATACCTCTTCCCAAAACTCATCTATTGTGTGAGGTTTCTTAACTCCTAAGGCTTGTGGCTCAATCCCTATAGTCTTTGGAGCATCTGACTATGATTTAGTATCCTTTAGAGTCGATAAACCATGGATATATTGATGTGTAGGAAAAACCTAATAGAAATGTTGTAGATGACCATAAGATCAAAAAATGATACACATATATTTAGGAGAAGGAAAATAATGTTGGGTGTTTATGAACTTTCACATTGATAGTAAGTTAGAGGCACAATTTTAGTGGTAACTGAAGGTGTAGAGGATTCTTTTCATTGAGAACTACCTCCACCACTACTGGATTGGTCATTCCAGTTCCTCTCCTTCCCATGCATGCCATTGAACCTACCACTAGGTAGAAGATAAGGGGAAGAATAACCAAAAATTCCTTCTATATTATTTTCTACCATAATTTACCCATCTACGATCTCCACATAGGAAAAAAGATTGATCATAAATACTTGTGATCTGATATCTGATCACAAACCATGCAGGTAATTTTGAGCTTTCAGCTGGTCATTATTTACCACCTCTTGAGAAAAATACTAGCTCAGTAAAATGATTGGTGAACACTTACACAAAAATCCCTCCCTAATAAAATTATTGGAACTCAACATAATTCTTCATCTTAAGAAACTCTAGAAAAAACTACTAGAATAAGTGATTCCTAAAACACTTCCAGTCCAAGACCAAATGTATGTCCAACTATGCCATGGAATATAACCGTAACTTACTAGGACCCTCATGTTTGAACACCAAAAAAACACTGTGATACTCTAAGGTGTATCTAGGAATTCAAATATATGATCATTCTTGTCAATCCAATCATCCACATTTTCAGGTTCATTCATACCTTTAAAGGATGGTGGCTTCTCACGCAAGAACTCATGTGATCGATCCCTTCCCCTGTAGCTTCTTAATGTACCTAAATGACTGTTTTATGGTATTTTAGTATATTTTTGTCAATAGAATGAAATGTACACATGATAAACTTGACAATATTCCACTCTATAGAAGGTTTCCTATGAGGAGCATTTTCTGCACCGTCCTGAGGAATCTATAGAACACATATCGAAGGAATACAACTACACATTGAAATAGAAAAAAACATTATACAATAGAATAATCTCATTTCAAAACATAAAATCACAATAAAAACTAATATTATGGTCAGGAACTCAAAATAGGAGACACACTTCCCAATATCCCATGGTAACTTGAGTCTCATCATAGCAAGGGATGGACAGGAACTCATTGCAACCTACCTCTTAAGCCACTAAAATACTATCTCTATTCTACCAAACATCCTAATATAATTAGTATTGATTACATACCACCTATGATACAAAACTATGTAAGAACCAACCTAGATACCCTCTAAAACTGATACCCGATAAGAATTTCCAAATACTTGAAGTGCATTTATGATCCCCACTGGCTAGCAATGATTAGATTTTGTGTCCTAGGACTAAAAGATTATATTTTAATTACATGTATATTCAATGTATTTAATATTAATTAATAATCTTATTAGTTATTATTCATTTTCCTGTATGGATTTAATGTAATAATGTCTAAGAGTATTTGTTACATTGATATGGTCATAGAAGTTTCTCGCTATGATAAGAACGTTCATGTGTTATGACAATATTCTTAATATGGTTCTATAGTTGGATAACATACTATGATGGGACATGTAGTATTTAGATCCTCAATTGTGAGTACTCATAAGTGGATGATGATTTTTCTTATGAAGATCCCACTTCAAAATATCTAATATAGGAGATTGTGATAACAGAACCACTAGTATGAATTCTATATGTTTTGGTGTCATCAGATATTCCTATCTACGATCATGTGTAATGGTCCTTATACTTTAATATTATCATTACTACATGTCATGACTCATACACTTATATTTAAGAACAAAAATGGCCACACCATGTGTTGGTGGGAAGTAGAGTACATTGTGTGGGTCATGATTGACATGTCATTAATGGTTAATTTGAGGAAGGATTTGTCCCTTACATCTTTATAAAAGATGATATCATGTCTCTTTTATTATAATATAACCATCTCCCTAAGTTTAACTGTCATTGTGTAACAACATCTTTATTTTAGATATTCAATGAAAAAAGTATCGAGCATATAGGTTGATGATACCATCTTGGAACCTGTTTGATGATATATTATGTCAAAGAGATTATATTACAGAGTGAGTGTTTTTATGTGGTTGTCACCATTGTGAAATTAAGTTCTTTCTCTTTGGTGCCTTGACCCATTTATTTATAGTAATCTTAGACTTTAAGAAATCCCACCTAATGCTAATGTGAAAGAATCCTATAGGGTTGAACACTATTTATATTTATTGGTCTCAAATAAATTATATATTAATTTAATTAATGGAATAAATATTATTTTCAAGACTGAGGAATAATTTATTCAAGTTATATTGATCTCATAAATTTAATGAATATTTATTCACCATCATATGAGAAAAAATATATTTTTTATTTTATTGACTATTTAATAAATATTTATTCACCGGTATGTGATTGAAATATTTATTTATGAATAAAATATTTACTCGGGTATTTAATAAATATCAAGGACTCCAAATGGAACAAGATTGCATCTGGTGATAAATAATTATTTACAAGCTGTTAAATATTATTTATCTGTTTGCACAAGTTTTCATGCGCCAAAGGAAAATAATAATATTGTTATTATGTGGTATGGGGTTTTATTAAGGGTTATAATATTATTTAATTGTCAATACCCAATTAAATTATTATTTTAACCTACACCCTATCTTTATAAATATATATTTATTTCTATTTTGTGAAGCATCAATGTGAAATCAAAAAAGAGAAAATTATTATGAAAAACTAATTCTCTCTTGAATCCTCCTTCTCTCTCCCTCTCAATAATGATAAATGAAAGAGATATTTCTCCAATACCAAAGAATGAGAGATAAATTATGAACAAAAAAATACATTTGATTCACCAAAATAGTACCCATAGATCAAGTGACGTTGCTCAGAGATCATAGGATCATGTGTAGATCACTACTAGATAGATTCTATCCTTGAATCCTCATAGTGAAATAAAAGAAAACCGAAAGGGTTTTTTCGGACGATCCAAAATCATCAACAAAGAAATTTAATAGCCCCATGTATTCATTTATTCATATATTATATAAATAAATTATAAATTTTTTGTTTAAGATCCTTGATAGTAGTTTCAAGAAACGATAATTAAAACAAATTTTAATATATATCCACCATAGAATGCTTCTACTGCACCCGAATCCAACAAGTGGTATCATAGGGGTCGTGTTTAAAGTTATAATTCATTATTTGATTTTTTATCTATGTGCAATTTGGGTTATATTTTCATTTCATTTTATTCATTCATTATTCTAATTTAAATTAACATACTTCAAAAAATTAATCATGATTAAATCATTGTTTCATTTTCTTAAATGTTTAAGAACATATGAATAATGAATGGAGATTCCATTGAGAAACATCAAATTTTTGACTGCTAACTCAAGGCTACATGGCATGGACTCATAAGTACGTCAGACCCTAGTGTGTTGCATGTAGATGCAATAAGGGATGCATGGCGCACCACACAGTAATTACATGTGGTGTATGCCATATGTTGACTGGCCAACCTAGAACATGGTTGTCAGATTACACAACATGTATCAATGTACACCTCGTGTAGTCTACACGCGTTAGTGCCATAGATAAAACAATATTTTTGTTTATTATAAATAGTCAAAATAGTGTGATATTAATATCCTAGAACATTTTTTATATACACAATGTGTATGTGATGTAGACAGAGTGAATTTCTTCATATACTACATCTGAAGAACATGTTGAGCCACTCGTATTGAAAATCAGAACATGGCTCAAATAGATATATGGAATATAGTTGCAATGTACATGCCTTGTAGTCCAATAAGACACATGATGAAGACCTAGGAATTCATCCCAGACACAAGGAAATTAGAACACACAGTGTGTAGCTGGTCTATACATGCCATGTAATCTATCTGAGGTACACGTCGTATACCTAGGTTTGTTCTCTAGATACATGGATACTGAGATACGCGACATGTTGTTGGATGTGCATTCCCTGTATTTTCCCATTAATAGAGAGAATTAAAAAATTAAATTAAATTGGAAAGTTACAGTATTAAAACCTTATTTTATTTATTGGAATTTTATTTTTTGTTTGAAAATTTAATAATGGTTTTAAAGAATTTTAAATGCTTAATTAGTTTACTATAGAAAATATTTCAATATCCGTTCTAATTTTTATTTTCCATTAAAGACATAAATGATGAGAACCTAAAATAAAGTTATGATGATCATTAAATTAAAATTGAATTAATTAATTCATTATATTAAGTAATTAATGCATTCATGTTAATTTTAATAACAAATAATGAACAAAGAAATAAATTCTAACTAGTTTATTTTGCAGATTCATTGCATGTACGATTTTTCATGAGCATGACCAAGACCTATGTATGTGTTGGATGTTTTAATTTAATTTTTTTCATTGGTTTTAAATTATATATTATGAAATTAATTATAATGTCCTTTGAGAATCCCTCCCTCCATTATTTGGTTGGACCTATGTGTCCAACGATATTTATATAACCCCTTTTTAACCAATCCTTTGGTTCCCCTCACCTATGTGTGAGACATAAATACATGTAACTAATAGAGTATCCCAAGGCATGTAGAGGTTGTTCTAGATAGAATCACTATGATTCCAACTCAGGTGAAACACAAGTGTATAAGTAGAATTTTTTAACTCATTCCAAGACTATAAAAATGAGTTATTTCCCTTATTTAATAAGTTAATTTAATATCCACTCATTAAATCATCTGTTAGATAAAGATCATGAATGGGTAATTTAATTAATTATATATTTTTTTATATGAAATAATTTATTTTATGGATAAAAGAAAGCTATAAAATTAATTAATTAATTAATGTGAAATGATATAAATTAAATAAATGAATTGTGCATAAATAATTTATACAACATTGTTAATTAATTAAGTAACATCCACGTAATATTAAAAAGACATGTAAAGGGTAAGACAAGATAAAATTTATGCATAATAAATTATAATCCAATATTAATTTGAACTTGACCTTCCATTACTTGATTAGGAATAAAACTCTATTGAACTAAGTGTTTGACTAGCCATTATTGGGACACTTACTTTTATAAGGGGGGATCTTATGAAGGTTTTTGGTTGACTTAACCATTTTACACAAATAGGAGTATCCCTTTCTATACTTGGTGTAATTTGGAGGAATTATTTTAGTAAATCCAAGTAAATATTTCATGATAGGGGGGTCCACTCTGCAAATCAAGGAGATGCAAGCCCAAAGTTAGAAAAAAAGACCTACCTACTGAAATTCCATCAAGTAGCTTAACCAATCCATGTTAGGGTTAAGTGAAGGGGATATAGATCCTTTTAGCTATAATTTCCATGTAACTATACATTTCGACATCAATGGTAAAATATATTGGGACTTGATAAAATAGTGGGTGATTTGATAATTAATAAAAATTGTTAATTTATTATTTCCCACATAATTTGTTAATTAAGAAAACTACTAATAATATGATTTTTTAAGTATATAATAAAATGGAAATATTTTCTTCCACATTATTCATATGATCAATATTGGATAAATATAACCTCATAATTGGAAGTAACTTCCAAGAATGGTATAGACACCTTAGGTTTTTTTAATACCATGAACAAAAATCATGCATCCTAGAATCTTCATTTCCCGATCCTCCTATTAAGGAGGTGAGTGATGAAGATTTCTTAGTCTATGAGAAACATATGAATGATGTGTTTTGGGTTAAATGTTTCATTATTTCATCTATGTCTAGTGAAATAATGATTTATAATGAAAACATGGATACATATAGAATACTTGAGCACCTCTAAGGTCCTTACCATGAGAGAGAAAGACACGAATTGTTTGAGATTTACAGGGTATTATTTTAGATAAATATTGGATATGGTTACCCAACTATCCCTTATATAGTCAAGCTCATTAACAACATTTGGCTCTTGTAGGTTCTAGATTTTAAACTCCATAAATAATTGGGCACCAACCTCATTTTGGTTCCACTCACTCAGAGCTTCTATAGTTTTGTTGTGAATTTTTATATAAAAGGAATGTATAAGTCTCTTCCAAAATATTCTTACCCTTCCTCATTAAGTAGATAAATATAAGAAGTGAAAAAATCCATCGGTCCTTTTTCTGAACAAATGGAAACGTCAAGTGAATTTATTTAAACCCAAAGTATCTTCACGCCCTTCCAAGGGAGATCAAGGGGAAAGCAAGTTAATAGGATTTTGTCTACTTTCATATAGAAATAAGGGCCATTGGAAGAAAATTTTTACCCATCCAAAAAAGAAAGGGTAATTCTCAAGTGTGTTTGTTATCAAGTTGAATTTATATTTTTGAATAAATTTGGTATTAGATAAAAATTGTGGTGCTCACATATGTATTCAAATACAAGAACCATGTAGATTCAGTAATATTGACAAAGGGGAGGTAGATCAATTAACATAAAATAGAGATAAACTTATTTTTGTAGCTATCATGGACTTCCACCTCACATTTCTGGTATTAATGATCTTGGATTTGAAATATTTTTATTATGTTCCATTTTTTACCAAAAAAATTATTTTTGTATTTATACATGATACAGATGGGTTTATTTTCAAATTAGGAAATAAATGTTTATTTTTTTATAATGATAGAATATATTATGGTATGTTACATTTAATTAATGGTCTTAATGTGTTGTATTACATAAACCATGTAATGGAAATCGATAATGAAGTTACATCACAAGAATAATAACACACCAAGCATTGGAATCCCTGAGTGATTCATGTAAATCAAAATAATTTTACTAAATTATATCAATATGGATATTTATATTCTTTTGAACTAAATCCACCTAGTGTATGTCATGAATGTTTATACGGAAAAATGACCAAATCCCCATTTAGTGGTAAAAATAAAATGGATAAAGAGATTCTTTAATTAGTTCATACATATGTGTGTTGACATTTTCATTTTGAAGAAAAGGTGGGTACTCATACTTCGTAACTTTTACTAATGATTTTAGTATATGTAGATATTTCTACTTAATGAGGTATATTTTAGATTATTTTTATAACTTCAAGGAATACAATAATGAAGTTGAGAACCATTTTGGTGAAAAGATTAAGAAAATCCTCCCATACTATGGTGGATAATATCTTAATCAGGATTTCATTAATTACTTACAAGAGTTTGGGATCCAATCCCAACTCACTCATCTTTACAAACCTCAGTTTAATAGTTTAAAATAAAGGAGGAACAGTTCCTTGTTGTACATGGAGAGATCAATGATGAGTCATGTGATACTTCCATTATCTTTTTGGAGATATGAATTACAAATAGCTACACACATACTAAACCAAGTACCAAATAAATGGATAAATGGTATTCCATATATATTTTAGAGTTAAAGAAACCCCATGATATCAAATTTACATATGTGGGGAAGAAAATAGTTTGTTATGGCCTCTTTAAGTAACTAACTTTCACCATAAGGCATAAAGTGTACCTTTATAAGATATCCCAATGAAACAATGGTATATTACCATTAAAACCCCTTAGACAAAAATGTTGTATTTTTAAGACATGACATATTCCTTGAGGGGGAGAACATATCTAAAAGATATAGTTGGAGTGATATAGTCTTAGATGAAGTCAAGGATCAAGGTATACAAGAGTTGGTATAGGAATAAATTCCCAAAAACCCCTATGGAAGATAAAACTATTCTAGAGACACAATTATTGTTTAGGAGTACAATAGATGTTAGAGAACCATAACACTATGGTTTTATAGTCACCAAGGATATTGAATCACAATTAGTTGATAATAATAATCCTCTAACCTAAAAAGAAGCATCATGTGGAACAGATATTGCAAAGTGGAAAGAATCTGTGAATTCTGAAATGCATTCCATGTACCAAAACCAAGTCTGGATTTTTGCAGAACCACTAGTAGATATAAATCCCTTTATATGAAAATGGGTATTCAATAAGAAACTGGACAATGAATGAAAATTTAGTACCAATGATGTGATACTGGTGGCAAAAGGGTTTAAAAAGCATCAATGAATTGACTATGATGAAACCTTTTCCTTATTCCAATGATAAAATCCATCATAATTATACCTTCCATTATAGCCTTCCATGATTATGAGATACGAAAAATGGATTTCAAAATAGCTTTTTGTAATGGTAACATTTAGGGAGACGTCTATATGACACAACCTAAAGGGTTTGTGACTCTAAAGGATACCAACAAGGTATAAAAGTAGAAAAGATCCATTTATGGATTAATGAAGGCATCCCGATCATGGATCATTCATTTTGATGATTCCATAATAGAATTTGGTTTCAAAAAGAATGAATGTGAGCCTTGTGTCTACAAACGGTTTAGTGGGAGTGATTTAATTTTCTTAATAATATATTTTGATGACATATTACTCCTAGGAAATGGAATACAAGTCTTACATTCTATTAAGACAAGGTTGAGTAAATGTTTTTCCATGAAGTAATTAGATGAGGCATCATATATTCTTGGGATCAAGATCCATTATGATAGATTTAAAATAATGCTTATCCTAAGTCAATGTATATACATTGACAAGATACTAAAGAGATTCATTATAGATAAATACAAGGGTGGATTGTTTCTAGTGTCATACATTATTTATCTTCCCAATAAAATGTGTCCACATAGACATGAGTAAATAAACAGAGTGGATAGGATTTCATACACATCATTGATTAGGTCATTTGGGTATGATATGCTATGTATTATGCTATATGTTGCTTAATCATTGAGTGTGGTAGGTATATATCAAGATAATTTATGTGATCACAATTTTATATTAGTCAAGACTATCCTTAAGTATCTAAGGAATACTATGGATATATCCCTATTATATGGAGGATATAACGAAAAATTAATCAAATGATATGAAGATTCTAGTTTAAAACTGATAAAGATGATATGAAGTCACAAATGGGATACATCATCACTTATAATGGAGGTATTGTTATCCAGAAGAGCTCATAGAACGTTATGGTAAAAGATTATGCAGTAGATTCCAAGTATATTTTTGGCATTTGAGCTAGGTAAGGAAGAAATATGGATGCAAAAATTATTCCAAGATCTTAACATAGTACCTATCAGTAAAGAGCCAATCACATTATATTGTGATAATATTTTAGGGATGAATCTCACAAAAGTGTCAAGGTCACATTATCATAATAATAACATACATAAAAAGTATAATATCTAGAAATATTTTTCCCAAAGATGTGAGTTTTAAGTGAACAGTAATTATAAAGAATAAAACAGGGAAAACCCCTTGTCTAAATTCTTGAATTATAAGAAAAATTATTATCATGTGAGTTCCAAATAACTCAAAGTCATAGGTATTTGAATTTATAAAAAGTTGGAGTTTTTTGGATTCTATTACCTAGGACCAATGGATTGTACTTTGATTACATGTATATTCGATTTGTTGAATATTAATTAAACATATTTTTCATTGTTCTATATGGATGTAATGTAATAATTTCCTAGAGTATTGTTTGCATTGATAAGGTCCTATAAGTTCCACATTATGATGAGAACCTTCAAGTGCTATGGAATTATTCTTAATATGGATCTATGGTTGGATAACATACTATGATGGTAAAAATAATATTTAGATCATTAGGTGTGAGTAATCATAAGAATATGAGGTTTCTTCTCATGAATTTTACACTTGGTAATCTTCAAGATGGGAGATTATGAGAACAGACCCACCAATAGGATTTCTATATGTTTTTTTGTCATCCGATATTCCTATATGTGAGTGAGTGTAATGGTTCTTAGACATTAAGATTATCATTAGTTCTTGTCATGACTCGCACAGTTATATTTACTGATAAAAATCACCACACCATATGTTGGAAGGAAGTAGGGTATGTTGGGTGTGTCATGATTTACATGTCATTAATGGATAAGTCAAGGAAGGATTTATACCTTCCATATTTATGGATGAGGATATAAGATCCCTTATATGGGAATAAAACTATTTACCTAAATTACATGGCCTTGGAGTACGATGTGTTTATTTTAGAAATAAAAATAAAGACGTATTGAGCATATATGTTGATGAAACCATCATGAAAAATTATTGATTAGATATTATGAAAAAGAAATTATATTATAGGGTGAGTGTTTTTATGTTGTTTATCACATTGCGACATTAAGTTATTTATCTTTTTCATCTTGACCCATTACTAGATAGTAATCTTGGACCTTAGGTAGACTCCTCTAATGAAAATGATTAATAATCCTAGAGGGTTTCACCCTAAGTGTTTCTGTTCATCTTGATTAAATTCTATTTGAATTTAATTAATGGAGTGAATATTATTCTCAAGATTGAGGAATAATTATATTCAAGTTATATTTATTGCTTAAATTTAATAAATATTTATTCACTAGCATGTGAATAAAAATATATTCATTTATGTTGTTGAACAGTTAATAAATTTTTATTATCTAGTATATAAATAAAGTATTTATTTATTAATTAAATATTTATTCAGGTATTCAATAAATATCAAGGATTTATAATAGAACAGGATCGCATATAGTGATAAATAATTATTTACAAGCCGCTAAATATTATTTATCAATTTTTGAAAGATGGTGCACTATAAAATAATATTATTATTATGTGGTATGTGGTTTCATTAATGGTTATAATATAATTTAATGGTCAGCATGAAATTAAATTATTATTTAGCCTAAAATAGCTCTATAAATTGATGGTTACATCTATTGTGTGGAGAATTAGTGTGAAATCGAAAATGGGAGAATTGTTGTGCACAATGAATTCTTTCTCGTCTCCTCCTCTCTCCCTCTCAAGAATGTGAAATGAAAGATATTTTTCTTCAAGATTTAATAAGGAGTGATGAATAATGAACAATGAAAGACATTTTATTCACTTATCTAGCACCCAAAGATTGATTGGCATTACTTATAGATCATAGGAGCATGTGTGGATCACCTCTATAGGGATTATATACTTAGATCCTTAAAAATAACTGAAGAAAGTATGTAAGGGTCTTTTTAGATGATCAACATCCATCAATGAATAAAGTTTCTAGGTAGAGGTATTCATTTATTAGGATAACAAATAAATAAATTATAAATTATTATTTCAAGATCCTCTCTCATGTTTTCAGGAAATGATAATTAAATAAATTTTAATATATCATCCACCACAGCACGCTTTCACTATGACTGAAACTAACAGTGAATATAACACAGGAATCAAACAACGACCAGATGGAATGATTTCACCTAACCTAAAGAAACAATAGGGTATAAATATATGAATATATAACATATTAGAATAATATAAGGGATACATATATTCCATAACAAAAATAAGATAGAGGAAACAAAACATCTCAAGAACAATCAAAACATCCCAAAGTAAAAGTCCAATCATCAAAGGACAAATAAAACATGAAACCAACTACTCCATGTGATATAATGGTAAAACTCCCACCATATCACCACTAGATACCTAGACACATCTGATATAAAACCTCACTACCTCACTATAGTTCCTTTCCTTTTCCATTATCTAAATATATATAAATTTCTGAGCACCGCTAAAGGGGTACACAGGGTGTGAGCTGACAGGCTCAGTAGGATCCAACCAAGGTGTTCCACAAAAAGTCTATGTACAATAATATTAACATTATAATCTTTTATTAAATCAATTAATGATAAAAAAAATTATATTTCTTATATCAAAATCTTGTAAACACATTATGTTTTTCATTTTTCCACATTTCTAAAAATAATCCAAGTAAAATTATATCAAATCATTTTACATATATGAAGTCAAATAAAATTATGTATCATATATAATATTATGTCTATGGAAGTAAAATATAAAATAGTACAAGAAAACGTATAGGTAACATCATGCTAAGGATCACTATAGGTCAACTTAAGTACCCAAGGCTTCCCATGTTCTCTAGGTTCCGAACAGTTTCATCAAAAAAATAATTGAAACTCATTTCATAAATCTGTATCATAATGTATGGGAAATACCTTTTCCTTTTATAAAAACAATAGAAAATTAATATTTTATCAAAAACATCATTTCACACAAACAAATACATCAATTAATCATGCCATTTATTTTATAAAACAATTTATAAAACTATATCAATGTAGTTTATCCAATATAGGCTAGAGACAGAACAACCTGCCTCAAACGTGGGTTTCACATGACCTCAATGGGATCAACTAACAAATAAGAACACATAGATGATGAAGTATGCCCTAGAATCAATCCCCATGTTTTTATAATTGATAAAATACGAATAATGGTCAATAGAGAGAACAAATCACATCATACCTCAATGAAAACCTACACCACACCATAGCCAACATAAGGGAAAGCCTTTAGAGGAAGATCTCAGGATGGATCTAGAAGTAAACAAGAATAATCAACTTGAATAAACAATAGATATATAAATCCAACACAACAGAATTTCCATGATCAAATAAAATGAAGAAAAAGGGGGAAGACTCTCAAATAATAACACACTACAACTTTAATAATGATCAATCAGCAAACAAAATGATCTGGAAGCATAAGAGGTCTCCAAAATCACATGGGAGAGATCCTAGGTTGATAGGGAATAAGGTAATGGATGAATGAAAAAAAATCACTCATATAGTGCCCTAAAACCACAAATCATATGATTTATATGGTATAAAATCCCTTTTCACGTTGTGTAATCCACAAAACTCAAGTACGCTGAAAACCCCATTGCTTTTTTAATAAAAACCAAAATTTACAATTACAAGGTCTGAACTTGAAATACATGGTGCGTAACACCCCAACCCTATATTTCTGAAGCAAGTGCATTACTTTATTACATTTTCATGATTACAATGAATAAAATCTTAATGCACTTGTTATTTTGGAAATTTTTGAAAACTACATTACATACATGATACCCATGTTATATTGGGGAAATAAAATAAAGCATAAAAAGAAGTATAATTTCAGCATCCTTGAATATAATTTCTATAATTCATCTTCATTTCCTAGGGAAATAAAACAATATAAGGGCGATCTTAAATTATTATTAAGGGTTATGTAAAGTATAATCAATAATTAATCAATTGTAATAATCAACATGTCAAGGTATGTGACTAAAACACATGCCATTTAATCAATAAATTGAGAATCAACTATATCCATTTAGGATTTCAAAGTGAATATATTGTGGATAAATAATAACTCAATTTGAATTAACTTTATTCTTCCATGTTTCCTAAGTACGCGATACCCTTACCATCATGATCTTTCATAAGACGGTTAATAATATACTATGTAAAAACCCTTTTAATTGTCCAAATGATTTGTATCATGAGACAACCGATGCATCAAGGGGATATATATAATTGGGCCCCAACCATGTATTACCTATCAAAATAATTACTCATATATCAAATAATAAATTTAATACATGAATAATGTGTCTTATCAAATATATGTATTGATAAAAATGTATGGACTTATCAATATTTACCCAGTTAATCAAATATCTTTCAAAGTGTACCCCATATGTAAAAATGATATATGGTTTTAGAAATAAATATACCCATAACATAATATTATGAATATTTAAAATAAATTTAATTTACAGTATAAATTAGTCATATGGAACTGATTGTTTCAATAAAAATTTAACAATCACCAAAGAAAGTGAGAGTTCAAATATAAGTTTTACCACTTTGTAATTTTCAATTTAAACCACTGAGAGAAGTTAATTAAAATTGAAACTTAGTATACAATTAATTATTATTTAATAATTATATTAAATGACAAAGGGGAAGTATATAAACAATATTTAATTGAATTGGTTCATAATAACAAATAAGTCTCAATAGAGTGTATATTGAGAAGAAATCGCTTACCTTACACTTCCTTTTGGTTGAATGTAATTTAAACTCCTATATAATGGTTTTAAGCAAGTTATTAAATTAAAAAATAACCATTATCTTATTCATAATATCATATATTATATTATATTATTATATTATTACCCTTTTATTAATAATCATTCATTATTTTCACTATTTCTAGTATAAATTGCCTTGTTTTTTAGTTTGTTTTGACTAGTTATTTTTTGTTACTCTTAAATTGATCATGGTTTAATTATATCCAAAAAGTAAAACAGGATTTAAATATCATATAAATTCACTATATATTTATTTAGTGTAATCCATAATATTTAGTGATAGGAGATGAAATGCACCGTTCATGGAGATGGTAGGTCGTACGTACACATGAACGTTGCTTCCATTTTCTTGTCATATTAAAAGAAATAAATGTAAAGTATATATATGTATATTATAATTATAGTAAAATATTATTTAATATATATCACATATTTTTATTAAACTCATCCTTAATACATTCTATATAAACTGTGAACGAATCACAACACTTTGAGGAGGCGGTTGTCCACACGTCGACAAACGATGTTATTGTATTCCCACAAAATTTAAAGCATAAAGTATCGTGTTATATAATAATTCAAGAAGAATAAAGAAATTATAAATATAATATATATCATATATAAACTATGAATCCATCATTATTCCCCACCATGAAAGGTGGGAATGGAATAATGAATGACATTGGTCTGTGAGGCGGTAGTCCGTTGTACACACAAATGATAATTGTGTATCCCATTTGATGGAAGTGTGTGAAATTTTAGGTTGTAAATTTAACATAAAAACGTATAATTATATTTAATATAATTATTTTATCATATAATAATGATATAATAATGATTTAATGGGTGGATAAAGAAAGAAAATAAAATGATTTTAGAAGAACATTACCTCTTCTTTAGGTATCCTCATTATAGTTGCACTAGAACCTTTAAAGTATTGACTTATGAACACTATAATGATTATATTGTGATCATATGGATTTTAAAGAGTGATTTTTTTCAGGTTTTGGATGATCCAAATGGCTTTATAGGTGTGACTAATTGAGGGTGGTGAGTTGGCTTTTAAAGTGGGGGAGGAGTGGCATTCTGCTAAATACCAAAAGCTAAACACTATTGACATGTATCACTTACATCATGTGCCACCAATAATAAACAATTCTAGATACAAGAGGTTATATAGTCAAAATATTTCTAAAAAATTGGTTTTTTACAAGTTTATAGGTCATTTTTCCCTTAATATTAATGTTTAGTCTCTTAGTAAACTCATTTTTCACTTAATCATTGTGATTAATTATAATTGTTTTCACTAATAAAATGGTAAAAAATTAAGTTTGAATTATTATAAATTATATATTATGATAATTCCAAATATTTAATTTATTTTTCCAAATTCAATTCACATAAATGGATGAATTTAATTTAAAATTAATCGCACAGATGCGGCGAGAAAGCGGGTTTTTAAAGTTAAAATGTTCAAAAGTTCAAAAAGTTTTCATATTTAAAATCAATATAAAAACGATTAAAATGACATAAATTTTATTAATAGATATATAATTTAGCTAATTAAATGTTAAAATTATTTTAAAATATAATTTAACATTATAAATTATTCATATGAAATGTCATTTTTTAATTAAAATTTAGTATTTTTTACTATTCATCAAAAAATTAAACTTCACAAGAAAATACAGAAAAATCACCCAAATATAATTTTTACACTAATATTTAAAAATTTAAGTTAATTTTCTCATAAAAATTTTATTAAATTTTAAAAATATTTTTTTAAAAAAAAATTGCATTAGAAGGTAGAAAATAACCCTTAGAAGAATACAACTTTTTATGCATAAAATTGGATATTTTCTTTTTTGAAGCCTACAAAATATGTTGCACGGATGTAAAAAAAAA
The DNA here is from genome assembly GCA_963277665.1 of Viscum album. Classification (NCBI taxonomy): domain Eukaryota; kingdom Viridiplantae; phylum Streptophyta; class Magnoliopsida; order Santalales; family Viscaceae; genus Viscum; species Viscum album. The sequence continues at coordinate 766,379,245 of OY728152.1, read as the reverse complement.
TTTATTGAATATAATATATATTTATATATATATATATTTCATTAAAATAATTCAATAATCGTAATTAATTTAATTTATTAGTAAAAAATTCCTTGGGTGTTTAAAAATGATTTTTTTATAAAAACATTTCTATTATATTATATTGGTTGTTATTTTCATTTAAAATTAATTGGTAACCAATGATTACATTTCATATTTATGTAAATAATATATCTTTATAAGATATTTAATTCTATTGATTCTCACCAATTAACATCTAAGAGATAATTTTCATTTTTATAATAATATTAGTTTTTTTGGTAAAACTCGATATTGCATGTAATGAAAGCTATCAAGGAACTCGGTATTGTGTGTAACATAAGAAACCCTACTGTTGAGTGTAACACAAGATATTCTCAGTTTTTTTGTATAATAATCTTAACTTGATGTTGCATATAAATTAGGATGGCTACAACATTAAATTTATTCTAAATGGAAAATATTGTCAAGTATTTGGGTGTTAGATTCTTCTCGCCTTAAATAAATTGTGTCCTTGCAATTAACATTTATCTTGGTAGTCAAGGGATTGATATTTGAAAATAATATTATTGAAAAACCCATATTTTAAATAGGTTTAATAAAATATCTTCATAATTAAATGGAAATGTAAATGTGAATGTCACTACAAAACTAGGCTTTTAAATAGGAGACTATTGGTGAAAAAATAGATATGGAAGATAAATATAACTACTAAGTTCTGATGGAGTGTAATAGAGAACATTGATCACAAGAAGTTAGTGATCCAGATAAGTCTAATGAACACAATTTTTTAAACCACATATGTGTAAAAAGGTCCTTGGTATTATCTAAAATAATGATAAGAGGAAAATAATTTTATTTCAAGACCCTTTTTCCTAGAGTTATGGAATTATTTCACTCTTTAAGAATATAAGTAAATATACATTTCTATTTCATAAACACAATCTTACCCTTTGGTTGTGCCATGAACTATTTCTACTTCATTTCTTAGCATTGGTTTCATCCTATGGTGAACTAATACATTAACCTCTAAAACCTCATCCAAAGATCAACAAAACAAATTCATAAATGGTTAACTCTTAAAAAATATTATGATCCAACACTTTCAAAAAAATCACTAAATTTTCAAAATGAACTTATAATTTGTCTTCAATCAATAACAAGTGTCTCTTTAATCCTCACAAACCAAACATGTGAACAACATCATGAGGTATTCTTTTGAAACATTGTAATAACATGAATTACCATGAAACATTATTGAAAATATTCATGCTTCCTTATTTTTTAAATTGAACATGTATTATTTTATATATTCCTTAAATCTAAAAATGTTGTAAAATACATCAATGATAGCATAGACCACATTATCAAAAAATCATTAATAAATTCAAAGGTAGTCTATAATATCCAATTTTCTTTATCCAAAAAACATTATCTCAACATCCGAAACATTTTAAGGATTTTATTTCCCACAGTAAAATGTGTTCCAATAAGTTCAACCTCTCATTGAATCATTTTTCTTCTTCATCGGTACCGATCAACACACACTTTTAAATCCTTGATGAAAAAGTATTGCAGTACAATCCTTATACATTCTATAATACTGATAACCATGATATCATCAATAACATACTTTTAAAACATTATTCAAGGATCCAAACACATGATAAATTTAATCATTCTACTTCAACTATAGCAATAAATTAAGCTTGACCATGATCCCATAGCTTATTTTAATGTATATTCTCTTAACACTTAGGGAATTCATTTCAGTTATTCCCCATCTCATTATAGTTGTCACACTGAATATAAACCTTTTTATCCATCCATTTTCATGATTTTTATTAGCGACCTTTATCTACACCCTTATAAAAAACTCTTAATCTCTTTAAGCACTTCCCTATGTGATTCATTCCACAATTATTTCATGTGGTAAAATCTGTATTTCCCTTGTTCCCTTTATCTATGTTTTTCTTTGTCATCTTATTCTACTCTTTCTTCCCTCTGAATCCATAATACTTGTAAAATGATTTCTCTATCTTTATAGCATATAAAACTATTTAATCATATGATGAAAATGTTTGTGAGACCAGTGTCTTTTGGAGATTTGGCTTAATCCCTTTAAATAAATATTAAATCTTGTGCTCTATGTTGTTTTTTTATCTGTAGTATACCTAGTTATCCTTGTAAAGGGATCTTCATACTATTAATCACTTTCTTCTCCATTTTACTTTAATATAAGGAACTTTCTCTTCATTTAATTATGTTCCTCATGATATAAATTTTTGTCTAATAATGTATGTTTAAAATAATTCCATTCCATGAGTTGTATTTATTATTCCTCCCTAGTATTTGGGATCACTGAACACTATTGGTCATCATCGTCTTTGAGGAAATATGAAAAACGTTTGACCATTTCATTTTCACCACATCCCAACCGTGCAAATATATACTCCAAATACTTAATCCATTTCTAAAAATCAATTGGGTTAGTGGTCCCATTAAATTATGGGGGATCATATCACATAAATCAATCCAACATAGGATAGTATCACCATGGAGTAGGTTTCTCCACCTAGACAAGGTTATTTTTCATAACTTGATTAAGCTTCCCTAAAATAGGCATAAATTTCTTTGATCAAATACCAGCTATATAGGTTCCTTATGTAAGTAAATATCTATATTATCCATGATTATTGATTTTATTCTTCCTCCCATGATCAATTTATAAATAATTGAATATAGTAGATTAGATCATATCATTATGAAACATAATTTATAATACCAAAACTAGTGAAATAATTAAAATAAATTGAAAATTTTATGTATATCTAATCTTATAATAATAAATATAGTTTCTTTGGGATGTTAGTCTATGCTTATCGTCAAAATATATCATAGAGTTTTGTTCCCTATTTTATATTTTCCTAAATCTAGTTCCCAAGGTTTCAACTAAACTTCCTTTGATACCAACTATAATGCCCTGATTCCACAAATCCTAGAGTTTGTGCCTTAATTTATTACATTTTCATGATTATAAGGAATCAAATTCTAAAGGACTGTTCAGTTTAATTGTTTTAAAAAAAACAGATTACAAACATGATACCCATATTACATTGGGAAAATAAATTAAAGCATAACAAAATTAAAATCTTAACATCCTTGAAACTCATTCTAATAATTCTTCTTCATATCCTAGAGAAAGTAAGAAAATAATTTTGATCTTAAATTCTCGTTAATGGTTAAGTAGAGTATAATAAATAATGAATCACTGAGTATAATCAATATGGAAAGGTAAGTAACAAAAACACATTCCATTTAATCAATAAATTGAGAATTAATTTCATCCATAGATAATGTCAAAGTGAAAATATAATAGATAAATAATATACAAATATTAATGAAGGAAATCCTTTGTTATTAGGTTCTATGTTTCAAAGAAACTTGATACATTTACTATCATGACCTTTCACAATATGGTTTATAACATAATAGATAAAAACCCATTTTATTTTCCAAATGATTCACCTCATGAGACTACCGATGTATTGAGGAGATATCTATAATCGGGCCCCACCAATGTCATACATTTCCAATTCATTCCTCATATATCAAATAATCTATTCAATTCATAAACAATGTACCTTATCAAATATAAATATTTATTAAATGATACGATTTTATCCATATTTAACCAACTAATTAAATATCATTCAAAGTGTACACCATATGTAAAAATGGTATAAAGTTTAGGAAAAAACTATTTACATAAAATAAGGTTATGTATATTTAAAATAAATTTAATTTCCAAAGTAAAATAGTCTTATGGAAGTTATTTTTTCAATATAAATTTTACAATCCCAAAATAAAGTGAGATTTCCAAGATAACATTTACCACTTAGTAATTTTCAAGTCAAACCCCTTGGTTGAGTTAATTAAAATTGTAACATAAAATATGATTAATTATGAAACAATCATGAAATTAAATAATATAGAGGTAGTATATATACCACATTAAAGTTAATTGGTTCATAATAACAAATAATTCTCAATAGAGTGTAAATTGAGACGAAATCCCTTACCTTACATTTCATTTTGTTTGAAAAATGTTTAAACTCATATATAATGGTTTTAGTAAGGTTAATAACTTATAAAAAACCATAATCATATTTATAATATCATACATTATGTTATTATAATATCTTATTGCCCTTTGTTAATAATCTTTCATTATTTTCACTATTTGGGGTGTTAATTGCCTAGTTTTTCAAGTATGTTTTGACTGGTTGTTTTTTGTTCATCTTGAATTTATAATGATTTAATCATTTCAAGAATTTAAACCATGATAAAAATATCATATATATTCATTATACATGTATTTAAATTAATTAATAATATTTATTTATAAGTGATGAAATGCACCGTTCTGGGAGGCATTAGGTCATACGTACGTATGAAGGTTGTTTCCATTTTATTTTTGTATTAAAAGAAAGAAAAGTATATGATATATATTTATATTATAATTATATTATAATTTTTATTTCATATATTTCATATATTTTTATTAAACATTTCATTAATTCCTTATATGTAAATTGTGAATGAATCACATCACTTTGAAGAGGTGGAAGTCCACACTTCCCCAAATGATGGAATTGTATTCACCCAAAATTTAAATCATGAAGGTATGTGTTATATAATAAATAATAAATAATAAATACATATTAAATATCTTATAAATCATATATTAACTATAAATACATCATTATTCCCAACCATGAAAGGTGGTAATGGAAGAACGAATGACATTGGTTCATGAGGCGGTAGTCCGCCGTACACATGAATGATGATTGTGTATCCCATTAGAGGGAAGTGTGTGAGGTTTTAGAAAATAAACATAACATAAAAAAATTTATTTATATTTAATATAATTATTTTATTATATAATAATTATATAATATTAATTGAATTGTGGAGAAATAAATGAACTGAAAAATATTTTAGAATAACATTATCTCTTCTTTGGGTATCCTCCTTAGTTTTTCACTAAAACATTTAAAGGTTTCCTTTATTCCCTAGATAATTAATTTGGGATTATTTGAGTGATGTTGGAGAGTAATTTTTTTGGTATTGGGTGATAAAAATTTCTTTGTATGTGTGAATAATTGAGGGGGGTTGAGTGCCCTTTTTATAGTGGAGGAGGAGTGACATTCTTGTAAATTCCAAAAGGTAAACACTATTGACCGGTATCCCATAAATAATGTTCTTGAAATAATGAATAATTTTATATAAAATAGATTATATGGTTGAAATATGGATATAAAATGGGTTTGTACAAGTTTTTAGGTCATTGTTTCCCTTAAGTTTGAAGTTTAGTCCCTTAGTAAACTCGTTTTTCTCTTAATCATCATGATTAATTTTAAATTTTTTCACTAATCACTTGGAAAAAATTAATTTTTCTAGATTATAAATTATAAATTATTCATATTCAAATTATGGAATTCATGTTTTCAAATTTAATTCATATAAGTGGTTGAATTTAATTTAAAATTAATCCCATAGGCGCGACAAGAAAGCGGGTTTTCAAAGTAAAAATGTTCAAAAGTTCACTAAGTTTTTATATATGAATTCGATATAGAAATGATTCTGATGACCTAAATTGTGTTAATATATTTATAATTTAATTAATTCAATGTTAAAACTAGTTTAAAATATAATTTAATATTATAAATTATCCGTATGAAAATTCAATTTTCAATTAAAATTTAGTGCTTTCACTGTTCATCAAAAAATGATACTTCTCATAAAAATGCTCAAAATTTACCCTAATATAATTTTGAAATTAAAATTTAAAAAAGAATTTTATTTTTTCATATAAAAATTATAAGTTTAAAAATTCATTTTTAAAACAAGTGCACCATTAAAAGGCAGAAAAACAACCTTCAGAAAAATACATCTTTTTATGCATAAAATTGGATGTGTTATAATACTATGTCTATAAAATCAATTTTATGAAAGAAAAAAAATTGATTGAAAATATAGTATATATAAATATATATATATATATATAATATTAATATCATTCATTAATATTAATTAATTTAATTTATTAAGACAAAACGCTTTTGGTGCATAAAAATAATTTTTTTGTACAAAAAACTCCTTTATATTAAATTGGTTTTTATTTTTATATATAATTATTTATTAACCAAGGAATTCATTTTATATTTTTCAAAACCATATATTTTCATAATATAGTTAATCCTATTAATACTCATCAATTAATCAGCTAGGAGATAATTATCATTTATATAATAATATTAATAGTTTTTGGTAAACCTCGGTCTTGTGTGTAATGCAAGTAATCAAAGGAACTCGGTATTGGGTGTCACACAAGAAAAATTAGTGTTGCATGTACCGAAAGATAATATCAGTATTTTTTTAATGTAATCTTAACTTTTTGTTGAAAATAAATAAAAATAGAAACAATTTTAAATTTATTCTAAAAGTAAAATAATGTAATGTTTTGGGGTCTTACATGTTGTGTAAACTTCACACCATGAACCAGATTCAAAATATCTACCTAATGATCATTAAATGGTGTGTAATTACTTTACCAAACATTTTATTTCCTAGAATACGTAAAATAGACCAGTTTCTTCTAAAAACACAAACTAACTTTAGGATTCTCCAAACTTAGGGAGAACCCTTCAAAGCCTTTAACATATTTATACCCATACACTATTAATGAAATCAAACATACATCCTTGAAATTTAGGTCATTTTCCCCAAAACATTATATCTATCCTTGAGAGTCCCAAAATTCACCCAAATAAAAATTTAAATGACAGGAGAGAATAGAAATACCTAAAATCAAGTAATGGGATGTTAAATGATAAGCAAACAAACATGTATAAGGTAGGTAGAAGAGGTATAATTAAAGATGGTTCCCCAATTTTAACCCAACCTATGATGAAATAAGTCTAAATATATCTTGATCAAAAATACATCTTGGAAATATTCAAGTGTAAAGATAAATATTTTTAGAGTCATGTTGGTTATTTAACATATTGGGCATCGTGTACTAGATTTTTTGTACAATTCTATAAATATTAAAGCACAATGATATCTGATTTAATGGGGGGGGATTAGATAATAATTAATATCAATAAATTTGGAGGAATATATTTTCATCAAAAAAAATTATGTACTTGATGGTGTCTATGGTGATTTCTGTAATGGTGGTCACATACGTGATACATGTACATCAATGCATGTATCAAATTTGAATGGAAAAAAATAAGATCATAGAAGTTGATGAATAATGATTGTGGGGAATTGGTAAAAAAGGAAAAGATTGTTTTAAATCATAATTCTTTGAATAATTTTAAGAATAAGATATATTTTTCCTTGGATAATAAGTAGAATATAAAATATGAACAAGGAAAGTATAATAAGATCATAAAGAGTGAAAATTATAGAAGAGATAATTTAAATAAAACTACTCATAAATAACCATGTAAAAACTCTAAATAGTCTATAGATATAAACAAGTTCTTACTTGTAATATGGAAATCATATTTAGAAATATAATAGAATCTCTAAGAAGCACAAGAAATGGATAGTGCTAAAGTTAAAAAAAGAATCCATATGAAGATACTGCATTTCATGAGATGTTTTCTGTAAGATAAAACTCAAGTGTTAAAGAAGTATTTTGTGTGAGGTGAAACATGGATGGACACTCACCTAAAGATTTATATAAAACAATTTCATCATAAGATGTGTTCCTAAAGAAGTTTAAAGTTTCATAAGTGATACAAGTTGTATAATGACTATTGAGATGAGAAGTTTCCCAAACAATAAAATTGAAGTGGTGAGATAAATGCTGCCAATAGTTAAAACAGATTTAATAAAATATTTTAAATCATGTAGATTAGAGAAATAAGGTAGAGAAAATCCTCTCTATCTTCACAATTTTGAGAAATAAGATACACATTTTTTTCTATTAGCCATGAATTGTGTTTGTACTCAAACTATAGGGAATGGAAGGTGTAGAAAGATCTTAGAGGGAGAACATAAGAAAGTGAATATGTTGTTAAAAATTGGGTAGATCTCATGAATGAATCAACCATCCTAGATTGATCTGTTTTTGGGTATTTTAATTATTATATATTGATTTAGATCATCCTTAATGAAGATGTGAAAATTTTACATCAGGACAGTCACGTAAACAAGTTTACAAAAGAATCCCCTTGAGGGGGATATGAGAGGAGAATGAATAAGAAGTTGTCATCACTTATATTTCATGAAAATATTAACTATTCTAGAATATGTGTCAGGACCCATCCCAAGGGGTCTTTTGTCGCGACTACCCCAAGCCCGCCTCTGATAGGCCAGGGGATGATGACTAGCACCGAGTAGGAATTTTGTAAAAATGCGAGGCATTTTCCAAAAGTACATGTACATGCACACCCATCTCCAAGATACACAATGATGAAATGTAAGACAACTGAAATAATGAATTCATACAACTAAAATCCCATGACCAGAGTACAACAAGAAGTAATGTAAAAGTAAATAGGGCCAAATACAGGACCACCACAAAGATTCTGTATGCAAGTCCAACTGAAACTATAAAGAGTCCAACCTGCTCCAAGGGTGAAGACTGCGTCAAAGGTATTCCCCCAATAAACACCATAGTCTTCACATATCCATCTATGATCCACCCACTCTTAGTCCTCCTAAGACACCATCAAAGGTCCACCATATGCACAAGACATGACACATGCGGGAAAATCCAATGTAGGGGTGAGTATAACAATACTTAGTAGGAAACCATTAAAAACTAAACATGAAGAACCAAATATAGTTGGATTAATACAATATATAACACTATATAAAAAATATAAAAAGTAAAGAAAAAAACCTGATATACTCAATAAAGACTTCACTCCATCGGCCGGTCATAACCAACTGTCAACCACAAGATTATGCTCAAAGCAATGCTCGTTCTAGGTTAATTCACTCCCCAATCCATGCTACCATCAAAGACACTCAACAAAGAGGGCTATCATATTTGGGAATTTCCCAAAGAGAATGAATTGTACAAATAAGACTATGATACAAAAAGAGGAGGTCACACCCAGAACTGCTGGGGGACACCACAAACTCAATACGGATCAACTCACTATCTAGGGAATCATATGCCAATGATTTTACAAACACTAATGATGTGGACCGCTAGGTGGATGATCAATATCCTACTCAGGGAGGTCACACTAATTCCTCAAACTCCATTAGGGATGATAGAGTATCTCACTCCAGTCTCACTATGGGACACCACAACTCTATCTGAGACTCGGCCTCTAGATGGAATTTTAGTGCTGTAATGGGGATTTAATGTCCCATTTTACCCATGAGGAAAGGACCAAGGGAACTCTCTCAACCTAAACTGGTCCAAACTATTAAAAAAATAGACTGAAATTCAAATAAGAAACAAAAAATTGGTATTGGGTTGACTATCTTAAAATTTGGGTCACACTTCCATTGACGGCAAATCGTTTGGACGCTCTATTTAGGTGTTATGACTATTTGAACGAAGCTGCATATAGACCTGTTGGGGAATGTGAACCTTATACCACACTCAGTCTACCTACCATTGTGTTCGATCCACCTACTACCTTGGTTAGTCCACCTACCATCGTGGTCGGTCTACTAACCATACGGACTGGCTGCCCGTAGACTGACTGTCACGATCTGCCCACTAGTCATGCCTGGCCGACCACTACGGTTGACTGCTTGAGGACCGGCTGCATGGTTGAACATAACCGGGATCCACCCTGATTTCCCCAGATCTAACCTGGGTCCACCCTGTCCACCCCGGACCATCCCACTAACCTGGCCCATCCCAAGGACCTGGTCTGGCCCTCTCTGAGTCTTCTAATGCAACCGCGTCTTCCATTAACGATCCTGCATCTTCCACCACTGATCTTAGCTGCAGGAATCTTCCCTGCATGCACACAGACCGCCATGCCTTATCAGGTGCCAGAAAATTGAAGCAGTTCAAGATATGAGCTCCTCAGGTCCCAAACTACACTGATCTAGCCTCAGCTTCTGATTTTCCTCAAATCCAAGGGTCTGATCAAGTTCATATACACCCAACAACATCAAGGGGGGACCATGGGGATCTAATGGAGAATAACACAAAGAATTAAGGGAGAAAAGGGACAAGAATAAAGTTTTATCATCATTGGCCAATCATTCTAGGTCAACAATAAAGAACAAGAAATTTGGTTTAGAAACTAGACCAAATAAATCTCATAGAATAAAACCCTTCCACAAAGAGATCGATCTGCTAATCAATCCGTTCATTGATTGATTTGTGTTCATCATAAAAAAATAAGAATAGGGAAAAAACAAAACCAAAATACATTCCCTACCAAGATTTTGGATCGATCATTGATGATGTAGGGTTGTGTGTCGTCATTGACAAGCTCCTCCAAATATAATGGCACAAAGATCCGTGATCTAATCTTGATTCATTTTCGTCTACCAAAAACACTATCCTCCAAAGGTTTTTAGGTCTCTGGGGTTTAGCAGCCAACCCTAAGAAAATATATATAGTTATATACTTAGAGAGGAGAAATTATTTTCACTAAACAAATATAAAATAGTTGTTTCTTTTAATTTATTTGATGAATTTCGTGCCCCCAAAAACTTTTACATAGACAACGCGTGTAGACCTAGGTTAGTTCATTCCTAGGATAAATCCACTATTCTGAACTCAATAGTGCCCACAGATTTCTGATCTAGGAACCGATTTATTATTTATTCAACATTTTTAGAAAAACTATGTGTGCATGCTATTAAATATTTTAATATTTTTCAAAAATTTATTCCTGGAACATTGGGCCTCACAATTGCACACTATCTTAGTGCCTGATCTCGAAAATAATTCATATAATATCTAAAAATAATACACAAAAAAATTGAGACACTACATTATCCCCACATTGGGGATTTAAGTCCCTAAAAATTCAAAACAAGAGCTACTTAAATAGATGGGGTAATAAACATGAATCTAGGCCTCCCTCTCCCATATGCTCTCTTAAATATTCTTGTGTTTCCACCAGACACACACAAAAAATAATTTATTTCCCCTGAAGGATCCTCTCATGTCGATCCTTGATCTCCACTGGGTACCCAGTAAAGTTTACTCCATCCTCGATGTCCAGCTCTCCCCAATTGATAATGTGTGACAGTTCATTCATGTACCTCCTCAGCCACAACACATGGAAGAAATCGTGTATGTTGTCTAACTGAAGAGTTATACCTAAGAGGTATGCCACCCCACTAACTCCACGTAGTATCTGGAAATGGTCGGTAAACCTCGAAGATATCTTGCTGCCCTAGCCAAATCTATGTAATCCCCATCAAGGTGAAACCCAAAGGAACACATGGTATCCTTCCTCAAACTCCAAATGCCTCTATCACCTATCAGTATAAGACTTGTGATGGATCTATGTAGTCTCCATCTACACCTAGATGATATTTACTTTCTCTTTAGTAGCTTTTACTAACTCTAAGACCATGATTGTTGACTCTACTGGTTCATTCTAGCAAAGTGGTGACCTGGAGAGTTGTCCATACAAAGCCTCCAATGGTGCCATACTAATGGTGGATTGGTATCTTATTTGTATGCACACTCCACCAATGGTGGGTGATCCTCTCAACTATGTATAAATTATAACATGTAAGCCTGAAAAATGTCCTCCAAAACCTGAATGTTCCCCTCAGTCTGGTCATCTTTCTGTGGGTGAAATGTTGTGCTCAAGCGTAGATGGGTTCCAAATTCCCCCTGTAATTCCTTCCACAACATGGATGTAAAGAGAGAATCATGGTTAGAAAAAAAAAATATCAATGGAACACCATGGAGTCGAACTATCTCTTTTATGTAGAGGCTTCCCAAGATCTATACTAAACTCTACTCTCGGATAGCTAGGAAGTGGGCCAACATGGTGAGTCGGTCAACGATCACCAAGATGGAATCATGTCCCCAAGACATAATTGGTAAACCTTTCATTAAGTCCATCTATATTCCTTTCCACTTACATTTTGGTAACTCAAGGGGTTGATCTAAACACATTGGAACCTAGTGCCCATGCTTTACTTAGTGACATGTTAGGCATTGAGAAACAAACCCTACAACACCTATCTTTATTCTTGACCACAAAAACTGTCATAGTGGGTCCTGGAACATATTCTTAAAACCTAGATGTACTTCTAAAGGGTATGTATGAAAATATATCAAAACCTCCTCCTACAACATCACTGGTACCATCATGCATCCTCTAAAGAGAAAAACATGCTCCCCACCTTTTTAATATCCATCAAAATCATGCCCAGTGGACATCTAATCACTTATGGTCTCATAGTTGGTATCCCAAGTTATAACTCCCTAACTCACTGTAATAGTGGAGGCATGAAAACCATCTACTGGAGGTAAGTTGATCCATCTCTATCCATAAAGGATATCTACAATGAGGTCAACTGCTCTGATGCCTTATTCAGTAACTACAAACTAGATCTCCTATTGAGAGATTCTTCCACCACATTCCCCTTCCCAGGAGTATGGACAATCTCAAAGTCATAGTCTTGGAGTAACTCTAGTGATTTCCTCTCTATCAAGTTAATATATTTATAATATAAGATATACTTGAGACTCTTGTGATTATATTATACGATTAATCACTCTCTCATCAGGTAGTGTCTCCATAACTTCAATGATAAGACTATCATTTCTAACTCAATATCATGGGTCACGTAGTTACTCTCATGTGGTCTTAACTAACATGAACTATTGTAAATCACCACTTTCTTCTACATTAGGATACAACCAAAACTGGTCCCTAGTGAATCATAGAACACCACATAATCGATTCCTTCCTCTTGTAACCTCAATATGGGAGTACTCATCAACCTCTACCTCATCTCCTAAAAGCACTACTGGAACTTTTCTATCCATAAAAAATGATTCCCCTTTCGATTCAAAGTGGTTAAGGGTGATTTCACTCTAAAGAAGTAAGGTACAAACCTTTGATAGGACCCTACCAATCCATGGAAACTCCTCACATCAATAAAACTCTTGGGTGGATCCATAGAAAGCACTACCCTAACCTTTAATAGATCCAATACAACTCTATCCACTAAGAAACCATGTCCCATAAATTGACCATCTCAAATTCATAACTGAAACTTCGAGAGTTTTCTGTAAATATGGTTCTCTCAGAGAGTGTCAGGAACTATTCTTAATTGCCTCATGTGCTCCTCCTTAGATGCCAAATAAACTAAGATTTCATCGATGAAGACCACCATAAACCGGTCTAAGTAAGGCTGAAAGATCTGGTTCATGAGTCCCATAAACACTATTGGGGTGTTCATCACCCCAAATGAAATCACCAAGTACTCATAGTGACTATAACTACATCTAAAGGTCATCTTTGGTATATCCTCATCCTGTACTCTCAGCTGGTAATAGCCTGGTCTAAGGTTAATATTTGATAACCATCACCCTCCTTTCAACTGATCAAAGAGGTCATCGATCCTTGTTAGTGGATACTTGTTCTTAAATATAACCAAGTTTATGTTCCAAAAATAAACACATAACCTCAAGCTCCCATATTCCATCCAATAAAACAATACTTGGGCCACCTAGGGTGAAACACTGGGTATCATGAATCCCTTCTTCTGCAAGTACTCCAACTGTATCCTCATCTCTCGAAGCTCTATAGGAACCATCTGATATACAAGTGTATATATTGGTGTCATCTCGGGGTGTAGATCAATATAGAAGTATATCTCTCAATAGGGAGGAAAACCTGAAACATATTTAGGAAATATGTCCTCATACTCCGCCACCAGTATAAGAAATTGAGAACTCATAGCATCCACTACACCAAGGGTGAGGCTAATCAACTGATGAGTAATCAGTTGCACCCTCCTATGTGTGAGCCAATCTTGTGCTTCCTAGATGTCCCTTTCAGCAACAAAGGAAATGTTTGTTCCATCAATGTGGACACACCATACTCTTCACCTAAAATAGTCAATTTGATCATGAACTGTGGTTAACTAGTCCATACCAAGAATGATGTCATAAGTTCTTGACACCACTGCCAAGAGATCCCAACCAAAACTCTCACCTCCAAGAGTTAGGTTACAATGTCAGCACCAATGTGTGTTCATTGGGTCTCCTCCAGTAGGATTCTCCAATCGTAAGGTTCAAGTCAATGGTTTGACCATAATCTTGGTGTCTAAAACAAGATTCGTGGTGAGAAAATAATGAGTATCACATGTGTCTATCAATACTTCAACTAAGGTAGAAAACACCCAGATCATACCTTTTATCATTCCTAGAACCACGGGGTCATAAGACTCCATAGCCTGCAGCTGGCCTCATCCCTATCCACCAGCTCCCTAAGCCTGGTGTGGACCACTTGGGGGTGGGGTGGTAATAATTCGAACCTCTGACCATATCATGTTTCCCTATCATCCCCTCTACCACGTTTGTTTTCCTAGGAACCACTATGTCCTTATCTCTGTCTTTGTATAGGAGGTCCCTTGACTGTCTCTCGATCAGCTGTACGGTCGATTAGGAAATATCATTCTAGATGTCCACAATCGTCACATGAGAGATGCCTCTTATAACTTGGCTGATTTGAGCCACCCTGGAATCCCTACACTATTGAACCCGAGTCATGGGATAGCCTCCTGAAGTGCCTGACCTACCTAGATCCATGTGACTATCATCAGCTACCTACTGCTGAGGTATCAGCTATCGGGTGCCAACTGCTAGCTCCCGCTCTTGGTGTCTTCTCTTCCAAAAAACTTTCCACTAATATGGATCACTCAAGTACCCCCACATACGTATAAATGCTAAGGGAGACCAATGATTCCCTGATGTCCTGGCATAATCCCTGCTCAAAGGTATGAGCCCTGAAGAACTGGTCTCATACCATATCTAAAGAGTAGTGAAAATGATCAGTAAACTTCTATGAATATTCTTCCATGGTCATACTACCCACTTTCAGATGTAGAAGATCTTATATGAATACCGATCACAATGTTTCCAGATATAACTCCTCTCTAAAAATATGCTTGAATAATTTCTTGGATAGAGTTGTCTCATCATGTTACTAAGTCACCAAGCTCCACCATCACCCTACAGAGCCCTGAAGAAGACTCGCGGCAAGGACTTCCATCTGATCGGTAGCCACCCTAATAAGGAAAAAAACATAGGTGAATGCCTCTATCCAATCCCCAGCCATCTAGGGGTCCAGATCACCCCTAAAACTGGTAGGTCACTTCCTTTAAAACAAATGCAACGCACTCAACCTGCGTGCATCCTCACCTGGTAGTGCTGGTAGTAGATTTTGCTCGATGGGTGGTGGTACAGCTGGTAAACCACATGAAGGTGAAATATCTAGTAAAATACCATGTACCAATTCCTCATTACTGAGTGGGTAATCCTCAAGAGTGGAATCCAAGATGGTTGTCTACATAGATATATCCTAAAATAAAATAAGATGTACCACGGTAAATATAGAATATCTGGGGAACTGACTCAAGAAAGACATGGAAGACAAAACCATTCCTATATGATGCATAAACCATTATTTTTTCCCAAATACTAGTGTTCTCATGTATTGAGTCGAAAATTATATGATTAAAGTCCTGGTGTATGGATGCATCGTCCGCCACATCAACACCATATTTCTTGGCATGAAAACTGAACTCAAAACACTTATCGTTATTCCCCCAAACCAATATCACAGAATCTCAACCCTAAACTAGAACCGACCACCTCTAATACCACTCTTTCATGACCATTACTAGAGGTTCCCATGTCATGACTACCTCAAACCAACCTCTGATAGACCAGGGGCTGGTGACTGGCACCGAGTAGGCATTTCCAAGAAATATGAGGAATTTTCCTAAAGTACCTGTTCTCACACACCCATATCCAAGCCACACAATGATAAAATGTAAAACAACTAAAATAATTCATGAATAAAACTAGGATCCTACAAACACAGTACAATAGAAAGTGAAGAAAAATTAAATCGATCCAAATACAAGCCCATCACAAAGAGTTTATACACAATTCCAACCAAAAATGTAAAGAGTCGTACCTGATCCAAGGGAGAGGACTGCATCAAAGGTATGCTCCCAGTAAACACCTTGGTCTTCCAAAATCTAGCCACTCTCCACTCACACCTAGTCCTCCTAGGAAACCATCAAAGGGCCACTGTCTGCATAAGACATGGCACGTGCAGGCAAAGCCCATGCCGGGGTGAGTATAACAACACTCAGTAGGACACCCCGAAAACACTGAACATGAAGCACCAAGTATAGTAAGCTCAATTCAAGATATATAACTATATAATAGATAAAATAATCATAGAAATACTTATATATACTCAAGAAATACTCTATGCCATTATGCGGTCATAACCAACTACCATCCACAGAATTTTGGTCAAACCAATGCTCATTCTGGGAGAACTCACTCCTGGAGACATGCTACCATCAGAGACACTCGATGAAGAGGTATTGTTCATTTTGGACCCTCCCAAAGATAGATTATTAGTCATAGAATACTATGATACATAGAGAGGGGATTGCACACAAACCCACTGGGGGACACTACAAACCCAATCTGGATTAACCTGCTATGTGGGGGAACGTATTTCAATGATTCCACAAACCCTACAGATGTGGCCCGCTAGATGGAGGATCAAAGTCCTCCTCAATGAGGTTACAGTTATTTGAAAAAACTCTACTTTGGATAATAGAGGATAAAACTCTAGACTGGTGGAGGGACACTACATCTTAATTTGAGACTCAACCTCTAGAGAGGATTATAATTCAGTGATGTGGATGCAATTTCACACTATACCCCTATGGAAAGGACCAAGAGAATGCACTCAACTTATACTGGTACAAACTAGGAAAAGGATGAGCCTAAAATATGAAGAGGGTACCCAATATAAGTCTTGAGTCAACCATCTAAAAATAAAGGTCATGCTATTGTTAACGGAATGTCATTTGGACACTCAGTTTAGGAGTTATGATTGTTTGAATAAAGCTGCCTGCAGACCTACCTAGGCCTACCAACCTACTATCGTGGTTGGTCCTCCTACTATCATAGTCGGTCCACATACTTTTGTGTTTGGTAAACCTTCCACATGGAACAACCACATGTGGGCTAACCATCATGGTCAGTCCACTTATTGTTCCTGACTGGCCAATGCAGTTGATCACTACGGACGCCCATGAATAGGTCGCGTAGTTCTTGCACTCGCAGTAGCTCGAGATATCGTGGCACCATGTTCGACCTATGCGGTCGATCACCATGGTCAACCACAAAAGGTCTTTACTTTGGTTTCCACAGATCTAACCAGGGTCCACACCTTATGGCCTAGCTTGGCCCACTAACCTACCCGGCCCACACTACATCCACTGTTGCACCAGCATCCACCGCCATGTCTGCCACTATTGATCCTTCGTCTTCCATCACCGGTCCCGGTTGCATACAACTTCATTGACCACATGAAGACCACTAGAGCATGTCATTGTGTGATTCCACCTTTTCTCACTGATGGTCCCTTCTATGGACCATCATACCTACTTCAATGCCCAAAAATTGAAACGATCATAGATCTGACCTCCTTGGGTCCTGATCTATATTGATCCAGCCTCATCGTCTAATTTTCCCCAAATCTGAGGGTTTGATTGAGTTCATAACCACATTCCAACAATGATTCAGGACCATAGGGATCCAATAGGGAGAAATGAAAAGAAATGAGGGAAAAGGCACAAGAATAAAGGTTTATCATCATTGGCCAAGCATTTTTAGCCAACGATGAAGAATGGGGGATTTGGGGTAGATAACCAGATCAAATAAATCAGGTAGAATAAAACCCTTATGCAAAGTGATAGATCCATAAATAAAAATTTTCATAAAATGATTTGTGTTTTTCACGGAAATTAAGAATGGGGAATAAAAAATTTAAAACACACACCCTACATGGAGTTTGGATCAATCGTTGACGAAGAACAATTGTTTTTTCACTATTGATGATACCCTACAACTTCACTAGAGAGATGATCTACAATCTGATCCTGATCTATTGTCACCCACTAATAATTCTTTCCTTCAGTAGAGTCTCGGTCTCCAGGGTTTAGCGGATAACCCTAAGACAAAATCTATAGCCTTAAACTTATAGAGGAGCAAGTCGCAGCACTGAAGAAAAATAAAATAAATTTTAATTTTATTTTATTTTATCAATTTCATGCCCCTAATAAATTTTTCACAGATGACCCACTTCGGACAATGTTAGGTCCCACCTAAGGTAAAGATCTTATTCTGAACTCAATGGTGCCCTCAAATTTTTAATCGAGTCACTCCTTTAGGAATTATTCACCTCTTTTAGGAAAACTATGCATGTGTGCTGTTAAATATTTTAATATTTTTCAAAAAATTATTTCAGGAACATTGGGCCTCAGAATCAAACGCCATCTCAGTTCCTGATTCAAAAATAATCTATATAATATCTAAAAAATATGTGGGAAATAAAATACATTACAATATGCTTGAATGAGTTTCATTGAAAAGGTATGTATTGATAATTCTATTTTCCATGGATGCTTAAATCAAATATTTATTATAAAAGTGAGAGAAATTTATTTAAATCAATGAAAATAAAGTGGTGTTTTTAAATAATATTTGGATTTATCTCCTATGACATCAATCTTGCTTTATGATTAAATTTTTTAGACCAGTTTTTAGAATTGAGTGAAAAAATAAGGTTAATTTATTTTTATAGAAAACAATCATAAAAATTAGTATCTTTTATATATATTTCAACCAAGAAATATATTGAGATTTATTTGGTATTATTATTAATTGATAATGTACATCATTATTATCTAGATTAAACCCTCTTGTTTTATACATCAATCATAGATTAAGTAGAATTATAGAGGAATGGTTAATGGCACATTCCATAAGTATGAATTGATACTATACTCTACAATGACTTTTTATTTATTATCAATAAGGGTGAGAGATTGTGAGATAAAATATTAATTAGAAAAAAACAAAAGGGGATATTATTGACATATCATTTTAAGTGGGTATTGACGAAAATACGAAAAGGGATATTATGGATACCACTTTGTGTGTGTTATATTTATTTTCGATAATTGTTGTTGAGAGATGTCAATATAATATGAAGATGAAGTAGAATAGATGTTTAATGAATATGGTGATGATAATGTATTGATTATTAATGATGATGAATAAAATATTGTTTAAGAAGTCATTGAATGAATTGTGTACAACCATATTAAGTTAATTGAGATTGGAAGAAACATTTTGGATGTACTACTTGAAGTTTCTTGTTGTATTACCAAATATTTTTATTTAATTTCGTATCTTTAGAGATATAATCAATATTTAAAGGAAAATATTATACATCTATTTGTGGAGTTATATAGAAAATTTCTCTCTATGTTTAATATTTGTGACATTGATAGAGATGTTATTCAAAAGAATCAAAGACATGTGTTGGTGGATGAAGGATCAATATCTATAAAAAAAATTAATAATTGTTTCATGGATGAGAAAGGAAAGAGAGGAGCTAAGAAGGTTTTCATTTAAATAAATAAATGTATGTAATTTTATAAATTCATGTGATAATATGTTATCCTATGTATGAAAATCTCACGTAGGGTTCAGGAATACATATGTGAATATAGAATATAGAGTTTTCACAAATGTTATATTTTTTATACATAATTATTCACATATGTGATTCAACTATAGAATTGAATTTTTTAACATGGCCAAATTGAAACATGTATGGGAATATTCAAACCATGTAGGATAATTAATATCATATATAAGATTTATGTAGGAATTTGGGATGACATAAGAGAATGTAGTAATGTATCGATATACTACATAGTTGAACTGATATATGAAAATAAGAATTCACATTAGGGAATTTTTAATATGTACTAGGTGAAATTTTATAGGTTTTCATATTTTCGATATTGGAGGGGAAAGACTATTTTAAAGGATTCCATGAAAAAATAACTTCAATGAAAAAGTATCATAAGGATCTATGTCATGAGTTAAGAAATTTAATGAATAATAAATAAGGGATCTTGTTGAAGGCATGCATCAATATGAATGTGGGTCACCATGTTGATAAAGGAAGATAATGAAAGAGGCGGATGATTCCATGATCAAGTCTGTTTACATGCATTCCATTTAAATGCAAAAAAATATTATAGAATATGATTCCTAGATTAATGTAAATATAATGGTTTATTTTCTGAGTAACATGCAAGAATATTAATATATATTGAGTATTCATGCATTTTCATGTAAATAACAAAGTAAAATCATGAATTTATGAAGAAGAAAGTTGTAAGTTTAGATATTTTGTGCCAAAAAAATTGGATTTACAACCATAGTTACTATCTGAATGGGCAATAATATGAGGATTTTTTGGAATTAATTAAAAGAGAGGGTTCCATGATATTTCCATATATCATGAATGAAAACAAAATTAATATGACATATTATTCTAGGATTTTTAAGTAATAAGTTTTATAAATTTACGAATGATGATATTGGTTATTTTGAATTATTGAAAATCTTGTTAATTAAAAATAAGGAATTAATATTTCAAAGTAAATATTGGAACCAAAATGGTAGAATGATATTGAAAATAACAAAATGATATTATTCCTGTATGTATATATATATATATATATTCTTTTTAGTTATATGTAGATTAATAAGAATATAGAAGAGAGGATCGACACTATTATTCAAAGAATAATATTTTGGTGTTAAATAGAATAAGTCTTGACTTTGTTATATTCTTCATAAAAAATTTATGAGTCAAAGATAAGATGAAAAGAACCAGAAAAAATCATATACAAAGAAGAAGAGGAAGAGAATATAATAAGGATGAATAGAAAATAAGATAAGAGAATGTTGTGAATATCTTTCTTCATAGGAAAAAGATAATTAACAAGACATGAGGAGATAAAACCATTCTGAAGTTTTGTTTCATAGAAAGAATAATAATAATAATAATTGTTCAAGTTTAACATGAAGTTCACAAGAATAATAAGGCTCTGTGTAGTCTAGTTGTTACAGAGAAAAATGGTTTTGCAGTTAGTGAAAGAGAAGGAGAAGATAAAGAAGAAGGTTCGTACATGCTTGAATATAAGAAACATTGGAAAAACAAGAAGATTGGGTAACACATCTATTATCATCACAATGTTAATTAGGAACCTATGTGTGAGAAGAAGAAAAAAACCATAAAGTTACTAGAATTTTATGTGATTTTCATGGATATACCCTTCCCATTGTAACTAGCTAATTTTTTTAGTGGGTTTTGTGGTTGAGGATTATTTTCTAAGCACACCAAGGATTAACCTTGTTAAAAGGTGAACCATATAAATATATTGTCTACTTTGTGTGTGAAAAAAAATGAGGGAGTGGTAACATAATGTGATAATAGATTTCTTAACTAATACAATAGGTACAAGGATAAAAATATTAAATTGAAACAAAATTACACCAACACTAATTCACCCCCCCCCCACCCAGCCCCTCAATTTTGATTATATCCCAAGTGGTCCTAATCGAGGATCCCATTATCCCCATGGGTTTTGAGATAAAAAGGAAACTGGGATTTCCTGAAAACTCATATTATAAATTACATTGGGGAAAGAAAATTAATCACCTAACATGATGGAAATACTGGAATAAGTATGTAGAACTTTTCATAAATGGATTAGTAAATTCTTGATGTTTAGAAGAAAAGGACATCAAGAACATGAACATCAAAGGGATATGAAGAATGAAAAGAAAGTTCAACCTAATTCATGACCCACAGAATACTGCCTCAATTTCAATGAGTATAGACAATATACCAACAAGTATACCAATCCAAGGATTAATAATAATAATCAAAATCAGTAGCCCCCAAATCTAGGGGACAATTGGAAGGCTTATACAATAAAAATAGCTAAATTGGGTCATGAAAAAGTAGTGTGAAAGTTACACTCATCATTTAATCATTAACTAAAAATTTCTTATTTTATTATGGTTATACCAACTCTCTTATATCAATAATTTTTTTTACAAACAAAAAATCATCACCTTAGTAATTAGATAGCTACCAATAAAAAATTCTTGTAGTATTATCATGTTATCCAAAGTCTAAAACTACACTCTGATAGATGTTTTGGGAGTGTGCTTCTGGTGAATCTTTTTATTTACTCTTAACTCAAATTTGGTGTGATTTTAGGAATGGAAAATCTCTCTCTACATAGAGGTCACATTAATTACCAGGATAAGGAATTCATGTTCCATATCCCAAATCAAACACTTATCATTTATCGATACAAGGTTGGCTTTGAACTTTCTATAGAAATTCATTCCATTATAGGTGTCTTAATACTCAATCATGATGGAAATTTAGCTCAGATAATTGGGGAGAAACTCAATATTGGGGATATTTCTATTTTTTATAAAAATTATGAGTTTTGAAGTATTACCCAAGAAATTGAGGTTAATATCTCATTAAAAATTATCTCTTGAGTCTCACCTATTTTGTGGATACCCCCAACTAATTTCATCAATGAAAGTTAATTAAAATTATGAGGTTGAAATTTATTTAAGGTGGTAGAATTTAACACCCTATTATTTCATTATGTATAATCCTATAAAATAATACTATGTTGAAAATATTGTATCACACGCAAAACTAAACTAAAACAAACCATGATATATTTTATTAAATATTAATATAAACATTAATACATTATGAGAATACAATGCAAAACATCATAAATAAAATTATAAGAAGAGTAAAACTCAAAAAAATAAAAATATATTAACTAAATAAAATGATTATATTTCTTATAGTATGATTTGATGTTTTCTAATACAAATTAATTGATGAAAATTTAATTATTAGAATACAAATAAATAATAATATGCGATTAAAATAAAATAAATTTAAAATGGATATTTTTCAATGAATTATTTTTAAAGTGTTATTTATTTCTTATTTTTAATTAAATTGATGCCTTTTAAAGTATTATTCTAATAAAATGTTTCAATTTACAAAAAAATATATTAACACACATTTAATTATTAATTAATATGAAACGAGATTAAGAATACTTAATATTTAATAATTTGTTTAGAAAAAAATCACTAAATTTTATGATTTTATTAAAAATTTAAATAAATATAATTTTTTAATAATAAACCAATAAATTTCATGGGTATCAACACTATTGTCTTCAATTAGTATAAATTCATTTTTATTCTTAAAAATACATTTTCCTAAAAAATGTATTTATTTTTTTACGCATACCTATATTGAAGATAATTTTTAACAATTTTTAAAATTGAATATAATAAAATGGATTCACAATTTTTAATATTAATTTAAAAATTATTTAATAATTTCATTTCCATTTTTTTAAATAATATAACAAGGTAAAATTTATTAATTGGGGTAATGGATAAAAGAAGTTTAAATTTTAAAATTAAGCGGTAATGTCACAAAATGTCATGAAATATTATCTATAAATTGGTGTATGATGTTATTATAGACCTTATATTATATTATCATCATTAATATTTAATTTTTGATTCGCTTTATTTGAATATGTTGTTCAATTTTATATTAAGAAATTAGTATTTACAAAACTTTGACCCATATCACTTACAAAAGGACCCCTCCACCACCCTTTAGAAGACACTTATAAAATTAGAATTTATACCTATAATATACCATATTTTTTCTTTAATAAAACACTTGCACGTCATTAAGACCGTGTTTTGAAGAGAATTATCTAATTCAAAAAAATACTATGAAGTCTCCCTTGAGGATATATAACTTCTACATTGTAAGTAAATACTTAGTATCATTTTTTACATTTATATTTTTTATAAACCTATTATATATTCTTATTTAAAACATTAATAACATATAAATAATATAATTATACTTCTATAATGATGATATTATAAAAAATCACCTTTTAATCATAATCATCCATCGATTATAGCATGTTCTTGTTTGGATCGGTTAAAACACCTGCATGAATGATGCAATAAATGGTTTCCAGGGATGGTTTTGGGAAATTAATTACTAGTTGGATATCATAATTATAAGAAAGTAATGTTTTCTTAGTTATATAATGGTAACGTTATAATTTAACTCATTTTCAATATACAATTTTTTATTCATTAAAATTTACTAAAACAAGCACATTATAGATTTTATCCTGGATAACTATTCCCAAAACTCCAACAACTGATTTTATCCTAGAATTAACCTAGAATTTCATAAGTAATTTTACGAATTATATTATAGTTCCTTGAATATTATGGATATAATGAACTCATTAAAATGTAATTATGACTGAAAACATTATACTAAAACATACAAGGTATGGTTGAAACTGCCAATAACTAACGATCAATATTAACTAAAAAGAAGTAATTAAAATGAAATAAATGAATATAAAATATCAATAAAATGGTAAACACATGAATAACATTCAAAAATAAATTATTAATCATTATTAGTTCATTATATGTGAGGTCAGAGTGTGATCAATAATGTCAGAATACCATGTAAGGGTTTCTCACCTCAAAATTTCTTTTTTTAGACATGTTTCATATCATGCCCCTATTTTGTTTTATAGGGTATATATACTACCTATTTGACATGTTATATCACGATTATATTTTTATTAATTCTATATAAATTTATAATACATTTTTTTCTTAAAGGGTATTCAAATAAAATGTTACCAAAGCTGTAAATGTTTATTTTCCAATATCACTTTGAATTCATGATTTTTTAAGTTAAAATTATTATTTGAGGTAATTTCATTTTATTTATCTATAAAAAATTATTTTAATATATTTATTACTATGTTTACATATCTTCTTACCATTTTACTTCCCTTTGGTTCACAATTCTTTTGAAAGGATGCATGTAAGAGAAACTAAACTTATCTCTTATTTCGGTCAGGAATATATCTCCTCCATGCCCATGATATTTATATTGTCTTATAGATGTTATTATATATAATTAAATGATTTCATAATTTCATTTGATTTGAACTTTTAATTTATTTATAAAATTTTAAAAATAATCTTTTTAATTTTTTTTCAATAGTCATTACTGGAAATATTTATAATGGTGTAAAAAGGATGTCTTTTTAACAATTTCCACAAGAACACATTTTCAAATGGTCATATTAGTTATTCTTTATGAATATTAATTTCCAAGTATTCATAGTTTTATAAAGTAAATAAAATTCCAATTTTTATGTTATTTTTTCATTTTAAAATAAATGTTATCAAAGTAAAAGTATACTTATTCTTATTTTTGAATGTAATTTTGTAATGTTATTATAAAATTATTTTTCATCTATATCAATATACTTCAGTATTTATTATGATTCACTAGAGATATGATCTAATTATATCCTCCACCTTCTTTCTCTATATGAATTATGATAATTCTAAGAGTAAGTTTTTATGAAACTTTTTTCTTTCCCTCGGGTTAATTAATCTATGAGGGAATTATGAATGTTTTCATGTTTATATAGAACACATATATATGGTGTATTATTCTATAATGGTTGGGTTCTTCATGGACCACTAATTAATTGAGTAAATTTTGTATATCTCATGAGATAATGATGTTTTGTGTGGACATGATTTCAGGTATCTTTGTTCACATGATTGGGCATGAGCAAGATTATAAGTATCTTTGTTCATATGATTCCACATGAGCATGATTTTGGGTATCTTTTTCAACATTATTCTATGTCAAAATGATTAGAGGTAGCTTTATTCAAAAGTTTTTCTGTGAACATTATTATGGTTATATTTTTTCAGAAATTTGTGCATGGACATAATTATTGGTAGTTTTTTACAATGTTATGATTTTCTATGATTAAGATTATGTCACAGATCTATGTTATTCCAAAAGCCTCTATTATACTCCATGGACCATGATTTTTTTCTTATGTTTCTGCATTATTTTCTATAGTATATGTAAGATCTTTTGAAGTTATATGTCTTTTTTCATGCCTTAGAATAACTCTTATGATTCTGTGTTCATTTTAATCATATATTTATCTCATGTTTATGTTTCTTGTATTCATTTTTTCTAAACCTTTATGAGTTATTTATAATTTGTTCCCTTGCTCGGTATTTTATCTCACCCTTTATTATGTTTCCATTAAACATGAAATGAATAGAATTATTATGTATGATGTGTATAAAAGGGTATCATATAAGAAGACTATTTGTGGGAAACATTGAAGGATTATTTAAAATAATAAGGTCGTGTAGATGATCTCAAAAGATACTAAACCATTGGGTTCTGGGATTGTGTGAATTTTTGAGATGAAATGTTTAAATTTTTTAAATGATGTAAAATACACATTTTATAACTAGGTCAACTCACTTTGTTTCAAATTATATGTGTAATATTTTTTTCAAGCACTGGATCTAAGAGTGTAGGTCTAGGGAGTCTCAATATATAATTTGTGGGAATAGAATCCACCACATATACTATCATATATCATTAGTGGGAATAGTTTCCACCCCATATACAATCACATATCATCTAAGGAAATAACTCCCACTCTATATACCTTAATATATCATCGGTGGGAATGGATTCCACCCCATATACCATTATATATCATCATAGGGAATAACACCTACATTTTAAAACATTTTAGATATATATATATATGTAGATATATATATAGTATTCTTAATTAAGTAAAAGGTACTAACTTTATTTCAAAATTTGAACACAACTAAGTTATATTTGTTTCATGGTTTTTCATTATTTTAAACCAATCAATTACCATGTCAGTAATTTAGTTTCTAAAATGTTGGAATATACTCAACCTGATCACATGGGTGGGTTTAAACAACTTAGGTTACACACTCATCCAGTTTATGACCCATACTAACTAAGTATACTGCCTTGATATCCTATATTTACCACACATTATTATCCTATGGTTCATCCTAGAAAATCTATATTCATCCTAAAAGGTCCAAATTTCATTTAGGTCTCCCATCAGGTTTCCTATAACATTTCCCATTTCATTATTTTAAGACACCCCCTCTTTTGTGGCCAACATTTTAAGATCTATAGTTATCCATAAACTTTTCATGTCATGAACAAGGATTTTACAAAATGAAACAAAGACAAAACTAATTAATTATTCTTTTAGTTCAAGAACACCTTAGGTTAGAAATACTGAAAATCATATAAAAAATATATTGTATCTTAAGGGTATCTTAGGGAAAACATGCCTCATTCAGCACTATTTTCCTTTTTAAAAATCATAGCTAGAAAATTTGACAGAGAACAACCTGTCATAATCGATCAACATAAGGCCCTAAATCCATCAATATAATTTAATAAATTATAAACCAATTATAATAAATTAAAAAATTAAACCAATATTAATTTCACAATCAATACCTAAGTTGCAATCAATTTACATATCCTCAGGTGATCTCTCGTGGCTTAACCCTTAAGCAATGGGATGTAAACTACCCTTAGTATCCACTCAAACCTCTAGAAAAGAAATTTCCCAATATATTATGTTAACACATCCATATATTCCACCTAACCTGGTGTAAATACATAAATTACTCAAATTAGTGACATACGTCGATGACTCCACACCAAACCTAGTGCATTCATCTTCCTGGGATTCCCTCTAGCCAAGACAAGTGAACACCCCATAATTTCAACTCAATCCCACCATTATCTGATGGAATCAGTATAAGACCCTACCCTAGATATTATAAAAAAAACTAATAATGAGGTTGTAGATGAACCAAGTAATAATAATAAAATCATACCTTAAAATGAAAGAATCCACCTTCAATCATCATAGACTAGGGAGGTTGAAAATGAGAAAAGGGAATAAGATATTGGTTGGGTTGAAAGGGAGAACAGGAATTCAATAAGAGATTGGCTTCCCATTTATATCACATCTTGAAAATAAAAAAAATACATGAAGGGGATGTTAAATTTAAAATCCCTAAAAGATCATCCTACCCTTTATTTTGAATATATAGAAAATAGAACATCACAACATGACCCTTTTGGATCATGGTGTAAAACCCTAACCTTGGTAACCCCTCTTAGTATGGCCCCTTGATTCATGGTGTGGCACTACTCTCTCTCTAATAACTAAGAAATTTAACTTTATTTCCAATGATAATGTTTTAGTGTTTCCCTCACTATCTAGATTCAATGCCCCCTTTCAAGGAAACCCAATGAATTAATGCCACCAACCAATGAATTTTTTAGTGTTTAATGGTGTAATCAAAAACCAAGAGAATATCAATGGGTCTTCCACCTAAAGACCCTCAATGACATATCCCACCAGTTATGGAATGATATTTTTCTTCAAGTGACCCTCAAGACATATAATGCATCATTATGATGAATATTCCTTCACATCCAATTTTAAGTAAATTCTAGAACCCTTACTTATCGAGTAACTCTTCTATATCAAACATACATAATATACAAAAACAAATTAATTCCTTCAATTATGTTACATATCATAGTTTGAAATTTTAATTTTCCATTTTTTCATGAATTCCATAATATCTTACATATTAGTATGAATATCTTACTTATCAACATTTCTAATAATTTACCAAATTTCAACATAGAAATGTCTTATGTTCCAACTTTGGAATATTTCATATGCTATTAATATATTACATATCACACCAATATATTATGTATTCTAGTTAGTGTTTTTAACTTTGTTACATTTTAGTATCCTGAATGATATTATCTATCACCCAAATATCTTACATTTCACTTGGAAGATATTATGTATCCTCCAAATATATTATATATCACTTAGATGATATTAGATATCCTAAAAATATCATAGGTATCACTTGGAAGATATTATATATCCTCCAAATATTTTATGTATCACATGGATGATATTAAGTATCGCATTAATATCTTATGTATCATTTAAAATATATTATGTACCCTCTAAATATCATATGTACCACTTGTAAGATATTATGTATCCTCAAAATATCTTATACATACCTTTTCTATTTATCTATAAATTTTCAGAATATCCTATGAAACTTCTAGAATATCTTACATACATAGGGAGCTTTAACACAAAGATAAGTTTTCAATTCTGAGAAATATCTTATGAAATTTCTAGAATATATTATATATATAGTGAGAATTAATACTTATCCAATTTTTTTATTCCCATAAATATCTTACACCTACCTTCAAACTTCACTCATAATTCCATGATTTCTTCAACTTAGCTCACACATCTTACAAAGCTAAAATATTCTTGAATACCCCTATTTATAACCCCTCAATGATAGGTATACTTTTTCACTCTTAAATATGATCTCATATTCAATGCTTCACATGAAATTTTATTCACAAGTCAATCATTTATATAAAATGATATCAAAGTGTAGTCATTATTTATTTTTGTTACTCCAATTCTTATTCACTAGATATGAAATGATCCTCCTAAAACCCCAATTCCTTTTATTTCATTTTAATTCATCCTCAAAGACTCAAATGTGGTTTTCATGTTTATGGTAACCATATTATTATTTATCTATCTAACCATGTATTCTAATATCATATTCCATGTACTTTTCAACAAATCAAACAACTATTTTCATCAAATCCAACAAAAAACCTTTGGGTTGCAAATGTTTCACCCTCATAATCCCCTTCCAAGTCCCAATTCTCAATACATCCCCTATTCTAGGACTAAAAAATCATATTTCCCTTTATTTTTTTTCAACCTGTAATAAGTTTATTCATTTCAAGGATGGATTTTTAACATGATACATCAAATATTCATATCATCAATTTTTTCCCATACACACAAAATCTATTTTATATAGTAAATACATAACCTAATTTCTTACTTTCTCATTTAATATTCAAATAGGATTAGGATTATTCCATAATTTTATCTACAATTAAAATTTTTACCCACATATTATCATTCATAAAACTATCTCATAATCATATCTCAATACCCATATCTAATCACTTATATACTATATATTTACTCATTATTTTCAATATGTATCAACATTCATATCTTCACTTGTATCTGTAATATGATTTCAATGAGTACATTCTCTTGTAATTTCTCTATAGACATCAAGTATCACTATTACTTATTCAAATAATCAAACTAGCACTAGATTTATGATCAAACTATAAATTAAATTATTAAAAACCAATAAAATAGTAATAATTATTAGTATTTCAATCCTTCTACTTAATGTTTTATTATAGGGATGTATAACTTTAATGTTTATGAGTTTGGGAATTTTTTTGGATTTTTGGTTATGAAAGATAAAATGGAAGTTTTTTCGATATTAGAATGAAATTTTGATGGTTCCCTTAAATTTGGTATGTGATTCTTACAAATTTGTGGTATTTTTGAATTGTTTTTAAGGCAGTTGGAATTTTCGTAAATGTCAACTAATGTTGGAATTAAATTAATTATTTATTTTTTTAAATAATTAATTTTAATGGATTATTTTTTGTTAAATAAATATTGTGATTAATGTGATATATTATATTATATAATGTGGTGATGGCATGGGATATCATAGAAATTAAATAATGAATATTTTTTAAAGTTTATGAAATGTAAATCCAGTTTAATTTAGGGAGATATTTGAATGTAAAAAGTTAATGGTGGAATTTAAAAGTAGTTCTGAGATGCCATAATTAGGTAAATAGGGGTAGACTCATTTTGATCCATTTTAGCTATTTTCATTATTTATTTGTTATTCATTCTATTTTTCTTTATTCTCTAAATAAATAAATCATTAGAATCAATGTTCCATGTAAGATCAAAGGGATATATATTGATATTGAGAAGAGGTGAATTATTGGAGGTGATCAAAGATTGAATATAATCATATAATTTAGATATACAAATCGTGATTCTCTTCCAATAAATCAATATGTGTGAATCTATCTTGATTTTGATATTCTAAGGTGGTTGAATGATTTATAATAATTCAAGATAAATATTATATGGTATATTTATAAAATAAATAAAATAGAAATTTTTTACTTGAATATTGAAAAATATGAAGAGTAGTGAATTTTTTATTAATAAATTAAATATTCATAATGAATAATTAAATTGAATATAAATTTTATATGGTGAGTTATTGATGGAAATTTTTTAAGGGAAATTGAATTTTAAAATTTATAGGAAGATATATTTTATATTATTATAATTGAATTATTGGGTATTTTCTTGGATTAATTGTGTTTTTTAAATTGTGATAATTAATTTTCCAAAATTTTAAAGAAGGGGGAATTATCTTGATATGCACGTTATAATGAAGTTTTTTATAAAAAATATTTTTGATTTTTTGAGATTTATTTGATTAGTTTTATAAGTGGAAATTATTACTTATATTTTCTTGACATACAATTTATTTTATTCATGTGCATCTATTTTTCATGAGCATTATGTGATGTTTTGTAAATAATACCTCATTTCATTAGATTGTGTGGATATTATTTAATTTGGATAAAATTTTTAATGTTATTTATCAGTATATAGGAACAGAAATAATTTTAGATTTCTCATCAACCTTTTAAATGATTATAGGAAAGTGGAAGGAAGTTTTGAGAATGATTTAAAATAGTTTAAGATGAATAAAATGGAAATTTATATAAATCACAACCAATCTAGTGATGTATAGATTATATTAAATTATATAAAAAACACCTTAATGTTTTCTTTAATGAGTGTACAAGGGAATAGGGGTGGTCTCAAGAGTTTCATGAATGTTTGAGGCTCATAATTTCTTATTTTGGGGATGTGGGACATGGAACATGGTTAGTTCCTAGTTTTTACTAATTGTTCCCCCTATCCATGTTGGGTTGAAAAGGGAGTATCATGGTTTGTTAAAATATGATAAGGAGGTTAGGAAACCCTAAAAACATATAATTTATTTCAAATCTATTTTGAATGGTTTTTGAATGGTTTTTCTAACCATGCACCAAACTGTGTGATGTAGGGGTTTTCAAATAGTGGATTCTACATGGTTGGTGCATGATTTCCCCAACAGTACAGTTGAACCGTGTTCCCTAGTAAAAGTTATAAATATAAAAAACTACCCTTAAGACACTAACCATTTCTTATAAATTTTTTTATATTTTTATATAAATTTTTAGTAGCTTCAATCTCTTTCTTCCCCTCTTGAGTTCTTGGGTGGTTCTTCTTCATTTTTCCTCTTTTTTTACTATGGTTAATCACATTTTAAAGATATTTATATGGATATCACTCTGTTACCTTATATTATCTTTGTTTTTTTCCTTACAAATCTTTGCATCCTTGTTGAAAATGAATACCCTATTTTTAGGAATTTTGTTTGGTTCTTCGATATCTTCTATTTTAGATCACACTAAATGCTAATATCAGATGAGTGGAGCCCATCTAAACTAAGTTTAGTGGCCCCTAATTATTTTCCCATGGTCACAATATTTTTCCTTCAGTGCTATATGATGAGTATCAATCAGGATATCATTCTTGACTTCTATTTTTTTCAATTCCATAATGCATGAACTTGGCATTCTATACCAAAATTGGAAATGTTTTTCATGTTAATGAAAAGTGGGAAATTTATAGAGGCTTTAGTTAGGCTTATACCTTTTGATAATTCCATTGGGATTTCGGTTTTAGTGTGAGTTAGTGTTTTATTGTGGTAAAGTATTTTGTAAATTAGAATTGGAATTTTTTCACATTTACTAAACTACTGAAATGTACTTGGTTTTAAAAAATTATTTGATTTTGGAAAATAACTTTGTAATTGTTGATGTTTTGTAAAATGGAAGTTGGAATTATTTTATAAATTTAAATGATAATTAAACCCATTCTAATTTTAGTTCTTATATTGTATTTTGGAAATAATGGAACTTATGGTTAAACCCATGGTGAATAAGGAACCTTTGTGAATGTAGTAAATAGTGTTTAAAACCAAGGTACACATGACCCATGGGTGGATCTTGGAAATTATGGTTAAACACAAGGTGAAGACGATCCCTCGAGTGGATGATAGATCCCCTGAGTTGGGTATATTACCCCCGGGTTCTATTTTATACTAGGGATAGTTATATTATCCCTCGTTGGGAGTGTATTGGGTTTGTGTAGTCTTTTACATCCCCAAATACATCTAGAAATGGACGATGTAGGTGGGTATGACCTCATTTGTCACCACAAATCCTAGGTTTATATTTTTATTTATTTATTTATTCTACTTGTTATTTAAATTGTTATATATGGAACCATTGCATTCACTTTTTTTAAAAACCAGATTATTTAGGGATACTATTGTATGTGTCGTACTGATTCATACTGACACACTTCTTGGGCCATGTTTTGGTGCTCTAATAGACTTCATGGATGTTGGTATGGACACAGAAAATCTCCGAATTACTAATACATGACTATATGCAAGGACATAGCTAGGGGATGGGTGGTGTACTGGATCTTGGGCCACTTTTTAGTTATGACATTTTTTTACCATCTATACTTTTTTACCTATTTTTTGAGAATGATGGCATGGTTTTCCATTGAGTATGTGGAATTATAATTTTTGGGTATTATGTGCGTTATATTTTTTATTAGGATCTTGTATATATTTATATGTATAATATTGTGTGTTTTTATTATTTCCATTATTTAAAGTTGTTTTTATAATCTAAATATGATGGTATAGTCTCCCCAAGGAACCTTTTCAGACCCTCACCACTAGTCAGAAGCCTTTAGAGTATATCAAGGTATTCCAAAGGTTTGTAGCATTCTGCTAGTCTAATTTTCAATCCTTGGTCTAGGGCAGTTGGACATCACAAAGTGGTATTAGAGACTTTTTCATTTCTATTATTGTTGGGCTGGTATATAGGAGATTAACAATATGTTGTAGCTTGGTAATGAGCTTATTCTTGGGATTATATAACCAAAGCATAAGGGAATGTCCAAGTTTCCATGGATGGGATTGTTGTTATTTATTTCACTTTTACATTATCTAGATTTTCTCCTTGAGTGGTGAACTTTTTTTTCTTTCATTGATTCTTGGATTTTTTCCCTCTTGGTCCATTATGGAAATAATGTTTGGGTATGTACATTCATTTTTCTAGGTGTGTATGGTTGCCTATTTTTTGTGCTTATTTTGATTTCCTGATATACATGTATGCATATACATCTGCCTATGGATAAAGAGGGTTGAACATTTAATGTGTGAGTTGTGTCTTATATGGTGTTTTTATATATAAGTCTATGGGGACATGTTACTTTTCCAATTCCCTTGATGGTTCCTTAACATACAATCTTATTTAAATGGACTGCTAAATTGGTGTTTTTGACTAATAAATAACGAGTAAGGATCCTATAAGGTTTTTCCCTTATATATTTTGAATGGAAATCTATTTGGAAATTCCTTGGAGATAAATTTTAAAGGATTATAATGTATTTCCTATGATTACACTACCGTAATAGTGAATAAGAAAAAATATTAAGTGATTTTTCTTCAGAAAATTGTTCAATGGAATGTTAGGGTATAACATGCAAGGACCTGGGTTGTGTGTCTGTCTCATTTTAGCTTGAGCCAAGATAAATACTTATTATCTGTATCATTATGGGATATTGTGTTGAACATGTAGATTCATGCCACCATTTAGATTTAGGGTCCCATACCTAGAGGGGTAGAGTGATATTGATCTTCTAGTGGGTGGAATAGAATATAGAAGATCTTGAATAGGATGTAGATGATTGGCTCCATTAGTACCTCTTATAAGTAGTACAGGTTTTATAGAGGGGACCATATCATGTTATTCAGACTATGTTAGACCTCACCCATGAGTTACAACATCATTACCCTCTATTTTCACATGTGAGGGTGGTCCACATGTGGAAGATCTATGGATTGAGTCTTTATACAGTATACTTAAAAACCTAGATACTCTAGAAGAAAAGAGGGTGAAGTTGTTTGTGTACATGTTGAGTGGGGTAGTGTGACTATTGTGGGATTTCCTTTTCCAATGGTAGTAATATATCAAGATGACCTAGAATTATTTCTAAACTCACTTATTTATCCACTTATTCCTGGATACTCTGTGTTCAGATAGGTCTCGTGAGTTCATGAAGTTGGAGTGGTTCCATGGAATCTAGAGACTATACATCCCTATTTATAGAGTTTTAGTGGTTTTCCCCAACCCTAGAAGGTAACCAGGATTCTATGGGTAGACACTTTGACGAAGAAATATGTTAAGAGATAAAGTTTCTATTGAACATGTTATGTTACGTCTACTTTATGGATATCATAATCCATGAATTAATATCATAAAGGAATATTAGATAGGTCTATAATACTGGGAAACTATCTTCCTTGGGACTAAGCATTAGTGTCGATAGATCTTCTAATATTCAAAATTATCAATCAGATGACTCATGTTAGGGTATTGGGAGTCATCTTAGGTAGTTCAGTGACTCCCCTTATCATTACCTTGGGCGTAGTGACGTCTGGTGCTACCAATGTTTTCACATGGGTCACTTGAGATATCAGTGTCCTCAACCCCCTGTATAGTGCCATATACATGGTAAAATGGGTCTTGTCTACCATTTTTGTAGACCTAAATTGGATTGAAATTGTAGGGGTTCTAGACAAGTCCAAAGTTCTAGGACCGGGGTGACTATCATGTCGTAATATTCAAATAGTTGTGTTTATACTGTCTTCTCTGGATTTAGTGGTGTTTGTTGGGATCAAGGTTGAGGAAAGTAGAGTCATTAGGGTAGTATAACTCAGGGAATTTAAGTTGTAGTACGGGGTCATGTGGAAGGGATTTTAAATATGGTAGATCCTACTCATGCAAAGAAAGATATCATACCCTCGACCATTAGAGGTATGATTTGGGTTGTGTCTACTATTAATTTTTCTACTTTTGACAAGGGATCATCACACTCTTTCATATCCACTTATTTCATTAGTGGAATGGTATTTCAGTGGTATATCTCTACTGGGTGATTTTAATTGATATACCCTTGGGCATGAAGTTGGAGGGGATTCATAAGTGTTCTGGTTGCGATATGGTCATCGATGACTATCTTTTCCTATAGGACATTTTTATACTAGAAGTGGGTGTCTTTGATGTAATTATTGGCATGGATTGGATCATCTGTTATCAAGATAAAATGTAATATTTTCATTGATTAATTTCTTTCACATCCCATAAGGGTGTAAGTTTCAAGTATGAGGGAGAGTGGGATATCTAGGTACGTCATATAGGTTCAAGCCTTAAGTAACTTAATGGGATCATTTCCAATGTGGATAACATAATTTTAAAATAGGGTAGACTCATTAGAATATTTTACATCTCATATTTTATCTATTCCAAGATATCATTCCTAATTAAATATTTGGGATACTATCTGATAGTGGAATCATATTTATATTTTGTCTCTTTTCAGGTAAAAAACATATTCCTATCCTTATATATATATAATTTCATTGATATAGGTAAAGGATATAAAATATATGTTGGAAGATTTAGAATAAAAAGGTTTTATCTATCTGATAACATCCCCTTGAGGGGATATAGTTTTTTTCACCAAGAAGGTATAAAACACCTTGATACTGTGTTTGGATTATCAAAGGCATAAATTGGTAATTGATAACAGTTGGTATCCACTCCTAGGAATCGATGAATTATTCAAACAACTCAATGGTGCCCGGGTTATCACCAATATTGATCTATGGTTGAGGTAACACCAGCTCAAAGTATAGCCATCTGACATCCCTTTTATTGCCTTTTGGAATAGGTATGGTCGTTATGAGTACCTCATTATATCATTTGGGTAGCAAAGGTGTATGTGATCACCATGAATCTGATGAATAGAGTCTTTCATTTTTATCTAGACTTTTTTGTGGTTGTATTTATTAAAAAAAAATCTTTGTTTACTCTATGTATAGAGAGGAACGTGTTAGACTTCTGGATATAGTTTTGAGTATACATAGAGGTTAGTAACTTTATGCATAATTCTAAAAATTTCATATTTGGTTAGATCAATTATACTTCTTTGTCCATATCATATCAAATGTTATAGTTTCAATGGATATGTATACAGTGTTTGTTTTGGTTTCTTTAGATAGTTCAAGGATTGTTTTTAAAATTAATAGCTTTCAGGGGCTAACTGGTGACTATAATAGGTTTATCTTGGACTTCTCAGGTTTAGTGATTCCATTGACAATATTGACCAAGATTGGGGTAAATTTATCCAGGTTTGATACCTATGATACATCCCTTTTAGAGATGAATAATAGGTTGACATCTAAATCGATACTGACCTTGTTTGATCCTAGTAAAGAGTATACCCTTTATTCTAATGCTTTAGGTTTCAGTTTGGTTTCGTTACTTATATTGGATGGGATATTAGTCTCTTACAGGTCTAGGCATATAAGTCCACTTGATAAAAACTACACAACCCATGATTTAGAGATTCATGTAGTAGTAAATTAATTAAGATATTGGTAGCACTGCCTCCTAGGGGAGAGGTTTGTGGTTTATACAAATCATAAAAGTTTGAAATATGTTTTCTCATAGCGTGACTTAAATATCAGGTAGGGATAGTGGTTTTATTAACTGAAATAATTTGACTTTGGGTTGTAATATACCATCAATAATGGTAACATAGTTGTAGATGCATTAAGTAGGAATACTTGGTCTCATGTTTTTAGAAGTTCAGTTATAAGTGGAAGATCATATCCTTGTTTATAGGGATATATATTGGTGAGAAAGAGTTATAAGGAAGGGTGACATTGGCATCCATATCCATTGCATCCCTACTCCTTGATAGTGTAAAGGAGATCAGGTTATCTAATTATGACTATCTAGTAATGAGGGAAAATATGTATGGCGTCGATCCCCCTCTTTAATGGTACTTAGATAATGAGGATTTATTGTATGCCATACACTGATTGGTAGTCCCCATAAGAATGCATGAGGAGTTGATGATTTAATTTCATTCCTCAAGATGTTTTGTTCAGCCCAAGATAACCAAGTTGTATCATGACATGCAAAGGAAATATTGTTTTTTTATTGAAGAGGGATATAGCTTTTTTGTTTATTGATGATCTGTATTCTAGAAGGTAAAGGCTAAGAATCAATGCCCTACCTATATTCTCTATCCATTAACCATTCTATAAATGAAGTGGGATAATGTCATGATAATTGTTTTGATCATTATAATAAGGAGTTTTCAAAGTAATGATGTATTTAGGGTTATCATTGATCTTATAAAAAAGGTATATCCACTTTTTACCCATCAAGGATTTTTTTACTATTGATGATCTTGTTATGATTTATGTATCAGAGACAATATTCCTACATAGGTTTCCTCATAGAATTGTATTATATTAAGATCCCCATTTCACTTTGAGAATATAATAGGACCTTTAAAAGTAACTATGAAAATATTTAAATCTAATAATATCATACCATACACAAACAGATGGGAAATTAGAGCATACCATTTATTTAACCAAGGACATACTCCAAGAGTGCGTCCTTAAGTTTTTTGGTTCCTAAGAGAGTCATCTTGACTTAGTGTAATTCAATTATAGTAAAATTTATTAGGTCTCTCTTCATATGGACCTATTCAATGTCGTTTATGGTAATTCATGTCCATTACCCTTATTCTAGTTGGAAGCTACTGAGCCAGTGATGTTGGGGCCCAACAAAGTACAGGAGACCTCTAAGTAGATCAAGTTGATCTAGAGGCCATTTTCAACTATTATAAGTATAAAAAAGTTCATATGTTGACCAATACTGATGAACCCTAGAGTTCGATATTAGTGAACAACTATTCTTATGAGTGTCACTGAGTTTGGGGAAGCATTGGATTAAAAAGTTGTGAAAGTTGGCACTTAGGTTCATTGGGTAATTTGAGATTGTGGATAGATTCAAACCCATGTCTTACCAACTATCTCTCTATAATAAGCATGTAGTGATGCTTGAAATGTTCAATTTCTATAATCTCTAATGGTATCACCATGGTATATATCATGTTATCGATATTGATGATATTGAGTGGAAGACTGATGCTTCTTTGAAGAACATCCTATGTGTATCATGGACCACAAAAAAAAGATCCTATTGAGAAATATTGATCCACTTATACTTGTTTTGTGGAAGTATGAGAAAACTAGGAGGAAATTAAATATTGGTAGGTGTATTTTTGAGCCTGGTGGACATATCTTCTTGTCCAGGTGGATGAAGAGGTTTAGAATATTATTTTGGTGATTCAATGACATGTGGTGGGAAGGTTGTAAAAAAATTACCTTCTGGTAAAGTATTGATTCCTTTAAATTATTCCAAATCCAATTAATTTTTCATTTAAAGTGTTTTCAATAGATCCTGGGAGATCTTGGGAGGGTCTGAGAGGTTTGAGGCCTAAAATTTCATGTTCTAGGGAAGCAGGATAAATTTAATGGTTAAATAGTTTGGGCTAACCATTCACCCCAACCATGAATAGTTGAAAGTGGGAATAATAGATTGTTAAACTATGTGAATGAGGCTAGGAAACCATTAAAAACCTAAAATTTATTGTAGATTTATTTCACATAGTTTTATCATGTTTTTCCAAACTGCAAAATGTCGGGGTTTCCAAACGGTGGTGTCCACATTGGTGGTGCACTATTTATCCAACCATGTGTAAAAACCACACACCCTAGTAAAAAAGTGTTAATTTACCAAAGTTCCATAAGAAATTTAACCCCTTATTATCTGATTTTTTCCTCTTTTCCAGTCACTTTTTGAGGCATGAAGCTCAACCTTCTTTTCTTGAGTTCATGGGAGGATCTCCTTTGTTTCTCCTCTATTTCACTACTTCTCATCGCATTAGATGACTCTTGGTAATTTTATCAATTTGTAATCTTTTAATATCTCCATTTCATTCCTTCTAAATCAATCCATCATTTTTTATAGTAAATAACCTATTTTAGGGATTTTTTATAGTTTATCAATATCTTCTTTTTTATCTTGAATCAGAGGCTAATATCCAATGAGTGTAACCCATCAATCCTAATGTTGGTAGTCCAAGATTATTTTCCCATTTTTTTATATTCTATTAAGTGTTATGTAATGTGTATCAAGCCTCATACCACTATTGACTATGGATTTTGTTTGAATCCATAACCTAATAACATGGAATGCTATACAATAATTCAGAATGTTATTCTTATTAATGAAAAATTGGGAGATTATGGTAAACCTAAGTTATTATTATGCCTTTTGACTATACCCTTGGGAATTTTTTATGTAAGATAGTATTTTATTATGTTAAATAAATTTGGTAATTGGAATTAGAACTTGTGTTCTTTTAATAAAGTGTTGAAATAGACTTGGTTTTAAAAATATTATGTTATTTCAGAATAGAACCAGGTAATTATTGACATTTTGGAAAATGGAAGTTGGAATTATTTTCGAAATGGAAATGATAATTAAACCTATAACACTTTTAGTTGTTATATTTTGTTTTTTTCAATAATGGAACTTATGGTTAAACCCATGTTTAATATTTACCTCAGGAAGACATAGGAAATAGTGGTTAAAGACATAGTTAACACAACCCCTAGGTGGTTCTAAAAAATCATGGTTAAACCCAGGGTGAGCACAGCCTTCGGGTGGATGTGAGGGCCCTAGGGATGGATATATTACCCTTAGGTGTTGGTTTGGACTAGGGAATAGTAAATTATCCTTGTTTGGGAGTTGATTAAGTTGGAATGGTCTTTAAGACATGCTCAGAGACATTTAAAACTTAGTAAAGTGGTTAGGTCCAACATTAGGTGTCACCATGGAGCCCATGTTTAGATTTTTATTTATTTATTTATTATTCTAGAAATTTAAATTGTTATATATGTCACCATCACATGATATTTTGTTCCAAACTATCTAATTTATGGATGATATTTTTGGTGTCCTAATTAATCATTCTCACATCCTGATTAGGCCATCATTCCGTACCCAAACCAACGTCATGGATGCATGTAGGGATAGTGGAAATCACCTAATGAACGATGTGTGTCTGTATAATTGGATGTATTTGGGGGATGGATGTTAGGCTATATCTCATGCCACTTTTGACTCATGTTTTTTAGTTTATCTTCTGTACATTTTTACCTTCTATGTATGAATGATTACATGGTTATCCTTTGATTGTATGGTAGAATAATTTTTGGGTATTACATGGGTTATATTTTTTATTTGAGTCTTCTATATATTTCATCCTTTGATATTATATATTGTTGTTATTTACATTATTTACCAATTTTGTTTCACTCTGAACATAATGGTAATGTCTCCCCAAGGAACCTTATTGGACCCTTTCCACTCATCGAAGACCTCCGGTTTTTGGGAAGGTGTGCTTGAGTTTCATAGAATTCTGCTAATCTGAGCAATTTTCCATGGTCTTGGGTAGTATAAAATCATAGTCTCACAAGTTGTGCAAGATTAATCTAAGATTTTAATAATCTATGTAGGTGTGACCATCACCTAGGTAAAAATTAATTGGTCGGATCCCCTGATTTTTTTGATAAAATAATGTTGTATTTGGGACCAACATATTTTTATATGGGTCTTTAAGGAGATTCAAAATACCAACTATGGAAATATCAGTACCTTGGGCTATGATCCCAGCCAATACTATACCACATTTTTTCTAATGGATACATCATATCAAACAAAGTGTGTTCATTAAATTTTTGGAATAATGTCATTTCCAACAAAGTACGGTCATAAAATTTAATATTGTATCAGATGTCAATGTACTATTTATCCAAATAAAGGAATTACAATAAATAATCCATTGAACCAAATTTCAATACATGCTACTAGTTAAGCAAGATAACTCATTACAACACTATGTGGTGAAGACACATAGGAATACACTAGAGATATTACATAACAGGTGTTGTGATTCTCTATTTTCTGATAATTTGAATCATCTAATACTTAAGAAATTTTCAAAAAGACAATGTTACCCTGGTCTTGAACCAATGGATATATCCACCGCAGATATACTCTGTTTCCACTTACTGAAATTATATCACACTCTAATTTCATATTAATCTCCAACAAACCTTCCATCATCTCATTAATGATATGTTAGCACCCAATATAGACATTTTTCTCTATATTACATCAACTAATCTAAAAACTATGAAGAGAAATTTCCAATCCAAGAGAGAACCTAATCCACTAAGAATTACACATGGCCTACATGAATGGGTTGTATGAACTAAAAGAATATTTGTGCATTCTGTCTAACTAAATCAGGAAATGGAGAAGTGAACATAAAATATGGCACCCAATATTTGAGAGAGGAATTCATTTAAGAACATGGATATGTAGATTACATAGGGAAACTCATGTAACAATCATAAAATCCGCATAAAAGGAATCAGGGGAACCTCATTGTTTCATGGAATCATCCATAATAATGGAGAAGTATATTCAACGAGATATATATATATATTTAGAGGACCTTTTGGTATAATTTTTTCATTTTTTATCTTAATTATAATATATAGAGTTATATCCCCATCGTTATGATCTGTATCATAAATGGATAAAACCATCATTCGTGATTGGTTTTGTAGGTTATATCCTTGTTATGCTTGAATTCTTATAGACTAATCCTACTCATCTTTTACATATTGATTTCAATTTACAATGAGTGATATTATTTTTTGATCTTTATTTTATTCAATTCAATATTTAATTTATCTATCAGTACTATCTAGTTGTTTAATCATTATACCATTTCATTTAATTATCCTTGTATATAATGGAAGATGAGTGATTTGTTGGTTATGTTCATAGATATAGTTAGAACGTGTGTGTAAGATAGGATCTCATTCACAATTTATTTGAATCACCCTCTCTAAATTGGTAATTTTCTAAGAAATTGAGTGTGAGATATATTTTAAGGAATATGGTGATTAACTAATACTACTCAGTGAATATTGGGAATAGGTTCGTCATAAAATGATCATTGTTATGTTGAAATTCATTATACCTAGAAACCAAATGTGAGAGTTTTCTGATCAGGGGTCATCTTATTGATTAGTATTTATATTTATATTTGATAATTTTAGGAACTATAATATCATATCATTATAACTATTATCCTTGTACAAATCACTAGTCTCTCATATGACAATACGTAAATTTAAACAGCTTTTCAGTTCTCTTAATTTCAAATAAATCTATATAAAACCCCCCATACCCATTAATTTAAACATAAAATTAAGTTATATATTAACTATGTAATAATTTTTAATTCCATATGGGTTATAGGTATGCTTTAATTTGATCGTGTTTTATGCCTTGTGTGGTTATAGAGGTTTTCAAGAGTTGAGGGTTGAAATTTTAGAGTTTTCGAGAAAGCAAGACAGGTCCATAATTTAGGAACACGATTTGTACTAGCCTGTGGTAACAATGAAATATAGAATAATGATTCCCCATGGTGTTTCACCCAATTTGAAAATGGGTTTTCAAGCTTTGTGAGTCCTTAGACAAATGTTACGGGTTTTGGGTGTTGTTTAGGGGTGGCCTCAAGGCATGAGCATGGTTTCTCAAACTGTGTGGCTCTCTCTATAAAACTATATAACTCAATTTTAAATGCATAGAGGGAACCAAACTGTTGGTGAATGGTTTTTTTAACTATGTGGCCTAACCATGCACCCAAATCTAAACCACTTAAATGTTTGAATCTACCCCCAATGCCCTTTTTCATTTATTAAATATAGACTCTTCCGAATATCTCTTAGACTCAAACTATTATCTTCCAAGTAATCTAGAAGCTTCTCTCTTTATATCCTTGGTTAATTCCCTTTTTTCTTGGTGTATGTCCTCAAGTGATGTTATATTTTTTATTTTATCTCTTCTCTAAACTCTTGATCTCTCATTGATCACAAATCCACTTACACTATTGGAACATAATTGGGCTATAATTGTTAGATATTATGGGTTTAAGGGAAGT
Organism: Viscum album; assembly: GCA_963277665.1. Classification (NCBI taxonomy): domain Eukaryota; kingdom Viridiplantae; phylum Streptophyta; class Magnoliopsida; order Santalales; family Viscaceae; genus Viscum; species Viscum album. Next base: position 766,334,968 of record OY728152.1, on the reverse strand, counting down.
TTGATTATGTTTCTTATGGATATAGGATTTTGATCCCTGGATCTCCCCATTTCCAATCACTTTCCTCAAAGGTATCAAGTTTTTCTATGTTTATGAGGTATTTTTCACTATACAATGGTGTTATCCCATGAATTTCATGATGTTCTTATAAATTATTTTGGTTTGATTTATAAAATTGATTGATTTGATATAAATGTGGAAATATTTCCTAATGTTCATGTTTTTTAATGGTTTTTTATTTTATAATAATTGGTTAACTATATGTGTTTAATGAAATGCCTTAATGGTGTTTTTGAATCTAATACAGATTTTTAAGCATAGGAGTTTTGATGATTTACTGTGAATGTTTTTTATAATTTATGAGCATGGTTTTTCAAATGTTTTTGGAAAACATATCACATTGGTAATCATGGTTGCATCAGTTTATTGACATATGAAACCATAGTGAGTGTGGAACCACTTGGTGTTATTATTTTGATAGTGATAGATAGTAGCAGGACTTGTTATCGGTAGAGTACATAATATGAATGGATTGGTGTTCCTTTTAATATTTGAGCACATATTCCTATAGGATATATCATAACCTATTCTTGGTTTTATTCATGATAATTTTGTTTTATTCTTGATTACTCACATATTTATCATATTTTTTCCCATGCAAAATTATATTTATGATTTTATACCACCTTTCAAGTACTCATCATATTCTTGGGTTTATGTGAATATAAAATTATTTAAAGGAAACCAAAGGATGTTTTACAAAATTGTTTTCCTTTTCAATTGTTCGAATGTTTACCTTTGTAGTTATTGTTTCTTTTTATTACTTCCCTCTATTTGTAACTCGTATTTATTTTCATATTCTTATGTATTTTAATATTGTCTTAAATGTAACAAAAGTATGTATTGTGAAATTATTTTTCAATGGAATTTTTTTATAAACATGATTTCTTTTAAAGATATAACTGATGGTTTCATGGTGAAAGAAATTGTATAGATTCTTGTAGGTATCCTACTGAGATTTAGTGCTCACAACCTACTTTTTCTTTAAGAATATATATCCATGGTTTTATATGATATATATAAAAGGAGGGGGATTATGTGGCATGGTGGCTAATATCATTTTTTCACCTTTATTTTGGATTGGGATGGTGATGATATATAGTCACATAGAGACTTGGTTTGGGTCTTGGATTTGGGTTTTTTCTGGGTCTTATTCTTTCTCTTGGTTTTTTCACTCATGGTTATGTACCTTTTCATCCACATTGTACTCTATTTGTTTTTATTATCATATTATACATGAGACATGTTTTTACAAATTTAAGGGTGAAATCATTCTCATGGTTTTTTGTATAGATACCCATGTTCTTGTCACCAACTCATGGTGATCGGTAATATGCTTTGTGTATTATGTTGATCCATCTAATGTGATGTATCAGGTTGACCTAGGTTGGTTCATTACAAAATGTTATCAGATCCTTGTAGACCTATAAGTGCAGTGGAACATCCTGGGTTCTATTTTTAGGGTTTGATAGACTAGATACATGACTATTAAACCTCAACGGACACATTAAAGTAGGTTCTTGATCACCACCTTTATTGATTCCACTTAAGTCACCATTGCAGTCAAGATTTAATTATACTTTGATTCTTTCTTGGAGTTATAATTTTATATTATGATATATGATTGTCATTGGTAAGTGATGGTTTCCATGGGGGTTTTTTGGATTAGGGGTGTAAACTGAAAGAGGAATCAAGTGTCTAGTTCAACTTGGATGTCCTTATAAACCATATAGTGATCAAAAACATTATTTTAGAAATTTTAAGGTGGTTGTTATATGATTGGAACATTTCCATAAATCATTTTATTGGGTTAATCACAGCTCCATATCCCCTATACTTTATTGTTTATAACCCATGATTCTTAGATTACTTAAGTGACTCGCATTGGTAAGAAAATAATCAAGGTGGTTCATGGGATATGTTGATATCAAGAACTAGTTTGATCAATATTTATGACATTATATTGTTTATACATGTGTATTATAACAGTTTTATGTGTGAAAATATATTAAACATAAAATTTTTCTAGTTTGGAAAGTTAATCTTTAATTATTTCTTATAAAATAATATTGTATATTCTTACTCATATCTTTTTAAATAGTTATTTATTCATCAAAACTAGGGAAATGTTTTAGTTTACAAACTATCTATGATCTATATGTATGAATTTTATACCCTTGAATCATGTCTTTAATAAGGATTAAATTTTTTAAAAGAAAAGCTTGTCCACTATAAATTTTTAATGGGGTAGGTTTTTGGTTTTAAGGACAAACCTGTGATTTTTTTTTCAATAAGTAATTTGAAATAGAAAGTAATTTTTTGGATGAGTAATGATAAATCAAAATAAGACAATATTTATTAAAAAAACTAGTTTCATAACTTGAATGTTTTAAGAAACTTTTTGGGAAATTAATTGGGGGGTTTCTTTTAAAAATAATTTCTATAATTAAAAATAAAATTCAAGATGAAAATGAATCACGTTTAAGGATTTTGATTAAAAGATAATAGGTTTTATCTTTTGATTGATTATTTTGAATTAGTCCCCTTTTTGGATTTTCTATAAAGTAAATATAAGATACTTTCTTAGGAAATGGGTTCCTTATATAACGCTTTTTCAAATGATTTTTGGAGTTTCTCAAAATTAATAGTTTTTTAAAGATATTTTTTCTCTTTAATTGGGTTTTTTTTAAACCCCTATTAATTTTTTTTCTTAATTTTTTTTGATTTATATGTTTATCTTTTCCCATTATGGTATATATGTGTAACTTGATTTTCTTTAAAGGATGTGATTGAATATATTTCTCAACATGTGTGTCTTGGGTAACTTTTTTGGAGAAGTCATAAGTGTAAGTGAGATTATTTTCTTAGGTTTGGACTTTTTCACTTATCTCTACTATTTAATAGGTTTTGAGTGGAGTGTCTAATGTTATCTTATCTCCTAATGTTATTTTGTATCTTACCTAGAGAACTGTGTAGTTTCATGTGGGTAGTTATTTTATTAAGGACCTATTTCCTTAGACCCCTAGTGTCCCATGAGAAGATTGGTAATATTGATTATATCTTGTCGATTGGGTGATAATCCTTTTGAGTTATCACTCTGTAGTTTTATATAAATTATTTTTAATAGCCTTGTTTGGGTGTGACTATGATATAAACTTTAAGATACTCCATTGTGAGAAGTGTGCATATATAGTTTCTTTATGCCTTATTACTTTTCTTCACTCTATAAACTTTTTTCTAGGGCTATATTTGTAGAAAATTCTATTTTGTGAGTTTTTTATCCATGTTCTAAACACGGTAGTCCTTGGGTTTTTTCTTGGGTAGCTAGGTTTGGGTTGGGTACTAAATGAGATAAGTAATCCATTAGATATATTATTATTTTCTATTATATTTAGAAGGATTAATTTGTTTTTTTTCTATAAACATGAGTTACCATGAATTTAGTCTCATGAACCAAGACTATATCCATGTCATTTTTTATTCAGGAATATATTTTTTTAAACTTTCTCATGGTTTTGAGAGATGTGGTAGACCATGTGATCTATTTTGGGACTTCTTAATGATTATTGGAGTGGTCTAACCATATCATCCTTTTAATGTTTCGTGGGGATGACTCCTTGTATGATTGATTCAGTTACCTTTATGTGGTTTATACCTAATGAGATAATACAATTTTCCTTGGTTATGGATGGAATTCATATAGGTTGCATTAAAGTGAAATGTGAAACCTTGATTATCTTGTTGGTGCTCTCTATATCGATATATTTTCTCATTATTGCAACATTTTATATTGAATCTAATTGTATGGGATACCCATGTTAGTTTTTTTTCCATAGATCCCTGTTGTGGATAATCTATAACCTAAGACTCATTTAAAAGGATGGAAGTGAAGTTAAATCTATCTCTAGTGTTGATTTATTCTAATCCTAGTTGTCTCTTGATAATTTTACTATGAAATATTAAGTATAAAGTAGGAATATTTCATGATGTCTGGAAAAATTGGTTATGGATTAAAGTTTTCACTAATGAGACCCTCATGTAATGAATCCATCTCACCATGACCATGTGATGCTAGAAGATAAACATGCTCTCAGAAAATGGTGACACTATACCCTTGTGGAATATTTTATGATATATTCAGGTCATAGAATCCTGAAGTGTACTTCTACCCAGGGGAATATGATCCTATGATGGAAATGTTGGGTTATGTAATTTTACATCTTTGATCATGATATTGTGTAATCTCATAGAAAAAGAGTTGTGGAAATAGATTCTATGATCATGGAATTACCCATATAGGATATGAAGGAATAAAAAGAGGGTGTATCATTGGTGAATCTATTTGGAAAAAAAATCACTTAGTTATGAATGATGCTTTATTGTGAGTGTATTATCATATTCGGGGAAATATAGTTCTTCCTTGTGAAAATTGAATTCAGATTAAGAAAGTTGTAGATGTCGGGGTGAGACCTTGGGTTTTGGGTTTCAATATCCTAATAGTTCTCTATGAATTCAGAGGAATTTGGTCATTCCATATGATATGAATGAGGGGTTGATAGATCATGAGTATAGTTCAAGTTATTCTATGTACTCTGGGGTTTTTGGGATGTGTCATGATCTGAGACATCGATGTTAGTGGTCCAGAATGATATAGTTGATTAAAAACATATTTTTAAGATTCATTGCTTGTTAGAAAGGATAATTGAAACACCATAGACTCCTAATGGAGGGGAAGATATAGTTTTGGGTGATCATTATTTGATTCACATAACTAGATCATTACTTTCCTATAAAGTAATTACGATAGAGGAGATTGATCATTTGTATAATCGAGGGTTTTAAATCACCTTAATGTGACTATTGTTACCATATATAGATTATACTCATTAATTTCATTATAATTCTATATAATATTGGTAAAGGTAATGGGTTCTTGGTAAAAGTCAATCATTACATTCAACCTTTAGATGAATGGTCATAATAGATAAATCATCCATTCATAAGTATGCACTTTAGTCATGAATGTTGGATCTCTATAGTTCTCTAGTTTGTCATCTACCCTACTTATCAATTAAGGAGACACACTTCAAAGTGCCATATGGGTAGCCTTGAGGATCTCCTTTCTATTAGAAAAGGGTTAGTGAACAATCTCTAGGAGAAACGATTCTATTCTTGGGATGACACGGATTATGTAATTATCATGAAAAATTTTGGTATCAGTTCTAGGCCTCCAAATATTTTATCTAGTCTACCATCATTTTTCATTTGAGGTTGTGGTAGGTGGTCATGTTTTTCACAGGATATTGCCTCATTTGGGGACATCATTTTTTTGGTAAGTATGATAAGTTGGTACTGAGGTTTGTTAGCCCTTTAGATATCACCAAATTACTTGGAAAGCAGATTTATCATTTGGACTTTCTATCTCATTTTACATCAATTCACGACATGCTTCTTGTCACCTAATTGATTAGGTATCGATTATATCCTTCCCATGTTATTGGATGGGAGAAATTTGGTCTTGGGAGTGATACATTTGTGATTGAGTGACCAGTTTAGATTATGGATTGACAAGATAAGATACTTTATAGTGAAAAAATTCCATTCATATTTGTATTTTGAAGGTGTGGATGGGATATCCATGATATGTGGGAGAGGAAATAGTTGATGAGGAAATAATGTCCTTCTCTTTTTATGATTCTTGAATATTGATTCCATTATGGGGTATAAATATTTTATGGTGGGGATAATTATTACACCCTTAGGTAAAACGTATTCTTTAATTTTACCTTGCTTTATTCGTTGAGTGTTTTTATAGTTTTTTAGGAGTCAGGGGTGGAAATTTAGGTGTTTCAATAAAAACAGGCTAGGATAACGGTTTAGGTGCATGGTTAGTACGAACTGTGTGGTATGTTATTGTGAGTCTCAGTGTAATTTTAAATAGTTTGAACATGGATTTAAAAATAGTGTGAGCCCTAAAACATACCATGCAACTGTTATAGGGTTTCTATGGGATTTTTTATATCTTGAGCATAGTTTTTTAAACTGTACAACTCTCCACATAAAACCATGCACCTAAATTTTTAAATGATAGAGTTAAAAACATGTTTAATGAAAGACTTTTTAAATTTTGTGGCCTAACCGTGTGCCCATATTTGAAACTATTAAAATTTTTAATTTACAATGATTTCCTTTGTTTTTTTATATATAGACTCCTTCTTATATCTTTTAGACTCAAAATAATCTCTCACCAATTCTGTAGAGGATTCTCTCCTTATATATTTTATGAATTACCTTCATTATTAGTGGATCACCTCAAGTTATATTTTGTTCTTGAATTGATCCCTTATCTTCTCTTTTGATATCTCCTTGATCACCTCTTCCCTTGTACTATTACAACTCGATTTTATTATGATTTCTAGATCTAAATCGGTTGATGAGGAATTGATTATTTTTCTTATTGATCTAGGCTTATAGAGATCGGTTCTCATTGTTTCCAATCTCTATTCCTAAAGGCTACTAGTTTTCCTCTTTTATTGAGGTTAGTGTCAATTCATAATGGTGTTAACCCATGAATTTCATAATGTTATTGTAAATTCCTTTAGTTTAATTTATGAAATTTATTAACATGATATCAAAGTGTAATTGTTTCAAAAGATTCTTGTTTTTAAACAGGTTTTACGTTAAAAATATTTTGTGAACTATAAGTTTTTGATGAAATTACTTAAAGGTTATTTTGAATCTAAAATGGATTTTCAGGAATGGTAGTGGTGACTATTTATTGTGAAAAAAAATTATAAATTTTGATAATGGTTTTACAAATGGTTTTTGAAAACATAGAACATTGGAAACATTTTGTGCATCAAGTTATATACACATGGAACCTTAGTTAATATGGAACAACTAGGGGTTAATCTTTTGATATCAACAGACTATAGTAGGACTCGATATTGGTAGGTTTCATAATATAATTGTCTTGGTATTCTTTCTTGTTTCAAAGTACGTATTCTCATAGGCTAGGTCCCAACTTATTCTTGGTTTTATACATGATGGTTTTGTTTCATGTTTTATTTCCCACATGTTTATTTTATAGTATTTCCATGGAAAAATTTGTTTATTCCTTTATACCACCTTTCATGTACTTTTCCTATTCTAGGTTTATGTGAATATAAAATGTATTGAAGGAAACCAAAAAAAATTTACAAAATAGTTTTCTTTTTTAATTTCTCAAATATTTACATCTTTATTTAAAGTTGATTTGGATTATTATAAAATATTTATCACTTGTGTTTATATTTATATTCTTGTGGATTTGAATATGTATTTTCTTAAAGGTTTCCAAAAGATATTTTATGAAAATTACTTTTGAATTAAATTTTTTTATAAACTTGTTTTGTTTTAAATATTGAATTAATATTTTCATGGTGATAGACATTGTATAGGTTCTTGGTGGTACCCTTCTAATATTTAGTTATCACACCATAATTTTTCCCTTGTTCATCTATAACCCTGATTTTATAGGATATAATTAAAGGGAGGGATGTCTTGTGGCGTGGTAGATACTATTATTTTCATCAAATTTTTTGTGGATTGGTGTTGTAGAAATGGATAGTCACATAGATACTTGATTTTGGTCTTGGATTTGGATTGTTTTCAGGTCTTAGACTTTATCTTGGTTTGTGTGTATCATGTTTATGTATATGTTCTTCCATGTTGTACTCAGTTTGTTTGTCTTATCTTGTTATGCATCAGATATGTTGTGTTCAGTTTCAAGGTGAAATCATTCCTATGGTTTTATATGTTTATACCAATTTCTTTTAACTAGCCCATGTAGATTTGGAATGCCACTTGGGTCTTTTACTATGCTATCTAGGGTGAAGTTTCAAGTTAGCCAAAGTTGGTTAATTACAATCTTTAATTATATCCTCTCTCCGGAGATAATCTGAAGTTACTGGTGTGCTTTATTTTAACCTTATATTAATATTTTTATTTTTATACCCCCAAACCAATTATTCTGAAATCATTATAACCATTATAGGGGAGGTGATTCTATATTTATAATCAAACTATTAATTTATTAATGGATGGTCAAATCTCATAGTGAAGGAATTTACACTCATGATCTTGAGAATGATAAAACTTTTTTTCCCTGAGTAGGGAAATTAAAAAATATTATAATATGAAATTAAAATTTTAGAACAATGTAGTAACTATTTCAAGAGAGAATTATAGTCTTCACCATGAATCAAAATTATAAAACATGTATGGAAATAATTATCAGACTTTAAGATATCTTTGCACAACATGTTTTATAAATTGAAATAACTTAATTTTCTATCATGCATTTCAAGGTAGGTTTCAGCTAAAAACTGGACAAATCCAATTATGTCCAAAGTTTCATGGTCTTGTATGAGATGGTCCTAAAAAACATCAATTATTTATCTATGGTGTGTGAATCCTTAAAGATAAGAGGAGTGTGTGAAGAGTAAGTGAAGTTGAGATTATTCCCATTCTTTTTGGAAAAAGTATCCCAGGAGTGGATATACAATCTAAAACTTAGAGAAGTCACTATTTGGGATAAAAATCAAAGGAACTTTCTCTAATGATTCTTTAAAACTTCAAGAAGCACTAATTTAAGTAATATGGTTTATATAATCATATAAGTATCAATATAAACAATATATGAGTACTATGAGATAGTTAAAAAACTTTGTGAAAGCTATCCACACAAGGAAATTTATAAACAAAATTTATTGATCGTATTTTGCCATAGTATACTTAACAGTTATAATAATATTATTGGATGAAACATATCTATGATATTTGATAGGAAAATAACCAGTAGAAGATAAAAAATGATTAATAATATTTCTAAAAATTAAATAATTTGAAACCATAGGTACTTCCATCAGAGGAGTTAATGTGGTAAAATATCTTTAATTAAATTTTTTGAATCTAATATTGAATAAATAAATTATTGGTTAGACAAATGTATATTAAGTAACCAACTAACCATCTAATACTAGTAAATGTATGTGGTATTTGTTCTTATCATGAACCAACCCGAGTCGACCTTGAACTGATCACCTAGTCCGCCTCGCAATAAGGGCCAAGAGGTGTTCTCGATCCTCCCAAGCTGGCATCTAGTGTCATTCATTAAGAATACTCGGTTTGGAATGATTTAGTATATAAAAATGGATAAATAAGTATAAATATCATGAATAAAAAAATTAATATAAAATAACTAAAACTAAATGGCTAAATGTACCTCTATGTGACCTCATGTGTCACCACTAATCACAAAACAATGCTCACTCAGAGAGCAATCCGAAATTTGAATAACCGGAAACTGAAAATATAGTGTAGGTATGAGCACTGGGATTCACAGTAGGGATTCTAAAAAAATAACCATTCCTTATTCCTTATCTTTAAAAAGAAAACCATGTCATGCTAGATTGAAATACATATATTTAAAATAAGGTTTTCATTTCCTTTTAAATCAAGCAACAAGCTAGAAATTTCAAAACAACTATTTTTCTATCCTTTTCCCAAATTTTTTCTAAATACTGATCATATTTCCAACTAATAATTTTAAAAATAAGAACATGTGGTGAAGGAAATTCCTTAGTGAAAAATAAGTAGTGTAAAGTTGAGTATAATAAAATAGGTTTTGTTATAAGAACTACCAGTGGAAATGTAATAGTTGAAATGATCTTATTAGAAATTTCAAAAATTGAGGGAAAATAGAATGAATTTGAATTAGATATTATAGGATATACCTAGAAATGAAGTGAAGAGACCCAATATGTGCATTGTTCAAATCTATCTACCAGCCAATCGATGCAATCCAAAGTCAATAACCAATATAGATACTTTAAACCAGCCTCACTGGTGGAATAACCATCTGGATACTACATGGGTATCTAGTAAATTTAGTTAGGACTAAATAAAAAACATCTGTTGACTCTCTCTATAGTGCTAAGTATCTCATGTATATTGAAAATGCAGGAGGTGAGGAATAAATCATTAACACAAGTAAATCCACCATGCATTCTAAGGCCCACCTCTCAATAGCATCCTTGCAAATTCCCCCTAGAATGGAGACTATCTATGGAGAAACTCTTTTTTCATGAAATACATCCAAAAGTACCAACCAGGCCTCATCAGTTAAAAACATCCATTTACCATTTGAATCCCATTTTGGAAACTATTTTCAAAACTAACATGTCATTAAATTTTTATGTAAAACGCTAGGGGAAGGGCCAAAACATTCTTGATATTTTCCAAATTTCATAAATGATATATTTTAGAAGTTAAATTAATCACTTGTGTTATTTAAATTTCAAAACAAATTTTTTTAAACATGATTTATCTGAGAAAACCCATGGACAAAGAAAAAAAAACATGTAAACACAAAATAGGTGTAAGAACCCGAATCTTCTTTTTAGGTATGTTTTTCTTTTTCTAGTGTTTTTAAGAAAAAGAGGAGTTTCTAGAAAATTCCTAAGTACACACCATGTACTTTATGAGTACACGTTGTGTACTTGGTTTCCATGGGTATTCGTGTGTTGGTCGTGTAATGTCCATGCACACGGCCATGTGTGGTGACCTGGAGACAACATAATGCGGGGCCAGTGAAGAAAAGTACACATTATGTACGTCTAAAGTACACACCGTGTATTTTCTTTTTTTCATTAAATATACCAGGGTCATGTCTGATAGACAGAAACATCTACTTCTCGACCTAGTTCATCTGAGAGAACCCGTACAGCTATGATCTTTCCCCAAGCCCCCGATCGAGCATCTGTACTCCAAATCGACTCTCGTTGATTATGTTGGGACGGCAATGGTAAGCTGTTCCTTCTTCTTGAGCTTCGTTTTCGGATTCCTCCTATTTCTCAAGTTTTCCTCCATTGAACATTTTGAGCATTTTTGTAGATCTACAGAGTTCTTGGGAGATTCAAGGCTTGAGGTTCACGTATAGCGATCTCCCAACACCAAGGTAGGTGGTTTGTGCCTTTCCATAGATAGTCTCTGAGTTTTATATAAAACATTTCCCAAAACCCTTGAATGGGGTTTTGTGTAATTATGTTATTAGCCTTGTTAATTGCATGTTTTGCTTTTTATTCTTGAGTAGAGGTTGATTTCATATGAATGGAGCTAATTACTATGCCTTGGAGGTTTTTCCCTCATTGCTTGTTTTGACCGTTTGGTCTAGTTCTACCTTTTAGGATACTGTTTTTTTCCATGCCTAGTATTGTAGGATGGGGTTTTTTATCTTATCTGACATGTTGATATGCTGTATATTGTAATCCAAGTAGTCCTAGGGGTTCACTTTGGCTGTTGTTCACCGTTTTTGCATGTTTTCTTCACACGGGGTTGTGGGAACTTGTTGTAGTGGGGCCATAGGGAAAATTGACATTGAGGTCTTTCCCAGAGTGTCCATTATAATTATAACACTATGAGACCATAGGGGGGGATTGACATTGAGTTCTCCCTCAGAGGGTCTATAAATATGTTACAAGGCCATTGGAGGAATTGACGTTGAGTGCTTCCTCGGAGTTCTTGTAGTTACTGCTGAAAGACTATAGGGGGAATTGATGGTGAGTGCTTCCTCAGAGAGTCTTGGGAATATCTATCCTAATTTTGGTTGAACCAAAGGCGTTAGGATGAGAGTACTACCTAGAGGGTTACCTTTTTTTATTAGTTTTTGTTTTATATATGAAACTGATTGCATTGAAATTGTGGATTTTTTTTACTACTGAGTACTTTCTTGTTACTGTTTCCTTTTACTTGTTAGCTGCCATATATTCACTGACTCTTAGGCATAGATCTTGTGTAGTTTCCTACTAGAATTTAGTCTCACACCCTACTTGGTCCATGATTTTGGGCCCAAATAGATTATATTATTGCAGGTATAGATAAAGGAAAGCACCCTTCTACTTCAGGTACTTGATTGTTGTGGAGCTAGAGAGCATGGGACCAAGCTTAGGCTTGCGATGCTGAGGAGTTATTTATCTATTTTCTTTTGTACTTTGGTTTAGTATTTTTTGGTATTCCAGCATTTTGATTTTTTGGCTGCTTTCCTAGACATATGCATCATGCATCATTCATATGTATGTGTGCTTCAGTTTATTATTTCCAGTCTTCCGTTGTTTACTTTTTCATGGATTATTACTGCTTCTGCTATTGTCTTTTGGCTTACTTCCACTATGTTACTCTTCCAATGAGGGCATAGTTTCCCCGCTATCACACCCAAGTCCCTCACTGCTAGTTGGAAGCCTCGAGCGTTCGGGGAAATTATCTTGAGGCCATGTGACCAACTGGGTACGAGGCACCTCTGGGCGGCTTCTGGAACCGAGACGTTACAAAGTGGTATTAGAGGAATTATTCTATTCTTGACTTAATATTTGGAGCCTATAGTCAGGGATAGGACAGAAATAGGTACTTGGTAATAATTTGTGACTGGGAGTATCTATCCCATGTACAGGTAAAAGCCAATTTACCTCGTTTATTGCAATTTTTTGGTTTTTTCAATTTTAAAGTTGATTTTATTTCACCATTGGGTGATTCACATGTTTTGTGTTGTTACTGTTGATATTATTGAGGTTCTATTTCTATTGAAACTTGATGAGATGAGGGTATTCCATCTCAAGCATCATATAAGCACCTTCTAGGAATCAAATGACATGCATTCTTGTCATGCCATTTAGGGTGCATTAGCAATTTAATGATGTTGTGATATATGTTATGATAAATATGCATATTGTTGTGATAGATGACTTGATAAAATACCTAGTGTTTAATAGGGTATTGATTGTATAAGGTTTTGCTTGAATGAACAAAAAATATTGGTTCTTGAGGTGTTATGGGCCCTTATGGATCATAATTTGGTGGATCATTGACTTTTTTTCTTGTATATAACAAGTAAGAGATACCAAGATTTTATTTGCGGGGAGTATGGGCCCTCATGGATCGTAATTTGGAACTTTAATGTTCGTTTTAGTTTTTTTCTAGGCTCCAGAGTAGTTTCTAATGGTTACTATCCAGAAAAACCCAGAATACATGTCGTGTAGAATTGAATACATGCCATGTGTTCTTCTGTTTAGGAAGAAACTATTTTTATTAAGTACACACCTTGTACTCTATGTACACATTGTGTAGTCTCTGACCATCTCATTGGTTGTGTGGTCAAAGACACGGGGTTGGGGAAAAACCTTGGTGGAACACACTGTGTACTGGACGTACACACCATATGATTAGATCATGTGTCTATCTGTGTGACTAATGACACGGGTGGATAAAAACATAAGAAATGCACATTGTTTCAGTCTTGAACATGTCGTGTAGTGTAATCCTTCAAATCCATTCGTGTAGCTAACAACACGGGTCGGTGGAAATCCTTTAGTACATGCCATGTCTGTCTGGAACACACCGTGTAGTGTGAGACATTTATCTAACTGTGTCATTAATAACACAGGTTGGTTAATCTCATCTAGTACATGTTGTGCCTGGAACAAACAAGTCGTGTAGTCTCATTCTAGGAGAACATTTTGGCTTAGCCGTATAAGGGAACTCAGGCAAGGGAAGAGGATTCATGTACACATCATGTGTTAGGACAACACATCGTGTGTTTGGGGTGTTACATGAATATTTTTGGCAGAAGTACACGTCCATGTGAAGGCTTAAGGGAACACGTCATATAGTTAAGTATACATGTCGTGTATCCATGTTTTGTAAACTTTAATGATGTCTTTATCCTGTTCCCTTCCTACCCTTCCAGTTTTCAGTCCTTGATAATATTGATCTAAGGTGTGTGCTTGACCTTGCAGAGTCATGCCACTGAGATGTCCTCCGGTTTTCCACCAGTTGCAGGGAAACAATCAGACACCATACATGGCTGATCGGGGACTTCTAGCAGATCCTCCAGTTGTTCTAGTCTTGTAACCATCCATCATTTAGGACATAGGTGCTGATTCACAGTTCTGAGAGGGATTTATGAGGTTCATGTAGACCTTCCAGGGAGCTCCGCACCCTGCCCTGTCTATGGCAAAGCTGATACGATTTTTCCAGCAGCAGGATCCTCCCACTTTCTCGGGGGAAGGAGGACCACAGGCTACAATGTCATGGTTGGAGTCCACGTTGATGATACTCAAGCACCTGGATATGCCTCCAGAGAAGAGGGTCAAGCTTGCTATGTATATTCTTCAATATTCTGCCAGGATATGGTGGGATGTGATCTCATAGGCAGGACGCCAACAGGATATAGCCCGGGATGAGTTTCAATGTACCTTCTATGATTACTTCTATCCGGATACATTGAGGAACGATCGAGGGCAAGTGTTCATGAGTTTGGAGCAGGGTACTCTTTCTGTTATGGAGTACTCTTCTCGCTTCACCGATCTGCAGTGCTTTGCACCCTTTCTATAGGGAGATGGGTTGTTCCTGGAAAGGAAGTTTTAGGATAGTATCAGACAGGACATTCGGGCTCAGTTGAACATCTTCAGGTTGACTTTTATATCTTCAATAGTCAACTAGGAACTACTCACAGAGCATAATCTGAGGGATTATAGATCTGTGAGCCTAGGTGGTTCAGCATACAAAGTTATTTCTTCGCTGGTTGATAGCAAGAAGCACTGTATGGAGACTACACATGGAGATCTGAGTAGGCGGAATACACCTTCAGGGATCCATGTGGTATGCTACCATTGTGGGAAGGTCGGACATACGATACCACATTGCCCGAGAGACCCATTGGAGTGCTGATCTTGTGGAAAGAGGGGTCATCTTCAGCGCTTCTGTCAGTTCTTCTCACCAAAAACTCGTAACAGGGGTTCTTATATGACTCCTCATTCAGGAGTAGTGTCACCAGTTTCTCATTAGTCTGGGAACTGGAGTTCCTCTGGCTACTCAGGCCGAGGTGGAGGTCGTGGTCATGGTAGCCAGTCACTAGGATTTCAGCAACAGTAGGGTGGATCATCTTAGAGTGGTCAGGCAGGGGCACAAGGCTGCAGTGTAGGTCAGACTTTTGCAGTGGAGCAGACCTAGCAGGATCAGAATTCTGGACCCTATATAGTTTGAGGTACGATCTTAGTTGCCTTTGTTTTAGCTTTTCATCTTTTCGATACAGGGGATTCTCATAGCTTTATATTTTTTGCTGTTGTGGAGAGCCTTGGGATCTGTATATTTTCTTCTTGTTGATATCTTTATGCTATACACTCTTTTGGGGACTAGAACGGCTAGTGGGTGATAGTTCAAGGAGTTCCCTATAGAAGTTGGTGGGTGTCACTTCTTATGGGAACTTTATGTCCTACAGATAAAAGGCTATGATTTCATTCTCATAATGGACTGGTTAGTTTTCTTCCAGGAATTCATTGACTGTTATCATCATAGCGTGAGTTTCATATCACCAGAAGGTGGATCGTTCCTTTATAAGGGCGAATGGGATGTCCAGGAGAGTAGAGAAGGACCCGATCATCATGGGTTGGGAGGAGTTACAGCCCAGATTTCTAGTCTATATCTGGATGACCAGGGGACTTCACATATGGACTTTCCTCCAGTGGTGGATCATTTCAGAGATGTCTTTCCAAAGGAACTTTCGGGTTTTCCTCCAGAGCGAGAGGTGGAATTTTCTATTGAGCTTGTTCCAGGAGAGGAATTGGTGTCCATTCCTCTTTATAAGATGGATACAACAGAGTTGTAGGAGCTCAAGAGGCTGTTGGAGGAGCTTCAGGCTAAGGGTTTCATCTGACCCAGTACTTCTCCTTGGGGTTTTCCTATTCTATTTGAAAAGAAGTTAGATGGTACCCTTAGGCTTTGTGTGGATTATCAGAAGATGAACCAGATTACGGTCAAGAACCGATATCCCTTAGTGAGTATTTATGATCTATTAGATCAACTTAGAGGAGCCCAGGTGTTATCGAATATTGACTTGAGATCCGGTTATCATCAGTTGCGTGTTAGACAATCTGATATACCTCTTACAGCCTTTAGGATCAGGTATGGTCCATATGAGTATGTGGTTATGTTGTTCGGTCTCACGAACACTCCTGAAGTCTTCATGGAGTTGATGAACCAAGTGTTCCATCCATACTTGGATTCTTTCATGGTTGTTTTCATGGATGATATCTTGGTGTAATCTCACACTCGACACGACCATGCTACCCATCATGATATCATTTTGAGTACACTGAGAGAGCATAATTTATATGCTAATCTCTCAAAATTCCACGTTTGGATGGATCATATTCACTTCATGGGTCATGTTATCTCAGAGACAAGAATATCAGTAGACCTAGAGAAAGTGAGGGTAGTAGTTTTCTAGGAGAAGACAAAGAACGAATTTGAGGTATGAAGTTTACTAGGGCTTGTTGGATACTACAGGAGATTTATATAGGACTTATCATGCTTTGTAGTTCCACTGACAAGCTTGACTAAGAAAGGTACAATGTTCTTGTGGTCAGTTTCTTATGAGTCAGCCTTTCAGGAGCTAAAATAGAGGTTGACTTCAGCACTGATACTAGTATTTCCAGAGCCGGGTAAGAGTTATACTATATACTGTGATGCATCAAGTATCGGGATGGGAGTTGTGCTTATGCAGGGAGAAGGAGTCATTGCATATGATTCTGGGCAGTTGAGGCCACATGAGAGGAACTACCCAACGTATGATCTTGAGTTGGCTTCAGTAGTTCATTCCTTATGTTATTGGGGACACTACTTATTGGCAGAGTATTTTGTGGTTTTCATGGACCACAAAAGTCTCAAGTATATCTTCACTCATCATGACTTGAATTTGATACAGTGGATGTGGTTTGAGTTCCTTTAGTCTTTTGACATTGATCTTACATATACGCTTGGGAAAGGCAATGTGGTGGCTGATGCATTGAGCAGGAGGACTCAGATACAGGCATTTTAGGAGGCCATTAGTGAGTGGAAGCTTATGGATCTGTTCTCTGAGATGCATTTGGAGGTTCATGACAGATAGGGAAGACGTATATTTCTTCTATAGCTGTTACCTCTACTCTTCTTGATCGAGTGAGAATGAGGCAGCTATCAGATTCTGAAGGCCTAGTGATCTACACCGTCAGTATGGGTGTCAAAAAACATACGTGAGGAGCTGATGCGATACTTTCATTCCTCATTTTGGGAAGTTCATCCTGGTGTCACTAAGATGTATCATGATCTTCACTATCAGTATTTGTGTCCAGGTGTAAAGAGAGATGTTGCTGGTTTCATGATGAGGTGTTCCACCTATCAGCAGATGAAGGCAGAGCATCAGCAACCAGCTGAGATATTACAGTAGTTATCCACTCCCGAGTGGAAATGGAACGATGTCGCGATGGACTTCGTGACGGGTTTAACAAGGTCTCCTTTAGGGAATGATGCAGTTTGGGTTTTCATTGATAGACTCGTGAAGTTTTCTCACTTCTTGATGATCAAGGATTCCTTAAGTGTTGATGAGCTGGGAAGGTTGTACATTCAAGAGATTGTACGTTTACATGGGGTTCCATACTCCATTATCTCTGATAGGGACGCACGTTTAATTTATCAGGTCTGGCATGGATTATAGAAGGCCTTGGGTACACAGGTACTTCTAAGTATAGGTTACCACCCCCAGACAGATGGCCAGACTGAGTGTACGATTCAGGTGCTTGAGTACATGCTTCGAGCATGCATCCTAGATTTTGGTGGTTGGTGGGAGAAGAACATACCTCTTGTGGATTTTGCGTACAATAATATTTTTCAAGAGACTATTTAGATGCCACCTTATGAGGCATTGTATGGTGGGCCATGTTGATCACCCTTATGTTGGCTGGAGGCAGGAGAGGCATCTATGATGGGACCTCGTCTTTTCCAGGAGACCATAGAGCAGATAGAGTTGATTCAGAAGTGGATGGCTACTGCACAGTCTCAACAGAAGTCTTATGTTGATCAGTGAAGATGACCTCTGGAGTTCGGGGTCGGTGATCTGGTTTTCTTACGTGTCACACCGAGGTTGGGACACATGAGGATCAGGAGACAAGGTAAGCTTTCACCAAGGTACGTCCGGTCGTTTGAGGTTTTGGAGAGAGTTGGTCCGGTTACCTATCGGTTGCAGTTACCTTATAGATATTGGTCTATTCATGATGTTTTCCATGTTTCTCAACTTTGAAGTTACTTCTCAAACCCGTCTCACGTTTTTCAATCCAAGGAGTTTGAGTTAGAGGTGGATGCCTTGTTCGAGGATCATCCTATATGGATTATTGATCGCAGTATGAAGGTTCTCCGTGGCTGGTCTGTTCCTCTCGTACGAGTGTTATGGAAGCACGGGCAGGTATAGGACAAGACCTGAGAGAGGGAGGCCGATGTACAATCACAGTGGCCAGATCTTTTTTTGGATTCTTCTTCTACACCGCCTTGCTAGGGAAATTCAGGGACGAATTTATTTAAGGGTGGAAGTTTGTAAGAATCTGGATCTTCTTTTCAGGTATGTTTTTATTTTTCTGGTGTTTTTTAGAAAAATATGATTTTTGGAAAATTTCTAAGTACACGTCGTGTACTTTAAGAGTACACGTCGTGAACTTTGTTACCATGGGTAGTTGGGTGTTGTCCGTGTAAGGGCCATGCACACAGCCGTGTGGTTGACCTGGAGACTGCCTAATGTGGGGCCGATGAATGCAAGTACACACCGTGTATTTTCTTTTTTTCATTAAATGTATCTGGGTCGCATCTGACTGACATAACTATCTACTTCTTGACCTAGTTCATCCGAGAGAACCCGTAGGGCCGCAATATTTCTCGGATCCCCCGATCAAGCATCTATACTCTGAATTGACTGTCGTCGATTGTGTTGGGACTGCAATGGTAAGCTCTTCCGTCTACTTAAGCTTTGTTTCCTGATTCCTCATCTTTCTCAAGTTATCCTCCATTGAATGTTTGGAGAATTTTTATAGATCTATGGTGTTCTTGAGTGATTCAAGACTAAATGTTCACGTATAGAGATCTCCCAACACTAAGGTAGGTGGTTTGTGCCTTTCCATAGATAGTCTCTGAGTTTTATGTGTAAAATTTCCCAAAACCCTTGAATGGGGTTTTGTGTAATTATGGTCTTAGCCTTGTTAATTTCCTAGTATGCTTGTATTCTTGAGTAGAGTTTGATTTCATATGAATGGAGCTAATTGATATGCCTTGAAGGTTTTTCCCTCATTTCTCATTTTGACTGTTTGGTCTAGTTCTTCCTTTTAGGATGTTGTTTGTTTTCCATGCCTAGTATTGTAGGATAGAGTGTTTTACCTTATTTAACATGTTGATATGATATAGATTGTTATCCAATTAGTCCTAGGGGTTCACTTTGGATGTTTTTCACCATTTGTGCATGTTTTCTTTACACGGGGATATGGGAACCGGTTGTAGTGGGACCATAGGGGAAATTGATGTTGAGGTATTTCCCATAGTATCCATTATAATTATCACATTGTGAGACCATATGGTGGATTGATATTGAGTGATACCTAAAAGGGTCTATAGATACGTTACAAGTCCATAGGTGGAATTGACGCTGAGTGCTTCCTCAGAGCGCCTGTAGTTACCACTGAAAGACTATAGGGGTAATTGACGGTGAGTGCTTCCTCTGAGAGTCTTGGGAATATCTATCATTATTTTGGTTGAACCAGAGGGGTTAGTATAAGAGTAATACCTATAGGGTTACCTTCTTTGATTAGCTATTGTTTGATATATGAAACCGATTGCATTGAAACTTTGTATTTTTATTACTACTGAGTAATTCCTTGTTACTTCTTCCTTTTACTTGTTACCTGCCATATATTTATTGACTGTTAGGAACATATCTTATGGTGGTTTCCTATTGGGATTTAGTCTCACATCCTGTTTGGACAATGCTTTTGGTCCCAAACTGATTATATTGTTGCTGGTATAGATAAGGGAAAGTGCCCTTCTACTTCAGATACTTGATTGATATAGATCTGGAGAGCATGGGTCCAAGCTTAGGCTTGTGATGCTGAGGATCCGTTTATCTATTTTCTTTTGTACTTTGGTTTAGTAATTTTTTGTATTTCAGTATTGTGATTTTTTTTGCTCCTTTCCTAGACATATGCATCATTCATCATTCATATGTATGTGTGCTCCTAATTATTATTTCTGGTCTTCCACTGTTTACTTTTTCATGGATTATTACTACTTCCGTTGTTGTCTTTTTGGTTACTTCCGCTATGTTACTCTTCCAATGAGGGCATAGTTTCCTTGTTATCACACCCAAGGCCCTCACTGCTAGTCGGCATCCTCTGGCATTCAGGAAAATACGCTTGAGGCCATGTGATCAACCGAGTACGGGGAACCTATGGGCAGCTTCTGGAACCAGGACGTTACAAGAGGCTTGTTTCATCTGTCACAATCATTTTTGAAATTATACATACTTCATAATATATAAAAAATACCAAATAAAACAAGAAAGAAATTAAAGTTTCCAAATTAAATGCTTTTACATAGGGAACCTACCTCAAAGCATGTTGCTTTTGATGTTCGAAACCAAAACCCTCCCCAAGCTTATATGCATATACACCATCACACACACGCACACACATATATATATATATATATGTACCCTTTGACCCAATGTATATATTCTACTCACCATGAGTTAATATGTACAATGAACTTCTATATGTGTGTTTTTACCTAAGTATACATGTGCAAGTCACCTTTAGTGATCTATGAGATACCCTAAATAATAAAAATAAGACTAAAGATTATAAAATCTATAATTAAAAATATATCTCAAAACAAAATTGGATGAAACCCTAAAAATATTCTATGGATAATTTGTCAGCTTCAAAAAACAGTGCCAGAATCGGCCTAAGTGGGACCCAAGAACTGTAAAAATCAATAACTATCGAAGAAAAAATCCCAAAATAGGTTAGGGATTATGCAAGGTGCGGACACTACACAGAAGGGAAAGGAATCAAAGAAATAATGGAAAATGAGGTGGAAGAGAGGAGGGGGAACTCACCAAAGTATAACACACCATGAATCGGGAGGAGAAATGGAAAAACAAGGGAATGGGATAGGGGAGTCTATGAACATGGGGAGCCCCTCTGGGAATCAATTGATATGGGGGTAGAGGGGGGGTCATGTGACAATAGGTGTAAGGGGGGAAGAAAAATAAAAATTAAAAAGATAATAAAAATAATAACAACAATAATAAAATTATTATTATTATTATTATTTAAACAATCTATGTTTTTCTTTATTTTTTAAGGGATGGGTGAATCACAATATTGTTTCATGGTTTTCCCAAACTATGTTCCAATTGTGTGCCCTTTATTTAGAACACTGAATGAGCTACACATTTTTCTCACACAGTTAAGGAACCTATATGCCAACCATGAAAAATGAGACTGCTAAAATTGAAGATACACCCACACATTCTAAAAATGGTTACTTTTAACCATGTGGTAACCATGAAACTTCCCATTTTCCCACTTTTTTTAAAGATATTATTTTAAAAAAAGTTTGGTATGAAACTCCAAGAAAATAAAAAGAAATAAATAAATTAATGAAATAAAAAGTTGGTGTGTGACAATTCTCCCCACCAAAAAATTATTTTCCCCCATAAATTCATTGATTTCAAGATGGGAAGAAAAATTATACCATCAACCTAAGAGAAATAACTCTCGGAACTAGATCACCAAATTTAACCCAAATCCGAATGAAAGCTACCAAAATTAGTGTGACGCCTATCTCCACAAGTCACGCTTGACTAGACCAAGAGATAGAAATAGTAAGATCCATTGTGGGTCTCCCCACCATAAAATAAATTTACTAAGGTGCTAACTCTCCAAGGATGAACCATTACAAGGAAGATAAAACCCCTATATAAAGAAAATTTTTCTAAAGGTCATGGTACTAAAAAAGTATTATTAACAAGGAATGAGACCAAAAATCCATAAGCACCATAATAAGACACATATCAAAATGATTTTGAAAACAAATATATAAAGAAAAGAAAAGAAAAAAGGAAAAACACATCAAGGATTTTTGAACCACTATCAATATCCATAGGCTATAGAATATCACTTTTCCAAAAGTTTCTTCCGATTAAAATACATATGGAGGTGTGTTAACCAACCACAGTGGTGATAGGTCTTTGGAACATCTGAGAAATAGGACTTAGAGTGCCTAAACTGACTGCATTGGAAGAATACAAGAGGAGGCTTCCTTTCTAAAGAAGAAACAACTAAGGGAGAGTTTCATGTAAGATAGGCTCCTCAATTCTTCACTTATCACCAAATAGGGATCCCCCACTAACCCTGAAAGGAATAGAACCACTAATCAAAAAAAATTCCCAAAAAATATTAACTCAAATAGATTGGATTCATTCACCAACTCCTAGAACAATGTACTCCAAACTAAAAGGTCTCGAGCACTAAGATCTGGGAAGAGACCCTTTAAAAACTAATAATCCTTTAAGGAATTACTTCACTAAATATTAAGAGAGAAGAGAACCATCTCATTAAAATGGTTTATGTACTCTTTCACCGTTTATTAACCTTGATGTACCTCATAATCTATGACACATTCTCTGATGTAAACTCCTCAATAAAGATCCAATGAGAAAATTTGGTCTTAAAAATATCCCATGACATTCCTTCTTTCAATGATTATAGGACAATGATCATCCACTTATCCAAACTTAGCCCTTCAAAAAACCTCAAAATAACTTTAACCTTAAATAAATCAGGAGTAACAAATGACTTTAATACAACCTAAACTTCTTCAAGAAACTCTTCAACTTGTCTAGAATACAAATCATGTCAAAATATAGGTAAAACATAAAAATAAACTGACACTGCCACTCTATCACATGTCTGGGTGTTGTTGTCAACTGACTGAGCCACTCCTAAACCCTTATCAACCCTCAAAACTCTTCTGGGAGGCACACTATAAATAATGAAATAAACACAAACCCAAATCAATAACAATATTAATTTAATTTCTAGACAAAAAATAATTAAATATCAACTCAAATAAATAGTTCCAAATAGAAAATTAACCAAATCACTAAAATTGATTTGGAAAATCACCTTTTGAAACCATTTAAAACATTGAATTTCACATTTGAAAATTTAGAAATATTATTTTCAAATTTATAACTAATTTACATTCCAAAATTTAATTTAAAAACATTTTCCTCACTCAATTACATTACAGAAACACACAAAATTTTCATTTAAAACATTTATAGGTCCTTTACCTCAAAATCCCTTGTTAATCACTGCCAATTTTTTTACCATGAGTCATAATAATATAAAATCCCCCTAATAAAATCTTACATCATACATTACCACCATATCCCAATTCCATAATCAATGGTATTTATTAAGATTGGATTTTATTTCTGTGGGGAAGCCTCAAGTTTCCAAACATTCATTGTCAATTTCAATAAAACCTTGTTCATTTTAAACCCACTTTCATTTCATTTTTAAACCAAACATCAATTTCAAAATCCATTTAAATTCAAACCAATTTCCATCAAAACACCATGAAAATGCTCTTTTAAAATGAAAACACCATTATTTTAAAATCAATACTTTAAAATTAATTTTCACCTTTTATCTCAAACAACACAACACACCATAATAGAATAAAAATAAAACCAAATGAGTCTAATACATAATTTCAATAGGGGACTAATTTTGGTGCACAGTTTGGCCACATGGCTTGGAAAACCATGTGACTACTACACAATAGGCACTGGGAGTCATCATGAACCATGTACTCAGGATCCACATATATTTACAGGCCCTATGATCTCACTAAGTACCACCAATTCACTACCCTTTATAATCCCCAAATCACCAAACAATCAAAATCATAAATAAAATACTCAAATCTTGACCTCCCATGGAAACTTAAGACTCAAAATGAGTAAGATATTTTGACACTATTCCCACTCCTTCCTCTCAAGTTATAACAGTCCTAATATGTAATATACCAGAAATCCCAAAATAAACAGGGTTCCATTGATACCATTTTTTCATAAAACAACCTATGTCGACCCTAAACTAATCACCTGAGCCAGCCTGTAACAAGGCCCAAGAGGCATTTCAGATCCTCCTGGGTTTGAATCTAGTATCAGGTATCAAGAATACTCAGTTGGGAAAGATTTATCCCATGAAAAATAGATAAATAAATATAAAAATAATTTATAAAATACACACTAATAGCAGAAATGAAATAAAAAAAATGGCTAAACATTCCCCCATGTGACCTTGTGGATCACCACCAATCACATAACCACGCTCGCTCCAAGAGATATCTAAAATATAAAGAACCTGAAACTAAAAATATAGTTTAATTGGGAGCACTGGTATTCTCATTAGGGATTCCGAAATAATAACCATGCCCTATACCTTATCTTTAAAAATAAAACCTTGATATGTTAATTTGAAATACATATATTTAAAATAAGGATTTCATTTCCTTTTAATCCAAGTAACAAGATAATAATTTCAAAAGAACTATTTTTATATCCTTTTTCAAAATTTATTTCCAAATAATTAAAAATTTTCTAATAAATAATTTTAAAAATAAAAAAATTTATTGAAAGAAATACATCATGGAAAAAAATGAAATGGAAAGTAGAGTACAATAAAATAAGTGTTGTTATAAGAACTACTTATAGAAACATAATAGTTGAAATGATCTTATTAAAAACATCACAAATTTTGGGAATGAAAATTACATGTGAATCAGATATCATGGGATATACTTGGACAAAAATTGAAGATACCCTAGACATACTCGCTACAGAATCCATCTATCGGCCTATCAATTTGATCCAAAGTCAATAACCAACCCAGATGCTCTCAACCAGCCTCATCAGTGGAACAGCCCATATAGATACTCTATATGGATCTATTCCATCTAATTTGGTATAAATATAATCCATTTCTTGACTCTAACTACATCACCTAGTATCTCATGTCTATAGAAAAGTGGGAGTTGAGGAAGAAATCATGAACACAAGTAAATACACCATACATGTTAAGGCCCACCTCTTGACAACATCCATGTGAATTCCCCTAAGAATGGAGAGTATCCATGGAGGCTCACTATTTTCATGAAAAAACATTCAAAAGTTCCACTTGGTCCTCATAAATAGAAAAAAAACATGTTATCATTTGAAATCCATTTTTGAAACTCTTTGTAAAACTAACATGTCATTGAAATTTTAAATAAAACATCGGCCAAAGGTCCAAAACATCTTTTATATTTTCCAACTTGTATAAATAAAAAAATTAAAAGTTAAATTAATAAATCATGTGATTCACCTTTAAAAACACATTTTTTTTTAAAATGATTTATCCGAGAAAACCCATGTCCAAATCAGAACAAAACATAGAAACACAAAAGTGTCGAATTTCATCTATCGTAATCATTTTTCATATTATTATTACTTCATTTAACTTAATATTATTTCAAATTCCCAAATTATATGCATCTATATATAGTAATTCAAATATATACTATCTTATACCCAATGTTGTTTGATGCTACTACTTAATTTATCGAAATCATGCCACTATTTTGTGGAAAAGATGCCTAATACTATGTTGGAGATAGTATATAATAGGAGTTATGATGCTCTATTTTCTAGTAATTTGAGTCATCAAATACTTAATATAGAGTTATTAATCTAATGTTTCCCAAATCATGAACCAAAGGTTGCATCCATCGAGGATATAATCTATGTTAACTTACTAATACAATATCACACTCTAACGCCATCATAATATTTAATGTATCTTCTATTATCTCATAAATGTTATGTTAACACTGAATGTCACCATATTATTCTATCTAAACCATCAAATAGGAATATAATTTCTTGATCAATGGTATAACTTAATCTAATGTAAATTATATGTGGATTATATGAAAGTGATATGGGGACTAAAAGAATATTTATAAATTATTCTTAATCAAATAAATATATAGATTAATTAACTTGAAAGATGGAAGATAATAATAGAGAGAGTAATTCAGTTTATATTATAGAAGTGATGAATTCATAGATAAGCATTTGGACGAATCATAAATTCCATGTGAAAAGAATTATGGATACCTTATTAACATAAGTAATCATCCAAAAGCAGTGAGAAGGCTATTAAAGAAGTTATCTATCTTCATTCAAGGTGACCTTTTGGATACATTGTTTTTCAATCATTTATCATAAGTGTATTCTAGAAATAATATTTTCCATTGTTGTTTTCACATGGGGGCATAAAACCTTAATTAATGATTGATTCGGTGGGGAAATCCTTGTTATTACTGAGTTGTAATATAGTTTTTTAATTCTTATTTTACTTTTTGTATATCATTTTATAAAGAGTGATATGTTTAGATGAGTGTGATTGTATTCAATTGGTCATTTCATTAATTTTTTAAACTACTCTATTTGTTCAACCATTCCCTCCTATTTAATCATCCATATATATGATAGAATATGAGTAATTTAGTGGTTAATTTCTTGGTGATTAATGACAATAGTTTGAAACAAAGGGTATAATTTTTAATTTATTTATATAACCATTTATAAATTGGGAGTTTCCTAATAACTTTATGTTAAGTCCTTTTTTGAGAAATTTCACAATTTCATGCTACTCCCTCATGGAAATAAGATAGATATTTTTATTATAGTGATCAATGTAATTTTTAAAGCCACTAAACCTAGTAACAATAGGTGATAGGATTATGGTCATGGACTCTCCCATTAATCACTAGTTATAGGGAGATTGTATCATTTTAGGAACTATGATATCATAACATTGGAACTCATTACCTTGGATCAATAAAAAATAAATTATATGATATTATATATAGTTAATTATCTTTTCAATTATCTCAATTTCACACCAATCTAAAAAACCTGCATACTCACTAATTGACACATAAACTGGTTATATATCAACAAAGTGATAATTATGAATTAGAAATCATATCTAAAGACAATATAATGCCACTAATATTAAAAGTTGTTTTCAAATAAAAATATGTATATTAAATGATGACCTTAGAATAAATGAATATTTTAAAAATACTAAACATGGTGATAAGTATTATTTTACTAATTTTGTAACTAATCATACTAAAATGAGCCACATTTCATGCCACTTTTTATAGAAGTGTTTTGAAATATCAAATAATGTGATGGGTGAAGTGGTTGTGTTACATGTGGTTATTCAATTTTAGTATGGTGTCTTTCCACATTCTATTATAGAGGTACTTTTGGTAGTATATTATATAGGGTTGGTGTAGATTATGTATGTGTCGTGCTACTTTAGTATGGGGTAATACCATATTCAACATGATCTTTTATTCTTGATACTTCCATCCACTTTGGTAGAGGTTCATAGAGGATCTTATTGGATAGGTTGATAATGTTGATCAAAGTCAAATATTTTATAAACTCTCATATAAACCTTTCTTATTTTCATAGATGGTTTTGAAAACATGAAAGGGTGTAGTGGATGGATAAATTTCATTTAAAGGTAATTTCATATATGTGTTGGCTAGTTATGATATTTTGGAAATTATTTTTCCCCATGGTATGAGGAATTATAGTTTTATGTTTATTTACTCCTTAGTATCTAGTTGTGATAGATCTATATGGGAGTGTTTCTTATCTATCTAGTGATATTTTATTACTTAATACAATTATAAGTGTGTTGTCCTAGGGGAGAGATAAAATAGATAGTTGGGGTTTTAATACATTTATGAAACTAATGTTGGTGGTGTTAGTGTGGATAGTATGGATACATATAATTAATATGTAATGTATAATAGTGATTATGAAAGATGAGGAGGGGAGATTCCTTATGAGTGAAAATATAGTAAAATAGATAGTCCATATAGGTTAACAGTTATCCAACCAATATATATATTTATTGAGGTCTATGTAGGTGGATAGCTACTTGGGAATATTATGAAGATGTCTCAATGAGTGAAAATTTATATGTGGGTATTTATCAAAGACCATATTGGTTAAAATTTTTAAAGGGATATTATAGTGATGTCCTTTGGGGTAGAAAGCTATATAGAGATATTATAGGGTGGTATTTGATGGTAGAAAACTACTCTATTTTTTGGTATGGATTGGAGATTTTTTCCCTTGAATAAATTTATGGGATTTATTATCTAATGGAAAGTGTTTTGGTTATGAGGCTTAAAATGGTTATGGTTTGGATAGTTGGTTTTAAGTAGTGGGTGATTAATTATTTTATTTTTCCTTTATACTGTTAAGTATTAACATGCTTCATTCACATGGACACATTAGAGTTATCAGGTAGAAAATATTTCATATATTTATAATATTGATAATGCTTTATGTATATACTATTTTCCATATTATCTTTATAGATTTGTTAGAGGTTTTTGGAAACCACAACTCTTGACATGGGAGACTGTTTGGTGGATGTGGATTTCATTATACCTCACTAGAGATATTTAAGTGATGATTAACAATGTGTTTTTTTATTTGTGGTCTAAGTGTATATTACTTGACATTTATTTTATATATATTATTCATGTATTGTGTCTATGAAATTAATTTTTAATATTTATGTTGATGTGTTGTTTTCAATTAAAAAGGTAAATTCCTTCATATATGTGTGATGATATACCATTGGTGCTAGTTTCCATCCCATGTCTTATTGAAAGTTAGATTTAATATTTTAAAAGAAATTAAGGTTTAAGAAATTAGTTAACAATGTGATATAATTTCTCTAGTGTGGGTAGTATAGGGATGTCTTATGGAACCTAGGGATTTTTATGTTTTTATTATAGTGGTGTGGGATATCATTGAGCTGCATTGCCATATTTTCATAGTATCCAAATAATACATGAGAAGTGTATAACTTTTTATTGACCACTACATCTATTTCATCTACCTCCTTTATTGTAATTTCCATATTTATTGTAGGATATCTAACTATTTAGACAATTATAAAAATTTGGTTCTGGAAGTGAACATCAGGGAGGATATCGACATCCTCGGGGATAGAGATCTAACTATAGAAGTGGTATAGGTAGGAAACAAGGATGATAAAGGATGGAGTTATTTGGTAGTAAGAAAATCTAGTATTTAGAATTTTAGGAAGTAGAGAGGAAAAAGTGTGTTTTGAGGTCAAATGTATATTTATTCCACTCTTTATTTAGTTTGTATTGATAATGTAACATCTCATTCATTTATTAACCCTTCCATGTTTGATAGGTCAAAAACTCTAATAGAGAAGGTTTATAGGCTACTAGGAATTTAGTACTCTAGTGGGAGGTTAGAAAAGGTTATATGGGGTTTATATTTATGATCTGGTTGTGGGGAGATAAATGTTTTATAAAACCTTGTCATCTTACAGATACAAGCCATATAATTTCATCCTTGGTATAGATTGGTTTTACTATATAAATATTATTCCTATTATTATCAATAGGGGATGATTTACTTTAACTTTAATAGTGATATAGAACTATTTATTTGGAAAATATATTTTCATTTAAGGTAAATATTGATTTATATATTAATAATTACAACATATTTAGTGATCTTTATTCCTTTTTTCATCTAATATAAAGATAGGTAAGGTTCCTAATTTATAAGGGACTATGTCGATGTGTTTCCAAAATTTGTTATGAATTTACCTTTGAGGTGAGAAATTGAGTTTTTAATTGAATTAAACCTAGGTGTTCCTCCTATTAATTTGGAATATTATCATGCCATGCAAATATTTATGAATTAATTATTTAGAATTATTAAGTATTATAGGGAGGATTTTTCAGTATAGTGTTTCATCATGATCAAATCTAGTATTTTCAATAGAGAATGTAGATAGAAGATTGTGCTTTTACATAGGCTATAAAATCTTAAACTATGTGATATAGAATAATAATTATCCTCCTTCTTGGATAGACTGTTTGATAAACCAGTTTAAAGGGGATGTTTAATTTTATAACATTGGTATTTGATCTATATATCATAAGATGATGGTTTGTTATGAGGAATTACCTAATAAATATTTTTGGTATTGGTATGGGAATTTTATGTTTGTGGAAAATTATTTTTCAAGTTATGAATGCACTGACTATGTTTATAGGTATTATAAATTGGTTTATACTTCCCTATCATAATTTTTTTGTATTATTCATTGGTGTTATTTTGGTTTACTCGAAGATAGAGAAGCTTCGTGAAAACAATCTATGGTTGGTGTTAAATTTTCTCATGAAACATAATTTATATTGGAAAATTTCTAAGTATAGATTTTGGACAAGTTAGGTTTATTTTCTAAGTTATGTTATTTCAGAACATCGTGTAGCGGTAGTCCTAGTGAATTTTAATGTGGTTTTATCATGGAATCTACCCAACAGTGTTTCTAAAGTAAGGAGTTTCTTAGGTTTTTCTATTTATTTTAGAATGTTTATACCCACTTTTTTAAGATTTTGACTCCATTATTATTCTTGGATAATAAAGGGAATGTTTTTTATTTGATGGAGGTGTGTCCGATTACTTTTTTAATACTAAAATAGAAATTAATGAGTTTTTTAGTTAATTTAATACCCAAATATGGGATTCTTTTTTAGGAATATTATTACGATGCCCATTATGAATTTTCATGTTCTTTGATAAAATAGAGGTAAGTATTTTTAAATGTTTCTAGATAATTGTTTCCCTATAAACATAACTATTATATTCATTATTTAGAGCTTGTAAAGGTAGTTTTAGCACTTAATATTTGGAGAAATTATTTTCATAGAGAATATATTATGGTTTATATATACTAATGGAGATTGATATATATTTTTCCTCTGAAGAATTTTAATTCTTAGTGTAGAATCTTGTTATAATTTCATCCAAATTATTTTCTTGTTATCATACATATCCCTGGAAATGGTAACAAGGTAGATGAAGCTTTGTTTTAGAATTATTATTAAGATAACCCTTGGTGAGTGAGTGAGGAATGGAATGCAATAGAGTTTTTGGAATCTTTTTTCCTTTATTATTTTGATATTACTGATTAAGGATATCATTATCAATTTATAGAGAGATCTTTATTGGTGGGGATGGTAGAGGAGTCTCGTATAAGAGATCCTGAGGTGGAGGTGAAAATAGATTAGATATAGAATAGTGATTCTTTTAATAGTTAGACTGGGAATAAAAAATTTAATAATTGTTAAATGGAAATGTATTTGTTCTACAGAGTTTGTGAGAATAATTTTTTTGAATATTTTATAGTTCATATTTGGAAATTCATTCAAGATATACAAAGATGCATCATTCCTTGAAGAAGAAGTTTTGGTATCTTGGAATAAAGAAAGTGGTGGTAGAGTTTTTTCTTAGTGTTTTGTATACCAACAGGTGAAAATTAGATGTTAAGTTCTAGTTGGATTATTGCATCCATTAGAAATTACTCAATATAAGTGGGGTGAAATTTCAATGGATTTTTTACAGGATAACACCGTGATCTTAATGGATTTGCTATTATTTGTGATATCATTGATTGATTCATGAAATTAACACATTTCTTACCAATTAAGGAACTTTTATTAGTGGATACTTGGGTGATGATTTATGTGATATATTTTGTAAATATTTATGAAGTTCTAAGGATGTCAGTATCTAATCATGATGCTTAGTTTCTATCATTAAAATTGTAAGTATTGCAGTTTTCCTTTGGTAACCATCTTTTTCTTAACACTGTATTTCACCAAGTTCTAAGGATGTTGGTATTTAATCATAATTTCCTATTTACATAATGAATATAGTAAGGATTTTAGTTTTTTTAGGTAACCAATTGTTCCTTAACACCATATTTCACCTAAGGACTAAAATTTAAACTAAGAAAGAAATCTAGAAATTAGTGGATATGTTAAGGGAATGTATCTTTGATTTTAATGGATCATGGTAAAATCATTTAAAATTATTGAAATTTTCTTATAATAACATCTATAATTCCTCCATTGGAATGTAAACTTATGATTTTTTATATGTGGGACTTTTTTATTCACCAATATGTTGTGTTGATGTTGTAAAGGTAGTTTTATTTAAGACATAGATTTTGTATGATATAATGGAATTTTTGAAAGTTATTTAGGATTGTATAAGGAATATTTAAAGTAGAAAAAAACTCTATATGAATTGGTAGAGGATAACTTTTGAGTTTTCTATTTAGTATCACGTATTCTTATATATTTCACCTCATTTTGGAAAACAAAGGTTTCAAAATGGGAGTATGTTTTCAATAATATTTATTATCCATTTTAATGTATTAGAGGGGTTAGAGAGGTATCCAAATAGTCTATACTACCTTCATGATTATAAATAATTAATGATGTATTCTATGTTCCCTAGAATCACAAGTAAAATCATAACCCTTTTCATATGATTTATCTGAGTGATATTAATGTTTAGGTGGTATAAACTATTTATAATCTAGTGGAAATTTTGTATCATAGAGATAAATTCATGTGGGTATGGGTTATTCCCTTACTCTGAGTTCTTTAAAGGCAAGGTAGGGTAGAGGAAAGCACTTGGGAGAGGGAATCATAGATTTTTTATGAAATTTCATAAATTGTTTTGAGTAGTTCTTATTATATTTTGATGTCAAATTTTATTATAATGGTGAAGGATAAAGTAATGGAATTTTTTATGTGATTAGTTCATCTTTATGAAAAATTTTGAATCTTTTTAATGATAAAAAGTATTTAAAGGGGTGTACAATATAGAGTCATAAAAATTCAATTTTTGGGAGTCTAAGAAATATTTATTATTTTTTATTAGGGGTAAATGGTAATTTTAATGGTCTTAGAATGAAACTTTGTATGAATCATTGGATAAAGGACATAATTTTTACCCCTAGGTGGAATTTTTTTTAATTCTTCTAATCTGGTTATATGTTTAGTAAATTTTGGGTGATGGTGGAATTAAATTAATTATGATTTTATTTAAGTAATTTATTTTAATGGATTATTTTTATAAAATAAATAATGTAATTTATGTCACATAATTTATTTTATGAGGTGGTGATTTCATGGAATATTTTTGGAATTGAATATTAGATATTCATTTAATTTATTATACTTCCATTTAGTGGAATTAAAGAAGAGTTTAGGATACATAAATTTAATGGCTTAATTTATGGGTGATTATGTCATGTCTTGATGGGAGGAAATCGATGATTGACTCATTTTAATCCATCCACAAGGTTGTGATAATTTTTTTATCTTTAATTTACTTATTCTATCAACAATTAAAACCTTTGAATTGGAGTGTTATAATGGTTCCAAGAGAGACAGGTAAATAAATTGAATAGATAATTGACCAGAGCTGATTGAGGAATGAAGATTGTTAAGGAATTATTGTAAGTGGGTCTTGATTATCGTCCTTAAAATTAATATATGTAAATCCACCATGATTTTTATTTTATTTTTTTGTTTAAATAATATATAATAATATGAGATAAATATTATGAGGTAAATTGAAATTATGAGTATGATGGAATTTTATTAACAAGGATATTGGAAATAGTGAAGATTGATGAATTTGAGATTGATGAACAAATATACTTGATAAATATTTGAATAGATTATAAATTTTACAAGTCATATTATTGATGTTAATTTGTAAATGGTAGAAATGGGATATTTAAATTTATTGAAAAATATATTCTATGATATTAGAATTAAATTATTTAAGTTTCAGTGGATAAAAGGTGTTGTTGTTTTTTGAAAATGAATTTTGAAAATATTTAAAAAGGGTTAAATTGTCTTAATATGTTTTTTATGATGAATTTGGTGATAATTAATCATTTATGATTTTATGTGAATTTTTTAATAATTCCTTGCATTATATTGTGAGGTCATAATGAAAGAATATTGTGAAAATAGTAAAAGTAGTGAGAGGGTTTATTTAATAGTTTTTGGAGTGAGTCATTATATATTGGAATGGGGTTCATTATACAAATTGGAGTAGTGTTAAGAAGTGTAAGTGAATAAAAGGTTTTAATTAGAAGTTTATTAATTGTTGGTTATCTTATAGATATAGGTTCATGCCACATTTTGGTGTAGAGGGACTTTTAATACTATGTTACATGGGGGTGCTATAGATTCTACATGTGTCGTGATACTTTATCACCAAGTTATGACATATTCAATATGAGTCTTGTTGGTTGGTGCTTCCTCAACTTTTCTCAATTTTTATAAGAGATATTATAAGATAGGTTGATAGTAAGGATGGAAACTGAATATCTTATAAATCCATAGATAAACCAATCATGTGTGTGTATATCGATATGGGAACATAGAAGGTTTTTGGGAAAAAATTCATCAAGGTTATGGATCAGTGTTTTTGGGGTGATTGTATTTGTTTACAAAGATAGATGATTGTGTTTCAGTAAGGTTTTTGTTGTCGAAGTAGGTTTTTAAGGTGACGTGGATTCCCAATGTTTTCCAAATTTTTGGGCCTCAAAATAGGGAGTGTGTTTTATCACAAAGTAATGTTTTCCAAAAAGGATTTTTCATACCGTAGTTCACATACTACGAAGCGTGGAGTTTGTGGACCACACAGTATCATAGAATTGTTATGTGGACCATAAATTAGGTACATGAAAAGGTGAAGGAAAATTAGAAAAGGATATATTTCTGTAAAGAAGTGATATTCAAAAAACAAAGGAAGCCTGCAGGGAGATTTACATTTTCCTGAAAAGGGCTGTGATTTGAAGCTTTCACGAGGTCAGATCTAGAGAGGCATCTCATTTTCAAAATTTGGTGATTTAAGTTTCACCACAAATGAATAAATACACTATGTGGACTACATATTAAGTTCATAGTTAAGGTTTTACCGTATCAGAGTTATGGGTATTTGTGATTATAGAGTTTTTCATGATTTATTTTCCTAAATAAAGGACCCTACTCACATCATTAGAGAGATAATTTCATTACAAAAGATCATCACTAGAAGCATTTGGGTAATTCTGAAGTATTTTATGATGGAGTATTCCATGAAGGAGAATAGTTTTATGATGGAGGATTCCATGAAGGATAAGAGTTTCGCAAGGTAGAAATTCCATGAAGGTGAATGTTTGAAGAGAGTTCATGGAAGGGGTATATTGGATTTAGTATCACAAAATGAAAAATGGGGTTGCGAAGCAAAGTTAGTCTGCAAGGCATCAGCCATCCATGAAAAATAGGTGGTCTATGAAGAAAATTTTATCTTTTAAGCACTCATTCCATGAAATACAAGGCAGTTCACAGAGGATGCAAGACAGTTTGTGGTGGGCACAAGGATGTTCATGAAAGGACTACAAAATTTTGAGAAAGTAATTTCTGCAAATTGATAGTATGTTGAGA
Organism: Viscum album; assembly: GCA_963277665.1. NCBI lineage: Eukaryota > Viridiplantae > Streptophyta > Magnoliopsida > Santalales > Viscaceae > Viscum > Viscum album. The sequence continues at coordinate 766,299,517 of OY728152.1, read as the reverse complement.
AGTGGATTTCATCTGCTCGATGAAAATAGGACTTCATAGTACACTCATATATGTGTGAAACAATTATGAGGTGATTCAGAACAATAGTATATTCTTTTGAAGGAGCAGTGGGCACAGTTCAGTTAAGAGAGTATCAAGCTTTCAAATTGTGATTAGTTGTGAACTAAGAGGGATAGTGATTCTTCTTCAAAAATTGTAAGGACACTGACCCTGGATATTAAAATGATCAATCCTAAACATTGTGTTGGTAGTGAGACTTACTAGAATCGGTACAGTAGCACATTATCATTCTACGCTCCTTAGACATATCCCAGTGAGCATAAACCAACTAAAATTGTTTTGCCATGTGAATGATTTCATTTTTGTTCATATATTTCTATGGTAAAGGGAGAGAAGATTGTTTTGTTTAATGGATAAACAAGATCCAAATGGGTGGTTGTTTTAATCTATTATACCCTAATTCACCCCCTCCCCCTCAGGTTATTTAACCTATTTGGGATACAAATTAGTATCATAGAAAAGGGTTACTTTTAACGGATCTATCTTTATAGAAGAAATGGAAGATGTTAATCACAAAAGGATTATGATAATTGATGCAAACAATTTTTAGATATGGAATAATCCAATGAAACACTTCTTTTGATCATTGGGTATGAATGTATTTACAGCTGCAATGCATGGTACTTCTTCTGATATGGACAATAATGTTTTATTGGAATCATAACATAGATAATTGGATATTGATGAAAAATGAATCAATGGTTTAGGGGGAGCCCTATCCAATGAAATATATAATAAGTTGATGTCATGTAATTCATCACATGATGTGTGGGAAAATTTTCAAAATATTTATAAGGGTGACTCAAAATTAAGATAAGAAAACTTTCATGTTCTATGGAACAAGTATGAAGATACATGAATGCACCCTAATGAGTATTTTGATGCATTATTTGACTAGGTGAATATTGTTGTGGAATAAATGTGTGGTCTCAGAGAAATTATTAAAGATATAAATATTGTTAAGTGCATCTTGAGAAAACTTCCACACTGATTCTATCCAAAAAAAAAAATTTGGAAGATAAGGATCTAAAGGAGCTGAAATTGGATAGTTGGATAGTACTCTTATCGCATACGAGTGCGGAAATGATGATAATGATGATGTGGAAAAGGGGAAGTCCAAATAAGTGGAATTCAAGGCCATAAATAATCTCAATATTTAATATAACTAGGACGAATACAATGTGGATGAGTTCATGTCATTACTATCCCAAAATATGCAATGAGGAGGAGGAAGGTTCAAAGGGAAACTTCCACTTTTCTGCTTTCTATGTGGAATGTTTGGAAATATTAAAGAAAAGTGTCCTAAGAAGCTTCAAGATGATTATGTGGATGATGATGAAATTCTTAAGAAGAAGTATTCAACCAATATAAAAGGTAATAGGAGTACCAATAGAAATTTATTCAAAAAGAAGAATCTTATTTCAAAAGAAGATGAAAATTTAGAAGAATATGAGGTAGAAGAGTTAGAGGACAGTAAGGATTATGAAGAAAATGCTTTGGTGGGAGTTTTTAGAAATTTTGAAACAAGGAAAGATAACGAAACTAATGAAAAATATTTCCAAGGAAGAGTTGACCTTCAGATAAAATTATAATATTCACTTTAAGAGATATATTTTTCAAGATCCAAAACAAAGAAATCCGACATGGTGGTTAATAATTATGAAATTTATATGAAATAGAAGAAATATTAGAAGTTTGAGATAGAGGATGAAATTGAAAGGCTTAAATATGAAAATGCAAAAACCTCAAAAAATCATTGAATATAAGATCAAAGTTATATAATAGACCAAAATTGTCGATAGACTGACTAGAATAGTAAAATATTGATTCAAACACATTTATGATCTTCAAGAAGAGGTTGTCAATCTATAAATAAAGTTAAAAAATTATGATAAACTCTTGATTCTAGAAAATAAGGATAAAATGAAAAAGAAAAAGGAAATTAGAATCCAGGGTTATAATGAAAAAGATAAAGGAGTGTAAGGAGAAGAAAATGATAGATTAGAATGATACAACTAGTATGGGGCTTGATAAAAAATAGAAAGAAGTAATGGTTGAAGTTAGACCATAAGAACTCACTTTGAGGTTAAAGATTGATATGGGTAAGAATTGAAATCAGAAGATACAGCGAACTTAGGAAACAACTAGTGGTGAAATAGTGACACATATGAATTCACCCCGCATTAGATGTTATTGTTGTGGGAAAATGGGACACTCACAAAATCTTTGTTCCATATTTAAGAGGTACCAAATTGAATAAGATAAAAATTGGATGAAAACAGAGCTCAATATTCTAGGATATCATTCTAAGAAAACAATTTCTAGTGTGGAGGATTTGGAAACCTGGCCAAATATTGTACATTAACTACACAGAGGAATGAGCCAAAAAATACTCAAATTGGTTGTAGAAAACAACTCAAGGAACCCTTAAATGATCTAAAAACACAAAATCAATTTATATCATTAAAAGATGAAATCGTTCCATCATAATATAAAAATGCACATGAGCCTCAAACCAGTTGGTGAGGACTCAGAAAGTGCATCCAAGAGACCCAAGATCAAATCTGGGGGGAGGTATATTTCCAGTTTACTATAGTAGTATTGTATCAGGCACTGTAGTAGAAATTGTAGCAGGTACTATTTTAGGTACTATTCGGTATTGTAGCAGCCAGAACTATTCATCTGTTTGGGCCTTCGGGCCATCATTTTAGTCATCAAGTCCTTCAAGGCCTTTGGGAAACCCAAGGAATTTGGGCCAATTAGGCTTTCAAGAACCTCAAGGCCTTCAGGACACCATAATTCCTTCAGGCCACCTCAGGGCCTTAGATCCACCTGAAAAATATAGATGTACCAGACAGATTACAAGGAACAAGGCACCAAATGAGGACTCAGATCAAGAGCTTTCACCATAGCAGAGCTAACCAGACATATGTAAGAATGAGAGGGTATATAAACATCATCGGTACCAGGCCTATACAGATCTGCAATGGTCATCTAGCTAACAAGCCATGAAAAGGTGGAGAGATGAGATCACGACATTTGCTAGGGTGGGGCAGTTCCAAGTTTTTATATTTGGGTTGATTTTTTAATACCTATCGGTCATGTAATGTCACTTAAGCCTTTTGTACTTGTAAGGGTTCCAACTCACCCCTTGAAAGTTGATTTATCAAAAATAAATAAATAATTAAGTACTTAAGGCCATTTAGGATATAAGAATCATTAATAATATCATTCAAGGCATGGATCAAAAAGAAGATTTAATAGGTACAAGTTATAGAGATTGAATTCAAAGAATAAGATTGCACTGGAATATGGATCATTAGTAGTGGATGTACCTCCCATATGATAAGAAATAATGAACTGGTGACATTAATAATATACAAAAAAAAATTAATTGTGAGATTTGGTAATGATGAAGGCCTAAAAATTATTAGCTCTAAAAAATCCATGTTGGGAGGAAAAATACATGAGATGTGCAGATGTATTGGTTGTTTAAGATCTCTGTCAAAATTTTCTAAGTGTAAATCAACTATGTGACTCAAGACATGCCATAATATTTTCAATGAAATTATATATCACTAAGGAAAAATATGGTGTAGTTTTTTTACAAGTAAATCATATGAAGGGGAATCTATACATTGTAAGATGAAAAGAATATTTATTCTTTTTTCCAAGGAAGAAGAAAACAGGATATGGTATAAACACCTTGGTCATTTGAGGAAAAAATAATTGGAAGATATAGTGAAATGAGATGATACCTAAGACCTCCCTATTTTATCATGTGATCTTACCCATACGTGTGTTTCTTGTCAATAAGGGAAAATCATTGGAAAGACATATAAGTAAAAACAGAAAATTTCAAAAACATAGTTCTTGAGTAAGTTCATATTGATGTGTTCAGAACTATTTCACCAATAGGTATTGATGGGAGGAGATATTATGTTCTCTTAATTTATGATTTTAGCTGAATTGCATGGGTTTCAGTCATCGCCCACAAGTCTGAGGTGTTCGGTTTCATAACATGTTATCGAAGGGAAGTTGGAAATATGCTGGGTCAAAAAATATAAAATATATGAATAGATAATAGAAAAGAGTTCAAAAATATCCAAGTGGAGGATTATCTTGAGAAACATGGGATAAGGCACAAAGTTTCAGTAGTAAAAACTCAACAGAAAAATAGAGTAGTTGAGAGAAGAAATATAATTATCAACAACATGGATAGAAAAATTCTTTTTAAGAATGACCTTCCATAGAAGTTTTATAAAGAAGTAGTAATGAAATTAGTCTAGAGAATTATTATGTCTAAAAGAATATAATAATCTATATGAGCTATGTTATGGAAAGAATCTAATGTTAAAGTACTTCCGAGTCTTCAGAAGTAAGTGTTTGATTATCAATAAGGAGAAACATATGATGTTTGAAACCCATGGAGATGAAGGGATATTTCAAAGATCCTCAAGAAAAATAAAATTGTATAAATTTTTCAATAAGTGACTAGGAAATGTAGTTGAAAGAAATGATATAACTATAGTACATAATGAGTAGAATCTTCAGCAAATACATAATCAGTTTTATGAGGATAGTGATAAATAGATAATCAACTCAGGGGAAGTTCCAGTTTATAAGGATGATTTAGAAGAGGATTCAAATAATGAAAATGATGAACATAAACCATTATCTATACAAAAACCAAAGATTCATGCCAAAATTGATAGACATAACATAATTGGTGATCAGACAATTCTAGTGTAGACAAAGAGGATGAAGACTCTACAGCAAACATTGTCACTATCAAAGGTAGAGCATGTATTTTTTAATGAAGAATCTATAGATGAAAACTAAATTCCCGAAATGAATGAAAATCTTGACCAAATTGAGAAGAATCATTCATTAGAGATTGTTTCCAGACCAACAGATAAGAATGTCATTAAGACTAAATGAGTGTTTCTCAATAAGATGAATGAATATGGCATAGTGATTGGAAACAAAGAATGGATAGCGTAAAAATGGTACTCCCATATAGATGTATTGATGTAGATGAAACATTTTCACCTATTTCAAGGCTAGATATAATTAGATAATTCTTCACTAAACTAGTAAAAATAAAGATAAATGTTTTCCTGGAGTATGTTAGGTCATTATTTCTAAATTGGGTTCTAGAAGAAGAAGTGTATATTGAAAAATCAGATGTTTTTCTCATTCATGAAGATGAGAACTGAGTTTTTTGAATGAGAAAAGCATTATATGGGTTGAAAGAAGCACTAAGAGAATGGTATCCAAGGTTAAATCAGTTTTTGAAGAAACTCGATTTCCAATATGGTGGATTTGATTACAATCTATATGTCAAAAATAACAGTAGTCAAAGTATAATGGTTCTAGCATATGTCTATGGCATAATATTTGGTGGATCAGATTAAGAATAGTTAAAATAGTTCACATAATTCATGAAAAGTGAATTTTAAATGTAAATGGTTGGTGAACTAATGTTTTTCTTTGGTTTATTGGTGACATAAGGAAATAATGGAACATTTATTTCTCAATATAAATATGCCAAGGAGGTTTTAAGAAGATTTTGAATGGATAATTCCAAGGATATGACAACTCCAGTGGCTACCTGAATGAAACTTTTAGGGGATGATAAAGTCAATGTAGTTAATGTCACAAAATATAGAAATATAATTAGTAATATATTGTATTTTATAGTGAAAAGACCTGATATTGTTTTTTCCACATTCTAAGAATCAAGATATCAATGAAATCTCAATAAAACCCACTTGCTTTTAGTGAAAATAATACATCAATAAATCAAGGGGATAGTGGATTTCAGTTTTTTGTTCAATGAAAAATATCAGTAAGAGTTATTGGGCTATACAGATGCATATTGGGCTAAATCAATAGATGATATAAAATCAACATCATGTTGTTCACTCTATCTCTATGGATTTTGTATTGATTTGCTGAGAAATAAATAGTATTGTATTTCATTGAGCATCGTAGAAGCTGAATATATTGCTACTACTCAAGAATGCATGTAGTTATTGTGGATGAAGCACCATCTTGATGATATGGGAGTTATAGTGAAGTATCCAACTGGAATCCATTATGAAAATTCAAGTGCAATATATCTTTGAAAAAATCCAATCCATCACTCTAGAAAAAATCACCATAAAATAAATTATCATTTCATTAAGGACAACCTGGAGCATGGTCTTGTGAAGGGAGTGTGTTTCTGTATAACTATAGGTTTCATACATTATGACGAAGGCTATACCCAAAGTGGCATTTGATATGCATCGAATGTCTCTTAGAGTTCATTCGAATCCCTACACTATAAAAAGTGTGGATGTGGGACCCTCTCTCCCCAAGGTATGATGTGTTTTTTCCTAAATGTGATAATCTATATTCTTTACCTAGTTTCATACCACAATAAAGTGACCTTCAATTTCATTGAAAAAGGTGGAGAAATTATCTGTATAAATGGGGAGAAAATGTCTAGGGGAGTAGGAAATTAGGGGGAGTTTTAAATATGATGATGCTAAATATGATCAATCCAATGTTATATATCAATATAGATGGGGTTCATGATGAAATAATTTTAGTGGTTTTTTAATAAATTAATTCATTGATGAACATTTCAAGCTACTCATATTTCTCACACCAAGAATGGATCATGTGGGATTAGAGTGTGTGTTGAGTAAATCTCTAATCGCTATCTAAATTTCAAGAATCTTGGTATAAGATGTAATAATATTTAATGTGGTATCAAAATGTGAAGAGTTTTTAGAAAACCCAAAGGGGGTATTATTGGAAACAAATCCCTCAAGGCTCCATCTTGGTGGTTTTGGGGTGATTGTGTTTTTTGAAAAATCTACATAACTATGTTTCAGTGTAGTTGGTGGTGTCAAAGAATATGTTTAAGATGATGCAGTTTCCTAGTGTTTGCTAAATTTTTGGGCCTTAACATCAGATTTTTTTATGGAAATGAGTGTTTTCTACAAAGGAGTTCATGGACCTCAGTTCGAGAACTATGAAGCATGGTGTTTTTGGAATACATAGAATATATGTTCTATGTGGACCGAAAATGAGTTATGTGGAAAGGAGAAGGAAAATCAGAAAAGGAAATATTTACATATAGTAGTGCTATGCAACCCATATAGAACACTATGCGAACTCCAAAGAAATTATATAGGGATAATGATGTTTTATGGATGAGAGAGGTGATTTTAAGTTGATACGAAGTCATTTCATAATATGAATGTAATTTATGGAAGGTAGTGATTTACGATGTGTCGTGAATAATTGAATGCACTATGCAGACCACATATTATGTTTGTAGTGAATGTTGTACCACATCAAAGTTTTCGATATTTGTGATTTGTAGGTTTTGTGGGATTTATTTTCCTATATAAATTAAACTAATCAAATCATTAGAGAGATTGAATTTCATTAGAAAAGATCATCACTGGAAGAATTCATATATGTCTGAAATAGTTCTCGAGGGATGATTCTGCGAAAGATAAAAGTTTCAAGAGGGAGTATTCCATGAAGGATAAGAGTTTTGTGAGGGAGAAATTACATTAAGGAGATAGTTAACCAATATATTTCATGAAAGGGGTCTGAGTATTTTAGTGTCTCGTAAAGAAAAATGGTGTTGTGAATCCAAGGTGGTCTTTGAGGCATCATTTATCTGTGAACAAGAGATGGTATGTGATGAAAACATTGTCTATAAAGAAATCATGACACATGATTCAAGGAAGTTCATGGAGGATGAAAGACTGTTCTCATTGGGCGCAAGGAATTTCATGAAGGGACTAAAATAGTTCACAAAATCAATTTCCACAAACTAACAATACAAATAAAATTGGATCTCATTTATTGGGTAAAAACATGACTTCGTGGAATACTTGTATACGTGTGAAATAATTATGAGGTGATTAAAAACAATAGGATATTCTTATAGAGGAGTAGTGAGCACACTTCATTTGAGAGAGTGGTGAGCTTTCAAATTGTGATTAGTTGTAACCCAGGTGGGATAGTGTATCCACTCCAATCACTGTAAGGGTACTGAGTCTGGGCATATAAATGATATATCCTGAAAATTATTTTTGTAGTGAGCCTTAGTGGAATTGGTACATCATAAAATTGTTGTTGTATGGTCCTTGGGCATAGCCCAGTGAGGGTGAACTAAGTAAAATCATTGTGTCTTTTTCATTATTTCGTTTCTATTCATATATTTCTATGTAATATAGGGATAATAATGTTTTTTAACAGTGAAACAAGATCCAAAGGGGTAATTATTTTAATTTTTCATTCCCTAATTCACACCCCCCCCCCACTTCTAAATTTATTTAACATAGTTAGGATAACAAAGGGTATGTTATTTGAATAAATTTTATAGAAAGGGATCTTTTAATATGTGTTGTCTTATGATGAGGTTGTAGAGATTGTTTGTTCCAAGGATATGATTAATATAAATATGAATTGATTTACTCCCTAGGTTCCAGTTATAATGGACATAAGTGGGAGTTTTGTATATCTATATAGTGTGATTATATCCCCCCATGAAGTATGTGATTCTTCTTTCTAGAATCAATTGATTTCATCCTTCCAACCTATTTCCAAATTATAAGGAAACCAATTGGTGGTGGCCTCAATTAAAAATAACTTTAGGTTGTGTTCCCATTGGTCAACTTAAGTATATGTGTTGTCTCATCCATCCAATAGTGGATCTAGTTTTTCCCACTTATATTGGTGATGATCATATTCTTCATTATGATTATGGATTCGAGGGGGTGTCTATGGATTTCATTAATTTCTTTGTGGGTGGGTTTTTTCTAGTTTTTCTACCATGTTTTTAGTGGTTTTTGGTGGATATTTATGGTCTTTCAACTCTCGTGTTATTGTCTCTTATGGAATTTTCAATGGTTATGATGATCTTGAGTGGCTTAGATATTATCTAGTTGATATTTTTTTTCTCCTTCACCTCGATGGTGGTCGACATCAATTCACGGTTGAATATAGTTCTTCATTGCTCCCCATTTTATCTTTTGGTCCATTTTTATGTGTGTATTTGTTCATGATTGAGATGATGCTATTTCTTGGTGGTTTTATTTTTTCATTATGACCTATTCTAGTGTGTTGTTGATATCACCAGTAATTTCTATGTGATGGTGATTATGGGATAAATGAGGCAACATGCACAAGGGTGTACAGCTTGAGGCAGGTCATCTTTTGCATCCCAAGGTGATGACATAAGTTTTTGTTTGAAATTTGATTTTTTTTCCTTTTACTGCATCTCATTCATAATATCATTTGGTTTTAATATTGAAATGGTGGTTTTTTTCTTTTGAATATGTATGGTTCTTACTTAACTAAAAAAGTGGTTTATTTGAAAATTTCGAAAAAATGATTTGGAGGAGATTCTAGCCTAGGTGGTAAATAAAATAGATAGTGGTGGTGGTGGTGGTGGTTATGTGGATGGTGTGTTTGGTTACAATAGATATATGATGTAAAATGGTGATGATGTAAGTTGAGGAGTGGAGAGTCTCTATAGAAACCCAATTTTTCTTTATAATACTTTGAAATATTTCAATATATATTCCCAAAGCTAGGTTCTGAGATGGCGTAAAACTCTAATGCCTGGTGTGCTCAGAATTAATTTTATAAAAATATTAAAAATATTTTATATTGAGAACATGTGGTTAATTAAATAAAATGATATAAATCTTAATTGGTTTATAAGATTATAAATTTGAGACCATAATTATGTTTATAACATGGTTTTTACCCTTAACGTGACATAAAATTAGTAGGCACAGGATGTTCAGACCCCTCACTCATTGGTGGTATATTTAAGTGGATTAGTTAATTAAGTAATTAATTAATTAATTTAATTTAACCTAAATGATAAATTTATAAATATTTTTCTAGGGATAATTCTCCAAGGTTGGCTAATAATTCTCCCACTGTTAACAAATCACTCTTCCTCATCCCTTTGACGGATCGAGATCGAATGATGAAAAATCTCTAGATCAAAGTGAATCGAAGAATGACGAATGCATAAACATATACCAAATCATTGAGCAAGTGTTTTCTTCACCAAATATCAATCCAAAAGAGAGTTAGGACTCATATTTTGGAATTTTACACATTTGGATTAAATGTTTGAGTAGATTTATAATTTTTCGTCGATCTGTACCCTTGTTTCAAACCTTTGCATGAACCTAAGTATTGAAATATTACTTTTTTATTTTTTTCTAATATGAACTACCATTTCTTGATCAATTGGATAATAACTCTTGGCCTCGATCAATTTAACTTTTTCCTTGTGCCTTTTCTCCCCCGTTTCTTTAGGGTCTTCACCAGTCAGATCTTTGAGGTCCTGGTTTGATAATTTTCGGGCAGCCCGAGCTCAATCAAGCACCCAGATTCACAGAGGATCAGTGAAATGAGAATGGTTTTGTTAAAGAGTCTTAGATATGGAATTATCACATCTCAAGGATTATTGATCTACTATATTGAGATCATGAAATCAACTATGGGGTGAACGGAGACATGTTGAATGAACATCCAAACCCCTGTAATGAACAATGTCTGGTTTCTGGTGAACGATGGGTAAAGAGTGTGAGATTAAGCTAGATCTAATGATTTTGGATTGATACCAAGTGATATCAATTGAGGATGGAGTAGATTCAAAGTAGAAAAATAGATCTTGGATTTTAGGAAATATCTCAACTACACTCCATGTAGTTTGAATAATACATGACGTGTAGCCTCTATCAGCAGTGTTGTTAGGGTTTTAGGGAAGTTATGGATGACACGACATGTAATATTCACTCATAGGCTATGTATCCTCTTTTTGATAGATAGACCATATGGCTGACCACACGTAAATAGTGTTTGGGTACACATACATGGGGTCTAGTATACAGACACGACCACTGAGACATGGCCCCGGTCTCATGATTCACTAACATTCCATGTAGCCTCCAAACATGATTTAGTTTTTACTACAATGAGAAATGATAATGTTTATACTATTGAATTTTTTTTCTTATTTTATCATAATTTCTCATGTTTTAAACCCTTTAACAAAGAATCTTGACTTTGGAATCAGAGACTAATCCATTTTATACACCCTCTTAGGAATATAACTATGAAATATTTAGCCAAGGATCTACCTAAATTCTAATTTCTAATAGACAAAGTTTGTAATCCATGTCAAAAGGGAAAGCGGTACAAAATCTCCTTCAAACTAATGAAATAAGTATCAACTCCTCAACCTTTATAGTTAGTTAACGTGAATTTTTTTGGACATTATAGAGTTTCTAGTTTATCAAGAAACCATTATACTTATTCTATAGTTTATGATTTTTCAAGATATAAGTGGGTTTTTTTCCTTGACAATAAAATTGAATCTCTTTCTTAGTTATTTAAATATTCTAGATGTGCAAAAAATATTCTTGGGTTTAGAATAAGTACCTTAAGAAGTTATCATGGCCTTGAGTTTGAAAATAATGAGTTTGAATCTTTATGCACACAACATGGCTATAGTTATAAATTTTATACTTTTTAGACCCCACATAATAATGGAATTGTATAAAGGAGAAATATAACCTTTCAATAAATTATATAGACCTTTCTCAAGGATTATGATTTACCTTTTAATTTTTGGATAGAATATGTTAACATATATTTCTATATAATTAATAGAATTTTAAATAGAAAAATTTTAAATAATACCCCTTATGAATTATGGAATGGTATAAAACCAATGGTTAATTCCTTTAGACGTTTTAGTTATAAAATCATTATACTCAACATAAAATAGAATTTAGAAAAGTTTTTTTCCAATATTGTTGAAGGTATTTTACTTGGATATTCTATAATAAGTAAATTATATAGTGTATTTAATAAGATAACCAATATTCTGGAACAATATGTGCATAAAAATATTGATGAGACAAATCCACATGATCCCAATACCTCTTTAATGCTAAACCTTGTGAAAATTATTCTAGACCTCCTCCAGAAAAATCTCCCATATCTGATGAAAATTTTGAACTTTAACCTACAAACAAAATTGAGGTCTAAAATACTTATATTACTAGAGCTATATTGACTCATATATATCATCCATTATATTTCTTTGTAGGTGACTTAGATAATATAACTCAAATAAGAGATTCTATAAGAAATAAAGTTAATCCCCATACCTTCTTGTCACATATTGAACCAAATAAAATCAATGAATCAATTAATGATGAATTATGGGTAATGAAAATGAAAGGATAGTTAAATCATTTTGAAATAAATAGAGACTGGGAATTACTAGAAATACCTAAGGACTAACTAACTACTGGTACTAAATGGGTTTTTAGAAATAGGGTTTATGGGTTATGGAAAATAATTATGAATAAAGAAGCAATAATTTCAAAAGGATATAGTCAAGAAGAAGGTATTTACTATGAGGAAACATTTACTCTAGTATCTAGACCTGAATCCATCGGGATGTTTCTTTCCTATAAAGTACAATTGAATTTCAAATTTTATCAAATGGAAATAAAGTGTGCGTTCTTAAATAGTTATATAGTTGAGGATATTTTTATTGAACAAACCTCTAGATTTAAAAACTGTCACTTTCCAAATCATGTTTTTAAATTAACAAAATAATTTTACAGTTTAAAAAATATCTTGGATCTTGGTATGATAGGTTTAACTCAATTTTGATTTAAAAATGTTTTTCTAAAGGAATATATGACCGTATTTTTTTTATTAAAATAATTTAAAATTATTTTTTAGTTGTAAAAATATATATTGATGATATTATTTTTGGATATTCATAAAATTATTTATGTAATAGATTTTCAAAAAAAACAAAGTGAATTTGAAATAATTTTTATGGATGAACATAAATTATTTTTAGGTTTTCAGATTTTTTAAAATAAAGATATAATTATTTTAAATCAAATAAATTATACTAAATATATTTTAAAACATTTTTTTCATGGATAGTACTAAAGGTAGTGATACTCCCATGAGTACCAGATGTAAGTTGGATCTTGATAAAACTAGGAAACTGGTTGATTGAACCACTTGCAGAGGTATGATTGGAATCTTACTATACTTAATTTCTAGATTTCCTGATATAATGTGTAGTCTGTGTATGTGTTCCCATTTTCAAGTAAATCTATAAGAGTCATATTTACTTATTGTAAAAATAATTGTTAAATACCTCAAAGGTACTGCCAATTTATGATTTTTCAGATGTATAGGACAATAATTTGACATATTAAGTTATCTAGATACTAACATTTGTTGTGTTAAGTTAGATATAAAAATATCCTCTATAAATTATCACTTTTTTTAAAGTATCTAGTTCCATGTTGTATTAATAAATATAACTCTATTGCATTATACCCTACTATATATGATTATATAATTGTATATAGTTTTTTACATAGATTCTATGGTTGAAACACCATTTAATATACTATGGATATCCATTTTGATATGTCCTTATAAATTTTGATAATACAAGTGCTATTAAAATTTCCAAGAATCCTTCATATATCTCATTTGAGAACCAAACATATTGATATAATAAATCACTTTTTGAGATATTGTTTTCAAAAGGGTGGTAAAACTCTTGATTTCATTGGTACTGAATATTATCTTTCTGACATATTCACAAATCCTTTGAATTTTGATAGAATAGGATATATCAAATTTGAACTTGGAATGATGAGTTTTGGTTAGCCTTTTATTCTTACATTTATTTATTTTTTCTTTGTTAGATTAAAATTACATGAATTCTAATACAATTGGTATATACCATTGGTATCTACCATGGTTGATCGACTGTGATGATCATCCATGAGGATCGACCATTAGTCATGCTACCAATGGTATTGAGAAATATTCATGCTATCATGGATAATCGACTATTGTAAGAAATTATTTCATAGTACCATTCATATTATACCATTTCATAGTAATGTTACATAAAACCATGTCTTGGTAACATAACATTATACCATTTCAATGTGACTATGATAAACTATTATTGTACGATACCATGAGAATATACCATTCCATATACCATTTCTAGTTCTACTATTACTATCTATAATTAAAAAATTATCAGATTTATATATTCTTATTATATGTATTAAATTTAATTTATTCTTTCAAAATCCCTAAATGATAAAATCTACCAAAAATTAGATTCTAAGAACCCTTCTTCTCTAGAACACCTCCGTTGAACCCATTTACTTCTTTATCTCTCAACCTGTGACCCTTTATTTCTTTTTAACTATATCCCTAGAACCAGTGTAGAAATGGTGAGGGTTAAGTACCCTACTATGTTTTTTGATGATCCATGTTCTTTGAAGAAAGAAAAATGGGAAATCATTTGGCCTGATGTAGAACCGAAGAACCCTCAACTTTCATCTTATACTACCAGCACAGAAAAAGATATAGATTTTGTGTGGTTGTTTTTTGGAATTTTTCGCACATGGAATGTGATCCAAGACTAGGTATGGGTGAAATGGTTCTTGATCAATGACCAAACATTCCACCCAAGGTTGGTTCTTGAGTTTTATCAATTTGCAGAGTATGATTTTGGAGAAAATAATGAAATTATTAAGACTATGATAGATGGAAAAGATATGATATTTTCTTCAAAATTGTGTGAAATATGCTTGATTGTAGTACACAAAGGTTTTTATGAGGACTATCAAGTCTCTACTCCTATTAACCAAGAGAACATTTTATTTAGGGATACACTATTAGAGTTAACTAGTAATGATAATGTGTGAAGGCCTACAGTAGTTGAGCTCAATGGTGAATGTAGGTTTCTATTAAAGTATATAAATAACATGTCATGTAACAGTCCAATCTTTCCTAGTCTGTTAATTTTTTAGTTTTAGTGGTTGGAGGTGTTCAGGGATGTTTCGTTAGTTTTCGATGGATGCTAGAGGTGCATCAGAGCTACTGTAGGAAATACACATTGTGTATTGTCTACACGACATGTAATGGTTGTTCATGGATTATGTACCTAGTAGGATAAAATATTGTATGCATATAATGGGTTGTTAATGATACAATTACACATTGTGTAAGTGTAATTCAGGATGTGTAATAATATGGTTGATTAATCCTTCGAAGCAATGCATTTTTTAGTGGAACTTAATATCCCAAAATTACATGATGCTAAAGGGGATTGCACATCATGTAAATCCCTTGTGCAATGTGGTTATAAGGTTTAGAGAACTCAAGGGTTTCCTTAAACCCTATATTCATTGCTACCTTCTATTTTTCTAGGCAATCCAGCAGTTCCCTCTTCATGAGTTTGGGATTCCTTTGGATGGGGATTTCTTCTTGGATTCCCGTATTCAATTTTTGGTGAGTTCTCATCTCTTTATTTTCTATTTCCTTTTATTCCTATATTGGGTTTTTCTATGGTGGTGCATTTTGGTTTGTGTTGTGTGTTTGGGATATTTTTAATGATCCCTTGGTGAGGTATAGGTTTATTTTTGGTTTCTCATAATGTGGTTGTGGGTGTTTCTTATTCTCCCTATGGTATAAAAACAAGTTGGAAAGATTATTTGAGGTAGGTTATCCGTTTTTTTATTGTGTATCGTGAGCAGGGGTTTTCTTTTGTTTATCTATGGGAGATAGTTGTGCTAGATTAATCAAAGATAAATATTTGGAAAAGTTAAATTAAATAATATGAAGGGGAATTTTTTGTATGCTCTTATAGTTTTTATATGTTGTAATATTTTGATTGTATAGGCTTGATGCCCCTCCAAAAATTATGGTCGTTGGGGGATTTTTTTGTGATGGATGTTATGTATTGTGAATACTTTTTTTTTTGATTTTTTTGATACCACCCTAAAATGGAAATTGGATAACCACTTATATTTGGATAATAAAATGGTTTCCCCATGATTATGGATTGTGTGACAACACCACTAAAATAAAGTGTAATGTGATAGAATCCCCTTTGTAATTTTTAAAAATTAATTTTTATGTGTTGTGATGTGTGGTCATGATTTTGAGGTATAAATTTACAGTTGATGTGTGATTAGAGCATATGGAGGCTGATGGTTTTTTGTCCATTATTTTGGGGTGGAAAGGTTGTTTTTTGGTCATCCTTTTAGGGAGGTGATTTGTTTGTATGTCCAATATTTTGGGTAGACTAGGTGGTTGTTTTTTGTTTGTTCTTTTGGGGTGGTGAGGTGGTTTTTTCCATTCTTGTGAGGAAGAGGGGTGATTGTATGATGGGAATTTTGAGATGCTTGTGATGTGTGGTTTCTTTATGCTAGATTCCCAGGTAGTGGTGGAATAAATGAAGTGCTTAATAATGATTGAAATTACATGGGTTGGTTTTTTTAATGGGTGGAAATGGATGATGAATAATTAAATATTGGGTTATATGGTAAAACATGGTTTTTGATAAATAATGAAAAATAATGGAATAATTAAATGTAATTGGTTGGTGATGTGATTTGTGGTTGTGGCTTGTGTGGTGTTCTGTATTTAGAGGTGTCCGTCAAATTGGGGATTTTGTGAGTTGGTTAGTAATTTTTTTTGAACCCATATGTTGGGAATGTGTGTGGATATATATATATATATATATTATATTATATTCATTGTGATTTCTATACGCACCCCCACCCACATCGAGCAAAATGTGTCGAAACCTGCATAGTCACGTGGGGATGTTTTCTCGACAACCTGTGAGGAGGAAAGATGGTTGGATAGAAACTGTCTCTTCTAGGTTAGGTAGGTATTGCACAGGATATGATGTCGGAGGTCTGTTGATGCATTAGATGGTGGTTTTGATATCCTAGGTGTTTTCAGGTGAGATTTTATGGCCTTGGTGTTTTTGGATGAGATGTGATCGTGATTGTGGGGTACTGTCCCAAGTTTTTTTTGGTATGATGTGATATGACTGTACTTCTGGGTGGATTATAGTGGGGTTCATGCATGGTAGGAGGAGGTAATGAGGTTTAATTCCTACATGTTCACAATACCCTACTACTCTGGTTATGGAAGTGATTGTGATGCAATATCCCAGGTTTCTACGGGCAAGATGTGATGTGGTTGTGCTTATGGGGAGATGATCCCAGATGTCTATAGGTGTGATGTGATGTGAGCATGCTTGTGGGCAGGTGTGGTATATAGAGGATATTGGAGTTACAAGATGTAATATTATGGGTTGTGTGAGTGGCATACCATCAAGAAAGTTGTTTGGGGTACCCTTTAATGATATGCTTATTTTTTTATTATATTACATGGCTTATGTTATTTGGTGAGCGTGCCTTGGTGAGGTTTGGGGTGGATAGTTGACTTGTTTAGGTGCTGGTGGTTCTAATAATTTCTCATGGGTTCATTATTATGCTTCTTTCCCAAGTTCATGAGAGACTCTCGTTTTCCTACTTATTATACATGTATGATTACACTATGTATAAAATTATTTTTAGGTTTCCGGGAGGATTACATAGACTGTGTTGGAAATTATTTTCATGGACCTTTGTTTAGATTCTAGGTTGTTGTTTTATCTTTTTTTTTTATTTACTTTGGAGAATTTTATATTTATTAGTTTTATTTATACATTCATGTGGGATGGTTTTGGTTTATTTTTATATTATGTCCTGGAGTTTTATGTGGTTTGTACATATTAGCTCCCAATCCAATTTATATTATATGTGGAAATTCCTCTCACGCATGAGATTTGTATTCCCTCAGTTATAGTCTTCAACCTGGGACCTATTAGAGGTGGGACATAGGGGGTCATTATCTCTCTCCCTATATTGTGGTATATTTGTAGAGAGGGGTCTTGATAGAGTGGTATCAAGGGGTATTGTTTGAGAGATAGGATAGAGTTTGGAGTTAGTCACAGTGAGGATTGCATGGTTTGGTATAGAAACAATGCTAATTGACCTTGGTTGGTTGAATAGGCTAGGGAGACCAGGTAGGACATTGAATTTTAGTTCCCCCATGATCCAGTACATGGACTTTGTGATTATTTAATGACCAAGTGTGGTGGTCATGTTTTTTGGGTAGATACCTAGGAGAGGTAAATTCATCATGATGACTTGTGTATATGTTTTATGTTTTTTTTTTGAAGATGAAAATAAATAAATTGAATTATAATGAATGTAAATGAAATTACATGCTACCAATATTAGAATGTTCTTGTTTTATTTTCATTTATGGATCATTTTCATCATCAATGTGTGGCTCAGGTAGTTGAGGTTCAATAGGATAACACAGTTGATCACCATAGGGTTGATCTGATAGAGGAGGATGAGGCTTTCCAAAGGGTGTTGTGCACTATTTAGTGGTAGGATTTGGGGGAGTATGGGGTAAGTGTTTCAAATATGTATACAGGGATCTAGAAAGAGGATCTAGAGATCACTTTCAGTTCAATCTGAGCCTTGAAAAAGTACTGGGTCCTTTTGGCAGTTATTAATATGCATGGAGTTTCATTAAAGTGGTGTAAATTGTATCTGGGATAGAAAAGGGAGGCATATGTTTCATGGGACAGCTTTTAGAAAGATTTTCGGTGGAGTTCCTTTTGACAACCATAAAGGCAATTAAGAGGTAGGAGATTATTTCTCTTCAGTGGGGGGTATGTCAATGTGAGAGTTGGGAATCAATTTCATGGTACTATGTTTTTTCATAGATCTTTTTATAGATAAGAAGTCTCATGTGATACATCTTGAGGTGGAACTCCATCCTTCTATCAATTTAGTAGTTACCCAATTTACATTGTTGATGTATATAGAGGTTCAGAAGAAGGAAAATGTGATAAAGAGGATACACTCTTGAGGAGGTTTATTGTGAGAGGGGACCTAGAAGGGTTTCAAAAAGAGAATAGTTGTTATTGGTAGGTCCTAGGCACCAGAAACATTGAGGTTTCAACCATCCATGGGTTGGTATCAATATCTTCCTTTCTAGTCGCTTGAGAGTTTAGAGAACTTTTGTTTCACCTATTGAGTTCATGGTCATTTCCAAAACTATTTCCCATTGGTTTTATGAGATTATTTTTGTAGAGGTGGATATTTTTATTTTCAGTTTTAGTAACATTTTTCAATGTGGTCATTTTAGCAGTATGGGTAGCAGGCTTATGCCTCGTAGTTAGAAGATGTGGTAGGCATAAAGAAACCTCATGATATTCCTCATGATCAGTGACCTAAGACAGAGTGTGGTCATATAGGTGGTTATCATCATAGAGATAGAGGATCAGGGCATGGACAATTTCCTTCAATAGAGGTGGCAGCACCATAGGGGCTAGAGATCATTTGAGGTAATTTCAGCTATTCATGTTCCCAAGTTTGTACTTATTTCTTGATGTGTAGTTGTCATTATGATATTTCCTTATTTAATGTGTGATTAGAACCTTCAAACATTTGAATAATGGTCAACCTAATCTAAAATTTGGATTTATTATACTTTGATGCAATTAAAACCATGTAGGAGAGTCAGTGCCACCCAAAGTGGATAATATCTTTATATGGGAAACTGAATTTATTTATTTATGTGCATGAATATTTTTTGTGTGATGTTGGGTATTTTCGATTTATGAGATATGTTGTTTTCTTTATGTGTCTGTAACATCCAAGGTAAATAAGGAATATGACATTTTCATATTTATCAATATTTTTGAATAAAATTTTAATATTACTTTAAAGGGAATGTTATGTTTGATGGCGTACCCAATACGCAACAACGAGTTTCTTTGAAATCTTACATTGCACACTAATAATAAAATAATATTATTTTAAATGGTAGTTAATGTCTAGCCATTGTAATGGCAGGAATGAACAAAACTAACTAAAAAATGATTATATATGTTTGTTAAATATTTTAACAATTACCTAATAAATTATATAGGCTTAAAATGCGAATGAATCCAATTTTAAGCATAAATATTCTAATATTCTTTAAAAGGTCGATTAACTGCCTTTTGATGGAGAACCCTTTTTAAATCTAATTTTTGAAAATTTTATATGTTATATTTGAAAAAATAAAATCCTTCTTTAAAATCAAGACATCAAAATTTACTTTGTGTAAATTTTTGTTATTTTCCCGATAAAGTTCATTTTTAATGAATATTGAAAATGTTGTATTTTAATTCAAACCCTCCTTTTAATCTAATTTATTTACATGGTCAGATTATTTTTTTAATTGAGTTTAAAGTTTAGTTAAAATATATTTTTACCATTTAATCCAATGTCGGTCATTGGAAGTAATTTCACTTTGAAATTGGACATAAACAAGTGTCAAACTTTTGATAGATATTGTTTCTTAAAAACACGCTATTTGTTTTGACAACGGGAATTAACTATAAAATTAATTAATGAAACTTATATGTTTTTAATTTTTAAAATAGGCATCATTTTTGAATTTGGCATATCAAATATATCTTAGGGTGAATTTTTGGTATTCTTCTGAAAAACTTCAATTTTTGATGAATAGTGAAACCACTAAGTGGTAGTTAAAAAAACTGATTCTTCGTTTAAATGATTTTTACCTATTATTTGAATTGAATTTCAAAAATCTGAAAAACATGGTTGTCAGTATTAATTAAAATGTGGTTCAATGGGATGAAAATAATTTTTGGTGAATAGTAACTTTTGAGTTTTATTAACCGCGATTAAAGGTAATTAGTGTAATTAAAGGTAAAAATAATGTTATAATAATATTAAATTACCTTTAAACTTATCCTACCCTTATTGGATGAGTCATGGACGACCAAAACAATCCATGGGTCAATTTCTGGGACCCCATGGAGACACATGGGTAAGATAATGATATTAATACCTTTTATTTAAAGTTAAAATAAAAATGTCACAAACATGTACTGTTTCACTAAAACAATTTTTACATGGGGTTATATAAGTTATCTTTTTTACTATAAATATTAATTATAAAGAAAAAAATATATTTCCTACATCATGGTATTTTTTTATAATTTTTAGACATCATATAAATAAAATTATTTATGACACCATGATGATGCAGTGATTACCTCGTTAATGAACGGTTTAAATAAAATGAAAAGGTATGGTAAAATATAAGACATAAACTTGTCGAAAAACTTTTGTATGGGTGGATTTAGAACCCTTATCACCTTATCCTCGAAATATATCATTGTGGGAACTTTAAAATCCGAAAACTATTTCATAATAAAGTAACATTTCAAGACCTTCCAAAAGTGACCCTCCTCCCTCTTATAAAAGGCCCCCACCTCTACCCCATTACCCACACCTCTCAAGACATTGGATCATCCAACCTCTGCTCATATTATCTCTCCACATCCCTATATTACTTTTAGAAGCCTCACTTTGGGCATAATTCCTTCCAAGTAATACTTTGGCTCAAATCAAAAAGAGTTACCCGATTTAAAGGCAATGTCTTCTCTTCTATTATTTTGTTTTATTTTGCTTCTCCAAAACCCTAAAATCTTTTTATTCCTTTCTTTGGTAACAAAAATAGTATCTTAAATATACTAGGATGTTGTTATGAGATGTATTCGAGATAAACTTACACACACCTATGTCTAATGTTTAAAGAACATACTGTTTCTATGGATGGAGAATTACTGCCTCACGAAACGATGATTGTTCAATCTTCTCATACCACCTCTCATGGTGTCCATTATTATGGAAATATATTTATATATTATATTTATTGTATTTATGTCCTCTCTATGCTTCTATATTTTATATTTAGAACATATCTTTATGCTTTTCATGTTGTGAAAATGCGATAATTTCATTTGAGGAAGTGTCGACTACCACCCCGTCAAGTGATGTGACTCGTTCATGCAATACATGGAATGTATAAAGAATGAAATTAATGAACTTATGTTGCCTATATAACATATATATTATACTGGAATTATAATATATATATCTATCATTTAGTTTTAATTCCATTAATATGAAAAAGAAATGAAAGTAGCATTCATGCGTAAGTACGGCCTACCGTCTCCATGAACGGTGCATTTCATTTTTTATATCCAAATGTTATGGAATAGTATAAAACAAATATATACTGGATATATATGATATTTAAATCATTAATACTATTCTTTAGATGATGTACTTATAACTACATGGACAATTCTTTTCAACAAGCTCATTTTTGACTCATGTATCGAACATCGACAAAACATATGATATGAACTCACATAATTAACTAATTATTATAACATGATAATATGTTATATGAATTGAATAATAAAATTAAAATTAATTCCTTAAAAAATTATAAATTGACCTAAGCTTACTATTCAGTAATATAAAGAAACGAACAAGACAAGTCGGACTTGAGGTAAGGGATCTTACATCTCTCTTTATTTTTAAGTACTCTCTTTTATGCCATTCATTTTAAGCTCCTCTTTATTATGTTGGGGGATGTTCTTTTATATTCCTCTTACTGTAATTTTTATGTTCATATTATGAGAGACCCTATTTGATCTCATCAATCCATTTTTGGAAGTTTTATGTGGCGTTGTTAGGCTTCCGAATTTTCATAAGATATTTCTTATCTCACTTTTAATTCCTTGAGATTTCTATTGTTCGCCACTTATTTATTGCTTATGGTGTATTGTGTACTGTAATTTCATATATATTATAATTATTATATTTATATTCTTGGTATTATGTGATTAATTTGGTGTTTATTATCTCTTGTTCATACGACTCGATTGATCACAATGCGGTAAGGGGTTATTATGTCACTTTTTATTCTCGTGAGATTCATGATACATTTGCCACTATTTCCTTTTTTATAGTGTATGTAATTCCCCTGATTGTATTATTTGTGTAATATACATTAATTTATGGGTATTTAAATCTTCATTTTATGACCCTTCTTTCATGGGGTGTACATTTCGAAAGTTACCCAAATCGATAAGGGAACCTTTCACCCTCCTCTTTTTAAAAGACTTATTTTGTAGGTCTTTAAATTTACATCTTCATATGTTGGGATATGTTCTTATATATCCTTATTTCTTTAAATTTTATGTCCAAGTGATGAGATACCTTTTTTTATATCTCATCATCCCATTTTCTGAATTTTAAAGTTACACCGTTAGGCTGTCGAATTTCTGTAAGGGAACTTCTTAACCCAATTTCAATTCTTTGGGTTAAACATCTACTTCTTGATTATGTCATGATATGAATATGTGTGGATGACCACTGATTGTTTTACACTTAATATAAACTTATATTGAGTGTATTTATATTTTTTACCCATAATTATGTAATTGATTTATCCTTAATCTAAGGATACCATCTTTGTATGAGACTTCGTCTCAATCTCCTTTCATTGAGGCATATATTGATTTCTACATGACTTTATTTTATATGGTGTATAAACTCTTTTGAATTTTCATTTCATTCAAAGGTAATCTCTTCTCTATGAAGCGTTTTACTAAACAACAAAAAGGAATGTTTCTTTTTTAACGCAAGTGGTGACAACGACCTTTTCTGCCGCCGTGAGTATTATTCGATCTCTGGATTCTTTAACAAGCCGTAATGTTTTCAAAAGAAAAATAAATACCATATACTCTTTTTACGTATTTTGGTATTGAAAATGGTTTTTATAATGGATTTATTATTTCAATATCTTAAAATGTTATATTTTTATTGCAATGTGGGAATGTTATCTTTCCTTTACGCTTAAGTTATGTGTTATGATTATGTTGTGGTTCTTGGGCAATGTTTATGAAATCGGGTGGTTCCGTGATAAACTAAGGGTGAGTGATCCTGAGATAGCTCTCCAATGAATTAGTTAACATAATGGAGTTAAACTCTAAGGTTTCTATGAAGAGATTTAGGTAATATACTGTGATGGGTATTCCAAACGTAACAATGAGGGTTACTCCCTACGTAAGAATGTTATGAATGCCTCAAGTTACCTTTATGTATTATGTTTTCTATGAGTTATTCATAAATCTTATGATTTCATGAGGTATGTTAAAGTGCTTATGTTTTATGAGTAAATTATGATTTCATTGATTCTTATGTATACATGGACTAATGTTTTCTTTCCATATTTTTATATCCCTTACTTAGTATTTTATGCTCAGCCCACGTTTTTGAAATTTTTTCCATGGGACTTAAAGATGAATAGGGTCAAGGATGGGATCAAGGGAAGAGATGATATCTAAAACATGGAACTATACATGTTTCTTTTTAAGAGTTTTTATTTTATGAAAAAAAATGGAAACTGAGAAGAAGTGTCTACTTTGTAATCTCTTGAGATGTAATAGTTGTGGCATAATTCTCTAAAACTTTAAACCTAACAAGATCCTCAATATGAATTATTAATTTAATTCATGATTATGTAATTTTTTAAGGTCGGGTCCTTATAGTTGGTATCAGAGGTCGGTTTAGATAACTTTAGAGGTTAGGGTATTCTTTAAGCATAAGTGACATTACCATAACAGTTATGATTTCAGAAAGAGTCATAGTTTTAGATAAAGTGAATGAGTTTAAGGTAAAATGAATAATTATATCATAGTATTTACCCTACTCATAAGATATTATATGATGATTCTAATGATATACTCACACTGACCTTTTTGGTTTTAGTAAATGGCTGGATCTAGCAGGCACCAAAGTAACAGTGGATGTGAAGAAAACTGTGATGGTTTTCTAAAAAAACAACTGAATGATATGGGAGCTACAATGAGAACTCTTGTTGTTATTCTCAACCAACTATCAGGAGTAATGATTAACCACTTTAACCTTGGTGAGTTCTCTAATGCATCATTTACGAGATAACCAACTCGATGTGGAAGTTCAGGTAATAATTATAAAGGTAACCATTAGGGTTTATATGATCCTTACTTTTGAGGTAATTATGGGTTACTATATGTTATGATGGAAAATAGAAGGTATGAGATAAACTTGAGGTTAAATTATGTTATGGTTATTTTTGAAGATTTTATCTCTTTTTTGGGAATGTTTTAAGAATTATATAGTTCTGGAAAAAGGACAACATGCAGACTGTGTGACAACCCGTCGTGTCAGACAAAGCTGTGGGAATCGAACCCACAACCAAAGTGCGACTGGGATTTATTGCCTACCACTAGACTATGTGAATTCCCTGGTTAGTATGACTAATTATGTTTAGTTATATGATCTTATGAATCAGTAATAAGTTTATTTTGGGTTATCTATGGAAATGATTAACCTATCATAGAGGATATGTGATTAGGTTAACTTCTTTTCAGTATGAGACTTTAAGAGTAAATGATGTTATTTGGAGATAAATGTTAAGATTTACCTTGGAAGACTATGTGATTGAATCCTTCAGATATTTGGGTTTCAATATTAGTTTAGATTACTTTGAAGAATTTTATGGATAGTTGTTTATTGAATGGTCTTTGATGAACTTTGGGTTTTGTTGGACAAATTTTGGAGATTAAGAGTAGTTTTTCTTTTTGTAAAAGATTGTCCTTTTTGGGGATTATTTAATCTTGTACTAACCATTTTAGTTTTGGTCTAAATACATGGGAAATATATTGATCTATTTTTTGTATTAGGTGATTCTCTAGAAGTTGATTATTGCGCTCTTAATGTGAACAAGTCGTCCTAAATACTCACCTTTTGGAGAAAAATTGAGTTTGTGTAAGAAATATAGTAAGAGATGAAAGTCTACATGACAAGTATGTTTCCTTATTATTTAGTTAAGCTCGTAAATAAATTCCTCAATGAAACATAACTTAAAACAAAAACATTGTCTATTAACGTTTACTACTAGGAAATCAAATACCGTTTCACCCATCACAAGTTTGTGATTTTCTAGTGGTTAAATTTATCCTAAACATGTTTTATATCACTCTCTGAAAGAACTTGACCCTTTTTTTTTCTCTTCCATATCCATGTTTTCCTACATGTAATCCTAGTATGGTTTAACTTGGGTGACCTTTCTACTTCTATTTCTTTCTTTTAAAGTGACAGTTTAATTGACTCCTTTTCTGATGTGGGACTTTCAATGAAGTTTCTGAGCCCAATTTTAAAATTGCGAGGACGCAATTCCCAAAAGGGGGGGAGGATGTAACATCCCTGGTAAATAAAGAATATTACATTTTCATATTTATCAATATTTGTGAATAAAATGTTAATATTACTTTAAAGGACATGCTATGTTCGATGGCGTACCCAATACGTAACAACGAGTTTCTTTCAAATCTTACGTTGCATACTAATAATAAAATAATATTATTTTAAATGGTAGTTAACTCCTAGCCATTGTAATGGAGGGAATGAAAAAAACTAACTACAAAATAATTATATATGTTTTTTAAATATTTTAACAATTACCTAATAAATGATAGAGGCTTAAAATGCGAATGAATCCAATTTTAAGCATAAATATTCTAATATTCTTTAAAAGGTCGATTAACCACCTTTTGATGGTGAACCCTTTTTAAATCTTATTTTTGAAAATTTTATATGTTATATTTGAAAAAATAAAATCTTTCTTTAGAATCAAGACATCAAATTTTACTTTGTGTAAATTTTTGTTATTTTTCCGATAAAGTTCATTTTTTAATGAATAGTGAAAATGATGTATTTTAATTTAAAACATCCTTTTAATATAATTTATTTATATGGATAGATTATCTTTTTAATTGAGTTTAAAGTGTAGCTAAAATATATTTTTACTATTTAATCCAATTTTGGTCATTGGAAGTAATTTCACTTTGAAATTGTACATAAACAAGTGTCAAACTTTTGATAGATATTGTTTCTTAAAAACACGCTATTTGTTTTGACAACGGGAATTAATTATAAAATTAATTAATTCAACTTATATGTATTGAATTTTTTAAAATAGACATAATTTTTGAATTCAGAATATCAAATATATCTTATGATGAATTTTTGGTATTCTTCTGAAAAACTTCAATTTTTGATGAATAGTGAAACCACTAAGTGGTAGTTAAAAAAATTGATTCTTCGTTTAAATGAATTTTACCACTTATGTGAATTGAATTTCAAAAATCCGACATCCATGGTTGTCATTATTAAGTAAAATGTGGTTCAACGGGATGAAAATAATTTTTGGTGAATAGTAACTTTTGAGTTTTATTAACCGCGATTAAAGGTAATTAGTGTAATTAAAGGTAAAAATAATGTTATAATAATGTGAAATTACCTTTACACTTGTCCTACCCATATTGTATGAGTCATGGCCTACTGAAACAATACATGGGTCAATTTGTGGGACCCCATGGAGCCACTTGGGTAAGATAATGATATTAATACCTTTTATTTAAAGTTAAAATAAAAATGTCACAAACATGTATTGTTTTAATAAAAAAAAAATTACATGGGGTTATATAAGTTATATTTTTTACTATAAATATTAATTATAAATCTAAAAATATTTCCTACATCATGGTATTTTTTTTTAATTTTTAGACATCATATAAATAAAATTATTTATGACACCGTGATGATGCAGTGATTACCTCATTAATGAATGATTTAAACAAAATGAAAAGATAATGTAAAATATAAGACTTAAACTTATCGAAAAACTTTTGGATGGGTGGATTTAGAACCCTTATCACCTTATCCTCGAAATATATCAATGTGGGACCTTTAAAATCCGAAAACTATTTTATAATAAAGTAACATTTCAAGACCTTCCAAAAGTGACCCTGCTCCCTCTTATAAAAGGCCCACACCTCTACCCCCTTACCCACACCTATCAAGCCATTGGATCATCCAAAATCTGCTCATGATATCTATCCATATCCCTATATTACTCCTAGAAGCCTCACTTTGGGCAGAAGTCTTTACAAGGAAGCATTTGGCTCAAATCAAAAAGAGTTACCCGATTTAAAGGCAATGTCTTCTCTTCTGTTCTTTTGTTTTATTTTGATTCTCCAACCCCATAAACTCTTTTTATTAATTTCTTTTGTAACAAAACCAGTATCTTCAATATACTAGGATGTTTTTTGTAAGATTTCTTTGAGCTAAAATTACACACACCTCCGTCTAATGGTTAAAGAACATACTGTTTCCGTGGATGGCGAATTACTGCCTCACAAAATAATGATTGTTCAATCTTCTCTTACATCCTCTCATGGTGGACGTTATGATGGAACTATATTTATATATGATATATATTATATTTATTTCCTTAATATACTTATGTATTTTATATTTAAAAAATACCTTTATGCTTTTCATGTTGTGAAAATGCGATAATTTCATTTGAAAAAGTATGGATTACCGCCCCCTCAAGTGATGTGACTCATTCATGCAATACATGGAATGTATAAAGAATGAAATTAATGAACTTATGTGACGTATATAACATATATATTATACTGTAATTATAATATATATATATATATATCTCATTTAGTTTTAATTCCATTAATATGACAGAGAAATGAAAGTAGTGTTCATGCATACGTACGGCCTACCGTCTCCATGAACGGTGGATTTCATTTTGTATCTCCAATTGTTATAGAATAGTATAAAAAGAATATTTAATGGATATATATGATATTTAAATCATTAATACTATTCTTTATATGATTTAATTTTAACTACATGGATAATTCTTTTCAACAAGCTCATTTTCGACTCATGTACCGAACATCGACTAAACATATGATATGAACTCACATAATTAACTAATTATTATAACATGATAATATGTGATATTAATTGAATAATAAACTTTAAATTAATACCTTAAGCAATTATAAATTGACCTAAGTTTATTATCCAGGAATATAAATAAACGAACAAGACAAGTCGAACTTGAGGTAAGGGATCCTACCTCTCTCTTTCTTTTTAAGTACTTTCTTTTATGCCATTCCTTTTAGGCTCCTCTTTCTTATTTTTGGGGATGTTATTTTATATTCATATTACTGTAATTTTTATGTTCATATTATGAGATACCCTATTTGATTTCATCAATCCATTTTTGGAAGTTTTATGTGGCACTGTTAGGCTGCTGAATTTTCATAAGGGATTTCTTATCTCACTTTTAATTCCGTGAGATTTCCATTGTTCGCCACTTATTTATTACTTGTGATGTATTTTGTACTGTCATTTCATATATATTATAATTATTCTATTTATATCCATGTTATTATGTGATTCATTTGGTGTTTATTATCTTTTGGTCATACGACTCGATTGATCACAACACGATAAGGGGTTTTTATCTCACTTTTTATTCCTGTGAGATTCATGCTAAATTTGCCACTATTTCTTTTTTTGTGGTGTATGTACTTACCATGATTGTATTCTTTGTGTAATATAATTTAATTTATGGTTATTTACATCTTCATTGTATGACCCTTATTTCATGGGGTGTACGTTTCAAAAGTTACCCAAATCGGTAAGGGAACCTTTCACCTTCCTCTTTTTAAGACTTCTTTTGTAGGTCTTTTAATTTAAATCTTCTTGTATTGGGATATGTTATTATATATCCTTATTGTAGTAAATTTTATGTCAGAGTGATGAGATACCTTTTTTTATTTCTCATCATCCCATTTTATGAATTTTAAAGTGACACTGTTAGGCTGTCAAATTTATGTAAGGGAACTTCGTAACCTAATTTCAATTCATTGGGTTAAACCTAAAATGCTTGATTATGTTGTGCTATGAATTTGTGTGGATGACCTATGACTGTTTTACACTTAATATCCACTAATATGGAGTGTATTTATATTTTTTACACATAATTATGTAGTTGATTTATCCTTAATATAAGGATATCGTCTTTGTATGGGACTTCATCTCAGTTTCCTTTCATTGAGGCATCTATTGATTTATACATGACTTTATGTTATACGGAGTATAAAACTCTTTTAACTTTTCATTTCATTCAAAGGTAATATCTTCTATATGAAGTGTTTTACTAAACGACAAAAAGGAATGTTTCTTTTTTAATGTAAGCGGTGACAACGACCTTTTCTGCCGCCGTGAGTATTATTCGATCTCTGGCTTCCTTAACAAGCCGTAATGTTTTCAAAAGAAAAATAAATACCATATACTCTTTTACGTATTTTGGTATTGAAAATGGTTTTTAGAATGGATTTATTATTTCAATATCTTAAAATGTTATATTGTTATTAGAATGTGTAAATGTTATCTTTCCTTTACACTTAAGTTATGTGTTATGATTATGTTGTGGTTCTTGGGAAATGTTTATGAAATCGGGTGGTTCCGTGATAAACTAAGGGCAGGAGAGCCCAAGATAGCTCTCCAATTAATTGGGTAATGCGAAGGAGTTAAATGCTAAGGTTTCTCCAAATAGATTTACGGAATATACTGTGATGGGTATTCCAAACGTAACCATAAGGGTTACTCCCTACGTAAGAATGTTATGAATGCCTCAAGTTACCTTTATGTCTTATGATTTCAATGAGTTATTAATAAATCTTATGATTTAATGAGGTATGTTAAAGTGCTTATGTTTTATGAGTAAAGTATTATTTCATTGATTCTTATGTATACATGGACTAATGTTTTATTTCCATATTTTTATATCCCTTACTGAGATTTTTATGATCATCCCAAGTTTTTGAAATGTTTTCCATAGTACTTAAAGATTAATGGTGTCAAGGATGGGATCAAGGAAAGACATGCTATCTAAAACATGGAACTAGACATGTTTCTTTTTAAGAGTTTTTATTTTATGAAAAAAATGGAAACAGAGTAGAAGTTTCTACTTTGTAATCTCATGAGATGTAATAGTTATAGCCTAATTCTCTAAAACTATAAACCTGAAAAGATCCTCAATGTGAATTTTTCATTTAATTCAAGATTGTGTAATGTTTTAAGGTCGGGTCCTTATAGTGTCATAAATTCCTGGCATATTAAAAGTGGATGATATTATTTCTAATTGATATTCATTAACTATGGTGCTATTAAACCCATGCGGGTGAGTCAGTTCTACCTATAGTGGATAGTATCTCTAAATAGAGTATGAAATTATATGATTTGTTTATTTGGGATGGTGTAATTAATTGGTTATGACGGTTGTTGTTTTGGTTTGTGTAGAGTTTAATATAGTTTTTTGGTGGTGTGTTTGTGTGAGAGGATATGGTTTGTGGCTTTGTGTTGATGTGTTTGTGTGATATTTTGTGTGACCATTTGGTTTGGTGTGTTTGGATGGTGGTAGATTTTGAGGTATGATGAGGTTCTGGAGAGGCATATTTTGGGGTGATTGTTTAGGCCACTTTACTTTTGGGGTTGGTTTTAGATTCTCAAGGGAAAGAATAATTTGAGAGGTTTCTTATGTAATAAAACACATGTAACTCCACGAACCCAGTTACTCAGAGTCGGTGCATTGTTACATAACATTGGAATGATCATAAAAGGTCAAGTCTCAAAAGACCGATTAATTTAGTATCCTTGTAAGTACTAGATACATTTATAAGGTTTACATTACATCATAAAATGGAAAACTATAACAACATTGTTTCCATAGACAACATTGAGATCACATAGACTATCCCTAGAGGTCATTCATAATATACTTCTTTGCATCCGGGGAAAAATAAAATATAGAAAGGGGTGAGCTCAGATGCTCAGTAAGGAAAACATTATAGTGGAAACTTTCATAAATAAGCATAAACATTTAAGGCATTGTATAAGACTAGAACAAAAGCCTTTTAAACTTCACCATCAGTGTAATATAGAAAAGATAAAATCAAATAATTCCATTTACTTATTCACATTGATATTATACTAGTCAAATAATCACATGAAATATCAATAACCACTTTCATAATGATGGAATGCATAATGCCAGACTATCATAACCACATAGTCAAGGCCTCGTGCCAAGACTACAAATAAGATTTTGTCAATGCCTTGTGCCAAGACACTAGTTTGTCTCGTGAGACCTACCAATTCATCGAGGAGATATAGCGGGCTCCACCTGTCAATTACTAAGTCCAATTCATTCCTCATATGAAAAGTTTAAAACATAACAAAAACATTCGTATTAAAACTACATATGAAATGTCAATACTTTATCCACAAACCAAGAATGGTATAAAAATAGCACATACATAGTCAAACATATCTCATTCAATACAATATGGAAGATTTTATTATAACATATTAACCTCAATCTAGAATAATGAAGGGTATTGACATAGATGAAAATAATCATCAAAACCATTTGAGAGAAATATCCCCCTTTTTCTTTAAAACATTTTAAAGTCTCACTATTTATCAAGAAGCTGTTTAAAATAGATTTTTTAATCAAAGTGTCCCATACCACTTTGAAACTTTTGAAATGAATTTTAATTTTAAAACATTAATGTCCATATTTATAAAACCTTAAAACCATATTTAAAACATGGACATTAATGAGAAGGATTTAGAATAATAAATATTTAAAACATTTTAAAAATGATATTTTAGTTAGAGTTCCTAACCAAAAGAGAGACACTTGAATACAAATAATTAAGGTAATCAAAACTTTGTAATATAATGATAATAAAGGGATTAATGATATACTATTTCAAATTACATTATATACAGCATATAAAAGTGATTTGGTGTATAACAACAAATAAGGCTCAATGGAATGTAAATTGAGATGAAATATCTTATAAAGAATATATCCTTAGGTGAAGGATAAATCAATGACATAATTATGTGTGTAAAATATAAATACACTCAATATGATTGGATATTCACTGTAAATTAATCAGAGGACATTCACACATATTCTTGTAAAAACAACACCAATGAATTGGATATTTAACTCAACCAATGGAGATTGAGTTAAAATTACTCTTATCAAGTTCATATCGATGACTTGTGAATTTATAAATGGAGTGATTATGTGTATCAAAAGTATATCCACAGAAAGAGGAGCTTAAATTATGACATAAGAAAATTAATAGTGATTCCACATGTAATCTTAGAGTAAAATAATCAATGAAGTATGCGTAAAGCCGAATGAGTGGAAATTGAAATTTCAAATTCCCTTATCGATTTGGTAACTTACAAAAAATACACCCATGAAAGAAGTATCATACAATGATGATGTAAATATCCTTAAATTAAAGTATATTACACAATGAATATATTCATGGGCCATACACACACCACATGCAATAAATAAGTGGTGAACAATGGAAATCTCCCGAAATTAAAAGTGAGATAAGAAACCCCTTACTTTGTACTTTTCCCTTGGTTGAGGGTATTTTAACCTCTTGTATAATAGTGAAATATTTTATATTTAATTATAAAATAATCATATACATTAATATGATATCATATATGATCTTTTAACATTGATTTGTTAATAATATCTTAGTATTATCGTCGTTTTGGGTGTTAACGGATTCGTTTTAATTTATATTATTTGTTATGTGAGCCATATTTGTTATGGATGGGATGTATATTATTAATATCCAGAATAATATTAAGTCTTTAAACATTATTTCTAACCATCAAATGAAAATTATTCTTGAATTGATACGATGGAGAATGAATCTCATCGCGCTCGTGGAGACGGTAGTGCGTACGTACGCACGAGCGACAATATCATTCTTAAAATAATATATAATTGGATGTTATATCATATATACAGAATAATTATCATGTTATATTTATTATTTACATGAATTACACATCATTATTATACCCATCCAAATAATAATTTATTGAATAACAATTACACCACGACGTGGAGACGGTAATCCGTACGTACGCACGTATAGTGACATGTCATTCAAAGGATGGATAGAATAATGAAGATAGATGTACCATATTTATAATAACATCACATTATATAGAGATGCTGGATTTATTATTTTAGAATGGAAATAACAAATAAAGAAGAAGTGGAACCAGAAAAGAACTTGAAAGAGGGTGGTGAAATTATTACCTCTTCTTCGGGTTCTTCCTTTTGATTTGATCAAAAGGGCTCCTTAGGTTGTCTTTCTGATCAAACTAAAACCTCTAGGTTTAAGTGAGAGAAGTTGGGAGGATATTTGTTCAGGTTTTGGCCGATTCAAATGGATTTTAAGGTGAAATTAGAGATAAGGGGGGATGCCCTTTTTATAAGAGGGGTGAGGGGCACCTTAGGAAAAGCTAGAAATATTATTTTATAATAAAATCATTTTCGGTTTATAATGGCTCCTAACTGATTTATTTCGAGGATAAGGTGGGTATGGGTCGAAAAAAACTCAAACAATAGGTTTTAGACAGGTTTGGGTCACCTTATTAACCTTATCTTTTAGTTTTAACTCTTAGTTAATTAGTTTGACATTTACCATGTCTCTTTGTATTTTTATATTATATGGTTAATAAACTTAATATAAACTTACAAGAAACCCCCAAGTGGTTAATTAATGATACACCTATCATTATATAAGTCCTTTGGCCAAACCTTAGATTTTTAGGAATATTATATCAATTTATAATATAATATTGTTTTTAAAAACTCCTTTATGTCAATTTTGACACTTTTAATAATTGATTTTTGATAAAGACTTAAAAACTTTATTAATTCAAAAAAAATTCATTTAAGAAATCATAACATGTCATATTAACCAATAAAATTCATGTACGTTATCAAAACCTTTAAATTATATTTATTTTAACATTTATAATACTAATTATTTGATTCTTTCATTAATAAGGTAAATACTGTATCATTATTGTGTCATAAATAAATTTAATTATTCAATGTATAAAAATTATAAATAAAATAACATTATGTAGGAAATATTTTTAGATTTATAAATAATATTTAGTCTAAAATATAACATATATAACTCTATGTAAAAATTGTTTTTCTAAAGGATATATGCTTATGTCATTTTTGTATTTACTTTAACTTAATTAATATAAAGTGTCATTATCACTTACAAGTGGCTCCATGGGGTCCCAAAATCGTCCCAAAGATGCCCATGGTCGGATATTTATCAAACAATAGGGTTTGGACACGTTTTATAGTAATTTAATATTATTATAATATTATTTTTTTACCCTTATTTACCGGATTTACCCTTTAACCATGGTAAATAAAATATTTTCTGAAGTAATTTTTCAAAATGTCTAAAAATAGAAGTTACCTATTTACACTATTTTAACCTCCTAATTCTAAATATGGAATCCATTTTTCTAAATTCAAAACATAGAAGTGGTAGAAATTAATTTAAAACTAATTCCCGTTGTCAAAACAAAAAGCGTGTTTTTAAGAAATAATAACTGTCAAAAGATTGGCACTAGGTTTTGTCCAGTTTAAATGTGAAAATTTGTCCAATGACCAACATTGGATTAAATGGTAAAAATATAATCTAATTATACTTTAAAATCAATCAAATTTATAATTTATCACTATTAATTATTTTGATTTAAAAAGTTGTTTTTAATTAAAATTTAGTAATTTTCATTATTCATCAAAATATGAAAGTTATCAAAAAAGTACCAAAAATTCACCCTAAGATAATTTTGATATTCCTAATCCAAAAATGAAGTCCATTTTTAATGATAAAATTTATAAAATTTCAAAAGGTGGTTTTTATTATTCATAACGGCTAGTTTGATTGGTTGTGGTGTGTTAGAACTCGAAGTTGCGTACAACACATGCTACTGTATTATTCAAAGAGAAGTGTACCATGGAAGATTGGGGTGTTACATTATACCCTCCTTCAATAAATTGTGTCCTCTTAATTTTTAAAATTGGTCTTGGGAATATAATGGAAAGTCTCACATCGGAAAAAGAGTCAATAAAACTATCACTTTAAAAGAAAGAAAGAGAAGTACAAAGGTCACCTAAGATAACCTATACTAGGATTACATGTAGAAAAACATGGATATGGATGATAAAATAAGTGTCATGTTCTGATTGAGAGGGATAGAAAACATGATTAGGAGAATGTTAACAACAAGAAAACCACAAACTTGTGATGGGACAAATGGTCATTAGTTTCTCAGTGGGAAAAGTAAACGGACAATGTTTTTTTAAGTTAAATTTCATAAAGATGAGGAATTTATTTATGAGATTGACCAAGAAAATAAATAGATATACTTACTTTTTATGTATAGGTTTATTTTTTAATAAATTTCTATTTCTAACTCATTTTTTTAAACAATGAGTATTCAAGATGACTTGGTCACACTGGAAGAGCTAGAATCAACTTCTATAGAATCACATGATTCACAAAGTATAAACTATATAGTTACCTTGTCTATAGAGATTAATCCAAACCGAAATGGTTAGTAAAATTTCAGATGATCCCCCAAAAGGATATTCCTGTAGAGAAATAAACAATAATCTTAATTTCTAAAATTAAACCAACAATACCCCAAAGTTAAATAAATACCATTCAATATACAATTGTCCTTAAAATCCTTAAATATAATCTAAACTAATATTGAAACCCAATACATAGAAGAATTTGGTTATGTAGTCTTCCACATTAAATTGTATCTCCAAATGACATCGATTACTCTTAAAGCCATGTACTTAAAATTAATTAACCTAATCACATGTTCTCCATTATAGGTTAATCATTTCCATAAATAACCCAAATCACTATAAATCCACAATAAAAACATAGATAAAAATACACCATTACTCATTAAAAGAAATCTCATAGTATTCTATTTTCCTTGGGCATATAGTGTTCCCCACAAAGAGAACATCTTCCAAAATAACATTTATCACTTAATCACCACATCATTTTCCTATACTAAGGGTATTCATTTGATAATACATAAGATACAAAATCAACTTATTATTGTTTAATAAAATAATTTAACTAAAAATAATTAGTCACAGTAACCAGGGACTTCACATAGTCTAGTGGTAGGCGATAAATTCCAATCGCACTCTGGTTGTGGGTTCGATTCCCACATCTTTTCCCGACGCGACGGGTTGTCACATGGTTTGCGTGTTTTCATTTTTTCAAAAACTATATTTTATAACATTACCAAAATGAGATAAATTACTCATGATAACCATAACATAATTTAACCACAAATGTTATCTCGTACCTTTCATTTTCATCCCAAAATATAATAACCTGTAATTGCCTCAAACCCAATGATCATATAAATCCAAATGGTTATTTATAACTATATCCACAAGATAAAAGATAAGTCTCCCTCAAATATCATTCTCACCTGGAAAACTGTAGGGTTAAAACTACAAGAGAAAATTATTCCAAAGTAATCCCATAAACAAGGAGCACTAATACTTTTAAACATTTCTCCAACCATTTATTTCCACATAGATTCTTCTTTGAACAAGAAAATATCCTATAGAATAGGGAATTCACTCGGATGATGGCCTGGTCCCCTAAATTTATGGCAAATTACTCTAAATGGATTCATGGGACCATTTTTATTTTCTTCCATACTACTCTTCATTTTTCCTCGGCAACTCTTCACTTTATGTCCTTCTTTCCCACACATAAATCATTTCTTTGTTCTATTGAGACACTTTCCTAGGTGTCTCCTTCTACATTTCCTGCATGATCAAAATTGAGGATTCTTTTCCCCATGGTCTCCACTACTGGATCTCTTATCATTCATTACCTTTCTCTTCTTTATTGAGTCTGGGAGTTGGTTAATATATATGTTGTTGATCATATTTTTGGAAAATTGATTTGGCATGAACATGATATATTTTACGCCTATCAACATTCCATTTTGTTTCTCATTTACACCAATGTTTCCACCTTGTACATCATTCTCAAAGTTACTATGACTTCCTTGGAATCCAATCATTGACTAAAACCAGAAATCATTGTGTGAGAAACAATAGTCATAAAATCATTTAGAGAATATCATGACAACATATTCTTAATTTGAAAAACCTAATGATTAACCAAGGTCATTTATTCTCATCTTGTATTAAAATACTTCAAATTGGTTTGTAAAGAAAATGTAAATTATGCTAAGCATATCCCCCGGGAGTGTCGTAACCAAGAGTGCAGCAAGGCTCGTTGTCGTGCACCAGTTCCCATTCGAGTCTACCTCAATGCCGTGTTTTTGGGTTTTACCCCTAGGTACATCTCTTCCAGAGCGGCCTCTACATGATAATATCCATAAATGGATGTATTGCTTGGAAAACTCAAAAAATCTCTACAATACCAAAACTTTAGAAAGTTCTTCTATACCAATTCTCAAATTCTATCTTAGGGCTATGTTCTCTAATCAGAGTTTATCTAAATCTAGTTTCCAAGGTTTGTACTAAAATTCCTCTGTTACCAACTGTAATGCCCCAAATCCAGTTACCCAGATTTGGTGCATTATTACATAACATTGGCATGATCATAAAAGATCAAGTCTCGAAAGATCGATTAGTTTAGTTTCCTTCGAAGTACTAGATTCATTTATAAGGTTTACATTACATCATAAAATGAAAAACTACAAAACCATTGTTTCCATAGACAACACTGAGATCCCATAGACTATCCATGGAGGTTGGTCATAATATACTTCTTTGCATCCTGGGAAAAATAAAACATAGAAAGGGGTGATCTCAGATGCTGAGTAAGGATAACATTATAGCGGAAACTTTCATAAATAAGCATAAACATTTAAGGCAGTGTATAAGACTAGAAAAAAAGCCTTTTAAACTTTAACTTCAGTGTAATATGGAAAAGATAAAATCACATAATGCCATTTAATTATTGACATGGATATTCTACTAGTCGAATAATCACATGTAATATCAATATCCACTTTCATAATGATGGAATGCATAATGCCAGACTATCATAACCACATAGTCAAGGCCTCATGCCAAGACTACAAATAAGATTTTGTCAAGCCCTTGTTCCAAGACACTAGTTTGTCTCATGAGACCTACCAATGCATCTAGGAGATATAGCGGGCTCCACCCGTCACTTACTAAGTCCAATTCATTCCTCATATGAAAAGTTTGAAACATAACATAAACATTCGTATTAAAACTAGCATGCGAAATGTCAATACTTTATCCACAAACCATGAATGGTATAAAAATAGCACATCCACAGTAAAATATAACTCATTAAATACAATATGGAAGATTGTATTGTAACATATTAACCTCAATCGAGAATATTTAAGGATATTAACATAGATGAAAATAATCATCAAAACCATTTGAGAGAAATATCCCCCTTTTTATTTAAAACATTTAAAAGTCTCACTATTTATCAAGAAGTTGTTTAAAATATATTTTTGAATCAAAGTGTCCCATATCACTTTGAAAATTTTAAAATTAATTTTAATTTTAAAACATTAATTTCCATATAAATAAAACCTTAAAAACATTTTTAAAACATGGACATTATTGAGAAAGATTTAGAATAATAAATCTTTAAAACATTTTAAAAATGATATTTTAGTTAGAGTTTCTAACCATAAGAGAGACACTTGAATACAAATAATTGAGGTAATAAAAACTTTGTACTATCATGAGAATAAAGGGATTAATGATATACTATGTCAAAGTAAATAATATACACCATAAAAAAGTGATTTGGTGTATAACAAAAAAGAAGTCTCAATGGAATGTAAATTGAGATGAAATATATTATAAAGACCATATCCTTTAGTTAAGGATAAATCAATGACATAATTATGTGTGAAAAATATAAATACACTCAATATGATTGGATATTCCATGTAAATCAATCAGAGTACATTCACACATATTCCTGTAAAAACAACACCAATGAATTAGATATTTAACTCAACCAATGGAGATTGAGTTAAAATTACTCTTATCAAGTTCATATCGATGACTTGAGAATTTATCAATGGAGTGATTATGTGTATCAAAATTATATCCACAGAAATGGGAGTTTAAATTATGACATAAGTAAATGAATAGTGATTCCACACATAATCTTGGAGTAAAATAATCAATGAAGTATGCGTAAATCCGAATGAGTGGAAATTGAAATTTCAAATTCCCTTATCAATTTGGTAACTTAAGAAACATACACCCATAAAATAAGGATAATACAATGATGATTTAAATATACATAAATTAAAGTATATTACACAATTAATACAATCATGGGAAGTATACACACCACATGCAATAAATAAGTGGTGAACAATGGAAATCTCACGAAATTAAAAGTAAGATAAGAAACCCCTTACTTTTTACTTTTTTCTTGGTCGAGGGTAGGTTAACCTTCTGTATAATGGTGAAATAATTGTTATTTAATTATAAAATAATCATATACATTAATATGATATCATATATGATCTTTTAATATTGATTTGTTAATGATATCTTAGTATTATCATCGTTTCGGGTGTTAACAGATTAATTTTTTTTATATTATTTGTTATGTGAGCCATATTTGTTATGGATGGGATGTATCTTATTCAAATCCAGAATGATATTAAGTATTTAAACATTATTTTTAACCATCAAATGAAAATTATTTTTGAATTCATATGATGGGGAATGAATCTCATCGCGTTCGTGGAGACGGTAGTCCACACGTACGCACGAGCGACAATATAATTATTAAAATAATATATAATTGGATGGTATATAATATATACAAAATAATTATCATGTTATATTTATTATTTACATGAATTACACATCATTATTATACCCATCCAAATAATAATGTATTGAATAACAATTACACCATGACGTGGAGAAGGTAATCCGTACGTACGCACGTATGGTGACATGTCATTCAAAGGATTGATAGAATAATGAAGATGGGTGTACCATATTTATAATAACATCATAGTATATAGAAGATAATGGATTTATTATTTTATAATGGAAATAACAAATAAAGAAGAAGTGGAAGAAGAAAAGAACTTGAAAGAGGGTGGTGAAATTATTACCTCTTCTTCGGGTTCTTCCATTTGATTTGATCAAAAGGGCTCCTTAGGTTGGCTTTCTGATCAAACTAAGTCCTCTAGGTTTAAGTGAGAGAAGTTGGGAGGATATTTGGGTAGGGGTTGGCCTAGAAAAATGGCTTTTAAGGTGTGAATTAGAGATAAGGTGGAGTGCCCCTTTTATAAGAGGGGTGAGGGGCACCTTATGAATAGCTAGAAATATTATTTTATAATAAAATCATTTTCGGTTTCTAATGGATCCAAACTGATTTATATCGAGGTTAAGGTGGGTATGGGTCGCCAAAAACTCACCCAATAAGTTTTAGATAGTTTTGGGTCACTTTATTAACCTTATCTTTTAGTTTTAACTCTTAGTTAATTAGTTTGACATTTACCATGTCTCTTTGTATTTTTATATTATATGGTTAATAAACATAATATAAACTTCCAAGAGGCCCCTAAGTGGTTCATTAATGATACACCTATCATTATATAAGTAATTTGACTGAACTTTAGGTTTTTAGGAATATTATATCAATTTATAACATAATATTTGTTTTAAAAACACCTTTATGTCAATTTTGATACTATTTAATAATTGATTTTTTTAAAGTCTTATCAACTTTATAAATTAGAAAAAAATTCATTTAAGAAATCCTAAAATTTCATATTAACCAATAAAATTCGTGGATGACATCAAAACTTACAAATTATATTTATTTTACCATTTATAAAACCAATTATTTGATTCTTTCATTAATAATGAAAATACTGCATCATTATTTTGTCATAAATAAATTTAATTATTCAATTTCTAAAAATTATAAATAAAATAAAATTATGTAGGAAATCGTTTTAGATTTCTAATAAATGTTTATAGTCTAAAATATAACATATATAACCCTATGTAAAAATTGTTTTTCTAAAAGATATTTTCTTATGTCATTTTTGTATTTACTTTAACTTAATTAATATAAAGTGTCATTATCACTTACAAGTGGCTCCATGGGGTCCCAAAATCAACCCCAAGATTCACATGGTCGGAAATTTATCAACCAATAGGTTTAGGAAACGTTTTATGTTAATTTAATATTATTATAATATTATTTGTTTACCCTTGTTTACCAGATTTAGCCTTTAACCATGCTAAATAAAATATTTACTGAAGTAATTATTCGAAATGTATAAAAATAAAAGTTACCTATTTACACAATTTGGACCTCCAGATTATAAATATGTAATCCATTTTTCTAAATTAAAAACACAGAAGTGGAAGAAATTAATTTTAAATTAATTCCCATTGTCAAAACAATAAGCGTGTTTTTAAGAAATAATAACTATCAGAAGATTGGCACTTGCTTATGTCCAGTTTAAATGTGAAATTATGTCCAATGAACAAAATTGTATTCAATGGTAAAAATATAATCTAATTATTCTTTAACATCACTCAAATTCATAATTTATCACTATTAATTATTTCGATTAAAAAAGTTGTTTTTAATTAAAATTTAGTAATTTTCACTATTCATCAAAATATGAAAGTTATCAGAAAATTACCAAAAATTAACCCTAAGATAATTTCGATATACTGAATCCAAAAATGAAGTCCATTTTCAAAGATAAACTTTTTAAAATTTCAAAAAGTGGGTATTTCTATTCATAACGGCTAGTTTGATTGGTTGTGGTGTGTTAGAACTTGAAGTTGCGTACAACACACGCTACTGTATTATTCAAAGAGAAGCGTACCGTGGAAGCTTGGGGTATTAAATTCACCCCTCCTTAAATAAATTTCATCCATGTAATTTTTAAAATTGTTCTTGGGAATATAATGGAAAGTCCCACATCGGAAAAATAGTCAATAAAACTATCACTTTAAAAGAAAGAAAGAGAAGTACAAAGGTCACCCGAGATAACCGATACTAGGATTCCACATAGAAAAAAATGGATATGGATGATAAAATAAGTTTAATGTTGATTCTCGCTCAAATGTACCCAAGAGAAGAAGGTAAGACGTTCCTTGTAGTTTAGCTTGGGTTATCAAATCCACAGAGACCTAAGAAGAAAGAACCTATAGACACGTACATTCTATGGACTTTTTCGGCTATGAAGTGGCCAAATTGGATTGATTTTGGATGGGTTTTAAATATATCTAACATATTTAAGTGAATTCAATTTAAAATAATGAGTTGATCCTAGGTTATCGCTCGGGGTGGATTGGACGTATTTTCTTTTTAATTATTTCAATTTCTTAAATTTGAGATGGGTTCATTTAAGGAGATAAACAACATCATCACTTACTGGTTTAATTCCTACACCCTTTAATACTAATCACCTATACACTTGAAGGATAAAAGTTTTTAGCACTTCAAGGTAAAGTTTCTTATTAGTACTTGAAGTGTGTGGCCTTAAATTCAACAAGGATGATGGAGTTTAAAAATCATCAAATAAAAATCCCAATTAAAGAAGTGATTATACATTAATTAAGTGATAAATAACATCCAATCCATCCCCTTGATACTCCACTAGATCAACCCATAAGTGGGTTAGCCCTCCATTGATCCCATGGTTTCAATGAAAGCGGAAAGTGGACTCATGAGGGAGGAAATGGAGAAGTAAAGAAAACAACAAAAATAAAATGATCACTCCACCGTTGTGTGAATAATTTCACAGGGGTTGGTGTGAATAAATTCACACCTTGATCCAACGGTATCAAAGTGATATTAAGAACAACAGAATAAGAGTAGAATAATAACTTTTATTAAGAAACTAAAGTGAATTGAACAACTTACATGTGATAGAAAAATTTGAGGCAACAAAAATGCAGCATAACATTACAATTGAACAAAGCATCCAAGATTACAAACTCCTTCACCACCACTGCCTTAAATATTCATTTTTGGAGCCTTGGGTCGAGCCTCCAACAGTACAAAGAATATCAATTAATTTTGGT
This sequence comes from Viscum album, assembly GCA_963277665.1. Taxonomy (NCBI): domain Eukaryota; kingdom Viridiplantae; phylum Streptophyta; class Magnoliopsida; order Santalales; family Viscaceae; genus Viscum; species Viscum album. The sequence continues at coordinate 766,255,651 of OY728152.1, read as the reverse complement.
AGGCCATAGGTGGTGGAAAACTTGTGGAATTTGAACTTTTCCACATTTGACCTGAGGTGGCAGCCAGCTTTCATCCACCGAACAGACGCGTTTGTATGACATTCTAGATGGCCGAATCAGAGTGGTACATAGAAGAGGAAAATGGATCTACGGATTTATTATAACCTCCTGTAAAATTTGGGCCTATTTGGAGTTGTGGATTTCGAGATATGATCAAAGTAGTGGACTGTTTTTCTGGGCCGCAGAATCTGGCCTAGAATTTTATCTCTAACTTGGGCCGCCTAAATGACTAACATGGAAGACGAATTAGCATTAACTCCTGAAGCGTGATTTGTTCCTATACATGTATTATAGAATACCAAGAAATTTGGGATTAATTGGGCCTGTATGTTGGGCCCCACAGTCTCATCAGTGGGCTGATGTCCAATCTGCCTTCTCCAGAATTGCTTCCTTTCATTTCCAAATATCTCCATCATCCTCCATGATTTCTCCACTGATCCCTGAATCAAACATGTTCATATTTAAGTTTAGATCAATTTCCAAAAATATCAAATTAAAATATGTATAATTCAATTCCTTAAAATCTGATGAATCATTGGGTACTTTAAATGATGTTCAAAAATGTACCACATAATAGTGCATTTTAAGAAGGTATTACAATTATAATGTGAAATGATGTTCAAAGTGTAAAATGCACTAAAATAGTGTTTATGAATAACAAATAACATGAATATTATGTATATTAACAATGAATACTATCCTCATTTAGTGGCTAATCACACCCCCCAACTTGAGTTTTGCTAGTCCCGAGCAAAATATATCTCAATAATATGAAATTCGAATTCCCTTTTCCAAAAAACATTTTAATACACAATGATCACCAAAAAACCTTATACCAAAAAATCATGAAACCCATAAAAATATTTTAATACAAGATAGTTTCATAAGAAGATCCCAATCCCAAGCTCATTCCTTTGTTCAAATTCATTGCCATATTTTATCCAATGTCAATTAAGTATGAGGATGTGTTGTGCATCACAATAGAAATGGGGGTTCATCTTTATTCAAGGGGGAAATGATGGAAGCACTAGGTGGAATCACATTTCAATATTAAGATGAGTATTCAATTTTTTTTTGTATCATATTTTTTTGTTTTTTGTTTTTGTTTTTTTTTTGCAATTTTTCCATGGTAATTGAAGTTGCACTCAAAAGAGTCAACCCCTATAGCGAGACTTTGCCGATGACTCCCAGGCTCAAAGACCGTAGGGAACCAAGTGAATCCCACATACTCGGGCATCATCTCGAGTTAACTCAATCAAAAACAAATTCAAATTACCAAAAATAGAGATAAAATTACTAACTATGGGCCAGACAACTATGGAGTCACAATCCCCAAGTATCGAAAGCCACGTATTAGGTCATTTCATTGCTCTACGCACAAAAAAAAATTTAAATTTTTTTTTTTGAATACTCATATTAAACTAAAATGATCACCAAACCTATGCTATTTATTTAGGGTACCCCATGAACTCAAACTAATACCCCACTATCCAAGGGACGTGCATTGTGATTTTTTTTTTATTTGGATGAAAATATAAACGATGAAATATCACATTGGACCGCCACACTTTCCAAAATCAATGCTCATGAAATTATACAAGGATTAAAATCAGAATCAGGGTATGCTAAATTATTTGATATTCAGTTTCAAAGTGTGCAATGTGTATTACCATGTTTAAAGTTAAAGGAATTTTTTCCTTCTATTTTCACAATTTTTTTTTCAAATAATTTATCTTTTTTTTTGACACAAAAGCATTTTTTATTTTATCTCCCCCCCCCCAACTTAAAATAACATTGTCCCTAGTGTTTAAAGAAAAGAAAATTTACAAGGGGGTAGAGGTAGAGAATGAAAGTTCAAAAATGAAATTGAAAATGAGGGTCATGGAATGAAGTCACCTGGTGGTTGAAGTTTGAAGTTCTTGCTGCTCCAATTTATTCCTTTGATATCCATGTCGCTTGCAAAGTTCCCTAGTGGAAAAAAGAAAATAAACAAAAAAACAAAATAGTATATATATATATATATAAGTAAAATATAAGTATATAAATATAAAATAAAATAAACTGATGATACATTGTCTTCTTTTTAAATTTCTGGGTAAAGTATTACTCAAGGATCACACCACGTGACACGGATGAATATGGTGATATCCTTTCGTACCCATACATACTCATAATAGAAGAACAGGTCAACAGTCTATTTTTTATTTATCAAAATGATTCATTAATCCTATTTTAAAAAAATGATTTGAAAAGATGAAAACCACAGGTTGCCTCCCGTGCAGCGCTTTGTTTAAGGTCGTTAGCTCGACTTGAACCCCCCAAATTATCCAATACCAACTTTCAATATTTTAAGAAACACATGTTTCACAAATTCTACTAGGTTGGGATTGATTTTATGTTTATAATTTGTTTCATTCACAATCCTATGTTCTACAATGAGTGGGAAAATCCAAGGAATGTTTGAAGTGGTTGATCAAGTTTCCACTGTAGTTTTTCCAAAGACATCAATGGTAATTCCAACTTTTTTTGTTTCAAGAGAAGAATGAATTACAACTAAATGTTCATGGTTATATATTATGAAGGGATAGTTGATCATGGAAGGAAGGATAATAATTTTGAGCTCAGGTTGGATAGTACATTCAAACACAGGTTGAGATTTTGAATCCACATCAGTTTCATTTTCCAAATTTCTCAAAAAAATTGGTTCCTTTTGAATAGAAGATTCAACCAAAAATTTGGAAAGATCAGTGTTAAGAATGGGTATGGACTCAAAGTTTGTGATTTCTCTTAATGGTTCAGTGATTTGTGTTTTTGAAAATTCATCAATGGAGTTGTACTTAGGAGACTCAATCCATGATTTCAAATTATCCACTTTTGAATCCAAAAAGTTAATTTCTTCCTGATTTAAAGACCCTTTAAAAATTCCTTGATCCTCTTCATCTATCCCAAATCCAAAGGTTGGTTCTTCAATAAATTCATGAGAGGTTTGTGGGAAACTAGACACTTCACATAAGGTTATGGAAGGGATAGTTTGTGTAGGGATGGGTTCCTCACAATTTTTAATGCTTTGCAATTCTAACCTCAATGATGAAACCTCAAAATTCATTATTTCCATTTGTTGACACAGTTTTTTAAGTAATGGTTGTGGATCATTATGGGAAAGGGGTTGAGAAATATGTTCTATCTCAGGTGGATAATTAAGTTGTTGGAATTTCACAGGAGGGTGTTCATATTGGCTCTGTGGGGATTGAAACTCATTATATATTGGATTGTTTTGTGGATAATAGGGGTAAAAACAATGTGGTTAATTAGGTTTTTTATGATCCCACATGTAGAAATTAGGATGGTCATTGTACATCACACATGGGGTTGGGTGACCAAAGTAGGGATAGGTTTCCCATGTTTGGACTTGTTCAATATTGACTTCTATAGGAGTGAGGGGTGAGAAAAGAGAATTAGGATAAAAAAAAGGATGCTAGTGTCTAAGATTACTTACTTAGTTCCCCGGAAACGGCGCCAATATTTTATTCTCGTTCAAATTTATCCAAGAGAAGAAGTTAAGACGGTCCTTGTAGTTTAGCTTGGGTTATCGAATCCACAGAGACCTAAGAAGAAACCTATAGACACGTACATTCTATGGACTGTTTTTGTCTATGAAGTGGCCAACTTGGATTTATTTTGGATGGGTTTTAAAGATATCTAATTGATTTAAGTGAATTCAATTTAAAAGAATGAGTTGATCCTAGGTTATCGCTCGGGGTGGATTGGACGTATTTCCTTTTTAATGATTTCAATTTCTTAAATTTGAGATGGGTTCATTTAATGAGATAAAAAAACATCATCACTTACTGGTTTAAAGCCTACACCCTTTAATACTAATCACCTATACACTTGAAGGATCAAAGTTTTGAGCACTTCAAGGTAAAGGTTCGTATTAGTACTTGAAGTGTGTGGCCTTAAATTCAACAAGGACGATGGGGTTTAAAAATCATCAAATAAAAATCCCAATTAAAGAAGTGATTATACATTAATTAGGTGATAAATAACATTCAATAAATCCCCTTTATACTCCCTTGGATCAACCCATAATTGGGTTAGCCCTCCATTGATCCCATGGTTTCAATGAAAGCGGAAAGTAGACTCATGAGAGAGGAAATGGAGAAGTAATGAAAAAAACAAAAATAAAATGATCACTCCACCGTTGTGTGAATAATTTCACAAGGGTTGGTGTGAATAAATTCACACCTTGATCCAACGGTATCAAAGTGATATGAATAACAATAGAATAAGAGTATAAGAAGAACTTTTATTAAGAAACTAAAGTGAATTAAAGAACTTACATGTGAAAGACAAATTTGAGGCAACAAAAATGCAGCATAACATTAAAATTGAACAAAGCATCCAAGATTCTAAACTCCTTCACCACCACTGCCTTAAATAGGCATTTTGGGAGCCTTGGGTCGAGCCTCAAACAGTACAAAGCATCTCAATTAATTTTGGTAGGCCATAGGTGGTGGAAAGCTTGTGGAATTCGAACTTTTCCACATTTGACCCGAGGTGGCAGCCAGATTTCCTTCACCGAACAGACGCGTCTATAATACATTATAGAAGGCCGAATCAGAGTGGTCCATAGAAGAATAAAATGGATCTCCGGATGTATTCTAATCTCCTGTAAAATTGGGGCCCATTTGGAGTTACGGATTCCGAGATATGATAAAATTAGTGTACTGTTTGTTTGGGCCGCAGAATCTGGCCCAGAATTGTATCTCTAACTTGGGCCACTTTAATGACCACTTGAGAGGCCGAATTATCATTGTCTCATGAAGAGTTATTTGTTCCTATGAATGTATTCTAGAATCCCACAAAATTTGGGATTCATGAGTCCTGTTTGTTGGGCCCCACAGCCTCATCAGTGGCCTGATGTCCAATCTGCCTTCTCCAGAATTGCTTCCTTTCGTTTCCAAATATCTCCATCATCCTTCATGACTTCTCCATTGATCCCTGAATGAAAAATGTTTTCATTTAAGTGTAGATAATGTTCCCAAAATATCAATTTAAAAAAAATTGATAATTACATTCCTTAGAATCAGATGACTCATTGGGCCTAAATTGGTGTATATTAGGCATGAAGTGCACAAATGATGAGAATGGATGTTCATAATGAAAATGCACTAACTCAGGCCCATAAGATCAAAAGTGAACATTTAATACCATTAAAATGTAATTAAAATATATGTTTTTATTAGATAATCAGACCCCCCCAACTTGAGATTTTCTAGTCCCGAGCAAATAATTCAATGATTTTATTTGAATTCCTTTCTTCAAACACATTATAACAAACAGTGCTCACAATGTAAACTGCACACAAATATATTTTTATAACCTATCAAGATAATTTAAAACAAGATGAATTTAAAATAAGATCCCAATCCCAAGCCCATTCCTTTGATCAAATCCATCATCATACTTCATCCAACTCAATTAGGTGTAATGATGTGTTGTGTATCACAATTGATATGGGGGTTCATTTTCATTCAAGGGGGAAATCATGGAAGCGCTAGGTGGAATCGCATTTAATCATAATATGAGTATTCTTCATTATTTATTTTATTTTTATTTTTGAAATATTTCCATAGTAATTGAGATTGCAGTTAATCAAATTAACCCATGTAGCAAGACTTTTCCGATGACTCCCAAACTCAAAGGCCTTAGGGCACCAAGTGAAGCCCACATACTCGGGCATCGTCTTGAGTTAACTTAATCAAAAACAAAGTCATATTACCATAAATAGAGATATATTGAAAAAATAAGGGCTAGACAACTCTGTAGTCACGATCCCCAAGTGCTGAAAGCCTCGCATTTTATCAATCCATTGCTTTACATGCAAAAAAAAAATTGTTGTTTTTTTTTAATTTTTTTTTTTGATTACTCATATTATTCATAAAAATAAAACCATCCTATACTATTTATTATGGGACCCCAAAAATTCAAATTATTACCCCACAGTCTAAAGGACGTGCATTGTGGCATTTTGATTTAATGGATGAAAATAAAAATGATGAAAATTTTCATTGGACAACCAAACTTCAAAAATCAATGCTTTTAAACTTAATCATGAATTAAATTAAGAGTCAAGGAAATAATAATTATTTGATATGTAGTTTTTATGTGAGAAAAGATGTTATTATATGAATGATAAAGGAATTTTACTTCCTTTTGTTATCATTGTTTTTTTTAAACAAACATTTTGTTTCCACACCCCCCAACTTAGAATGAAACTGTCCCTAGTTTCATAAAAACAAAATTTAGAATGGGGTAGAGGAATAAAAAGGGGAGTTCAATAATGAAATTGAAATATGAGGATCATGGAATGAAGTCACCTGGTGGTTGAAGTTTGAAGTTCTTGCCGCTCGAATTTATTCCTTTGATATCCATGTCGCTTGCAAAGTTCCCTAGTAGAAAAAGGAAAAAAAAAACAAACAAAACAAACAATATATATATATATAATAAAGGAAGTAAAATATAAGAATATATATAAAAATTATAGAATAAGGAAGCACAAGAAGCCGCAGGTCAGTGGTAAGCACGCGCCCCTGTCTCCCTTCGGTCCCGAGTTCGAGTCCCCGCGGCTTCGCCGGTTGTGACGAGGTTTTCCCCACGACCTATGGCGTGGAATTTTTTTTATTTATTATTATTTTATTTTTATTTTTATCTTAACCTATAAAATAATAAAAATAAAACAAAATAAATTGATGATACATTGTCTTCTTTTTAAATTTCTGGGTAAGGTATTACTCAAGGATCACACCACGTGACACGGATGAATATGGTGCTCCTCTTTCGTACCCATCCATACTCATAATAGAAGAACAGGTCAAAAGTCTATTTTTTATTTTTAAATATAAAAATGATTAGGTAATCTTATTTTAAAAATAAAGATGATTCAGAAACATTAGAAACATAAAAACCACGGGTTGCCTCTTGTGTAGCGCTTTGTTTAACGTCGTTAGCCCGACATAGATCCCAAATTTATCAATTTTTTCCTGGTTCATAGATTGGATCAATTAACTCAACATCTATTTCCTGTTTATTGAATGATTAAATGAATTTTTTAACCTTTGACCATTGACCTTGAAAATGTGACCACTTGTGGGATCTTGAATCTCTACTGCCCCATGGGGGTATACATGATGCACTATGAAAGGACCTGACCATCAAGACCTTAACTTTCCCGGGTGTAAATGAAGTTTTGAACTATACAAGAGCACAAGTTTTCCCGGTTAAAAATGTTTTACCTTGATATTCCTAGATTGGTAGGCTTGAACTCTAGCTTTATTGATCCTTGAATTTTCATAAGCCTCCATCCTTAATTCCTCCAGTTCATTGAGATCAAATTTCCTTTTTGTTCCGGCCAATGAGAGTTCATAATCCATTTTCTTAATTTCCCAAAAGGCCTTATGTTCAATCTCCACTGGAAAATGGCATGCTTTACCATAAACCAAACTATATTGGGACATTCCTAAAATGGTTTTATATGCAGTTCTATAGGCCCAAAGAGCATCTAAGAGTTTCTCAGACCAATCTTTCCTAGAGGGGTTGACAGTTTTTTCAAGAATTTGCTTAATCTCCCTATTCGCTAACTCAGCTTGACCATTGGTTTGAGGATGGTATGTAGTGGACACTTTATGAGAAATACCATACTTAGACATGAGTGAAGCGAATGGGCGGTTGCAGAAATGGGTTCCTCAATAACTGATTATAGCCCTAGGAATTCCAAATCTTGAAAATATGTTCTCTTTTAGAAATCGAATCACAACTTGATGATCATTGGACTTAGTGGAAATGGCCTCAACCCATTTTGAGACATAATCAACAGCTAAGAGTATGTAGAGGTATCCCCAAGAGTTTGGGAAGGGACCCATGAAGTCAATTCCCCAACAGTCAAATATTTCAACCACTAAGATGGGAGTGAGTGGCATTTGATTCCTTTTTGTGATGGACCCTACTTGTTGACACCTAGGACAACTTTGACAAAATGTGTAGGAGTCCCTTGAGAGGGTGGGCCAGAAAATACCACATTGATGAATCTTAGAAGATGTTTTCTTATAGTAAAAGTGACCTCCACATGCCTCACTGTGACAGAATTTAAGGATGGACTCTTGTTCAGATTCTAGAACACACCTCCTAATGACTTGGTCAGGGCAGAACTTATAGAGGTATGGATCATCAAACGCATAGTGTCTAACATCAGAAAGAAATTTCCTTCGAGCTTGAGTCCCTAAGAATTTTTGAATGACTCCTATCACTAAGAAATTTTCTATGTCAGCATACCAAGGGTAGTCACTCATAGAGTATAGGTGTTCATCAGGAAACGAATCAGACACAGAAAGGTGATTTGAGTTGTCTTTGAATTCCATCCTAGAGAGGTGATCAGCTACAACATTTTCAACACCCTTTTTATCCTTGATTGTGAGGTCAAATTCTTATAAGAGAAGGACCCACCTAATCAGTCTAGCCTTGCCATCTTGTTTTTGGAAGAGGTATTTCAGTGCAGAATGGTCAGTGAACACAGTGATGGGGGATCCTAAAAGGTAGGACCTAAACTTCTCTAAAGCAAACACAATAGTAAGTAACTCCTTTTCAGTAGTGGTGTAGTTTATTTGGGCATCATTTAAGGATTTTCTTGCATAAGCAATGACATAAGTAGTTTTATCACAACGTTGTCCTAACACAGCTCCAACAGCAAAGTCACTGGCATCACAGATAAGTTCAAAAGGAAGATTCCAATTTGGAGATTTCATAATGGGAGGAGAGGTGAGAGAGGATTTTAGGGTTGAGAATGAACCCTCACAGCCTTTTGTCCAAACAAATGGAGCATCCTTTACTAAGATAGCACAAAGGGGACGGGATATTGAACTAAAGTCCTTGATGAATCTTCTATAGAAACCATAATGTCCTAAGAAATACCTCACTTCCTTGACATTTTTGGGTGATTGAAGGTGACGAATGATGTCAACCTTTGCTTTATCAACTTCAATCCCCCTACTCAAGACCAGATGGCCTAGAACAAGTCCCTCTTTAACCATGAAATGGCATTTTTCCCAGTTTAGGACCAGATTTTTTTCTTCACATCTTGACAAGACTCTCTCCACATTCTGCAGACATCCCTCAAAAGTATCCCCAAACACAAAGAAGTCATCCATGAAGACCTCTAGAAAATCCCCTACCATGTCTGAGAAGATTCCCATCATGCACCGCTGGAAGGTTCTAGGGGCATTGCATAACCCGAAGGGCATGTGTTTGAAGGCAAAGGTACCGAAAGGACATGTGAATGTAGTCTTCCCTTGATCCTCTAGGGAGACCTCAATTTGATTGTACCCCGAGTACCCATCTAAGAAACAGTATAAGGCATGACCTGCCACTCTCTCAAGGACTTGGTCAATGAATGGTAAGGGGAAATGGTCCTTCTTGGTGAATGAGTTTAGTTTCCTATAGTCAATGCAGACCCTCCATCCACTACTCACCCTTGTTGGAAGAATCTCTCCATCCTCATTGGTTATCACTGTGATTCCAGCCTTTTTTGGAACCACTTGGATTGGGCTCACCCATTCACTCTCAGCTATGGGATATATGATACCAACTTTCAACAATTTCAGAAGTTCTTTCCTTACTACCTCCATGAGATTAGGATTGAGTCGCCGTTGAGGTTGACGACATGGCTTTGAATCAGATTCCAGAACAATCCTATGAGTCCCGATAAGTGGGCTAATCCCAGGAATATCAGAAAGGGTCCAACCAATGGCTTTATTATGCTTCCTAAGGACATCTAGAAGCATCCTCTCATGATTGGATTCAAGAGAAGAAGAAATGACAATAGGATGTGTTTTATTTTCCCCTAGGAAGGCATAATTTAGTGCAGCAGGAAGCTCCTTCAATTCAAGATCAGGTTGGTTCAGAATTTTAGCAGAATATTGGGACATTGGATCAAGATCAATTTCTTTTTTTAGAGTTTCAGATAGGATTGATTCCCCACATGTAGAAGTTTTAGCTACTATATTGGCTTGATCATATTTAGGGAAGGAATTTGGAGTGGTCTCCATGAAAGTGGTTTCTTGAAAGGTTTCACTGCTTGTTGGACCTAAGACTTCATCATAAGAGAAATTTGAAAATGATTCAAGCCAAGGAGATAAACTTCCTTCATATGAACAAAGGAAATCAATCTCATCCTGACTTAAACATTCATAAAATATTCCTTGATGTTCCATGGATTCATTATCAATGCTTCCTATCATGTTTACTTCATGAATGTCCTCGTTATCCCCTATTTGTGAGCTTGCATTATAGATGTTAAAGTCTAGACTCATGATCCCAAAGGTGATGGTCATGTTCCCATTTCGAACTCGGATAACAGAGTTGATTGTTGCAAGAAAATTATGACCAAGGATGATTGGGGTTTGTTCCTTATTTCCTAAGTTTGGATGGTTGTCAAGGAAAATGAAGTCAGCAGGGTAGATAAAGTTTTCAACCTTTACCAGAACGTCCTTTAAAATCCCCTTTGGAACCCTAATGCCACGATCAGCAAGCTGAAGTGTGACAGATGTGGGTTGGAGCTCTTCTAGGCCTAACTGGCAGTACACAGCATATGGGATGAGATTGACACTAGCACCTAGGTCACACAAGGCCTTGACAACTTTGCTCTCTCCTAGTTCAACATTGATGTAAGGGCAACCCGGGTCTTTCAACTTAGGCGGAATGGTCCCTTGAATGGTGGTACTCACATTAGAAGCCAAAAGGACTTGGTTTTAATGTGAAAATTTTCTTTTAAAAGTGCACAAGTCCTTAAGGCACTTTGAGTAGGAAGGTATGGTCTGGATTGCATCGAGAAGAGGAATGTTCAACTTGACTTGTGAGAAGATTTCCCTTAATGTTTCACTCAGTTCAGGCTTGGGTTTCCCCCTCATGCGTTGAGGAAATGGTGCAGGTTGTGGGGTCGTTTGTTGAAGAGTTTTTTCCTTTAAAATGTTATCAGTTTCCTCAGTTTGATCTTGTGGTTCATTTGAATTTTCATCCAAGATTGAATCTTCAGGTGGGTTCTAATTTAGTTGTTCAGGTTTCTCAATTGATTTCCCACTTCTTAAAACAGTCACAGCCTTTAGTTGTTTATGAGTTTTTTGAGCACAACTTGACTCTCCCCTTGAAGTTTAGGATGGAACCTTCCTACACCCTTTAATACTAATCACCTCTACACTTGAAGGATCAAATTTTTGAGCACTTCAAGGTAAAGTTTCATATTAGTACTTGAAGTGTGTGGCCTTAAATTCAACAAGGACGATGGAGTTTAAAAATCATCAAATAAAAATCCCAATTAAAGAAGTGATTATACATTAATTAGGTGATAAATAACATCGAATCCAGCCTCTTTCTACTCCCTTGGATCAAACCATAAGTGGGTTAGCCCTCCATTGATCCCATGGTTTCAATGGAAGCGGAAAGTAGACTCATGAGGGAGGAAATGGAGAAGTAAAGAAAACAACAAAAATAAAATGATCACTCCACCGTTGTGTGAATAATTTCACAAGGGTTGGTGTGAATAAATTCACACCTTGATCCAACGGTATCAAAGTGATATTAAGAACAACAGAATAAGAGTATAAGAAGAACTTTTATTAAGAAACTAAAGTGAATTGAACAACTTACATGTGAAAGACAAATTTGAGGCAACAAAAATGCAGCATAACATTACAATTGAACAAAGCATCCAAGATTCTCAACTCCTTTACCACCACTACCTTAAATAGGCATTTTGGGAGCCTTTGGTCGATCCTCAAACAGTACAAAGCATCTCAATTAATTTTGGTAGGCCATAGGTGGTGGAAAGCTTGTGGAATTTGAACTTTTCCACATTTGACCCGAGGTGGCAGCCAGCTTTCCTTCACCAAACAGACGCGTGTGGAAGACCTTCTAGACGGCCGAATCAGAGTGGTCCATAGAATAAGAAAATGGAGCTACGGATGTCTTCTAACCGCCTATAACATTGGGGCCCATTTGGAGTTACGGATTCCGAGATATGATAAAAGTAGTGGACTATTTTGCTGGGCCGCAGAATCTGGCCCAGAATTGTATCTCTAACTTGGGACGCTTTAATGACCACCATAGAGGCCGAATTAGCATTGTCTCATGAAAAGGTATTTGTTCCTATGAAGGTCTTATATCATCCCACAAAATTTGGGATTCATTAGGCCTGTATATTGGGCCCCACAGCCTCATCAGTGGGATGATGTCCAATCTTCCTTTCCAGAATTGCTTCCTTTCATTTCCAAATATCTCCATCATCCTCCATGACTTCTCCATTGATCCCTGAATGAAAAATGTTCGCATTTAAGTGTAGATAAATTTCCCAAAATATCAACAAGGACTATGGAGTTTTGATAATCATCAAATAAAAATCCCAATTAAAGAAGTGATTATACATTAATTAGGTGATAAATAACATCCAATCCAGCCCCTTGCTACTCCCTTGGATCAACCCATAAGTGGGTTAGCCTTCCATTTATCCCATGGTTTCAATGAAAGCGGAAAGTAGAATCATGAGGGAGGAAATGGAGAAGTAAATAAAACAACAAAAATAAAATGATCACTCCACCGTTGTGTAAATAATTTCACAAGGGTTGGTGTGATTAAATTCACACCTTGATCCAACGGTATCAAAGTGATATGAAAAACAACAGAATAAGAGTAGAAGAAGAACTTTTATTAAGAAACTAAAGTGAATTTAACAACTTACATGTGAAAGACAAATTTGAGGCAACAAAAATGCAGCATAACATTACAATTGAACAAAGCATCCAAGATTACAAACTAATTCACCACCACTGCCTTAAATAGGCATTTTTGGAGCCTTGGGTCAAGCCTCCAACAGTACAAAGAATATAAATTAATTTTGGTGGGCCATAGGTGGTGGAAAACTTGTGGAATTTGAACTTTTTCACATTTGACCCGAGGTGGCAGCCATCTTTCATCCACCGAACAGATGCGTTTGGATGGAATTCTAGATGGCCGAATCAGAGTGGTCCATAGAAGAGGAAAATGGATATTCGGATGTCTTATAACCTCATCTAAAATTTGGGCCTATTTGGAGTTGTGGATTTCGAGATATGATCAAAGTAGTGGAATGTTTTTCTGGGCCGCAGAATCTGGCACAGAATTTTATCTATAACTTGGGCCGCCTAAATGACTAACATGGAAGCCGAATTAGCATTCCCTCCGGAAAATTGATTTGTTTATATACATGTCTTATAGCATCCCACGAAATTTGGGATTAATTGTGCCTGTATGTTGGTCCCCACAGTCTCATCAGTGGGCTGATGTCCAATCTGCCTTCTTCAGAATTACTTCCTTTCATTTCCAAATATCTCCATCATCCTCCATGAATTCTCCATTGATCCCTGAATCAAACATGTTCATATTTAAGTTTAGATCAATTTCCAAAAATATCAAATTAAAATATGTATAATTCAATTCCTTAAAATCTGATTAATCATTGGGTACTTTAAATGATGTTCAAAAATGTACCACATAATAGTGCATTTTAAGAAGGTATTACAATCATAATGTGAAATGATGTTCAAAGTGTAAAATGCACTAAAATGGTGTTTATGAATAACAAATAACATGAATATTATGTATATTAATAATGAATATTATCCTAATTTAGTGTCTAATCAAAAGTTATTATGGAGAGGGATAGAAAACATGATCAGGAGAAAGTTAACAACAAGAAAACCACAAACTTATGATGGGACAAACGGTCATTAGTTTCCCAGTGGGAAAAGTAAACAGACAACGTTTTTTTGAAGTTTCATTTCATAAAGATGAGGAATTTATTTGTGAGATTGACCAAGAAAATAAATATATATACTTACTTTTTATGTAGAGTTTCATTCTTTAATAAATTTCTACTGCTAACTCATTTTTTTTAAACAATGAGTATTCAAGATGACTTAGCCACACCAGAAGTGCTAGAATCAACTTCTAGAGAATAACATGATTCAAAAAGGATAGACTATATATTTACCTTGTCTTTAGATATTAATCCAAACCAAAATGGTTAGTGAAATATCAGATGATCCCCCAAAAGGATATTCTTTTAGAGAAAGAAACACTAACCTTAATTTCTAAAATTAAACCACCAATACCCAAAAGTTAAATAAATACCATTCAATAAACAATTGTCCTTAAAATCCTTCAATATAATCCAAAATAATATTGAAACCCAAAACATAGAATAATTTTGTTATGTAGTCTTCCACGTTAAATTGTATCTCCAAATGACATTGATTACTCTTAAAGTCACATACTTAAAAGTAAATAACCTAATAACATATTCTCTATTATAGGTTAATCATTTCCATAAATAACCCAAATCACAATAAATCCACAATAAAAACATAGATAAAAATCCACCATTACTCCTCAAATGAAATCCCATAGTATTCTATTTTCTTTGGGCATGTAGTGTTCCCAACAAAGTGAACATCTTCCGAAATAACATTTATCACTTAATCACCAAATCATTTTCCTATACTAAGGTTATTCATTTGATAATACATAAGATCCCAAATCCACTTATTATTGTTCAATAAAATCATTTAAATAAAAATAATTAGTCACACTAAATAGGTACTTCACATAGTCCAGTCATAGGTGATAAATTCCAATCGCACTCTAGTTGTGGGTTCGATTCCCACAGCTTTGTCTGACGCGATGGGTTGTCGCACAGTCTGTGTGTTGTCCTTTTTCAAAAACTATATTTTATAACATTAACAAAATGAGATGAATTCCTAAAAATTACCATAGCATAATTTAACCACAAATGTTATCTCATACCTTTCATTTTCATCCCAAAATATAATAACTTGTAATTCCCTAAAACCTAATGATCATATAAAACCAAATGGTTATTTATAACTATATCCACAAGATAAAAGATAAGTCTTCCTCAAATATCATTCTCACATGGAAAACTGCAGGGTTAAAAATACAAGATAAAATTATTCCAAAGTAATCCCATCAACAAGGAGAACTAATACTTTTAAATATTTCTCCAACCATTTATTTCCACGTAGCTTCTTCTTTGACCAATAAAATATCATATAGAATAGGGCATTCACTCAGGTAATGGCCAGGTCCTCTACATTTATAGCAAATGACTGTAAATAGATTCTTGGGACCATTTTTATTTTCTTCCATAGTACTCTTCATTTTTCCTCGGCAACTCTTCACTTTATGTCTTTCTTTCCCACACATAAAGCATTTCTTTGTTCCATTGAGACACTTTCCTAGGTGTCTCCTTCTACATTTCCTGCATGATGGAATTTTAGGATTCTTTTCTCTATGGTCTCCACTACTGGACCTCTTATCATTCATCACCTTTCTCTTCTTTATTGGTTCCAGGAGTTGGTTAATATATATGTTGTTGATCATATTTTTGGAAACTGATTTGGCATGAACATGATATATTTTATTCCTATCAACATTCTATTTTTTTGCTCATTTCCACCATCGTTCCCACCTTGTACATCACTCTCAAAGTTACTATGACTTCCTTGGAATCCAGTCATTGACTAAAACCAGAAAACATTGTGTGAGTAATAGTAGTCATAAAATCATTTAGAGAATATCATGACACCATATTCTTAATTTGAAAAACCTTAGGATTAACCAAGGTCTTTTATTCTCATCTTACATTAAAATACTTCAAATTGGTTTTTAAATAAAATTCAAATTATCCTAAGCATATCCCCTGGGAGTTTCGTAACGAAGTGTGCAGCAAGGCCCATTGTGGTCAACCACTTACCGTTCGAGTCTAGCTCAAAGAGGTGTTTTCGGGTTTTACCCCTAGGTACATCTGTGCCAGAGCCGCCTCTACCTGCTTGTATCTAGACAGTGATGTATTGCTTGAAAAACTCACAAAATATCTATAATACCAAAACTTTAGGAAGTTTTTCTATACTAATCCTCAAAGTATATCTTAGGGCTATTTGCTCTAATTAGAGTTTATCTAAATCTAGTTTCCAAGGTTTGTACTAAACTTCCTCTGATACCAACTGTAATGCCCTAACCCCAGTTTCCCAGAGTCAGTGCATTATTACATAACATTGGAATGATCATAAAAGATCAAGTCTCGAAAGACTGATTAGTTTAGTATCCTTGGATGTACTATATACATTTATAAGTTTTACATTACATCATAAAATGGAAAACTACAACAACATTATTTCCATAGACAATACTGAGATCCCATAGACTATCCCTGGAGGTCAGTCATAATATTCTTCTTTGCATCCTGGGAAAAATAAAACATAGAAAGGGGTGAGCTCAGATGCTCAGTAAGGATAATAATATAGTGGAAACTTCCATAAATAAGCATAAACATTTAAGGCAGTGTATAAGACTATCACAAAATCCTTTTAAACTTGAACTTCAGCGGAATATGGAAAAGATAGAATCAAATAATTCCATTTAATTATTCACATGGATATTATACTAGTCTAATAATCACATGAAATATCAATAATCACTTTCATAATGATGGAATGCATAATGCCAGACTATCATAACCACATAGTCAAGGCCTCGTGCCAAGACTACAAATAAGATTTTTTCAAGGCCTTGTGCAAAGACACTAGTTTGTCTCATGATACCTACCGATGCATCTAGGAGCTATAGCAGGATCCACCCGTCACTTACTAAGTCCAATGCATTCCTCATATGAAAATTTTGAAACATAACATAAACGTTTGTATTAAAACTAGCATATGAAATGTCAATACTTTATCCACAAACCATGAATGGTATAAAAATAGCACATCCATAGTCAAACATAACTCATTAAATAAAATATGGAAGAATTTATTATAATAGATTAACCTCAATCAAGAATAATGAAGGATATTTACATAGATCAAAATAATCATCAAAACCATTTGAGAGAAATATCTCCCTTTTTCTTTAAAACATTGAAAAGTCTCATTATTTATCAAGAAGCTGTTTAAAATAGATTTCCGAATCAAAGTGTCCCATACCACTTTGAAACTTTTAAAATTAATTTTAATTTTAAAACATTAATTTCCATATAAATAAAACCTTAAAACCATTTTTAAAACATGGTCATTAATGAGAAAGATTTAGAATAATAAAGATTTAAAACATTTTAAAAATGATATTTTAGTTAGTGTTCCTATCAAAAAGAGAGACACTTTAATACAAATAATTTAGGTAATAAAAACCTTGTAATATCATGAGAATAAAGGGATTCATGATATACAATGTCAAAGTACATTATATACACCATATAAAAGTGATTTGGTGTACAACAACAAACAAGTCTCAATGGAATGTAAATTGAGATAAAATATCTTATAAAGACTGTATACTTAGGTTAAGGATAAATCAATGACATAATTTTGTGTGAAAAATATAAATACACTCAATATGATTTGATATTCCGTGTAAATCAATCAGAGGACATTCACACATATTCTTGTAAAAACAACACCAATGAATTGGATATTTAACTCAACCAATGGAGATTGAGTTAAAATTTCTCTTATCAAGTTCATATAGATGACTTGAGAATTTATCAATGGAGTGATTATGTGTATCAAAAGTATATCCACAGAAAGGGGAGTGGAAATTATGACATAAGAAAATGAATAGTGATTCCACAAATAATCTTGGAGTAAAATAATCAATGAAGTATGCGTAAAGCCGAATGAGTGGAAATTGAAATTTCAAATTCCCTTATCGATTTGGTAACTTACAAAACATACACCCATGAAAGAAGGGTCATAAAATTATGATGTAAATATCCATAAATTACATTATATTACACAATTAATACAATCATAGGTAGTACACACACCACACACAATAAATAACTGGTGAACAATGGAAATCTCATGAAATTAAAAGTGAGATAAGAAACCCCTTACTTTGTACATTTTCCTTGGTCGAGGGTAGGTTAACCTCATGTATAATGGTGAAATAATTGTTATTTAATTATAAAATAATCATATAAATTAATATGATATCATATATGATCTTTTAACATCGATTTGTTAATAATATCTTGGTATTATCGTCGTTTCGGGTGTTAACGGATTAGTTTTTCTTTATATTATTTGTTATGTTAGCCATATTTTTTATGGATGGGATGTATATTATTCATATCCAGAATTACATTAATTCTTTAAACATTATTTTTAACCATCAAATGAAAATTATTCTTGAATGGATACGATGGGGAATGAATCTCATCGCGTTCGTGGAGACGGTAGTCCGTACGTACGCATGAGTGACAATATCATTCTTAAAATAATATATAATTGGATGATATATCATATATACATAATAATTATCATGTTATATTTATTATTTACATGAATTACACGTCATTATTATACCCATACAAATAATAATGTATTGAATAATAATTACACCACAATGTGGAGACGGTAATCCGTATGTACGCACGTATGGTGACATGTCATTCCAAGGATGGATAGAATAATGAAGATGGTTGTACCATATTTATAATAACATCATAGTATATAGAATATACTGAAGTTATTATTTTATAATGGAAATAACAAAGAAAGAAGAAGTGGATGAAAAAAAGAACTTGAAAGAGGGTGGTGAAATTATTACCTCTTCTTCGAGGTCTTCCTTTTGATTTGATCAAAAGGTCTCCTTAGGTTGACTTTCTGATCAAACTAACACCTCTAGGTTGAAGTGAGTGAAGTTGGGAGGATATTTGTGTAGTTTTTGGCCAAGCCAAATGGATTTTATGGTATGAATTAGAGATAAGGGTGAGTTCCCTTTTTATAAGAGGGGTGAGGGGCACCTTAGGAGAAGCTAGAAATATTATTTTATAATAAATTAATTTTCAGTTTCTAATGGCTCAAAACAGATTTATTTCTAGGATAAGGTGGTTATGGGTCGAAAAAAACTCAACCAATAGGTTTTATACAGGTTTGGGTCACTTTATTAACTTTATCTTTTAGTTTTAACTCTTAGTTAATTAGTTTGACATTTACCATGTCTCTTTGTATTTTTATATTATATGGTTAATAAACTTACTATAAAATTCCAATATACCCCCAAGTGGTTCATTAATTATACACCTATCATTAAATAAGTCCTTTGGATGAACCTTATATTTTTAGGAATATTATATCAATGTATAATATAAAATTTGTTTTAAAAACACCTTTATGTCAATTTTGACACTATTTAATATTTTTTTTTAAGTCTTAACAACTTTATTAATTCGAACCAAATTCATTTAAGAAATTATAACATGTCATATTAACCAATAAAATTCATGGATGTCATAAAAATATTCAAATTATATTTATTTTAACATTTATAAAAATTGTTTTCCTAAAAGATATATGCTTATGTCATTTTTGTATTTACTTTAACTTAATTAATATAATGTGTCCTTATCACTTACAAGTGGCTCCATGGGGTCCCAAAATCGACCCAAATATGCCCATGGTCGGACATGTATCACCCAATAGGGTTAGGACACGTTTTAGGGTAATTTAATATTATTATAATATTATTTGTATACCCTTATTTACCGGATTTACCCTTTAACCATGGTAAATAAAATATTTGCTGAAGTAATTATTCAAAATGTCTAAAAATAAAATTTACCTATTTACACAATTTAGACCTCCTAATTATATATATGGAATCCATTTTTCTAAATTCAAAACCCATAAGTGGCAGAAATTAATTTAAAATTAATTCCCGTTGTCAAAACAAAAAAAACATGTTTTTAAGAAATAATAACTATCAAAAGATTGGCACTTGCTTATGTCCAATTTAAATGTGAAATTATTTCAAATGACCAAAATTGGATTAAATGGTAAAAATATAATCTAATTATACTTTAAAATCACTCAAATGTATAATTTATCACTATTAATTATTTCAATTAAAAAAGTTGTTTTTAATTAAAATTTTGTAATTTTCACTATTCATCAAAATATGAAAGTTATCAGAAAAGTACAAAAAATTCACCCTAAGATAATTTTGATATTCAGAATCCAAAAATGAAGTCCATTTTGAAATATAAAATTTATAAAATTTCAAAAAGTGGGTATTACTATTCATAATGGCTAGTTAGCTTGGTTGTGGTGTGTTAGAACTTGAAGTTGCGTACAACACATGATACTATATTATTCCAAGAGAAGCGTACCGTGGAATATTGGGGTGTTACAACACACCTTTCAAGTCTATTAATTTTCTATTTTTTGTGTTTTGAGGTGTTCAAGGGAGGTTCCATGAGTTTTCGATGGTCATTGGAGGTACAACAGAGATACCATAAGAAATGCACATCGCATATTGTCTACACAATGTGTAACGGTGGTTCAGGGACTATGTAGCTAGTAGGATCAAGGATTTTACATGGATAAGGGGTATTCCATGAGACTATTACACTTCATTTAAGTGGAATTCATGACATGTAATAATTCAGGTGATTTATCTTTGAGGCGATGCATTTCTCAATAGAACTTAAAATCTTGAAATTACACAACATGAAAAGGGATTAAACATCATGTAAATTCCCTGTGAACTATTTTTATAATATTTGGAGCACTTTTGGGTTTCCTTAAACCCTAATTTTTTCACTCCCTTCTCTCGTTTTAGGAGATCTGGTGGCACTTTCTTCAAGAGTTTGGGATTTCTTTTGATAGGGATTGATTCTCAGCTTATTGTCTTCAATATGTTGTGAGTTCTCCTCTCATTCTCTTCCATTACCTTATGTTATTCTTCATTATTTCACTACAGTGGTGTGGTTTGGTTTGGTTTGTGTGTTTGGGATGCATTTTGATGATCATTTGGTTCTTATAGGTTGATATGTGGTTTCTTGTGGTGCGATTATGGTTGGTGTGTGTTTCTTCTTCACCCTTTGGTGATAAATTAGTTTGAAAGATTTTTTGAGGTAGGGAATCCCTAGTTTCTTTTTATTATGTATCATTCATGATGGTTTTATGTTTTTTATCTATCAGAGATGTTTATTTTGGCTTAATCCAAGATAAATATTTGGAAAATTGAAATTTAATGGGGGTAAGAAGAATTTTATAACATGCTCTTAGAGTTTTTATATGTTGTGATATTATGATTTTATAGGATTGATGGCCTTCTTAAAATTGTGATCATCAGGGGATTTTCTTATGCTAGATGATATGTTATATTATTTTTTTTCTTTTTTCTTTTTGATTGTTCTGATACCACCCTAATGGGAATTATCTAACCACTTATATTTGATTAATAAAATAGTTGACCTGGGATTATGGATTTTGTGATAATTCCCCTAAAATAAATTGGAATGTGATAAAATCTCCTTTTTAAATATGTAAAATGTATTCTGATGTGATGTGATGTGTTTGATTCTTTTGAGGTGGCGATGTGTGGTAAATGTGTGGTTGGAGCATGTGGGGGATGATGGTTGTTTGTTCATGATTTTAGAGAAGTGAGGTGGTTTTTTTGTCATGATTTTGGGGTGGTCGGGTGGTCTTTTGGCCATGATTTTGGGTTGATGAGGTGGTTATTTTTTTCATTCTTCTAAGGCAACTGGGTGGTTGTTGTTTGGTCATGATCATGGGGTGACAGGGCAATGGTACGATGTGAATTTTGAGATTCTTGTGATGTGTGGTTTCTTTATGCTAGATGCCTGAGTTGTGATGGAATAAATGACTTGTTTAATTATGATTGAAATAACATGGGTTGTTTGGTTAATGGATCAAAAATGTCTGATTAATAATAAAGTTGTGGGTTGTGTGGTAAAACATGGGTTTTAATAAATAATGAAAAGAATGGGATGATTAGATATAATTGGTTGGTGGTGTGATTTGTGGTTGTGGCTTGTGTGGTGTTCTGCATTTAGAGGTGTAATTAAAAGTGGGGATGTTGTGAGTTGGTTAGTGATTTGTTTTGAACCCAAAAATTGGGATTGTGTGTGTATATATTTATATATACTAGTATATTCCTTGTGATTTCTATACGCACCCCACCCATGTCGAGCAGAATGTGATGAAACCCACCTAGTCATGAGGGGGTGTTTTTTCCGACATTCAGTGAAGACAATGGATGGTTGGGTACTTGATATTTCCTACTCTATCTTCCAATAAAGGTTGTTAATTCACAAGATATGATTACTGGAGGTATGTTAGTGAATTAGGTGGTGGTTTTGATAGCTCAGGGGTTTTTCGTGTGAGATGTATTGGATTAGGTGTTTTCAGGAAAGATGTGATCATGCTTGTGGGGTAGTGGCACAGGTGATTTCAGGTGAGCATTGATATGAATATACTTTTGGGGAAGCTTATGGTGGAGTTCATGCATGGTAGGATGAGGGAATGAGTTTTATGTCCTACATGGTCATGATACCCTACTACTCTATTTATGGTAGTGGTTTTGATGTGATATCGCAGGTTCCTGAGGGTGAGATGCAATGTGATCGTTCTTGTGGGTCAGAAAACCCAGGTTTCTACTGGCATGATGTGATGTGACCATGCTTGTGGGTGGTCTGGTATATGTAAGATATGGGAGCTATAATGAATATGACATTAGGGTGTGAGAGCACCATAACAGTAGGAAAGTGGTTTGGGTACCCTCTATCAATATACTTCTTGTTATATTATATTACTTGACTTACATTATTTGGTGAGAATTACTTGGTGAGCTTTGGGGTGGATAGTTGACATATTTAGGTGTTTTTATTTCTACCATTTTGTCATTGGTTCATAATTATGCTTCTTTAACATGTGTATGAGAGACTTTGGTTTTCTTACTAATTATACTTGTATTCTCACCCTACGTATAAAATTATTTTCAGGTTTCCAAGAGGATTGTGGGACTATGATATACATTACTAGATCGAACCTTTGGATTGTTGTTGTGTTGCTTCTTTATCTTTGTTTTTGGGTATTTACATTGGAGACTTTTATCTGTATCAGTTTTATTTATAAATGAATATGAGATGGTTTTGGTTTATTTTTATATTATTTCATCGATTTTATTGTGGATGATCCATCTTATCTACTAATCTTATTTATATTATAGAGGTTAATTCCTCCAAAACATGAGATTTTTATACCCTCAGCACAAGTTTCTTACTCAGGGCCTACTGGTGTCAAGACTCAGGGGGTCAATATCTATCTCCCCTCATTGTGGTGTCTTTAGAGGGAGGGTTTCATAACATGTTATGTCCTGGTAAGGTGTATTTTAGCATCATTAGGTACTAGGATATCTTTTTCTTAATTCTTATGAAAAGACAAGATGAGAAAATTTTATATAGATATATGATGGTCCATATGTTGGTGTTGAGAAAACCTTACTCTAGTTCAAACTTCATATCTTGTCCTATGTTGATCTCTCCCATATTAGAATCTATAGTTCTAGTGCCTGAGGGTGAAGATAAGGTGATTAAATGTGGTGGTTTATACTTAAGTCGGGTAACCTATAAGAGGATGAGGGTCAATTGGAAACCTTGTTTGAAGAAGTGTGTGGATGAAAATGATAAAATTTATGATAAATTTAACCCATTTTAGAACCCTACGAAACCTAGAGACTTGGTTGATCCTGGATTGGATCCATATGAGGTTGTAATGTATTTTTCTAATGAGTAATTTAGGCTGAGGCTAAAGAAGAATCTCCACCTGAGTAAGAATAATCAGTAGATG
Organism: Viscum album; assembly: GCA_963277665.1. NCBI lineage: Eukaryota > Viridiplantae > Streptophyta > Magnoliopsida > Santalales > Viscaceae > Viscum > Viscum album. The sequence goes on along the minus strand of OY728152.1, from coordinate 766,231,835 downwards.
GTTTTGTATAAGTGGGAAGTAACCTTGATGTAGCTAAAATCCCATTTTTATCATATAGATCTTATATTCATGCTTTTTCCCTTCCCGCTAAAGAGATTTTTCTGAGGAAAGATGATGAATCAGATGATACTGAGGCCTCCAATGGTGATAAGGTTGATAGATCTTCTTCATAGAATTATGAGGATGTTGTAGTGATTTCATAAGACTATGAGTATGATGCTGATGGAGTTGATGAGGATGAGAATTTATGTCCTTATCATACTATGGATGATTACAATATATCTACGAGTGGTGAGTGTAAGAAGGTATCACCTTCTACTTCAGCTAGCCAAGATCCCAGTGGTAGAGATGATCTAACTGCTTTAGCAGTACAGACTTTTGGAATCTATAATGAGCTAGTTGCCTCAGATAGAGATAAGGATGGATCACTTTCTAAGGAGGATAAATCCTTGAGATCATCTCAACATGGTTTTGTATATTCTGAGTTAGAATTTGATGATAATGATAGTCATGTCAATCCAAAAGAGCATGGTGGACCTTCCATTTAGGTTCAATAGAGATATTTTAAGGGATCTTTTCTATAGAGGATAGATTAATAAGGTCATTTGGAACCTTTTGATTCTGAGGTTCTTGCTTTAGATAATAGACATGAGGCTGTTGTTGTGTCTATTCCGGAGAGGACTCCTCCTCCTCCTCCCTCTTATCCTTCTCATTCTAGGTATTTGACTATATATGACCTAAATTCCTTTAAGGCAAAGTTGTTATCTGGTCTTGGTGGGATGATTAAGTATTCTTCAGTTTTGGAGACCAAGATAAATGATGAGGTTGCAAGGTTACTTATCACTTTGGTTATTTCCCACATCCAGCTTAATATTTTCATGTATATAGAATAACTTGATATTGAGAATAAGTGGCTAGTGGAGAAGGTGGATTTAATCTATACCACTATGGAGGATATGAGTGCCATCTTAACTAGGAGGAAGTTATCTCTTTTATAGAGGCTATGGATTTTATCTAGACCTAGATCATCTTCATCTAGATATCCAAATCCCACTAATCCTAATTTAATGTATTTTGATTCAGTTATATTTATAGTCAAAGAGGATCTTCTTGATATGATGGATTGTATTTATTATTCTCATCAAGATGAGCTTCACCAAATTAAATAACATGGTGTGCATATTTATAAATTAGTTAGAGGATGTTTAAATGGGTAAAGGAGAGATAGAAAGACTATCACTAAAACTATTAAATAACATCTCTCAATAATATATATCAAGAATTAGTTTTATTCTCATTTTAAATTATTGTATAATAATTTATGGATGCCTCCTTTAACAAGGGCCTTCAAAGAGTAAGTGACATAGCTAAAGACCTTAGAACCTTTCCTCAAATTGTTAATAAAAGAGAAGGATAATTTATTTAAGACTATGGATCATGGTGGTCAAGTGATCACATAGTTTTTAGAGTTGATGTAACCCTTTTTATACACCACCAAGATAGCTATCATAACACCCCTAGCTATACCCTTGACTGGATCCATTTTCACACCAATTTCTATCCCTTTACAGACTAAATCAATTTCAGTTAGTCCATTTGGACATACTCCAAGTGAGGATGTGAGGAAACTCAGGACAGTGGAATATTTTATTGTGTTTTGGTCTCTTGCACCTCTATCTCATCATGCCTATCATGGTTTTACTGGAAAAGGGAAGGATCCAATGGATCCTACTTCTAGTCGAGCTGTAGAGGATTCATCGAACTCTGATTAGGGTTTTTATTGGGATTTTGGGTTTTTCCTTGTAATCTTTTTTGTGATGTAATCTATTGAAAATGATATATAATGATCCTCCATCATTTATTCATCTTTATGTTCCTTATTTTATTTATAATTATATTCAGTTTACCTTTTTTATTATCCAAAAAGGGGTAATATTGAAATGGAATTTCATATGCATATTAGTATGGAATATATCAATAACTATAATTCACATGATTATTTAATGAAAGGAGATTATATTTATTATATTAATCTATTCAGTGTAATTCATTTTTAAGGATTTTATATTTGGTTATAAATTCTATGATTTATGATCATTAAATGGGAGAGATTGTTTGAAACCACCTTATCTTAATGATCATAAATCATGTTTTTTATGTTTATTATGAATCCAATGTTTCAGGATAGTAAACAGTTTTATGGATAAAATGTGAAAATTGGATAATTATGGACCTACCACAGCCATCTACCATCTGTTATAATGATATACCACCAGTTGTATCATTATACCACTCTAAGTTACCATTATATCAAGTAGTTATTGTTAGTTCAACTATGAAACTATTTGGAGGAGCTACTGCCACTAATAAGTAGAGATTCCATTAGTGGATGCTACCATTTCTCAATGATTCTACTAGTATAAATGGATCTACCTTCAAGAAATGCTATGATTGCATGGTACATAAAATAGAATGGTATACCGTTATATCGATATACCGTTAGTCTGTGTTACAACCAATTTAATAGTGATACCACAAAAATATCTATCATTCAGAAAAGCTACCATAACTATTAGATGGATCTACCACCGGGTTCATATACTGTCATATGGTTCAACCATTCTAATTAATTTTCTCTATAATATCTACCATCATAACAATATACTATTCATTAGAGCTATCGCTAGTGGATCTACCACAAGAGAGATGCCATAGTTATCCAGAAATAATTTCAAAATTAATTCTCTAATTGATAGTTTATTAATTTAATGTTGGACAAAAGCACATGGTTTTGAGAATTATTATTCTTAAAAAACACCATGGTTTCCTTAAAGACTAATTCAGTATTTTTTAGATCTGTTTCTCAGTAGGAGGATCATAATTTTTTTATTATTATCCTGAAATGGATAATTGGACCTTGAGCACTATAAACTCATAATAATCATCTTAGTAAATTTATAGGGAGTGTGGAACATGAATATACATATAAAATACATACTCTCATACACTGGGAAAAAATATTAAGAGATATCCTCTTGTAAGATCCCTAAAAATTTAAAATACTGTAAAAATGAATACTTTTCCAGAATTTTATGACCCCATGTTTTAAAAAACTTTTTCTGAAACTTGTTTGAGCCCCTTCCAAACACAAATTTAAGGACTCTAAAAAAAAGATTTATGGATTAATTATCACCATATATTCTCCTATATAAATCCTTTATCTTTATATTTATTCTTTACATTCACTCTTTGTTTTTGCTTTCCCCTTATTTATTTGTAAACCACATTCTCTTATGATAAACTAGAGATTTCTTATCACTATATCTTTGTTTTCTTAATTTTTATTCCCACAATCAATAGTGGAAGAGTCCATGTGTGGCCTATTCATTTTTATCCCATATACAACTATGGAAGAGGATTTGTTCCTTGAAAACTTTGAGCGATATTGTTTGTAAAACTCGATCCAGGTTTTGGATCAATTTATTTTATAATAAACTTCCTAGAAGGGGGTATTTTAAAGTGGTGTGGATTAAGTCTCATATTGAGAATGAACCCCTTATTAAATTCCACATTGATTTATTTACTATAAAATATTTAATTGTTTTTTTTACTTATTTTAAATAAAACTAGCATCTATTTTCTGATATATCAAACAAAACGTTACTCTGATAGTTAACTCAAATTAGTGTTTTATATACATTTTTTTCTATGAGTATACTAGTTTAAAAAAGTTAAGCTATTTTGAAAAGTATTTTAACTGAGATTTGATTGAGCTTTTGAGAATATTTTCTAAATATCAAATTATATAATTCTAAAATTTTTGTTAATTGGGTTTTTTATTAAACTAGGTTATTTAAGTTTTTAAATTGTTTTTAAATAGAAATTTTTATTAGAATCTTATTACCCCACCCACCCACCCACTCTTGAGTTGTCCACTTGGACCAACACTGTGATTTTATGATCAAATTACTAACTTTAAAATCATTTAACCCATTAAATTCAACTATAGTAATTTATTAAGACCACCCTTGATCTATTGGATTCTTCTATGGTAGATTTCCTTAACTTTTGGATAATTTATTAGAGTAGTGCACTATCTTCTTGAAATTAAATCATTGGACATTATTAGTTTCTATCTTGCCTTTATACTCATGAACTTGATGAACTTTATTTCCAAACATGAAATAAAATCAAAATCCCTTTAAGAAAGACTTATATTATTTATTTCTATAATTATTACATGATTAAAAATCTACCATTTTGTTATTTTCCTTTGTTAAATTTATTTATATGTACCGATCATTCATCATATTCTTCTCTATTATTATTTTAAAAATATTATACTTACAGTCCTTCTTATAAATCTTTATAGAGATCAATACTCTCTAATAATATTGAAAATATTTTAGAGACTAATTCCCATTTAAGTCTTGGTTTTAATCCATTAAATAAGTTAATCATTCTTATTTCTAGGATAAATATATAATTCTCAACATATCTCACTAAACTTGTAAAATTAGGCTCAAAATAAGAAAACATTTCCCCTTCCTTTTATTGTAAATTTGAGAATTTCTTCTTCTTTATCATTTCATTTCTCGTAGGAAAAATATATTATCAATTAATATCACCTTAAAAGTATTTTATTCTAAGATTTATATATCTTTCTCTTTAGTGTTTTGAATTAATATCTGTCATTGATCATCATCAACCTTGATCCATGATAACCTTGTACATTTCAATTCATCCCAATGTAATGAATATCTTCTCTAAATACATGGACCATTTCTTTAAAATTATAAGATTAGTGGTTCCATCAAAATATGGTTATTTTTTCCTCATGAAATGATCAAACTCTATTAAATACACTACTAGAAAAACAGGTATTTGCGACGGGTCATTTGCGACGGGATCCCGTCGCAAATGGCCTTTTGCGACGGGGTCCTATCGCAAATGACCCGTTGCTGAAAACGGTGTCTCAATAACAATTTTTTGCGACGGGCCCGTCGCTAAAGCCCTTTTCCGCGATGGGGAGAATCCCCGTCGCAACTAGTACTCCGTATATTTGTAAAAAACTATTTGCGACGGGGCCCGTCGCAAAAACTATTTTTTAAAAAATAAAAAAATAATAATACTATTTGCGACGGGAATAGTATCCCGTCGCAAATACTATAAAAAAAATAAATAATAAATAAATTGTTAATAAATTATTTTAATTAATATAATAATAATCCAATTATAATTCAAAAATAAAAAATAATAAAATATTAATAAATGATTTTAATTAATATAATAATAGAATTATAATTCAAAAATAAAAATAATAAATTAATTTAATTAATTTAATAATAATAGAATTATAATTCAAAAATAAAAAATAATAGAATATTAATAAATATTTTATAATGAGACAGAAACTACGAATAGAAAAAAAAATCATATTTTGATTTCACAAATTTTATAACATAAATACAAACTCTAATATGAAGGAGGGGGAGGGGGGATCTGCAGATGGTGGTGGAGGAAACTCCATCCCTAAAGTATGAGTGAGTCGGCGCATGTACTCCATCTGCTCCTGATGTTGCTGCTGCCACCGACTCGTCTGCTCCTCGTACAGCTGCTGCTGGCATCGACGCTCCTCCTCATGCTGCTGACGCATCTGATCCTGCTCCTCTCGGAGACTCTCTATCAGTTCAGTCTGAGATCGCAACTGATCCTCATACTGTGTAGCAGAAGAAGATGCACGAGCTCCTCTCGAGATGGACGCCGACATCGCAGCACTGCCATAATAATCTCCGGGAGTCAGTCGAGAGCTGATACCAACTACCCGGCCCTTCTCGAAGGCATACTAGGTGGCCTGCATCCATGCCGCCTAATCAAACTGACGGCCAGTGGTCTGATCTGATGACTCGGTCTGACTCTCAGGTCGGGCCTGTGACGCTGCGGCCTCATATGACTCCTGTAGTTGCAATTTAAAATTAAAATTGTGAATATATTATATACAGTTAATTTTTAAACTTGAAAACAAATAATACTAACCACGATGTGATGCTGATGATCACCTCTGAGCTCCCCAGTAGAAGGATCACTATACATCCTCCGATATACGTCGTACTCCGTAATATCAGGGTGCTCGACAGCCTATAAGAATAAAAAATAAACTGTTAATATTTATAGTTATATAAAATATTTATAAATAATGTACGTACCAGATGCTGTCTATGAGTACTGAAAGAACGACTCCCAGCTCGATGAGTCACCTCCTGTCTCCCCCGATTCTGCCTCCCCACCGATGATCTCCTCTGGAAGGCACCACTCAACCAGTGCGCACATAATCCATCCCATACATGGGATGAAATGTACTCTGGTCGGTGTGCTCTACATGACTCTTCAAAATCTGACACTCCTGCTTTCTTCATCACAGCTTTTCTTAAATTGTGCATAAACTGACGAAGGCGATCACGCATGGCCACCTCCCATGCCTCGTGGATGGCGTCACGCATGGTATCCTCGATCGGATACCATAAACCCTACAAATAAATCAAAATATCAAGTTAGAAATGAAATAATTTTCAAAATAAAAATTATTTATTTACGTACGTACCAACCAATGGCCGAACATGGCCTGCTGCACATCAATGGGAATCTGCTCCCATGTGGTCCACGACTGAGAGAAATAGTTGCGCAAAATAGCACTGCCCTGTCCAACTGCTATATGTGGAAAACTGTAAAAGTAATAAACATTTATTATGTGAATAGATTAATGAAATCTTAGTCAAATCAACAGGTTATCACACAGTTTATCACACCTCTGTGTGCGTGGATCAAACCCAAGACGTGGACGTCGCTCGGGGATGGGATCAGGAATCATCAATCGTGCAAGACCGCGCCCCCTTCGCGTACTCCCTAGAGCGCCTGCAGGCTGAGGGTCATCTGGAAGCAACTCATCCGCATCAAAAGTCAGGTCAGCATCCGCCAACTCACAAAATGTGGCGCCGTCCATCTGAAATAGAAAATGTTAATGTTGTTAGAAAATAATTCATAATTACTATTATATATACATATATACATATTATTATTGTATATAAATACCATGGAATTCTATCAGTGTTCATCTTCATCATCATCTTTATATATGTCAATGTCATCTTCATATTCCTCCTCAACATCATCGATATCCATTCGAGTTACAATTGCTTCATCTCTTACCATTTCAAATTCATATGTTACATCATTAACATCATCGTCATCACCGACTCTTAAATGTGGGGTGTCGTCATCGATACTCATGTCTCTTTGCAAAAAAGATTGATTTCGAGTACTCTCTTGAAAAACTTCAATTCTTTGCACATCAGTGAAAGCACATTCACTTTGACTAAACTGATTGTCTCGAATTTTGATTTTTATTACACTCCACCAATCAGTCAAGTCTCTTGATGTAGCACAGTACTTTGCGTAATAAACTTGATGTGCCTGTTGAACCAATAAGAATGGTTCATTTACTGCGAGAACACTTTTACATTTAATATCGATGATTCCATGAGTCAGATGAACACGCACGCCTCTCTCTGTATCCAACCACCGACATTTGAACATGGTTATGTAATGTTGTCCAAGATAACAGAGTTCAATGATTTCATCAAGTATGCCATAAAAGTCAACTTCATTTTCTCGATGATGAGATCCTCTCAAGATAACTCCACTGTTCATTGTTTTTTTCGATTCCCCATATGCATGTGTGTGGAATCGAAATCCATTCACAACATATGCATTATAAGTTTTAACAAGTTTGGAAGGTGGGTTACTCAATACACACAGCCGTTTGTCAATTTTATCAGCATGTCGAGACACCTGAAAATTTGTGAAATAATTATCAATATAGTAAACTATACATTGAATGAGTTTCTAAAAGATAAAGAATTTATGTTACCAGTTTTTGAAACCACTGAGAGAAATTTTTCAGTCGACGTTCTTCGAGAGCAGCTGCTGTAATTTGTGGAATTTGTTTCTTGATATGATTATCATACAACCTATAAAAACCAAAGTTATTTACTGTAACATAAATGATAGAATAATTGATATAAACACTTACAGTACAACTGATGTCATCTCTTCACAGTTGAGCAGAACATACGTATGAGCTCTATGATGTTCATCATCTGAAAGCCAGCGTTCATAAACTCCACCAAAACCAAGCTCTGGCTGGTTGAAAACAGATAATTGATTGTCGATTTCATCAATATTCCTCTCGTTCCATCCCATTTGGTTGTGTTTTGAAGGATACTCAGATTCAAAATAATGGGAGCAGAAAAAAGATATTTCCTCTTGTAAATAAGCTTCTGCAATAGATCCTTCAACAGATGCTTTGTTACGTACTTTTCTTTTCAATTTTTGCATGCATCTTTCAAATGGGTACATCCATCGAAACTGTACTGGACCTCCACATTTGGCTTCATATGGAAAATGTAACATCAAATGTTCCATTGAGTCAAAGAAAGACGGCGGAAATATTTTTTCCAGTTTGCATATAATTACAACAACATCTTTTTCAAGTTTTCCTAGAGCATCATAATCTGTTGTATCCGCACAAATTTCCCGAAAAAATTGAGACATGTCTGTTATGGAATCCCAAATCACAGAATTCAACAGACCTCTTAATCCAATGGGTAGCAGTCTTTCCATTATAACATGACAATCATGACTTTTTAATCCAGTAATATGACCATTCTTTACACATCTACCCAAATTGGAAGCACAGCCATCTAGAAGTCTCAAATCTGCAATCCACTGACAAAATAATAAACGGTTTTCTTTAGATAGTGTATAAGATGCTTTTGGTTTCAGTAACCTTTCTGTTCTGACATTCTCAAACAGTTCCAATTCTGGACGCCTGCAAATTTGGGCAAGATCTAAACGTGCATTTACATTGTCTTTGCTCTTTCCTAACGTATCCAAAACTGTATGAAACAAATTATCAAAACAGTTCTTCTCAATATGCATGACATCTAACATGTGTCGGACCAACAAATCAAACCAATATGGAAAATCCCAAAATATGCTACGTTTAATTCAATTGTGTTCTTTCCCAAAACCAGAAATTTTCTATTGGTTTATTGTGGGACCAAAAGTGATGGGAGGTAATGAAAGTAAAACTAATTTTAACTCCGAACCTGATAGCATTTTTGGAGGTCCTTCCCTTTTAACTGTTCCTTTTCTGAAATGAGATCTGTTTCTGCGAAAAGGATGATCAGCTGGAAGAAACCTGCAATGACAATCAAAATAACAAGGTTTCTTTCCATGAATGAGCATAAATGCTTTGTTCTCTCCCATACAGTAAGGACATGATTTCTGACCATGTGTACTCCAGCCAGATAACATCCCATAAGCCGGGAAGTCACTTATTGTCCACATCAATGCTGCTCTCAGTATGAAATTCTGTTTCGTTGCAACATCATATGTACTGACACCAGTACTCCACAATAAATTTAATTCATCAATCAATGGTTTCAAATAAACATCAATATTTTTCTTCGGATGTCCTGGAATTAGTAAATTCAAAAAGATATATGGCTCCTTCATCAATATCCATGGAGGTAAATTGTACGGAGTTAAAAAAACAGTCCAACATGAATATTGACTACCATAAGATCCAAACGGACAGAAACCATCAATGGAAATCCCCAGTTGAACATTTCTAGCTTCTAAAGCAAAGGATGGATGCACTCTATCAAAATGTTTCCATGAATCACCATCGGCTGGATGATTCAAGATTTTATCGGTTGAAATATTCTCTTTATGCCATGACATCATTGTCGCTGTATTCTTAGACATGAATAAACGCTGGAGTCTGGATATAAGTGGAAAATATCTCAACTATTTTACAGGAATCAAACCAGACTTCCCGTGTTGTCCTTCTTTATATCTCAGTTGCCCACATGTGGGACAACTATCCAACGACTCATTTTCCCCAGAATATAAAATGCAGTCATTTGAACATGCATGAATATTCTGACAAGTAAGTCCCAAATTTCGAACCAGCCTCTTACTCTCGTAGTAATTTTCAGGTAAAACATTTCCTTCGGGTAACAGTGTTTTAAGCAAAGAAAATATCTGGTCAAAAAAGGTGCTTGACATTCCGTTATCTGATTTGATAGCCATAAATTTTGCAACTGCTTCTAATTTGCTCATCTTGCAGCCAGGATATAATGCATCCTCAGCAGACTTCAACAACTCATAAAATTCAGACGGTGCCAACTCAGGATTTGAAGCTATATCAGCCGGAGTTTCTGTATGTTGAACAGATGAACCTGCAACATCATGTACTAAATCTTGAAACCAGGATGGATCCCGAATCAAGTTGGTATCACCTGCTCTGGAACTGCGTTCACCGTGTTGATACCAGAATACATAATCTGGTTGAAAACCAAAATGCAAGAGATGTTCTCCCACTTTGTCAAACGTGTCAAACGTTCTCAATGCACATTTTCTACAAGGGCATTTTATTTTGTCTTCTGAAACAAATTCTGGATTTGATGTCACAAATGATAAAAAAGTCTCCACACCCTCTACATATACTGGATTTAAACCAGAACCGTTTGGATTTCTACGTTGATTTATCCGTATGCGGTCACCTAATAATGATTGTTGACGACCTCGTTGTTCCATATTTCTCTATAAAATATAAAAGCATTACTGGTTTTGAATAATTTGTTAGAAAAACACTCAAGCTAGGATAATTATAGAGTTTAGATCATACACGACTGACGCAAACTTTTTATTGAGATAGACCTAAAAATTGACCCTTTAAGAATTGAATATGTTGAGAATATAGCAAAACATGTTACAAATATTGATAATTTTAATATTATATAAATTTTTTATTATTTTCATAGTACTAATATTATTGGTAAGTATTACTAATTATTACTAATTATTACTAATTATTGGTAATTATTACTAATTATTACCAATTATTGGTAATTATTACTAATTAATACTAATTATTGATAATTATTACTAATTATTGGTAATTATTACTAATTATTGGTAATTATTACTAATTATTGGTAATTATTGGTAATTATTGGTAATTATCGGTAATTATTACTAATTATTGATAATTATTACAAATTATTGATAATTATTACTAATTATTGGTAATTATTACTAATTATTGGTAATTATTACTAATTATTGGTAATTATTACTAACTATTGGTAATTATTACTAATTATTACTAATTATTACTAATTATTACTAATTATTGGTAATTATTACTAATTATTACTAATTATTACTAATTATTTGTAATTATTGGTAATTATTATTAATTATTACTAATTAATACTAATTATTGGTAATTATTACTAATTAATACTAATTATTGGTAATTATTACTAATTATTGGTAATTATTACTAACTATTTGTAATTATTACTAATTATTGGTAATTGTTACTAATTATTACTAATTATTGGTAATTATTGGTAATTATTGGTAATTATTACTAATTATTACTAATTATTACTAATTATTACTAATTATTGGTAATTATTGGTAATTATTACTAATTATTACTAATTATTACTAATTATTGGTAATTATTGGTAATTATTACTAATTATTGGTAATTAATACTAATTATTGGTAATTATTGGTAATTATTACTAATTAATGGTAATTATTGGTAATTATTACTAATTATTGGTAAATATTACTAATTATTGTTAAGTATTACTAATTATTGGTAATTATTACTAATTATTGGTAATTATTACTAATTATTACTAATTATTGGTAATTATTACTAATTATTACTAATTATTGGTAATTATTATTAATTATTACTAATTATTGGTAATTATTACTAATAATTGGAAATTATTACTAATTATTACTAATTATTACTAATTATTACTAATTATTGGTAATTATTACTAATTATTACTAATTATTGGTAATTATTACTAATTATTACTAATTATTACTAATTATTGGTAATTATTGGTAATTACTACTAATTATTGGTAATTATTACTAATTATTGGTAATTATTACTAATTATTGGTAATTATTACTAATTATTGGTAATTATTACTAATTATTGGTAATTATTACTAATTATTACTAATTGTTACTAATTATTGGTAATTATTACTAATTATTACTAATTGTTACTAATTATTGGAATTTATTGGTAATTATTACTAATTATTGGTAATTATTACTAATTATTGGTAATTATTTCTAATTATTGGTAATTATTTCTTATTATTACTAATTATTACTATTTACCGGTAATTATTACTAATTATTCTTAATTATTACTAATTATTACTAATTATTGGTAATTATTACTAATTATTGGTAATTATTACTAATTATTGTTAATTATTACTAATTATTGATAATTATTACTAATTATTACTAATTATTACTAATTATTACTAATTATTGGTAATTATTGGTAATTATTACTAATTATTGGTAATTATTACTAATTATTGGTAATTATTACTAATTATTGTTAATTATTACTATTTACCGGTAATTATTTCTAATTATTACTAATTATTACTATTTACCGATAATTATTACTAATTATTACTAATTATTGGTAATTATTACTAATTATTGGTAATTATTACTAATTATTGGTAATTATTACTAATTATTACTAATTATTACTAATTATTACTAATTATTACTTATTATTACTAATTATTACTAATTATTCCTAATTATTACTAATTATTCCTAATTATTACTAATTATTACTAATTATTGGTAATTATTGGTAATTATTACTAATTATTTGTAATTATTACTAATTATTGGTAATTATTACTAATTATTACTATTTAGCGGTAATTATTTCTAATTATTACTAATTATTACTATTTACCGGTAATTATTACTAATTATTGGTAATTATTACTAATTATTACTAATTATTGGTAATTATTACTAATTATTGGTAATTATTACTAATTATTGCTAATTATTGCTAATTATTGCTAATTATTCCTAATTATTCCTAATTATTCCTAATTATTACTAATTATTCCTAATTATTACTAATTATTCCTAATTATTACTAATTATTACTAATTATTACTAATTATTACTAATTATTACTAATTATTACTAATTATTACTAATTATTACTAATTATTCCTAATTATTGGTAATTATTGGTAATTATTCCTAATTATTCTTAATTATTACTAATTATTTTTTATTATTACTAATTAGTGATAATTATTAGTAATTATTAATAATTTTTACTAATTATTGATAATTAGTAATAATTATTACTAATTATTACTAATTATTGATAATTATTGGTAATTATTACTAATTATTGGTAAGTATTACTAATTATTGGTAAGTATTACTAATTATTGGTAATTATTACTAATTATTGGTAATTATTACTAATTATTACTAATTATTACTAATTATTACTAATTATTGGTAATTATTACTAATTATTACTAATTATTACTAATTATTACTAATTATTACTAATTATTACTAATTATTGGTAATTATTGGTAATTGTTCTTAATTATGAGTAATTAAATGAATAATTACCAATAATTAGGGATAATTACCAATAATTAGGAATAATAACATTATTAGTATATTTTATTATTAATATTAAAATAATATAATTTTCTAATTTATATACAATTCTCCTTTCATCTGTGTGTTATCTATCTCCATATACAAATAATACATGTGAAGACAGCAAACACACAGATGAAAAGAGAATTGTATATATATATATAATTATATTATTTTAATATTAATAATAAAATATATTAATAATTAAATAATGTTATTATTCCTAATTATTAGTATTTATTACTAATTATTAAGTAATAAAACAATGTAAACATAATTAAATTACAACTAATTAAGAATAATTAAAACTAATAAAACATTAAAAATAAATATTAAATTAAAATAAATATAAATACCTTGAAAATTGATCTGAGGTTGATCTCTGATCGTTCTTCAAAACTTCAATATCAACTCCGAAGAAATAAATTAAACTTGAGAAAAACTGAACTGTAGAAATAAAATTTTGAGAGAAGAAGAAGATGGAATTTGAGAATGATTTAAAAAAACAGATGGGGGTATTTATAGGTTAGATTAGTTGCGACGGGCCCATTTGCGACGGGATACCCGTCGCAAATACCTTAGCCATCATTTATTACGGTCAACGGTTAAATAGTTATTTGTGACGGGACCCGTCGCAAATAACCACCTGCCGACATACTATTTGCGACGGGGGAATATTCCCGTCGCAAATACCTTTTACCGCCGCCGGTTATTTGCGACGGGAATATTCCCCCGTCGCAAATATGTTTCCCGCGATTTGGCGCGCAAAGGGCGCCAGTCCTTTTGCAACGGGGAAAGTTATCCCGTCGCAAAATGTTACTTATTTGCAACGGGCAAATACCCCCGTCGCAAATAAGTTTTTAACAGGGCTATTTGCGACGGGATTTATTCCCGTCGCAAATACCCATTTTTCCCGTAGTGAATATTTTTAAAGTTCAGTGTTTTGTTCTATTTAGGAAAGGTTATTTTCCATAACTGAAGCAAACTACACTCTTATGGTGATAAATTTTTTATCTCCAAAACCAACTCAATTGGTTTTCTAAATAGAGAAATCCCTATATTTATTTTGGGTGTTGACATGGTTTTTATTCCTTTCATTAGGGTGTTGAAACCAACCTGAATAATTTACTAACGGTTTATCATAATGTTTCATTTTATAACTATGTTCTTCAAAATCTAGTTCCTAAGGTTTGTTTTAAATTTTATATGATTCAAGGTGTAACAACCCCAACCATATTAATGTAAATTTTGTGGCCATTTTTTATATTAGTAATAGTGAAACATCCTTGGTTTAAGGTACTTTACCAATTTATTGTGTATTTTGAATTTATATAATACATGGATTGAGTTTTGGAAGTTTCTAGATGGTTTTGGTGTGTTTTTGAAAAAAAAATTAGGGTCAAAATTTTGAGAATTGTTGGGGGAAATTGGGTAATGTCACTAGGAAATAGTGCAATGGGATTTTAGAGTCTCATAGTTAGAGAATGGATTTTCCAAAGTATGTGGGTGCCTAGGAAAAACTGTGCAAGTAGAAACAGAGGGAAAAGAAAGGTTGATGCACGATTTTTTAAACTTTGTGAAGCTTACTAGTGAGGTGAGGATTGAGAGACAGTATCATGTTCATGGTTTTTTCATAGTTTCCCAAACCATATAGACTAATCATTCACCATACATTTAATGCTCTTAAAATTATATTTTAACTCAGTTTTGCATCCTGAAACCCTTAATTTCACCTTTACTCTTGAGATTTCAAACTCCAGTCCCCTACAAGGGGTTCATAATGGTTACCTTTGATCTAGAAGATAGTTTTTGTGGATCAAAGTTTATTAGATCTCTAAAATCAATGTTAACTCTCTGTTTTATTTCTTTCTCCTTATATCTCCTTACCTCCTCTCATGTAAAATGTTAGATCTAATTCATTATGGATAGCTCTATTACCTATGATGTGTTTTGATGAGATCTTGATTGGATCTATTGAATTAAATAAGTTTTGAGCCCAAATCTTGAGGTTCCATAGTGTCATTCACCATTTTTTATTACATGTTGAGAGGTAGGTGTCTTCTCTCTCTTCTCCACTTATTCTAGAACTTGAAATCTAAGTGTTTTAATTTTTTTACTTATATATTCAAAGGAAAAGTGGATGATCTATTAATTGAAAATCCCTTGGTTTATAATGTAGGAACATGTTACATTAAATGGATTTTTAAAAACACCTTTGAATTATTTTTTTAAATTAGGGGTTTGTGTCAGTTCAAGGAAGATGATCGATGAAATGTTTTAAAAGGATTGATTTATGTGGAATTAATTTATATGAGAAATTTGTATAAATGGGTTATTTTATTAATATATTTATTTTATGAGGCCTTATTTTTAAAAAATTTATATTTTAAAGGAACATTATGTTTGATAACATATGAAACATGCAACACCAGGGTTAAATGAACCATGAAATATTAATATTTAAATTTTATAGTTATAACTCAACCGTTAAATTAGTGGATATGAATATGATTAACTGTATTATGAAATATACATACATATACATAAAGTTACTGCATAATATTTATTTATTGATTAATTTATAGTAAATAAACACTTAATTTTTCAATAAAGTCATCTTAGGCTATAAAAATATGTTTTTTCAAAAATGGTTTTTATTACTTTTTGTGAGTGAATATTATAATAAATTTCTAGAAATTTTAGAAAATTTATTTTAAAAAAATTATATCATTTTTTAAATTATCGTGTCAAAATTATGTTAGGATTAATTTTTGATAAGTTTCTAAAAAGTTTTATTTTTTAATGAACGGTGAAAAATACTGATTTTTATTGAAAACTGTCTTTTCTTTTCAAGTGTTTAAAAAGTCACATTCTATTTTAGATTATTTTTAAATTTTAATTACTTCCTTTTGATTAAAAATAATCCAATAAATTTTATCATAACAAACATTATACTTGAATTGGTATAAAAAAAATTATAAAAACATGTTTTTCATCATGTATTGTGGGATTTATTTTAAATTAAATTATGCTAAATATATGAATTTAATTTTATTAAATTGATTCTATATTTGGAATCATAATAATTAATATTATTTAATAAGTTCAACTTAATTTTTGGTCAATATTAATTGTAACCATAATAAATTCGTATTACCACGGTAAAGGTAAAATGGAGTACTACGGGTTAAAACTAATGTGATAAGTCTTCAAATCGATTCAAAAACTTACCTTAATTTAATTTTATGAGTCTATTTCATCCATAATCATTAAAAAAATTAAAATATGACATTTTATCCATTTATCTTTGATTTTTACCATCATAATATTTTAAGTAAATGATAATGTCAAAAATGTCACTATCTTTCTTTTAATATTAATAATATTTTTTGAAATGAATAAAAAAATAATGTTAGTTTATAATTTTTTTTTAAAAGATAAATTATTTTTTTTATCATGGTGATAAATTTTTAATTTTTAGTGATGACATAATTAATTTAAATGCTTACGTAATACTGACATAGTGCGTGTTCAAGAAGTAGAAAAATCAAGTAAAAGATTTGGAAAACATTAAAAGTAATATTTTTTGGGTGAGTTATAGTATCCCACAAATGTTATAGACCAATATAAGATATTATTTATGTTTCAAGTTTTATATAAATCCATTTAAATATTCTTATCTTTAAATTCAAACTAAATGAATAATGTTAAAATGACATTAATGATATTTTATGTTAAAAAATATTTTATTAAATTATATAAAAATAATAAAAATATTTCAAGGGTTGAATTAGGATAATAAATTTTCTAAAATTTAATCTTGTTTCCATTTATGACCCAATTTTCACCTTATAATTCAAATTATAACTCTTTAATATTGAAAAAGTCAACAACACAATTAAGGATAAAATTGGTTAACCAATGGGTTAAACAAAAAGATAAGGTTTAAAATGATATCTAAGCATAAATAAATTTGATTAGATGATTATATTATGATAATATCATAATTTTATTCTAATTATATCATTTTTATAAATAAAATAATGAAAATTAATTTATATTAATTTTATACTTTATGTAATTCCAAGAGTACCCCTCCTTTCACTTATAAAAGGTCACCCCCTATCATATCCTCTTCACACTTCAAGAACCATTTGGATCAGAAAATATATACCCAAATACATTCCTAAAATCCATCACCATGTTCTATAGGTATTATTTTTGGTATAATACCATACTTAGAGAGCTTAAGGTGTAAAGAAAATAAGGTTTTCTAAAGAAGAGGTAAAGCTTTTAATCAAATGTTTTAGTTATATTTCTTATTCTGCCTATTTCAAATATTATTAAAAAATAATGAAATTATAACACCATTATATTACATGTAATTATATTCTATTATGTTAATGTAATAACCTATATCCAACTCTTCTTCCAACAAATAGAAACTAACCTATCATTCGTGTGTATGGAAAACTACCGCATCGCAAACTGATGTAATTTGTTTTCCATCACTGCCTCTCATAGATATTTATGATTATGGATTAAATGTATATATATTATATTAATGATATAATTTTTTATTATATAAATTTAATATATCATCTATCTTCTTACATTTCCATCCATTGAAAAATGATAATGTTGTTCTTGCATATGTGTGGATTACCACCTCTAATAAGTGATATGATTCATTTTTCATAATTACATCACATGGATGAAATATATAAGCGTGTTTAAATAAAATATATTATATTAATGTTATATTAATTATTATGTAAAGATAAAATAATACTTACCTTCTTTCCATCATTTTTGTTGAAAAATGGAAACATTACTCATGCGTACGTACGACCAACCGTCTCTATGACTATAACGTAGTTCATTTTTCATAAACATATTTCAAGGATTTTTTTTAAATTGTAATTTATGCATAAAAATGGTAATTATATCATTATTATCATTTTTTATATTTTGGAATAATGACCACATTGACCATTGTCAACCTACTTAAGCTATTTCATATATATGAGTCGAATATCATCCAAATGTCTGACGAGAACTTAATTGATTAGGTAATTAAATATAGGATGGTATTAAATAAAATATAAGGAATAATAAAATTTAAAAGGATTATTAATTAAATAAATAACTAACATAAGTTTATTATTTAGGATGATACTGAATGTACTGATGAGTCTAGACTCGAGGTAAGGGATTTCATCTCAATTTCCCTTCATTTAGGATTATATTAATGTTATACACATAATTTAATTTATATGGTGTATATGATACTATTTAAAATTTTATATCATGAATAATTAATAATTCATGGTATATTTAGTTTCAATTTTACTTATTTCATTCAAATTTATTTGACTTGGAAGTTACCATGTAGTAAAGGGTTTTTTAACTCAATTTCTTTTTGATGGGTTATCACTCATCTTAATTGAGCTTGTTATGACATTTTTATGTGTGGATTTCTATATAGATTATTTAATTATATATTTACTCTTATATTTTGTGGATTTTAATTTGTTAATTTCTCAATTAATTAATTATCAATCCAATTATATAATCTTCATAAGGGTTATTCATCTAAAATTATATTTCTTTTGGACATACGTTTATGCTATGAAACTATATTCTTTTATAAGGTGTATAAACTACCCCTTTTACATGTTATTTCATGAATCACTTGATTTTCATGATATTTAAAGTTTCATTTTAAGTTAATCCTTCATGGGTATTATAAATCAATAGTTACCAATGTGGTAATGGATTTATGTTTCAATCCCTTTGTAATCAGGATTATTAATAATTAAATTTACATTGAGAAATTATATGATTCTTATTTGATAAAATCATTTAATTTTTCTTATCCTCTAGTTATTTCTATAATTTTTATGTTTTAGTATCATTTTCCTCTCTTTGGTACTTTAAATTGCTCAAAAAATGTTTTTAAGAAAATCTGAACATATTTCTCCCATATCAGTCGTAAAAACTATTTCTTATATATCCATGTTTTCTAAAACAAATTCCAAGAATGTTTTTGATTATTATTCAATGATTGTTTAAATCTATTTTTAGCTATGAATTAATTTTTAAAAAAGGTAAAAAATAATCTTCTAATTTTTTTAATTAGGTACTTTTTACCAAATGTGTGAATAAAATCATTTTTTTAATGTTTGTTACATTAATATAATTTCACACTATCATGACCACTCAATGCTTTCAATATTCCTTTAAAATTTTCTAGATTTATTTTTCAAAGAAAAATTTTTCCCATATATTGTGGAAATTTTTATTTTTTTAAAATTTATTTTAAAATAGAAAAGTGTATTTTCCTGGAGAATTATTTTAATGATCTTTTATGGTATTTATATTTATCAAAAATAACAACCCTCGATTTTATTTATGATCCACTAGGGATTTTCTATAATGATAGAAACCTCATTATTTCTTTGGATGGATTATTATTATTTCAAATATATTTTCATGGATCTTGTTTCTTTTACATGGGTAAATAAAGCTATAAAAGAATAATGGTTATTATTATATTAAAAAATTAAATATTTCATGTGTTATTATTATGTTACAGTTCTTGGAAATTTATTATGGTAGCAGGTGAGTCTGATATACCTCATGATGATTAGTCAGACTGATATAGATCATCCTGATGGGTGAGCTCAATATATCTCTCTAATGTGTTGGGCAATGATTATGTTCTCTAGAGAATTATGTTGTAAGTTGACTATATTTGTTATTCCACTTTTTAGGGTTTTATGAAGATAATGTAACACCCTGAGATTTTATGAAAAATATTCTTTTTAATTTCATTAATGTCTTTTTTTGTATGCTAAACCAAAAGGAGCTTGCATGACACGCAACCCTGACTTGGCTTGCATTACACGCAATCGCGACCTTCCTCGATAGCGTGTGTTGTACGCAATACTGGGTGTTACTAAACAACGATATATTATTATAATATTATTATGAACTATCCGTTATGAATATTCTTAACTAAATTTTGAATTTTATAACATTATTATTCATCTTACACATTTTGTAGAACATGGTATAAGAACAAAATAAATTTTTCGGGTAAAATAAGTATTTTTCAAAAAATGCAATTTTGCCACATTTTGATGGCGCACCAACTTTAAATATAGTTTTCGACATGTTTATAAGTTCAATTTTACAAAATAAAATTATTATTTGGAATAATAATATAAAATTTTACCTTGGATAAATTTTTCATATTATTCTGATAACTTTCATATTTTAAAGAATAGTAAAAACACGCTATATTTTAATTAAAAACAACTTTTTTCATCGTAATAACTTATGTGGTTAAATTATAATATTGAATGGTTTTAAAGTATAAATATAATATATTTTTACCATTTAATATAATTTATGTCATTATCATTGATTTTACCTTGAATTCGTAGGTTAAATCAATTCAATCTTTTGCAATGTTTTAAACAAAAACCCGTTTTCTTTCGACAACAGGATTAATTTTAATTTAATTTCTGCAACTTTTGTGTATTGAATTTAGAAAAATGGATTCCATATTTGGAATCAGTAGGTCCAAATTATGTTAATAAGCTACTTTTTATTTTTGGGATTTATGAATAGTAACTACGGTAAATTTTATTTACCATATTTAAAGGTAAATCGGGTAATTAAGGGTAAATATAAGATTATAAAATTAACCTAACACCTGAAAAAATCCTATTGGATGACTAAAAGGAGACCCATATCACCTAAGGGTAGGATTAGAATCATTTAATGGACTTTTTTCCATGAAAATAACTTAATTATTATTAAAATCAAAGAAAGTGACAACATGTCACTCTCTTAAATCTTATAAGTATATTAATTTTAATTTAGTGGTAAAATTCATGAAACTTCTAACATGAATAGTCTCCAGAAATATAATTAAATTATCTAGATCATATAAATTTATTTATAATTTTTAGGTGTTAAATAATTATCATTAATTTTGACACAATAGGGATGCAGAAATTATTTATTTAGTGAAAAATCAATAATATAGTTTTTATATAAATATTAATACATATCAAAAGGCCCAAAAATCTGCACAAAACTTATTATTAGTGTATATATAAACTCTAATCATCCATTGGCCGAATTTTTGACCATTTGGATCCTTATTAAGATGATTATGACACTTATATTATTTTATTTTAAATGATACCAAAGTTGTCACCTTCATAATTTAATAAATATAACAATTTAAATATTGTGATTTTAAGATGATAAATTCGATTAAAAGTATTATTGTGAATTTTAATATATTTATCTTCATCATAGAATTTTATTTTTAATTTTTATGCAACAAATAAGTATATTAAATAATTATACAAAAAATAATGTAGTAATTATTTTATTAAGAGATAAACAAAATAAATGGTTTTAAAAATAATAAAATAAATATTATCTAAACTATTTAATGTTATCCACTAATTTTCTAGATACATATGACATTTTATTAATCTATTAAAGCTTTTAGTTTAAACATATATTCTGTATATATTTTATTTAAATTCAAATAAATGAATAGTGTCAAAATTGACACTATTATTATTTTATAAAAATAATATATTATAAAATTGTTTAAAAATCACAAAAACAATTACAAATTATAAATTTACATTTATATGGTAGAAAATGTTACAAAGTATCCAATTATGGAAAATTCACAACAAATAATTAATTATTTGTTATAATTTAAAATTTAGAATTTTATTACCACAAATAAAATTAAATTGATTAAATAAGGATAAATCAAGTTGATAATGTTTAAAATAAATTCCTAACATGTCTAAATTTGATTGGTTGATGAGATTACAACCCTATCTAATATAATCTTCTGATATTAGTCATTTTTGGAGGTTTTTAAGTAGGGTTAGATTTATTATAAATTAATATTTTTAAGAATTCCAAAGGTGCCCCTCTCCTCCCTTATAAAAGGGAACCTCCTCCCTCTCTTCCTCACACCACATTGAGCCTTCAAGCTCGGCCAACCCCTGACAAATTCTATTCTCCACTTCCATAGAAACATCCTAGAGGTCCTTGTCTTCTTCAAAGACCAATTTTAGTGCCCTATGAGGAGGTCTCAAAGAGGCGCTTCAAAGAAGAGGTAATGTCCATTACCGATTCTTTCAACTTTATTTCTTCTTCCACTTATTCTTTTTTAGTTATTTCATTATGAGGTAATAACATCAGTATCAATCATATACTGATATGTTATTATAAGTTTGAAACAATCATATTTCACCATCTATCTATCCAACGAAAAACGAAATCACCGCACGTGCGTACGTACGGAATACTGTCTCCACGCCGTTGTGTAATCTATTTTCCACCACCACCTTACTTGGATGGGTATAAGGGTGAAAGTAATGAATATATATGATTATTTTAAAGTGATATTGATTCTGTAATATTATACATACACTTTAATACAATTCCACGATCTTGGGAATGATATCATCGCTCGTGCGTACGTACGGACTACCGTCTCCACGACGCGATGGGATTCACTCCCCATGTTAACCATTCATGAATGATTATAAAGTATATATAATGAATAATAATGAAATATATGACATAATAATGATACTATATTTATGTATATATATATATATGTATTTCATTTACTTAATTCCATTCAATTCAAAAGGGAAATGAAAACAGCATTCATGAGTACGTACGGCCTACCGTCTCCATGAATGGTGTATTTCATTCCTTTTATCGATCTATAATATATATGTATATGATGAATATATATTATATATAAATAATTTTTTACATTATGGAATTATTTAAATCAGGATATAAGTAATAATATCAAGAATGACAAGTCGAAACACATACGATAAATGAAATGATTTTACCCAAAACGCTGCTTTAACATGGAATTTACAAAAGAACGGGTAATATAAAGTCATAAGTGAAATATATATGATATCATAACAATGAATATGATTCTGTAATAAGTCAATGACATTATTTAAATCATTATACAGGAGGTTCGGATAGGTAAGAAGCATATCGGACCTAAGGTAAGGGATAATTTTTCAAATCTCATTTTTATCCGAGATTGCTTATTTGTAAGTATTTACTGGGGGTTATTGCTATCGTCCATGTCCATGTTTTATAAAAGTTTATTCATGTATTGTTAAATTCCTTTTTACCCATTTTGACTTTTACCCTATGGTATGTAAGGAATATTTCTTTTATTTACCCTACAAGGTACTTTTTGACTTTTCCGACAAAATTACGAGAAGAATGTTTTTTTAACTTATACGGCAGGAAAGGGTTTTTACAATTTTATAAAGCCTTATTTTCATGAAGCTTCCTCCAAAATATTTCATGACTATTTTCAACAAAATATCCTTCTTTTAAAATTTAATGACGTTTTGTGAAAACAAATTTATTTTGAAGAAGAAAGGATATTTTCCTCAAGAATTCATTTCAAATGTTTTATCAAAACCATTTTCCATCTAAGATGACATTATTTAATATGTGTATGTTTCAAGTTTAATGTATCTATGATTTAAATGGTTTCACTTTTATTATAATGAAATGTCCATTTGTTTTATATGGATTATGAGATGATGGGATGATGTTTATGAAACCCATTTTATTCTTTGGGGTATGGTAAATGTTTTAAGTTTATTTTGTGGCACAAGTAAGAATGATTTCATTATCAGATGGGTGGGACCTATATCTACCTCCAATTAATTGGGTAAAGATTTTATATCTCATGAGATAGAAATGGCTGGAATGGTAAGTTAATCTGGTTCAGTGTTACAGGACTAAAACGAGGAGTGAACTCGATTCAGAATGGGACTTTGTCCACTAAGATGGTCTTGGCAGGAATGCCTTGGCTACTATGGAAATCATAACATGTGCTTAATGGTTTCCACAATTACATGTTTTATTCCCATTCTATTTTATCATGATTTATGTTCCCTTATGATATATGCCTTACTTACTTCCAAGATTCATGTCTTTGCTCAAGATTTTGATGTTTAGATTTTATGTTCAAGTTTTTGCATTCAAATGTTTATGGATTGTTTTATGTTCTCTATGTTTACCCTTACTGGGAATTTGAGCTCACCCCTTTTATGTTTTCTTTTCCCCATGATATAAATAAAGTTTTTAGGTAAGAAAAAAAAGGTGGAAGATCTTTATTGGGAGATGTTGAAGATCTTTCACCACGATTAGAAGATTTTATTCCGAGTTTCCAAAGACACTAAACTATTACGATCCTTGTGTGTCTTTTTTTGTTATGTATTAAGTATTCCTTAAAAGTAATGTATTGTCCATGTACGTCAATCTTTGGATCTCTACTGTTGGTAAAGGTTTATTCAACCTTTGGAAACTAGGATGCCAAAACGTTAGTGAGATCCCTAGAGATATTTCTAAGGTATGTCTAGGGATGTACCTAAGGATAAGTATACGTATAGGATATAGTCCTAGAACTATGGTAACGTTCTTATAATTTAACCTAAGATGTTAGATATTGAGGGTTCTCCCCCTTTACTATGTTGTTTTCCCTATCATGATTTTTGCCTCTCACACTATTCTTTTTGGGTTTTAGAAAATGGCTGGAAACAAGAAGATTCATGATAATGGAGGATATGACGGACAATGGAATGATATTCTTCATGAGAAACCAAATGAAACGGGATTTGGAAGTCCAAACATCGATATTTTTCCTAATCAGAAATCTCATAATATGATCAATAATCTCAACTTTGGTAAGTTTCCCAACTCAGATAATAATAGAAATATGGAGTTTCATGATGATCATAAAAGAAAGAAAGTTCAATTTCCCTCATGTAAATCATGTGGGAAGAGGCATCGGGGAGATTGTATCAAAGGAACTAGAAGATGCTTTGGGTGTGGAAAAGAAGGACACAAATCCAGCAAGTGCAAATGAAAAGGTTTAGTTAACACCATGGATGGGGATAATGGTATTTCTACGCCATCAACAATGGTTAAATGTTTTAAATGTGGAATGTACGGGCATTATGCAAACCAATTCCCTAAGGGAAAGTCTCATGAAGAGAATAAGTACGGTCGTATGGGTAGTATTTATGTTGATGATGATGAAGAGACTAAAAATGATATGTGAGATGAAAGAATTGTTGAAGCTCGGTCAATGGTTTAAGAAGGTAGTGGAATGATTACATGTTTATCAAGTGTAATGTTGTATAAGTAATCTCACAGTACTATGGAATAAAGAGACATTTAAGGATTGTTACACTGTTTTATTTCCTAAGTTTTGAAAGTGTATGATTAATGGTACTAGTAACCATGAAAGGTTATTCAGATATTTTTGGAAAGTAGATGATATGCGCATAATGAAGGGATAAGGAGAAAATTAAATGTTTGATAGTATTCATGAGCTCATGACTGATATAAGGAGAAGGTTATATCATGGTTTGAGTATATAGAATTTTTGGATTTTGGAATGTGGAAAGAGATAACTTTTGACAGCATTCATGTTTTCACTAAGATTCAATGGGTATTCATTTTTCAAGAGAATACATGATTAAGGCCTTCGGATGTTTGGAATGTGACCAACAAGACATATCTTATGATATATGGGGATCAACGATGGAATTAACATGCTTGTTATATGAAATCTCTGGTAATAGTTTTCACTATAATATGAGAGTGGACTGTAGTATTATGGATATGCCTAAAGATTAGAATGTATTATGTTGAACATAAGTTAGTATTGTTTAAGGATAGAAATTTTTTTCGATATTATTTATGGGATGTTATAGTATTGTAGTTTTAGAAAAAGGAAAACCTGCAGGACGGGCGACAGCCCATCGCGTCAGACAAGGCTATGGGAATCAAACCCAAAACTGAAGTGCGACTGGCCTTTATTTCCTACCACTGGCCTACAGGAAGTCCCTATTTAGTAGAAACTAGTTTTATTATATTAAGCAGTATGATATATGAAGTATAAGTCCATTTTAGGAACCATATATGATTAATCTCACTATATATGGACTTATGTATTTTTGATAACTTTTATAACCTTTTGTTTGAGACAGATAGAATGACCCATAATTCTATCACATGATCTGCTAACACTTCACGAATGACAAATTAAACTTCATTTATTTAAGAGATGAAGTGGAAATTTTCCAAAGAACGAACAACGGTGAGACTGTAACAAAATCACGAAATTATTTCTTCTAATTCCAATTTCATCAACTTTAGGAAAATGATCTTGAAAACCAAAAATGTTGTCCTATTTCCCTTATATCCGATGAATCAGATGGTACCTTAGATCATCACAAATATATGGCTTTGTGATTGATGGTTTTTTCATAGCCATGTTCTCTACCACTCTCCATCAGAACATGATGGTCAGATTTCCCCTCCATATCCATATTTTCACCTATGTTCTCCTATGTGGAAACCCAGTGATGAGTTATTTGGGTATCCGTTATGTTTCTAATATTCTTTCTTTAAATTAAGTTTTAGAATTCCTTTTTACGATGTGGGTTTCTATTAAAGAAACTTTCGAGTAGTAAACCATTTATAACCCCAACGAATTTCGAGGGTGAAATTCATTTTAAGGGGGGTAGAATGTAACAGCCTGAGATTTTATGAAAAATATTCTTTTTAATTTCATTAATTCCGTGTGTTGTACGCTACACCAAAAGGATCTTTCATGACACGCAACCCTGACTTGGCTTGCATTACACGCAATCGCGACCTTCCTCGATAGCGTGTGTTGTACGCAATATCAGGTGTTACTAAACAATGATATATTATTATAATATTATTATGAACTAGCTGTTATGAATAGTATTAACTAAATTTTGAATTTTATTACATTATTATTCATCTTAAACATTTTCTAGAACATGTTATAAGAACAAAATAAATTTTTCGGGTAAAATAAGTATTTTTCAAAAAATGCAGTTTTGCCGCCTTTGGATGGAGCACCAACTTTAAATCTAGTTTTTTACATGTTTATAAGTTCAATTTTACAAAATAAAATTATTATTTGGAATCAAGATATAAAATTTTACCTTGGATAAATTTTTCATATTATTCTGATAATTTTCATATTTTAATGAATAGTAAAAACACACTATATTTTAATTAAAAACAACTTTTTTCATCGTAATAACTTATATAGTTAAATTATAATTTTGAATGGTTTTAAAGTATAAATAGAATATATTTTTACCATTTAATATAATTTATGTCATTATCATTTATTTTACCTTGAATTCGTAGATTAAATTAATTCAATCTTTTGCAATGTTTTAAACAAAAACTCGTTTTCTTTCGACAACGGGATTAAATTAAATTTAATTTCTGAAAATTTTGTGTATTGAATTTGGAAAAATAGATTCCATATTTGGAATCAGTAGGTAAAAATTATGTTAATAAGCTACTTTTTATTTTTGGGCTTTATTAATAGTAACTACGGTAAATTTTATTTACCATAGTTAAAGGTAAATCGGGTAATTAAGGGTAAATATAAGATTATAAAATTAACCTAACACCTATCAAAATTCTATTGGATGACTAAAAGTCGACACATATCACCTAAGGGTCGGATTATAATCATTTAATGGACTTTTTTCCATGAAAATAACTTAATTATTATTAAAACCAAAGAAAGTGACAACATGTCACTCTCTTAAATCTTATCAGTATATTAATTTTAATTTACTGATAAAATTCATGCAACTTAGAACATTAATAGTCTCCAGAAAGCTAATGAAATTATCTACATCATATAAATTTATTTATAATTTTTAGGTATTAAATAATTATCATTAATTTTGACACAATTGGGATGCAGAAATTATTTATTTAGTGAAAATCAATAATATAGATTTTATTGAAATATTAATACATATCAAAAGGCCCAAAAATCTGAAAAAAACTTATTATTAGTGTAAATATATACCCTAATCATCCATTGGCCGAATTTTGACCATTTTGATCCTTATTAAGATGATTATGACACTTATATTATTTTATTTTAAATGATGCCAAAGTTGTCACCTTCATAATTTAATAAATATAACAATTTAAATATTGTGATTTTAAGATGATAAATTCTATTAAAAGTATTATTGTGAATTTTCATAGATTTATCTTCATCATAGGATTTTATTTTTAATTTTTATGCAACAAATAAGTATATTAAATAATTATACAAAAAATGATGTAGTAATTATTTTATTAAGATATAAACCAAATAAATGGTTTTAAAAATAATAAAATAAATATTATATGAACTATTTAATGTTCTCCACTAATTTTCTAGATACATATCACCTTTTATTAATCTATTAAAGCTTTTATTTCGAACATATCTTCTGTATATATTTTATTTAAATTCAAATAAATGAATAGTGTCAAAATTGACACTATTGTTATTCTATAAAAATAATATATTATAAAATTGTTTAAAAATCACAAAAATATTTACAAATTATAAATTTAAATTTATATGGTATAAAATTTTATAAATATCCAATTATGGAAAATTCACAACAAATAATTAATTATTTGTTATAATTTAAAATTTAGAATATTATTACCACAAATAAAATTAAATTGATTAAATAAGGATAAATCAAGTTGATAATGTTTAAAATGAATTACTAACATGTCTAAATTTGATTGGTGGATTAGATTACAACCCTATCTAATCTATATTCGTATATGAGTCATTTTTGGAGGTTTTTATGTGGGTTTATATTTATTATAAATTAATATTTTTAAGAATTCCAAAGGTGCCCATCTCCTCCCTTATAAAAGGGCACCTCCTCCCTCTCTTCCTCACACCACATTGAGCCTTCAAGATCGGCCAAACCCTAACAAATTATCTTCTCCACTTCCCTAGAAACATCCTAGAGGTCCTGGTCTTCTTAAAAGACAAATTTTAGTGCCCTAAGAGGAGGTCTCAAAGAGGCGCTTCAAAGAAGAGGTAATGTCCATTACCGATTCTTTCAACTTTATTTCTTCTTCCACTTCTTCTTTTTTAGTTGTTTCATTATGAGGTAATAACATAAGTATCAATAATATACTTATATGTTATTATAAGTATAAAACCACCATATTTAACCATCTATCCATCCAACTAAAAATGAAATCACCGCGCATGTGTACGTAAGGAATACCGTCTCCACGCCGTGGTGTAATCTATTTTCCACCACCACCTTACTTGGATGGGTATAAGGGTGAAAGTAATGAATATATATGATTATTGTAAAGTGATATTGATTCTTTAATATTATACATACACTTTAATACAATTCCATGATCTTGGGAATGATATCATCGCTCGTGCGTACGTACGGACTACCGTCTCCACGACGCGATGAGATTCACTCTCCATGTTAACCATTCATGAATGATTATAAAGTATATATAATGAATAATAGTGAAATATATGACATAATAATGATATTGGATTTATGTATATATATATATATGTATGTATGTATGTCATTTACTTAATTTCATTCAATTCAAAAGGGAAACGAAAACAACGTTCATGCGTACGTACGGTCTATCGTCTCCATGAACGGTGTATTTCATTCCTTTTATCGATCTATAATATATATGTATATGATGAATATATATTATATATAAATCATGTTTTACATTATGTAATTATGTAAATAATTATATAAGTAATAATATCAAGAACGACAAGTCGAAACACATATGATAAATGAAATGATTTTACCCAAAACGCTGCTTTAACATGGAATTTACAAAAGAACGGGTAATATAAAGTCATAAGTGAAACATATATGATATAATAACAATGAATATGATTCTTTAATAAGTCAATGACATTATTTAAATCATTATACAGGAGGTTCAGATACGTACAAATCATATCGGACCTAAGGTAAGGGATAATTTTGCAAATCTCATTTTTATCCGAGATTGCTTATTCGTAAGTATTTACTGGGGGTTATTGCTATCGTCCATGTCCATGTTTTATAAAAGTCTATTAATGTATTTTTAAAGCCCTTTTTACCCATTTTGACTTTTACCCCATGGTATAGAAGGAATCTTTCTTTTATTTACCCTACAAGGTACTTTTTGACTTTTCTGACAAAATTACGAGAAGAATGTTTTTTTAACTTATACGGCATGAAAGGGTTTTTACGGTTTTATAAAGCCTTATTTTCATGAAGCTTAATCAAAAATATTTCATGACTATTTTCAACAAAATATCCTTATTTTAAAATTGCATGATGTTTTGTAAAAAGAAATTGATTTTGAAGAAGAAAGGATATATTCCTCAAGAATTCATTTCAAATGTTTTATCAAAACCATTTTCCATCTAAGATGACATTATTTAATATGTGTATGTTTCAAGTTTAATGTCTCTATGATTTAAATGGTTTCACTTTTCTTATGATGAAATGTCCATTTGTTTTATATGGATTATGAGATGATGGGATGATTTTTATGAAACCCATTTTATTCTTTGTGTTATGGTGAATGTTTTAAGTTTATTTTGTGGCACAAGTAAGAATGATTTCGTTATGAGATGGGTGGGACCTATATCTCCCTCCAATGCATTGGTTAAAGATTTTATATCTCATGAGATAGACATGGCTAGAATTGTAAGTTATTCTGGTTCAGTGTTACAGGACTGAAACGAGGAGTGAACTCGATTCAGAATGGGACTTTGTCCACTAAGATGGTCTTGGCAGCAATTCCTTGGCTACTATGGAAATCATAACATGTGCTTAATGGTTGCCACAATTACATGTTTTATCTCCATTCTATTTTATCATGATTGATGTTCCCATATGATATATGCCTTACGTACTTCCAAGATTCATGTCTTTGCTCAATATTTTGATGTTTAGATTTTATGTTCAAGTTTTTGCATTCAAATGTTTATGGATTGTTTTATGTTCTCTATGTTTACCCTTACTGGGCATTTGAGCTCACCCCTTTTATGTTTTCTTTTCCCCAGGATATAAAGAAAGGTTTTAGGTAAGAAAAAAAAGGGGAAGATCTTTATTGGGAGATGTTGAAGATCTTTCACCACGATTAGAAGATTTTATTCCGAGTTTCCAAAGACACTAAACTATTACGATCCTTGTGTGTCTGTTTTTGTTATGTATTAAGTATTCTTCAAATGTAATGTATTGTCCATGTACGTCAAGATTTGGGTCTCTACAGATAATTTTTTAATATACCAACACATTTTCTTAATGCTTTCTATGGGTTATAATATTTCCTTTGATTAATATTAACATCTCATGGATCATGATTATTGATTTATATAAATTATTCATTTGTTAATTATTATTCTATTTCACATATTTAATGATGAAATCTCTTATTTTATGCACATATACTATGATTATGTCATCATACTCTTATTCTCATCTTATGTTCACGGATGTCACTAAATTTTTAATGCTTATGTTGTAACACCCCAAGCTTCCATGGTATGCTTCCCTTTGAATAATACAGTAGCGTGTGTTGTACACAACTTCGAGTTCTAACACGCACCACAACCAATCAAACTAACCGTTATGAATAGTAATACCCAATTTTTGAAATTTAATAAATTTTATCTTTCAAAATGGACTTCATTTTTTGTTTAGGAATATCAAAATTAGCTTAGGGTGACTTTTTGGTATTTTTCTGAAAACATTCAATTTTTGATAAATAGTGAAAAAACACTGAGTTATAGTTAAAAACCAAATTTTTATTTAAATAATTATTTATTTTATTTAAATTTATTTTAGGTCAAATAGATACATAATACCCATATATTTTCAATGTAATTCATTGGAATCAGTTTATAATAATTTTAGATATATAAAAATTTCTTAGAACTTTTCACTGTCTTTTACCCATCTCCTAGGAGAATTTGAAAATTCACATAAAACTTAATTTTACCACTTTTGTGAGTGGAATTTATAAAATCTGAGAGACACGGTTAATATCAAGGAATAAATTTTGGTTAAATAAGATAAAAATAATTTTTGGTGTATAGTAACTTTTAACTTTTATTTACCGCGGTTAAAAGTAAATAGGGTAATTAAGAGTAAAAATGATATTATTATTACGCTAAAACATGTCATAATTATATTGGATAAGTATAATTCGACCAAAAACAACCTTAGGAATAAAATATAAACCTATTTGGTCCACTTGGATTAGATTAGGACATTTATTATTATTTAATTCAAAGAAGAGTTAAAAGAGTTAAAATCAAAGTTTAATAACTAAAACATTTCTAATATAGGATTATATAGAAGATAAATTCGATTATAAAAATTAATTATAAAGCTAAAAATATTTAATACATAATGGTATTTTATTTATAATTTTTATACATTAAATAATTTAGGTTATTTATGACACAATGGTGATGTAGTAATTACCTAATTAATTAAATGTTAAAATAATTGATATTATAAATATCCAAATAAATGTAATTTGAGACTTTTTATTAATTAAAATAATTTTATAGGTTAATATGAAATGTTAGTATTGATTAAATGAATTTATTTCGAATTAATAAAGTTGTTAGAACTTTAACGAAAATCAATTATTAAATACTATCAAAATTGACATAAAGGAGTATTTAAAACAAATATTATATTATAAATTGATATTCTATTCCTAAAAATATAAGGTTCGTCCAAATGACTTGTATAAGGTTATATATATTAATAATGAACCACATGGGGTTCTCTTGTCTTGTTATAGTAAGTTTATTGACCATATAATATAAAAATACAAAGAGACATGGTAAATGTCAAACTATTTAACTAAGAGTTAAATATAAATGATAAGGTTAATATAGTGACCCAAACCTATCTAAAATCTATTGGTTGAAATAATTTCGACCCATCCCCACCTTATCCTCTAAATAAGTCACTTTAGAGCCATTATAAACCGAATATTAATTTATTATAAAATAATATTTTATTTTTTTTCTAAGGTTCCCCTCACCCCTCGTATAAAAGGGCACTCCCCCCTCTCTCAAATTCGTACCTTCAAAGCCTTTTGGATCGGCCAAAACTACCCAAATATCCTACCAACTTCCATAAATTCAACCTAGAGGCATTATTTTGATCATAAAGTCATATTAAGGAGCCATTTTGATCAAATCAAAAGGAAGAACCTGAAGAAGAGGTAATAATTTCACCACCCTCTTTCAAGTTCCTTTCATCTTCCACTTCTTCTTTATTTGATATTTCCATTATAAAATAATAACTCCAGTATATTATATATAATGTGATGTTATTATAAATATGGTACAACTATATTCAGTATTATATCCATCCTTTGAATGACATGTCACCATACGTGCGTACGTACGGCTTACCGTCTCCACGTCGTGGTGTAATTGTTATTCAATACATTATTATTTGGATAGGTATAATAATGACGTGTAATTCATGTAAATAATAAATATAACATGATAATTATTATTTATATATGATACACCATCCAATTATATATTATTTTAATATCAAAGGAATGATATTGTCGCTCGTGCATACGTACGGACTACTGTCTCCACGAACGCGATGAGATTCATTCCCCATCGTATCCATTCAAGACTAATTTTCATTTGATGATTAAAAATAATTTTTAAGGACTTGATATCATTCTGGATATGAATATTATACAACCTATAGATAACAAACATTACTTATGTAACAAAACATATAAAAGAAAACGAGTAAGTGAACACCCGAAACGATGATAATACTAAAATATTATTAAAGAAACAATATTAAAAGATCATATATGATATCATATTTATGTATATGATTCTTTTATAATTTAATAACAATTATTTAACTATTATATAGGAGGTTAACCTACCCTCGACCAAGTAAAATTACAAGTTAAGGGTTTATTTCACAATCTCTTCATTATCTGAGGTTTTTTATACATAATTATCTACTGGGACCTCTTTATCATCCACATCCATGTTTCTTAAAAATTTATTTCAAAAAATTCTTACTATTTTATAGAATATGGGTTAAAGTCATTTATACCCTTGTTTGACTTTTTATAAGATGTTTATAAAGGAATATTTCCGTCGTTTTCCAAACAATGTCCTTTTTAACCTTTTCGACGGAATTAAGGTAAGAACGTCTTGTTTTAACTTATATGGCAGGTGCGGCTATTTTCCGCCATTATAAAATCGTTGAAGATTCCCTTAAAATATTATAAGAATATTTTCAAAATAAATTTTTTCTTTATAATTATGATTTCAAAATATAAATAGATATTTCTCTAAAAAGGGTTTTGATTTCATCTATGTCAACATCCTTTCATGGATTTTAAGTTTATTTGAAGTTGATTTATTATGATACAAAACTTCCATATTGTATTGAATGTTTTGTGATATTTTTTACTGTGGATGTGATATTTTTATAACATTCGTATTTTATGGTTAAAGTATTGACATTTCGTATGATAGTTTTAATACGAATGCTTATGATATGTTTAAACCTTTTCATATGAGGAATGTATTGGAATTAGTAAGTGACGGGTGGAGCCCGCTATAGATCCTCAATCCATCGGTAGGTCTCATGAGACAAATAGACGTGGAATTAGCTGAGGCCCTTTCTTAATTTGATATATGGTTTTAGCCGAGGCCTTAATCATTTTTAGACGTCTTGGTCGAGGCCTTGAAAAAATGTTTCAGAATGTTCGGCATTATACATTCCCTCATTATGAAAATAATATTAATGGTTCATGTGGTCATTAGACTAGTAGAATACCAATGATTATGTTTTATTATGGCATTATTTACTCATCTCATATTCCTTCCATAAGATTATTCATGTTTATTATTGGTAAAGGCATGTGGTTTCAATTATTAACCATGCTTATTATTTATGTTATCTTCTGCTGTATTTCTTACCCTTACTGAGCATTTGAGCTCACCCCTTTCTTATGTTTCATTTTCCTAGGATATAAAGAAGTTAGTTATGAGTGACTTTCAAGCATTATTTAGGAGGCTTGGATGTTTCCAATGGAATAAATTTTGTTGTATTTCTTTTCAAGTTGTAAACTTGAACTTATGTATGAATCTTGTTTCAAATAATACTAAACTGGTCGGTATTTTGAGACATGATTTCCTTGTGATCATGCCAATGTTATGTATTAATGCACCGACTCTAGGTAACTAGGGTCGGGGCGTTACATATGTTTACTCTTACTGAGTGTTTGATCTCACCCTTCATATCTTTCTTTTTCCCCAAGTTATGAAGAATGATGTTAAATGATTTTTATCTAGAAACATTTCATGTGTGAATAATTTTATGGGTGATGTTGATGATTTTATATGGAATATGAAAAACTATGTAAAAGTGGGAAAATGACCATTTAAGGACATGGGTATTGTTATATAAGAATTTTTCCTAATTATTTAAAACTATAAACCTAAACATTCCTTAGATATGTATGTGATCCAATATTTCATTTTGAGGATGTAAGTTTTGTATGGTCTAAATTGAGTCACATCTATTGGTATCAAAGACAGAAATATAAATATTATATTTTAAGAACCAGATCCAGAAGTATGGGTCTGGGGTTTTTATATTATTGGAATGGGAATGGCTGCAACACCTTAATGTGAACCAATAGGTCTAATCCAGAGAAACACATGACCTCATACACACCACCCAATATTCAAGAGGTTACCAAATAGCAGTGAGGGATTGAACACTGTATGTGGGTAGACTACACCCTCAGTGTCATATCCATATAGAATAATATAATTATAAACAAAAAAATCAATCATAATATCAAGTGGAAGGATAAATATCAAAATTAGTAATATATGGAACACATTTCATATAAATAATTAAATAGGCTCCCAAAGTGTAAATCCAAACCAGAGTATATGTGTAGGGGACAAGTAAATAAAATTATGGTATCCTCTAGTGTATGTTCCAATCCTTCCACTAGCTCCATACTCTATAGATCAACTATATTCCATGGGCCCCTTTCTCTTACTTGGATACTTATGAATTAATTTTACATGAGAATTGTGATTCTCATGCAGGGTATGAGTAATAAAACCCAGTAAGACACCATCAATGCATCCTTAACAAATGTTCACATGTGTAATAGTTTTATTTCATGATAATAATAAATGTGCATGTAAGAATAAAAAATCACATACCAAAAACCTATGTTCTAAACATGACACCATAAGCCCTAGTCATACCAACTTCAGTTCCTTATAGGAAAGAATATCAATATATGAGAAGTAATCAATAAATGGCATCAAGGCTACTAAACACACTACTCAAAATTGTGTGAACCGTCTATTAAACATTAACTAGAAATCGAGTGAGTCATTTTATCAATAACCACTAGGCATTTAGTGATCCTACTACCAATCATCCACTAGGACACAAGTAAACATGATACATTGAATCCACTAGGTATCAAGTGAATCACATGGAGTACATGAGGAATCTTTGTATCCCTTCCCACTACTCAAGTCCAACATCTCCCTTGATAAAAGTCATGCGCACTCCCCCTATAAGGGATAACCATGTCATGGAAGTCCACCTATTCCAAGAACTAAGAAAAATACCTCCAAATTCATGGTATTAAAAATAATAGGGTATAACATACAAAGGAAAACATAGCATATCATCATGATAAAATAGTGTCAATATACAATACGTGTGATCACTATCAAACATAATAAAAAAATATGTAATAAAACTCCTGGAAAAGGTATCATTAGAAAGACTCAAGGGATACACATACCCACATGTAATCTCTATCATGAATGTTCAAAAAACTATGACAACACATAAACCATGTCAAGTAAAAAAGTGTATACAAGAGCCCCAAATGAAAAGTAACTTCCTACCTCAATGTTGTTAATTAAGTACTCCAAGGTTCATCAAAGGATTGAATACCAAACCCCATTTAACAACCATGAAGAATGAGATCACATTTCAAGGATGTATAAATTCAGTTATTTTTTTTCAAGAAATAGGTTTTTAATGAAAACTATGTAGGATTTCAAGTCAAGAAGAGTGGTTCTATAATCACATACATTAAGGATTCCACAAATAGAACCAATTCTATAGTATGTCAAAGGAGAGGTCTCTAATTCACCAGATACATTGTCAATTGGGGAACGGGGCATGAATTCCTAGTTTATTCTATAATTTACCCTAATATATTGCCAATTAACATAAAACCATTACAAATATATCAATAGAAAAGAGATTCAAGATTAGAATCAAGGCAAAAGGGGCCTCAAGATGATAAATCTATAATGACTTACTTGGACAATTCCATCGATCTTGATAGTTCCATATTTGGTCAAGGGGGTTCTCATTGACATGTCAATATCTCTAGTAATCTACCAAATAATTTTCAATGGATTAAGGTTCTATCCTAAATATACCACCAAGAAGAGGTCAAAGAATATTAAACATAAACACTTTCCAGTAGAATGTTCGTATTCAGTGGTAGATCTTTATTTGATCATGTAATGATATCAACTCACTACATACACCACTAATATAATAATAAATGAAGCAAATGACATTGGATATTCATGGAAAACATATATCCTCAATATATATATTAATATCTCTCAATGAAGATGAATAATTTAGAGTAGATCTAAGAAGAAATCTCCATTATATCACCACTAGATCAGTTTATTCTTAAAGGAACAAGGGGAGATGAATTGGAGAACTATAATAAATAAAGAGAATATTTGAAATTAATAATAGGTGAATTGGGGTCATATTTGGGTGCTAAATATTTTCAAAAATGGGTGAGTTTGAAATACCATGGGGTGCATTTAATACACCCCTATATTGGGTGCACCAGCTAGCCGATGGAACTACCAGCTAGTTGATGATTGTCAATTGATAAGTTGATGTTCCTAGAAGACCCACCTATCTTATCCAAACACTATAGGCTAGATGATTTGGACTATAAAATTCTATAAACCTTATGGAATTCCACCAACTGGGTGGTGGATTCTGCCATCTTTCTAGTAGCTACTTTCTAGCCACCATAATGTCGAGCCTCAAACCACCTTACTAGCCTTCAGTTCCTAGACCCCTATAACTAAAAACAACCTTCTAACAACCCATAATAGTTAAATAACCTGAAATATGATATATAATTTATTAACTTTAAACATATCATACATTTAAAATATAAAAGGATATTACATTTCATCCCCTCTAACAACTTCATGTCTTTGATAAGTGCCATAAATTTTTTTTCTCAAACAACTTAGGTCACTAAGCTTGAGCATCAGTCTCTCACTCCTAAGTCTCCTCCATGATCCATACATGATTCCACAGGATCTAAAAAAATAGTATCATCATCATTTAAAGTACTCTCTTGATCCAGTGTGAAATATTTACCATGCACTCCACGTACAATGTTTTAGGCTCCATCTTAATATCCTCACAATCAATAATGTTAATGGGATCAGGCATGTACCTATAGAACTAAGACATATGAAACACATCATGCATACCTTGATATCATGATAGAAAATATAGATAATACACCACCTTACTAACATGATTGGTTCTCTTGAAGGGTCGAACATAACATGGGGATATATTCCCTTACTTCCTCAAAAATTAGTGTCCTAACTGAGGATTCACTCTTAGAAAAAATTAGTTTCCTATAGAAAACTCGAAATGTATCCTCCTATGGTTGGCATAAGACATCTTCATACAATGAGTTGTGATCAACCACTTTAAAATTATTTTCACTATCTTGAAGGTCTCATATTCCATAATGGTTCCCACGAATAATGCATCACCATCCTTATGCTAAAAAAGAGTTGTATGATAGGTCATACTATATAGAGCCTTATATGGACTCATATAAATAAAATCCTAGTAAATATTTTTTTATTAAAAATAAAATATTTCTAGGTCATTATCACAAGCTCCACCAAAGTCTAGGGAACAAGCCTGAATCATTTCCTCCAATATACAATTCATCTACTCTCAAAGACCGTCTATCTGGGGATGGTATGTTGTACTCAATATCAATAGAGTCCCTAAGGCCTTCTATTATCCCCATTAAAACCACAACTTAAAACACTCATATCTATCAGATACAATTTTAAAAGGGAACTCAATATATTCATACTATCACATGGATATAAATATTTCCAATATTATCCATGAATTGATACTCATGGATTGGTAAGAATTGAGATACTTTTGTTATTCGATCAAAAATCACCCAAATAGAATCATGACACTTTGGGGTCCTAGGTAACCCCATCACAATGTCAACCATGCCATCCTCCCACTTTCACATGGGCTTAAGAAGTGGATGTACAAAACTACTCTGATGTTGGGGTTTGGCCTCTATCATCTGACTAGTAAGGCTTCGTGAAACAAACCCAGTAATGTCCCTCTTTATTCTTGGCCACCGGAACTTCCACATAAAGTTGTACTACATCTTTGTCTCCCCAATATGTACTTCCCACTTAGTGGTATATAATTCTATCATAAACTATTCCATGATATAATTAGGGAAAAAATTCTCCCATATACAAGGATCAAATTATCATTATCCAATGACCACCAGAGTATAAGGTCACCATCAGATAGTTTTTCCTAAATCACAGCATACTTTGGGTTTTTCTTTTATCTAAACCATACCTCATCCACTAAAGAATATGTGATCACCAATTGGGTTCATTTAATTGATCCTTTGTACTTAGAATCATCCATCCTCCAATCATCTAACAATAACATCAAAATTATAAGATACCTTTTTATTATAGCTAAGACCATCTGTAATGATTTTTTCTTTACCTAGTTTATAGGCTATCTCAAATCTGAACATCTATACATGTTCTATCCAACACATCTACCCCAAATCCAAGTCCCACTATGTGAAGATATATCAAAGGAACTTTTGATTCATGTAGAAAATAAAACTATCACCATAAAGATATTGTCACCAAAATGCCAAGCATAGACCATAGCTGCCAGCACCAAGTCATGGGTAGGGTTGTCCCACTCATTGGTTCGCAACTAACATGACCCATAACCTACTACCCACCACCTCTGTATAAGTAATTTTCCCAAAATAATGTATGATACATCAGTGTATATAGTATAATCAACCTCTATATCATGATTTATTAATACTAGATTTTTATTCACCCTTCTCTTCATCTCAATAAATGCCTCTTCACACTTTTCTAACTATTTAAAATTCACTGCCTTCTTTTTCAATGCATTCATGGGTGTTGATAAAAAAGATATATCCTATATTAAAATTTTGTAGTATCCCACTAAACCCGTAAATATCTGGATCTCAAACATGTTCCAAGGATATGTCTAGGGAATAAATTTATCAACTTTCTCTAATTCCATAGATGAATGATTGTGTTGTCGAGTGCGTCAAATTAGATGTTTATTTTTAACTAGAATTTCTAGAGTATAGCAGGAACCCTAGGTCGTATCTTGACAGAGCCTTAGACCATTATTTTAAAATAAGTTTTTGATTATGAAAATAAAATGGGAATGATATTATATAAAATTTGGGAGTTGATGATTTTAAAACAAAAAATTAAACTATATTACTAATTGAGATAAACTGGTTGGAGAAATCGTGATCAACCCAGGTGAGTATCCCTTGATGCTCAATCCATCATGGAACTCAAGTGAATGAGAAGGATCATTGATTACTTGATTTATACACACTTAAACCAGTATGATATGTGAGTTATTACTAGGTTAAAACCTAGTATTTTATCAATAAATGATATTGATTATCGAGGACTGCTCAAAATCAACAAACTTGAATCGATGTAAAAATAGAACTCAATCAAGGCGTCACATCAACAATGTGATGAGATGACCAGATTTGTGCCAATGATAATATTTCAACAAGACAAGAAAATCCATATTCATGGGTTTAATCATCAAGATTTTATCAAAAAACATAATCTGTTCCGACACTCATGAAAGGAATATGTGAGAAAAGATACAAACCCACTCATATCATTACAAGATTTGGGTTATGCATGGAAGAATGAGGATTATTATTCCTTTGATTTGTATTTTATAATTCCAAAATAAACAAAAAATAAAAAGGTATAAATGAATAAAATTATACCACAAACCTGAAAATTTAATCACCTTCTAAAAATTACAAGCATGGATCTCGGGATTACAACAAAGAACACCCCCCCCCCCGCCAATTGATCACTAAGAAGCTTAGAAGTGAATGATGAAGAATAGGGAGAAAATGGAAAAATAAATATCAATAATTTTAATAACAATTACCCCTAGTAGTGAAACATGAGATAATGAGGGTGAGGGGTGATTTTATGGAAAACTACATCACACTTTCTATAAAATAAGTCAAGTGCCTAAAGGAATAGGTCACTATTCATATAAGACTTTTTAATCCTTATTTATTTGGAAATTTTACTAAACAAAACGCGTTAAATTGTCATGAAATTAAGTGGAGAGTTGGGAATTAGAGTTATATATACAATCAAGGTTGAATCAGACCAATTTAATCTCTAAGGACCAGGTTATGGCCCAAATACAAAAGGGTGGTCCAATCTATCCCACCAAAAATGTCTTAACTTTTATGCCACTATTGGGCCCCTTTTGCTCAAATTAAAACTTTTTAATAGTTAGATGAATTGAATCCCAATGAGGATATAATCCTAAAAAAATAAAGTTTAACATTTGGATCAATGTAGTTAATTATGTGATGGAAAAAGTGAATTATTGTCAAATTAGGCCATTGTGAAATTGCATATTTTAAGCATGTTTTCAACAAATGAATTCATAACAAATATTGGGTGAAAAATTATTTAATAATGGTATGATTAAAACTATAAACAATTTAATACACATTTATAAGGGTGATAAAAATATGTTATATTATTGTGCGATCACACCCCCACACCTAAACCATTGTACTCCTGGGAAAAGTCTTATATCTGAATCATGTCCCATTCCTAAATCAAAGGTGAGAAACTTTCAAGATTATTTGAAATTAAATCCATCATGTCTTGTTTATGAAATAAATTTTACTATAATTTTTATTCCATCACATTTGAATTTGTTTAACTTATTTGTTCACCCATGAAACATGTCTCGACCTACCTCACCAATAAATTTTCCCTCTTCACTTAAGGAACATATAAAAGTGAAGTTATGCTCTTTTCCATGATTTCATGTGATATTACCATATTATTTCCAAGATTCTAAGTTCTCTACTAGTAGAGACTAGTGTTCTACTCAAGAAGACCTCCAACAGTTTTTTCTGAGGTTCAAGGGTTGGTAGGATTTAATGTATAAAAATATGAGGTAGAAGAGGAGTGTTTAATCTCTTAAGTACAAAACTTGTCAAAATTTAGCAAGTGTTCACAATTAATTTACTCACTCAACCCCTAATATACTATATCACATCCAACTCACTCCCCCATTTATTCTATTTGTGTGGGTCACAACCAAGGAGTAAATAATAATGAGTAAACATCCTATTTTATCCATTTTTTTCTTCTGTTCTTTTTTTTCGATGTACAGAACTATTTTTTTATATACAGTTTTTTTGGAGATAAAGAGGGAAACATGTGTAAAATAATGATACAATATGGATTGTGAACCCACTAACCAAGGAAAATGTAGTAACCCTTTATATCAATCCATAACAATGATTCTATCCACAGAATTCCCATGGAAACACCCTCTCTCCCACACTTTCTAAAAATAAAACAAGCATATAAAACAAGATATGGGTGTGTAGGGATAAATTTTCTTTTAATGTGGCTACCTGAATGGAATTTCATGGCCTCTAAGGCTTAACAGGGTTAAAATGTCAGGGTGTCTGAAAAAAGAGGTTAATTGTACAAAGGGATTTTCAATGAACAATTTCCTCTGTCATGAATGTAACATACTCAAATATTATGGTTTCAAATAGAATCAAGTAAAGTTATAGTTTCTCTACATGACTTGAGACTCTCAAGAAACTGATTAAAATACATAATATGTAATAAAGGGCTTGGAATGTCTCTCGGGTAAGGGATTAAAATATGGGTCAGTGCTAATGAGGCATGGGTTTCAAAAATCCATTAAACACCTAAGAATGATTTGACAAAAAAATTATAGAAAAATATTCCATATCAACATTCAGTTGAAAAGAAATTATCCAAAAACAATGGAATTTTCCTCACAATCGACTCAATCATAAAAAAAGATTTGGATATTCTTTTTAAGATCAATGTTTATCTAAAAAAATAATGAAAAAGAAATCAAAAATGAAAAAACTTTTTTTTAAATCAATCTTGACTATAACATGTCACCCTCCCCCACACCTAAAAATTACATTGTCCTCAATGAATGTATTTTAAATAAATTGGCAAGTAAATAAAGGTTGGGAGAAG
Source organism: Viscum album (assembly GCA_963277665.1). Taxonomy (NCBI): domain Eukaryota; kingdom Viridiplantae; phylum Streptophyta; class Magnoliopsida; order Santalales; family Viscaceae; genus Viscum; species Viscum album. Next base: position 766,187,719 of record OY728152.1, on the reverse strand, counting down.
GTACAACCTGCTAAGTGGTGTCATATGTGTCATCCATTAGTTGGATTTCCTCCATGATATGCTTTGTAAAATTCTCATATAAGTGTTTGATCCACTTACCATTGATAGTAAACCACTTTCCACTCTTATCATGAAAACCTTGTATAGCACCAAAAAGGTAAACATCAGTAATAGTATAAGGACTGAGCCATCTGGAATGAAGCTTACATGGGTGGAGCATTAACCTGAAATTATACATGAGGACCATCTCACCAATATGAAACTTACACTGATGAATCATCCCATCATGGATTAAATTTTTCTTCTCTTTATAGATTTAAGAGTTATCATGTTCATCATGTCGAATTTCTTCCTAATCCTGAATTTGTAACTTCCCATGCTCACCTACATCTGCGATATTCAACTTACATTGTCTCGCAACCCAATATACATGGTGATCTATCTCCACCAGTAGGTAAAAATCCTTTCCAAACACAATCATGTATGGTGACATTCTGATCGGAGTTTTAAAAGTTGTGTGGTATGCCAAAATTGTAACACCCAGGCGCAAAATCCAATCTTTCCTATTGGGTTGTACAGTTTTTTCCAAGATTCTCTTAACTTCCTAATTTTATATTTATTATTGTATGTTAGTTTGGGGGTGATATTAACTAGAAAATTTATGAAAAAACTTATACTTACAAATCATATTTTTCATCCTACGGTTGAAAAAATGTGAACCCTGATCACTAATGATGAATCTCAGTAAACCAAACCTACTAAAAATCTTGAACCTAACAAAATCAACAACCACTCGAGATTCATCAGTCCTTGTGGAATTTTCTTCCACAAATTTAGATACATAGTCCATAGCCAATAAGATGTACACAAATCCAAATTAATTTGGAAAAGGCCCCATGAAGTCAATTCCCCATGCATCGAAGATCTCACAAAATAACATGGTATTTTGGGGAATTTCATTCCTCTTTGAGATATTCCCTGGGAATTGACATTGAGTACATGACTTAAAAAATATATGGTAATCTCTATACAATTTTGGACAATAAAATCCTAATTAAAGGACCTTTTGATATGTATGTTGAGATCCAATGAGATCTCCATGAGCCAAAGTGTGGTAGAATTTCAAAATAAAGGTGAACTCATGGTCAGGGACACACCGAAAAACAACTTGGTCACTAAAAATTCTCCACAAATATGGGTCATCCCAAATGTACCATAATGAATCATGCTTATGTCTATGGGATTGTGAAGTGATGAAATCAGTGGGGACCCTAAATATTTCTAGAAAAGTCACAATGTTTTCATACCAAGGGTTAAGGTCAACAATATCACAAAGGTTCTCATGAGGAAACAACTATCCAATGGGGAGGGTAATTCAACATGATGGTATGGTGGTGGGAAAATACTATTAATGTGGTAAGCTACCACATTTTCCACTCATCTCTAATCTCTAATCTCAAGGTAAAACTCCTAGATAAGGAGCATCCACCTAATGAGGTAGGTCTTAGCTTCAGGTTTCTTTAGGAGAAAACAAAGGGCAGCATGATCAAAAAAGACAATGATTTTTGACCCGATAAGATATGAACATAATTTTTACAAGGAAAAAACAATAGAAAGAAGTTATTTTTTAGTGGTTTTGTAGTTCTCCTAGGCAGTTTCAAGGGTACATGATTCATATGCAATGACATAAGGATCCTTCTGAACCCTTTATGATAAAACTTCCCCAGCTACAAAGTTAGAGGCATCACACATAAGTTCAAAAAGGAGATCCCACCTTGGTGGTTAGATGATTGGAGGTGATGTGAGACTCCTTTTTATAGAATTTAATGTATCCATACAATTTTAATCAAACAAAAATTTAGAATCCTTTTCCAACAATCAAGATAAGAGACGTGAGATATTACTAAAGTCTTTAATAAATCAGTGGTAAAAACCAACATGACCCAAGAAATATCACACCTCAAGAACATATTTTGGATATGGAAGGGATAAAATTAATTTAATTTTTTATTTATTCACTTGAATTCCCACTTTTTAAATAACATTCCCAAGAAATATCCCCCACTCAACCATGAAATAGAATTTCTCATAATTTAATATGAGATCTTTTTGAATGCAATGATGGATGATAGAAACTAGGTGTTCAAAAAAACATCAAATAAAGATCCATATATCATTAAATCATCCATAAATACTTCCATACAATTCTCATGGTACTTAAAAATAATAATCAACATATATCAGTGAAAATTAGTAGGAGAATTGCATAGACCAAAAGTCATCCTTCTGTATAAAAACGTGCCAAATGGATAGGTAAATGTTATCTTTTATTTATCCTCATGGGATATATGGATTTGAAAATAACCTGAATAGACATTAAGGAAACAATAATGGGACTTACCAGCTAGTATTTATAACATTTGTTCAATGAAAGGTAGAAGAAAGTGGTCTTTTCGTGTGGAACTTACCAGCTAGTCTTTATAACATTTGTTCAATAAATTATTGATCCTCATTGGCATTTCTGGTTGAATAAAGGTTGATACATTCCTTCCCAAGTTGACTCTCTCATTCCCATTCATCATTCATTTATGGATACAATGTTCTTTAAGAAATTTGGTGTAATGAGGAATTTTTTTAACTACATCCAATAAGGTAACATTAACTTGAACCTTCTTAAATGTATCCTTTATTTATTTATCAATCTTATTATCAAAACAATTATTATATTTAGAGAGTATTTGAATGAAAAAAAGAGGAATGGTTTATTCATGGGAATACTCAATGATAATTTGATTACCCATTTTGTCTTGTTTTTCTTTACTTGAAACATTTGAGGGTTTGGAAAGAGATTTTTCCAGAGGGGTACATACCTGTTGGTTAGAATAATTATATAAAGAAACTTATTTACCATTATGAAGTGTGATTAAAAACATTACCTTTTTATTTTGGATTATCAATAGGTTGAGACGGTAGTTTTCTAGAACCATGTATATTAATCTCATCGATGGTGTTTTCCAATTATCCCACTTGAGTTCGTAGGTCTTGAAGGGATGATTATGTGGTCTATTGGAACTAGAGGTTCTAGGTTTCCATTTTATTCACCATGTCCTTGAGGCATGGTTCATATTTGGGAGGATGAGGATTTTTCCAAAAAGTTTAAGGATAATAAGGTTTCATACCTTGTCCATGTTGGTACCAATTTTCCTTGGGGTAGCTTGAGTTTCCTCCATGTGGGTATTGTGGTTGTGCTTGCCACCCGGGGTTTGGATTTGGAATGAATGGTTCTTACTTGAAGGGCAGTGCTTGTTAGAATGGATTCCCATGGTAATATTGCTGCAAAAGACTTACACGAATCCTGAAGTTGTGGGAACTGGTCATAAAAATGAGTGTTATCAAAACAAATACCACAATGTAACTGAATAAGAGGAGAGTTTGAATTACCTTATACTTAAGCTAATTTCCTTAAAAGGGTTTTCATCTTATAAAGTTTATTATCTACCTTTTGTTATATAGATTAATGAATTACCTCATGAACTCCTCAAGTGGGTGAAAATTATCATATACCAAATTTTTGTGCATTTTGAGCCATTTTGGCTATTAATTCACGAGTGGTGGAAAGAGTTTTATTAATTAGGGCACCACCAGCTGCAGCATCTATCATACCAATATCCATGGGGAAAAGTTCCTTATAGAAGTATTAAATTAGAAATTTTTCACTAATTTTGTGGTGGGTTAAACTTGAGTAGAGTCTTTTGAATCTCTCCTAATATTCATAAAGGGTCTCTCCATTTTATTACCTAATTCCATAGATTTATTTTCTAATTGATGCAGTTTGAGAGGCAAGGAAGAACTTCTATAGAAAAAGTCATTTAAGGTCATTCCATCCCGCAATTGTGGTGGGTATAGCCATTCTTTGTCTACACCATCAAGGGATAAAGGGAATACCCTAAATTTAATGAGGTCCTCAGATGTATTTTGGGGTTTCATGGTAGAGCACACTATGTGAAACTCCTTGAGATGCTTGTGAGGTTCCTCATTAAGAAGACCATGGAATTTGGGAAGGAGGTGGATGAGACCTGATCTCAGCTCAATGTTGGATACATCCTCATGATATTGGATATACACAGGTCGATACTCCAAATCTAGGGTGGTCAGTGCTTTTAAGGTCTGTTTATTTGCAGCCATGTTTTCTTGGGTTTTATTTGGTTCAATTTTTGATTGGTTTAGGACCACTTGAGGTTACAAAATGGGTTCCTCAGTGTTACTTGGATTTCCTACTCTAGATGACCTAATTTTTGAGTGAAGTGACTTTTCAATTTCATGGTCAAATTCAAGTAGTGTTTCTTTTCTATATCTTGTCATGCAAATATGATGTCCAATATAATTGTTTTTTTGTTTGATCATCCCTTTTTTTTATTTTTTTGAATTTTTTTATGGAAGATGAATAAAATTAAAACACTTAAGAATAATGTAAGGACATAATAAAATATAATTTTATACTATATAATTATATAGAAAAATAGTTAATAAGAAGAATAGAGAGAGATAGAAACACACACAAACAAACAAAAATGAAAATAAAAACAAAAATAACCAAAAGGGATGGGGGATATTTAAATGAGTACTAATTAAGAAGTAAAATAAAAAATGGAAATAAAGTAAGGAATGATCTTGTATCCTCATAAATGGTTCCAAAAATTGATAACATTGTCGAGAGTGTCAAATTAGATGTTTATTTTTAACTAGAATTTCTGCAGTATAACAGGAACCCTTTGTCGTCTCTCAATGGAGCCTTAGATAATTAATTTAAAACGAATTTTTTTATTATGAAAATAAAATGGGAATTATATTATAGAAAAATTTGGGGTTTATGATTTTAAAATAGTAATTATAACTATATTACTAATTAAGATAAACTGGTTGTAGAAATCGTGATCAACCCGGGAGAGTGTCCCTTGATGCTCAATCCATCATCACTCTCAAGGGAATGGGAAGGATCATTGATTACTTGATTTATACACACCAAAACTAGTATGGTATATTATTTATTACTAGGTTAAAAATTAGTATTTGATCGATCAATGATATTGATTATCAGCGGCCACTCAAAATCAATAAACTTAAATTGATGTAAAAACAGAACTCAATAAAGGCATTACATAAACAATGTGATGAGATGACCAGATTTGTGTCAATGATAATAATTCCAAAAGAAAAGAACATTCATATTTATGGGTTTAAGATTCTATATTTTATCAAATGACATAATCTGTTTTCACACTCATGAATGGAAAAGGTGATAAAAGAGATGAACTAACTCAAATCATCACAAGATCTGGGTTTTGCAAGGAAGCATGAGTATTCTCGTTACTTTGATTTTTATTTTATCATAACACAATAAACAAAAATTTAAAAGGTATAAATTAATAACAATATACTAAAAAACTATGAATTAAATCACCTTCCGATTATTACAAGCATGGAGCTCGGGATTACAACAAAGAGTATCCCTCAAGTTGATCACTAAGAATCCTAGAAGTACATGATGAAGAAGAAGAATAAAATGGATTAATAAAGATATTTTCTTCAACTAAACCTTACCCCTGGTATTTAAACATGATATAATGACAGTGAGGGGTGATTTTATGTACAAATACATCACACTTTCCACAAAATAAGTCAAGTGCCTAAGGGACTATATCAATATTTAGGGAAGACTTTTTACTCATTTATCTGGCTATTTGACTGACCAAAACATGTTCAATTTTCATGAAATTCGGTTTTGTGGTGGTTCATAGAACTATATATACAATTGATGTGAAATCATCCCAATTGGATCTCTGAAACCCACATTATGGCCCAAATACTGAAGGGTGGTCCAATCTGGCCCGCCCAGAATGTCTTCACTTGTAGGACATGTTTGGGCCCCTTCTTCTCACATTCAGCCTTTGTTAAAGTTAAATTAATTTAATCCCAATGAATATAGAATCCTAAAAAAAGTAATTTTAACATTTTGATCAGTTTAGTGAATGATATTATAGAACCAGTGAACTACTGTCAAATTAGGCCACTGTGAAATTGCATATTTTAAACATGTCTTCAACAAATGAATCCAAAACAAATATGGAGTGAAAAAGGATTTAATAATTGAATTATTAAACCCATAAAAAATTTAATACACAATTATAATGGTGATAAAATATTTTATATCACTGTGTGATCAATATATTAATCTTAGACACCACATGCCCCATGAATTTCACCTCCTAAATCTAGAAGTTTCACTTTTAAAGATTTTCATAAGGTAGATGTGCTCTAAGTGTACTCAGATATATATTAAGATATTTATAATGTTTATTCAGGGTTATAATCCCTAAATATTAACTAATTATAGCCAGATCAAACATCCATTTTAGAGAATCACTAGGCTCCCCATAACTGATTGAAGATATTTTTGATTCTTGGGAAGGGATATATGTTCTTCATCATCACTTGATTCTAGTTTTAGTAATATTTGAAGATTATAAGAATACCATATACCTTATTTGTTAAAAAAAATAGGTGTACCGCTAGGTTAAGTACATGGCTTGATCCCTTCTATTCCAAGTCCTTGAGTTTTACCTTAAACTCATTCAACTCGGTTGGCATCATACGATAAGTGGGTATCAAAATGGGTTATGCACCTGGAATGGGTTCTATATCAAACTAAACTAATATATCAAGGGTAAGGAATATAAAATCATCTATAAATATTTCCTAATAGATATTCACAAATAAAGAAAAATATGAGGGGGTTACCACTGATCATGCTAAAATATCCAGGCTTGCAACCTACACTAGGATCATACCATACTTGCTCAAGTCTAGAACCACTCTACCTACTCCTAGTTGCCATTCATTGGTCATCATTAACATCTCTCCATTAGTTGATATAAATAATATCCATCTAAGTTATCAGTCAATATAATATCATAATTTGGTCAACCAGTTTATACCAAGAATAACATTTAATATCATCATCTCCAAGATCATGAAGTCACATGGTTTTCCATAACTAGAAATGATAATAGGAAAATATGGTAATTTTTTAAGATATTTCAATCTCACACCCAATATTGTATTGAGGGAAAGGAACTTAGAAGATAACTTGACCGGTAAGTCAAGTCAAGTAATGACTTGTGCATAGATAAAGAAATGGGAAGCACTGCTATAAAAAAAGTGATATACAACATAAAAGTGATCAAGAATATACCTCAAAAAGTAGATTTTCTGTCACCACCATCTAGTAGAGTTTGATCTGTCATATAAACACCACTCACCTAAGCTCCACGAACCTATCGTTGAGATTCATGACCCACCTAAGTCATTGTCATCTTCATTTACAATTGAGGACCCTGGGTAGATTTCTGGTTCTCAGACCATGTTTTCCTTGACCATTTATAGAAAACTAACCACATGTATTTAGATAAAAACTATTAGAGATGTCCCATCTTACCACATTACTGGCACTAGATCTAATGTGTTGTGTAGACCTTATGGTAATGATCAACCTTCCCATAGTTGAATAACTATAGTACTCCTCCTGATGGAACTCAAAAATCTTAACTCTATGCCAACGGCATATCACTACCCTGCTACACATCCCTAGTCTTCCTCTTCCTTCTACTATAAGGGGAACTCATATAAATAGTAAGAGTTCCACATACATGAGTATTTAAGGGTGTAATAAGACCAAAACATTGATCCTCCTCAACCCCTTCTTGATATTCAAGGCCTTACTCAAAACCTCTATCTATTTTATTGGTTCTAAGGTTCTAAATTTACAACTTATGTTAGGATGAAGAGAAATCTCAAAATTATAGGCCTTTTATGCGTCATTTATATCCAAGATAAGAGAATAGTGTAGTAGCCTAGTGAAATGAGTGGAGTATATAGATACCTTTATGGACCCATGTTGTATCTCCAAAAACGTATACACTTGATCCAGCTTCAACGCATTAGGAAAAAAATCCTCAAATAACAGATCCTTGAAGGCCTCTTAGGTTATACCCTCATGTTCTTCAACCTATCCCATCATTACCCACCATCTCTTGGTGGGTCCATGTAGCATGAACACTTCCAGATTCACCTTCTTATCCTCAAGTGTCTCAATGATATCAAATAATCCCTCAATGATTTTTATCTAGTCCTTTGTATCATACAGCCTTCTAGTACACTAAAATGATGGTGGATGCTAGATCTGGAAGTATCCAACATAATTGACCATAGACATTGGTGCCCATACACCCTAGGAAGGAATAAGAGAAAAGACTCTCAGCTGATTTGGGTATACTAACTAAACCATTGGAGCTAGTAAGGGAGTGTACTCTATTACACCCTCCTATATATAATGTGGTGGAACAAGGGAATCCTACCTAATAGCATAATCTCGACTCCGGTTAGCTGGAGTTCCCATCAATCTCTCTTGGGGAGGAAAATTCCTAAATGCAAAGGAAAAAAATTATAAAAACTAAATTCATTAGGACAGATCCTGATCAGTCTATGGGATCATATAATGTTCTCTTAGGAGTCTACCCATAACTCAAGGTATTTCTCTCCTATCACTATCTAAGGTCTTCATCCCTTCATGTTAGTCACAGTCACATATATATAAAAAAGATAATAGTATACTCAATTTAAAATAATTAATTCCATCATATATATATCAAAACATTATGGAAATAGATAAATCAGACAATAAAGAATACAAGTTTATCCCAAACAGATAGTAAAATCAAGTCATTAAACTAAATAACTAATATACAACATGAAATAGGTATATATATGGAATGTGATCCTAAATTCCCAGTAATGATGCATGAATACACTCAAAATCCCATAAAACTGAAATAGAAATCATGTTAATGGTAAATTAGAGATCCATTACACATGAGCTTTCCAAGCACATGGTAACTCCCCTACTCAAGTCCCACACATGCATTTCCTTTCTATCATGTTTTGGGTTAGTCAAAAATAAATGACGGAAACTATAGTTTGATTTCATTTTGTATCACCCTGACTCAAACCACAAGGTCTGAGCTGGAGAGTAACTTTACCTCATGTGTTCCTCCACATACTCAAGAGGCTTTCATCTAGTAGTGAGGATCTGAACACCATTAGTGGGGAGACTAAACCCTTAGTATTATATCCTTTCACAATATTATAAATATAAAAAATAATATATCAATTAGAATATCTAGTGGAAGACTAAATATAGGAATTAGTAATGGAATACACACATGTCATACAAATAAATAAATGGGTACCCAAATTGTAAATTCAAACTAGAGTATAAGTGTAGAAGACAAGTAAATAGAATTTTGGTATCATCTGTTGTCATTTTTAGTCCCTCCACCAGCACCATGCTCCATGGATCAACCATTTACCATAGGCCCCTTTCCCTTTCTTATATTCCTATATATTAATTTTGTAATCGGATGAAGATTCCCATCCAATTTGTGAGTAAAAAATCCAATAGGTCACCACTAATGTGTCCTTAAAAAATGTGAACATGAATAATAGGTGTATTCCATGATAATAATAAATTTGCATGCAAGCATAAACAATCGCATGTTGAGAAACCATGTATTAACCAAGCCACCACGAGCCTCAACCATGCCTACTTCGGATCCATGCTAGAAGGAATATCAAGATATCATAAGTAATCAATAACTAGACATAAGGATAAAAACAAACTACTCGACATCATGTGAACAAGATACTTGGAATCCACTAGGCATCAACTGAGCAATGTTCTCAGCATACACTAAAAATTTAGTGATCGTTCTACTTAGAATACACTAATCCTTGAGTAAACATGCTACTTGGAATCTAATAGGCATCGAATAAATCACATAGAATCAATTAGGCATCATCATATCCCTAACCAATGCTTAGGTTCATCATCACCATCATCGCAAGTTGTGCGGACCCCCCCCCCCCCCCCCCAGGGGTAAATATTTCACAATGGTTTACATGTTACAAGAACCAAGAAAATTGCCTCAAAATTCATGGTAATACACATAATAAGGTAGATCATACAAATAAACATATAAAATATCATCATGACCAAATAGAAACAAGATAACATGTTTGTGATCAACCTCAAACATGATCAAAAAAACTACAAGCATAATCATGGAAACAAGTATAATTAACGGGTCTCATGAGCTACACACACATGAGATATCTATCAATAATTATCAAATAACTATTCCAAAACAAAAATCATGTAAGGAAACAAGTTTATATAATAACCCCAAAGGGTAAGGAACTTCCTACCTCAAGGTTATTGAAAAATTACTCCATGTTCTATCAAAGGATCGAAGAATGAACCACATCGCACACCCACATAGAATGAGGTCCCACGTAATGGATGCATAACTAAATAAATGTTTTATAAATAAAGGGTTTTAAAATAGAGACTCGGTAGGATTTCAATTAAATAAGTGTTGTTTTAGAATATCATACCTTCATGAGTCTTCCAATTGAACCAATTTCGAGGTATGTCGAAGAAGAGGTCTCCAATTCACCAGATCCATTGTTGATTAAAGTAAGGATCATGAATTAATTATCAATTATAGAATATAGACTTGGTCATATCCAATAAAAATTGATCTATCGTCAATATATCAATGTAAAATGGATTCAAGATGAGAATAAATGATAAGAGAGTCTCAAGATGATTGATCTATGATGACTTACCTGAAAAAAGCCATCGTTTATAATAGTTCTATATCTAGTCAAGGGGTTTTTCATTTAAATGTCGATATCTCCACCAATATACCAAATAATCATCAACTAATTATGGTTATATAATTAATCATCCACCAAGAAGAGGGATAGAAAGAATATCTCTATAGAATTTATCGTAAAACGTTTGTATTTTTTGGTAGATCTTGATTTGATCAATAAATAATGTCAAATCACTAGATACACCACCAATATAATAATAATTTAAGGAGAAATCATTGGATATTCTTGTAAGAAATAAATCCTATATATATTTATAAACATATCTTGGGGAATAATAATAATTTTCAGTGGTTTAAAGAAAAACTCATAGTTCTGGCACCACCAGATCGGTCCAAGCTTTAAATAACAATGGGAGATAAATGGGAGATATTAAATAAATAGATAGGAGGTATAAAATTCTTACTAGGTACATTAGGGTCATATTTGGGTGTTGTATAGGCTAAAAAATGAGTGATTTTAAAATCCCATGGGGTTCATTTAATGTACCCACTGAATGGATGCACTAGCTCACCGGTGGAACTCACCAGTCAGCTAATGGGGCCATATGTTGGCCAGTGACTGGAAACCACTAGGACAGTGTTCCTAATAAAACCACCTAGGTTATTTTAGCACCATTGGCTGGATGGTGGGATTTTTAGAATTATACAGAACTTATGGAACCCATCTACTAGCTGGTAGCTTCTTTCCATCCACCATAAGGTTAACCCTAAATCCACCATTCCAACCTTAAGTTCTCGAACCCTTGTCACAAAAAATGAACCTCATAACAACTCATAAAAATGAGAAAACCAAAATATGGAAGCTGAAATTATTAACTTCAAATATCTCATACGTCCAAAACAAGTGAGGATGTTGCATTGGTACTCAGTTCCAAACTGGGGAATGAAGTTATATCACCAAGTGATAGATTGGTGAAGGATGTATTACTACTCATGAGTATTGGGATTTTCATTCATCATGCATATGTGTGTAATTTTATGGATGTGGTTTGGGTATACCAAGTGGTATGAATAGATCAATTATGTTGATTTTAATTTAAATTATTTTAAATTGATAAACTATTTTTATATTCCTCTATTTGTTATAAATTCTATTCTGAACTATGAGCTAATGCGTTGTTGTACTTGCGGTGTGATTCAAGAAGTCTCATGGGGAAAGTATATTGGGTATGATTGATCACCCCTATATATGTACTTTGTTTTGTATGCATACATTTTTCTTTATGACCCAGGTAAAGGAAAGGTCTCAAATTTATCTAGTCTAGCATCATGATGCAGCTTCCTTGGTATGGCTATTAGAGCTTGGAGTTATCTTGTGAAGTTGTTGGTGATGCCATATTAGTGTTTCAATGTCAATATATATTTTAGATTCAATTTGGTTGTCATTATTCACTTTATGTCTCTACTCTGATATTGTTATTTTATTTTATTTTTCATTTCATTTTTATTTTTTATACTCATTCATCATATAGTCGGTTTTGTTGTTCGTATTTTGTCTTGATAGGTATATTATTTAAAAGGTCAAACAAACCCCTGGTTTTTAGGTAATCCCTAGGTATTTATTGTCATCCTTCGATGTCTTGGGAATGTCACCTAAGGTTAATAGTGCTTGTGGCCCACCCCAATCCAATGTTTGGGTAGAGATGTTACAAATAGTATCAATGTTGGTCAATCTGTCAACTTGGGATGGTAGTAAAGGGATAGGATATGTAAAAACTTGTAATGTATAGCATAAAAATACATATATAACCTATTTATACTGAAATTAATGTAACCTAGGTGGTCTAGGTACAAAAGTGTTCTAATACACTTTTAGGTGTGTTTTCATTTCATTTTCGTGGGTTTATCCGATGAGTGTACTGTGTAACGTCCCGGTTCCGGAAGCCGCCCAGAGGTGCCTCGTACTCAGTTGGTCATAAGGCCTCAAGAGAATTTCCCTAAATTCTAAAGGCTGCCGACTAGAAGTGAGGGCCTTGGGTGTGATAGTGGGGAAACTATTCCCTCATTGGCAGAGTAACACAGCAGAAGTAAAACAGATAGTAATAGAAAAAGTAGTAAAACATGTAATAAGTAAACAATGGAAGTAATAAACAACTGTAGCACACACACACACACACACACACATATATATATATATATGATGCATGATACATATGTCTAGGAAAGTATCCAAACAAGTCACAATGCTGGAATACAATACTAAACCAACATACAACAGAAGAATAGATAAAATTCTCCACAGCATCGCAAGCCTCAGCTTGGTCCCATGCTCCCCAGATCTGCAGCAATCAAGTACTAGAAGTAGAAGGGCACTTTCCCTTATCTATACCTATAGTAATATAATCGGTTTGGGCCCAAAATCATGACCCAAACTGGGTGTGATACTAAATCCCAGTTGGAAACCACCCCAAAGATATATGCCTAGTAGTCAGTGAATATATATGGCATTCTATAATCAAAATGAAGCAGTAAAAATGAAGTACTCAAAAGTAAACTATACTACAGTTTCAAATGCATTCAATTATCAAATATCAAGTAAGCGGCTAATAATAAGTAGGGAACCCTATGGGAAGTACTCACAGCCTAACCCCTTTGGTCCAACCAAAACAAACACAAGCAACCCTCTGGGAAGTACACATAGTCTAACCCCTCTAGTTCAGATTTTGCACAGACTCTCTAAGGAAGAAATCACCATCAATTCCCCCTATATTCTCATATCGGTAACTAAAGGGTGCTTTGGGGAAGCACTCAATGTCAAATTCCCCTTTTGGCCCACATCGAGGAACTATAGACACTCTTAGGAAGCACTTACATCCATTCTCTATATGGTCTCGCATCGTAACAGTAAACAGACACTCTGGAGAAGCCCCCAATGTCCATTCTCCCTATGGTCTACTACACCAGGTTGTAATGGCCATGTGTAAGTCAATAGATCATAGTGATATATAATATCCAAAGTATACCTCAAGAACTACTTAGCTAAACATTATACAGCATAACAACATGTCAGATAAAAAAATCACTCCATCCTATCAACACTAGGAATGGAAAGCAAGCGGCCTAACAGGCTAAGCAAGACCAAACGGTCATAACCAATACAATCATGAGAAATACATCTATAGCATAGCAATTAACCCTATTCACATTCAATTTACCTCTACTCAAGAATATGAATCATAGCAGGAAATAACAGGGTTAAATTCGTAACACGCAATACCCCGATCAAGGGTATTGGGAAATTTTTCACATATAACTCAAAGACTATCTACAGAAAGGCACAAACCACCTACCTCGGCATTGTGAGATCAATATACATGAATCCCAGGCCTTGAATCAACCTAGAACTCAGTAGATATACAAAAACGTCTAAAATGTTCAACTGAGGGTAAATCACGAGAGAAGAGAAATAAGTAAATGAGGTTCAAGATGAAGAGAGAACTCTTTGATGTCATTCCAATGCAACCAAAAGAGTTTGATTTGGAGAACATATGCTCAATCAAGGGCTCGGGGAAGGATCGGTGTTGTACAAACGCTCTCGGTCAAAGAAGGTGAAGAAGAAGATGCTTCTTCCAATTAGACACAACCTCGGTCTGTTTAATGAATAAAAAATAAAGTACATGGAATGTAATTTAGATGTACACGGCATGTACTTGCCCTTACCGGCCACCACATAAGGCGGTCTCTAGGTCACCACACATGGCTGTGTGCTCGGCAGTTACACGGCCCTCACACAGCTACGTGAGGAAAAAGAGTATATGGCGTGTATATATAAGTACACGGCATGTATATATAAGTACACGGCATGTACATATAAGTACATGGTATGTACATATAAGTACACAGCTTGTACATATAAGTACATGGTGTGTACTTCAAAAAATTTCTAGAAACACCACTTTTTCTCAAAAACACCAGAAAAGAGAAAAATATACCTAAAAATAAGATTTCGGTTCTTAAAAACTTCCCCCCTTAAATAAATTTGTCCCCGAATTTCCCTAGGAAGGTGAAGTAGAAGAAGAATCCTCTAAAAGCTCTGGCCACTGTGATCATACATCGGCCTTCCTCTCCTAGGTCTCATCTTGTACTCGTTCGTGCTTCCATAGCACTCATACCAAAGGAACAGACCGGCCATGGAGAACTTTCATACTTTGATCAACAATCGGGATAGGATGCTCCTCAAATGAGGTTTACACCTCTAACTCAACATCCTCGGGTTGAAAAACATGAGAAGAGTCTAAGAAGTAACGTCGAATCTGATAAACATGGAAGAATTTGTGCATAGGCTGGTACCGCTGAGGTAACTGCAACTGATAGGAAAACGGCCCAACTCTCTCCAACACCTCAAATGGCCCGACATACCTCGGTGAAAGCTTACCATGTATCCTAAACCTCCTGAGTCCCAACCTCGATGTAACATGTAGGAAAACCTAATCCCCAACCTTGAACTCTAGAGGTCATCTCCATTGATCAGCATAAGACTTCTATCGAGACTATGTAGTAGCCATACTCTACCGAATCAATTCTATCTACGTTGTGGTCTCATGTAAAAGATGAGGTCCTAGCACAGCTGCCTCTCCTGCCTCTAGATAGCATAAGGGTGATCGGAATGGCCTATCATACAAAACCTCATAAGGTCTCATCTGAATAGTTGCTTGAAAACTATTATTGTAGGAAAACTCCACAAGAGGTATGTGCTTCTCCCACAAACCACCAAAATCCATTATGCATGCTCGAAGCATGTCCTCAAGCACCTGAATCGTACTCTCGGAATGGCCATCTTTCTAGGGATGGTATGTCGTACTCAGAATTACTTGTCTACCCAAAGCCTTCTATAATCCCTACCAGACCTTAGAAGTAAAACGAGAATCTCTGTCAGAAATAATGGAGTGTGGAACTCCATGTAAATGCACAGTCTCTCGGATGTACAACCTTCCTAGGTCATTAACAATGAAGGTATCCTTGATCGGAAAGAAGTGAGAAACCTTCATGAGTCTGTCAATGGAAACCCACACTGCATCGTTCCCTCGAGGCGACCTCGGTAAACCTGTCACAAAATCCATCGTTACATCATTCCACTTCCACTCGGGAATGGGTAACTACTGCAAAAGCCCTACTAGTTGTTGATGCTCTGCCTTCACCTTCTGATAGGTAGAACACCTCATGAAGAAACTAGGAACATCGCTCTTTATACTTATCCACCAATACTGACGGTGTAGATCATGATACATCTTAGTGATGCCAGGATGAACTTCCCAAACTGAGGAATGGAATTCTCGCATCAGCTCCTTTCATATGTCCGCTGGCACCCATACGTGCCCATGAAGACGCAAAATCTCATCCTTGCCTATAGTTCATCCATAAATAGTATCCTCTCTTGGAACACTTTCCCGTAGGACCAGGCCTTCTGAATCTGATTGTTTCCTCATTCACACTTGATCAAGTAGAGTCTAGGTAACATCTACAGAAGAAATAAAATTTTACCCCTGCATGTCGTGCACCTCCAGATGCATCTCAGAGAATAGCGACATAAGTTTCCACTCACTGCTGGCCTCCTAAACTACCTGTATCTGAGTCCTCCTACTCAATGCATCAGCCATAGTGTTTCCCTTCCTAGGCGTGTAGGCAAGCTCAAAGTCAAAGGACTGAAGGTACTCAACCCACCTTCACTATCTCAAATTCAGATCGCACTGAGTGAAGATATACTTGAGACTCTTGTGGTCAGTGAAAACTACAAAATGCTCTCCTAGAAGATAATGTCTCCAACAGCGTAAAGCCTGAACAACTACAGCTAGCTCGAGATCGTGGGTCGGGTAGTTCCTCTCATGTGGCCTCAACTGCCGAGACCTGTACGCAAGAACCCCTTCCCCTTGCATAATCACTTCTCCCATCCCAATACCTGATGCATCACAGTAAAGAGTATATCTCTTTCCTGGCTCTGTAAATACTAGTATCGGTGCTGAAGTCAACCTCCCTTTCAGCTCCTGAAAGGCTAACTCGCAAGAGTCTGACCACAAGAACCTTGCGACCTTCTTAGTCAGACCCATCAGTGGTGATGATAAGCATGAAAATTCCTATATGAAACATCTGTAGTAACCAGTCAGCCCTAGAAATCTCTGTACCTCAAATACATTCTTTGGATGCTCCCAGGAAACTATTTCTCACACTTTCTTTAGGTCTATTGATACTTTTTCTCTGAGATAACTTGACCCAAGAAGTGAATATGGTCTATCCAAAAGTGGCATTTTGAGATCTTAGCATATAATTGATGCTCTCTCAGTGTACTCGAAACGATCTCAAGATGTGAGGCATGGTCGTGTTGAGTGTGAGAGTACACCAAGATATCGTGCATGAAGACTACCACAAAAGAATCCAAGTATTGATTGAAGAATCAGTTCATTAGTGCCATGAAAACTACAGGTGAGTTTGTGAGACTGAACAGAATAACCATATACTCGTATAGGCCATACCTACTCTGAAAGGTTGTAAGAGGTACATCTGATGGTCTAACGCGCAACTGATGGTAACCGGATCTCAATTCAATCTTCGAGAACACCCGAGCTCCTTGAAGTTGATCAAAGAGATCATCAATCCTCAGCAAGGGATATCGGTTATTGACTATCAACTAGTTAAACTTCTGATAATCCACATAAAGTTTGAGGGTACCATCTGCCTTCTTCACAAACAGGACAGGAAAACCCCAAGGAGAAGTACTGGGTCAGATGAAACACTATTCTTGAAACTCCTCCAACTGCCTCTTGAACTCTTGTAACTCGGGTGTAGCCATCCTATAAGGAGGAATGGACACTGGTTCTTCTCCTAGCACAATCCCGATAGGAATTTCCACCCCTCACTCTGAAGGCAAACCTGAAAAGTCCTCTGGAAAGAAATCCCTGAAATGATCCACCATTGAAGGAAAGTCCATCTATGAAGTCCCCTGTTCATCTAGAAAAATACTAGAAATTTGGGCTATAACTCCTCCCAACCCATGATGCTCGGGTCTCGCTCTGCTTACCTAGACATCCCATTCACCCTTGTGAAGAAACGATCCGCCCTCTAGTGATGTGAAACTCACCCTACAGAGATAGAAATTGAAAACTTCTTGGAAGGGAACTAACCAGTCCATTCTAAGAATGAAATCATAGCCTATAATCTCTAAGACATAAAGGTCCCATAAGAAGTGACACCCACCAAACCCTAGTGGGAACTCCTTGCACTATTGTACACAAGTCATTATTGTCCCCAACGGAGTGTCTAGCGTCAAGATATCAGCAGAAGAAAAGATACAGAGTCCAAGACTCTCCACAGTGGAAACAGATATAAAAATATGGGAATCCCCTGTATTAAAAAGAGTAGAAGCTAAAACTGAGAAAACTATGATCGTACCTCGTACTGTTGAGGATCCAGAATCTTGATCCTACTGGGTCTACTCCATCATAAAAGTATGACCTGCACCATGGACCTGCGACCCTGTCTGACCACTCTGAGTTGATCCACCCTATTTTCGTTGAACGCCTGGAGACTTGATACCACGGCCACGACCTCCACCTCAGCCTGAACAGCTGTAAGAACACCATTTCTCTGACTGATGAGAAACTGGTGGTATTTCTCCTAAATGTGGATTCATAGAAGAACCCATGTCACCAGCTGCTGGTGATAAGAACT